>OY728123.1:665959880-667245745 GCA_963277665.1 Viscum album
CTCCTTAAATGAAATCCCATACTATTCTATTTTCCTTAGGCTTATAGTGTTCACAACAAAGCGAACAACTTCCAAAATAACATCTATCACTTAATCACTAAATCATTTTCCTATACTAAGGGTATTCATTTGATAAGACATAGGATCCCAAATCAAATTATTATTGATCAATAAAATCATTTAACTAAAAATAATAGTCACACTAACCAGGGACTTCACGTAGTCCAGTGGTAGGCGATAAATCCCAATCACACTTTGGTTGTGGGTTCGATTCCCACAGCTTTATCCGATGCGACGGGTTGTCACATGGTCTACGTGTTGTCCTTTTTCAAAAACTATATTTTATAACATTACGAAAATGAGATAAATTCCTCAAAATACCATAACATAATTTAACCACAAATGTTATATCATACCTTTCATTTTCATCCCAAGTTATAATAACTTATAATTCTCTCAAACCCCAATGATCATGTAAAACCAAATGGTTATTTATACCTATATCCACAAGAGATGAGATAATTATTCCTCAAATATCATTCTCACATGGAAAACTGCGGGGTTACAAATACAAGAGAAAATTATTCCAAAGTAAACCCATCAACAAGGAGCACTAATACTTTTTAAACATTTCTCCAACCATTTATTTCCACATAGCTTCTTCTTTGACCAAGAAAATATCCTAGAGAGTAGAACATTCAATCGGGTAATGGCCAGGTCCCATACATTTAGGGCAAATGACTGTAAATGGACTCTTGGGACTATTTTTATCTTCTTCCATAGTACTCTTAATTTTTCTTCGGAAATTATTCACTTTATTTCCATCCTTCTCGCATGTAAAGCATTTCTTTGTCCCATTGAGATACTTTCCTGGGTGTCTCCTTCCACATTTCCTGCATGATGGAAATTGAGGATTCCTTTCTCCATGGTCTCCACTGCTGGAGCTCTTATCATTCATCACCTTTCTCTTCTTTGTTGAGTCTGGGAATTGGTTAATATATATATTGTTGATCATATTTTTTGAAAATTGATTTGGCATAAAGATGGTATCTTTTACGCCTATCAACATTCCATTTTGTTGCTCATTGGCACCACTGTTCCCACCTTGTAAATCATTCTCAAAGTCACTATGACTTCCTTGGAATCCATCCATTGACTAAAACCATAAAGCATTGTGTGAGTAACAATAGTAATAAAATCATTTAGAGATTAACATGTCACCATATTCTCAATTTGAAACACATTAGGATTAACCAAGGTCATTTACTCTCATCTTATATATTTAATACTTCAAATCGGTTAGTAAATAAAATGTAAATTATCCTAAGCATATCCCCCGGGAGTGTCGTAACCAAGAGTGCAGCAAGGCCCGTTGTCGTGCACCAGTTCCCGTTCGAGTCCAGCTCAAAGTGGTGTTTTCGGGTTTTTACCCCTAGGTACATCTGTGCCAGAGCCGCCTCTACCTACTCGTATCCAGACAGGGTTGTATTGCTTGGAAAACTCACATAATCTCTACAATACCAAAATTCTAGTATTTTCTTCTATACTAATCCTCAATGTTCATCTTAGGTCTACGTGCTCTAATCAGAGTTTATCTAAATCTAGCTCCCAAGGTTTGTACTAAACTTCCTCTGATACCAACTGTAACGCCCCGACCCCAGTTACCCAGAGTCAGTGCATTATTATATAACATTAGCATGATCACAAGAAAGATCAAGTCTCGAAAGACCGATTATTTTAGTAGCCTTGGAATAACTTGATACATTAATAAAGTTTACATTACATCATTAACTGAAAACAACAACAACATAGTCTCCATAGTCCACACTCATATTATCCCTGCAGGTCATTCATAATTTACTTCTTCACAATCCTGGGAAAAATAAAACATTGAAATGCGTGAGCTCAGATGCTCAGTAAGGATAATAATATATCAGAAGCTTTCATAGATAAGCATTAACACTTAAGGCAATTTATAACTAAAACAAAAGACTTTTAAACTTGAACTTAAACATAAAATGGAAAAGATAAAATGAAATTATGTCATTTACATAATTACATGGATATTCTACTAGTCAAATAATCACATGCAATATCAATAACCACTTTCATAATGATGGAATTCATAATGCAAGACTATCATAACCACATAGCCAAGGCCTCGTGCCAGGACTACAAATAAGATTATGTCAAGGCCTTGTGCCAAGACACTAGTTTGTCTCATGAGACCTACTGATGCATTGAGGAGCTATAGCGGGCTCCACCTGTCACTTATTAAGTCCAATGCATTCCTCATATGAACATGTTTAAACATAACATAAACATTCGTATTAAAACTAGCATACGAAATGTCAATACTTTAACCACAAACCATGAATGGTATAAAAATAGCACATCCACAGTCAAACATAACTCATTCAATACAATATGGAATATTTTATTGTACCTCAATCGATAATAATGAATTATATTGACATAGATGAAAATAACCATCAAAACTATTTGAGAGAAATATCCCATATTCTTGAAAACATTTAAAAGTCACACTATTTGTAAAGAAGCCGTTTAAAAATAGATTCTTGAATCAATGTGTCCCATACTACTTTGAAACTTTTAAAAGGAGTTTTAATTTTAAAACATTCATGTCCTTATAAATAAATCCTTAAAACCATTTTTTTAAAACATGGATATTAATGAGAAATATTTAGAAGAATAAGTCTTTAAAACCTTTAAAAATGGTATTTTAGTTAGAGTTTCTAACCAAAAAGAGACACTTGAAAACAAATAATTGAGGTTATAAAAACATTTTAATATCATGAGAATAAAGGAATTGATGATATACTATGTCAAAGTACATTATATACACCACATAAAAGTGATTTGGTGTATTACAACAAAGAAGTCTCAATGGAATGTATATTGATATGAAATCTCTCATAAGGCCGTATCCTTAGGTTAAGGATAAATCAATGACATAGTTATGTGTGAAAAATATAAATACACTAAATATGATTGGATATTTAGTGTAAAACAATCAAATGACATTCACACATAATCTTGTAAAAACAACACCAATGAATTGGATGTTTAACTCAACAAATGGAGAATGAGTTAAAATTACTCTTATCAAATTCATATCGATGACTTGAGAAATTATAAATGGAGTGATTATGTGTATCAAAAGTATATCCACAGGAAGGGGAGTTGAAATTATGACATAATCAAATGAATAGTGATTCCACACATAATCTTGGAGTAATATAATCAATGAAATCTGCGTAAAGCCTAATGAGTGGAAATTGAAATTTCAAATTCCCTTATCGATTAGGTAACTTACGAAACATACACCCATGAAAAAAGGATCATACCATGATGATTTAAATATCCATAAATTAAATTAAATTACACAATGAATACAATCATGGCCAGTACACACACCACATGCAATAAATAAGTGGTGAATAATGGAATTCTCACGGAATTAAAAGTGAGATAAGAAACCCCTTACTTTGTACTTTTTCCTTGGTCGACGGTAGGTTAACCTCCTGTATAATGGTGAAATAATTGTTATTAAATTATTAAATAATAATATACATTAATATGATATCATATATGATCTTTTAACATTGCATTGTTAATAATATCTTAGAATTATCATCGTTTCAGGCGTTAACTTACTCGTTTTCTTTTATATGTTTTGTTATGTAAGCCGTGGTTTTCATGGATAGGTTGTATATTATTCATATCCAGAATTATATCAAGTGGTTAAAAATTATTTTTAAATCATTAAATGATAATTATACTTGAATGGATACGATAGAGAATGAATCTCATTGCGTTCGTGGAGACGGTAGTCCGTACGTACGCACGAGCGACAATATCATTCTTTTGATATTAAAATAATATATAATTGGATGGTATATCATATATACAGGATAATTATCATGTTATATTTATTATTTACATGAATTACACAACATTATTATACCAATCCAAATAATAATTTATTTAATAACAATTACACCACGACGTGGAGACGGTAAGCCGTACGTACGCACGTATGGTGACATGTTATTCAAAGGGTGGATAGAATAATGAATATGGTTGTACCATATTTATAATAATATTAAAGTATATTGGAGATACTTGATTCATTATTTTATAATAGAAATAACAAATATAGAAGAAGTGGAAGAAGAAAGGAACTTGAAAAAGGGTGGTGAAATCATTACCTCTTCTTCGGGTTCTTCCTTTTGATTTGATCAAAAGGGCTCCTTGGGTTGGATTTCTGATCAAACTAAGGCCTCTAGGTTGTAGTGAGGAACGTTTATATAGTATTTGGGCAGGTTTTGGCCTATCCAAAAGGCTTTTAAGGTGTGAAGTATTGAGAAGGGGGAGTTCCCTTTTATAAGAGGGGTGAGGGGCACCTTTGGAAAAGCTAGAAATATTATTTTATAATAAATTTATATTCGGTTTCTAATGGCTCAAAAGTGTATTATTTAAAGTTTAAGGTGGGGATGGGTCGAAAAACACTCATACAATAGAATTTAGACAGGTTTGGGTCATTATATTAACCTTATATTTAAGTATTAACTCTTAGTTAATTAGTTTCACTTTAACAATGTCTCTTTGTATTTTTATATTATATGGTTAATAAACTTACTATATAAATCCAAGTGAACCCCAAGTGGTCCATTAATGATACAAATATCATGATATAAGTCTCTTTTCCGAACCTTAGATTTTTAGGAATTTAATATCAATTAATAATATAATATTTGTTTTAAAAACACTTTTATGTCAATTTTGACACTATTCGATAATTGATTTTTGTAAAAATCATAACAGAATTATTACTTCTAAAAATCTAATTAACTAAATCCTAAAATGTCATAGTAACCTAAAAAATTATTTTAATTCATGAAAAGTCTCAAATTATATTTATTTGGGTATTTATAATATCAATTATTCTAATTTTTCACTATTATGGTAATTACGGCATCACCATTGTGTCATAAATAAATTAAATTATTTAATGTCTAAAAATTATAAATAAAATAGGATTATTTAGGAAATAGTTTTAGCTTTATAATGAATATTTATAGTCTAAAATCAAAAATATATAACCCTATGTAACAATTGTTTTTCTTAAAGATATATGCTTGTGTCATTTTTGTATTCATTTTAACTTAATTAAAATAAAGTGTCCCTATCACTTACATGTGGATCCATGGGGTCCCAAAATCGACCCAGAGATGACCATGGTCGGACATGTATCAACCAATAGGGTTAAGACACGTTTTAGGGTAATTTAGTATTATTATAATATTATTTTTTAACCCTTATTTACCGGATTTACCCTTTAACCATGATAAATAAAATATTTACCAAAGTAATTATTCAAAATGTCTAAAAATAAAAGTTACCTACTTACACAATTTGAACATCCTGATTCAAAATATGGAATCCATTTTTCCAAATTCAAAACACAGTAGTGGCAGAAATTAATTTAAAATTAATTCCCGTTGTTAAAACAAAAAGCGTGTTTTTAAGAGATAATAACTATCAAAAGATTGGCACTTGTTTATGTCTGGTTTAATTGTGAAATTATGTGCAATTAAAAACATTAAATTAAATGGTAAAAATATATTCTAAATATAATTTAAAACCTCTCAAATTCATAATTTATCAATATTAATTATTTCGATTAAAAAAGTCGTTTTTAATTAAAATTTAGTAATTTTCACTATTCATCAAAATATGAAAGTTATCCAAAAAGTACCAAAATTTCACCCTAGGATAATTTTGAAATTACAAATCCAAAAATTAAGTCCATTTTTAGAGATATAAATTATAAAACATCAAAAAGTAGGTATTACTATTCATAACGGCTAGTTTGATTGGTTGTGGTGTGTTAGAATCTTGAAGTTGCGTACAATGCACGCCATTACATTATTCAAAGGGAAACATACCATGGAATCTTGGGGTGTTACAGTAATATTATTTCTTTAAACATTATATTATTTACATTCTTCCCAAATAATCACTTCAATAATTAATTCTCACTTCAATGATATGATTTTTCAAGAGATTTCATCTTAATTTCCACTCCTTTGAGACTTATTTGATGTTATTCACATATTTTTTATATGATTTATATAAAATCACATTGATATATTTAACATGAATATAATGTTAGTAATAATTATTAATGTTAGGGGTTTCGATTTAATAGTCACCAATGAGGTCAAGTTTTATTTTACAATCTTTTTTTTGGGATTGTATATATTCTTTAATAAGGAAAACTTATAATATATCATTCAAAAACTACATATATTATCTTATCACCTAGATATTTAAGTATTTTTCTAGTTATATAAAAACATTTTCTATCTTTTTTACATTAATCAAGATAATAAATGTTTCATAGACATATCAATCATATTTCTCTTTTTGATTGGGTATATTTTTATTTCATGACCATATTTATCAAAATTAGTTTTTAAAAAGTTTTTTTTGTTTACTAAAATAATCTATTAAGGAAATTTAAGTTATACTTTACTTTTTAAAGGTTTTAAAAGGTACATTTATGATATTTTAAAAAAAATATCATTTTTAACATTGTTTATACAAATTCAAAATAGTTTTTTATTTTTAATGTATACAGTGTTAACAAAATTTATTTCCACTATAACAATTTTAAAATGTTTAAATTATTCTATATTTTCTGAATGTATTTAAAATAATAATATTTAATGCAATATAATTTTAATGTTTCTATTTATTTTTGTATTATTATCCAAAATAAATTAATTCATTGCAAAACCTATATTTTTGAAAAATTAGTAGTCATATTTTTTCTCTTATTAATTTTTTGTTCATTAAATTTCTATTGAAATATTCAATTTATTGTGATATTATTTCATTAGAAATCACATTTCACATAAATATATATATTATTTGTATCATGGATATTCTTTTTTCCAAAAACATATATCATTTATACTCATGATATTTTACTATGAATGTTAATTTATTGATACAATATAATATTTATGAATTAAATTTATCATTCAATATATGAGGAATTATTTAGACTAGTAATAGATGTTTTGGGCCCATTACAGCCCCTTGATATATCCATAGTTCTAATGAAACAAACTAGTTTGGGTGGTTATAGTATTCTTTACCGGTTTATGTATGTTATCTTGGAACACATCCTTGAGTGTAAGTTTAATATTTTTAACATTTTGATTTCCATCATTATTAAATTAGTTATTAAAGTTAATGTGATTTTATTATTAGTTATTATACCGAGGGATAATTTTCAATCAAATGTGATTATTTATGAGAAATTATTTTATATTATTCTTTATGCCTATATTATGTATTAAATAGAATGTATTTTTAGTTATTTACCATTCTATATTGATCCTTTATTATTTACTCGTGATGGTTTATACTGTAATCCACCCTTAAAAATCATTTGAGATTAGCCTTATTTAGATTACTTTACCTAGAATATAAATAAAGAGACTTTGAGTGAGTTTAGGGATATATAATGTTTACTAATACTATGTTTTTTATTTTATTTGCAAGGTAAAAATGGGAATCATGTATCTATCTAGTTATTAAATACTACTAAAGTTACCACTAGATCTTGGATGCTATATATAGGGTTTTTATATAAAATCAACATTAAGTAAAATAAAATAATTTTATATTAACTTTATAAAATAAATTATAAAGGAAAACAAAGTTCTAAAATCTACTCTTCTGGGGAACTATCATATAAGTTGACATGGGTGAAAGGGATGATGAAATTGTGTTAGTGAAAATTCAT
This sequence comes from Viscum album, assembly GCA_963277665.1. NCBI lineage: Eukaryota > Viridiplantae > Streptophyta > Magnoliopsida > Santalales > Viscaceae > Viscum > Viscum album. The sequence continues at coordinate 665,967,724 of OY728123.1, forward strand.
AACTTGGACTATGGGTACATCCCCCTCAATTTATAGGCATTGGAAACATATTTTTGATAATAATCCATTAGGGGGATGGTTTCCGCATGTCTTAACTGATTAGGGATTTCCCTATTTATAAAATCTTCAAGACTCTACTCTGGTTTTTTTACTCTACATGATCTCCTTTTGATGATTATTCATGGGTGGCTACTACATGGATCTTCACTCATTTGTTACTCGATCTATATAGTTAAATCATACAAAAAATATTTAATTTCTATGCCCTTTCATGAATTAATCCACCTGTTTTCATGACGACATCAATGGCTATGAGAGTGTATTACAATCTTATATATGTGTATCAAAGCTCAAGATTACATTGGTACCTAGATGTAATTTTCATTGCCTGTTTATATTACATCAAATGGTAAAAATATATTACATTTAGGAATAAAGATGTGTTGAGTGGATTTTATACATTATGTTGAAGCTTGAGATTCCGTCATCTAATGATTGGAACTCATTGGAACCCGATATTATCTTGATGAGGGTAGAGCTATTATTGGATGTCGATGATTTTTTGGGACGAGTTAAGATTTAATAACTACAGTTTAATATTATATTATATATTGAGTGGATGTTTCATATAAATATAAGGTTCCATTGAGTGGAGTTTGAACACTTTTCTCATTAATAATACAAAATTGGGTCTGGTGCATAATGAATTATGGGATTAATCATCTCTTAGAGGGATATTCAATATAGAATTGGAGGTTAAAACTATGTTTAGAGACCACATCTCATATTATTAAAACAGAGTCATGTGAAGAAGACAAACAATATAAGATTAAAAAAAATAATGGAAACATTCATCTGGTCAAATCAATAGGAAACTAATATATTTAGAAGAATAAAATCAGAGAGTTTGATATAGATGTATCCCTTACTAATACTGAAGAAGAAGAAATATATTTAGAATAAGATAATTGTGTTTTTTGTTATTGTCTGAACATTTCATCAAGACTCTAGAAGATTGAAAATGGCTACGATTTAACATCACACTGATTTTGATTTGATAATAGGGCCAACCAGCAAAAAGAGATGATGATCATTATCTATATTTTGAAAACTTTTTCATTGTTCCATAGATGATTCATTAGAAAATGTTGGTACCTATATAAATATCATGGCCACACAATTTGGTTCAATTTTAAAAGGAAAAAAGTATTAAAGGGGTTGGATATACTATTTTAAAATTTTATAGAGTTGAGTTAGATTATTAATATATTTATTCAATTTGATTATTATGAACATGAAATATTAATGGAGAATGAAAATTTAGAGGGAACATGTAAAATTTTATATAATTTTGATTCAATTTAAACTCATATATACTCCTACACCAATTTACTCCTTGAGAGACAAAAACCCACTATGAAAATGCTTTTTAAAGTGGAGTACTAAACTAATAAAAAACTCCATTTTCTAGTTGAGGTATGAAAAATATAGACACCTGAATTTCAATAGGTAGTCACAAACCATTACAAAATTGACTTTATATGATATGAGTCACTACAAAAATTCCTTAACTTTAGAATCTTAGACAAACAACTAGAAGAGATAATTGTTTTATTAGGAAAACAATAGACAACATTTTAGGCATCGGTGGGAGAGATATAAATAAATAGTACCAACATAGACAGAAAGAAGAAGAAGAAGTTGATAAAGATAGATGAAGAAAAACCAATGATTCTTTACTAATGTATGTGGAAACCCAAGACTTTTACACATATTATTACATGATTTTAAGCATAATTTCCACAAAATACAAATCAAGGATCATAAATCCTAGTTTCCTTGGAAGACTATGTACATAATTATAAATCATAAAAAAATAACAAAAAATAATTTTATTAATAACCATAATGATCTCCTAAAATCCTTTATGTTACTTTAACTTCATAAGATAACTTGGGGAATACATAAAAATGTCTAAGCTAAAAATCCTTGTAAGGGAATCAACATGGGAATGAATCATAGAACATGAGTTAGAAAGTCATTACATGATTACATAAAATTAATGACTCATGAATAAAAATCCAAAAAATTATATATAGAATATATAATCAAATGATAAGGGAAATATTGGAATGTGGAAACAACATACAACATGTCATAAACACGAGTCAGGGCTAACATCCAAGACTATATCACGTGGTGGACAAAGTCCCCTAATAGATTTTGTTTACTCCAAAATCCCATATGTGATATCTCATGAGACTAAACATTACTCAATGAATTAGAAAGATATCTTTTTCACACCCATCATAACATTTTCCAGGATATCTATTTCCCATATAGAATTATACAAAAAAATACGCATTAATGTTACCCATGGAAATAAATGGGTATCGTAATCATGTCATAAGGCATAATCAAATGGAGTATAACAATGTTATCCCTAATATAATGGATTTAAATTATTATTTTTCTTCCATAAATAAAAAAATATTAATATATCATTAATATTGGTGTTTAACTAAATTTGAAACCACAATGAAAGTGGTTAAGTAACAATTGAAACCTCTCGCTTAAGTGTGAATTTAAGGAAAGGATTAAAGAGTCATTAGATGGGATCAATGAATAATTTTTTACATAAAAATTGGAATGATATAAGATATATTTTCATGATAAAATGAGTTATTTAAGAAAAATATTGTTGGCTTAAAATAGTTTTGGAAGTGTACTTTAAAATGGGTAAGAAATATACATGTTCACCTTAATTAGGATTTCTTATTAGGAGGAATTGAGAAAAAACCTTTAGGAACCTGTATTTACCCACTACAGAAGGATGAATTGGGATAGATAAAGATTTATAGAATATTTAATGATAATCTAGGAGTATTATTTAAGAAAAATTACGGATTATATAGGGGTAAATAGAGAGACTGCATAACCCAAAGGAAAAAAATGAAGGTTTGGAGAGATCCCTTACATTTTGTTTAAAATAATTCCACACATGCACTAAATGTACTGAATTATAAAATTAAATCCATTAATTACTTAATTCATAACCAATTATACATTAATTATTTTTATTATAGTTATATTAAGTTCATTTTTTGATATTTTTTTAGTTATAAGGTAAAATTTTGTTTTTCCAGGAGTGTTCATTTCATGATTTCTTGGCCGATTCACGGTTATAAAATTATGGAAGTTATTTTAAATTTGGAATAATTGAAAATATGTGAAATGATATAGTATTAATGAATATAAATGAGTTTAAATGGTATTATATATAATTTATTATTATGGTATAAGGATGATTCATTGAATAAAATGTTAATGAAAATAGTTTAGTTTATTTTGGCAGTCTTTATAGCCATTATGAACTAGTATCATTTTATTTAATATTATGTTTATATATTGGTTAAAAACATGAAATAATTTATATTATAAATATTATAATATTATTTAACCATAATAATTGTTTTATGTCCAGCCTTGAAGGTGGTAATAGAAAAGGAAAAATCATTATCAACGAAGGTGGTGAACTAATGTATCACGGATGATGTTTTCATTTTTAGGGTAAAAGGAGAAGACAAAGGATTTGATGATGGATATTACATTTACGCAATAAAATTATATTATATATATGATACTATAGTTATCATGCCACTTTGGATTGTGTGTAGAAAGGATAAGGTAGAAGAAAAATATAACTTAAAAGAGAAAGGTGAAGGATTTTACTTTTGGAATGTTGTCTCCTCAAGAAGCTCCTTAAGTAAATTTTTTTTGTCCTTTTGGTGAGAAAATAAAGTGTATAATTTTGGGATTTGGCTTAAAAATATAATTGGGGAGGATATTGAAAATATACTATTTTTATAAGGTGCGACGATAAGGGGTTGTATTTATAGGGGAGGAGAGGAGTGTTTTGATTATTTTATTCATTTTTTTATTATTTTGGATGAATACTATCAATAATTTTTATTTCATGGAATAAATACATAAAATGGAGAATATATTTTGGTTATAATGGGTGCATACATCATCCATTCATCATCCATGACTCAAAAATTTATGTATTAACTTGTACCGTAATTGTCATATTCCACTATTCATAAAAAATTAAACAATTATTGAAAAATATCAAAAATTCACCCATACAATTTTTTGACATTTAGATTTGAAAAAAATAAATCCATTTTATCAAAATAAAATTCTAAATATCCTAAAATTACTTTTAAGAAAAATCCCCATTTATTCAAAAAATACTAATTTTAATATTATTCCTGATTTTAAGACCCATTGAATAATTAATTAAAGTCTAATTAAATTATATTAAACTTTTAATAAAACATAATATAAATTAATGAATCTATTTAAGAAAATAAATTTATTTTTAATCAATTATATTAATTATAAAATTTCAAATAAATATTTACGTTTAAAAAAATTAAAAACAAACAATTTATTATTTTAAAAACATTTATTTACTTATTCCATGATATAATTATATCATATTTTCATTTATGAAATACCTAAATTAAATTTATACATTCTTATGTGAGGTTACTATTCAAATAGTTAGATTACTATTCCTAATGGTTAGATTACTATTCCAACGGTCCGGTTTTTATTTAAATGGTAATGGTTACTTAATTTATATAAAAACTTCTTGTTTAACAGATTATTATATTTTCTCTCATGGTTATATAATTTGATCTTAAAAATGTATATTTTATTATTAAAATTATTTTTTATTTCTATATCTTTTTGCATGAGTGCAGTCATTCAGGTGAATCGAGTAGATCAAAATTTTCTTATTCTTATTATATTATTTTCAATTTATTATCCAGGTGTAATATTTGGAATACTTATTGGTTTATTTTGTGAGTAAATTATCATTCTTAATTTATTAAAATATAATTTTTATTTCATTCTCTATGTGATTTATCTGTTTGATAAAATAAGAATGGAAATAATATTGTTAAAATTTTGGTTCATTACATTCTCCTCATGAAATTTATCCCTCAAAATTTCGTTTTACATACTAAGGATAAACAAAGTGTGGGTATTTATCATTAATTTCATCCCTTGTTCCTATGTTTCTACTCTATACTTATGGAATCTCTTTAGTACCTTGACTAGGTGAGGGGTATTGGTACAAAGAACATTGTCTCTATGGTCTAAAATCTTCACTAGATTCTCCTCATAAGATAGATCATTTTCTAGCTATACCACCTTAAGCATTGTACATGTGAGGGATCTGATATATAAATCCTTAAGAGGTGTATCATGAATACATAATATACTTAAGACATTGTTATTGGATGTTCTAGTTGATACACCAGATCTCTGACATGATCAAGAATCTTGAAGGCACTGATGTACCTTGGACTTAGCTTTCCATTCATCCCAAATATAATGACCCTATTACATAGATATATATATAGAGTAATACCTTATCACCTACATCAAATTCTATATCCCATCGATGATTATCTTCATAGATCTAATACTGAATTAGAGTATCCTGAATATACTACTGGATGGTTTTCACATTTTAAACCATTTCCATGATCATTTTGGGTCCTAGAATCTTATGTTCACAAACTTAATCCCAAAATGTAGGTTTTATAAATTTATTCCCATAAAGGTATTTATATATATCCATTTGGATTCTTGAGTAGAAAATATTATTGTAATAGAACTTGACTATTGGAAGATGTTGATCACATCCTCCTCTGAAGTCTACTAGAGACATCTCAACATGTCATCTTGTGTCTAAATAGTCTGTTCATATTGGCCAATAGTTTGGGGGTGATAATCCATGATCAATTTCAACTCTATATTTAGATAATTTTGGATACATATCCAGAATGTGGAGTTTAATCTTAGACCACAATCATATAAAATCAAAAATGGTACTCCACGAAACCACAACACTTCCTTGATGTATATCCATGCATGTTGGTTGAGTGATAACTCCTCTCAAGTTTAGAAAGTGTGATGTATTTATAAGATTATCCACAAAAACCTATACATAATTATTTCCTCTAGATGCCTTCAGAAGTCCAATGAGAAATTCCATTGTGATTTTTTTCCATTTCCATGTAGGTATGGGTAATGGTTTCATCATCCCATTTGAGTTTTTCCTTTAATCCTTCATTAGTTTAAATACCTGTGAAATTGATGTATATTCAAGGATATATTTCTTTATATTGTAAAACCGATAGTTCTCCTAGAGATATGATACATCTTGGTTCTCCCTGGATGAATAGAGAAGGTCAAGATATGTTCATCATTCAAAATATATTTATTTATCTTAGTATTAGATGGTAAATGTTTTTGTGACCAAAATCTTGTGATTCCATCCACATCAATTTTGAATTATGAGGATTTTCCATTTCTAACAGCTTACACAATCTTCTAAATTTTCATATCATCTATTTGAGAATAATTTACCTTCTCTTAAAGGGGTGGTTGAGAAATCATTTGTAGAAGGAAAGAGGACATAACTTCCTTTATGATTCCCATGTCTATCAATTGAATGTATAAGAATATTTTATCTTTTTCAATTCTAGTAATTGATAAGGATGCAAGATACATTCTACACATTATTTTCTTTACCCAGATGATAGTAGATTGATTATTCATAATCCTTGATGAGATATTTCCATCTTCATTGATGCTTATTAATCTACTTATATGTGAATATATATTTGTGGATCTTATGATTAGTATATATCTCACACTTCTCCCCATAGAGATAATACCACTAGATTCTCAATGCGAAGATAAAATTCTCCAAAACCAGATCATGGGTGATATATTTTTTCTTGTGAACTCTCAGCTGCCATGAGGTGTAATATATTTCTTAATCATTTTACATTAGTACATATCCTATTACCTTCATTGAATATCCACTATATATGAAAAAAGAGGTCCCCACTAGTGGTTACTGTAAGTACTTGTTTAGTGAGAAACCCCTTTTTCAACTCTTTAAAGAAGTCTTCACATTCACCACTCTAGAAAAATTGCATTACCTTTCACTTCATATTGGTTAGCGGATTTGAAAATAATGAAAATATCCTCACAGATATTTGGTAATACCCAACTAGACTAAGGAAACTATGGATCTATATTATAGATGTTGATCTAGGCCACTCCCCAATTTCCTTTTTTAGAAGGGTCCATAGATATTCCTTTTCTAGTGATAACATTCCCCATGAATAATACTCCCTCCATCCAAAACATAAAATTACTATAATTTTTATATAGTTTGCCCCTAGAACATTCTTTAGTATAGTATGAAATTAATCCTCAAGAAACTCCTTACTCTTCGAGTATAATATAGTATCATTCTATAAATAATACCAAAAATTTGTCAAGGTAATCTATAAAGACACTATTAATTAAGTCCATGATTGTTTTTGTATAATTCATAAGTCTAAATGGAATTAATATGAACACATAATGTCAATAAATAATTTGGTAGGTTTTCCTATGATTATCTTCCTTCTTAACATTTAATTGGTGATATCCCAACTGAAGGTCCACCACAGATAAATATTTTCCCCACCAAGTAGATCAAACAAGTCATCTATCCATGGTATATGATACTAGTTCTTCATTGTGTTGTTATTATGTTCTTGATAATAAATGTATATGTGATTTTTTACATACTTCATATTAGATAAGAGGATTGATCCACCCCATGGTGAAGCACTCAGGCATATAAAACGTTTTTCCATATTCTATTGTAACTAATTCATTAGTTCTTCCAACTCAATAGGGTCCATCCTGCTAGGAGTCATTGATATAGGTAGAGATTGATGTGTAAGATCAATTGAGAACTCATCCTCTCAATATTGAGGAAGACCATGAAATTCTATATGGAACACATCAGTATAGTCCCTCATAATGGGCATGTCACCAAGAATTATTCAACCCTTTGTCTCAATAATTTTTGGTAGATATGATTCTCATAGGGAAATAATATCCACAATTGAGATGATGATTATGAAGTAGAATCCTCATCCTCCTTATAATTTTAAAAAATTGGATGATGCCTCAGGATGTGAAGTGTGATCTCACTTTATCAAAATTTGATGTAGGATTTGTGTAAAAAAATCCAATCCATGCCCAATATAAAATCAAACTCCACCAAAAGAAGTAAGACGATATTTTTTTGTAATGTTCAGTCCACAAACATTAATAATAGAGGAGTTATATAATTTAGATGAAAAATTTCTCTATTCACTATTCTCAAGGATAACTCAACCTCCATATTTTGAGGTGGTTTTTGAATAGTACTACTAAACATGCAAGATATTAACTAATTAATAGAACCAGAATCAAATATTATATTCTCTTTTATTGAATGAATAAACAGCATACCTATCACCAAATCATTGTCCTGATCCAAATCTAATGTTGGGATAGAATATTCCCTTCCATGATTTATTTGAGGCTTTTTATTTATTTCCTCTTATAAAACTAGGAAAAGGGAACTGTATCACATTATTCCCATGTTCCTTGTAGTTAAAACACTAAACTATAGGCTTAGTGTTGATCTGAACAGTCATTTATTCTTTCATAGTAGTGGGCTTTGTCGAATCCATTCAGAACGAATTAGAAAGATTCCCCTCAATTCCACTTTTGAAGAATCTCCTAGTTTTCTCTAGATAGTTCCCAGATTTCTTTTTCCCATACTTTTAAGATATAGGATGTTGGGTTTTATTTCATTTATGGGATTTATATACTAATCCTACCATATTAATATTCGTGTTTTACTTTTTATCATTAATCCTAAAAGATAACTAATATTAACCAATCTCTATCTCATCCTTTAGGGTACATTAGAAAATCTCTTTATAGTTGTTAAAGTCTCAAATCATGAAGGATTTTGGTAGACTCGGATTTAATATTCTATAGAAGAGATCCACCTTACATTTAGTATTCATGAAAAATGAGAGTCATGTCATTCAATACATGAAAATTTTTCTTCATATGTCTCGATAAACCCATCTTCCTTTTTCTTGAGTCTAGATAACTCACTCACCATTTCAATATAGAGAGTTTGGGGAAAATATTTATTGAATATTATTTTCTTCAATCCATACCAATCGATGGAATTAGTTTCCTCCTTAGACATTTTTTATTAGTGTCCACTAATGATTTGCTTCCCTATCAATATGATAGACCTCTAGTAAAACTTTCTCATCTTCTATGAATTGATGGAAAGAGAATGTATTCATAATAGACTTAATCCATTGTTCTTTGATGAGGGTATTGGATGATCCACTTAGGATATAAGGATTTTTTTTACATAAAGTATTCATTCACAACCTGAACTTTCTTAAGAGAATAAGGGTGTTCCACATGATTCATGTTGTTATTTATAACTTGATCCATTTAACTGAGTACTATCATGAAGTTATAATATCTTTTTCCCATTATATTTTTCATTTCATTATAGAAATCATCATATTTCCAATCACATTGATTGTTGGAATGGGTTATCCTATTTCTCATAATTAACTAAGAAAAAGAAATAAAAAATAATTAGGGGATTGAATATATTGATAATGAGAATATAATAAAGGAAACTATCAACATAAAAGGAATATCATATAATTGTAAAGTACATTATTACCTTTGATTCCCTATGTTTCATTCCAGGTCATCCATGTTGATAGAATTATCCATCGGGTTATTACAAAAGTTTCCTATCCCTAGTCCACAAAAATAACTAGATTGTGTTTTGATACCAACTGTAGAGACCCTATCCTTTTATACATATTGTTGAATGATTTTAATCATAATTAACCACACAAAAAAACTAGGATCATAAAGCTTAGCGTCCATAAAAGACATGGTTCATAATTATAAAACACTAAAAAATAATAAAATATCATTTTATTCCTCTCCATAATGATATAATAACATCCTTTGATCTCCTATAACTACATAGGATAACCTATTGAACACATAAAAAAAAGCGGTTAGCTAAAAATCCCAGTAAGGGAGTCCACATGGGAACTAAACAAAACACATGAGATATAAAGGTATAACATTATAACATAAACTTAATGTTTTATGAATATACATATGTTTTAATACAAATAGATCATGGAATCCCATGATCATGGAAATAATGGAATATCAAAAAAATGTACAACATAACATAAACATGAGTCCAAGATAACTATCAAGACTATATCACATGGTGTGAAAAGTCCCATATTGGATTTGGTTTACTCTTTAATACCATACATGATGTATTATGAGACTAAACATTTCCGCATTCATTGAAGCACTATCTTGGCATACCCATAAAAACATATTCATTCATATGTGTTCTACATACATAATTATACATAAACAATACATATAAAGGTTACCCATAGAAAGAAATGTGTATCGTAATCATGCATTAAGGAATAACTAGGGGTGTATAACAATGATATCTATAAAAGAATGGATTTAAATAATCATTGGTCATTATTAAAGGAAAAATATAAGAATATATGCTGAATAACTTTGTTTAACTAAATTGGAAAAAAGAAAGATTGTGCTCAAATAACAATATAAATGCCCCGCTTAAGTGTGGTTTTAAGGAAAAGAGTAAAGATTCCTTAAAATAAATAGTGTCCTAATTGTTTACATAAAACCCAAAATGAACTGGGATTGATTTTTGTGATAAAAATTTTTATTTTATAAAAATATTGGTTTCATAAAATATTTTATGGAGTGTACATGAAAATGGGTATGAAATAGAGATGATCCTTTTAACCAGGATTTCTTATCAAGAGGAATTATGAAGGAAACATTTTAAAACATGTATTTCCCCATCAAATAAGTTTGAAATGATATAGATAAATATTTATGAGTTTAAATGTTTAATTTTTTCATTCCTGGGGCATTCATTTCATTGTATCATTTTTGGTTCATGTATAGGACATTGTGGATGTTCTTATCAAATGGGAATAAGTCTCAATAAGTGAAATGATATAGTATTAATTGTCACGACCCGTCCTCGGGGCCCATGCCGTGACTACCCCAAGCTCGCCTTCCATAGGCCAAGGGATGGAGACTAGCACCAAAGGCGTAAATCCTGATAAAAGGGAAGGCATTGCCTTTATATTAGTAAACAAACACAACAGAGTATGCAAGATGAAGTAAACACTAAGTAAACTGAGTACAAAAGTAAGTGATGGAAAGTAAATGGGCCAGTATACAAACCCAACTGAAAGTACCGTACAACTGATAAAGAAAGTACAATAACTTTAAAGTAAAGCAGCAACCACTGAGTCGTCCACCGGAAATCCCACCTGAAGGGTGGGTACAGATAGTATCGTCGGTACCTCGGGTATGTTCGTCTGCTCCGTGTATGTCTCGCCAGGTGGTCCACCTCCGGATACCGTCCAGCTCCACAAGCCTCGACCACAATCAGTGTTGTCTGTCGTCTGCAACCAACACAACGTGCTGCGGGCGATGCCCGTGCAAGGATGAGTATACGATACTCAGTAAGGACCCCAAGACCCCCAAAGGTCTCCCAGAATCCACAAAGGATAACCCAAAAAGGAAAGATACAAACACGAAGTATCAAACAACTCTACTTAGGTATATTCCCATACATATACCTAAGTCATCATTCTCAGTACAGCTCCAACTTCTGAGCCCAAGCACAACCAGTCCACACAGGAAAGAAGTCAACCATACCACTGTTAATGATTGAAAGACAAGACTCAACTCACACAGGTATACTACTCACGAAGAGAGGTGGAGATGATTAGATGTTTCCTCTAAATCATCTCCTCTACCGAACCCACATAGGATCCAAGTACAGAAGTCGTCGCTACTGAACCCACATAGGATCCAAGTACAGTAACTATCACTGCTGAACCCACATAGGATCCAAGTAAAGTCGTCATCATTGCCGAACCCACGTAGGATCCAAGTACAGTAACCAATGCTACCAAACCCATGTAGGATCCAAGTACAGTCGTCATCGCTGACGAACCCATGGAGGATCCATGTACAGTCGTCCTTGCTACCGAACCCACGTAGGATCTATGTACAGTGATCATCATCGTCGCAGCCAGCTCTAGGGTTCCCACACACAGCACGCTCGATTCTAGGAGGGTCCACTCCATGAGCCAAGGGGTCGATACATTAACTGTCTCGTAGTCCATATTTGATGTATCCCAAAGTTTTGTCTCTTCAATAGGAACTCAGCACGATAGACGGCGCGTCAATCGGACACCCGGTCTGAGTGATATTGGATTTTCCATTCCAGATGCCCGGTTAGAAATACGCTCATTTCTAACTTGGACGATATCCAAATCTGTCCAAAAATAACTTAGAGTATCGAAAAAGGACAATATCGTTGAAAGAGTCACAGTTCCGCAGATGGTGAGTCGATCAGACGCGATGTCCTTAACTTATTCATGTTTAAGTGAATAACGGCCCCGGTCCGTTAGGCCTGATGGGCTGACAGATCAGGTCGACTCGGTTTTGGCGGGTCTGACCCGGCAAAGGGGTTGGACCGGCCCGGTGAGTTGCGCGGCCTGGCCCAAGGGGCGCGGCCCGACCTGAAGTGGCACGGCCCGACTCGAAGGGGTTCTGCACGGGCCGATGGGGCGCGCGGCTGAGCTGGATCGGCCAACCGGCCGAGCGGTTCGAGGCAGGGGCGTGACCACTGGCATCCCGAACCGGCGGCGCCTTAGGGCGCCGCCCTCCCAAACCAGCCAGCTAGGCCCGCTGGCCTTCTGGAGCATGCGGCCCGCACGGGCAGGCCGCCGGTTTTCCAGCGTGGCACCCTCTTGGTACCTCGGTCCAGCTCCGCCCGGCCAGCCGACGGGCAGGCCGGTTCTTCCACCGTAGAGGCCCGCGATGCGGGCCGCGGTTCCTCCCACACATCCTGCGCGACGACGCCGACTTTCTTCTCCAAGTTTCCAGAACGGCGCGACAACACTTTTCCTTCTCCGCCTCTGGCTTCCAATTCCAAAACGATCAAGATACGACGGAGGGTCATCGGTCTATGTTTGTTTGGCCCGCACCCTCCGCGTTAGGTGGTAGCAATTGGCCGAAGATGAACAAGGTTCCACGAAGCACAAAGAACAATTTTTATTCAAATAAAAATTGGAACAATTCACCCTACCTTGAATATGGTTCGCGGTTGACAAGTGTCTGATGACGATGCCATTTCCGTCATCGTCGGTGTGCACTAGAGGAAGTGTTGACTCCTCTTTTGTCATGAAGAGAAGAAGAGGATGAAGAATGGAGGCCGCTGAGTTGATGTTCTTCGTCAGAGAGTTGGTGTTCTTCAACAAAGGAGAAATCCTCCTCTTCTTTACAAGAGTTATTTCCCAAATATTTCCCCACACAACAAGCCAAAAACCATTAAAATAAGGTCACCACTTATTTTAATTTAACATTCCATGAATTTCAAAATTCAAAATCCATTTCACTTAATTAATTAAATCAAGAGTTGTTTAATTAATTAAATGTTAGGTTGGCGAGTTTTGATGAAGTGAGAGGGAGAGAGGAAGGGTCCACATTAATTTAGGAGAGTTGTCATGTTTAAAGGGGGAGTTTATGAGAGTTATGGGAATGTAAAAGGTTGGGGATCGTGTGGCCCCCACCTAAAAAATATCCTTACATGGGTAGTTAGAAGCTTGTGGGTCTCATCCCAACTCCTCGATGTAGGATATAACCACTTAGATATAAAAAAATAAAATTGTTCCACAATTTTATTCACTTCTCATTTAATCCACAAATTTTTAACTTCTCCTCCCATGCAAAAAAAACTACGGTAAAGGTCCCCTTAATCAATTACCAGCATTGCAAGTTCATTGGTGCCCTCAGATTTCAATTCCGAGAACCGGTTCAAAGGATAGAAAAACCCACTCGTTTGTTTACTGAACGTACCTGAGCTAAACTTTGGAAATTGATTCCGGGCACACCGGGCCTCAGAATCAAGTGCCGTCAAAAGCCACAGACTCGTAAAATTCCAAAGTATTTAAGAAAAAAATTTCCTTGAAATTTTCGGGTCTTTAAGTTACTCCCACCTCAGGGATTTACGTCCCCATAAATCTACATCATAAACTAGGGAAACAAATGAGGGTATTGAGCACGCATCTGAGCCTCCCGCTCCCATGTTCTCTCTTGGAGGTTCATGTGATGCCAACGAATGAACACCATAGGAATCGACCTCCCAAGTAGGACTCTCTCCTGTCGATCCTCAATATCCACTGGGACCTCTTTGAATGTTTCCCCATCATCGATTTCCAACTCCCCGTGGTCGATGATATGCGTCGGGTCGTGCACGTATCTCCTCAGCTGAGATATGTGGAAGACGCCATGAACCTGGTGAAACTGAGGTGGAAGGGTCAGGTGGTAATCCACGTCTCCTACCCTACTGAGGACATGGAATGGTCCGATGAAGTGTGGAGATAACTTTCCTCCCCATCCAAATCTCCATAATCCACGTCGAGGTGAGACCCGTAATAAAACGTGATCGCCATCCTCGAACTCCAGTGGTCTCTACCTCCTATCATCATAGGACTTCTTTCTGCTCTGTACAGTCCTCATCCGATCCTGGATGATCTGCACCTTCTCCATTGTAGCCTGAAACATCTCTGGTCCTACGAGTGCTGACTCCCCAGGGTCAGTCCGGCACAGAGGTGATCTGCATGGTCGGACATACAGTGCCTCGTATGGTTCCATCCTGATGGTGGAGTGCTAGCTGTTGTTGTACGCAAACTCCACTAAAGTTATGTGATCCTCCCAGCTATGACCAAAGTCAAGGACACATGCATGGAGCATGTCCTCAAGAGTGTGAATGATCCTCTCCGTCTGACCATCCATCTGAGGATGAAAGGCAGTGCTCAGGTGTAGCTGCATCCCAAAAGCCTCTTGCAACCCCTTCCAAAGATGGGAAGTAAATCGAGCATCTCGATCCGAGACGATAGTAGATGGCACACCATGAAGCCATATGATCATCTGAACATAGAGGCGTCTCAAGCTCTCCACTGAGCCCAGCTCTCTAATAGGTAGGAAGTGGGCCGACTTGGTGAGTCGGTCAACGATCACCCAGATGGAGTCGTGCCCTCTAGAAGTACGTGGAAGCCCCATCACGAAATCCATGGATATCATGTCCCACTTCCACTTCGGGACCTCTAAGAGATGTACCAAGACTGTTGGTACCTGGTGCACTGCCTTTACTTGCTAGCAAGTGAGGCATCGTGAAATGAACTCTGCTACAACCTTCTTCATACCCGGCCACCAGTGCTGTCGTCTGAGATCCTAGTACATCTTCGCTACTCCTAGATGTACCGCCAAAGGGGAAATGTGAAACTCCCTCATCACCTCCTCCTGTAATGCAACTAGTACCATGGTACGTCCCCTGAAGAGGATGGCATGCTCTCCTCCTATAGAAAATCCATTAGTTGTATGTCATGTGGATATCTGTGCACTTCGCGTCTCATAGTCAATGTCCCCATGCTGTGCCTCTCTGACCCGATGAAGTAGTGGAGAAGTGACTGTGAGTGACTGTATAAAGGATGTTCCATCTCTATCCATGAAGGATATCTGCAATGTAGCTAGCTACTCCATCGCCTCTCCATGTAGCTGAATGCCTGATCTCCTGATGAGAGCATCAACTACTACGTTCCCCTTCCCAGTAGTATAGAAAATCTCAAAGTCATAGTCTTGGTGGAACTTGAGCCATCACCACTATCTTAGGTTCAGGTCCTTCTGCGAGATGATGTACCTGAGACTCTGGTGGTTATAGTAGACTGTAAAGTGCTCGCCCAAAAGGTAGTGCCCCCATATCTTCAAGGCAAAGACCACTGCTGCTAACACCAGGTCATGGGTAGCATAGTTCTGATCGTGCTCCCTCAACTGTCGTGAACTATAAGAGATCACTGCACGCTCCTGCATCAGGACACACCCGAGTTAACTCCCTGATGCATCGCATTAAACTACGTACCCTACGCCCTCCTCTGGTAGCCTGAAGATGGGTGCACTGATCAATCTCTTCCTCAACTCCTGTAAGCTCTGCTAACATCTATCTGACCACACGAAGGGTTTCCCCTTCTTTGTCAAAGCTAAAAGTGGTGCTGCAACTCTGGAGAGGTCTGGAAAAAGCTCTGATAGTCCCCAGCCAGACCTAGGAAACTCCGCACCTCCTTCACGCTCCTGGGTGGATCCCAAGAAAGTACTGCCTCAATCTTCATAGGATCCACAACAACTCCCTCCTCCGAGATGATGTGCCCCAAGAAGTGAACCTCTAGAATCAAGAATTGGAACTTCAATAGCTTACCATAAATCTGGTGCTCTAAGAGTGTTTCCAGTACAACCCGCAAGTGGTAGACGTGCTCCTCCTCAGTGGTCGAGTAAATCAGTATGTCGTCGAGGAAGACTATGACAAATCGATTGAGGTAAGGCTGGAAGATCCTGTTTATGAGACTCATGAACACTACTGGAGCGTTGGTTATGCCGAAAGGCATAACCAAGAACTCATAGTGGTCATACCGACACCTGAAGGCCATCTTCTACACATCCTCGTCTCGAAATATGAGCTGATGATAGCCTGACCTGAGGTCTATCTTTGAGAACCATCGTGCTCCCTTGAGCTGATTAAAGAGGTCTTCAATCCTCGTGAGTGGATACTTGTTCTTTACAGTCAACTAATTTTGACTACGGTATTCGACACATAGTCATAAGCTCCCATTCGGCTTCTTGGCGGATAAAATCAGAGAAGCCCAGGGTGAAACACTGGGTCGGATGAATCCCTTTCCCTATAAATCCTCCAACTATACCTGCAGCTCACGAAAATCGATGGGAGCCATCCGATATACTGGAGTAGATATCGGTGTTGTCCTGGGTTACAAGTCAATGTATAAGTCTACCTCTCTGTGAGGAGGTAGTCCTGGAACGTCGTCAGGAAAAATATCCGCATACTGATCCACCACAACAGGAAAACTCGGAATCTACACATCAGCTGCTCCTAGGATGAGACTAGCCAACTAATGGGTGACCGGCTGCCCTCTCCTCTACGTAAGCCCATCCTGAGAAGAAAAGGCTCCCTTCTCACCGGTGAAGGTGAAACTTCTCCCATCTGTGTAGACACACCGCACTTTGTGCCTAATAAAGTCGATCTGAGCATGGACTATAGATAACCAATCCATGCCCAAGATGATGTCATAAGGCCTCAACACCACTACAAGAAGATCCCAGCCGAAGCCCTCACCTCCTAGAGTAAGCTCACACTGTCGACACCAATGTGTAATCATCGAGTCTACCCTCGTAAGAGTCTCTAGCCGTAAGGATCGAGCCAACAACTCTGTCGGAATATCTGAGCTCCAAAAAAGGGCAGCGACAATGAAAGAATGACTCGCTCCTGTGTCTATAAGAACTGCAACAAGGGTGGAGTAGACACAGATAGTACCTCGAATCATATCAGGTGCACCGTGGTCATAGGCCTCGACTTCCTGGAGCTATTCTTGTCCCTGTCTTTCTGTTCCCTGTGGTCGGGGTGTTCCTCCTGGTGGTGGTGGTGGTAGAGCCTCGAACCATCGTCCACCACCTTTTGCTCATCCAACTCCTCTACCTCATCTGCTAGCTCCCTGCAGACCTCCACGGTCGAACCTCTGCCTCTTCCTGGGTGTCCCTCAACCGTCTACTACTCTACATGGCAGGTCGGGTAGTCACGAGCCATGTGGCCCTGCCTGTCGCATGCATAGCACTGCCTGCCTCTCGTATTTCTGGCTCTGCTGCGTGTGCCCCGCACATCCGAACCAGTATCCTGTGGTCGCCCAATTGATTGCCTGGTCCACTTGGACCTCTATGATATCTTTCTACTGCTGGCTGCAGAAGTCTCCTCTACGTGTCACCCTATGGTAGGCCTCGCTACTAGCATAGGCTCAACAAGAAATCTCTCCATAAGAAGGTCATGCTCCAGTACTCCTGCCTACGTCAGAATGCTGAGGGATATCATCGAAGCCCAGATATCATGCCTTAGTCCCTGCTGAAAGGTCCGGGCCCGGAAGAATGGGTCTTGTACCATGTCCGTGGAGTAGCACGAGAGGTAGGTAAATCTCACCGATTACTGGGCTACTGACATGCTGCCATGCCGCAGCTATAGTAACTCCTTAATGCGCACCGCACAGAGGGTTGCTGGAACAAACTCTGAGCATAAGAGGCTCTCGAAGTCTGTCCAAAGTAAAGATGCCTCATCATACACCTGGAGCATCAGGATCCACCATCTACCTGCTGCTGCGTGTAGGTGACTCGTGTCAAGGATAACCATAAGGTCTGTTGGTGTCCCTACCAATCTGAAGACTCGGACGATAGCCTCCAACCAATCCTCAACTGCCTAAGGATCCGTCTCTCCGCAGAACCTGAGCGGCCTTTGTCGCTGAAACTCGTGCAGCGCACTCAGGCGGAGTTCACACTCCGATGCTGGGGATGGTGGTATCGGTGGCCCAGCAGGTAGAGGTACCGCTAGTGCCTCCGCTGTAATAGGGCCATGCACCGAGGCCACGTCACTCGGTGGGCTTCCATCTCGCACGTAGCTCGGACCCCTAGCTGTCTGCCATCGTGGGGCCATCCTGAAAAGTAACAGGTGCTCCATGGTTAGTACAATATACCTGGTGAGCTAACACAAAGTAATCACAAAGAAAACCATTGAAACACACATGCAATCAATGTTTTCATGCACTTCGTCGGAAATCAGAAGTCAGGGTCCTGGTGTATGGATACGTCGACCACCGCACCAACACTGGACTCCCTGGACTAATAACCACACTCAATACCCTTAACACTATTTCTTTACAGAAAGAAATTATCAGAGTCCTAAGTTCTGTGGTAGAACTGACTCCTCTGATACCAATTTGTCATGACCCGTCCTTGGGGCCCATGTCGTGACTACTCCAAGACCGCCTTCCATAGGCCAGGGGATGACGACTAGCACCAAAGCCGTAAATCCTGATAAAAGGGAAGGCATTGCCTTTATATAAGTAAACAAAAACAACAGAGTACGCAAGCTGAAGTAAACACTAAGTAAACTGAGTACAAAAGTAAGTGCTGGAATGTAAATGGGCCAGTATACAAACCCAACTAAAAGTATAGTACAACTGAGAAAGAAAGTAGAACAACTATAAAGTAAAGCAGCAACCACCGAGTCGTCCACCAGAAATTCCACCTGAAGGGTGGGTACAGATAGTATCGTCGGTACCTCGGGTCTGTCCATCTGCTCCGTTTATGTCTCTCCAGGTGGTCCACCTCCAGATACCATCCAGCTCCACAAGCCTCAACTACAATTATTGCAGTTCGTCGTCTGCAACCAACACAATGTGGTGCGGGTGATGCCCGTGTAGGGGTGAGTATACGATACTTAGTAAGGACCCCAAGACCCCCAAAGGTCTCCCAGAATCCAAAAAGGATAACCCAAAAAGAAAAGATACAAACACGAAGTATCAACCAACTCTACTTAGGTATATGCCCATACATATACCTAAGTCATCAATCTCAGTAGTGCTCCAACTTCTGATCCCAAGCACAACCAGTCCACACATGAAAGAAGTCAATCATACCAATGTTAATGATTAAAAGAAAAGACTCAGATCACACAAGTATAATACTCACAAAGAGGGGTGGAGATGATTAGATGTAGCCTCTGAATCATCTCCTCTGCCGAACCCACATAGGATCCAAGTACAGAAGTCGTCGCTGTCAAACCCACGTAGGATCCAAGTACAGTAACAATTGTTGTCGAACCCATGTAGGATCCCAGTACAATCATCATCACTACTGAACCCATGTAGGATCCAAGTACAGTAACCATCATTGTCGAACCCACGTATGATCCAAGTACATTCGTCATCACTGCCGAACCCAAGGAGGATCCAAGTACAATCATCCTCGCTGCCGAACCCACGTAGGATCCAAGTATAGTCGTCGTCGCCGCACCTAGCTCTAGGGTTCCCACACACAGCACACTCGATTCTGAGAGGGTCCGCTCCACGAGGCAAGGGGTCGATACATCAACTGTCACGTAGTCCTGAGTGGATGTATCCCAAAGTTTCATCTCGTCAATAGGAACTCAACACGACAAACAGCGCATCAATCGGATGCCAGATTTTTGAGATATTGGCTTTTCCGTTCCAGGGGCCCGGTTAGAAATACACTCATTTCTAACCTGGACGATTTCCAAAGCTGTCCAAAACTCACTTAGAGTATCGTAAAATGACTGCCTCGACAAAATAGTCCCAGTGCCGCAGACGGCGCATCGATTGGATGCGCGGTCCTTATGTTATTCACGTTTAAGTGAATAACGGGCCCAGTCCGTTAGGCCCGATGGGCTGACGGATCGGGTCGACTCGGTTTTGGAAGGTCCGACCCAGAAAAGGGGTCGGACTTCCCCGGTGAGTTGTGTGGCCTGGACCTAGGGGCGTGGCCCAGCCCGAAGTGGTGCGGCCTGACCAGAAAGGGCTCGGCTCGGCCCGGCGGTGCACGGCGCGGCCCGACTGGGCGCGCGGCCTGGCTGGCTTGGCCTGCTAGTCGAGCGGTTTGAGGTGGGGGCGCAGCCCCCGGCTACCCGAACCTACGACACCTTAGGGCGCCGACCTCCCAAAATGGACGGCTAGGCCGGCTGGCCTTCTGGCGCACGGGAACCGCATGGGCGGGCCGCTGGTTTTCCAGCATGGCGCCCTCCTGGCGCAGCGCTCCAGCTCCGCCCGGCCGGCCGACGGGCCTGCCGGTTCCTCAGCACGGCTTCGTCCTGGTGCCGTGGATCGCCTCCACCCGGCCAGCCGATGGGCCGACCGATTCTTCCACCGTAGCAGCCCGCGACGCGGGCCGCAGTTCCTCCTGCATAGCCGGCACGACGGCACCGGCTTTCTTCGCCAAGTTTCCGGCACAGCGCGACGGCGCCGTTCCTTCTCCGCCTCCGGTTTCCAATTCCAAGAAAATTAAGATACGACGGAGGGTCTTCGGGCCATGTTTGTTTGGACCACACCCTCCTCTTTAGGTGGTAACAATTGGCCAAAGATGAACAAGGTTCCATGAAGCACAACGAATAATTTTTATTAAAATAAAAATTGGAACAATTCAACCTACCTCGAATAAGGTTCGCGGTTGAAAAGCGTCCGATGATGGTGTCGTTTGTGTCGTCATCAGTGTGCACCCGAAGAAGTGTCTACTACTATTTTTTCACAGAGAGAATAAGAGGATGAATAACCGAGGTCTCCAAGTTGATGTTCTTCGTCGGAGAGTTGGCGTTCTTCAACAAAGGAGAAATCCTCCTCTTCTTCACATAAGTTCTTTCCCAAAAATTTCCCCACACAAGAAACCCAAAACCATTAAAATAAGGTCACATAATATTTTAATTTTACTTTCCATGCATTTCAAAATTCAAAATCCACTTCAATTAATTAATTAAATCAAGATTTTTTTAATTAATTAAATGTTAGGTTGGCAGGTTTTAATTAAGTGAGAGGGAGAGAGGAAGGGTCCACATTAATTTAGGGGAGTTGTCAAGTTTAAAGGGGGAGTTTATGAGAGTTATGGGAATGTGAATCGATGGGGCTCGTGTGGGCTCAAACTCAAAAATATCCTTACATGGATAGTTAGAAGCTTGTGGGTCCCATACCAACTCCCCCATGTAGGATATAACCACATAGATATAAAAAAATAAAATTGTTCCACAATTTTATTAACTTCTCATTTAATCCACAAATTTTTAACTTCTCCTCCCATGAAAACACAACTACGGTAAAGGTCCCCTTAAGAAATTACCGGCGTTGCGAGTTCATTGGTGCCCTCAGATTTCAATTCTGAGCATCGATTCAAAAGATAGAAAAAATCCACCCATTCGTTTACTGAACGTACCCGAGCTAAACTTCAGAAATTGATTCTGGGCACACCGGGCCTCGAAATCTTGTTCTGTCAAAAGCCACATACTCGTAAAATTCCAAAGTATTTAAGAAAAAAATTTCATTGAAATTTCCAGGTCTTTACATTAATGAACTTATAGAAGTTTAAATTTTTCCATATAACATTTTTTATTCAAGTATGGGGATGGTTTATTAGATATAACATTCATAATAATTGTTTAGTTTATTTTGGATGTTTTTAGGTCCATCATTACCAGGTATCATTTTATTTAATATTCTATTTATATATTGGTTTAATAACATAATTTAAGTTACAATATACATATTGTAATATAATTTAACAATCAATAATGGTTTTATGTCCAGTCTTGAAGGAGGTAATGGAAAATGAAATATCATTGTCCACAAGGGTGGTGATTCGATAAATCAGGGATACTGTTTTCATTTTTAGGATAAATGGAGAAGATAAGGGATTTGTCAACTACCCAAAACTCAATCAATGGAATTTTACTTCTTATAATTATGTCATATATTATAAATCACATAAAATCAATTAGATAACACAATAAAAACTTTATCAATTATGAATTAAAGAAGTAAGAAGTATTTATAGAAATTAAGGTACTTAAAACAATAGAATAGTATCATGGCCTTTGGAATAGTAATGTGACCATTAATAATAGTAACCTAGGATATAGAATATTAACATCACCTATAAAAGTATGATTAAAATTAAGTAATCATATAAATGAAAATAAGATATATTTATATCATGGTATTAGTAAGAAAAAGTTTAGAAATGATAAATTAAGAATAGATATTTTTGTGAAGCATAAATGTTTAGTTAAAAAGTTATAATTAATATAATTATTTAAAATAAATTAAAAAAGATTCATAAATTATTTTTTTTTATCGTGATTATAATATAACTTTATTAGATAGTAATTAATTTTTTAAAGTGTTATAAAAGCAGTTATAATTTTAATATTGGTATTTTAAAAATAAATGATAATTTTAACTAAAAATTAAATTTATAATATTTAGGAAATTATTTTTATAAAATAGATTTAATTTTTTAATTATTCAAGAATAAAAAAGTTTATGGTTAATTTTTTTATTTTTCTAAAATTTCTGATGTTTTTAATGAATAATGAAATACTATAATTTATGATATAAGATAAATATATGGATTATTGAGTCATGGTTAATGTATGGATGATTCAAGAACTTTTGGTTCAAAATCACATGCATTATTTATTTTATTTATTCAAAATAATAAAAAAAATTCATAGTCTTGAAAAAAAATAAAAAACAAATGATTAAAATATTCAAAAAACAGTGCTCCCCTCAACTGAAAATATCACCTATCACCACCTCTTCCCCCACACATAAAAAGAATATAATATTGTCCAAATCGTTCAAAAAACTATTCTTAAGTCTCACCCCCACCTATAGGATCCTTTTCCTTAATAAAATAACAAACTCATGTTCACCAAGGAGGTTATCAAGGAGAATTAATTCAAGAGGAAAAATCCTCTTTCATTCTCTTTTATTATCTTTTCATATTTTTTTTCCTCTCATGAAATTCCCATATCCAAGTGACATTATAACTACAATATATTTAATATAATTTAATGTTATTATTTATAGGAAAAAACAATCATAATTTTTCTTCTCTCCCCTTTTTTCTAAAAATGAAAATATCATCTATTATGTGTTAATTTATCGAATTGAAGGATGAAAAGTTTTAAATTACCATTACCACCTTGAAGTTGGGTCATAAAACCATTTTTATGGTTAAAAAATATTATAATATATGTATTACAGCTTATGAAATGTTCTATAACTAGTATATGTATATAATATTAATTAATAAAACAAAACTAGTTTGTGATGATCGAAAAAAACGCCAAAATAATATAAATAGTTATCATTGATGTTTTTTTTCTAATGAATCATCCCCATATCAAATTAAAAATTATATATAATACAATTTAATTTTTTTAATTTCTTTAGTAACATATAATTTCAATTTTATACTACTATTCTCTTTTTACTAGATTTTTCATACATGTATACAAGTAAACTGATCTTGAACACCTAGGAAATGAACACTCTAGAATGATGAAATTATATCTTCTGACATATCAAAAAGTCAAGGAATAACCTTAATAAAATTATGATAAATAAAAATCATGTATAAAAGGTTCTGAATTAATTAAATAATATATTTTATTTTATTATACTAGATGTTTATTTAAAGTGTAGTACAGTTTCATACATAAGGTAATGGATTCTCTCTGAACCTCCATTTGTTTCCTTCAGGTTACGATTACTCTCTATTTACCCCAATTTGATTGTTAATTATTCTTATATAATATTAATATATTATGTATTTATATTCCAAACACATATTCATATCCCAATAATTCTTTCTTTTAATATAAAATAATTCTTTATTAGGTTCTCCTCTCAATTTCTCCCGATAAGCAATCCTGGTTAAAGGGAACTTCCGAATTTATTACCTTCTTTCAAGTGCACTACAATTTTTTTAGACATAATTATTTTTATAAAATCACTCATTTTATCACAAAAAACAATATTATTTTATTTCTAGTTTTATAAATCAATTATTCATTTTTCTTTTTAAATAATCATTAAAATATTCCCTTAAACTGCATTAAACTGGCTCATTTCTAAAGTTTATTTAACACTATTTTTACCTAATTTCACTTCATTTTGAAGTAAATTATCATGTTTTATACCAATTTTTTCTTATAAATGTTCATGTGTTATTTAAAACCATTGTTTTGTAGAAAACGTTATGATACACCCATTTTTATCTCTTATGACATGATTGTGATACATGTTTCTTTAAATGGGTAACCCTTATATTTATTCATTATGTTTTATTTTTCATGTGGTATATATATTCATAAAAATTTTATGATTAGTTCACCGATATAGTTATCCAATTAATTTAGTAATATTTAGTCTCATGAGTATCTATGTTAGAATATAGAGTGAACCCGAATCCATTGGGGGGCTTTTTCCATTCTGTGTAATGGTCTGGTCAGTTATCCTTGACTCACGCTTGTCCATGTGAAATGGTATTGCATGTTATACTTGAATCATGATTATGTAATGATGTATATTACATCCACATTTATATGATTCTATGATTTAATTATCCCATGTTATACCTGTTATACTTCTTTATGTTTATTCATGATTTTCTTTTTATTTCATCATGTTATGCCTTCTAACCCATTTGTTATGCTTTACTCATATGCTTATTACCTTATTGGGATTTATAGATCATACCTTTTTAGGTATTCCCCAGGTTATCCTATGAAAATTTAATACCTAAAAGGCGATTATGAGTTCATTGTGGGGATTAAATAAAAGATGCTTCTATTTTGGTTTCATGATTTCTAATTATTTACCTAATGTTAAAAAGATAGTATACTTTATGATCCATGGTTTTTTATAGTTAATTATGCTTAAAATAATGTAATGATTTGTTCAAAAGTATAGGTCCATTCCATTTGGTAACATAGGATGGTATAGTTATTTTTTTATATGAGGACTAGAGAACTTTAGTAATAACCCTAGAGATAATTCTATCACCATGGATAAAATAGATTGAAAAAAATAAAATCATAAGTTAAGATATGATTTTCATTTACATGAATATTTTTCTAAGTTCAATGATTAAATTTTTATCCTCTTCTTATCAAAGTATTTAATCCCCCTAATTGTAATTTATATTTATTTGTTAGTTTTTTGAAATAAGAGAAGTTGTGCCAACAGTCAATGTAATAGGAAACATGACAATTAATCTAATTAAATGAAACATCCAATGTGAATGGGTGGTAAATACTTCATGAAAGTACCTATTAAACTGGCTCTCATTATGAATAATAACTTAAATTTTGTGGAAAACCCTTATTCTCCTAATAAATAAATATTTGCATTCAAATCCTTTATGTGGTAATGGCCTTCCATATTTAGTGAATATTTTGATCTCCTAATCATGGAACAATGGGTTAAACCCATTTAGAAGATATTTTATTCCCTTGAGTTCTTAGAATAAGAGAAATTTGTACCGGCATCCTATTGTTTTGATGGGGAAGATGATTAGTGGTGGACACTGATCAATAACACGATTTCCAAGTAGAAAATTGATTTCATTGAATAGGAATATTTAAAGAAAAAAATTCAACAAATATTTTTCACAAACCCTCCATATTAAGATATAAAGGTAGTTCCTTGAACTAAAGTACAATTAAGATGAGACTATCGAGGCATATGAAGAAAACATCAGAAGACATGGAATAAACACCTTTGTATTTTTATTAAGATCGAAAGGAAATTACATCTATTCTTCAGTGGACTAATGTAGAGTCTAAAAAATTCCTTGGTGATCAGAGAGTTTGATAGCTATGAGGATATTTTTCATTGTACCCTTAAGGTTGAAATGGATAGCGGATAATCTTAGTGGTCTCATGGACTCAAGGATAAAAAATTGAAAAATAAGTTTAATATGGGAGTATCAACATATATATCCCATGACAGAAAGAAAAACCAACATCTCATGTGTCATTGTTGTGGGAGGAATCATCCTAGGAACTATCAAAAGAGAACAAGGTGATGATTTGAAAGTGGAAGAATGGGGCAGCTGGCTAATAACTATCGAAGGTATATGGATAATCCCACTACTGTAGAATATTAAAGTAAGTTTCTGATCAACACTCAACCTATAGTGTAGTATTTCAATTGTAATGAATATGGGAATTCTGTGAGTTATTGGACTAAGATAATGGTTGTTGGAGGTAATAAACTATATAAACCTCCAAGGAAAGAAGGAAGTGAATATGCCATCACTACTACTAAGGTAGATCCTAAAAATTATATGGTGATAGGTATGTTATTTATTAATTTAATAAAAGTGAACATACTATTTTATTCTAGTTTTACATATTCATTAATATCCTGAATGTTTAGTAGAACTATTCAAATACCACCTAAAAATATAGAGGATTATTTATCTATAACAACTGAAAATGGGGAAATTATTGCATCCAAAATTTATAACTCATTGTTGGTTAATGTTTGTGGAATGAACCTCCCATTAAATCTCATCTTACTTAATTTTGTGGATTTTGATTCTATATTAGTCATGGATTGGCTATCTTTATACAAATCCATCATCAACTATCGAGAAAGGGATATAACTCTTCATATCCTGAAGCATCCTTCTATTATATACATGTGTAAGGAGGAGGATGAATATCCTTCAAAATCATCATCTCAAGTGTATATATTACTACCTTATGAGAAATCATAACTAGATCAAATGATTGAGGCATAAGATATAATCATGATCTAAGACATTCCCATTGTGAAAGGATACACTGATGTGTTCCCTTGAGAGTTATCTGGTCTTCATCTTAGCTAAGTGGTTGAGTTCTCAAATTGACTTATACCTGGGTATCTTCTTGTATAAAATACACCTTATATAATGGAAACCATTAATTTGAAGGATCTAAATAAGAAATTATAGGAAAATATTGAAAATGGTTTTATATTACCAAGTGCTTCAGAATGGGGTACACCAGTCCTCTTTATTAAGAAGAAGGATGGGTCAACGTATCTCTGCATTTATTATTATGAGATCAATAAAATCATGATAAATAATAAGTATCCCCTACCAGGGATAGATGAATAGTTTGATCAACTATGTGAGGATAAGTATTTCTCTAAGTCGGACCTTTGGTTGGGTTATTTCTAATTAAATATGAGGAAGGAAGACATTTCCAAGAGTTCCTTTCGAAAGAGGTATGGAAACTATGAGTTCATCATTATTTCATTAAAAGTGACTAATTATCTTAAAATTTCATGGATTTAAGGAATAATGTCTTTAGATAATACCTTTAAATTTTTTTGGTAGTATTTATTGATGATATTCTGATATACTCCAAGAGAAAGGATGAACATGAGGATCAATTGAACATTGTGATAAAGACATTGATCAGACCCAAATTATATGAAAAGTATAGTAAATGTGTGTTATGGATGGAGGAAGTGTCATTCATGGGGCATGTTATCTCCAGAAAAGGAATATCTCTTGACCTTTTGAATAAAATGAAAATTGAGGAGTGGGGCATGCCAATTCTATAATGGAGATCCATAGTTTCCTTTATCTGGGTATTACCAATTATTTATAAAGAACCTATCATGACTTTCAAACTAAATAATCAAGCAGACTCGGAAGGGAGTATTTTTTTTCCAGAACAGTGAATGCGAAGACTACTTCAAATAGTTGAAAATGAGGTTTATCACTATACAAGTGGTCACACTACTAAAAAATGGGGAACTATTTGTGGTGTAAAGTGATTATTAAAAGAATTTATTAGGCTTTGTGATGATAAAAAATGATAAAGTGACATCATATGCCTCAAATAAAATTGAAATTTAATGAAAAAAATTATCACATGCCAGATCTGGAGTCGACAGCTACGATCTTTGCGTTGAAAATCTAGAAGCATCACCTCTACAGTGAGAAGTGGGAGATATATACAAATCAAAATACCATCAAATATATATTCACCTAGAATGATCTTAATATGAATCATTAAATATTGGTATAACTCATCAATGATTATGAATTCTCAATCCACTGCTATCATGTTAAAGAAAATAAGGTGGTGGATACTCAACGTAGAAATGATCATGCATCATTATCAATGATGATAATTGAGAAGGAACCAATCTTCATAGACCTACAACATATGCACATGGGAATTATTAAGGAAGAAACATAGTTAATCCTTTATCAAATTATTGATTAACTCAACCATATATAGAAAATAATGTATGCTCGAAGAAATGATGAGTAAATTAAGAAACATAAGGATTATTTTAGAAATGGAAACTCCTTAGAGTTAAAAATTGATGAGAAAGGAGTTGTAAGAATTGGTTCATGATTATGTGTACCATCCAATCTTCAGATAAAGAAAGAGCTTTCTAATTATCCTCATAGAATAACCTTCTCTGTTCACCCAAGGTGTAAAAAGATGTATTGAGGTCTCAAATATCATGGTTGGCGGGACAATATGAAGAAATCAATCATTGAGTATACATTAAAGGTTCTGGTATGTCATAAAGTGATGGATGTAATGAAAATGTCTAAGGGGATGATGTAACAATTTCATATATCAACATGGAAATGGGAGAACATTACCCTGGATTTTGTCACTGGACTTATAAAGACATCCAGAGGAAATAATTAAATATGGGTAATTATGGATCATCTTTCAAAGACAACTCTATTTATCAAAATTTGAGAGGTCTTATCTCTTGAACAGATTGTACAGATATATATCAATAAATTCTTAAGGCTACATGGAATACCACTATCAATTTTATTCAATAAATATATGATATTTACATATATGTTCTATAAAATTATCCAATATACCCTAAGACTAAATTGAACTTTAGTATGAAATATCATCCTAATCCTGATGGCCAATCTGAGCATACTATTTAGACACTAGAAGGCATTTTGAGAGCATGTTATATGGAATTCAAAGGAGGATGGGACCAATATCTACCTCTATTAAGGTCATCTTATAATAACAGTTTCCACTCCAGCATCCAAATGTCTCCATATGAATCCCATTATGGTAAATGATATATAACACCATCATGCTAGGATAAGATAGGTGAACTAAAGATTCTATGACCTGAAATGTTTGAGGAAATAGTTGAAAAGGTGAAAACCATTTTGTACAATCTTTAGGAAGCCCAAAGTTGATACAAGATCTATGCGTACAACTGTCGATTAAACCTATTGTTTAAAGTTGTAGATTGGGTATTCCTCCACATATATTCAGGAAAGTGGATCATGATATTTGGGAATATTGAAAAGCTAAGTCCCAAGCGCATCATCCCCTTTTATATTCTTGATCATATCAGAGCTTTGGCCTAACGACTATCACTTCCCCCAACCATGTATAAGTTACATGATGTATTCCTTGTATCCATCTTGAGTAAGTACATACTAGATCCCCTATATGTACTTAATTCAATAGTGGTACTGTAGGAAAATGATCCCTCTTATGAGGAGCATCCAGGGAAGATCTTAGACTATAGAGATAAATTTATATACAATAAGACTAATCACTGGGTCAAAGTACTATAGTGTAACCACAAGTATGAAGATGCAACCAGGGAACTGGTGGAAGCAATGATGGAGAAGTACCCTTATCTGTTTTCTAATTAATTGGAATAACAAAATTTCAAGGGAGAAATTTCATTAGGGTGGAGAATGTAATGATGTAGAATTCTATCATTGAAATTACCCTACTTATAATTATTTCCTGGATGATAAATCACTTTAAATAAATTAGAGAACAAAATACAAGCTCTATAAATGAATGATGAATGAAATAATAAGTATTTATAGAAATTAAGGAATCTAATCTAATGGAATAGTAACATGAACTTTGGAATAGTAATCTAACCATTAAGAATAGTAACCCAACCAATTGAATAGTAATATCACCTATGAAATTATAATTAAAATTTAGGAGTCTAATAAATGAAAATTTGATATATTTATTTTGTGTTATAAGTAAATTAATGTTTGAAAAATGATAAATTATGTATTAATATTTTTGTGAAACATAAATATTTAATTAAACTTTTATAATTAATATATAGATTTAAAATAAAATTTAGTTTCAAAAAATATATTCATAAATTAAAATTTTGTTTCCTTATTATTATAAGATAATTTTATGATACATTAATTAATTTTTCAAAGTGTTATAAAATCTGTTATAATTTTAAAATTGGTATTTTTCAAATAAATTATTTTTTTAATTAAAAATTAAATTTATAATATATATATAATTAATTTCATAAAACTTAGTACATTTTTAAATTATAAAATTCAAAAAATGGTTATGGTGAATTTTTGAGAATTTTTTTAAATATTTGTTTTTTGGTGTATAGTGAAATACAATAATTTACAGAATATAGTAAATATAAGAATTATTGAGTCATGGTTTTTTATGGATGGTGTAAGAACCGTTGGTTCAAACTCACATGAACTAGTTACTTTATTTATTCACAATAATCAACACTATTTTTTTCTTAAGGAAATATATTAATCAAATGAATAAAATATTCAAAAAAACACCCCTATTCTCCACAATAAATACCACCACTCTCCACCTCTTCTCCTCACACAAAAAATCCATTTAAGATTGTCCAATTATACCTAACCCTCTTACCACATCTCTCCCTCATATAAAGGAGACTTAGGATTCAATAGAAGACAAACTTAAGTGCCCCAAGGAGGTTCTTAAGGAGAAGGAATTCAGGAGGAAAAATCCTCTTTCATTTTCACTTATTGTATTTTAATTTTATTTGCTTTTCCTCTACTCACACTATCTAATCCCTATGAAATGATAAAAAAAGTAACTTTTATATACTATAATTTTATTATGTTAATGGAATAACCCATAATAATTTCCCTTCCACTCCCTTTTTCTTCTAAAAATGAAAACATCGTATGTGATGTGTTAATTTATTGCATTCAAGGATAACGAGTTTTCAATTTACATTACTGAATTGAAGGATGGTCATAAAAAATATTAATGGTAAAAATAGACTATGATAAATGATTTAAATATTATTCAATGTTCTATAACTAGTATATATACATAATGCTAATAAATAAAACAAAACCAGTTCATGATGATCGAAAAAAATTCAAAAGAATCTAAATGGTTATCATTAATGTTTTATCTAATGAATCATAATCAAATCTCAAAAAAAATACCATTTAATATTATATATGTTAATTATTAACATATTATTTCAATTATGGAAATGTATTCTCATTTTACATTATTTTCCAAACACATAAAGTAAACAATTTGTGAAAAACATTGAAACAAACACTATAGAATGATGAAATTGAATCTTATAACAAATCAAAAAGGACATGAATAAACTAATTAAAAATAAGAAAAATAAAATAAAAGTATAAAATGTTATTTATTAATTAATTAATGGATTTAATTTGATTATCCAGGATGTTAAGATCAAGTGAATAATAGTTTTGAAAATAAGGTAAGGGATTCCCTCCGAACATCCATTTTTTCCATTAGGTTACACTTACTCCCTCTTTACCAAAATTTAATTCTTAATTATTATTATTTACTCTTCCTATTTTATTTATTTATGTTCTAAATATATGTTCATAGAACAATTACTATTTATTTTATGTAGAAATACATGTTTTATAGGGATCCCTTCTTAATTCCTCCCGATAAAGAAGCCCGATTAAAGGGAACATCCAAATTATTTAATCATTTTAAAGTGGACTCCATAATCTATTTTAAGCCACAAATATTTTTATAAAATCACACATTTTATCCTAACAATATTCCTTGGTTCATTTTGGGTTTTATTCAAACAATTATACTTTTTTATTTTTAATTAATCATTAACAATTTCCCTTAAACCAAAGTAAAGTGGCTCATTTCTAGAGTTTCTTAAACACTCTTTCTATATATTTTCAATTTATTTTGGCATAAATAATAACTTTTTATAGAAATTTTATCATTTGAATTTCCATTATTTATTTAAATCCATTATTTCATGTAAAACATTATGATAAACCCATTTTTTATGTCTTTTGACATTATTATGGAACCCATTTCTTTCCATGGGTAACCCTAATGCTTATTCATTATGATTTATTTTTCATGTCTCACATGTATGGATGAACATGTTAGGATGGGTGAACCCATATATCTCTCTAATGCATTGGGAAAATTTTAGTCTCATTATATTTTATTTTGGAATAAGGAGTGAACCAGAATCCTTTATGGGAATCTGTCTGCCATGAAAAATGTTTTTGGTAATTAGCCTTTTACTATGCTCCACCATGTGCAATAGTCTTGGAAGTTATCCATTAATAATGATTATGTCAAGTTGTAAGTTGTTTCAACATACCTATGATTCCATGATTTCATGATCCCATGTTATACATGTTATTATTTCTTATGTTTATTCATCCATTTCTTTTTATGTCATCATTTCATGCCTTCTAACCCAAGTTCTATGGTTTATTCATATTTTTAATTATGTATGTAATCTTCCAAAGGCACTAGACTTTATGATCCTTATTTTTATTTGAATTTTAATTATTCTTAAAATCTTATAATTTTTTTTAAAAAGGATATCTCTATAATAATTTAATGATTTATATTCCATTAACATAATAATGATCCAATATATTTATTATATTGGAGTTATCATGTCACTTTGGATAGTGGTGAGAAAAGATAAGGTAGAATAAATAATTAATTTAAAAGAGAAAGGTGGAGTATTTTACCTCTTCGGTGTTGTCTCATAGAGAACCTCCTTATGGATCTTGGGTTTGGTATATTGGTGAGACCACCAAGACCAAGTCCTGGGGATGAGGATATGGGGTGGTGAGTAGTGGAATTTGTAGGGGGAGATGGGTGTGTTTTATTATCTAATTCGTCTATTTTTTATTTTGTCTCAATACTATCAATAGTTTTGATTTATATGACTAAATAAAGAAACCAATAAATGAGATATTAAGATAATCAATTCTTATAATTTCTATACATCAACCATGACTAAAAAATTCTTGTATTTATTATACTACAAATTATCCAATTTCACTATTCACAAACACAATTCAAATATTTTAGATAAAACCAGAAAAACACCATAACTATTTTTCAATGTGTATATTTCAAAAATAGAATCCATTTTATGAAAATAATTTTCTATATATGAGAAATTTAATTTGAAAAAAATCATTTTAAAAAAAAATACCAATTTTAATATTATAAATGATTTTAAGACTCTTTGAATAATCAATTAAGGTTGAACTAAAATTATATTATAATTATAATAAACCATAATATTAATTTATGAATCGATTTTATGAAAACAAACTTTCAATTAAATAATAATAAAAATTATAAAATTGTAAATAAACATTTATGTTTTTCAAAAATACAAACACTTAATTCATCAGTTTAAAAAAAATTATTTACTTATATAATTAGATAATTATATCATATTTTATTTTATAAAGTACCTATATTTTATGTATACATTCATAGGAGAGGTTATTATTCTAATGGCTATATTTCCATTCCTAATGGTTAAAATACTATTCCAATGGCCATGTTACTATTCCAAATGTAAAAGGTTTCTTAATTTCTATACATACTTATTATTTAACTAATTCATTAATTTTATCTCAAGTTTATGTCATTTCCTCTTCAAAATGTATTTTTTTCATTAACATTAAGTTTCATTTCAATATTTTTTCTGAGTGTGATCATTCTAGTGGATTGGGAAAATCCATATTTTTTCATTATTATAATTTTATTCTCTATTTATTGTCCTACTATAGTATTTGGAATTATTATTGGTTTATTTTCATACTAATTTATCGTTATAAATTTAGGAAAATAATATTTTTGTTGGGTTCTCTATGTGATCTGTGAATTTTATGAAATAATAAGGTAAATTCTATTGATAAAATCCCAGACTGTTATAGTGGATTTGTATATCATTTCAAGGTAAAAGTAGTAGAATAATATTAGGTTCCATTTGATAGTTTTTAATGAAGATGTTACATAGGAAGAATTAGAAATTTGGATGTTCATAGAATAACACAACAATTAGGGAGTTTGAAAGTCTACATCAAATGATTATCATTACAATGTTTAATTATATTTACACATTGATTGAGTATTTATAGCTTTAAATAAAACTAAATGACAGCTAAATAGTTTCTAAGTAATTAGTTAAATAATTTAAACAACAATACAAAATTATTCGATAGAGATAAATTATCATTCCACAATAATCAATGATATTCAAAAAAATAATAATAATTAAAACCACTTTTAATTAATTAATAAATTTCTATAATATCTCTAAACAAATTAGTTAAAAGAAATACAAAACATATCAATTAATTTCCTATGAAAATTTATATTTTAATTTTCAGAAAAAATCTATAAATATCAATGAAAAATTGAGATAATTTTATAAATTTAATAATACTATATTAATTATTTTAAATACACTTTGGATATGTTCTTTATCACTAATATTTAATTTGGAATCATAAAAAACAAAAATATCACTTAAAATAAATTATTTAAAAATATCAAATGTTCTTGTTGTAGGTTTATATATAGATATAAAAAAATTAATCTATATTAGAATCTACATAAAATATACCAAAAATAATTCCTATTGATTCGATATAATTAATTTGATTTTTTATTCAAAAAAATTAAATACTACCAAAAAAATAATCAAATGAAAATATTAAAATATATAAAATACATAGTAATATTAAAAATTATGTACAAAATAGTCTATTAAAAATTGTGTAATAATCATAACTATTAAAGGGAATAAGTATTAATATGTGTTAGAATCATTCTCTGTAACCATCACTTCTTTTATTCTGGGTAAACATAATAAATAGAGAAGTCACAAAATTTCTTGATTTCAAACAATGTAAAAATTATATGATGAGTGAAAAAATAC
This sequence comes from Viscum album, assembly GCA_963277665.1. Classification (NCBI taxonomy): domain Eukaryota; kingdom Viridiplantae; phylum Streptophyta; class Magnoliopsida; order Santalales; family Viscaceae; genus Viscum; species Viscum album. The sequence goes on from OY728123.1 coordinate 666,003,252, forward strand.
TGTGAACATAAATATATCATGAGATCCATACCAACTATAAGGAAAACAAATCACGAGGTTCAACATACCATGAGGTATCAACTACATCAGAAAAAATATAAATTGACTGCAAGTAAAAATGACTCAACACATGAGTAAAGTATCACATCATAAGTCATGTGACAATGTTTTATATGTAATTTTCAAAAATAAAATAAAAAATACAATAAATATTAATAAACAACAAGAACTATTAAACTCATCCTTTTTAAAATTACAAAACTAAAACCCAATTTACAAAGACATCCCCCTTTTTTGAAATTTTTCAAAAAGATGTTAATATAATGTAAAATAAAATATGATTTTAAATCCCATTTTAAAAATTAAAATCCCCCACCCCCATAATAAATGAATATTTTGTTAAATAAATATACAAGAGTAAAAAATCAAACTAAATCTTCATAATACCTAAAGTTCCTTGGGATCAATAATGGGGGTTAATTAATGGATATCGTTCTTCAAATTAAATTATCTGGAATATAACCCCTGAAACATGTTAGATTTATTATCCTTATCAGCTTTATATGAAACTGTCCCTAACATGAAATGATAATAAATTAAAGCAGGGCATGCAATATTTTACAGGTTTTCCCCTACTATGGGTGACTACATCATTTCCATGGAAACTCTTGTGGGTCCATATAAATTCATTATAATGGTAAATTAAATACAATGATCCAACTCTAGTTAGACTCCTTATATCTCTTAATATATATGATTACAATTACTCAATCAGTTAAAAGGTTTCTATTACGCTTTGATGCCAAAAAAATATTGAGAATGTTTCTGTAATTCTACTGAATGTGAAAGAAAAAAATTTCCATCTATTTTTTTCTATCTGGTAAAACCCTATTTTGTGTGCATTTTATGTTTTCTTTATTCTCTTTTTGGTGCACCTCACTAAAAGTACACTAATTTTTATAACCTATATTTTTTGTGCTGAACAAAACTCTTGTTCGTTAATCTCTAATTAGAGTATCTATATGGTATAATAATTATGGTAGTTCTAACTTACTCCTCATTACAATGTCTGGACTAAATTTCTCCCCAATTACCTGACATTGAATCTATATCATAATACTCTGATATTAATCTCTATTCTTCAAAAACAATTTTTAGAAACTCATATTTTCAAAACATCAATGTGTCATCTTTTTTTCATGTATGAATATTGTTGGTACTATTCCCTTTAACCACCTTTATATTGGTGTTCCATTAGTATAAAAGATTGGAAAACAATTTTTTTATCCCTTTCATAAAAAAATATCAAAACTCCCACTTAGCTAAAATTCATGGGAAACTTCTCCAATATTCTAGAATCTTATTAGATATTATTAAATCATTATGGAAACCTGACATGTCCAAATTCCCCTTAATCATTAAATTTAGTGTTAGGGAACTTATTCAATATTCATTATCTCAAATATATAATAAATTATTGATATACTAATATGGAATTATGAAAGTTACGGTGCTTTATAATGTTATGAAAACCTCTTCAAAAAATATTTCCAACATATTCTAATTATATTACTAAATTAACAAAACTCTAACTATTTATACTCTATATTCCTTCAATTTTAACATCCTACCTCAACTAAAACTCTTCTTAAAACAAACTTATCATAACCATCCATCTGATTAAATCTTGAATGATTATTTGATTTTCATCTATACAATAGATTATTGTTTGATTGGTCTACATCTAATGGACTCAATGTGATAGAGCTCTTTCTAAAATACATTCAATGATTTTAAAACCTCAAACTTCAAATATCCTATGAAAAAAATTATAGTTGCAAGAAAACAAATAAACTATATGCCTAGAAACATTCTCATCCATAGTCCAGTAAACGTGATCCACTGTATGTTGGAAAATATTATTGCAACTGATAAAAATAATTTAATGAAGTTTTTTTTTGGTGCTCTACTCTAATCATTAGAAACATCAAAATAGTATTAACTTTTTAAAATTGGATTCTTGGGTATTTTTTCTTCATTTTCACCTTTGTAAATTTTAAAATTTCTAAAAACTAGGAAGAATGGATTTTAGGTATTTTTTATCAAGTAACTCAATCCTCTAGAATTCATTTACCTTTAAATTTTTTTCTTACCACCCTTTCATAAGAAAATATGGAATTAAACCTTATTCACAAAGTTTTCAAACCATTCACATTTTTATAGTGATTTTGTGAATTCTTATTACAAATCTTCATCTTGAACATTGAAAGAGTACTGTCGTGGGTGCCCTTAAATTATTAGTGTGATTTTGGGGTACTTAGGTGCAGCAGAGTGGCTGACCAAGGTCGTCTGTCAAAGGAGGAAGTGAATTAAAACAACTTTTTAGAGGTATTATATAAATAAAATAAAAGAGAATAAAAACACTACTTGAAAGGATTAGGGTGTTTTTTTTTATCATTTATAAAACTTGAAGAAGTTTGCTGGAAGAATATTATGTTTTTTTTTGTTTTTAGTATCGAAATGAATTTCGATTAAAATGACACAACAAGATAATGTTTTTTTAGAAATCTATTTTAAAAGGCGTAATCGATCTAACTCTACCTCTTAATTCACTTATTAATCATTATCATTTAAATAAATATCCACTTAATTATGATTCTCTAATTTTTTAACCCTCAAACCCTACAAGAGTTAACTTAACCACAAAGATGGAATTACTTAAACCCTAGGCTAGCTTCGGAACACGCAATTGCAACACCATGCTTTGATTGTTGTTCTAATGTTAGATTATGGTCAGTGGTTAATTAGAGCACATATCCATTCTGTAAATGAGTATGAATTTTGTTTAGGGATTATATTTTAACTCTATAAATTTATCCCGTGTGGTCTTGTATTACCGATTAAGATTGTGCTCTCACAATTTACACAAAATCTCGACCTCGCGTGTTTTTATGTTAATTGTTCAATTTCTTTCTTAGTTTCTTACAATTTAAAAACAAAATTCATGGATCATATTAAGTGAATTACAGTATCTCAATGATTCAAAATATTTAAATGAAGAGGTTAGAATATAGATCGATTACAAAAAGACTACTCTTCCATGGGTGGCGTAATCATCATAGAAGTGTTTTGCATGTGCAAAGGTTTATAATGGGTATAACCCAATAATGCTTCTACTAAAGAATTCCAACCCAATTATGAAGATTAAGAGAAAAAGAAATTTAAACAAAACAGAAGAAAATATGAGGAATAAAAGAAGATCAAAGAAGTTTATTACACAAATGAAAACATTACAAAATGAAAAGGAGAAGGAGGCTTCGATGAGGGGATCCTTGATTCAAGAGCTACCCCTCTTACAATGGTTGTAGAATTTGGGTGAAACCAATTCTCCTCTACCTCCAATCTCCTAATTCACGTCCCAACCCCTCAAAATGCGAAAAAAAATCCAATTTATAAAGGGGAGGGGAGGAGAGGTTTCCAGTGGTTTCAAGTGTGAATGTGGAAATTCGGAAAAATATTTTAATCCAACTTGAACCGCCCATTTGACCGCTTAAACTCATGAATCAGCTCTTATTACAGAAGTGTGATTTGTGAAAAATCATTCCCCCGAGTGTTTCTCAAAATTTGGGCTCAATTCAATCCCGGATGAAGAAGATATGGCCCAAATACAGAACCCATGTCCATTCTGCCAAGTCCAACCCATCATCGACTTAATGGCCCATTTACTCCATCCAAATGTACTCTTTAGCTGTAGTGTCCTGAATAAAAGTTGTATAAAATTAAGTTAGTAACAGGTTTGAAAAATATTAATTTCAAATAATAAATATTAAAATATTTATCTTCAAAATACAACAGTACATTTTAAAAGGGTAAAACTGGAATTTTCATCCATTTTTCCAATGAATGATCTAATCCCAAATACATTCTAATTAAACATATTTAACACAATGTGAGGGAATTATATCATTTATTATCAATAAAATATTCAACAAAATAGTGTTTTATCAACTCCCTCACACTTACCCTTTTTCACTCCTGGGAAAAACCTCATATCAAGTAAACATCAATATCAAATCAAAACCAATTTTAAAACAGATATCCTTGAGATCAAACAATTACACACCAGGAAACAAAATATATCATGCCTCATAAAAAACCATTATATCAAGTTCTTCATTTATATCATTCAATATATTTCCACTTTATTTATCCCCCCATGCACAAAACACTTACCTCACTTGAATTTTCTCTTATCACACAAATGTCATTTTTTTGCAATGTCTTTCTCATACAAACTCATACAAGGGTCACCATAGGATTGATAAATTCCTACATCACTACCCCATGTGAGTCAAGGACATATGTTTATCCTGAGGACTTTTTAGGGTTGTTCTATGGCTTTCGGTTGGTAGGATTAAGATGTGAAAAACTTTGAGGCTGAATGAGGAGGGATTGACTCTTTTTAAAGCAAAATTGCATTAATCTAATTTTAACTTAAATATGGTCTTCTCCTCAACCCCCATAGTATAAATTCATCTCCATCATCATGAAAAGTCATGAAAGGTTTACACCATTCATTATTTCAGCATCAAAAATTTCAATCTTCTCAAACATGATTTTCTTGAAAGCTCTATATAGGCACAACTTTCCACCTCAATTAGAAGCTCCAGAAAAGGCATTGATTCAATTGTCATGAAAGCTCCAGAAAAGGTAAAGCTTTCAATATAATGAATTTCTTCAGTAGCAGAAACATCTCTTCAGAATTTAATTTTCCACCCAATGTATCACAGAATGTGGTAGCACAACACAAGATAACTTCCCCCACACTTAAGTTCAACTAGATTATGAAATTTCACTTCAAGAGGTGGTTGCATAGGGAAAATTGGCTAGTAATGTGGCTAACCTAACAGGTTGTGCATGGCTTCTAAGGGATAAAAGGATTAAATGTTCAAGGTAGGCCATTATAAAAAGGATTCTTTGAAATAGGGGATTTAATACTAAACAAATGCCTCAATCATTTAAACATAAGTACCTAAAACCCTCAAGTTTTGACAGGAATAGATCAAATTCTGGTTAAATCAAGCATGGTTTGGTTCTCTCAAGAAGTGAGGTGAATGTAAAGAATATGAAAATAATGGTTCCGAATCCTCACAGGAAAGTGATTTCAAATATAAAGACAGTGAGATATGACATGGGATTAAAAATTTAGTGTACTTTTCATGAAATTACTAAATATTTGAACTTGAAACAAAGTCATTTCATCTTTCATTTAAGCTTAGTTTCAAGGGATAAATTGTTTCACTCATTGATATTCATTTCAAAATTGTGATGAGAATCATTTCAGCTCAAAATTTTCAAAAACACAAAGAAAATTGAAAAAATAAACACCCTAAATTTGAAAAACACACAATTTTTTTTGGTTTTTTTAAACAGGAAAACAATTGAAATTACTAAAATAAAAGGTTCCCTCCTCCAGACTTAAAATATTGCATTGTTATCAATGTGAACCCATGAGATGATATATGCATATTAAATGCAGAATTTTTAAATAGGACAAATAATATAAAAGTGAAAGGGTTAGGAACAACCTGATGTGCTCAAGTGATGATGGGGTCATGCAGTGTGATAAAATCCACTGCATCAGTAGGAAGTCCCACAATGTATCTCTTCAAACATTACCCGTTGACTGTAAAACATTATCCTGTGTCCTCTTGTGTGATCTCCACTACACCATAAGGAAAAACATTAGATACAATATAAGGACCTAACCATCTGAAACGTAACTTACCAGGCATCAGCTTCAGTCATGAACTGTAAAGAAGAACTTTCACTCCAACATGAAAATCCCTTTGCTGGATCATTTTGTCATGAGATGATTTTGATCTTTACTTATAGAGCCTTGAGTTCTCATATGATGATCGTCGAACCTCCTCAAGCTCTTGAATTTTCAACTTCCTTTGGATTCCAGCTTGGGCCAAATCCATGTTGCATTTCTTTGTAGCCCAATATGCCTGATGCTCAACTTCCACTGGGAGATGACATGCTTTCCCAAAAACAATCCAAAATGGGGACATACTAATGGGTGTATTGTATGCTGTCCTATAAGCCCACAACACATCATCCAAGCGCTTGCCCCAATCCTTCCTATTTGGCTGCACAGTTTTCTCCAAAAAAAAATTCAACTCACGATTTGAAACCTCATCCTGGCCATTTGTTTGGGGGTGGTATGGTGTTTATGTTTTGTGTGTCACCCCATACTTTCAAATAAGGGAAGAAATATTCCGATTGCAGAAGTGTGTCCCTTGGTCAATGATGATGGCCTTTGGTACTCCAAACCTGCAGAAAATTTGAGCCTTGACAAAATCCACTACAACATGAGAATCGTCAGTCCTGGTGGCCTTGGACTCCACCCATTTACTCACATAATCAACAGCAACCAAAATATACAAGAAACCATATGAACTTGGAAAAGGACCCATAAAATCAATTCTCCACACATCAAAAATCTCACAGAGTAGTACGGGTTGTTGGGGAATCTCATGTCTCCTAGAAATGTTCCCAGTGTGTTGGCAATGAGAACATGACTTAAAAAACACATGGGTATCATGGAATAAGCTATGCCAATATAATCCAGAGTCCAAAACCTTCCTATCTATCCATTGGGGTCCAAAGTGTCCACCACAAGCAAGTGTATTACAGAAATGCAAAACAGACTCAAACTCATGATCGGGAACACACCTCCTAATGACTTGGTCACTACACATGCGCCAGAGGTAAGGATCATCCCACACATAAAACCTAGAATCACTTTTTAATTTTTGGACTTTTTTCTTCTTCAAATTTGATGGGATTTCAGAGGAAACAATGTAATTAACTAAATTAGCATACCAAGGATGCATACCTGAGATGGTATAGAGATATTCATCGGGGAAAGTGTCCCGAAGTGGTTCCTGGTCCAATGTGTCATCTTCTAGTGTGTGAGTAATCCTACTCATGTTGTCCGCCACCAAATTCTCTGACCCCTTCTTGTCCTTTATCTCAAGGTCAAAATCTTGAAGAAGGAGCATCCAACAGATAAGTCGTGACTTTGCATCTGGCTTCTTCAAGAGGTACCTCAAAGATGCATGGTCAGAAAAAAACTACTTTAGAGCCCAATAATTATGAATTGAATTTATCAAAAGAAAATATGACAGAAAGAAACTTCTTTTCTGTGGTTGTGTAATTTGATTGGGCTGAATCTAGTGTCCTCGATGCATAGGCGATCACATGTGAACGTCCCTCCACCCTCTGAGATAAGACAGCTCCAACCGCGAAGTTGGAGGCGCCACACATAAGCTGAAAAATAATCTCCCACCGTGGTTTCTGTATGATAGGTGGAGTGGTCAGGCACTTCTTTAGCTCATCAAAGGAAGTCCTGCAAGAATCATCAAACACAAAATCAGAATCTTTTTGAAGTAATCATGACATAGGAAGAGAAATATTACTAAAATCTTTGATGAAGTGCCGATAAAATCCCGCATGCCCTAGTAAAGATCTAACATCATGCACACATGAAGGATAGGGTAAGGATGAAATAATGTCTACCTTACATCTATCAACCTCTATCCCATGTTTTGACACTACATTCCCTAAGACAATGCCATGCTCTACCATGAAATGACACTTTTCAATGTTTAGGACCAGATTCTTCTCAATACAATGATTAAATACCTTTCCCAAACTATTTAGACATTAATCAAACGAGAAACCATACACTATAAAATCATCCATAAATACCTCCATGCAGGTCTCAATAAAATCAGAAAAAATACTCACCACGCATCTCTGGAAGGTACCTGGGGCGTTGCAAAGTCCAAATGGAATCCTCCAGTAGGAAAATGTGCCAAAGGGACATGTTAATGTAGTCTTCTCCTGATCCTCCAGAGCTATAGGAACCTGAAAATATCCAGAAAATCCATCCAAGAAACAATAGTGGGTTTTCCCAGCTAGTCTCTCAAGCATTTGATCAATAAATGAGAGGTGGAAATGGTCCTTGCAAGTGGACTGATTTAGTTTCCTATAATCAATTCACACACGCCAACTTTTTTGCACCCTCATTGGAACTAACTCATATTTCTCATTTTTAACAACAGTAACACCACTCTTCTTAGGCATAACCTGAATAAGACTTACCCACTGAGAATCTGAAATGGGAAAGATTATACCAGCCTCGAGAAATTTCTCAACTTCTTTTTTAACAACATCCAGGAGGGTGGGATTGATTCTCCTTTGTGACTGTCTCACTGGTTTATCCCCATCCTCCAAGAGAATCCTATGCATGCAAATGGAGGGTCTAATACCTGATATGTCATCCAAGGTCCACCCGATTTCCCTGATGTTCCCCCTCAAAAGATTCAAAAAAAATTCTTCATGTTCAAAAGGGAGATTGTTATCAATGATAAAAGGTAATTTCTCCCCACATAACAAGTATGAGTATTTGAGATTTGGTGGCAATGGCTTGAGTTCCAGTGTAGGGGGGTGGTGTATCGATGGGGTCATAGAATGAACTGAAATATGCGCACAAAGAGCATTTGTATCAGAATATACCTCATCAAAATCACAGAATAAATCATCAAATCCATCAGCATACTCCACAACCATGTCATAATTAGAGTTCACATGATCAAAATCATAATATGATTCCATTTTAAAATCAAATCTTAGAGAGTCTTGTTCCTTAGAAATATGTGTGGAAGTACTCTTAGACATTAAACTAGAACCAATACTCATAATCTCCCTAAGCATAGGACAATCCAATTCCTCTGTGTTTTTACTTGGTGGTTCAAAATGGGAGATAACAAATGCTGAATGATCCTCTGAGGGGTACTTCATGAAATCCATAACATTAAATATCACAACTTCATCCCCAAATTCCATGGAAAGTGTAACCTCATTAACATTTATGATAGTTTTTACAATTATGAGGAAGGGCCTACCTAAGATAACGGGGGCATGAGAACTTACCTGATCATCCTCCATGTTAAGCACGTAGAAATCTTCTGGAAAGATCATGTCTCTTATCTGGACAAGTACATCCTCAAGGACTCCCGCTGGATATGTCATAGCTCTATTTTCTAATTTCACCTCTACTCTTGTCGGATTCAACTCACCAACATGCAAAGAAGAGAATACAGAGTGGGGCATCACATTTACAGAAGCTCCTAAATCACAAAGAGTATCAGAGAAGTGCAACTCCCCTATGGTACATGAGATGGTGAATGTCCCGGGATCCTTTCACTTTGTTGGCTTTTCTAGAGTTGGTGTAATGAGTGATGATACATTCCTTCCAAGGTTGATCCTCTCATTTCCCTTGAGCCCTCTTCGATTGGTACAAAGTTATTTTAAGAATTTCACATACCTTGGGATTTTCTTAATGACTTCAAGTAGAGGAATGTCGATCTCCACACGCTTGAATGTGTCAAAAACCTCCTTTTCATTTCTTATTCATCCATATTATTGGTTTGAACAACCCTATTTGGAAAAGGAAGGGGTTTAGGAGGAACATCATCAATATTTTTCTTACCTTTATCTTTCTCCTTGGATTTCTCATCATTTGGTATGGAATGCGGCTTCTCTGGAGTTGAGGTGAATCCTGGTGGAATGGTAGGTACAGATGTATCGTTCATTTTCTTCTAACTTCTCAATGTGATGTCACTAACATTCCCCTTTGGATTTGGAGTGGGTTGGGAAGGTAGATTTCCAGAATTCTTACTTACAAGTTCATGGAGGGCGGTGGTAATCTGGCTCATTTGAGTCTTCAACTCCCTTAGCTCTGAACCATGAATTTTCAGCTCATTCTGTTGATTAAGAACAATCTGTTTCAAAAGGTCATCAGTGTTACAATCTACCTTGGGTGGGGGATTCTTTTGTTGTTGGCTTGTTGATGTTTGAGATTCAAATCTCCTTTGGGGTTGTTGGAAACCCTGCTGGTAAGGTGGAGGCTGCTGGAAGTTTTGTTGAAAAGAGGGCCTTTGTTGTTGTCCAGATCCATACCTCATGTCCAATTGATCCTTCCACCCTTGGTTATATATTGGATCAAACTTCTTTTGGGGATATGGTTGTTGTTGCTATTGCTGATATGGTCTCCCAGGGAACACTGCTGCACAATCTTATGTTTCTTGGAGTTGTGGGCAACAGTCAGTTGGGTGGCTTGTCTCAATGCAAATACCATAAGGCCTTGAAGGAGGGGGTTGGGATTTCTTTTGAGCCAAAGCTATCTGCCTCACCATAGTGGTCAATTATTCCAACTTGGTATCAATCAAATGACTTTCAAGAGAAGAAGGACTTACCTGATGTACTCCCCTGACATGTGGTGTACCTATATCACCAAATTGTTGGGAGTTTTGGGCCATCTTGTCGATAAATGCACATGCAGCTACGGGTGTCTTGTCCACCAATGCCCCTCCTGCTGCGGCATCCACCATGCTCCTCTCCATAGGTTTGAGTCCTTCATAGAAGTACTGAATGCGGAGTTTCTCACTGATTTGGTGATGTGTACAGCTTGCACACAACTTCTTTAATCGCTCCTAGTACTCATACATTGACCCCCTTGTGATTGCTTGATCCCCGAGATCTCCTTACGAATGGAAGTGGTCCTCGATGCTGGAAAAAATATCTGCAAGAAAAGACGTTTCAAATCATTCCAACACGTTACATCTCCAGGTTGTAAATAGTACATCCAATCCTTTGCAGCTCCATCAAGTGAAAATGAGAATTCTCTTAATTTGATTTGATCTTCAGAGAAATTTCTCGGTTTAAGGTTTGAGTAAACCACATTAAATTCTTTAAAATGTTTATCGGGATCCACACCAGAGAGGCCATAAAACTTTAGAAGTAATTGAATTAACCCAGATTTTAGTTCAAAGTCTGATTTGAGATTTGGGTATGCAATAGAATTTGGTTGATAATTAATATCAGGTGCATCCAATTCTTGAATGGTTATATTTAGCTCATTTCCATTATTGTCAGCCATTCTTTCTTGTTTTATTATTGAATTTTAATTACTTCCAATTTCAATGTTCTGATATTGGAGTAATTCTCAAACTGGTTGAATGTTGAATATTCTCATTGACTGAGAATGTCTGATTCGTTCCCTAAGGCTGCGTTCAATCTCAGGGTCAAGATCAAAGATATCCTTGGGATAAGTTCATGTCATAAATCAATGAAAGATGAAAAGAAGGAAAGTGGACCATATTAAAATATAAATTAGATGTTTGAGTTGATGGTCCAATAAGAAGTATAAGAAAATAAGACAATAAAAAAATCAGATTGGGTGAAGATGGAAGAAAGAAGAGGAAGAGAATAAAATGTAAAATAAAATAAATACCTCTAATTGGTGGAAATAATTACTTGCCTCCCCAGAAACAGCGCCAATTTGAAATAGCACTGTTGTGGGTGCCCTCAAATGATTATTGTGATTTTGGGGTACTTAGGTGCAGCAGACTGGCTGACCAAGGTCGTCTCTCAAAGGAGGAAGTGAATTAAAACAAATTTTTAGAGGTATTATAGAAATAAAATAAAAGAGAATAAAAACACTACTTGAAAGGATGTGGGTGGTTGTTTATCGTTTGTAAAACTTGAACATGTTTGTTGGAAGAATATTGTATTTTATTTGTTTTTTGTTTTGAAAAGAATTTCGATTAAAATGACACAACAAGATAATGTTTTTTTAGAAATCTATTTTAAAATGTGTAATCGATCTAACTCTACCTCTTCATTCAATTATTAATAATTATAATTTAAATCAATATCCACTTAATTATGATCCTCTAATTTGTTAACTCTCAAACCCTATAAGAGTTAAATTAACCACAAATATGGAATTACTTAAACCCTAGGCTAGCTTCGGAATATGCAATCGCAGCACGCTGCATTGATTATTGTACTAAGGTTATCTTATGATCAGTGGTCAATTAGAGCTCATATCTATTCTGGAAATGAGTATGAATTGTGTTTAGGGATTATGTTTGAACTCTACAAATTTATCCCATGTGGTCTTGTATTACCGATTAAGATTGTGCTCTCACAATTTACACAAAATCTCAAACTCGCGTGTTTTTGTGTTAACTATTAAATTGCTTACTTAGTTTCTTACAATTTAAAAACACAATTCATGTATCATATTAAGTGAATTAAATTAGAGAAATTATTCAAAATAATTAAATGAATATGGTAGAAGATAGATTGATTACTAAAAGACAACTCTTCCATGGGTGGCGTAATCATCGTAGAAGCGTTTTGCATGTGCAAAGGTTTATAATGGGTATAACACAATAATGATTCTACTCAAGAATTCAAACCCAATTAGGATGATTAATAGAAGAAGAAATTTAAACAAAACATAAGAAAATATGAGGACTAAAAGAGGATTAAATAAGTTTATTACACAAATAAAAACATTACAAAATGAAGAAGAGAAGGAGGCTTCAATGAGGGGATCCTTGCTTCAAGAGCTACCCCACTTACAATGGTTGGAGAATTTGGGTGAAACCAATTCTCCTCTACCACCAATATCCTAATTCACATCCCAAACCTTCAAAATGAGAAAAAAAATCCAATTTATAGAGGGGAGGGGAGGAGAGGTTACAAGTGGTTTCAAGTGTGAATGTGGAAATTCAGACAAATATTTTAAGCCAAATTTCACCGACCATTAGACCGCCTAAACACGTGAATCAGCTCATCTTACAGAAGGATTATTTGTGAAAGATCATGTTCCCGAGCGTTTCTCAAAATTTGGGCTCAATCTAAGCTCGGATGAAGAATATATGGCCCAAATAAAGAACCCATGTCCATTCTTCCAAGTTCAGACCATCATCGACTTAATGGCCCATTTACTCCATTCAAATTTACTCTTTAGCTCTAGTGTCCTAAATACAAGTTGTAGAAAATTAAGTTATAAACACGGGGAAAAAATATTAAGTTCAAATAATAAATATTAAAATATTTATCTTCAAAATAATACAGTACATTTTAAAAGGGTAAAACTGGAATTTTAATCAAATTTTCAAATGAATGATCTAATCCCAAATACATTCTAATTAAACATATTTAACATAATGTGAAGGAATTATATCATTTATTATCAATAAAATATTCAACAAAATAGTGTTTTATCAAACATTATTCTGGTTATCTATATCTAGGTACTTCCATCTAGTACTTAATATTGTACATTGTATTCCCCCATATATTATTACTTATCCCCCTTTTACTTCATCCATTAACATCACCATGTTCAATATAGAATCCCAGACCTATGGAATTTATTCAACAAAATTTTCATCTAATCGATTCAATCCAGTTATCTATGTTTGGTGTCCCTGATTTCCCTTTTAAATCAAGCTTTTATCATTAACATCATGATATTTGTAATTTTTTTATTATAAAAAAATTAAATAACTTAATGAATGTTTTGGAATCATAGTTATATATAAAAACCCTTTATCTACTCCAAATATTTGTTAAAAAGGTTTCCTAACAATAATTAGTAATGAAATCCTAAAATATTTTAGAAAATCATTCTCATCTATTTTGAAAAAAATCAACAAAAATATATATTTTCAAAAAAATATAAAAATTGTAAAACAAAAACATCCAAAAGGATGTTCAATCTCCCCCTTTAAATTTCTTCGAAACAACATCCAAAAACATTCAACAACTCAACATTTTCATAGGTCATTTTTAAAAATTTCATCAAATTGCAACCTTTCTCATATAGAACATCCCAAAACCACACTATAGGATGAACAATCATTTTGAAGAAATTCCATCCCTAGGTGAAAAGTAATTTGTAGGCTGTGATAAGATACAAATACTCCAAAATTTTATCTTATCTCCCCAATTTTATGATAAAACCTTCTTTAGATTCACAAAATAAATTTGTTAGGAGTTTTATATTTTCACCCCATTTGACAAAAAAATCCAAAGGATCATGGAGGACTTCCTTAAAAATATTATAATGTATTTTATAGAGGATAAACGTTTAGTTCATGCCTCAAATTCTCAAATTCTTCCCTTGTAATAGAGTTGGTGAAAGCAACAAAAATTTGAGTCTTTAATGTGATGTACTCATGTATAATACCTAAAACAACAATATTATCCTTAATGAAGTGATACTTAATATTAATATTCTTTGATCTTGAATGTTGTACAGTGTTTTTCTAAAGATAAATGTAATATTTATTATCACAAAGGATCTTTATTGTTTTTCTAAAATTCATTCTCAAATCATCAATCTAAAATTTGATCCACAACATTTGAGTGCAATGTTGGTGGGGAAAATATATTTTGATTCAAATGTGGTCAACATAAATGAAATTAATTTCTTATTATTACAGATCACCAAAAATTCTCCAATGAAGAATATTTCTCCCAGTGATTATTTTCTATTATTTTAATCTGGAGCCCAATAATTATCTGTGTATCTAATAAATTTTATTTCAAAACATCTTTTATAAAATAGTCCATAAAAATAGTACTTTACAAAACCAAAGAATTATTTTATCAATCAACATGTTTGATTCCTTTATATTACTTTCATATCTAACACATAATGTAATTTGATAGACAATTTATGGACATGGTGTAGTAAGATAGAGAAATATCTCTATCAACATTAAGAACTCTTTCTGATTCACACTTTACCCATCTTTATCTTTAGGAATCATTATGATAAAATATATAAGTTGTAATTTATTTGGAATCCTCCAAGCCTAAATTTAGTAAAAAATCCTTGGAATAATTTTATTATGATGTAATGAAATATCATTTATTCTTTTGAACTTGTAAACCCAAAGATAAGGTTAATTATCTGATCATTGAAATTTAAAATTTTTTTTCTTTATTTATTCAGAAAAATATACACAATATTTTCCCTTGTCACCTACAAAAATTATATCTTTAATGTAGACAATTAAAATTAGGGAACATATAATCATTTCATTAATATACAGGTTACTATATTTTTTTCCAAAAATTCATTTATTTCAGGAAACAATCATATTTAGATAACTTTTAATGAGGATCATGTTTCAAACTATACAGTATTTCTTCACCTTAAACAACTTGATTCAATAATTATCATGTAAGAAACCACTTGGTTTATCAATTTAAACTTCTCCTTTAATTTATCTAATTAAGGAAGATGACCTAGAATACATCTAATATAAATTCTTACAATAATTTGAAATAACTACCAAGAACATTCTTATAGTTTCCAATATAACTATAGGAGAAAAATATTCTTCAAAATCAACCCCTTCTACCAGTGAATATCCTTTTTTAACAAGTTGACATTTATTTCTAGAAATTGGTCCATGTTTGTTGAGCATCTTTGTAAATACGTAGTTTTTTCCAACAATATAATTCCATACTAGTCATGGAACATGATCCCATGTTTCATTTTTCATAATTTGATATAGCTCGTGATTCATAACATCAACTCATTATTTATGTTCAATAGCCTATAAAGATGAATATGGTTCCACCTTTGAAATAAGTGATTTCTAATTCTATGAAATCAATTTTCTTATGGTCTAAACTGAATCTTTCTAACCACTAATTATATTATTATATTGAACCTATTTATTTCAACTATTAAATTTTATAGAATTATTCTTGTGTCACTTTTCTTATCATAAGACTTATCTGATTCACTTTGTACATGATTTGGCTCACATTATTCTTCACTATTATTGTTATCATTTAAAGTATTTAATCTATCTTCTATAACATCATAGTTCTTTAAGTCGATTATATTTTTAAATACTTTCACGTCATTATAATTCCCCAAATTCTGAAAAACATTATCCCAATAATTTAATTTCTTCCACCAGATTAATATCCCATGAAATTTCCATCCATAAGTTTTTTATTAAACCTTCCAATATTTGGTTTTTTGATTTTGAGAAATCAAGGAATCTAGAAACCTTAAAATATTTCACTGATGGATTTTTCATATAAAAATTCTCATAGAGACTCGTTTTAAATTATTTACACAAATAAAATATATTTTGTACTTGTAATGTTGCAATAATATCTTCTCTATTTGAAAACCTAGAATGTTTATATTTATCCAATATAATTATTCCTATTCCCACTAAACTTCTATTTTTTCATTTTCATTACTCTATTTTTTTAACTGTGTATAGTGAACAATATAGGTTTCTAATTCTATGTTTTTTTTAAGATATAGTAAAATTTAATTACTTTTATACTCCTTTTCATTTTTAATTTTCAGCATTAATATATAAATGTACATCTCCCTTTCACCTTCCCTTCAAGAAATATCTAAAAATTTAAGTATCCACTAATTTATTTTTAATGAAAATTATTTTTTTCATCTGAGTGAAGTAATTCATAAAATTAGTGAAGTAAAAAACAAATTTAGTTTATTTATGTCTCATCAAAAAATAATGATCCGAGTGAATGATTGTAAGAGGTATGGTAAATTGGATTTTCATTCTCTTATGTTATTCAGTAACCATATTTCTTTTCTAACATGTTGTATAAATAGTGTAATCTTCCATCTTCAATTGTGGTTAGTTTCAAAGATAATTTTCCTTATTTTGTGTTCTCATACTCTTCTATCAAGGATTCCAATGTCTTCGATGGGACAACATATTTTAATCCTTAGAACATAATTATCTAGTGTTACCTAAATCTCTGATTTGGAAGAGATTTCATCTTGTTCATTCTACCTTATAAATAGTTTTTCCGTCCTTTAAACTTCTGATGATATAAGAATATTTTATGAATATGACTTCTTTACTATCATCAAAAAGTTGTATAACACTAAGTGTTGGACACCTCATGTTTTAATTCTCTCAAATCATGTTAATCTTGTTTAACATATCAAAAATCAGGTATGGATCTTATAAACTATTCTTTATCTTATTCTACTATGTTTCACAATATTAATGAATAAGTTTTAAAACATTCTGTGAATGTTACTTCTTAAGGAAGGTTACATATTTTTGAATAATTCTAATAAACCATAAGTTTTCAATAGGTTCCAGATTTTCAAAAAATTCCCTAACATCCTAACCCTGACACCGTAACACAAACACCGTAACCTAGACACCGTAACCTCGACACTGTAACATGGACACCGTAACCCAAATACCATAAGCTTAACACCATTACACTGGTTTCTAATTTAGAAAAGGACATGATACCATAACCCTTGATATTGTGACAACACTACCTTTTTCAAACTTCACAAAGGATATGCTATTTTGAACCTGCTACCGTGAAACCATGCTACCTATTCCAAAATTAACAACGGGAAAGACACTGTTTCTAGTGACACTGTTTTAAGGAAAAATATTACATCATTCCATACATAACCATTTTTTATATTATTTTCAATTAAATTTAAATGTTATTTCTAATGGACATATTTGAGTCATTTAATGAGACTGATATAATAAATTCTCTTTTGTAGTCCTTTCAGCAGATAGTATGAGGTATGATGTTTGGATACAATGCATCATGTCGGCTCTAACTCATGTACACGAAATAAAAAAGAAAAACATGGAACTGGAGAAAGAGAGTTTTTGAAGTAAACTACGTTCAAGATAAGAGAACATCCACACATGGAAGAACACACGAATAACTCTCAATTCCTGGTTACTAAACTATTGTAGATCAGAACCTCAAACATAATCATAACAACCACTCTAATTAGAAAAAGAGGTCCAACACACATCTCATTGAACTAGAAACCAGAACACAAGACACATGATAATATATTTTTACCAAATTACTTGAAATTCGAATATTTTAAATCCTACCAGTCCAGAGCTACATAGAACAACACTCATAAAATTTCTAATCCTTTCTCATTATCTTTTCTCTTCTCTTCACTATTTTTATTACTTTTTGAGAAGTGTGGGTATATTTAATAAAAGATACACTCTGTCCTACATTAAACTAGAGGATATAAGATATCCTCACTCAAATATCTTTTTTCACTTTTTTTCACCCATGTATAATTGTGGAAGAGGTCTTCTGTGACCTGGTTGTTTGTTTTCCCATGTAGAATAGTGGAAGAGGTCTTGTGACCTGGACAATCTATTATACTATTGTTAACCCCGATCTAGGATGTGGATCAAGAAATTATATATATATATATATATATATGTTACTTGGTGGCATTTTATCACCAAGTGGAGTGAATTAGGTCTCGGATTGAGACTGAACAACTTATTTTATCTGTTGTATCTTGGAATTTAGTTTTTCTCTATTTTAACTTACATTTCAGAAATATAAACTTTATATTGATAGTTAGTCTTGGATAGTAGTTATAACTATTTTCCTTATTATATTAGTTTTGAAAAGTTGTATTATTAACACATTTTGTTATAACTGAGAATTAATTAATCTTTTGATAAACTATTTGAATAGTCAAACTATTATAATTTTATTTCCTTGAATAATTAGCATATTTAATTTTAAATTAGGGGAATATTTTAAATAAAATTTTTAATAGATGTTTTTATAGGAACTAAATTCACCCCCCCCCCCTCTTGAGTGTCCTACTCTGACAAAAATTTGGTATCATAGGAGTTTTTAAAATCCATATTCTGAAAATTTTAATCCGTTTAAATTTTATTCAACTGTGATTGTAGTGGTGTTTTTAATATCTTTAAATTTATTTGATTTATAAATTTCTTCTTCATTAAAATCTTGTTTCTTTATTACGGATAATATATTGGAAGGTTCTTCTACCAACATACCTCCATTAATTAATGGAAGAAATTATGCACAATGGAAAATGAAAATGAAAATTCACTTGGAATGTATGAGTTTTGATATTTAGTCTTCCATTATAGATGAATATATGATTCCTATTACTGATAGGCACACTTGGGATGATCCAACTAAGAATAATTATAACAATTATTGAAAATCCATGAATTTATTATACATTTCATTAGGATATGAATAGTTTAACAGAATTTCAGTATATATAACAACCCATGAAATTTAGGATACTTTATCTGTTTCTCATGAAGGAACCTAAAATGTAAAGAAAATGAGACTTAACATATATACTATTAAATTTTATAACTTTAAAAGGATTCATTATGATCCTATTTCTATCATTTATCTCGGGTTTAATGAAGGTGTGAACACTTTGATCTCACTAGGAAGAGATGTTACAACCAAAGATAAAATTATGAGAATACTTATATGCTTAACAGATAGTTGGAGAGGGACATCTGTCTCAATTATAGAATCTTGTGATATAATAAAGCTTCCATTCGAGGATATGATAGGTAATTTTATGATGTTTGAGGAAGAAATAAAAGTCAAAAAGAAGTGGAGGATGAACCGAATAGTAAATCTGTGTAATTCAAGAATATTACCTCTAAACATAAGGAAATGGAGAAATTACAAGTCCCAATAGAAATTTCTCACATTGAAAAATATTCACCAGGAAGTGTTGTGGAAATGGTTAAATTAGATGGATTATTTAAGAAGTTTTATTGAATAAAGAAATTTTCCTGAAATCCTAACTTCAAATAATGATATGATCACAAGGGAAACTGGAAGAAGTATTATAAAAGAAGTAACAAATCTATTGGAATAGTCTATTATGAATGTAAGAGAAAGGGACATGTAAAGGCGTATTATCCTAAGAAAAAATATAATAATAGGTATGAGGACAAATATAGAATATATAAAAAGGACATGAATGAAACTTGGAGTGATTCTTAGGATATCTCTAGTTGATCAGAGTCTTCACATAATGAGAAGTCTTACAAAGCCTATATGTGTTTTATGATAAACACGTCTTAGGTAATCTTTGAGTCTCCTATACAAAATTCTTATTACAATGGAGATAAAAGTGACTTTGAAAATATGATAAATGATGAAATTAATTAATACTTAAAAATGATATAAGACACTTGTAATGAGAAAACAGATCAATACAAATCTTTAATTAAACAACATGATGTGACTACTAATGTCAAATATGAACTTGATATAGAGAAAGAGAAAAATGTTCAATTACTAAAAGTGAACAATGAACTTATGTTAAATAATGAGAATTTGAAAAGGGAACTAGAGAAATGTAACAATGGAAAAATACTCTTAAATATATGCTTGGTAAAAAAATTTCCCCTAGATACACTACTGGTATAGGATACCAACCTGGGAAAAGAAATATCCCAAAAAACAAATTTGTAACTAAATCCGAGAAATTAGTTTTTTTACCTAGAAATGAAAATTATGCTACTAGTTCTAGTTATAGAAAATATTTTACTACCTATAGTTGTTTAGACCAAATAGAGTTTATTTTTTAAATATGTTATATAATTCTTATAGGAAACACATGAATCATATGTGGGTACCTAAACCATTTATTACTAATGTTACTATACCCAAACAAATATGGGTACCAAAATCTATTTTTGTTTGATTATTTTATAGGAAATATGTTTGAAGAGCTCCCCTAAAATCTTATGGTACTTGGACAGTGGATGCTCAAGACACGTGGTATGAGATTAGTCATGATTCAAGAATTCAATCATGATTAATGGTGGGAATGTCACCTTTGGTGATAATTCTAAAGTAAAAATAATTTTCCTCGACCAGATTGGTAACCCTAACATAGTGTTAAGTACTAAAGTAATTTTTGCTGATGGAATAAAATATAATCTTCTTAGTATTTCACAACTCTATGATGATGGTTTTCATGTTAAATTTTAAAATGATGCTTTTAATGTTTTTAACTCTATAAATGATTTAATATTTTATACTTTCAGAAATGAAAATGTTTTTTACTTAGATTACTTAGTTTCTCATAATGTTTCATGATTAAGTGTATTTCACAAATATTATTTCCTTTTTCATAGAATACTAGGACACTACAATATACACTACCTTATAAAGATTACTAGAAAAGGTTTAGTCAAGGACTTACCCAAACTTGAGTTTCAAATAAAAAAGTTAGTAATCCTTGTCAAAAGGGTAAAAAACATAAAATATATTTCAAACTAAAGAAATAATATTAAACTTATAAACCTCTTGATTTTGTCGCATGGATGTTTTAGATCATCTATAATTTCTAGTTTAAATGGGAAGCACTATGTTTATGATCTTGTATATGACTAATCTAGGTATACTTAGACCTTCTTCTTGGCTCATAGAAGTTAAGATTTATATCATTTTACCAAGTATTCTAGGACTATAGAAAATCATAGTGGACATGGATAAAATCTATAATAAGTGACCATGGTCGTCACTTTGAAAACAAAGAGTTTGAATCCTTTTTCTCACAAAATGGATATAGTCATAACTTCTATTCCCCTAGGACACCTCAACAAAATGGAGTTTTAGAAAGAAGGAATATAGAATTACATGAAAATACTACATCCATGCTTTGTGAGTATGACAAACCTATATATATTTGGGAATAAACAGTCAATATAGCATGATACATTATCAATAGAGTTTTAATTCTACCAATACTTAAATGAACTACCAATGAGCTGTGGAACAATAGAAATCCCAAGGTTAATTACTTCAAAGTTTTTGGTTGCAATGTCTATATTCTTAATACTAAGGATAATCTCAATAAGTTTGAATCCAAGAGGGATTAAGTAGTTTTTATAAGAAATCCATTCTCTAGTAAATCCTATATAGTCTTTAACAAAAGAACCCAATGTGTGGAAGAATATCTACATGTCAAATTTTATGAAACTGATCCACATGAACCTAAGAACTCCCTATAAAATCATGAGTATGTTATGTAAAATCTGAATATCAAGGAAAAATATTATGACCATCTTATGAAGGAATATGTTAAAACTTCAAATTCTGGAAATTCTACAGATTCAAGCCATAATGAACCTGAACCTATTGAAGAAATTGAAAATAATATTCCTTCTTTTTCTAGAGCTGTTAGAACCCTTAAGAACCATCCTTTAGATTCTCTTTTAGGATATTTAGATAAAGGGGCACCGAATAAAGCTTCTCTCAGAAATCAGGTTGAACATAAAGCTTTCTTGTCACAACATGAACCAAAAAACATTAATGATGATATCAATGATGCCTTTTGGGTGATGTTCATGCAATAGAAGAAAAATCAGTTTGAAAGGAACAATTTTTGGAAAAATATGGATATACCCAAAGATACGTTGACCATAGTAACTAAATGGGTGTTCAGAAATAGAGTAGAAGAAGCTGGTAACATAGTTACAAAAAAAGCTAGATTGGTTGCACAAGGTTATAGTCATGAAGAAGGAATTGACTATGAATAAGCCTTTGCACCAATATCTAGGCTTGAAGACATTATAATCATTCTTGCATATGCCACACATCTAAATTTCAAACTATATCAAATGGATGTCATGAGTGTGTTCCTTTATTCTTATATAGTTGTTGAAGTTTTTGTTGAAAAACCCCCTGGATTTACAAAATCTCACTTTCCAAATAATTTTTTTAAATTAAAAAAAGAATTATATGGTTTAAAGAAAGCTCCAAGATCTTGGTAAGATAGATTAAGTAGTTTAATTATTTCTAAGTGTTAAAAAAAAGGTTTATTTGACCCTACTATTTTTATAAAATGAATTTCTAATGATTTCTCCATTGTTCAAATCTATTTTGATGATATTATTTTTGGATATTCAAAGAAACAATATGTATTAATTTTTCAAAGAAGATGAAAAATGAATTTTAAATGAGTCTAATGGGTGAACTAAAATTATTTCTTGGATTTCAAATCATTCAAAATATGGAAGGAATTATTTTAAATAAAATAAAATATACTAACAATCTTCTGAAACGTTTTGGATTGGATAGAACTAAAAGAAGTGATACTTTAATGAGAAGTACCTATAAGTTTGAGCTTGCTAAAAATGGTAAATATGTTGATCAAACCACTTATAGAGGATTGATTCAAAGTTTACTATACTTAATTGATATTCAGCCTAATATTATGTTTAGTGTTTTCAAGTGTGTATGATTTCAAGAAAACTCAAAATATTCTCATTTAAATGTTGTTAAAATTATTTTCAAATGCCTCAAACATGCAACCAATTTTGGACAAAATTATCCTATACAAAACTCATATGACTTAGTTAGCCATTTAGATGCTGATTTTTGTGGTTTTATGTTAGATAGAAAAAGCACCTATGAAACATTTCATCTTTTAGGTAAGTCTCTAGTATCATGGTTTTGTAAGAAACAAATTTTTGTTGAATTATCTGCTTCTGAAGCTGAATATAAAGTTGTTGGTAGTTGTTGTGGCAAAATTTTCAGATGAAACACATATTATTAGACTACGAATATCAATTTAGACATGTACATATAAATGGTGACAATAGAAGTGTTATTAACATTTCAAAGAATCCCATTTCACATTCATGGAATAAACATATTGATGTAAGGAATCACTTATTGAGAGATCATTATCCAAAAGGGGATGTCACTTTGGAATTCATTGGCACTGAATATCAGCTTACTGATATATTCAATAAACCATTAAATTATGAAAGGATAAATTACATCATACATGAATTAGGGATGATAAGTATTAAGTGAAAGGTTTATGGTCCCATAGGTATTATCGCATAATAACTATCTCATATTTACAATAACATAGTTACTATATCACTTCATACATTCTCACTCTTATGGTTCCACAGATACTATCTTAAATCCTTTTCTCAATGATATAGTTTCATTGTCACACCATTTTGATGACACCGTGACTACATGTTTAGGTCTCACCGTAATGGCTCATATTTCCTTTTTAATTTTTTTTTTGCTTGGATGATTATTTTATTAAATTTATACTGCATTTTTGTTTCTGACCATTGAAATACCTAAATGATAAAAACCCAATATTTTTTACTTCTCTCTTTACTTGAGATCTCTTCTCTTAAAAATGATACCCTTCTCTTTTAAATGGTTAGCCCTATTTCATCCTTTCATCTTTCTTGAATCTACATTGGATAACCAGAATGAAGCGTCCTTCTTCATCAACTTCTAAGAAGCACAGGTCTCAGATGAAATTGAAAAATGATCTGATAGTAACGTGTGAGGGACAACTGAATCTAGGACTCTCTAATCGAATAGTAGTGCATGAGAAAGAAGTATGTCCAAAGTGGATTCTAAAAATTATGTCTCTAACTTTAAAAGTGATGGATGAACAAGGCTAGTTTAAATGGTTCACTAAGGAGAAGTGACCCATCTAACCAAATCTTGTATACTAGTTTTATTAGTATTAATAGTTCTTCTATGACTCGACAGATGATTTTGTTGTTAGAAGTTTGATAAATAGAAAAAGGTGTGCGTTTTCACCAAGGCTATGGGATCCCTATCTCTAAATACTGCACGAAATAATTTATGAGGATCATCATTGACGACCTCCCCCTCCTAGTGATGTTTTTAACCTAGAAGAGGTATTGGGGATGCCTAACTGAAAATAAGAAGAGAAGAAGGTTGATTGCAGTAGAATTAGATGGAGAACTAAGGTTGTTGTTAAAATTCATTCAACATTTGATTTTCCCAAGGAAGGTCTATTTCACAAACTTGAAGTGTCAAGATGTATTTCTGATACATATTATGAAAAATGTCCATAATATCAACCTAGGTAAGTACATCATTCTGCACATAAGTGATATTATCAAGACCACTTCAAAATCAACCTCCCTATTTTATTCAAGATTTATTTATGTAGTATTATATTCCAAAGGCTTTGTTTGACCAAATGAAGAAGTTATTGAGGATTATGAGTTTTATATCACTAAGGATACACACAAAAGGATAAAAATTACATGTAATCCTTTGAAAAATACATGGGTGGAAGACAATGAAAGATTTTATAAAAATTTCAACCCGGTTGATAATCCTTTAAATCCTAAGAAAATATATAATCCTAGTTTGGAACCATATAAATTAGATGAATACCCAGATGAGGAGAGTGAGGATGTTATAATTTCTCCAAAGGAAGTAACTATCTTAGATGAAAAATATAGTAGCCTAACTGACCCACAAGTTTTTGATATTGCAAAAGTTGATGAAGTTGATGATGTTGTTAAATTTGATGAAGAATTTATCACTGAATATATACAAGCTATTGTATTTGAGGAACATGATATTCCTGGAGAACATTTAGAGAAATCTTTTCAGTTAGCTAAATAATTGGTTAAAGCTGCCAGAATAAAAGAGATGGGATTAGGACAAGATACTGAGTCTCTTAGTCCCAATAGAGAAAGACCTGTTGAGGGCGAGAAAATCCCATTTTGGAAAGTACTAAAGTGAAAGTTCCTCCTGAGACAATCTCTATGGACACCTTGTATAAATTATCCAGCTACTTTTATGTCTCTGATTCTCAATTGGCTTCAGTGAGAGAAATTGATCTCAAAACTGCTTTTCAATTGAAACCCATTTCTATAATAGATGCCATACCTACAATATAACCAGAGCTTGTTTTGATTTCAACACTAGAGGATGCACAAGAATCTACTATATTTGTAAACCATAATTATTTGAAATTATTTGGTGAATGTATGATGGATGGAATTGAAAGGGTCTTCAAATATTAACCTAATCTTGGAACTCATCTCTATGAGAAGGATGCTAGAATGATCTTGGAGAAGATTATCTGGAATACCCATCTAAAGATGCTGCATGAAATTCAAGAAGTGAGGATTGAAAATCAGCAATTAAGTGAGGAATTGAAATCTCTAAAATCTGTGATTGAGTAACTGAAGAGGTATTTTCAAACTACTAAACCTCTTATTTCTCATTTCTGCATAGAAGATACTGAAAAAATTTCTAAAATTTTTGTGAATCTAATCCAACCTAATTTGTCCGTAGTTGTTGATAAGGTAGTTGAAAACAATGCTATGTTTTAAAATAATGTTCAAGTATTGGTGTCCTCAAATAATGAGTTAATTAGTTATTTTAAGAACTCTTTAGATAATTTTCTCAAGAGACTTCAAGAACACTCTATAGTTATCTCAGTTCCTTCTTCCCTTTCTCAATCTGGTTAACCATCCTAACCATCAGACAATACGGTACTTAGAAAATTGATTCAAAGAGAGCTTCAGTTTTTAAAAGATTAGTCTATTCAGGGCATCCTCACTAAGATTGTACAAAATAGTGAGCATATCCATGGCATGGTTCGACTGTATTTGAACGAACCCTATATGTCCGATGATGAAATTACTAAAAATATTTATTTATATTTTATGAGGATCTATAGAAAGAACTGACTAACTAGTCGCTACAAGTACCTTGCAAAAATCCCAAAATGCCTCATGTGACACAAGATTTTAAGGATGAAGTGTAAATAATTAAAGAGTTCACACCCACTTTAGAAAAGTTTATTATGAATAAAGATGATTTTGAAAAGGCTATGCAATATGGGGAAAAATACATCAATGATTTTTTCAAATTATTGAAGCCTTATCTCCATGTGAAAAGCACTGAAATAGTGTCTCTTACAACTACCCCTTTTCAGCTTGGTCTCATTCCTTCTACTTCTTATTCCATATCCATTTCTTTTTCTCATGCTTCCATTTCTGTATATCAGGCTCTAAGCCAGATCATGGCTTCCATTCTTGAGAAATCCTTACCAAGACCATCTAATATACCAACTCTTTCCCTTTGTATTTTTGAAGGACTACCTCTTCCTTCTCTCTCAGTTGCACCTATCCTTTCTCTAACCTCTATACTTTCTCCAGTTGATATCTTTACCAAGGTTGAAGAGATGACTTATGGTGTTGAAGATAAGTGAATAGTGTATTTTGATAGGTATTTATTTTATTTTTCCTCATTCTTGTAATGAAATATATCCTTCGATACAATACAATGTGCACAATTGTTATTTATTTTCCTAAATACCTTCACTCAGTGTATTTATTTCTTATTCTTCTTTTTGTTAATCCCAAAAGTGGGATAAATTAGAAAAAGAATTTATGGAAAAAGAATAATCTTGGTAAAAGAACAATTTCTATAATGTTTATCACATATATGCTTAATATCTTGTCATTATTAAAATAAATAGATTATAAATTCTGTGATTTGTGATCATCAAAAAGGGGGAGATTGTTGGACTCTTCATGTTTAAATACTCAGAAAACATGTTAGTCATCTTTAATATATCACAAGTCATTAATTCATCTTATAAACTATTATTTTATTTTGTTCTATTAGGTTTTATTATACTAATGCTTAAGTCGTAATACATTCTATGAATATTACTTATTAAGATAGCTTAAAGATATTTGGCTAAGTCTAAAAAATCGTAATTATGCCAGTACTTTTGTATTTTTGCAAAGTCCCAGACACGGTAACCCTGACACTGTATCCCAGACACCATAACCCATACACCGTAACATGAACACCATAACCTAGACACCATAACCTAGATATTGTAACCCTGTGATTGTTCCACCAATTTTGGATTTGGAAATGGACTTTCTACCGTAACCCATGCTACCATGACCATGGTACCAATTTCAAACTTCATAGAATATCTGCTACCGTGAACCTGTTATGGTCACACAATACTAGAGTTTTCAAAATTGATAAAGGATAATACATTGTTTCCAGTTACACTATTTCAAGAAAAACTGTGACATCGGTCCATACCTAACCATTTCTATGTTATTTTCAATTAAATTTAAAAATAATTTATAATGATCATATTTGAGTTATTTAATGTCATTGATATAATAAATGATCTTTTTATCCCTATTAGTATACAGTATGAGGTACGATGTTGGGAGATAGTGCATCAGGTTATCTCCAACACATGCACCCAAAATAAAAATAAAAGTGTGGAACTAGAGAATTAGAGTTCATGAAGTGAACTGCATGAAATATAGGAGAACATACATACATTAAAGAACACATGAAGAACCCTCAATTCCTGGTAACTGAACTATTTTAGATCATAACCTCATACATACTCATAGAAGAAACTCTAAGAAGAACAAGAGCTACAATACACATCTCATTGAACTGGAAACAAGAATATGAGAATAATGATACTCAATTTTTACAATAGGAATTGAAATTCAAATCTATTACATCCTACAAGTCAGGATCTACATAGAACAACACTAAGATCATTTCTAATTCTTTCTCATTATATTTTCTCTTTTGTGTACTATTTTTATTATTTTTAGATAAGTGTGTGTATCTATATTTAAAAAAATATTTTCTCCTATATTAAACTGGAAGATACAAGAAATACTCCCCCAAATATCCTTCTACACTTTGTTTCACCCATGTATAACTGTGGAAGTGGTCTTGTGTGACCTAGTTTTTTATTCCGATTTAGAATAGTGGAAGAGGTCTTGTGACAATGATAGTCTTATGTACTTCTTTTAACCCCGATATATGGTGTGGATCAAGACATTATATATATATATATATATATATATGTATATATATTTCTTGGTGGTAGGTGATCACCAAGTTGAGTGGATTAGGTCTCATCTTGAGACTGAACCACTTGTTTTATCTGCCTTTTCTTGGAATTTATTCTTTCTCTATTTTAACTTGTATTTCAGAAAACTAAAAAATACATTGATAGTAATTCTTGGGTTGTATTTATAATTGTTTTCCCTTATTATAGTAGTTTTAATAGTTGTATTAGTATCTCATATTATTATAACTGAGAATTAATCAATCTTCTAAGAAACTATTTGAATAGTCAAACTGTTATAATTTTATTACCTTGATTAACTGGCATATTTTATTTTAAATTTGGGGAATCTTTTAAATAAACTTTTTAATAGAAGTTTTTATAGGAACTGAATTCACCCCCATCTTGAGCGTACTACTCCAAAAACACTTATTAATTTGTATTTCAACCCCTAAATATATGAAAATTCATTCTCCTTCACTCTCTAATATTACATTTGAATAGTATATATTCCAATTATTTTTATGGAACTATCAATTCCAAAATTAACTTACCCACCTTCATGATCAATAAATTTTTTGATGACATTCAAATCACATGTGATGTGTGAGGAACAACCACCATCATGTTTCCAATAATTGTTTATTTTTATAGATTTTATAGTGGTCTCAATAATAAAATATATTTCTTAAACTTTATTCCTTCCATCTTTGTTTTCCTTTATAGTGTAGTGAACATTTATCGAAAGAGTTTTTAAATGTTATTCATCATAGTTACATGGTTTGTTACATCTTCCAAAAAAATTCATCCAAGAAATAAAATTTATTTTTTATTGGAAACATTATAACATCTAAGGATTTTTTTTCTTTTATTATTCTTACATATTATGAGAGTTACACCCTTTTCCTCCACTATTGATCCATTATTATTAATGCATATTTCCTGGAAGAGTCTTGTTGTGCCTATAATTATATGTATTTTTCCCATATAAACCATATCCCAAAAAAATAACCACTAAATATTGATCTTTTATAGAAGTGGTACCTATCACTGTAGTATATTTATTTTATTTTATACTTTCTTTCTTTATTTGGTTCACCATGCCAGGAAGCATCTTACTTATAGAGGTTATTTTCAACTTTTTTTGTTTTCATTTGGTTTCCTTGTCCATTCTCAAACCATGATTTTTTAATGTTTTTTCTAACTCCTACATGGTTAAAAGGATCAGATGAAATTTAATGTTTACAAGGTAAATATTATACATGATTCTTGGAGAGAGTTTTAACAGTAGCTCAATATGTTTCATCTTTTACCGTTGATTCCTTATTGAAATTTTTATTCATTTTCCTTAAGGTACATTCAACCCGAAGAAATATTTACAGACTTTTACAAACATCATCTTCCTCAGAAAAATATTTTTTACTAAGATCTTCAGCCATCATTTTTTTATTCTATAACCTTTAGTATGAGGTTCTTAATTTCCTAAATTTACACATCTTCTTTTTTAAGAAGATCTTCATTTCTGGTATTCTTCTTCACAACTTATTTGTTCGTCATTTTTATTTGACTCTTGTTTTTTGTATTTTTCTCAATAAAATCCATATGTTATTATCTTAGCTAATTTGGTATATAAATTTCTTCACCATATTCTTATTCACTATTTTAGGATTCTTCATTTTTCTTAAAAATTGTGAATAATTTTTTGAACTTATCTGTATTTTCTTCTTTTGAAGAATTGTTTTCTGTAGATTCGTACTAAAATTTCTTAATAAAAATATTTATTATTTTTCCAATGAGAATTTTCATGTGTTTTTGGATTAATTATCTTCCTTAAAATAGTTTCTCTAATTATTCCATCTATTTTTTTCTTCAAGATCATCTTTAAATTATCCAAATTTCTTCTTTGGTAAATTCATAACAAAATTACCAATTCATCCACACTAGAAACATTAAAGATGGATTTTTACTTGACCTTTTACTATAAATCATTGTTAGTTTTTATATATTAGAGACTTGATTTTTTCAAATATTTTATCATATTTATTACATTATAAATCACTAATTTCAACAATATTAGTATCAAAGAATTTAATATTTCTTATAACTTCAAAATCCATTACATCCTTGATCATTTTTTTGAATGTTAGAGATTTCCTCATTTCAAATTAAATAATAATGTTATATAATTCATAAATATAAAAATAATATGGATCATATAAATCATATATTTTAGAATAAAACCTATCAGGAAGGTTTCAAATTATTTTTTTAATAATGATTTAATCATCCAACTAATCTATGAATCTTATGTTGTTGTAAAAAATTAAATAACTCTAGTGAAGTACTCATCAACAGTTTCTACATTGATGATGTTGATATCTTGGTAATTTCTAAGATATAATTTAGTTTTTCCTCCATTAATTTGGGAATTTACATCAAAAATAATTTCAAGTTTATCCCACATTTCTT
This sequence comes from Viscum album, assembly GCA_963277665.1. Lineage (NCBI taxonomy): Eukaryota > Viridiplantae > Streptophyta > Magnoliopsida > Santalales > Viscaceae > Viscum > Viscum album. The sequence continues at coordinate 666,034,156 of OY728123.1, forward strand.
AAGCTCTTTTGAGACCCATCACCTTAATGAATACATTTTCTAAAAAATAAATTATTATAGAATTTCTATTTATACCATTTTATAAAATGTTTCTTTTTAAAAAATATCATAGGATAATTTTACTAAATGGGTAGAAATAAAACTATACCTATATCATTGAACTCCTGGCCAAAATACATAAGATATGGTATCAATATATTTTTTCCAACTGTGATATTTTTTTACATCGAAGCTAGGAATACATATGTTGTTGAATTAATTATGATATTTAATGATAACTTTATAAAAAATAAACCTTCCATTGATACAAATTAAAGTTCTTTATTTTTAGGAGAGCCATTGAAAATGGGGTTTGAATCAGTTGTGATCTTTTTCAAATTCAATTCCCAGAAATTTAACAACTATAACTTTTTAGACTTGTTGAGCTTATCAAAATTAGGTATCAATATCTCATGAATGACATAAAAAAACAAAACCAATGAATATAGGATTTATAATGTTCTCTCATAGTATTGTTGAATATATCCTTACCATGAAAACTCTCACGGGTCTATGAAAATTTACTATAATAGAAATGGTAATAAAATTCTCCAACATCATTTTATCTAAATATATGTATGATTATAATGACTCTCATCAGTTATAAATTTCTTCTTATGGATTCAATAAAATAAATATTGAGAAATTTTATGAACATTCCATTGAATGTTTGTTAGGATTTTTTCCTTTTTTTCTCTATCTAATAAAAGTCTATCTGGTGTGCCATTTCATCATCTAGTATTCACTGTATAGTGTGCCTCACTAAAATATAAACTATTTTTATAAATTGTGTTATATATAATTAATAAAAATACTACACCTAAATCCATACTCAGAAACTCTATCTGATATACTTTTTTTAGTATCTCTGGAATGCTCTTTGTTCTGATGACCAAACTGAAACTTATCTAGTAACTTAGTTATGAATATATGTGTGATTACTGTTACCTATTTCAATCTTCTTTAAACAATTTTTATAGAATGTCATTCAACTCAAAACTTCATTGTGTCATAGTTTTCATAGGAATGAATAATATTTGTACATTTGTACTTGCATCTCCTTTATATTGGTTCACTTGAAGTAGAAAAGAAGGGAACCAGATTTTATTTTCTTTCTCAATAAAAAACTCAAATATAAATACAACATCATAGATTAATTTCACTATATAATTCTCAAGAATATTTATTCTTCTTGAATATTCTTGAATCTTCCTAAAAACTCAGAATCTCCAACTTTCTTTGCACTTCCTTCACATTAGTGTTAAGGAACCATTTTAATATTCATTATCTTAGCTAGATATGTAATAATTGATAAACATGCATAACATCATCATTGGTAAGTGGATTTACAAAGTTATGTAAAGATCCTCAAATACTCTCTCCATCATATACTTACCCAATGACTTCATTAACAAAATTCACTCATTTTCTGCACTATCTTCCTTTTATTCAATCATCTAGCCTCAACTCAAAATCTTCTTAAATAAACTTATCATAATTTTCGATCGAATGAAATCATGAATGTTTTTCTAATTTTCATCAATCCGATGGATGTTTTTTTGATGAATCACTTTTGGATGGACTAGATCCTCAATCCCTCTTTAAGTAGTCCATTCCATGATTTTGTAACCTCTAACTTCATACATCCTATAACAAAAAAATTACACTTGAGTAAAATACATATTGTGTCCTACCCCAACCTTTTAAATTAAGTATTTTTATTTTTTTTATTTTTTTTATTTTATGTTTCAGTAGCATGCGTGTCATATTTTTTCAAAAAATTAGGAGATTTTTTCTACATGCACGATTAGATCACAAGGTTGGGGGTAACTATAAGGTGCCCATGTGGGTTCCTAGGTGGGTCTGAGTTGTGACACATGACTTGCGCATGTTTTATTAAACCATGAGATAATCATGAGGGTCATATCTGTAAGTGGGTTGTGCTGAGTGGCAAGGTTTTGTGCACGACTTTCTAAACTGTGCGTCAGGCTGCAGGTAACCATGCACAGACAACTCAGTTTCCTAGTTTTTAAAATGAATAAACAAAATTAAATAAATAAAAAAACTAGGGATAAATAAAATAAATTAAAATTAGATTAAAATAAAATAAAATGGAAATTTCTTTAAAATAATAATAATTTTTTTGTTATTATTATTATTATTGTGATTATTATTATTATTATTGTTGTTGTTGTTGTTGTTATTATTAAAATGGTTATTAATATTATTCTCATTATTAAAATTATTATTATTATTATTATATTAAGTATTATTATTATTATTATAATTATTTTTTTGAATATTTAATTCCACTACCCGCTCTCTTATAATGATACACTACCCCTTCCCTCTCTTTTACTTAGTGCGACCCCCCTCTGGTCCCCACCAGATCCCTAGCACGACGCACCTCTGGTTCCCTCCTGCAATCTAGTGTGACCCCCTTTGATTCCCTCCTACTATCTAGTATAACCCCAAACGGTGCCCTCCTCCTATTTGGAATAACCCCCTACACCCCTCCCCCCTTGCAAGACCCTCTATATCCGGTGATTTCACCAGATCTCTCCCGCTTTTGTTGTCAAACCATCAAGGTAATCCTTCTTCTTCCTCCTCCACCCCCATTATGAAATTTTCTCTCCTCTCCATCACCCCATTAGGTTTGGCTAAAGCCTAGTGTTTTGGGTAAACCATGTTTTGACTTTTCTCTTGTTCTTAGGGTGTCTGGTCGGTCTGAGGGGTTGTGTTTGTCCTTCCATTGAGTCCATATTGAATTCGCAGGCCAATGAGGTAGGGGTTTCCATTATTTTCCATTCTAATTCACTCCAATGATTCTTGTTTATTTTTAATTAATATAAAAATGTTATTCACACACTTTTATGGTATTTACTTAGGTTTTTGTGGAGTTTTTATACTGTAAAAATTGGAGAAAGTGTTTTTCTAAGGGTTTATATGTATATGCGTTATAGTGGGGTACATGAGGTGTTTCATTTAAATGGAAATTGGTATTTTTAAAAAGGAATTAAGCACTTTCAGTAATTCTTGCCCCTAGTCACATTTTATATCATTCTTTTGATTTTTAATTAGGTAGGTTCCCTATGACTAGAACATTAAATTGAATTCCATAATTGCTTTATTTTTTAAAAAATATGTTTTATTTTTATACATTATATGTATAAGATATGAAATTTGTTTTTTATTAATATAAATGGTTCTTCATTTGATTTTCATAAATTTAATAGGTTTCTAATGTGTGGTTTTGTTGTTGATATATGCTTATTTTAGAAAAATTCATGGGTTTTTGTATGAATTTGATGTTAATTGGAATTTTTTCTTTCTTAAAAAGGGTTTATTTATTTTTGGTATCATTTCATGATGGTTTTAAGTGCATGGTTTATTGGTTGTTTAATTGGGATTTTAAAATTATTTAGAAATTAAATTTTTCTTTTTAAACATTTATTATTGGATTTCATATCGTTCAAGTTATTTCATTGGTTTCATGACCAGTGATGTTCTTAAAAATAGTTTCCAAATGTTTTCTTGGATTCTCTGTGTATTCCATTAGATGTTCTCATATCCATTAGTGCACTAGGGGCACACAAGTATGTGCCCTAAAATGAATATAGAACATTAATGTGGTATTTTTCCTTAAACCTTGGTCCCTTAAATGGATCATTGATTTTTAAATAATTTTGGTTCTCTTGGTTGATTTCTAAAATTTGTTTAAAATTAAATCTCAAATGGCATTCACATTTTTCACTTAGAGTATTTTTTGTTGATGTTTGTATTAAGGGCCCGTTTGGAACCATCTATGTTTAGGATAGGTTTTACCTTGGTTTTTGGAAATGGTTCATAAATTCATTTGGTTTTCAAAACCCTTACGGATTGTTTGTATTTTCAATCATAAAAGGGTTATTTGGAATTGTATACAAGAAAACCTATTTTTAAATATTTTGAATGCCCAGTTGGCAATTCAAAGTGTTTTATAAAATGTTTATGATATTAATATGATATGATGACCCAGTAGGCACTTTCTATAAAGTGATATATATGTGTATTTGTATATAGTGGGAACCCCAATATGGGATTTACCTTTATGGTTTATCATATAAGGGATGTATGTGTTTGGGTAGTCAAGTTTGGTCTTGGTAGGTAAGGTGATTCACACATGGTAGGGCCTACCACTTACATAGTTCATTATTTTCATGGGTTCATGGGAATACTTTTGGGGATCGAGCGACATTTTCTATGCAACAACAATTAGATAGGTTGTTACCCCCTAGATCATAGATAGGCTAGGTGGTATGTGCCACTATATTGGTTAGTTTAGGGTATCCACTGGTTATTAACTTAGGGACCTCACCATATTCCAACAAGTGGTTCTGAACCAAGTACATCTAGGTGTCTTCTTGGGATGTTTTGGATCACCCATGATTACTTTTATATTTTCTTATTTACTTTCTAATGCATTTACATTTTGCATAAACTATTCACTTACATATTTACTTATTTATTTTCATCACAACCCTGTATTGTTTTGATTTGGTGTTTGGTTTATTTTTTGGTATTAAAATCATAGTCTTTTTTGAAAATGAAATGAGTCATGTGTTGTATTTTGAAATGGGAATCTATGTTTGTTTAATAAAATGTGAAAAAAGTTTTTTTATAAACTTATTTAAAACTTGTGTTAATGAAATTATTCTGGGAAAATAAAATACCTAGATTTTGTGGTTTATCTTTGGCATTCCTACTGAGAATTTCGGTTCTCATGCCTACTTTATATTTTCAGTTTATAGTTTTGGATTGGTCTTGTAGAGAGCATGGTTCTGTGTTATGTGGTGACCCACAAGTTCACTTGGAGATACATTTGACTGTGTGATTTTATCTTTTTTCCACTTTTAGTGTTTATCTATTTTTTAAGATTATATTTATTTATTTCTATGTTCTTTATAGAACAAAATCATTACCAAATATTTTAATTCGGTTCATGAAAATAGTTTCCAACCTATGGGGATTGGGAATACCCTTCGGGACATGCCATGGGCATGCTCGGGTGACCGTTTTAGGGTTAACCAAGGTTGGTTTGTGATATATGGCCTATACAGGAACATCATCACCCACTGTTTGGTAAACGTGACTCATTATATGTTGGAAAACAATATTTCAACTTATTAATACTTTTGTTAGTGAAGTTTTATTTTCTGAGTTATATTCATTGATCTGTATTAACAGAAAAATTGTACAACCACTCAAACATTGACATCTCATGGATTTATGTCTCTTTACCCCTTTTTAATTTTTAATTATTGTAAAAATATGGTAGATAGGATTTTAGGATTTTCCATATATATATACTCTATCCAATGGACATTAGTTACCTCTACACATTTGGATTACTACCTTTAAATAAGACTTTAAGGAATTTACCATTACAAAATGGGTTTTTCAGTCCATTCATGTATTTTTTATGATCTTGTAAAATTTAAATACCAATATTTATCTAAAAAATTAGTATAGGTGTTTGTTTATATTATACTTTGTCTTATAGTTCAGCTAGTACATTGTATTCCCTCTAATATTTTGACTTCTATAAATTTTTACATCATCTAGTAACATCATAATGTTCCATTCAAAATATTGAGCTAATATACTTCATTCAAAAACATCTTCCCATGATCACCTCATTCTTGTCATCATCATCAAGTGGCCTTGATTTTCCTTTGGAATTATTCTTGGATCATTAAATTCATGAAATATGGAAATTGTTTAATGGTACATTATATGAGTTTAGGAATGTTTTACTAACATATTTGAGGGAAAAAACCCTCTACCTCCTATAGTAACTCTTTAGTAAATATTACTAACTATAAATGGAAACCTTTCTTAATAACTATTAGCAATATTTTATCACCTATTTTACAAAAATATTCAAAAACAAATATGCAGTTATGAAATAAAAAATCAATAACAAAAACATCTCAAAGGATATTCAATGCTAAGAACAAATTTTATTTTCTCAAACTCTAAAAAACACAATGGTTTAGAAAAAATATATGCAAGTTTATTATCAGTTGAAACATATTATATAATAAAATAATCTTTATAAACATAATACCAAATGAAATAAACCATCGCATCAATATTATTTATTCTATAATGATGTAAATTATTTTTTAAAATTGAAATATAATAAATTTATCACAATGAATGGTAATTCTTTAAAAATTAAAACCATATCAAAAAAATGTTTATTTATTCCATAATGATTGATAAAAAATGATGAAACCAACATATTTTCATTTTAGTGGTGGATAAATGTCATGAATCAAACCAATGGGGCCTGGGGTGAAACTCCCCAAAACTATTGCCAATAGGCTAGGGGCTTGACACTAGTGCTGAGTAGGAATGTCACACTGATGGGAGGAATTTTCCTAAAGTATGTATATGCACACACACAGACAAAACCTCCATGAAATTGTGAATATATATATAATTTTTGAATCTAAAAGTCATGAATACATCTATATCAAACTAGAGTACAAAAATAGTACTGGAAATATGGAAATGGAAATACACATGCCCAAAATATTGTAGAAGCTCCCAACCTCCGTAGAAGGATGGGTAGTTGTCAAATAAAATTTTCAGAATGTTCTTTGACCCACCTCTAGTATACACCTGGGTAGGTCTACCTCACTAAACTCCAACTGCATTGTGTCCTCTAGGGGATCCATCTATAAGGATAGGGTTAGCACAAGACACAACACACACAACTAAAGTTGGTGTAGGGGTGATTATAAAAATACTCAGTAGGCACCCCAAAAACAAAAAAGAAAATGGAGAAACTAAAAGTAAACATTCCACTCGACAACACTAGAGAAAATGCAATAGAGAGAGAAAAAACATCATGAAACATCATCACATATACATTAATAGACAACTCAGTCTATAATGGGTGTCAATGAATACATGTGACAACACTGCAATGACTTTAAGAATAACCCAGATAAACTTGACTCAAACACCAAGTCTCATAAATTCCCAAAGTCATATCCAACTACAAGACTCAAATTGAGTAACTAAAGGAAACACACAAATAGGAGAACATAATTCATGATCTCATCCATCCCTGATGGCACCCATATGAGAGATATAGTCCATTAGAAAAAACTATACCATTCCTGATGGTATTTTTGAGAGAACACACTCTATCGGGAACACCTTACATGTTCAAACGCATGTTCCCAGCACCATAGATTGTTCCATAGCTGTCATATGCCCTATGAATTTCATAAGAACCTAAATTGAGATTCCGACCCCACACCACTGCATGAATTTAAGGGATCACTACTCCAAACAATGTACTACATGCATCCCCTCTATTGAGAGATAATAGAGGGACTCGGTCCTTGAAACTTCCATGTTGTTGAGGGAGAACTAGCTCCCAACTAACTCATAAAACCTTTGTCTCTCCTGAATGAAATGGCACACACCTCAATCCATCAAGGTTAAAAAAAAACCTTAACTAGGAATCACATGTAATAATTGGAGGGGCCTACTCCTCATAATTCTACTCAACAGCTGAGGGAGATCCAACTCCATTGGAGGACCTACTCCCCACTACTACTTGAATATGGTGGATTATACTCTATAAATGAAGACTCACATCCTAGTATGATAGGGGATTACTTATCATAGGATATATGAACCACAAACTGATATGATGGGGGAGTACAAATCCATAGATAGTGGGCATGTACCTTATAATGATAGGGGATACCACTCTCCCGGTATAATCACTATGGGGGAACTTCACCCAGACAAAATAGGAAAGTATGAACCATAGGATATAGGACCCACTCCCTAGTATAAAATTGGACTACCAACTCTTCTAGAAAAACATATATGGGGACTCACACCCTAGAAAGATAGGGTATTTCCAAATCCAAGGATATATGACATGCACCTTAACACGATAGGGGAGTACCCACTTTATCTATATGTCACATATGGAGGACTTTCTCCCTAAAATGGTTTGATGGTACTAACTCCATGGATAGAGGATCCTCATCCTTTTCTAATAGGGGAGTACCTACTCTATCTGGAAAATGAGTAGTGAGTACCTACTCTATCTGGATCCTCATCCATGGTTTGAGAGGGGAGTACCTTACATGATATAACTACCACATGGGTTGAGAACCTGTACCCACAATGTAGGATCCCCATATCTACCAAAGAATATAGGTTTGGGAAACTCATTCCTTAATTCCATAAGAGAGTATCAGTCCCAAGGTCTCTCTATAATACCCAAACCAATCTATAGCATTATTCATGTGCTAATGAAATGTGTTTTATACTTATCATACCTGACATCCCAACACAACCACATATAGTGGACCCACTCCTTTATGCAATAAGGAGCACCACTATACTAGCCTAAAGTGTACATATGACCCACATACTATGGCAATAGGGAAATGTACTAACATCGACGTCATCCCAATGATCCACCCTAATCACTTCCAATGGATAAGATCTGCTACTGCAACGTTATGCTCAAATCATGCCACATAATATCTCATAGGACACTATGGAGGCCACCATCACATTATAGGTGAAAAAAAATCTTAGGATAGGCTACTCAAAATCACAAACCTGAGTTCTGGAGAAAGAGATACACAAGTCATAAGATCTCAATAAGATCCTAATGTAAGTACCCAACATGCAGAAGGGTCCGCAGAATGTGTGAACCTGCCTGAGTATCTGGTAGTGTCCCTCATTTTTATAGCTTGCCTGGCCATGTAAGAAAACATGGCATGTACAACTTTTGCACAACATGTCCTGCCTGACCTGAAACATGGTCATGTTCCTCCTCCACATGGAGTAACCATCCTTTCCTCGTACATGGCATGTACCACTGGGTACAAGTAAACTATGAGATAAATGTCCACTAGGCCATTTCATTTTCCCATACCCATTTTTAGAATACCATTCTCATATAGTTTGTCCAGGTAGTCTCACATGGCCATGTACTATCACACCACTACCACGTCCATGTCCTCTAGAGACATGAAATGTGATCAATATATGATGTGTAACCATGGTACCTTCCATGAAGTACCTAAAATTCATCTTCCCTAAATGAGAAGAAAAGATGGTGTGTCACCCTGGTCTAGATTCTATGTAGATGAAAATTACAATGGGAATCTACCTACGAGTCACCCAAATCACCACAATTTCCCACAAATCCTGTAGATCGACCTATAAGGGATCCCCAGAAAATATAATATGGATCTATGACCATAAAAAATCATAACATAGGGGATTAGTACCAAAAATAAAATCTTCCTACCTCAAAGTATAAGAACTACTGATTTGGGTGTAGAACGTCACCTTGATCATGATTCTCCTTGATCCGATGATGATTAACACTAAGAACTGAGATTGGCATCACCTCATTGCTTCAATTCAGACCTGGTTCCTCCTTCGTCCAAAGGGGGAGATGAGGGTTGCACCTCCTCCTTGTTTCATGCACACCAATGGTGTAGGGGTGGGGGTTTAATTGAGTTAATTTAATTAAATTAATTAAATCCCTTTTAACACCCATCCACTAACTCACCTTTGTTAAAAAACCATGTGCTAACAAATTTTATTTTGTGCTTATTGTAATCATGAAATTTTTAACTCAACAATGGTCTTAGAATTTTCATCTGGTAATCTACTCAGTATTTATTCCAAATTTAAATAGAAAATGTGTGCACGTGACAAAATATAATTAATATTTTTAATAACATTGTTTTGAGGATATTTGGGCCTCATAATCCCATTCAGACTCAGTGCATGGCTTCAAAAATATTCTTAGAAATATTCCAAATTCTTACTGGTCAAGATCAAGTCATTTAATTCTCCCCACATTAAGTCATTTTTTCCCCGAAAATAGAAAGTCGAGGAAAAGGGAAAGAAACTAAGCTCTCTACTAGAAATCTCTTGACAATAATCTCACCAAGGGTTCTCATGATGATTACAAGAACACACTTAGTGGAACCAACTTGGCCAAACCACACTCACTTATAGCTCCAACTAGATCGAAATTTTTCAATAAGAGGGCATATTTCTCATTAGCTATGATAGGTGGAAAACACCAAGCACCACGGTCTATCTATAGTCATGGGATCTAGAGGTACACCACCTTACTAACCTGATGATGATACTTCCATAACACCACAATTCACATATTCCCTTGGATGAACTACACAGTGAACTCCTAAATCATATTTCATACAAGGTTTATGCAGAGAACAATAGGGTACCAATGAAGAAAACAAGGATGCCCAAGTGTAAACACTAGTTCCTACCAGGCCCTTTGTCTACAAAACTCTAACTGTAACACATATCTCCAAACCATAAACATTGACACACCCAATTATAGTATCAAGGCTGAGTATGGATGGTATGAAACCAATCTGCATTGTGGAAATATTGTAGGGTCTTACTCTTCCATTATGGAATGGTTCTATACAATGCTCTCCCTCAACCATGGAGGCGAAACCTATGGGTCATGCTGAAAAACTCCATTGTAAAAGTCGAGACATTCTTCGACACTCCATCGAACAACCCTACCTCAAACACATAAGTCTAAGAAACCTATCCATCACACATTGAAACTTACTATTTTGGGTCGTATTGACTCGCCCACACTGTTTTGATCACATAAAAAAAATTCCTCAATGGAGAAATCATCCCTCTTCCTCAAGGCTCCAAATCTACCACAAACTACACCCACACAGGGTTTTACTGATGCTCTGTGTCACCCCAGTTAATCCCTGAGAAAGAAGTGGAAGGAAAATAGTACCTAAAAATAGTTTCTACAATTAATACTAAATAAAGTAGAACGAAAATAGATCGTACCTTTATTCATCCTCGGAGCCTCCGGGTCAAAGGCCTTTATGGCCTATAGTTGTCATTTACCTCATCCTCTAGCTCCCTAAGCCTGGTATGGACCACATGGTAGTGGTGTTGGAAACAACTTGAACTGTCTTCCAACTACCACTCCTCTACCCACTCCTCTACTAAATATTTTGTCATGTAGAACTCCATAATAATAACACTACCTCAACTAAGGAGATTGATCAACCAGCTCCCTCTTAGTTTCATGGTGGTTTGGATAGAATCTAGGAAGAAATATTTTTCCATCACAAGTGTTACACTACCTCTCCCATGGCTGACCTGATCCCAAGTGTGGATCATGTTCTACAAACCCACATGCCTAAGACTAGGCATGGATATGCCTCATACGCCACAATCATGTAATCCTCCAATTTTCAAATTTTGAAGACGCCTCGGGCTCATTATCACCACTGCATTCCATATCTGACTGTCCCTCCTCTAGGAATTTATCTTCTACCAAATATCACTCCAATACCCCCTCATAAGTGGTAAGGCACAAGGAAACCACATCAGCTCAAACGTCTCTATGGATACCCTAATCAAAGGTCTGATCTCTAAAGAGCGGGTCTAAAACCATATCCAAGGAGTATCACGATAGGTCTGTGAACCTTATTGAGTACTTTCCATATTCATGATTACCTTACAAATATATTGAAGCTCATTTATACACAATGATCTCAACATGGATGGGTAAAATTCTTCCCCAAAGAGACTCTAAAACTCCTCCCAACTAAGAACCACCTCATCATGGGTATATTTCATTAGACTTCACCATCACCCAGCTAAACTATTCTAAAGGACCTCCACTATGACCACCATCTGATTAATATGTGTCCTTACACAGTATAAAACATGTCTGACTACCTTGAGTTAAGAAACAACTACATTGGTATCTAGATAACCCCGATATATCATAGGTCACATCCTCTAGAAATAGTTCAGCACACTCAGCCTGCATTCATCTGTAACCTGAACTGATGGCATAACTAGCTGCTCAAAAGGTGGTGGCTCAACTAGTAGACCACCCAAAGATACTGCTTCAGAACTAGTTCCCTACAATGAATCCTCATTATCGGGTGGATTTCAATCGCAATAACACCATGGAACCCTATATGGCTATCGTTTCCATGGTATCTTGAAATATAATCAATTTTTTCCATGGTCAAAGAGTATAACTAAGTAGCTAATTCAATAAGGATAAGGAAACCACAACCCAATCCTATATGATGTGGGTACCATTATTTTCCTATGACCAGTGTCCAAATGTAACAAGTAAAAATTTATACCATTGCAGTCCTGTTGAATGGGTAAATTAACCACCACACCTATACTGGAACCTCTTTCTTAAGAATTGAACTCACAACACCCTAACATTGATGCTATGTAACCCAAAATCTAATTACACTGTAGTCCCAAAGTGGAATCCACTCTGATTCCAATCTTTCACGACATGAACAATAGGTCCTAGGCTGAAACTCCCAAAGGCTTCCTTAAATATCCCAAGGTATGGTAATTATAACTAAGTAGGCATGTCACACTGATGGAAGGACTTTGCCTAATGTACATTAAAACTCACCCATAAACACCTCAACGTAATAATAAAGAGATATAAAAAGATGGAAACTAAAATGCATGCATACATCTATGCCAAACTAGAGTAGAACATAAGTATTGATAGGTTGAAAGGGAAAAAACACATTCCAACAAAAAAATTTAAAATCATATAGCTAAATAATAAGGAGGCGATTTTTTTCAAATGAAATAGCTGAAAAGATACTTGGCCCATTTCTAGTAAAAATCTTAGTTGGTCTACTTCAATAAGATTTTTCTATCTTGGGTCCTCCAGGTACTTAATAGAAAGGAATTTTGGTTGAGAAAGAGACAAAAAAATGTGTGAAAATACTATACATAGGTGAATATAAAAATACTCAGTATGAACCCCAAAAATCTAAAAGAAAAGGGAGAAACTAAGAGGAAACAATCCACTCGACCGAGCCTGAGAAAAACCAATCAAGAAATAAAATCCATCTTGAACCATCCTTGTCTATACATGACAAGTGAGTTTATTCCAAAAGGGTTGTCAACCTAGAAATGTGACCACACTGTAAGAACTCCCTGAATCACCTAGATATACTCATATCAGATTCCAAGTCTCATAAGGTTCTGACCTTATAGTGAGATACAGAATACTACTCAAGTTTCTAAAGGTAAAACAAAACCAGGAGAACACACTCCATGAGATCATGCATCCCTTATTAATACCTTACAAGATATATACTCTACCAGGAAATACTCTACCACTCTTAATGGTACATCGAGATAATGCGCTCCATCAAGAACAACATACAAGGTCGAACTCAAGTGCCCAACACCAGAGGTCCTGTCATAACTATCATGTTCCATGTTCATGGTCATAAGAACCTGTGTGGAGAGGCTCTCCCTTAAGTACTTTACATTGTTGAGGGATTAATTCTCCATACTATGAACTCTGTTCATCATCTCTAATGATATAGAATAGAGGTACCCACACCTCATCCCTTCCCTACGGTCAAGGGAGTAATAGCTCCTAACTATACCGTGAAACCTATATCACTCTTGGATGGAGTGGACCACACCTCAATACTTAATTGGAGAATTAAATCATAACCAGGTATTTCATTTAAAAAGTGGAGTACACCACCCCTTGTAATTGTACCCAACAACTGAGGAAAATCCAACTCCGATTGGGGACCCGCTCCCTGCAACTACGTGGTGATGGGGGAGTAATACATCGTAATTGATGAACCACACCCTAGTATGATAGTGGAGTACCAATCAAAGGATATATAACCCCAAAAACTAATACAACAGGGGATTATAACTCTATATATATAGGACCCGCACTCTGGCACAATATGGGACCACCACCCAACTAGTATTATCACTATGCAGGACCGGCACTCTAACATGACAAGGGAGTATCGAGCCTAGGCTAGAGGACCCAATCCATGGTATGAAATGGGAGAAACGACACTACCATAATAACACATATGATGTTACCTCACCCCGGTACAAGAGGAGAGTTCTGACTCTAAGGATAGAGGACCTACACCCTAACATGATAGGTGAGTACCCACACTATCTATACCTCACATATGGATGACAAATGCCCTAACATGGTAGGGGAGTACCAACTCCATGGGTAGAGGACCTGCACCTTGGTCTAACCAGGGAGTACCTAATATATCTATAAAATGAATATGGAAGTACTATACTATGGTATGGTGGGGGAGAATTATCTCTGACTTCCTGAAAGATACAGTGAACCCCCACCCTGGTCTGAAAGGGGAGTATCATCCTCAATAGAACTACCACATGGGTAGATAACCCACACCCATGATGTAGTGAGTACCATCTCTACCAAATAATATATTTAAGGGAATAATGTTCCCTAATTTCATATGGGATTTTTGGTCCCAACGTATCTCTCTAAGAACCACAATGATTTGCAGTATTTTTCATGTGTTTCTGAAAGGAGCATCACACTTATCTTACCTATCATAAAATAAATCATGGGTAGGGGACCCACATCCTGATATAATAGGGGATAACCACTCTATCACCCTAATGATTCTAGGTGACACACATAAAAAGTTTATAGGGAAAGGTACCGACCCTAACATCAACCTAGTGATCCATCATGATCACTACCAAAGGATAAGCGTCACTACTACAACATCCTTCTCAAGTCACACCACATCATATATCACATTCCACTATGGATTAAACCATCACATTATTTGTGAAAAAAACAATATAGGATAGGCTACTCGAAATCCATAATTTGAGTTCTATATATGTATATATGCAAGGTAGAAGATCTCAAAAATATCCCAATGAGAGTACATGGCATGCAATGGGGTCCACAAGGCTTGTGAACCCACACGAGCACCTATATGTGTCCCTTGTTTACACATACTAGTTGTCCATGTAGGTTTACATGGCATGTTTACCCTATATAAGAAGTTTCCTACCTCACCCATCCCCCTAATGTGTTCATCCTATACATAGATCGACCATCCGTGTTTCACACCTGGTATGTACCATTTGGTAAACGGTGTGTTTGAAAAAATGGACACTTGGCCCTGTGATATTTTCATGCTTGTGTCTGGAACCCAGTGCCTATGTAATTTGTCCTTTTAGTCTCATATGGCCATTTATTATCACATGGCTACCCAAGCCATGTCCTCTAGACACACGACATGGGGTCACTACACAACGTGTAACTCTAGTACACAACATGCGGTCTTAAAAAGTAATATTTCCCTAATTTAAAGAAAAACTTATGTGTCTCACTATTCTAATAATCGTGTAGATAAAAATGTTGATGTTAATATCCCTATGAGTTTCCTTAATCACACCAGTTTCCCCTAAAACATGCATATCGACCTAGTAGGGATCTCAAGCAATCATAATAGGGATCTACAACATTAAAAAAAATCATAACAAAGGGTATTGGGATCAAAAATCAAATCTTCCTACATATATAGTGAAATACCGAAGCCTCGGGTGTAGAAATAAACCAGGATAAAGATTCACTTCAATCTAATGATGATCAGCACCTATAACAGAGATCGACAACACCTCTTCAGTAGGATTCAGCCTCATTTCATCCAAAATCCAAAGGGGAGAGTAGGGTTGTTCCCCTTCTAGTTTCATGTGAAAAAAAGTGTGGGGAGGGAGTTTAATAGCTTTAATTTAATTTATTTAATTAACTCCATTTTAATTACACACCACCATCTCACCTTCAATCGAAAACCCTTCATAAACAAATTTTATGTTAGCCCTAGGGTAATCATGACATTCTGAAATCAATCGGGGTCGCATAATTCTGATTTGAGACTCCATTTTAATGTTATTCCAAATTTCAAGATAAATTATGTATGCATGACAAAATTGTTAAATATTCTTAATATCATCATGATGAGGATAAATAGGCCCGAGAATCCCATGCTGACTTATCTCTTGTCTTCATAACTTTTCTTAGAAATATTTCAGCGTTTTACATGTCAAAACCTAAGTCATTAAAATAAACCAACCAATTTTTTTTATTGAACTCCATCATACCAATATTTTACTAACAATGAAACTTACCCTATTTATTTTCTCAATCAAGTTTTATCCTCCAAAATCAGAGTCAGAATCACTTATTTCCAAATTTATCTATGTCTAATTTACAATTATTACTCAAAAGTGTTTTAAAAGTTTTATAAAAATATATAGAAAACCATTTATTCAAATCATTAACATATTTTATTTTGTTAAAAAATATTTCATCATTTCGTTGATTAATTTAAATACCCAAAAACAAGTTAATTTTTCCTATTAAACTCATATCATATTCACTTTCGATCAAGTTAAAAAATTATTTAGATAGAAATTCACTTGAACACCCAAATGCCATATCATAAACATAATTTTTCAAAATTAAAATATCATTTGAAAATAGTTTTATTAAAAATTATGTTCTAAATTACCTTTATTAAAATAATTTTAAAACAAAAGATAAGTGGTCATATCAAATCAAGAATGAAATTCTTTCTTAAGATCATATAATTTTTTTGATAAAATAAAATTATATTTAGGAAACATTTAATTTTCCAAACAATGGGGTTGAGAAACATAAACCTCTTTATAAATAAAACCATTTAATAATAACCTTTAATTTCCATTGGAATATATTAAAAGCATAAAAAGATTCAAATTATAAAAAATATAATAGATTCAATTGCAGAAATGGTCATAAATGAATCATCATACCGATACCATATTCTTTACAATATCCATAAGATAAAATTATATATTTATTCTTTAAAATATGTCCATATTCATCTATTTTATTTCTAAATATATAATTACTTAAAATAACATGTTTATCATTCAGGGGTTCAACTAATAACTGAACATTATTTCAAGAAAGTTTTTTGAGTGAATCTTGCGTAGAAACAATACAATAAGCTTCATTCAATGCATCAAAAACATTATTTTGAAATCATTCTAATAAAAAGGAGAATTTTCATAATAATTCATAAAATAATTTATATTTTTAATTCTAGAATCAAAATTAATAATTAAATTATCATTAGGGTAGTGTTTATGAATTTTCCATCGTTTAGGATCTGAATGATAAGAGTAAGAAACCCCAAAATTATTACATTACTTTATTGAGTTTTTATTCACCAAAACAAAATTCTTTGAATTATTCTTTATAAAGATCTAAATCTGAATTATATTTAAAATTTTATTCAAATAAATTCTCATAAAAATATTCTTCAATAATCATAGTTCATTTATTACGTACTCTATAATCTATACTTATATTAAAAAACAAGAAAAATTCCTTAATTACATTAATAATATAATTTACCTATGTTGTCCATAGTATTTGGAATATAAAATTGGAATCCAAAAACATTGAAATAATAAAAATTATTTTTATTTACTTTAAAAAAAATTAAGTTGTTTTCTTTAGAAGGTATCAAATTAAATTTATATATAAATATAACAATTATTATTTAAAAATTCATAAGATAGATAGTGATGTAAATTATATTCACTAAAAATATTTCTATCCATTTAAATAATAGTTTTATTTTTACATTCTACAACACCATTTTTTGGTGCTCTAAGAGTAGAAAATTTAATATAATAAACATTTTATACACACAATAATTCAAAATCAATTTTATGAAATTCATCAACATTATCACTTCCAATTAAAATAATTAAATAAAAAATTTAACTCATTTTTAAAACACCACTCTTGTCTATATTTTGTTTCATCATTATCAACATATTGTAATAATTTTCTTTTACTTGTAAATATAAATATTTTTTCTTTCAAACATAAAACTTATTTATTCATTTATCATTTTTTTAAATCTGTAGATCACAAAATTATATTATTTGAATAAGAAGTAAATTGATTAAAAATCCTATTTTATTAATCCAATTTTTATTTTTTTTAATAAGTTACTTATCCCATCCTTTTAATTTTATATACAAATTATAAATTTCTAAAACATTTTTTTTATAGATTTTCATTCATTATAATTACTACTTCATATTAGGATGTTCATATTTAGAATAATATGAACTATGATATAAATTATTACTAACCATATTTTTAATTTTTTCTATCATGGAAAGGTTATCTAGTTTCACTTATATTTTCATCACTTGAATCTCATTATTCTATGAAAATCCACCTAGTAGTAAAATATTGTTTCTTATTTTTATCATATTTACTATATTTTCTTAAATAATTTAGTTTCAGAAAGTTAGTCTTTATGTGTACCTTCTTTATTGTCTCATAACAAGTTTTTTAAAAAACATCATTATAATTTCGTTTACCTTTATTCTTTCAATCATTCATGTTATTATCGTTTTGATTATCATTTAGAAATGGTTTCTTGAATCCTTCCATTCCATTCATAATTTTTTAAACAATTTTAGTAAAAAATTATTTATTTATCTATTTCCATTGATTCAGAATCAAAATATTTGGTTAAAAATATTATAATAAATTTAACCAACACCTTTCTTCTTTTTAGTCTTTTATTTAGATCTAGTTTGTATTGTAGTAATAAACTAATTACTTCATACAATGTCTATTCCTTAAAATTGTTACTTTCATATATTTCTACATTATTCACCTATTACTTCTTGGTTATAGATGTCATGTTTTTTTCAACAAGAACTAGATTCTCCAATACTTCTATAAGGGAATTCTTTCTATTTAATCTGCTCTTAAACCCATTGAATGTCTAGTAAATACCTTAATATTTAGCCATATAAAAGTCTTAATACTTATAATGAATAATTATGAGATTATTTCTAATCTTCTTTTCTAAGATAATGTGAGTAACCTGTAGAATATTATAGATCTCAAGTGTTTCCTTACTTATAGACACATGATAAAAAAATGTTTCTATAAGTAGAAAAATATAAAATATTCATAATTTGGTAATTAAAAACATACATACCAATATTAATTATAGTAAGTGTTTCAGGGTTAGAATTATATATCTTATAGATTTCACCATCATAATAAAATTATTTATACTGAGTTGTTTACAGTTTTCTTTTATTTGAGATTACTAGTATATGTATTCATTTCCATAAAAATGTGGTGATTTTGAGGAATTGAACTATCATTTAAATTCATTACTTCCATCTTACAATTTTTATTTTACATAATCTATTAGGTTTTGGAAATTCTGGTTAGTATAATGAAAATAAATGTGATAGACTGTAAATCCAAATTGGAATAGGTTTTGATACCAATTGTTATGTTAGGTTTAAGTAGACATATGGTCTACAATGGGGTTGAATAGAACATTTTTAAATTTTGAATATTTTAATTAAATATTCAAGATATTTATCATATTTTATTGATAAAAACATTTTATAATAATGAGAAGTGGAATTGTAAAGGAAAAATGAAAAAACTTTTATATAAGTTCAGTAGATCTCCTGGTCCTAGGATTCTATGAATTGTTCCTAAATGTATTTATTAAGATTCCCATTTATCTCTCTAAAGGCCCCCTCACTGCAGCTTGATCTCTAGACTCCCCTCGCCGATTTTGATAGTAATAAAATAACTTTACTTTAATTATATGGTGAGTCAAATAATGATTCCATTTTTTTATTTTTAATATAAATGAAGCATTTAAATATTTAAAATTAGAAAAATGTTTTTATCATACTCCTCTAATAGAAAATAATACTAGTGATTTATGACCTATTATAGGGTCTCATAAAATATAAATTTTTATAAATACATGTGCAATATATTGGAAAACCATGGTTATCTCCGAATAAATAATTTCCAATCACTTAAAATTATAATTTTTTGTATTCAATGTTTCCAAAACAAGGGAAATGGGGGGTTCAAGTAGTTGTATTTGGGGAATTCTAATAAATAAAACGAAAGAAAAAAACCACAAAATGTTAATGGGAAATGTATCGATACTATAATGGGATAAATAGATTACTTCAATGTCCATTAAAAATGTTTCAATTCTATTTGATAATTCAAACATAATCATATGTGATTCAACAACCCCAACTTTTATTACTAGAGTTATCAGGACTAAAATAACTATTTAGTGCACAAAATCTTACCAACACTATTAGTAAAGACTAATAATCATATCTTGATTAAGTATGTGATAACAAAATAAATTGAGAAATATCATATGCTTTTCCATTCTATGACTAGGCCAACACGATCATATAAATTGTTTTCTAAGAGAATTTTGGGAAAAAATCCATCAATGTAACATTGCATCATTTTTGGGTTGGTTGTTTTTATTGAAAATGCAGGTTTTCATGCTGAATTTTCGAGTTCTAGAGATATTGAAAATCCATGTTGACAAAGAACCATGAAAAAGGAATAGAAAATATGGAGGCAGTACAAAATAATAGATACAAGATGGCACCATTTTCTACTGTATGCCAAATTTTTGGGGTCTAAAATTTGGGATTTGGTGAGCATCATGAAAAGTATTTTTCCACAAAGATATCATCAAAATGTGTAAAAGTAATTTGTTTTGATAATATGGTCTTATTGATGTGAATTTTGCGAAGACATGAATAATGTTTACATTGTTCTTCGCTATTATGATGAGCTTCGTGAATTGCATGGGTGAGGAGCATTGCAGTGAAGCTTTGCGGTGGTGGCGTAAAGGAATTGATGGAATGCTCTTCGATTATGACGAGATCCATGATCCAAATATTTCCATGGTGTTTGGAAATATAGAGAAAATTTCAGAGAAAATTTTGTAGCTTTTTTATTTGAGATGACGTGGCACTGACTATGCACAGAAGGTTCGAGGTTTAGTGGAATCTCTTATAAATAGACCTCGACCCCCTTGAGAGAAGTTGAGAGATAAAATGACAAAATTTAAGCTCTAGAATTGTGAATAAGATATGAAAATCAAGGAGCTTCATGAAAGAGAATTTAATTTGAAGAGGTAGTTGTGCCCTATGAAATAAAGGCACTCCGTAAAGGCAAGTTCAGATTTGCGGAGGATGTGCGCTTCGCAAAGGCTTTTTTAGCATTGTGAAATCACAAAAACCAGTTTGAGATATGTGAAGCAGTGTTCTCTATGATCTAAAGATCTTTGTGATATAGTGTTCTTTGAATAATTCTGAGCTCTGAAAACTTGTGAGCTTCATGAAGAGGTTGAATCATTGCAAAGGCTTGTTTGAGCTTTGCAAAAGTGCGGGCTTCACGATGGAAGAGTGCTTAGTGAAAGATTTTCAAAAGGAATTGCCCAGTGTTTCAGATGCAAAGTGGTATTCCTCTGTGGATGAATATTGGACATTAATAGATCATATATAAATAGTTTACGATGCATGTGTTCATTGAAATGAATAGACCTATAGATCTATAAACTTTGAGTGGATACCTTCCTAGTGCAGTGACTAAAGGAAGAGGAATAATGTTATCATTTCTACTATTAATGAGCCAAAGAGAGAAAATAAGAAGTGACCCTTGGGAAAGTAGTGATATTCCACTAAACATTGTAAAGGTACTGAGACTAGGCATAAAAGTGATATATCCCAAACATTATTGGTAATTATCTTTAGTGGATTTGGTACATCGGAACATTTCCATTATATGCTCTTTGGACGTAGCCCAGTGAGGGTGAACCAAGTAAAAATCTTTATGTCTGTCAATTTTTATTCATGCATCACATAAAAATCATCATAATAATTAGATAAATAAGGGATGAATAAGATAAACAGTAACACATAACTAAAAACAATGTGAACCTTATAATATTGAGGCCAATATCCAGTGGGGTAGGAAGGATTTGGAAATATAATATTCATACCCTGATTCACCCCCCCCCCCTCAGGGTATTTAGACCCCTTTTGGTCTGACTAGATAAGTTAAGGGAAATTTTTTAATTAATTGTAATGGGGTTAATAATAAATCATTTAAATATATAAAATATCGATACCAACTTAATTCAAATCACTACCCTATCTGAAATAAAATAAAATTATAAGAATTTAGATTGGGTATTTATAAATTCCCTGAAAACCTCTCTTAGGTACATGCCTCGGGTTAACTAATCACTATCATTGGGTTGGAAGATACAAAATTCAGGATGAGAATAAAAAAATAAGATGAAAATGGGATAAGAAGATATATATAATCTATGGTATGTAAAATAAAACTATTATATAACTTAACTGCATAAGAGAAATCATGAAGGAAAAGAAATCATTCAAACCTACTCTACTAAATAACAAAAACTAACATCCAAGTGGGGTCAAGGAATTATGAAATGGTATTTGTGAAAATTTGTAACCCAAGACAATGGATTCTTTCAACAATTTTACAGGAATTTGTATCTCATATTTGAGAATAATTCAAACAATGTATGGTTTCCACATGTTTTTTCTGATATGGTATTTCTTAAAATATAAAATCTTCAAGACTCTTATTTCTGTTTTTACTCCCCACATTAACATATCTATTATTTATCATTTAAGTCTTCTACATGGTAACTTTATAGGCTTATTAACTAATTTTTATAATTAGATAAAACATAAAATAATCTCTTTTTATGTCCTTGTATGAATGTGGCCACATTTGTTCATGATGGGATCAATAGATGTGAGAGTGTCTTTAAATATTTAACATGTATAGAAAATATAGAGACTATATTCAAACTTAGATGAAAGATACATTTTTTTTATGTTATGTAACTTGGTGAATGTTTATTTGATTGAGGGATTAAACTATATTGAGTTGAGTTCATAAGTTCTTTTATATATTAAGATGTTTTCAACTAAGGTTTGGTTTCTACTGTAACATAAGATGATGTTTGTTAGGTAGGTTGTGTCATTATAGGATAAAATCCTTTTGGGGAGAGTTTGAGTTATACACCTATCATTTAAAATTATGTTACATATCAAATAGGAATTGAATTTTAATGTGAGATACTATTAGTGGTAGGAAGTATGTCATATCTATTCCCGATACTACATTAGGACTGATGGGTAATGTGTTGTGGGAATTATAATCCATTAGAGGGAGTTTAGAAACTTCATTGGATATTATCGATGTGTTAGAAGAACATGGATCACATCATTGAAGTGGAATCATATAGGGACGATAAATATTTTTATTATATGGTGTTATTCCTATAGTGAATTCAATCATGTCCCACCTTAGTTTTTCTCTAAGGATTCCAATTCCTTCCTAATTTGGGATGTAGTGAGTGAAGTATTGGTTGGAAATCTGACAAGCTTAAGGATTCTTCTTTCCCAAGAGCCCTGAATTAAAACATTCACACGCATATTCTTTAACATAACCTTGATAATATCCATATCTATTAACTTGGGCCTATCTCTTGGCCAACATTGATAGGCCTTCATTGGATGATTTGTGGGCCAGGAATGATTCTCTTGGGTTGAGTCCATTTTTACATGGATGTGTGTTGGTCCTAACATATAAAACAATATATATTTATATATATATGTATGCATATATTTAGTTTTTCAAAATTTATTTGATAAATAAATACAATTTATAACATAATAATTCATTAATTTTTCTATTTTCATATAACTCTCATTTTCTCTCTATAAAACTAAAATTATATTTTTTACAACACTTTCGTATGGTATTTATATAAACTAGAATAAATTATACACTTAAAATATATAAAAATATGGTTGAATCATGAGTCATGGAACACATTAATTAGGATATCATGTCCAGTAACAAATAAACATTCTCATAGATAACAACTATCGACACTAATATGATATATGGGGTTAGTATTGGTAGGTATATCCTCATGATCTACCAGCTTAGATATAATCCAGTGAGAAATTAATAATAATAGTTTTGAATTATAATGAATCCAAAAAATGATTTAAAAAAAAAATATATCCTATCAGGATAATGTATCTTTACTATAGTATATGTGTTTAATAATATTTTCATGGAATATCCAGGTTCTTGTTTTATTTGGGAACATATATTACCAATCAATGTGATGAATACTCTAAGTACATTATAAAATAATCTTATGAAAATACTAAATCTAATATGATATAATAATAATAAGAATTCAATATCATATAATTAAAATTATAAGAGATATTTGGTACCTTTTGTACCCCAAAACTGCACTCTCTTGTCTCTTGTTAAAATACATACTTTCTCTAATTCCAACTAAAGTGACCCATGATAAAAAATGACTTTATTTTACAAAATTTCAATAAGGTAAATATTAAATCTCAATAAAATCTCACAATACCATGAAATAAATGTTTATTAACTTTGAGTACTACAAACATACGAAACTTATTTTACAACCCTTGTGAACAGTTCTCTATAATTAAGACACACTAGACTCCCTTTTATAAATCTTATATATTATTCTCATCTTTATAACATAGGGATATGGAAACATGAGAAATGAGTGAGATTAAATGACATGTAATGGTAAATAAAATCAATAAAATCAATGATAATAATTGATCTTAAAATAAGTAAATTGTTATAATCATGATGTGTGACATCCCTGTTCCAGAATCCACCCAGAGGCACCCCGTTCCCGGTAAGTCACATGGCCTCAAGCGCATTTCCCCGAATTCCAGAGGCTACCGACTAGAAGTGAGGACCTCAGGTGTGATATTGGTGTAATTATGCCCTCATTGGCAGAGTACACAGTAGAAGTAAACAAATACATACAAGAGTGGAATCAGTAATAATATCATACAAATTAAATAGCGTAAGAATGAAAGAATAAACTTGAGCACATATATAAAATGATACATGATACTTATGTCTAGGAAAGTAGCAAAACAAAGCACAATGTTGAAATACAGTACTAAACCAAGTACAAAAGAAGAATAGTAATCAGGTCCATAGAATCGCAATCCAACACTTGGTCCAGTGCTCTCCATCTCCACAACATGTCAAGTACCTAAGGTAGAAGGGCGCTTTCCCTTATCTATACCTAAAAGAATGTAATCTATTTGGGCCCAAAAGCATGGCCCGAACAGGGTGTGAGACTAAATCCCAGTAGGAAACCACCACAAGATCTTTGCCTAACAGTCAATGAGTATGTGGTAGGTAAAAGTACAGGAAACAGTAAATAGGAAAGTACTCAACCGTAAACTAACCACAATTTCAATATCAAGAAACAACTAAATAAGAAGATAAACACAAATAGGTAAGCCACGAGGAATCCCACTCAGTCTAACCCCTCTAGTCCTACCCATCTAGTACAAGAAACCCTCTGGGTAGTTCACTCAGTCTAACCCCTCTGGTTCTTCTTAAGTATAGACTCTTTGAGGAAGTACTCACCGTCAATTCCCCCTATAGTCTCGTATCGTAACTAAAGGCTTTCTAGGGAAGCACTTACATCCCATTTTCTCTATGGATCTCATCGAGGAACTACCAACACTCTGAGGAAGAAATCAATGTCAATTCCCCATGTGGTCTCTCATCGTAAGTAAAACAGAAACTCTGGAGAAGCCCTCAACATCCATTCATCCTATGGTCTGTACACTAGGTTCTCACTACCCTGTGTAAGTCAAGCAAGTGTAGCAGGGTGTATCAGCCAAGTTAAACCTGAAGAACTACTTGGATAGCATTCTACAACATAACATCATAACTGAATAACCATCACACCATCCTACAATTCTAGGCATGGGAAAGAAAACAATATCCTAACAGGAAAACAACACCCAAAGGTCAAAAGAGGAAAAACATGCATGGGAAACACATCAAAAGCACAAAAATTCACCGTATTCACAATCAATTATCATATACTCAAGCATACAAGCATATCAGGAAAACAATAGGGCTAAAACGGTAAACACACAATACCCCATTCATGGATATTGGGAAAAGTTTCACATAAAACTCAAGGACATTCAATGGAAAGGCACAAACCACCTACCTCGAGGTTGGGAGATCATTATATATGAACCCCAAGCCTTGAATTTCCCAAGAACATAATATATATACAAAAAAATATAAAACTTTTAACCCAAAATAACTCATGAAAGAGGAGAAAACACAAGATGACGCTCTAGGAGATGAGGGAACTCACCGATATGATTCCAATGCATCCGATGGTGTTCGATTCAGAGGACAGACGCTCGCTCGGGGGTTCATTGAAGATCTGCAGCTGTATGGATCTCTCGGTCGAACGAGACATAGAAGGATAGATTCCTGGTGATTAGATGTGACCCTGATGCATTTAATGAAAAAAATAATAATTACACGGTGTGCACATGCCATTTTTTTACTCCTCTTTAGGTGGCCTCCAGGTCACCCCCACATGGTCGTGTTCATGGCCACTACACGGCCTGTACACGGCTACCCATGGTGACCGAGTACACGACGTGTACTTCGAAAATTTCCAAAATTTCTTCTTTTCCTAAAAGACATCCAGCAAAGGAAAACATACCTGAAAAGAAGATTCAGGTTCTTACAAACTTCCCCCCTTAAACAAATTCATCCCCGAATTTCCTCAGCGCGGCATTGAAGAAGAAACCTCGAACAATTCTAGCCACTATGCTAGTACGTCGTCCTCCCTCTCCAAAGTCTTCCCCTATACCCGCCTATGTTAAAGCATCACTCATACCATAGGAATAGACCGGTCTCAGAGAACCATTGTACTTCGATCCACAATCTATATAGGATGCTCCTTAAAGGATGAATCCACATCCAACTCAACCTATTTGGGTTGGAAGACAAGATATGGGTCTAAGAACTAACGTCAAAGCTGAGAAATGTGGAAGACGTCGTGCATATCCTGGTACCTCTGAGGTAACTGCAACCGATAGGCAACCATCCCAACTCTCTCCAACACCTCAAACGGCCCGCCGTACCTCGGAGAAAGCATACCCTATCCCCTAATCCTCTTATGTCCCAACCACATTGTGACATGAAGGAAAACATGTTCCCCGACCTCGAACTCTAGAGTTTGTCTCCACTGATCAACATAAGACTTCTATCAAGACTGCGCAGTAGTCATCCTCTTCCAAATCAACTTTATCTACTATGTGGTCTCCTGAAAAAGATGAGGTCCTAGCAAAGCTGCCTCTCTAGCCTCCATCCAACATAAGGTTGATCGGAATTTCCTACCGTACAAAGCCTCATAAGGTTCCATCTGAATAGTTTCTTAAAAACTATTATTGTAGGCAAACTCCAAAAGAGGCATATGATTCTCCCAAGAACCTCCAAAATCCAGGATGCATGCTCAGAGCATGTCCTCAAGCACCTGAATTGTATGCTCGGACTGGCCATCAGTCTGGGGGTGGTAAGCTATAATAAAAAAGTACATGTGTACCCAAATCCTCCTGAATCCCCTGCCGGACCCGAGAAGTAAAACTTTCATCCATATCTCAAACGATAGAGTGTGGAAATCCATGAAGATATACAATCTCACAGATGTACAACCATCCCAGCTCATCAATACTGAAAGTCTCCTTGTTCGGAAAGAAGTGAGAAACCTTCGTAATTCTTTCAATGACAACCCAAACTGTATCATTCCCTCAAGGAGACCTCGGTAAACTTTTCATGAAATCCATCACGACATTGTTCCACATCCACTCGAGAATAGGAAAATACGGCAAAAGCACTGCTGGTTGCTGATCCTCCACCTTCACCTGCTGACAGGTGGAACACTTCATGAAAAAACCAGCAACAACTCTCTTCATACCTGGCCACCAATACTAAAGGCGTAGATCATGATACATCTTGGTAACACCAGGATGAAATGCCCAAACTGAGGAATGAAAGTCCTGCATTGTCTCCTCTCGTATTTCTTCTAGCACCCATATGCTCCCTTGGAAACACAAGATCTCATCCTCGCCCATGGTCCATCCAGGAATAGGGTCCTCTTCTAACACGCTTTCCCGTAGGACTAGGCCTTAAAAATATGATAGCTTCCTAATTAGAAATCGATCAAGAAGGGTAGAGGTAACAACTAGATAAGAAAGAAATGTCTTTCCCTTCCTATCATGAACGTCCAAAAGCATATCAGAGAACATATCTATAATCTTCCACTCACTACAGGCCTCATGAATTTCTTGTATCTGAGTCCTTATTCTCAATGAATCAGCCACTGTGTTGCCCTTCCCAGGCGTGTAGGTAAGATCAAGGTCAAAAGAATGAAGGTACTCAACCAACCTTCACTATCTCAAATTCAAATCACACTGAGTGAAGATGTACTTGATACTTTTGTGGCCTATAAAAACCAAAAAATTCTCTCCCAGAAGATAATGTCTCCAACAGTGTAACGCATGAAGAACTATAGCCAATTCGAGATCGTGCTTTGGGTAGTTCCTCCCAAGTGGTATCAGCTGTGGAGAATCATACACAATGACTCCATCTCCCTGAATAAGCACAGATCCCAGCCTGATACCTAAAGCAACATAATACACAGTATAGATCTTTCCTGACTCTAGAAATACTAGCATCAGCGCTGAAGTCAACCTCCCTTTGAGCTCCTAAAAGGATGACTCACAAGAATCTGACCACAAGAATTTTTCACCCTTCTTTGTCTGACTCGTCAGTGGGGCTGATAAGTGTGAAAATTCCTGAATGAAGCGTCTTTATTATCCTGCCATCCCTAGAAAACTCCACACCTCAAAGACATTCTTCAGCTACTCCCAGGAAACTACTGCTCTCTCTTTCTCTATGTATACTGATACTCCTATATCTGAGATAACATTACCCAAGAAGTGAATCTAGTCCATCCAAAAGAGGCATTCGGAGAGATTATCATATAAATGATCTTCTCTCTGTGTACTCAAAACGATCTCAAGATGTGTGGCATGGTCGTGTTGAGTGTGAGAGTACACCAAGATATCATCCACAAAGACCACCACGAAGGAATACAAGTATGGATGGAACACTCGGTTCATCAGTGCCATGAAAACTGCAGCTGTGTTCATGAGACAGAATGGCATAACTATATACTCATATAGATCATACCTACTCCGAAAGGATTTAACTGGAATATCAGATGGTTAAACGTGAAAATGATGATAATCAGACCTCAAGTCAATCTTATAGAACACCCGATCTCCTCGAAGATGATCAAAGAGATCATCAATCCTCAACAAGAGATATCAGTTCTTGACCATCAACTGGTTCAACTTCCGATAATCTACACAAAGAATAAGTTTATTATCTGCCTTCTTCGTAAAAAAGACCGAAAAAACCCAAGGAGAAGTACTGGGTCAGATGAAACCCTTTTCCTATAACTCCTCCAACTACTTCTAGAGCTCCTGCAACTCTGGTGTAGCCATCCTATAAGGAGGGATGGACACTGGTGCCACTCCTGGAATGAGCTCAATAGAAAATTCTAACTCAATCTCCGGAGGAAAACCTGAAAAGTCCTCTGGAAACGCACCTCTAAATCGATCCACCACTGGAGGAGAGTCTGATTGTGAAGTCCCTTGTTCATCAATATATAGACTAGCATTCGGCATTGTAACTCCTCCCAACCCATGATGCTCGGGTCCCACTATACTCACATGGACATCTCATTCACCCTTATAAAGGAAGGATCCACCCTCTGGTGATGTGAAACTCACCCTACGTTGATTGAAATCGACGAATGTATAGAAGGTAACTAACTAGTACATTCTGAGAATGACATCATAGCATGACATCTGTAGGACGTAGATGTCCCATAAAAGGTGACACCCACCAACTTCTAGAGGGCAGTCCTTAAACTATTATACACTCACCGTTCTAGTCCCCAATGGAGTATCTAGTGTCAAGATATCAGTAGAAGAAAAGATGTAGAGCCCAAGGCTCTCCACAACCACAAAAGATATAAAGATATGAGAAGACCCTGTATCAAAAAGTGTTGATGATAAAACTGAGGCAACTAAGATCATACATCGAACGGTTGAAGGTATACGATCCTGATCCTACTAGGTCTGCTCCACTACAAAAGTATGGCCTGCTCCACAACCCTGTGACCCTGTTTGACCTCTCTGAGCTGATTTTACCTAATTTCACTAGAAACCAGGCGACTTCCTACCACGACCACGACCTCCACCTCGACTTGAACGATAGGAAGAACTCTAGTTCCCAGACTGGTGAGAAACTGGTGGTTCTGCTCCCAAACGTGGATCCATAGAAGAAGCCCTTCCACTAGCTGCTGGTGAGAAGATCTGATAGAAGCATTGAAGGTGACCCACATTTCTGCAAGATAATCACTCCCTTGGGTCTCTTGGGCTATGTGGCCTCATATGCCTACTCTTCCTACACGGGTAGCATAGAACATGGCTACCAGAATAAATGTCTCTCCTCCTCGGATCACTGCATAAAGACTCCCTGCGACGCTTCCTACTGTCAGTAAAAGGAACACTAACCCCAGATGTCAAGCCACCCTTGCTCACAACTCTAGAATCCCTCATATTTTACTCTGTGATTAGCACCTGGTTGATGATCAAAGTGATGGAAGTCCACCTGAAGATGCTCACCTGTGAACAGATGTCGTGCCTCAGACCATCCTTCAAATTCCTTTCTAGGAATAACCCATCAACTCTTGGAATAGGTGTTAAGTGTTGTAGCTTGTTAAAGAATGAGGAATACTCCATAACAGAAAGAGTAACCTCCTCCAGATTCATAAACTCCTGATCTCGATTGGCCCTTAGGGTCTTTGGATAGATGTAGTCAAAGAAGATGTGTTGAAAGTCATCCCACGCCATAACCTACTGGCATCTCGCCTATGAGATCACATCCCACCACCTCTTGGTGGAGTCCTGAAGCATATAGGTAGCGAGATTGAACCTCCTCTCTGAAAGAATCTCCTGATGCTCAAAGATCATCGGCATGGATTCTAGCCATGACTCTGCAGCTTGAGGTTTTCCTTCCCCTGAGAAAGTGGGAGGATGTTGCTGCTGGAAAACCCATGTCAAATCTTCCATCGATGGGGAAGGAGGCGATGTCCCCTAAAAATTCTAAATCATCCTCAGGAAGCCTTCCCTGAACTATGTGTCTGCACCATTATTAGGTATAACTACTGGTGCCAAGACATGAACAATAAGAGGATCTACAGGAAGTATCTTATCAGTCATATCTGGCATCTGATCACCGCCCTATAACTGGAAGAAAACTGAAAGATGTCTCAGTGGCATGATTGTGCAAGGTCAAATGCACACCTTAGATCAGGATTAACAAGGAATGAAACATAGAAGTGTAGGAAGGGAACAAGAGAAAGAAAAAATTCATGTTTTACAAAACATGACTACATGGCGTGTATAATTCCTACATGACGTGTTCCCTTAAGCCATTCACATGGGAATGTACCTCTGCCAAAACTGGTCGTGTAATACCCAAACCACACGGTGTGTTGTCCTAACACACAACATGTACTTGAATCCTCTTCCCCTGCTCAAGTCCTTCTACACAGCTATGCCACACGGCTCTCCTAAGACAAGAATACACGACGTGTTTGATATAGACATGGTGTGTACTAGACAAGCTTGACCTGGCCCATGTTGTTAGTGACACAACCTAACACACGGCTCACACCACAAGGCTTATTCCAGATGGACACGACATGTATGAGAAATAATAACACCAACCCGTGTTGTTCATGACATGGCTGGGTACCTAGGTTAGACTACACGGTGTGTTTAGACGGCACACGACGTGTATTGGATAAGACTCATCCAACCTGTGTTGTTAGTGACACAGGTGGGCACAGGGTCGACAACACATGGTGTGTACTACTGGTACATGACATCTTTCCACCATACATTCCCCATCTAGTGTCTCTTCCCACATGGCATATGACACGGTTAGGGATTACATGGCGCGTACATAAAGAACATAGTGTGTACTTAAGAAAAATAGTTTCTTCCCGAATGAAAGAACACATGGAGTGTACTTAACATTACACGGTAGGTATTCTGGGGTTTCCTGGACATTATGCCTTAAAAACTACACTGAAACCTAGAAAAAAAACTAAAATGAACATTCATGGTGCCAAATTCTGATCTTTCAGGGCCCATACTCCCTTCGAATCAAGGCTTGGAATCTTATAAATGTTATAAAAAGGTAAAAAAGTCAATGTTCTACCATGTTCCGATCCATGAGGGCCCACAACCCCTCAAGAACCAATTTTTGGCATTCATTCAGAAAAAACCATACATAAAAAATACCATATCAAACAGTAGGTATTTTATCAAGGCATCTATCCCAACAACATTCATATTCTACACAACATCTATCACAATAACATGAAATTGCTAATGCATCCTAGATGGCATGGAAAAAATGCATGAAAATTGATTTCTAGAAAGTTTTTATATGTTGCATGAGATGGCATACCCTCATCTCATCGGGTTGCGACAGAAATAGAACCTCAGTAACATAAATAATAACCCGCACAAAACATGTAAATCACCTAACGGTGAAAATCAAGGCAACCATAAACCTGCAAAAACAGAAAATTTCATTAACGAGGTAGATTGGATTTTCCCTATACACGGGTTTAAAACTCCTGGGCACTGCTTATTTCCAAGTACCTATTCTGTCCTATCCCTGAAAATAGGCTCTAAATAGTAAGTCAAGAGAAAATAATTCCTCTGATACCACTTTGTGACGTCCCGGTTCAGGAAGCCACCCAGAGGTGCCCCGTACCTGGTTAGTCACATGGCCTCATACGCATTTCCCCAAATGCTAGAGGCTGTCGACTAGCAGTGAGGGCATTGGATGTGATAGTGGGGAAACTATGCCCACATTGGCAGAGTACACTATAGAAGTAAACAAATACATACAAAAGCAGAAGTAGTAATAATATCATACAAAATAAACAGCAGAAGAATGAGAGAATAAACTGGAGCACATATATAAAATGATGCATGATTCTTATGTCTAGGAAAGCAGAGACACAAAGCACAATTCTGAAATATAGTACTAAACCAAGTACAAAAGAAAAATATTAATCAACTACATATCATCGCAAGCCCACTCTTGGTCCCGTGCTCTCCATCTCCACAGCATGTTAAGTCCCTAAGGTAGAAGGGTGCTTTCCCTTGTCTATACCTGCAACAATATAACCTGTTTGGGCCCAAATGCATGGCCCATATAGGGTGTGAGACTAAATACCATTAGGAAACAACCACAATATCTATGTCTAACATTCAATGAGTATATGGAATGTAAAATCATAGGAAACAATAAATAGGAAAGTACTCAACAATAAACAAACCATAGTTTCAATGTCAAGAAACAACTAAACAAGCAGATAAACACAAGCAGGTAACCCTATAGGAAGCACACTCAGTCAAACCCCACTATTCCTACCTATCAAGTACAAGAAAACCTCAGGGTAGTACACTCAGTATAACCCCTCTAGTTCAGCTTAAGCATAGACTCTTTGAGGAATCACTCACCGTCAATTCCCCCAATAGTCTCGTATCATAACTAAAGGCACTATAGGGAAGCACTTACGTCTCATTCCCTTTGTATCCCATGTCGAGGAACTACATACACTCTGAGGAATAAATCAACATAAATTCCCCCATGTGGTCTCACATCGTAAGTAAAATAGACACTCTGGAGAAGCCCTCAACGTCAATTCTCCCTATGTTCTATACACCAGGTTCTCACGGCCCTGTGTATGTCTAGCAAGTGTAGCAGTTCATATCGGTCAAGGTAAACCTCAAGAACTACTTGGATATCATTCTATAGCATAACATCACAAAAAAACAACATTCACACCATCCTACAATACTAGGCATGGGAAAGTAAACAACATCCTAACAGGAAAACTAGACCCAAAGGTCAAAACAAGAAAAACATGCGTGGGCAAAAAATCCAAGGCACAGAAATTATCCCTATTCACAATCAGTTATCATCTACTCAAGCATAAAATCATAGCATGCAAACAATAGGGCTAAAATAGTAAATGTGAAATACACCGTTCTTGGGTATTGGGAAAATTTGCACATAAAACTCAAGGACTTTCAACGGAAAGGCACAAACCACCTACCTCGGGATATGGAGATCTTTATATGTGAACCACAAACCATGAATTTCCCAAGAACACCATAGATCTAAAAAAACATATAAATCTTTCAACCCTCGATAACTCATGGAAGATGAAAAAACATAATATGATGCTCTAGGAGAAAAGAGAACTCACCGATGTGATTCCAATGCTACCGATGGGGTCTGATTCTGAGGATGGACGCTCACTTAGGGGTTCTTCAAAGATCCACAGCTGTACATAGCTCTCAGTCGAACGAGACCTAGAAGGAGAGCTTCATGGAAATTAGACGCGACCCCGGTGCGTTTAATTAAAAAAAAGTACATGGGTTGTACTTTTGAAGTACATAGTGTGTACTTGTCGTTTCCGTACTCCTCTTTAGGCGGCCTCCAAGTCACCCCCACATGGCCGTGTGTATGGCCACTACACAACCAGCACACGGCTAACCATGGTAACCGAGTACACGACATGTACTCATAAAGTACATGGCATGTACTTCAAAAATTTATAGAATTTCCTCTTTTTCTTAAAAACGACTAGGAAAGGAAAACATACCTGAAAAGAAGATCTGGGATCTTACATGATGAATAAGAAACTTATACCAAAAAGGGCATAGATCGTACATCATATAATTAGAGAAGGTTTTAAATAACATATGAATAAAAAGAGTATGGAAATATGACTTAGTAAGCATGACCCATGAGATCATAATATAATAATTCAAAACATATTACAAATATGGCACAAAATATTTTATTGGGAGGATTATATTCATGATCCACACTATTAGTTCCCATGCTTACAGGAAACTAAAAGATACTCATGAATAACTTTTTCAATAGATTTATACTTTTAGAAAATTATTTATGGGGTGATATAGGACTGCACTCTTCATTCATCCATAATTATGCGCCCCACAAAAAATTATTCATTATATCGTAAAGAACCCATTGTAAGAAAAATGTGTAACAACCCAAAATTCTAGAGTAAGAACCTTATATTTGATAGTGTGCATGACACATGACACCAAGCACGTAAGGGGATATAATACCACGATAAATTAAAATATAATTACTATTTTAAATATATATTTTTTATTTTTTATTTTTTAATTAATGAAACACCAATTTAGCATGTGTTATACTCAAGAGCGACCTTCTTCGATGGCCTAAGTTACATGCAAGACCATGTTTTACCGAAAATATAATATATTAATAAAATATTAGTATTCAATATAATAAGATATAAAGTAGATGTTATTAATAGGATTTACTAGCTTATGGAATTATGATTTATATATTAATATAAAATGAATTTATGGGTTACCAATTAATGAGAAATAAAAATAATAACCAATTGGATATAAATAGAAATATTATTATTTTTATGCTTCCAAATAAGTTTTATCTTAATAAAAATAATTAATTTAAATTAATTAATTATTTTAATGAAATATATAATTTATTTATTCAATATAAAATATTTTTTATATTCATCCATTTTGTTTTATTTGCATAATATAAGAACAAACCCTATTTTACACATTAAAAACCTATATTTTTATAAAGGCAATTCTACCGCCTTTTAATGGAGAATCCATTTTAAATATGAATTTTGAAAATTTAATTGATTTAATATATGAAAATAAACTTCATATTTAAAATATAAATATAATAATTTAGTTAGGGTTAATTTTAGATATTTTTTTTAAAAATTACATTTTTAATGAATAGTTAAAACTGCAGAATTTTAGTTCAAAAATGCTTTTCTATATAATTTATTTATATGTTTAAATTATTTTTATATTAGTTTATAATTTAATTGGGTAATATTGTTACCAATTAATTAAATATTGGTCATTGGGATCAATTTCACTTTTAAAATGACTATAAAGACGTAGAAAATATTTGAACATTTTTACTTTAAAACCTTGCATTGTTGTCCCGCCTGTGGGATGAATTTAAAATTAATTTCTCACACTTCAATGATTCAAATTTGGTAAAATGGATTTGATATTTGGAACTCGTTCATCATTGGGGGATCTCCTTTGTTGGATAATGTCCCTCCCAACTCTCCAAAGCTCTTCCCAAGTCTCCTATCCTTTTCTAATCCTTTTCCCGCGAGAGGTGAGGTGAAAAATTAAAAAGATTAAGTATTAATGTTGGAACATCAATGGGGAGATAAACATTTACCTTCCATTAATTTAGATTTAATAAACCCTATTAATTAAAGAGATTTATAGTTACATATTTTGTGTAACCAGGCATTTAATGCCCAACATTAAATGCCCAACCACCCTCACGTTGTCCCCACCTTTTTGATTAAAAAGGGAGGTTTTGAAAATAAAATAAAAGTTATTTATTTTATTTTATTATTTTTCTAACCTTTCCACGAAAAATATGAAAAACTAACTTCCTCCCTTGACCTATTGTGTTCGAGGTGAAGGTCTCCTTAAGCAAATACCAGTTCTGCGAGTTCAATGGTGTCCTTAGATTTCAATTCCAAGTACCGGTTCAAAAGTTACAAAAATTCACATGTGCGTTTACTGAATATACCTGAAAAAATGTTCAGAAATTCATTTTGGGCACATTGGCCCTCATAATCATGAACCTTCAATTTTCACAGACTCCTAATATTCCTATATAAATAAATAAAAAAATTACATGGAAAAATTTGGATATTTACATTATCCCCACCTTAGGGCTTTGCATCGTCAAAATCCACAACACAAACTGGGGGAAAAAGTGGGGGTGCTGAGCATGAATATGAGCCTCCCGCTCCCATGTTCTCTCTTGGAGGTTCCCATGCTTCCAAAAAATGCACAAAAGAGGTATTGACTTCCCACGAAGGACCCGATCCTGTCGATCCTCAATCTACACTGGAACCTCCGAAAAGGTTTCCCCATCATCAATGTTCATCTCTCCCCCGTCAATAATGTTTGAAGGATCATATATCTATCTCCTCATCTAGGATACGTGGAAACTGTTGTGCACCCGGTGCAATTGAGGGGGAAGAGATAAGTACAAATCCACCTCGCCATCTCTGGTGAGG
Source organism: Viscum album (assembly GCA_963277665.1). Taxonomy (NCBI): domain Eukaryota; kingdom Viridiplantae; phylum Streptophyta; class Magnoliopsida; order Santalales; family Viscaceae; genus Viscum; species Viscum album. Next base: position 666,071,235 of record OY728123.1, read on the forward strand.
ACCTGAAATGGTCTGATGAACCTCAACGACAACTTTTCATCCTGACCAAATCTCTACAAACCTCGTCGAGGTGAGACTCATAGAAAGACATGGTCACCATCCTCAAACTAAAGAGGTCTTCGTCTGCTATCAGCATAGGACTTTTGTTTGCTCTGTGCAGTCTACATCTGCTCCTAGATGATCTACACATTTTGCGTGGTAGCCTGTATCATCTCAAGTCCCATGAGTGCTGACTTCCCTAGATCCGTCTAGTAAAGAGGTGATCTACATGGTTGGTCTTACAACTCCTCGAATGGTTCCATTCAGATAGTGGAATGATAGCTGTTGTTATATGCAAACTCCACCAAAGGAAAGTGATTCTCTCAGATGCAGCTGAAATCTAGGATGCATGCATGAAGCGTATACTCAAGGGTCTGAATGGTCTGCTTAGTCTGACCATCCATATGAGTATGGAAGGCGGTGCTCAACTAAATTTGTGTCCCAAACACCTCTTGCAACCACTTCCATAGTCGAGAAGTAAAACATGCATAACAATCCCAGATAATCAAAGATGTAACTCCATGAAGCCATACAATCACCTGCACGTAGAAGCATCCCAATCTCTCTACTGATCCCCACTGTCTGATAGGTAGGAAGTGTGAGGACTTGGTGAGTCAGTCAACAATCACCCATATGGAGTCATACCCCTTGGACGTGTGTGGAATTCCTGTCATGAAGTCCTTGTAAATTCTATCCCACTTCCACTATGGCACCTCTAGTGGTTGAACTAAGCCTGCTGGAACCTGATGCTATGCCTTCACTTGCTGACAAGTGAGGCACCATGAGACAAACTCAGACACTTCTTTCTTTATTCCCAGTCACCAGTGTTGATGCTGAAGGTCCTGGTATATCTTTTCCACTCCCGGATGTACCACTAGAGGGGATGTATGGAACTCCCTCAACACTTCCTCCCTAAGCGCCATCGGTACCATAGTACGCCCTTTAAAGAAAATGACTTGCTCCCAACCTTCAAAAATTCAATCAAGTGTCTTTCTTGTGGATATATGAGCACGTCGATCCTCACAGTTAGTGTCTCCAAGTTCTGCCTCCCTGACTCGATGAAGTAGTGGGGTATTGATTGTCAAAGACTAAAGATAATTTGCACCATCTTGATCCACATACCATATCCTCAAAGCGGCTCGCTACTCTGTCACCCCACTTAGCAAATGAATACCAGATCTTCTACTGAGTTCATAAGCTACTACGTTCCCCATCCTAGGAGTATAGACTATCTCGAAGTCATAGTCCTGGAGGAATTTAATCCAACACTATTGTCTCGAGTTCAGGTCCTTCTGAGAGAAGATATTCCGGAGACTCTTGTTATCATAGTAGACTATAAAACATTCACGCATCAAGTAATATCACCACATATTCAAGGCAAAGACCACTACTACAAACACCAGGTCACGGGTAGCATAGTTCTACTCATGTTGTCTTAGCTGTCAAAAACCATACGTGATCATTGCTTGCTCCTGTATCAGGACACATCCAAGTCCCGTCCCTGATGTGTCATAGTAGACTACATGCCCAATGAACTCCTCTGATATCCAAAAGATGGGGGCACTCATCAGTCTCTTCCTCATCTCTTGGAAACTCCGCTGGTATCTCTTTGGCCACACAAAGGGTTTCCCTTTATTTTTCAACACTGATAAGTGTGCCGCAACTATGGAAAAGTTAGGCACAAACCTCCTGTAGTAACCAGCCAAACTAATGAAACTCCGCACCTCCATCACACTCTTGAGTGGCTCCCAAGAAAGCACAACCTCAATCTTTACTAGATCCACTACAACTCCAGCCTCTCAGATTATGTGTCCTAGAAAGTGAATATCTCGTATCCAAAACTAGCACATTGAGATCTTACAATAAAGCTGGTTCTCTCAAAGTGTGTCTAGAACTATCTATAGATGAAAGGTATGCTCCTCCCCCGTCACTATGTATATCAAGATGTCGTTGATGAAGATTACTAAAAAGCGATCGAGGTATGGTTGTAAGATCCTATTCATGAGTCCCATGAACACTGTTGCAGCATTGGTCACACCGAATGGCACAACCAAGAACTCATAGTGGCCATAACAACATCTGAAGGTCATCTTCTGCACATCCTCATCTCCTACCATGAGCTAGTGATAGCTTGATCTGATGTCTATCTTCAAAAACCATTGTGCTCCCTTCATCTAGTCAAAGAGATCGTCAATCCTCAGGAGTGAGTACTAGTTTTTCATGGTCACCTGGTTCAGGCACCGATAGTCCACACAGAGTTTCAAACTCCCATTCGCCTTTTTGGCAAACAAAATCGGGGCTGCCCAAGGAGAAACACTGGGCCTAATGACTCCATTGTCTTCAAGTCCTCCAATTGTACTCATAGCTCTCAAAGCTATACGGGAGCTATCCGATATACTGGTTTAGATATCGGATCTTTCCTGGGTTACAAGTCAATGTAAAAGTCCACCTCTCTATGAGGAGGTAGACCCAGAACATTGTCAGCATACTGGTCCACCACTATAGGACAGCTCGGACTCTCAACATCAACCTCCCCAAGGGTAAGGCTAGATAACATATGTGTGATCAGTTGCACCCTCCTCCAGGTAATTCCATCCTATGCTGTAAAGTTTCCCTTCTCATTGGTAAAGGAAAAATTGGTCTCTTCCATGCAGACACACCACATTTTTCACCTAATATAGTCGATTTGATCATGGACTGTAGAAAACTAGTCCATACCCAAGATGACGTCGTAAGGCCTTGACGCAACTATTGTTAGATCCCAGTCAAATCTCTCACCTCCTAGAGTAATCTCACACTGCTGGAAACATTGTGTAATCATAGAATCTACTCTCGTAGGTGTCTATAATCGTAAGGATCGATCCAATGGCTCCACCAGAATTTCAGAGCTTCGAACGAGGGTCGTGGCAATAAAATAATGACTGTAACCTATGTTTATAAGTACTATATCTAGGTTGGATTAGACATATATCTTACCTCCTATCATCTCCAAAGCGTCATGGTCAAAAGCCTCAGCTGTCGGGAGCAGAGCTCGCCCCTGTCCACCTGCTCCCTATGGTCGGGGTGGACCACCTAGAGGTGGTGGCGGTAGAACCTCGAATCGCCGCCCACTGCCTACTACACATCCATCTCCCCTTCCACGTCTACCTCTTGACTATGGAACTACCTGATCGAATCTTGACCTCTGCCCAATTGGTCCTCCGACCGTATTTTGTTCATCCGTACGGAGGGTCGGGCAGTCGTGATCCCTGGGAAACTGCCCACCGTACGAGTAAAACTACTTGATCCTCACTTTTCCTGTTCCGTCTCGAGATCCCTGCACCACTGTCCCTATATCCTGTGGTTGTCTACCTATAGGTTTGGTCCTCTAAGACCTCTGAATCATCTGTCTACTTCCAGCTTTTAATGACTCTTCTACGTGTTGTTCTGTGGTGGGTCTCGTTGCTGGTGACTGCTCAGCAGGGAAGCTCTCCAATATGAGTGCTCGCTCTAACACCCCTTCTTGTGTTGGGATGCTGAGAGAAACCATCGAAGCTCTAATCTCCCATATGAACCCCTACATGAAGGTCTAAGCCCTAATGAATGGGTCCTGCACCATGTCAGTGGAGTAGCATGAGAGGTCATTGAACCTCGCTGAATTCTGAGCCACATACATGCTACCCTACTACAAGTTGAGAATCTCCTATATATGCACAAGGAATAGAGTCTCTCAGATGAACTCTGCCCAGAAAAGGCTCTCTAAGTCCACCAAGATGAGAGTCACCTCATCATGAACCTCAAGAATCAAGCTCCACCATCTTCCTATAGCATCCTAAAGTAGACTTGTGGAAATGATCACCATGAGATCAGCTAGTGTCTCTACTAGTTGGAAAACTCTAACCACGGCCTCCAGCTAATCCTCAACTGCCTGTGGGTCCCTCTCTCCCCAAAACCTCAGTGGCCTCTAGAGTTTCAACTCGTGCAACACGCTCAAGCGGCGTGCACCCTCTGATACTATGGATAGTTGTATCGGCATCCCAGTGGGTAGTGGGGCTGCTGGTACACCAACCGATGGTACAAATTCTGTAAGGGGGCCCTGCACCGAAGCCTCATCGCTCGGTGGGCTATTATCATGTACTCTACCTAGAACCATGGCTGGCTATCTTTTTGGAGTCATCCTGAAAAGAAACTGGTGTGCCATAGTCATTAAGTTATACCTAGTGAGCTGACTCAAAGAGATCATAGATAAAACTTTTCAAAAACACACACTCAATCTGTGTTTTCATGCATGGAGTTGGAAATCAGAATTTAGGGTCCTGGTGTATGGATACGTCGGTTGTCACACCAACATTGGACTCCTCGAATTAAAAACCACACTCATTACACTTAACACTATTTTTGAGTCAAAATATTAGAGTCCAAGTTCTTCGGTAGAACCAAACTCCTCTAATACTAATTTTTCATGACCCGTCCCCTGGGGCCCGTGCCATGACTACCCCAAGCCCAACTTCTATAGGCCAAGGGCTGGCATCTAGCACCAGAAAGGCATATCCCTAAAACTGGGAAGTCATTGCCTTTATTAACTGTAATATCACACAACCAATAATTCAGAAATATATAAGCTTAAAGTAAACTATATAAAAAATAGAGTGAGTATAGTAAGTAAAGGGGGGCCGGAATACAAGTCTAACTAGATAGTACATGGAAAAATAGAATGTACAAGTAAAACTGAAAAATATATCATGCGACACCCACCAATTATCCTACCTGAAGGGTAGGTATTCTTATCAAATGGTCTTCTATGCGATATGCCTCACCTAAGTTCCACCTCAAAGTAGTCTCCAGTCCTGGTACCCCCATCCTTAGTCAATGCTGTTTTTCGTCTTCACAAGACACAACAAGGTGTTGGAGTAGCCCGTGCAAGGGTGAGTATAAAAATACTGAGTAACGACCCCGAGACCCTCGAAGGTCTTTAAAAATCCAAAAATAATGGAAACAAATGTCAACGCTACATAGTTATATTCCCATACATATACTTAAGTTATCAAGCATACTAATCTCAACCATAAGGAAACACAGGGCTCAACTCATTTGCCCAAAGATCAACTGTTTCATGAAGGAAAGAATACCACGATGGTAACACCACAAAGGTAAGTACCACAATGTTATGCCACACAGAAGAATTCCACAAAAGTAAAGACTCATCACACATAGGTATTAGTGACATATAGAAATACAAATGATCAGTCACGAAGCTAGATCATCTTATTCTGTCAAGAGGCACTGTTGATGATTATACGAAGTCTAACCCACACTAGATCGATATGTACTAACCCATGAAATGACCCACATAGGATTTGACCCACACAGGATTAGTATGCACTTACCTACATAGGATCGCTGAGCGTTGAACCACACATGATCGGTATGCACGGTCCCACAAAGGATCACTGAGCTCTAACCCACACAAGATCTGACTTAGATAGGATCAGTATGCACTGACCCACACAGGATCGTTGAGAGCTAACCCACATAGGATCGATAGGTACTAACCACCACAATTACCCACACAGGATATGAGCCACCCATAGTAGATAGGAAGCTAACCTCTGTATTATCCGTCTCCAACCTCCGCCTCACTACCAGCCACTGGATTCCCACTCATAATGTGCTTGATTCCTGGATAACCACACATTAATCCATCTGTCGTACCTCAATCACCAATAACCTCCATGAATAAGTATCCCAAAGGTCTGTCACATCATAAGGGACCCAATGCAATAGATGGTGCGTCAATCGGATGCACGGTATGTAAGTTATTAGTGATTCCGTTCTGAGGGCCCGGTTGGATTCGGGTTCGATCCAACCCATCCGTACTACAACTTTATCTAAAACTCAAGTGAAGAATACCAAACTGACCTGATCAAACTAAGGATTCTGGTTCCATAGACGGTTCATCAAATGGATTTCCGGATCACATGTTATGGCCAAAATGGTGAAACTGGGTCCATATGGGCCCTGGTTCAGTCCGACCCGGCCCAACCCAGCCTGGGCCTCGGCGGTCCTGGCCCACTGAACCACAGTCTGGCCCAGCCCGCGAAGGAGCGGCCCGCGATGGCATGGCCTGATATGGTGTGGCCTGATCGGCTGGGTGGTCCGCCATGAAGGGGTCTGCCCTAACCGATGACTGAGAGGGGGCTGCCTCCCAGGTCACCCGAACGGCCAAGGGCCATTCCGTTTTTCTGGAAGCGGGACCCACTGGAGTGAGTCCTGCATGGTGCACCATGGTTAGTTGGTTGGGAGACCGGTCCTCCTCCATACGGCGTGATGGCGCCGCTGTCCTCCATGGTCGGCCGGGTGTCGGCCGCCCTCCATCCTTCGCCGCAGCCAAGCGGGCATGTCTTCCTACGCCAGCGGTGTGGACGTGTGCCGCCCATCCGCCACATGGATGTCCAGATGCCGTCCACCACCCTGCTCTTCCCCAGCTGACGGTTCATGGCCTCTTTCTCTTCCAGCAGCATGGACGCATGCCGCCCTACCTCTTCATGGCTAGCCAGTGTGTCTCTCCTCCTCCTCTTCTTCGGGTCACCGCAACATCTTTCTAAGCCCTAAAAATATGACAACCTCATATTCGTGATCCTTAGGTCTAGGGCTTCGCATCCATATGTCACACTCAATAAAACATTTTTTTTAGCAACATTAATTTTTTGGTGTTGAAGAATGCACGAAGAACATGTGAATATCAAAAAAAGGGGCAAGGTATAAGTGCAGAATAATGGCCATGTTTGTTTGGCCATCATCATTATGAATTCAGAATATGAAGAATCACCGAAAAGATTTAATCATACTCCAAATTAAAACTCCTACCTAGATGTTCATTGGAGATGTCGCGAGGAAGGAGATGAATTCGATTAAGATGGTGTCGTTAGTGTTTTTCACTCTCGCAAGACGCTCCAAGGTCGGTTCCTCTTTCTTCGTATGGAAGTCGTTCTTCATTGGATGATATCCTTTGTTAGATAATGTCCTTCCCAACTCTCTAAATCTCATCCCAAGTCTCCTATCCTTTTACAATCCTTTTCCTACGAGAGGTGAGGTGCCAAATTAATAAGATTAAGTGTTTATGTTGGCACATCAATGGGGAGATAAAGAGTTACTTTCCATTAATTTAGATTTAATGAACACTATTAATTAAATAGAGTTGTGGTTACATATTTTTTGTAACCAACATTTAATGCCCAACATTAAATGCCCGACCAACCTTTTGTGGACCCCACCTTTTTGATTCAAATGGTAGGTTTTAAAATTAAAATAAAGTAAATCATTTTATTTTATTATTTGTCTAACCTTCCCACAAAAAATCTAAAAAAATAACTTCCACCCTCGACCTACTTCAGTCGAGGTGTAGGTCTCCTTAAGCAGATATCGGCATTGTGAGTTCAACAGTGTCCTTAGATTTCAATTTTGAGCACCAGTTCAAAAGTTACAAAATGCCGCTCACGCATTTACTAAACGAACCCGAAAATAAAGTTCATAAATTCATTCCAGGAACACTTGGCCTCATAATCACATGCCATAAATTTTCTCAGACTCATAATATTCCCATATAAATAAATAAATAAAATTTACATGGAAAAATTCAGGTCTTCACAGAATGTTAACAAACGGGTAATAAAATATTATAATCAGTAAATATATGATATTATGAATATGATTATGGTTCTAGTATATGTTTGTAAAATATTATACACCACTATATAAGAGGATAAATATCACATGATATAATAAAGAATTAAATTAAGGAATTTCATCTCAATATACATTCCATTGAGGCTTATTTGTTATTATTCACCAATTAACTTTTATTTGGTGTATTTACTAAAATATAACATTTTATATGATGAATCTCCTTACTCTCATGATATTATAAGTTTCATTTAATAATATTCCTTCTTGGTGTTTATGATTTAAATATTTCAATATGGTATGTGACACATTGTAATGTTTAAAATATCATTTCACTGAAGATAATTTTTTTGATCTTTCAGTGGTATTTCTATTCATTAATGTCCACAAAAATATTTGTTAATTTTCCTATACTGGGGAATTATTGATAAATAAATATATTTTATTCAATGTGATTATTTTGATAGGTCACATTTTCCATGAATATGATGAATTCTTTGGACTGGTACGACATGGGTGGGGCCTCGTTATAGATATCCCCTTGATTAATCAGTAGTCTCATGAGATGAAATAGTCTGACCAATTAGATGTTTTTTACCTGATTGATAAACTATCTTGTGAATGGACTTAATGGAACTGGTTCTATGTACTTAGGAAATATGGTGTCCAATAATTAATCATTTCCCACATTTAGATTCGGTTATTAATCATCCATGAGGTTTTGTGTCAAATTATCACTAAATACACTTCATTTTCAATTATTTAGATGGCATGAGATTAAGTTTCTTAACTTTCTATATTGTTATTTCCTTGTCTATTTATTTATGTTTCATGTGTTATCAGTTATTTACCTTTACATGTTAATTTATTCTTATTGATTCATTATTTATTCTACTTTACTTTCCCTTATTGAGCATTTGAGAGCACTCTTATTATGTTTCTTTCCCCCAGTCATGAAGAAGAAATATTTGAATAGGATTTCATGGATATATTTTAATTCAATTTATTGCGTACCATGTTTTATTTTGTTTTCCCAATGTATTTTGAGTATCATGTATGTAATATGGCTCTATAAGTCCACCAAGATGAGAGTCACCTCATCATGAACCTCAAGAATCAAGCTCCACCATCTTCCTATAGCATCCTAAAGAAGACTTGTGGAAATGATCACCATGAGATCAGCTAGTGTCTCTACTAGTTGGAAAACTCTAACCACGGCCTCCAGCTAATCCTCAACTGCATGTGGGTCCCTCTCTCCCCAAAACCTCAGTGGCCTCTAGAGTTTCAACTCGTGCAACATGCTCAAGCGGCGTGCACCCTCTGATACTATGGATAGTTGTATCGGCATCCCAGTGGGTAGTGGGGCTGCTGGTACACCAACCGATGGTACAAATTCTGTAAGGGGGCCCTGCACCGAAGCCTCATCGCTCGGTGGGCTATTATCATGTCCTCTACCTAGAACCATGGCTGGCTATCTTTTTGGAGTCATCCTGAAAAGAAACTGGTGTGCCATAGTCATTAAGTTATACCTAGTGAGCTGACTCAAAGAGATCATAGAGAAAACTTTTCAAAAACACACACGCAATCTGTGTTTTCATGCATGGAGTTGGAAATCAGAAGTTAGGGTCCTGGTGTATGGATACGTCGGTTGTCACACCAACATTGGACTCCTCGAATTAAAAACCACACTCATTACACTTAACACTATTTTTGAGTCAAAATATTAGAGTCCAAGTTCTTCGGTAGAACCAAACTCCTCTAATACTAATTTTTCATGACCCGTCCCCTGGGGCCCGTGCCATGACTACCCCAAGCCCAACTTCTATAGGCCAAGGGCTGGCATCTAGCACCAGAAAGGCATATCCCTAAAACTGGGAAGTCATTGCCTTTATTAACTGTAATATCACACAACCAATAATTCAGAAATATATAAGCTTAAAGTAAACTATATAGAAAATAGAGTGAGTATAGTAAGTAAAGGGGGGCCGGAATACAAGTCTAACTAGATAGTACATGGAAAAATAGAATGTACAAGTAAAACTGAAAAACATATCATGCGACACCCACCAATTATCCTACCTGAAGGGTAGGTATTCTTATCAAATGGTCTTCTATGCGATATGCCTCACCTAAGTTCCACCTCAAAGTAGACTCTAGTCCTGGTACCCCCATCCTTAGTCAATGCTGTTTTTCGTCTTCACAAGACACAACAAGGTGTTGGAGTAGCCCGTGCAAGGGTGAGTATAAAAATACTGAGTAACGACCCCGAGACCCTCGAAGGTCTTTAAAAATCCAAAAATAATGGAAACAAATGTCAACCCTACATAGTTATATTCCCATATATATACTTAAGTTATCAAGCATACTAATCTCAACCATAAGGAAACACAGGGCTCAACTCATTTGCCCAAAGATCAACTGTTTCATGAAGGAAAGAATACCACGATGGTAACACCACAAAGGTAAGTACCACAATGTTATGCCACACAGAAGAATTCCACAAAAGTAAAGACTCATCACACATAGGTATTAGTGACATATAGAAGTACAAATGATCAGTCACGAAGCTAGATCATCTTATTCTGTCAAGAGGCACTGTTGATGATTATACAAAGTCTAACCCACACTAGATCGATATGTACTAACCCATGAAATGACCCACATAGGATTTGACCCACACAGGATTAGTATGCACTTACCTACATAGGATCGCTGAGCGTTGAACCACACAGGATCGGTATGCACGGTCCCACAAAGGATCACTGAGCTCTAACCCACACAAGATCTGACTTAGATAGGATCAGTATGCACTGACCCACACAGGATCGTTGAGAGCTAACCCACATAGGATCGATAGGTACTAACCACCACAATTACCCACACAGGATATGAGCCACCCATAGTAGATAGGAAGCTAACCTCTGTATTATCCGTCTCCAACCTCCGCCTCACTACCAGCCACTGGATTCCCACTCATAATGTGCTTGATTCCTGGATAACCACACATTAATCCATCTGTCATACCTCAATCACCAATAAACTCCATGAATAAGTATCCCAAAGGTCTGTCACATCATAAGGGACCCAATGCAATAGATGGTTCGTCAATCGGATGCACGGTATGTAAGTTATTAGTGATTCCGTTCTGAGGGCCCGGTTGGATTCGGGTTCGATCCAACCCATCTGTACTCCAACTTTATCTAAAACTCAAGTGAAGAATACCAAACTGACCTGATCAAACTAAGGATTCTGGTTCCATAGACGGTTCATCAAATGGATGTCCGGATCACATGTTATGGCCAAAATGGTGAAACTGGGTCCATATGGGCCCTGGTTCAGTCCGACCCGGCCCAACCCAGCCTGGGCCTCGGCGGTCCTGGCCCACTGAACCACAGTCTGGCCCAGCCCGCGAAGGAGCGGCCCGCGGTGGCATGGCCTGATATGGTGTGGCCTGATCGGCTGGGTGGTCCGCCATGAAGGGGTCTGCCCTAACCGATGACTGAGAGGGGGCTGCCTCCCAGGTCACCCGAACGGCCAAGGGCCATTCCGTTTTTCTGGAAGCGGGACCCACTGGAGTGAGTCCTGCGTGGTGCACCATGGTTAGTTGGTTCGGAGACCGGTCCTCCTCCATACGGTGTGATGGCGCCGCTGTCCTCCATGGTCGGCCGGGTGTCGGCCGCCCTCCAGCCTTCGCCGCAGCCAAGAGAGCACGTCTTCCTACGCCAGCGGTGCGGACGTGTGCCGCCCATCCGCCACATGGTTGTCCAGATGCCGTCCACCACCCTGCTCTTCCCCAGCTGACGGTTCATGGCCTCTTTCTCTTCCAGCAGCATGGACGCATGCCGCCCTACCTCTTCATGGCTAGCCAGTGTGTCTGTCCTCCTCCTCTTCTTCGGGTCACCGCAACATCTTTCTAAGCCCTAAAAATATGACAACCTCATATTCGTGATCCTTAGGTCTAGGGCTTCGCATCCATATGTCACACTCAATAAAACATTTTTTTTAGCAACATTAATTTTTTGGTGTTGAAGAATGCACGAAGAACATGTGAATATCAAAAAAAGGGGCAAGGTATAAGTGCAGAATAATGGCCATGTTTGTTTGTCCATCATCATTATGAATTCAGAATATGAAGAATCAACGAAAAGATTTAATCATACTCCAAATTAAAACTCCTACCTAGATGTTCATTGGAGATGTCGCGAGGAAGGAGATGAATTCGATTAAGATGGTGTCGTTAGTGTTTTTCACTCTCGCAAGACGCTCCAAGGTCGGTTCCTCTTTCTTCGTATGGAAGTCGTTCTTCATTGGATGATATCCTTTGTTAGATAATGTCCTTCCCAACTCTCTAAATCTCATCCCAAGTCTCCTATCCTTTTACAATCCTTTTCCTACGAGAGGTGAGGTGCCAAATTAATAAGATTAAGTGTTTATGTTGGCACATCAATGGGGAGATAAAGAGTTACTTTCCATTAATTTAGATTTAATGAACACTATTAATTAAATAGAGTTGTGGTTACATATTTTTTGTAACCAACATTTAATGCCCAGCATTAAATGCCCGACCAACCTTTTGTGGACCCCACCTTTATGATTCAAATGGTAGGTTTTAAAATTAAAATAAAGTAAATCATTTTATTTTATTATTTGTCGAACCTTCCCACAAAAAATCTAAAAAAATAACTTCCACCCTCGACCTACTTCAGTCGAGGTGTAGGTCTCCTTAAGCAGATATCAGCATTGTGAGTTCAACAGTGTCCTTAGATTTCAATTTTGAGCACCAGTTCAAAAGTTACAAAATGCCGCTCACACATTTACTAAACGAACCCAAAAATAAAGTTCATAAATTCATTCCAGGAACACTTGGCCTCATAATCACATGCCATAAATTTTCTCAGACTCATAATATTCCCATATAAATAAATAAATAAAATTGACATGGAAAAATTCAGGTCTTCACAGAATGTTAACAAACGGGTAATAAAATATTATAATCAGTAAATATATGATATTATGAATATGATTATGGTTCTAGTATATGTTTGTAAAATATTATACACCACTATATAAGAGGATAAATATCACATGATATAATAAAGAATTAAATTAAGGAATTTCATCTCAATATACATTCCATTGAGGCTTATTTGTTATTATTCACCAATTAACTTTTATTTGGTGTATTTACTAAAATATAACATTTTATATGATGAATCTCCTTACTCTCATGATATTATAAGTTTCATTTAATAATATTCCTTCTTGGTGTTTATGATTTAAATATTTCAATATGGTATGTGAGACATTGTAATGTTTAAAATTTCATTTCACTGAAGATAATTTTTTTGATCTTTCAGTGGTATTTCTATTCATTAATGTCCACAAAAATATTTGTTAATTTTCCTCTACTGGGGAATTATTGATAAATAAATATATTTTATTCAATGTGATTATTTTGATAGGTCACATTTTCCATGAATATGATGAATTCTTTGGACTGGTACGACATGGGTGGGGCCTCGTTATAGATATCCCCTTGATTAATCAGTAGTCTCATGAGATGAAATAGTCTGACCAATTAGATGTTTTTTAGCTGATTGATAAACTATCTTGTGAATGGACTTAATGGAACTGGTTCTATGTACTTAGGAAATATGGTGTCCAATAATTAATCATTTCCCACATTTAGATTCGGTTATTAATCATCCATGAGGTTTTGTGTCAAATTATCACTAAATACACTTCATTTTCAATTATTTAGATGGCATGAGATTAAGTTTCTTAACTTTCTATATTGTTATTTCCTTGTCTATTTATTTATGTTTCATGTGTTATCAGTTATTTACCTTTACATGTTAATTTATTCTTATTGATTCATTATTTATTCTACTTTACTTTCCCTTATTGAGCATTTGAGAGCACTCTTATTATGTTTCTTTCCCCCAGTCATGAAGAAGAAATATTTGAATAGGATTTCATGGATATATTTTAATTCAATTTATTGTGTACCATGTTTTATTTTGTTTTCCCAATGTATTTTGAGTATCATGTATGTAATATGGCTCTCTAAGACTATTATTATTCTTTTGGTATTTGATTCCTTTTAATCATTCCAATGTAATAATATAATTCACCAGCTTCAGGATCTTGTGTTTGGGGAATTACAAAAAAGGGTTTCATTCCACACATTACAATGAACCCTTTAAAATAAAATGGGTTTAATATCCTTCTAAAATTTATTTATATAATAAAATAATTAATAATTCCATGAAAAACATAACATGATAACCCGTAAAAAATAAATGGCTATCCAAATATATTTAGAATATTTCTAGTAAAATACCCTTCAATCAGGATTACAAGGTCTATGGAATTTACATCCTATAGAGGAAGGGTATATAGTTATGATAATAATTTCCCTAATCAATTTATGTAAGTAATATAGGTGAACTCCCTTCAATCAAAGAAATGTAAAATATATTATTTAAAAAACAAAGTAATTGGTAGTAATTTTATTCTTATTCACGATAGATTTTTATAAAAGACAAAGGTAGTGATAGATCATAAATTTTATAGAATGAAATGATAAATAAGACATCTAGAGATTGATGGTTATTATTACCATTTAAATAATATCCTTTATCAAGATGAATATATAACAAAGGATAAATATTTTGATGAAAATTTTTAGTAGTTTTAGAAAAATAACTTTACAAATAATAAATACTGTTAATATTTTACAAAAAATTTGTTGAAATATTATATAAAAATATGATAATTTTTTTTAGAAACCACCAATATTTAGTGGAAACATTTTGTATGAAATAAAACATATGGTATAAATATGTGTTTAAATGTATGAAAAACATAAAAATAATAATTAATAAAAAAACATTTAACAATATCATAAAAATAATATGTTACATGTAATTTTCGAAAGTTATTTTGAAAAAGGTATAGAATTTTTTTTGAGACCATTTAATTTTGAAATAGAAACTATAATAATAGATCATTTAAAAGAGACAATTTTGTAAAAAATGTGGTTCTTAATATGAAACATTTTGTTTTTAAAGGATATAAATCCTTTCTAATATTTTTAAATATTATTGTAGAAAACCAACATCACAAAAAGAGTAAAAAAATAAATTTTCTTAAATAGGATAATGGGAATATAGATGTGTCATGAAATAAACTATAATTTGGATTCAAATTATAAACCATAACATTATAAAGAATGTAAAATCTGTACAAGTTTGGGAAATCTTCATTAAATAGGATGAGAATAATTATCAATAAGGATATACTTTTGAGAAATACATTTAATCAAGGTAAAATATTTGAATTAGAAGACCATTTTACACTAGATATTAATTTAAATTACCATTAAATAAAATAATAGTGTGGAAGAAACCAATATTTGAATAATTTTTTTAAAAGAATAATTTTAACATAATAAAGGGATTTTAGTTAATAAACACCCTTAAGGTAATGGTAACACAAGAATAAAAAGGTTATGGGAGAAAGTTACTATTAAATGGACATTTAAATATCATTATTTGAAATAAATAGATTATATTAGAGGACAACAGTGTAGTGAATAACCCATATATGTAAATTATGGTGTGAAATGTCAATCATGTATTAAGAAATATAAATTTGAGAAAAAATAACACCTTACAAGAATAGGAACTTTCCTATTAAAAACCCTTGAATAATAGGATTCCAAATAAAATATTAAATACAATTAATAATGAAATAATCATGATAAAAAATAAATGGGTAGTAGAAACATCATTCTAAAAAAACCTAGTGTATAATAAGAAATTTGTCTAAAGGGGTGAAAATTTGAGACAATAAACTCATACCTTAATTCCTTACTTACTGTAAAGTTATTGAATATATAGTATGAAAAAAATAACTATCAAAAAAATATATTTAATAACCTTATTAATATCAATAAAATTATATTAATATAATTTTCAATTATTCTCCACATGTATATTAGTTAATTTTTATCTATTTTCAAATTCAGATGTGAGTAATCTTGATGATCTTGAACTACATTCATAATTATTGAGTTGTTATTCATTCTTATCCCAAATTTCATCATTAAAATATTATAAAAGTATTTATAATTTTTTATTATTAGTTATTTATAATGTTATAATTTCATTTCATAAATAATTTTTTTTTATTATGTTGAAAAAGTTGGTGATGAGCTTGTTTTGGTAATTTGTTATGAACAGATGATTTTATATTAATTAATAAGTTTAATATTTATAGTACCATTATCAAAAAAATAATTATTTAATTATTAATATCCAATAATAGTTTTTCCAAATACATCATTTATTTAAATTTAGTTCATTGTTCATGTAGGTGATTAAACTAACCTAATCATAACACACAACAATTTATGTGTGAGTATGGCTATGGAATAAATTCTTTTGTTATGCTATAATTGTAAAGAAATAATAATTAAATTATTTATATTTCATTATGGTGGAGAATCATTATTAGGTAGATTTATAAAAGGAAGTTAAATGAATTTTTTTTCTCATTTATAAATAAATCATTTTTCCTCTTGGAAGGCTCATTTTAGGTGATTAGTTTTACAATGATTGTTTTTTTAATATTATGTTTAGAATTACTAATTAATATTTCTAGATTATAAATACTCAAATATGTAAATATATATTCAAAAAACCCATTTTCTATAACCATCCATAAAAATTGGTGATAAAAAATGAAATGTGTCTTTTATAGAGGCAATAGTCTGCACACGCCCATGAGAGAAGTTTTTTCATTTTACAATTGAATGAGAGGGGGAAATATAATGGTTATACCATAAATATAAAAAAATTATATTATTTACAATTATTTAATTATATATATATTATTAGAATAGTTTTTAAGGATGGTGTATGAGAAGGATAAATAATGGAAGTAAAAGGGTATGTAATATTAACATTGAGAATTTAAATATTCTCTTAAATTATATGTTCGAAAGGAAGGAATTAATGAAAATTATTGAGGGTATATGATGCCAAATATGTATAAGGGATCTATAATATATACATTTTTTAGATTTTAATGGGAATTTGGAACTAGAGTTGTGTCTTAAAGTGGGTGGGAGTGAGTTCCTTTTATAGGAGACAAAGAGGAAGAAATATCTAGAAAAGAATGTTCAATAAGTGATAAGATTGTAACTGAATGATATTTATGTAGGGTAATGTTGGTGAGACATGTAGGTATAAATTTAAAACCTAAAAATTTTACTATAGAAGTTATTTGTGTCAAATTTGTCTAGAAAAAAAATTAACCCATATTATATAACCAATTTTAAGAGTAATTAATATTGATAAAAAATTTACCATGGTAATTGTTTTATCACTAAAAATATTATATGAAATTAATAATAAAATTTATATGTTTTAAATAAGATTTTGTTTTGAATTTAATCTAAATAATTTTCAAAACACAAGAAAAGTAACTTTTAAATTAAAACATATAATGTGTCCAAAAACTATTTTTGAAGAAAAAATTATTTTAATCATTAAGTGTTCTTAATATTATTTAACATTGAGTATAAATTAAATTAGTGTTAATTTATTTTTATATATTTTTTAAAAAAATATTAAAAATTTACTTTAATATTTATTAATTTAATTTAAAATCACAATATTAAGAAAAGTATCATTTCATGGAAAAACATATTTTACCATGGTAACAAATATTTATCTGGTAACTAAATTATTTGACTAGAGATGAAATTAATCCCATTACATAATATTATGATTACGATTTAAAATATTCCAATCATTTTATACCATTCAATTTCTAAAAGTGATATAATCAGATTTCATATAAGCACATAAAAAATAATTTAAATAAAAATGTGTCTTCTAACATTGAAATAAACTTATTACATCTCTAGTAATAAATGTTGGATATATTTTAAATTATTCAATTCTATATATTATCAATAAATAACATTTAAAACAATATTTAGCAATAATCTAACATCATATAGTTATAAAATGCTATTTTTTAAAATATTTTTTTGGCATATCATGATTTTATTTTTTATTTAGCTATAAAAATTTAATTTTATCATTGAATTAGTTTTAATAATATAAATTTTAGTTTCTATATATATATATAATAATTTTGTTACTTCTATACTGACCCTCTAATTAAATGGTTAAATTTAAACAGTTATATAATGATATTCTGCTAATGTATGTATAGTGCTTCATGCAAAGAAACAAATTTAAAAACAATATTTACTCAATAAAAATACACAATGATGAGTTAGGTTTTCAGATTCCCCCCCATGTTTAAGTAAATTCAGTCCATACGATTTTAATTATTCCTAATTAATGGGATAATTAAGGGTTTCTATAAGATATAAATGTATCTGGATTTATATTTCAATTTAGGTTTCATCCTCACTATCTTTGGATTGTCTTTGTGAACTCATATTTTCCCTCATAAATGATATATAATGATTGTTGAGTTTTTTTCAATCCTTTATTACAAAATAAACCAATATAATGCATTGAATTTTTTAAAGGGATTTTAAGTTTAGACTTATATTAATAGGTGATCATGGGATTATGTTTAAATTTTATTTTCCCATATTGCAAATTAATATTGTAAATATAAAAAATTCAGGCATAATATCACATAAAATTTTACTATAAGAAGAATAACTATATTTTTTGGAAGTATATTATTATAAATATGTATTTTATAAGATTTATATTCATGGGATACAATAATTATACCACTAAATGTTTTTATTAATAATTAAATATTTACCACATGAGTTGTCTATTTTATTCTCTTAGCAAACATACTAGGTATAATAGAGTGGGTTGAACAAGACTCAATTACAATACTCACATCATTTTAGTGGATGATTAGTTTCCTTCACTCCACATCACTTTTGAATCTTAATTCAATAGTTTTAGTTGAATAGTATTTCTTGTTTTTTCCATGGTCTTGGAAATTTTATATGCCTATCATCCTCCGTAGCCCTTGAATTAGGGAAATGATTCGGGTTGAGTCCAAGTTTCCCATATTTTTTAAATTAAACTATTAGTGGTTCCTCTAGAAAAACATTATTTACTTTCCTAGTTTCCACTAGTATGTTCAATTTTCCTTAATAATTAGTTTTTATATACCATCTTTTCCACACGTAAAACATCTCTTAGATCCTTTTAAAGACTCCCCTTAGTGATTCTCCTTTTTTACATGAAGAAAATTGAATCCACTTTTATTTCATTGTATTTATCTATATAAATTCTATGAAACTTTATCCTCCTCTTATTTGGTTAGTTTATAGACTCAGAAAACTCCATGTTGTTAATCATGATTCTTGATAGTTGGTTTTTTGTAATCCAATGATTTCTCACTTTATCTATTTTCCTGATAGGTTTTTCATTTGTAAAATCATTACATTATCCATGGTGTTAATTATTAAATTCATTTTATCAATATTTATTCATTATTAAAACCAAATGGATTTAATTTGAGAGTTGAAAACCATAAAATAATTACTACAATATTTTTATAAGAAAAATTCAACCTCAAAATATATTAATTTTTGGAATTATTACACTATCTTTCATTTCAAACTAATTAAATATCGATATAATTTAAATTTATTTATTTGTATTTTTCTCACTTTCCTTATCCTAATTTATTAACAAAATAAATCCTTAAAATGGATTCTAAAGAGAATGAAATTAAACAAATAATATCCCCTATGAGTTTCTATCTAGTTGTAAAGTTTTTGTCCCACTCATCCTTCACCTGATTTAATATCGATAAAATATTCAAAAAACATCTTTTTTGTCTGATTACCCTGTTGTAAAATTGTTCCATAGATTCATCCACATGATAGTATCTATACATGGAACTAATTTCTAACAAAAATTTCTAATATTTAATTTAATAAAACATTAGGATGTTGTCCTATAAGTCAAATTATCCCATAGAATTAACCCTAGTTTTATAAAAAATTCAATTCCTAACAATTAAAAATAACTAAACTAATAAAATAATAATAATTAATATCTTCTATGATAAGAACTATAGGACCTAATATGTGCACTCTCTGATCTGGTGCTATAAGACCTTCATTATATACATGATCTAATAAAAACTAAAGAGACTCAGAAAAAATGTATTTAATTTACTAAATTTTTATAAGGTAAAATTTACATAATAATAATCTCATAATCCAAAAAAAGGAAGGTTTTATGTTTTTAAGTACAATGAACATAAACTAATTAATTTAAAAACCTTGTGAATATTACTCCAATATTGTTTCACACTAGATTACCTTTTATAATTCTAATATATTATATCCATCTTCATCACCAAGGTAAATGGAAATATAAGAAAGGGGTGAGTACAATTTCCTATTAAGGGTAAATGTAAGTTATAACAATCAAATATCATAATTATTAGATGAGAATATGGTCATAATCAAGGAATAAAATAAACTTATTACTAATAAATAATATGTATTAAATCATGGAATTAGGCTTGGAATAACATAACAAATGAATTAAAATAGTGTGGAAATGTCGGTGAATAAACATTACCCATTATAGAATAATTTAATAATAAAACATATTTAAATTATGGCACAAATTTGAGTATAGGAAACATTACATTCATGATCCACAACATCAGTTATGACACTTATAATCAACTAAAATGTACTTTAGAATACTTTTCTTATGATATATAAAATTTTAAACAGATCATTAGAGGTTGATATTGGATCACAACAATCATTTTTCCATATATACGTGTTCTACTTGAAATAATTCATCACATCATAAAGAACCCATGGGTAGAAAATGTGTTTTATTCCTCATATAAAAAATAAACTATGAAAATAAAATGGGTTTCATATATTTTCCAATGGATTATCATAGTTAAATCATTAAAAAAGTTGACAATAAATATAACGTGATAGCCCATGGAAAATAAACGGGCATCCAAAGATATTTAGAAATTTTTTAAGTAAATACACTTCAATCATGATATAAAAGTCGGTGGTATTTACACCATATTGATAAAGGGTATGCAGTTATGTGAAAAAATTTCAAATGAATGAGTGCATGGAATATTGTTGAACAACCTTAAATCAAAGTAATCAAGAATATGGTATTCAAAAAACAAATGAATTAGAATAAAAGTAATGCCTATTTATGGTGGATAGTTAAGAAAGATAAATAAAGGGATGGATCACATATTTGATAGCAAAACATATTATATAAGATACCTAGATAAATAAGGTGGATGGTAAAATTTAAAGAATATCCTTAATAAAGAATAATATGTTATAATTTAAAATAACTTAATTTTATAATTATTTTTTTAATAAAAATATCATTATAAATAATAAATATTCTTAACCATTTGAAATCATTTTTAAAGAAATATTTTGTAAAAACATGTGGAAAATTATAAAATTTATAAACCATTTAAAAATATATGGAAAGATTCATATAAAATGATAATTTGATTATAATTATGTGTTCACATGGAACAAAAACATAAAATTAAAATTTAGAGAAAATTTATTATATTATTATAAAAGAAGAAGTTAAGGGTCATTATCAAAATTTATTTTCAAAATGGTGAAGTGAGAACAGTGAAAATTTTCCATTTGAAAAGATAAAAACCAATAATGTATCCTTGAAAATACATAATTAATATTAAAATAAATGTGTGGTATAAAATAAAACATTTTATTTTAAAAGGATGGATAAACTTTTAATATATTGAAATATCATTATTGAAAACCCACATCATAAAAAGAGTAAAAAAATTAATTTTTCAAAATAGAAGATGGTAAATATAGATGTCACATGAGATAAACCATAATTAGATTTCCAATCATAAATGAGAACATTATTGTTAAATAAAATTGTTAACAAGGTGGAGAAACTATCATTAAAGAGGATGGTAATTATTCTAAAAAATGACATACTTTTGAGAAAGAAATTTTATATAGATAATTGTATGAATTAAAATTCAATTACCCACTATAAAGGAAGCTAAATTTCCAATAAATAAATTATTATGGTCTAAAAAATCTATAAAGAAATACTTTTAAGAAGAAACATGTTAACTCAATGAAGGGAATTAAGTTAACAAAACCCCATATGGTAATGGTAATATAGGAATAAAAAAGTACATGATAGAGTGTTAACATTAAATGTATATTAAAATATCATGAGATGAATCGTATTCATTATAATTGAAGGAAATAATGTAGTTAAGGTAATATAAAATGAAATTATGGATTGTGGTATCAAACATGTGTAAAAATTAAATTTTAGACAAATAACCGCTTACAAATTTAGAAACATTATATTAAAACCCATTTAATGATAACATAAAAAATGAAACATTAAAAAAATTAATAATTAATTTTTCATGATACAAATATATTAAAAAGATATTATATACACCATTATAATTAAGGAATGGTGTATAATAAGAAATGGGACTCAAGGGGTGAAATTTTGATAAAAATAAACCATTACCTTAATTCATAAATTATACTAATGTGCATGAATACCCTATATAAAACCACTAAATAGCATAATAATCTATTTAAAAACCATATTCATTTTAATAAACATTTATAAATGTAATTTAAAATTATTCTCTACAAGTATATTAGTTAGTAATTATCTATTTTCAATAGCGGTTTTGAGTAATCATGATAATTTTGAACTAGTTTTCAAAACAAAGTTTTGTTATTAATTATTCCCCCTAAGTTAATCATTAAAAAATAATATAAGGAATTATAATTGATTATTTGAAATTATTTATAATTCTATATTTTCATTTAAAATGTATTTTTGTTATTATTTGTGACAACAATGATGGTGACGTGCTTGTTTGGATAATTTATAACGAATAGATAGTGTTGTATTAATTAATGTGGGAAATTTTTATATTTACATTATTGAAAAAAATAATTATTCAATTATTAATATCTAATATAAACTTTAAAAATAAATCCTTGATATAAATTTATATCATTGTTCATGTAGGTGATTAAATTGGCCTAATAAGAACATGATACAATCTATGTGAGTATAAATATGGAAGAGATTATTTTGTTTTCACATAATTATTATGAAATTATAATGAAATTATTTGGATGTTATTAATTTGGTTTATTATAATTATTAATCGTTATACAAAAAAGGTAAATAAAAAAATAATTTTTTACTTATAAATAACTCATTTTTTCACTTCATGTATTTATTTTAGGCAGTTAGTTTTATAGTGACCTGTTATTGTAAAAACTACCTATATAATGATTAATTTATATTTCATGAATATAAATAATGAATTTAATAAAATTTATATTCAATAAACCCATTTTTAAAACAATCCTTGAATGGTGTTGATGAAAAATAAAATCCTTCATTCATGGAGGTGGTAGTCCGCAAACACGCATGAGCCATCTTATCATTTTTTAGATTTAATGGGAACGACATAAATAGTGGTCATAACATAAATATAATAAAATTTAAGTATATTATTTCTAATGACTCCATTATATACATATGGTTATAATGTTTTGGAGGACGTTTCTTGAGAAGTATAAAGAAAGGAAGTAAAAGGGTGGGCAATACTTGTTTTGAGAATTTGGATATTCTCTTGAAGTATCCATTTTAAATGAAGGATATGTGCAACATTATTGAGAATAAAGGATTAAAAACGTTTATATAGAACCTATGATATGTAAATTAGGTAGATATTCATGGTAATTTCCAAATAGTGACATCTTTTTAAGTGGGTGGAAGTTTAATCCTTTTATAGGCGAAAAAGAAGGATAAATATTTTGAAAAGAATGTCAGGTAAGGGATAATAATGGAATTTCATGAGAGTTGGGTGATTTAGGTTAGGAAATATTGGTGAAACGTGTATCTATGAATTTAAAACCAAAAAAGTTATTATGTAAGGTATATATGTGATAATTATTGAGTAAAATTTGGGGCATATTTGACTACCCTTTTTAACACTTATTATTCATGATTAAAATTTAAACATTGTAATTATTTTTACTAAACAAAATAGTCGATGTTTTTTATTTACAAATTTTTACATTATGAATCTAAATTTTAACACTATTTAATCTTATTCAAATTTATAAATATGATAAAATTATTTTTTAATTTAAAACATACAATGTGTTGAAAATTTGTTTCTTGAAAAATTCATTCTAATAATTAATGTTCTCAATATTATTAAACATTGATTAAAAATTGAATGAGTGTTAATTTATTTATACATGTATTTAAATATCATATTAGAGTATTTATTTTAAAATAAATCAATTTAATATTGAATAAAAATATTTATACAAGTATCCTTCCATTAAAAATAAAAGTATTACTGTGGTAACTAATATTTGTCATGGTAAATTAATTTTATGCCAAAAAATGAAATTAATCCCATTTATTAATTTGGAAACTATGATAAGAAATATTCAAAAAAATTTATAGGATTCAATTTTTAAAAGTAATAATAATCATTTTTAATAAAATCACATAAATTATTTTTAAGAAATATGTATCTTCTAAGAATAAAATAAATTTATTACATTACTATTAAAAATTATTGGATAAATGTTAACATATTTTCTTATATATATTATCTTTACTCTCCATTTAAACCATAATTTAACTATAATATAATAAAATACATAGTGCATGAAATTTTCCATTTATTGAGAAATTTTATTTTAGGTGTAACATGATTTTATTTTGAATTTAGTTATACCTTCTTTATTTTATCAATTCATTACTATTAAAAGATGATTTTCATTTCTACACATATTTCATAATTGAGTTAACTATATATTTACCCAAAAATTATATAGTTACATTTTAATGGTCAAATAATGTTTTAGTTTTTTTATTCTTTATTTAAATTAATCGATAAAACACAATATTTATTTAAGGAAAATATATAGTATAATATTGGGTTGTTATATTCTACCCTTAAATAAATTTCATCATTATAGTTTTAATTATTCCAAACGTTTTAAATATTTAAGTGTGCCCATAATATATACATTACTCCATAATTAAATATTTTTTGAGGTTTCATGCAAACTATCCTTGGTTTGACTTTTAAAATCATATTTTACCTCATAATATTAATATAAATATTGTTGAGTATTTCTTTATAATTTTTTTCTAAATAACCAAATATAATTTGGGAAATTTATTATAGGGAGTTTAAATCCAGCCTTTTATTAATATGTGATCATGTGTTTATTTTTATAAGTGATTTTACCATATTAGAAATTATCATTATCAAGAGAGAAAATAAATTCCTAATATAACATAACATTTATCTAAAATAAAGATAATAGGATTTAGGGAAATCACATTAATATAAACAAATATTAGAGATGATATATATACTTGGTATTAAATAGTATTACTACATGAATATTTTATTCCTAATTCAATAAATAGTCATCAATTTTTCTATTTTATGTTCTTCAAAAACATACTATGTATAATGGAGTGGCTTGAACATGGAATAATTAAAACACTCACTATTTTTAAGTGGATGATCAATGTCCTTCACTCCACATCATTTATATAACATGAATTAGAGGTTGTTATTTCATAGTATTTCCCTTATTCCATTGGTATTCTAAATTTTTTATTAATATTATCCTTATTAGCCCTTGGATTAGGGAATTGATTTGGGTAGCACAGAGTCTCCCATATTTTGGACAATGAAATATTAGTGGTGCCTGTAGATGATTTTTTTCATTCATAGTTTCCATTGAGATCATACCTTTTACTCAATTATTAGTTTCTATTTTCTTAATTTTACAAACATGGAATAAAATATCTCTTAACCCTTTTAAGACATTCCCATTGTCGATTATTACTACATTTTTTACAAGAATGAAATTTAGTCATATTTCCTTTATTATATTCAACACCAGAACTTACATAATACTTGATTATACTCTTAATTGGTGTGTTTGTATCCTTTAATATGTACATGTTTTTAATCATAAATCTTAATATCTTGTTTGTAATAATCAAAAGATTTATCACTCCAGCTCTTATCCCATTAGGTTTATCATTAGAACAATCTACGCTTTGTTCATGGAATTCATGGTTAACTTTTTTCCTTTAGTTTTATCCATTAATAAAACCAAAAGGAGTTAATGTGAGAAGTTAACACCATAAGATAATATTTTAAGACAATTCTATGAAAAACAATACCACAAAATTTCTTATTCATTGAAATTTTCAGTTCAACCTAAATCACTCTCAGCTCAATCAATGTTTCATTTTATTAGGTTTTATAATATTAATTAACCTAATTAATTTACATAATGAATCCTTAATAATATATTATATAGATAATATTATTAAAAAATTATACCCCTAGTTTTTCTATCTAGGTTTTAAGTCTTAGGTCCACTCATCATATACCAAAGTAAAGATCACTTCAATGCACAACAACCTTTTTGGGGGAGAATAATCTTATATGTATTTGTCCCACAACTACATCCAATTTCTAGTATCAACATAATGATGTAATTTCTAGGAAAACTATATAATAACTTCTTGAACAAAACATTTTGATGTTATCCTATAATTATACATATCCCTAAAACTTATCCCTATGGTTTTCACTTAAGTTATCTAATACTAATTTATAAAAATAAAATAAAAATGCCCTAAAAATTTATTAAACCCTGCATTAATATCCACTATAGCACCTCATATATTCCCTCCCCGATCTGGTTCCAATAAAAACAATTTATATACTTACTCTGATACCAACTAATGTGGCCTACGATAAAAACGTCTTTATTTTACAACATTTTTATAGTTTGTTCTTTTTATCTCACAAAAAAAATATCATAATACAAAGAGTTTAAGGTTTGGTTTCATTGAGTACATTCAATTTACAAAACTTATTTTATAACCCTTTGGAACATTTTACCCTAATTAAGCCACATTATACTCCCTTCTATACTTATTATATATTATAATTATTTTTCTAAGATGGGGAAATATAAACAAGAGAAATGGGAGGGATCAAATCCTTAATAAGGGTAAATGTAATTGATAACAATAAAATAACATAAGTGCACATAAGATGAGAATTTGGGTATAGAAATATACATATGAAACTTATAATAAGTAAAGAATAAATCATAAATCGTGAAATATGGCTTCTAATGACATAAGGCTTGAATCAAAATAGTATGGAAATATGAGTCAATAGACATGATCTATGAGGGAATAAGATAATAATATTGAAAATCTTTAAAATATATCACAAAAATTAGTATAGGGAATATTACCTTTATGAGACACATCATCGGTATCCATGGTTATGAGAAACAAAAATTTACTCAGGAATATTATTCTAATGAGACATAAACTTTTAATAAATACATTTCAGGGATATATAGGACCTGACTCTTCATTCATTCATAACTATGTGTTCTACATAAAATCATTCATTATATCATAAAGAAACCATTGGAATAAAAATCGGATTTATACCTCATATAATAAAGAACCCCTGAAAATAAAATGGGTTACATATATTTTTCAAAATGTATTCATATAAGGAAATCATTTATAATTCTATGAATAATCATAACATGCTACCCCATTGAAAATAAATGGGTATCCAAATATATTCAATATATTTCTAGGTAAATACCCCTAAATTAAGATAAAAACCTCTGGTATTTACATTGTATAGATTAACGGTATATTGTAAAGTTAATAATATCCCTAATCTATTGATGTATGAAATATAGTTGAATATCCTTCTATCAAAGAATTTGAAATTTTGGAATTCAAAAAACAAATTCATTAAAAGAAAATTTATTCATATTCATGGTGGATGGTGAAGAAAGAAAAATGAAGAAACGTATCTTTTATTTCATAGAAATAAATGATACATAATTCATACAGAGAAAAAAGGTGAATTTTAAAATTTGAAAAATATCTGAGAGCACTCATTAGATATTTCAAAGGAAAAAAAAATTGGTTGAAAAATATTTTTTTAGGAGTTATAAAAAATTAAATATGGAAATAAGAATTATCCTTGATCTTTATAAATAATTTCTAAATAATATTTTTATAAAACTAAGATAAAATAATTTATTTTATAACCCCTATAATACTAGAGGGAATATTTTATATAAATAATCTAAATATATGTGTTCATGTTGAATAAAAACATAAAAATAGTCTTTAGAAAACATTCATAACATTATCATATACAAGAAAATATATGGGTCATTTTAAAAAAAAGTTTTCAAAAAATATGAATGGAAGCAATTGAAAAAAAAATCTACAAAAAAATAATATGTAATAATTTATCCTTTTAATGTCATAAATGTTATCAAAATAAATGTGGGGTGGAAGATAAGACATTTTATTTTGAATGTATAGAAAACCATTCTAATATGTTGAAGTATCTTAGATGAAAACTCATATTGTAAAAATATTAAAAAAATATTCCTTTTTTAAAATAAGATAAGGGAAATATAGAGGAAACATGGGAAAACACATAACTAGGTTTCTAATTATAAAATAGAACCTTAGTGGGAAAGGAAAAATATAGACAAGGAGTGGAGTCCATTCTCAAAGTGGATGGAAATTATTCTCAACAATAATTTACATTTGAGAACCAATTTATAACAAGGTCAAATATTTTAATTAAATGGTCATTTTTTAATATATATAAAGATAAACTAACATTAAAAAAATATAAGTGTGGAAAAAAACAATATTGGAATACATAATTTTAAGAAGAATCATTATAATTCAAGGAATACAGTTAATTTAATAAAAACCTCAACGATAATGGTTATCAAATAACGAAAATAAAATGGTAGAATATTATAATTAAATGAACACTAAATTATCAATATTTGAAATATATTCATTATTATGAAGTAAAAATGGAATCGAATAAATCATTAAAATAAATTATGTTATTCAATATCAACTAAGTATCAAGAAATTTAAATTTGAAAAAAATATCAACTTACAACCTCAAAAATAATTGATTCAAAACCTCTTGATGGATAATATTTCAAATTAAGCATTATATTCTTTGAATAACAAAAAGATCATGATAAAAAAATAAAGTGTAATTATATACACCATTTTAAAGAAAAAATGGTTTCTAATTATAAAAATACCATAAGGGGTGAAAACATTAGACAAGAAACCCTTATTTTCATTTTTTGACTTCAACTAATTTTCTTCAATATCCTATATAAAAAATTCTTAATAATCAATTTTAAAACTATATTCATGTTTATAAACATATTAAACATCATTTATAATTTTAAAAATTCATTATTTTTATTTCTAGGATTAATAATATTTATGGTTTTAGCGGAAACCCTCCCGAAAGATTCAATTTAATGAGAGGACTAGATCATGTAAAATATATACCTTGATAATTCCATATAAATGGAAGGACTTTAAAAGATAACTGTAATTAGTTTGATATATGAAAGTAATTTATTCCTCTTAGGATCTTTTGAAATTGTCCTACCTCATCTCATGGTGTTACATGGTTCAGTATTTTCTTATTGTAGTTCCTATATATTTTGGATAGATTCACATTGATGTCTCGATGTAATATCATTACCATAAAATAAACCAATTAGGATTTAATTTTCCTTATTTTCATAGATCAACACCATTAAGAATGTATAATTTCAAGTGGACCTTGTATTTATTGTTCTATAGGAATTGGAGTAGTCCCTACATTGTTGTGATATCTTTTCCATCATTTCTTTGAACCCCTAACTATTAGTTTCATCAACTAGTTGTTTAGTTTAATCAATAATAGTATTGGTTTTGTTATCATCAGAATTGAAACAATTGATAGTATCTTAAAAATGTGGTTATTCATCCTTTTAAGCTGATGAGTGTCTACAACCAAGGCTGCCCATCTATAATGTTTTATATTTTCTATAAGAGTGGTGTCCAGTCCATTGACCACTACATATAAGATATTATTTGTATCATAGTGACTACACCTAAAGCAGTAGGCCCATAAGTTGTATCAAAACCAAAACCTTTAGTAAAAATAGAACCTAATAAATTATTTAAATTAACTATTTGAAGATTTTATGCCTAAGAGGAACCTAAAACCACATTACCTTGACCTATATAGATATCATCCATGTTATAGAGTCACCCCTCAACATCATATGAGAGTATTCCATCTTTATCAATTACATGAAAAACTAGATCATCATCTTGGTTTACCCCCCCCCCTCCCTGACTATACTAAACCCATCCTTATGATAAAAATTTAAAGAAAAATGTCAAAATCCCTTGCATCTATAGTATAAACGAGGAATATATTTATAGTGAATCCCTTGTAACCCCCCCTAACTATTCATAATCTAAATGAATTTTTGAAAATACTCTAAAAGGTCTAATATAAAAAATGACCTACCAAAGGTTTGGAGATATTAATAATCAAGGATTCTATCTTCATTGGGGAGCTTGAAACATAAAAACTTTATTGAATTTCTATGGAGTGATAAACATGAAGAGGAAGGATGTTGAATCTAACAATGATTTAGATATGAAAATATTGAAAAACCTCTAAAGAAAATAGGTGTGAGTAATCTTGATTATTTTGAACTATTCTCATAATAATGGTCCCAATTTCTTTCATTCAATGATTATAAAAGGTAATGTAATTGATTCATTTTATTAATTTATAATGTTATAATTTTATTTCATAAGTATTTTAGTTATTATTTTTTATGAAGAAGTCAGTCATGAGATTTATTCGGATGATTTTATCTTAATTAATGATTTAAATTTTTATACATCCATTACATAATAAAAATAAAATTATTATTAATTTCATATAATCTAATATTAAGTTTCCCAATCCATCCTTGATAGAAATTTATAGCATTGTTCATGTCTGCTGTTAAACTTACCGAACAATAACATGCTACAATCTGTTTGGGAGTATAGATATGGAAGAGATTATTTGGTTATAATATAATTATTACAAAATTATAATGATATTATTGAGATTTTACATAGGTGATGAGTCATAATTGGGAAGAGTTACATGAATAAGTTAAATTAAAATTAAGTTTTCACTTATAAATAATTTTCTTTTCTTCTTGGAATGTTCATTTTAGGTGGTTAGTTTTACAATGATTTCTTATTGATAATATTAATTATATAATTAATAATTTATATTTACATAATATAACTAATTCAATATAAAAAATATATATTAACTAAAAACATTTATAGAACTTGCATTCAAATTTGAGAAAGAAAAATGTAATTTGTCATTCAAGGAGGTGGTATTCTACACACACTCCTGAGAAACATTTTAATTTTTTAATTGAAAGGGGATATATAATGGTTATGTCATAAGTATAATAATAATTAATTATATTATTTATACTGATTTTATTATATACATATGGTTCGAATGGTTTGGAGGAGGCTGTATGAGAAGGATTTGGAAAGGAAGTAAAATGGTATGTAATATTTATATTGAGGATTTAGATCCTATCGTGAATTTTCCTTTGTAAATGAGGGAATTTAGGAACATTGTTGAAGGTAGAGGCCATAAAAAGTGTATACGGGATCTAGAAGAGTTAAATTGGTATATTTTTCATGGAAAATATAAAAAAAATTCTTGAAGTGGGTGGAAGTGAGCACCTTTTATAGCCAGAAAAGAGGGACAAATATTTAGAAAAGAATGTTAAGTAAGGGATAAGAATTTAAATTAATAAGAGTTAGTTGATTTTGGTGAGGAAATTTTCATGGGACGTGTAGGAGTGAATTAGATCCTAACAAATATATTCTAGATGGTAAGTGTTTCAAATTGATGTATTAAAATTCTATCCACATTAAATTACTCATTCTAACACATATTAATCTAGAATAAAATTTAACCATGGTAATTATTTTATCACAAATTATATAAGATGGTGCTTCCAACCAAATTTTTATTTATTGAATCTGAATTAATATTCATTAAATCTAATTAAATTTCAAAATATTATAAAGTTAACTTTTAAGTTAAAACGTACAATGTGTCTGAGAAATATTTTAGTTGAAAAATCCATTTTAATCATTATGTTTTTAATATTATTTTACATTGATTAAAAATTAAATGAGTTTAAATTTATTTATACATATTTTTAATCATAAAAATATGGTCATTATTTTAACATATATCAGTTTTATTTTAAATAATAATATTTAGAAAAGTATCATTCCTTGAAAAATAATTTTTTTGTGGTAACTAATATTTTTCATGGTAACTTAATTTAATTCCTAAAAATGAAATTAATCCAATTAACTATTTTGAAGAAATAAATTTATTAAAAAATATATTTTATGCAAAATATTATTTTATTTTTTTATTTTGTTATATAATTTAATTTTATCAATTCGTTTTTATTAAAAAATTATATCTTTATTTCAAAATAAATTTCATAATTAAATTACCTCTATTTTTACCTACAAATTTAACTGTTATATTTAAATGGTTATATAATGTTATGTGGTTCATTTTCATTCAGTTCAATATGTGAAAAAAGTTATCAAACATAATATTTATTTAAGTAAAACATATTGTGAAATCTCAGGTCTTTACAGTTCTTGGGAATGAAATCTAACATATTTAATCTTGGTAATCTTATTTATAGTTTAAATAAATAGATGGTAAAAATTATGATATTAATTTATGTTTTAACTTTTATTGATAGACATTTAAATACGAAATTCTTTCTATTACTCAATGAGAGTGGTTTACCAGATTCAATTTATTATGAATTATTTGTTGTGTGTGAATATTTTTTTATTAGGTAAATTGTCTAAATCATATTTTATGGTTGAGGGTAAAGGAGTAGATTTATTATAACTCAAGAAAACTAATGATTATTTCCCAATATGTAAAGTAAAACAAGGTGAATTTTAGTACGTCATTTCCTTTATTCATGAATTCAATAGGATTGGATATGTGTACCTTATGAAACACAAGTATGAATAATTTGAAATGTATAAAGTATTTATAAATTAATTACAAATTCAGCAAGGGAAAATAATTAAAGAACTTTTATCTAATCAATGGGAATAAATTTTTGAGTCAATAATGTCACAGTTTTTTAAGAAATTATGGTATAGTATAAAAGATCATTCTACCTAGTACCCCATAGTGAAAATATGTATCCAAAATGAGAAATACAACTCTGTTTCACATGGTTTAGTTAATCATGTTTCATCTATACCTTCTTATTTCTTTTTTCTGTTTATGTTTTAGAAAAAAATTCATTAAAAGAAACCTTATTACACTAATGGTTATTCAAAAGACTCAACATGAGATGTGAATGTGGAAGAATACAAATTAAATTTTCCTAAATATTTGGGGTTGGGAAAAATATGTCTGCCATGTCACCTCAAGAAAACATGATTATTATAACATAATGAGATTTTACAATATATTATATTTTCAAGAAAAAATTATAAATTTTAGATTTTTTGTTTTTTAAAAAGAACTACTTTTTTAATGGACAATATCATAATTATCTTAGGGAGAATTGTTTAGATTTTTCTAAAATAATTTATTTTTAGATAAATAGTGAAAAAAATACTGATATACCATTACTTTTAAGAAATTAGCATAACACTATAACGAATTAAAATTTTATTCTATAAAATACATATTTATAGATTAAAATATATCATTTAAAAATACAATGTTGAATTTATAAAACACATGCATAATAGTATGAAAACATAAGTAATATTTTACTCTAAAAACTATTTTTATTCAATTATATTAAAATTTATATTTCATCTTTTTTGGAAATTAAATATCAAAAAAAATTATTTCATATATTAGATAAAATTTTTAATATTATGTAACAATTTCCATTTCATTTTGGAAAATTAAATTATGATTACTATTATAAAAGTTAATAACCATAATAATGGAGAAAGGGTTATTTTAATGAATTTTGTTATTAAAGTTTTTCTATTTTATTATATTAAACTAAATTGACATGTTTTATATAAATAATTTTATATAATTTGTATATAAATATATAAATATATTATCACTCGCTTAATTGGAAACAAATTTTATATAATATTAAGAACACTTAATATTGAAACAACATTTTTTCTACATAAAATAGTTTTTATATATATTAAACATTTTATTATAACATTGGAATTATATATTAAATAAACTGAATTAGATTATATGGATATTAAATGGAGTTTCATAAAATAAAAATTTCATTATAGGGGTTAACATATATTTTTCTTAAAATATTAATTACTTAGATAAAAACTCGTAACAAGGTAAAAACCCAAAGGTAACGTGTAAAATCAAATAATAAATGACTAAATACATTTTTAAAACACGATTTAAAATGATTATTTAATGGTTTATAGACCTTATGTCATAAAAAAATTCATTATTCCCCACTTTTTAAGCCTTTAACCCATGAATTGTGAAATACCATTATTGAAATATAATGGGTACTTCCAAAATGAGCCTCCCCATTACTAATGAAAGTGGATAACTTCCATGAATTTATGATACACCTTACCATTAAAAATTCACCAATAAAAAATTACATTTTTATCCTCCTATGATAATACCTCAATTTTATAGTAATGTGGTCTCAAATAGTTAGTCTATGGCCTCCATTTCCATGTATAGTTTTTTAGATAAATCTCATGTTCTCAATGTGAGTATTTCTTTCTTAATCTTTTATTCATAAAATTAATATTACTAAAATTTTATATCCACCATAACATAATTTAATTATTATTATTAATATACTTAAATTTTATTAAATTAATTTATTAGTTATTATTCAACCCTATCCATCCACTAATAAAAACAAAGAAATGACAATCGTGCGTGCATGTAGACTATCGCCTCCACAAAGAGATGTGGCTTGTTTTTCATCACCTCCTTCATGGTAGATATAAATTATGTAATAAATGAATTAATTTTTTTAATTATTAAAAATTATAATTCTTAAATGATAATTTATCATACACCTTAATTTCATCCCATTTAATGAGAAATAGAATAATTAATTGTGCGTATGTGATGACTACCACTTCCACAATTGATGAATTTAATTTATAACCACCACCAAAAGTGGATGGTTATATTAATGGATTTAATTAATTAAATGGTATTAATTACATGTTTAAGATTCGGTAAAATTTATACTAACATTATATAAAAAACATTTCCTTCCATGTTAGATCGTTATAACATGTTCTAGTATCAGTCAATTTTACCATCTATGTGAATAATGTTATAATGTTTATATCATAAATGATTGAGGAATTTTATATAATGGTTATTAAATGTAATAATTATGTATTTAACACTTTCTAATGATTTTATAAATGTTTTTATTAATATTAATATACCACTTTTAGATCATTAAACACACCAAAACTTCTTCATCAAAATTTTATTTTCATGTACCATATTCATATCTTTAACCTAATGAAATTTTACATAAGGAATCATTATAAAAAAATTATTATTATATCTTTAATAATATGGTAATGGTGAAATTTGAACTAATAAGTAATAATTATCCATGTCATCATGATACTTATATATAATAACCAATTAAAAAAATCATAACATATGATAATGAAAATAAAAATATTCCATGTAATATATTTGTGATAGATCCCTATAAATTATGTGTATAAAAGGTAATATATTTTAATAAGGACAAAAAATTAGTGATTATGATATTTATATAAATTATATTTGAGTTTATTGTATGTTCTAATACTTAGGATTTAAGGTAAGGGGTTATTCGTATGAAATTTAATTTCTTGACACATCATTCATATTGTACACCCTAATATCTTTGATATTAGGTGATTACGTCCTAATGGATTTATGTTACAATATTTATGTCATTCATGGGGTTTTAAGATCCATTTTTTTTTATTTATTTAAATCAATTTTGATTCAATGGATATCAATTTTTTGTAGTTTTGCTTCTCAAATTTCCTTCATTGAGATATAGAACATATTCACAACTTTTTTCCTTTTTCTAGTGTTTATTGATTTTCCATGGATTAGTTTTATCATAATTTTCATGAAATATAATATATTTAAAAATCCATCTTGAAATTTCATTTCAAGGGTTTTTATTCTAGTGTTAATAAATGCATAGCTTATTTTTATAACTAGAATATTTTTTCTTTGAGTTATAACTCCTATTAATCTTATTTATGTTAATATTGGTTTCTTCCAACCTAGAATTTTATAATGGACATTATATTGGTCTCTAAATAAAATGATACTTTTTACCCAAATCTTAATACTTGATGAATTTTTCCCCATACAATTATTGAATTAAAAAAAATAATTCTCATGTTTCCCAAGAAATATATTCCTTCCTTTCCATGTTTTAATTTTTTTAAAATGATTTAACACTTGATTATATTCAAAATAAAATGAAATTTTAATATATTTTTTAAAAGTGAATATTTGATTTTTTTTAAAATTTATTATTAGTTTTAAATGGGATTTTGGAGTATTTTGTTTTAAGAATGAATTCTTCAAGTGATTTTATATATTTTTAATGAATGTTTTCTTAATGCATCTTCTTCTTATAAAGTATATTTTACAAAAACCTTATTTATTGGTTTTAATGGATAGTTTTTAAATGTTTTCTCAATATAAAGTATTTAATCTTAAAGAGAAACAATGTTAATGTGTTTTTTATCCTATTAAAAAAGGTTATTACTTCTTATTTTTAAATTAATTTATCCAAATATCATCAAAAAGTTATTTCTAATCTATGAAAAAATCCTTAATGCTCTATATGATGAACTAGGGATATTTCTTAGACCCCATCCAAATGTTTTTTCCGTATATCTTACAAAATTTCCTACAAATGTTTTTCACGAAAATAATCCATTTAACATGGGTAAATTAATTGTTTTTTGAAGTATGAATATTGTATTGTCCCAATGGAACTTTTTTGTATGAATGATTTTTATTATGAAGGTTAGAGTCCAATATTTCCCTCTAATAAATTGGTTGAGTATTTGTATCTAAAGATATAATTAGGTGAATCAAGTATTAATTCTAACTCCATTATGGGAATCTAATAATGATTCTTGCACTACTATATTATGGGAATAAATTGTTAATTCTAGATCCACTGTGTTATGGGAATCAGGTTGTGATTAATACTAAACTATATTATGTGAATTAGGTGTTGATGACTATTATACTGTGTTTATTGGAATTAGGTAGTGGTACCTTCTCTATAATGAGAATCAGGTAGTGATTCATATTCTAACAAGTTATGGGAATGAGGTTGTGATTATCACTCCACAATTTTATAATTTTTATGCCTATGTTAGTGTCATATTTTATTGATATTATTATATTCCATTAAATTCCATATCTTTGGGACTAATTATGATTCATTGATCATGTTTTTTTCAGGTTTCCTTACTCCTATTCCATGGTATATTTTTTATATTTTGAGATTATATGTCTTGTTATATTTTCTTATAGAAAACTCATATTATTATATGATCCTTTCATAATATATTTCTTAAATTATAATTTTTTATCATATTCTTATGATCAAACCGTTAATGACATGTTTATAATATTTCCCTTAATGAGTATTTGAGATCACCCCTTCCAAAATTTTCTTTTATCTAGGATATAAATATGAGTGTAACTTAAGAAAACTATATAAGGGAGCGTAGTGTGGTTTTTTATTGTGGAGAAATGTTCACAAGTATCACAAATATTTGAATAATGTAGCTGGTACACAAAGACACTAAACCATTTATTTTTGGGATTGTATGATTTTTTTGAGTTGTAATGTTTAACTTAAGGAAACTATTTAAAATAAAAATAGTTTCATCTCACTTTGTATCAAGATGGTATTTTAAGAATGAATTTTTTTCATTGGATATAATAGTATGAATCTGGGGTTCCTCTATTAGAATCAAATCAAGGTTTTGTTATTTTTTTAGTATTAGTTTACTATTTTTTAGATTATGATGAGATAAAATTAGTGAAAAACCTAGGGATAAGTCAAAAGGATAAGTCTAAGTGTAGGATTATGTCCTAAAATTTTTATGAAGTTCTTAGTATACGGTTTTCCTATCAATTATATTCTTGTCTAGATAATGTAAAGTGTAAATGATATGTCATAGATGCACATAGGGATAGTTACGCTAAAAATGGTTGGTTTAGTATCAAATGAATCATCACTCGGTGCATGATGAGTGGGAACAAGACTACACACATGGGTAGACACTCTCAAGGTATATGCTTTGGTAAATTCAAATT
This sequence comes from Viscum album, assembly GCA_963277665.1. Classification (NCBI taxonomy): domain Eukaryota; kingdom Viridiplantae; phylum Streptophyta; class Magnoliopsida; order Santalales; family Viscaceae; genus Viscum; species Viscum album. The sequence goes on from OY728123.1 coordinate 666,109,392, forward strand.
CTCTTTAAAAACCATTTTAAAGGATTTAAATTAAATTTAAGGGTGTAATATATAACTTCTTAAGATATAGATCATAATTGGAATATGACCATTAAAAAATACGATAAACTGAATGGTTTGTAGGTTTATCCCTTATATTATAGTTGTACCAAAAGTATCCTAGAATAAAATTGTAACATCCCAAGTAAGTAATGAATAATAGATATAGTTATCTATGTCTATTTATGAATTATATAGTTTTCTAGAGGCTTGAAATGAGAATAAATCCAAACATAAACAAAGAATACACTAATAATTTTTAAAAGATTGTTTTACCGCCTTTTGATGGAGAAACATTTTTAAATATATATTTTGACAATTTTATAAGCTATATTTATCAAAATAAACTTATTTTTTATGATTGGGACATTGAAATTTACTTTGGATAAATTTCTGGTATTTTTCTGATAATGTTCATTTTTTAATGAATAGTGAAAAATGTTGTATTTTAATTCAAAACCTCTTTTTAATTTAATTTGTTTATATGATTAGATTATATTTTTAATTCGTTTTAAAGTGAAATTAGAATATATTTTTACCATTTAATTCAGTGGTGGTCATTGAAATTAATTTCACTTTGAAATTGGACTTAAACTAGTGTCAATCTTTTGATATATATTGTTTCATAAAAACACACTATTTTTACTAACAGCGGGAATTAATTATTAAATTAATTAATGTAACTTATATGTTTTGAATTTTGTAAAATAGACATCATTTTTGAATTCGGAATATCAAATATAGCTTAGGGTAAAGTTTTGGTATTTTTCTGAAAAACATCAATTTTTGATGAATAGTGAAACCACTAAGTGGTACTTAAAAAAACTGATTTTTCGTTTAAATCAAATTTTACCACCTCTGTGTTTCGAATTTAAAAAATATGACATACATGGTTGTCAGTAGGAAGTAAAATGTGGTTAAATGGGATTAAAATAATTTTTTGGTGAATAGAAACTTTTATGTTTTTAATCGCGATTAAAGGTAATTAGTGTGATTTAAGGTAAAAATGATATTATAATAAAATGAAAATAACTTTACACTTGTCCTAACCCTATTTGATGAGTCATGGACGACCAAGACAACCCATGGGTCGATTTTTGGGACCCCATGGAGCCACTTGGGTATGATAATGACATTAATGCTTTTTATTTAAAGTAAAAGTAAAAAATGACACAAACATGTATTGTTTTACTAAAATAATTTTTACATGGGGTTATACAAGTCATATTTTTACTATAAATAGTAATTGGAAATATAAAAAGATTTCCTACATCATAGTAGTTTTTTTATAATTTTTATACATTAAATAAATTAAATTATTTTTGACATCATGATGATGCAGCGATTACCTCATTATTTAACGATTTAAATAAAATGAAAATATAATGTAAAATCTAAGACCTAAACATGTCAAAAACCTATTGGATGGGTGGATTTAGAACTCGTATCACCTTATCATCGAAATCTATAATTTTGGGACCTTTAAAATCCGAAAATCATTTTATAAAAAAGTAACCTTTTATAACTTTCCAAGAGTGCCCCTCCTCTCCTCTTATAAAAGGCCCCCACATCTACCACTTTTCCCACACCTCTCAAGCCTTTGTCTCAGCCAAACCCTGCCCATTGTGTCTCTCCACATCCCTATCTTACTTCTAGAAGCCTCACTTTGGGCCTAAGTCTTCCCAAGGAAGCCTTTGATCTCAAATCAAAAAGAGTTACCCGATTTAAAGGTAGTGTCTTCTCTTGTGTTATTTTATTTTACTTTGCTTCTCCAACCCCCTAAATATTTTTATTCAGTTATTTTGTAACAACTCCAGTATCGTCAATATTATAGGATGTTTTTATAATAAGGATTAGAGCTACACTTATACACACCTACATCTAATGGTTAAAGAACATACTGTTTCTGTTTGTGGTAAATTTCTACCTCACGAAACGATGATTGTTCAATATTCTTTTAACACCTTCAAAGGTGGACATCAAGATGTCACTATATTTATATATGATATATAATATGTTTATTTTTTCCTTAAGATTATCTATTTTTCATTTATTTCATACCTTTATGGTTTCCATTATGGGTAAACACGATATCTTCATTTTTGGAAGTGCGGACTACCGCCCCCTCAAAGTGATTTGATTCGTTAATACCATATGTGGTACGTATAAAGGATAGATTAAATTGTTGAGTCAATAAGGTTTTCCTTATGACTTTTCCATTCCTTCTTGTTTTGAAAATAACAAACACCTTATCTCTAAGTAAAATTTCTTTTATAAGGGAAATCGCTTTTATAAGGAAAATCACTTTTATAAGGAAAATATCTTTTATAAGGAAAATCGCTTTTATAAAGAAAATCACTTTTATAAGAAATTTTATCCTTATCATATTTTCATTATCTATATCCATATATTTCTTAAGTATAAGATTCGGATTCATTTCTATATTCTCGGAATCTTTTAAAACATTGATACAAAGAATTCTGTTTTAGGCTCCGAATTCTGGATGAGAACTGTAATGAAGTTCCACTCCGAATTTTGGATACGAACTCTAATAAAGTTCTACTCGGAATTATGGATACGAACTCTCATGAAGTTCAACACCGAATTCTAATGAAAAATTCTGATTACAAATTCCCATTACGAATTCTCATTACGAATTCTCATTCTGAATTCTAATTCCGAATTCTCCAATTAAACAGAACCTAATCATCTTTGTTTTATACACTCCGAATTTATTTTGACTCCGAACATTCATTATTCTTACACTCCAAATCTCCACTCCTAAATCTTTAGATAATCTTTAAACGATGTCGTACTTTCTGTTACACTTTTTTTGTTATAAAATGATGTCGTCTATTCTGTTATAAACTAAACGTTGGTTAAGTTACACGCATACAGGTCCCTCCGATTTTTAAGGAAAATATGACTGTTGGAGAGGAGGCCGACCTTTCCTATAAATAGGAGCTCATTTGAAAGAGCTCACAACAACTTCTTCGACATTGTTCACACTTGCTGTTGAAGTGATTTCTAGAGAGATAGGCTCTTATTAACTCTCAGCTTCGTGCAGAAAGTTTGAACTGCTTGTTCAATCTTTTCCTGGTTCTTTTTCTTCGTGCGACTCCGAATGTTGGTGATTACATTCGAGGACTTCCGGGGATAGGAAGATACATGTGCCGACTACCTTAAAGTTCTAGGGCTTCCTTGCTGAGGAAGACAGAGGTTCCAACTACCTTAAAGTTGAGGGCTTGTGGGGATAGAAAGACAGAGACTCTGATCTTCGTATCGAGGGATTAACCTGGTGTTGGTAAGATAGAATTGCTTGAAAGTATAAATCAAGGGACCTATATCCAAGGTTTTTGGATACCCCTCTCTTTGGGTTAAAAGGCTTATATCTTGTTACTTATAGTTTTACAACTTGTTGTTTTCCGTTGCATATTGTATTGTATGGAAAGTATAACTTTCTTATACTTCCTTACTTGTACTCTGTTTCATTTAGATTCTATAAGGTTTAAGGTAGAATCCCATATTGTAAACTTTAGTTATGTTTCAATTTTCGGATCCATATTTCCGGAACCTATTTTCGGAATCTCTTTCTCATTTTAAGCAAGTACATAGAACTTGAAGTTTATAACTTTATTCCTTATTCCAATTTTTCTATTGGTGTTAGAGGTGTTGTGTATTTTCTTAGTTTAACTTTGTTAAACTTAGAACTTTCCTTATCTAAAGGAAATCATAGTTTTCTGTAACCAACTTTAAAAGTTCCAAAGGAATTTTTAAAGTGTACAATTCACCCCCCCCCCTCTTGTATATTGAGCATATACATCATTATTTCGTTCCTACAATTGGTATCAGAGGATTTAGAAATACTTGTACTCACGGATAAGTTTTTCTTGCTCATTTTCCTTTATTCTTCATACTTTCATAGAAAGTTATTTGTCATTCCTAACTTTGTCATTCCAAACTTTGTCATTACGAATTGTCATTCTGAACTTTGTGGTTCTGAACATTTTCTACTAACAAGTTTGTGTGTCGAAGGTTATTTTTAGTATGACAGTAATTAATGTTGGCTCCATTGATAATCTAAATCCTACAAGACCACCAATCGTTGATAGTAATGACTATGAATACTGGAGAGATCGAATGAAGACTTTTATTATCAATACTGGAGTGGAAAACTTTTTTATGCTTACTGGTGATTATAAAATTCCTAATAAGGAAGTTAGAACTTTCACTAACCAAGAAAAGCAAGAATATCAACTCAATTATAAGGTACGCAATACTTTACTATGTTCAATGACTCGAAATATATATATCCAAATTTCTTCTTGTGAAGCAGCTAATTGTATCTGGAAGAAGTTGGAAGTTACACACTTTGGTACTTATAAAGTGATTGAGACTAGGAGAGCTGTTCTTAGAGATGAATACCATGGATTCAATTTCCCTTATGGTGAACCAATCTGTAAAGTTCAACAAAGATTTATGACTATAGTCAACAGCTTACAGTCTATGGGAGAGAAAGGGTTAGATGATGAAGCTCTTGTGGATAAGATAATTGATATTATGCCCAATGAGTGGGAATCCAAAAGAAAAACTATAGAGGAGAATAGGAAGGTCACTCAAATTTCTCTTGATGAGCTATTTGGAACTCTTCTCCAACATGAAACAAGAATGAAGAGAGATGCTGACAACATAAAGAAGAAGAATGGGAATGGTACTGTTGCTTTAACAACAACATCAAATCAGATGAAAGCTAAGAATCCTGAGAGAGTAACCATATCCAAGTCTAAGAAAGTTAATTTCCAATCCGATTCTAGTGAAAGTGAAGTCTCTGAAAATGAGTTAGCTAATCTTTCCTGAAGAATGAACAAGATTGCTGGCCAAAGAAGTTTCCAATCCAAGTATAAGAAAAAGGAAAGGAAGGATAGCAAAGATAGAGAAGTCACTTGTTATTAATGAAAAAGAGATGGACATATTAGAGCAGATTTCTCTTTTCTCAAAAAGAAATAAAAGAAAGAAAGGAATTCAGACAGGAACAGAAAGAAGTATTATAAAGCCAAAGCTAAGAATGTTCTGAAAGCTAGTGATACCTGGAGTTCCAGTGGTGGTGACTCTTCATATGAATCTTCTGATTATGAATCTCCAGGACAGAAGAATCTTGTTCTTATAGCCAAACTACCTATTAACAATCATTGTTTTATGGTTAAGGTACGAAATGATGAATCATTGACCAATGTTTCTTTAAATTCTAATGATAGAGAATATTATAATTCTTCTGATGAATAATCCTCTTCTGATGAAGCTAATACTTTACCTACCTATGAAGAAGTTTCTAGGTTTGCTGAACTTCTTGGAATTGATAATTCTAAACTCAATAAAAAACTTGATAAGGAAAACTCTAGAAATTCTATTCTTACGAAAGAAATATCAGATCTTTCTAAAGATCTTGACAAGAAAAATGCTGATTTTGTAAGTATTTCAAAAAATCTTGAGGAAGTAAGTTCTGATAAGAACAAACATTCTAAAGAGTTAGAAAAAGTAATTTCTAAGAAACGTATTTTCGAGCCTAGCTCTAGTTCTAAATCTAATGATTTTGAAGATAAAAACTTGGTTATAAAACTCAAGTCCGAAATATTTTCCTTAAAGAAGTGTTTGTTGAAATTTACCCATGGTAAGGAAAATTTTGATAAAATGTATTCCCAAATACGACCTTTAAGAAATAAATTTGGATTTCGTTATACCCATGCTAAACCAATTTTTAGTAACAACTATTTTGTTCCTCAAAGTGACCCATTTTGTACCAAGTGTCAATGTGGTGGTCACTAGGAAAAGAATTGTTCCTTAAACAAAACCCAATCTTTAGGGTTTCACAAAGCTTATTTTTCAAGGAAGATGTGGATGCCTAAGATTTTGTTATCTGGAAATTTCAGATCCAAACAAGTTTGGATTCCGAAATTCTAATTCTTTTCTTGATTTCAGGAAAATAAAGAGAGTACCAACAACAACACATGGTACATGGATAGTGTATGTTCCCAGCACATGACTAGTAACAAAATCTATATAGAAAAGATTGTCAAAACAAAAGGAGGAAAGAAAACTTTCAGAGATAATGCTAAGGGAGAAATTGTTGTTATAGGTAATATTATTCTTCTTGGTAAAACCTTGATTTCAAATGTTCTTTTTGTTAAGGGTCTTAAGCACAACCTCATCAGCATAAGTCAGTTGTGTGATGAAGGATACCTTGTGAATTTTAGGAATGATAAGTGCTTAGTTCACAATTCCAAGGAAGAATTTATTCTCTCAGCCAATAGGCAAGAGAATGTTTACACTTTGAACTTAGAAGACCTTAGAAGCCAAGATTTACCTTGCCTTAGTGCAATAGAAGATCATTCTTGGTTATGTAAAAGAATACTAGGACACTGTAACCTTAGAAACTTATGCAAACTCTCTAAGAAGAAACTTGTTAAGGATCTACCGGAGCTTAGATTTTATTCTTCTAAAGTTTGTGATCCTTGTCAATATGGCAAGAAACATAAATCTAGTTTTAAATCAATCGTTGAAGTCTCAACAACTGATGAATTATAGTTAGTGCACATGGATATTTTTGGTGCAACACAAACTGGAAGTATTGGAGGAAAATACTACGTGTTTGTTCTAGTTGATGATTACACTAGATTTACATGGGTCTATTTTCTAGAAAGGAAATCTGAAGCTTTTTCTTATTTTAAAAGTTTTAGAGCTAAAGTTAAAATTGAGAAAAACCTTCCATTAAAAACTATTCATAGTGATCATGGAGGAGAATTCCAAAATTCGGACTTTGAAACTTTTTGTAGTAGAAAAGGTATTACTCACAATTTTTCAGCACCTAGAACTCCTCAACAAAATGGTGTAGTTTAAAGAAGAAATATAATTCTTAAAGAGATAACTAGAACCATGTTGAGTGAATATTCTATATCTAGACATTTCTGGGCTGAAGCTATAAGTACTGCCTGTTATACTATAAATCGAGTTTTGATTAGACCTTTTCTTAATAAAACTCCTTATGAGTTATGGAATGGTAGAAAACCAAGACTTTCCTACTTCAAGGTTTTTAGTTGAAAAGTATTCATTCTGAATACTAAAGATAATCTACATAAATTCGTACCAAAATCTAATGAAGGAATTTTCTTAGGCTACTCCACAACTTCTAAGGCTTATAGAGTTTTCAATAAAAATACTTGTACTGTTGAAGAAACAGTGCATGTAAAATTTGATGAATCTGATCCTTTTGTTTTTAAACCATCGCAACCAACATCCTCAGATGTGTTTTCAAAAACTGATTATCAACCTGTGATATAAGATCCTTCTGATAAGGAAAATGTTCAAAAAGAAACTTATGAAACATTTACCCTAGAAGACTTTCTGCCCTATATTGATGAACAGGTTTTACAAAACCGAAATCAGGTGTTTCTTAAGAATCATCCCAGTGATAGTATCATTGGTGATGTAAATCAACCTATAAGGACTAGAAGTTCCTTATGAAATGAAGTAGAACATCTAGAATTTCTTTTCCAATTAGAACCAAAAATCACTAATGAAGCTTTAGGTGATGATGATTGGATCAAATCCATGCACAATGAACTAAATGAATTCGAAATGAATAAAGTCTGGAACTTAGTTGAAAGACCTAAGGAAACTTCTGTAATTGGAGTAAAATGGGTCTTCAGAAATAAGTGTGATGAAAATGGAGTCATAGTAATAAATAAATCTAGACTTGTTTCTAAAGGCTATAATCAGTAAGAGGGAATAGACTATGAAGAAACCTATGCTCCAGTAGCTAGACTTGAATCTATTCGTATTTTACTAGCCTTTGCAGCATTCTTTAATTTCAAACTTTTTCAAATGGATGTGAAATGTGATTTTCTTAACGGTTATGTTCAAGAGGAAGTTTTTTTGAACAACCTCCTGGCGTTGAAGATACAAAACATCCTGATCATGTTTATAGACTTACCAATGCATTGTATGGTCTTAAACAAGCCCCATGAGCTTGGTATGATAGACTCACAGGATTTTTGCTTAAAAATAACTATGTTAAGGGAAATGCAGATCAAACCCTTTTTATAAAGAAAGATAAGAATTTTTTTTTGATTGTTCAAATTTATGTTGACAACATCATATTTGGTTCAACTCAGCAATCTTTAACTAATTATTTTGCAAGGCTAATGAAATATAAGTTTGAAATGAGTATGATGGGTGAGTTAACCTTTTTCCTTGGTTTTTAAATTTCTCAAAAACCAGAAGGAACTTATACATATCAACATAAGTATATTAAATATTTTCTCAAAAAGTATGGTTATGACAACACTAAGATTATAAGTACTCCTATTGGTACCTCAAACTCTTTATATTTGGATGAAGCTGGAAAATCAGTTGATCAAACATCTTTTAGAGGTATGATAGGTAGTTTACTTTACTTAACAGCTAGTCGAACAGACTTAATGTTCTCAGTATTCTTATGTGCAAGATATCAATCCAATCCTAAAGAATCTCACTTGAAGGCTGTGAAAATAATTTTTCGCTACCTTAAGGGAACCATGGATCTAGGATTATTTTATACTTCTGGAAATTATTTTGTTCTAAAAAGATTTTCTGATGCTGACTTTGGTGGATGTAGAATGGATAGAAAGAGTACATCTGGAACTTTTAATTAATTAGGAGATTCATTAGTTTCTTGGTCTTGAATGAAGCAACATTCTGTATCACTTTCCACTACTGAAGCCAAATATGTAGCATCTTGAAGTTGTTGTGCTCAAGTGTTGTGGATGCAACACACACTCACAGATTATTGAATGAGTTTCACCAAGGCTCAAATTATGTGTGATAACACAAGTTCCATTGCCCTAAGTAAGAATCATTCACATCACTCTCGTGCAAAACACATAGACATTAGGCATCACTTTCTTAGGGATCACACACTTAAAGGAGATATCATTCTTCAGTTTATCGGAACGCAAGATCAACTTGCTGATATTTTCACAAAATCATTACCCTCCAATAGATTTGAATATATTAAACAAAAGTTAGGAATGATAACCGTAAGGTAATCATTCTTCATTAACTTCTTGTTGAACAATTCTCCTAACAGTAATAAACTCCTTTTCATAGGAGGAGTACATTTGATTGTTAGTGTAACTAAATTTTTCGAAGTTAGTTTTTCAAACTTTTCGGAACTAAAATTTCCGGAATGAGAATTTCTGAAACTGAACACTTCCGGAATGGAAACTTTTTCACTGGTGTTTCTGTAACGAGTTTTTCGTATTGATTTTTTTTAAAGGAATTTTCATGCTGAAATTCTTGTAATGTTTTTTTCTTTTTCTTTCCTTCAAAAATAATATTACCCATTACGAATAATCCTCCTAAGACAATCTGAAAGGTTTGATTTCTGTACTCATGTTTTAGTAATCATACTTTAACTTGCTGGTATTTTCTTATGTTTTGTTTTCGGATTATAGTTTTCTTAAATCATTGTTTTAATAAAAACCTCAAAAAGATCGGATTCAAGTTTTCTTGAGAATTGGTTTTCAATCGTCAGATCTGATCTCAGTACTTTACAATTGTTTGATCAACCGAGTAAGATGAACCATCATATCGTTTCCTATTTAAAGGGGACCCCAAATGGTCATCCCACATCGGTTTTTCAAGCTGCAGTGTGCCAAATCTCTGCCTCTCCGTTTTAAGGCTGTTTTGATCTTCAGCATTCTTTGTTCCGAACTTCTCATAAGTCTTAAGATCCGAATGTCTGTGGAAGTAGATTCTCAAGACATGTCAACCTCTAAGCCGATTTCTCAGTGGTTAGTATATAGAGAAAGGTTGGTTCATCCTGATTTCTTCAACAATTATGATTCTCTTAAATCCTAGAACATAAAGCTTAACGGATGGGAAGATGTTGTTGTGTCTAAGCCCGGGAATCAAGATGAAGTATATTCGGACTTACCTTTTGAGTTCTATGAGACAGTTTCCTTCATTAAGTAAAATGATAGGGAGAAATTGTCCTTTAATTCTTATAGAAAGACATATAAAATTTCTTATGCCAAGGTAGCCAGCTTGGAAGGGTTGACTGATGAAGGAGAAGCCGAGTTCATTTCGCATGTGTTGCCAGATTCAAAGGGAGGATTCAACAAGGAAAAGGCATTGCAGACTCTCGGACTATCAGATGACAAGGCTTCGAAGATTACTAGTCTGTCTACAAATTTTTGGATTCTAGAATTATGGGTACAAGGACATATCGTACCGAGAAATGGTGACAAAGACAGTTTCAAGAAGAGTGAGATCTATATTCTAGATTTTCTGATAAATCTAAGGAAGTTTAATCTAATGAGACACATTCTTATTACCATTGAGAATGTTAAGAAAGGGAATATGAGAGCTCGGATTATTATGTATCCAGGAATCATCTCAAAGTTAATAGTTTGATGCCTTGGGTCTTTCAAGGAATCTTGCAAGTCTAAGCCAAGAGCCTGCAAGATTATGTTGATGAGTGATGGTACTCTTAAAAGGATGAACATTGCTTTCGACAAGAAGACTAATGAGTTCTTTGATATTCCAGTTCAAGAAGAAGTGGTTCCAAAAGTTGCTGAACTTGAATCTTCTAAGCCAGTGAAGAAGAGAAAGTTGAAAGAAGTTGAAGTTGAAGCAGAGAATATTAAATCTAAGAAAGTTCAGTCCGCACCTCCAAAACTGAAGAAGAAGAAAGCTTACCCTGATGAGGTAGTTGCCAAATGGAGGTAAGTAAAAGATAAGAGAGTCCAAGGGGAGCCTCAGTTTGTCTTGGACCCTGCGGAGGATAATGCCTTGAAGGAAAGGACAACAGATGAACTAGAAAAACAAGAGAAACAAAAGAAGCTTAAGAAGAAGATGTCTGAAGCTGAGGAGGTTCAGGCTTTGTTGAAGTTTAATGAAATGGTTTCCAGAAACATTCCAGTTCCGAGATCTTTCTCTTTGGAATCTCTACCTGAGACTCCAGAAAGAAACTATATCATTCCGGAGGAGGAAGTTGCTGAGCATGTTGAGGAAATTGAGCAGTTTCAGGAAGTGGAAGAGGAAGAAGCAGTTTCTGAAGGTAGTGGTGAGATCTGAGATCTTTTGAAGAAAGTTGAAGATTATAAGGAGACACCTTCAGAACATTTGTCGCTCCGAACTTCAGAAGTTGAGTCCTCTAAGATAGTCACTCCAGGGAAGGATGAGGAGAAAGGAGATCAAGAAGTAGATTATCATGCAGAGGAAGAACATCTTCTACATTATATTGCTCAAATGGAGAACATAGAAGATGTTGCTCAAAAAGATATTTATGATGAAGACAGTGTTGTTCAAGTGTCTGATAGTGAACAGAAAACCCCGGAAAATGAATCCATTCGGAAAAAGGAAAAGGGGAAGCAACTTGTTGCCGATACCCCGAGCTCAGTGGCTGTAAAGAGAAGGGAAGTTGGTAGTTCTTCTAAGAAGAAGGATAAGAAAATTGAAGAAGAAATTTCTCCAAGAAAAATCTTGGATTCCGAGTCATCTTCGTTGGGACATGACTTTGTTGTTCAGTCTTTAAAGAAGTTGGTGGGTTCTATTCCAACCTTCTCAAGTATTTATTCAAGATGCCAGATGCTCCAACATACTTTGAATCAGAAAACAGACTCTGTATCCATGGTTATGGATAAATCTGTAGAGATGGAGGCTCAGTTCAAATATTTTATTATCGGCCCTGTAGCCCACAAAAGGTCTTGTAAGAGAATGACTAGTTGGTCGAAGAAAACTGTAGATGAGATGAGGCTCTGGGATGATTTCCAAGATAATCTTAAAAATGCATTTGAGACAGATGAAAACAAGATAAATGATATTACTTATTCTTTTGAAGAAATATTGACAGATGAGAAGAATTTTCGGATTAAAGAAGACAGAGATCTGAATGGGAAGCTGAATTCTGTTTCTCAAAGCTAGAAGTATGAAAGGTATCGTTAGATTGAGTTTGAAGAGAAGTTGTTAAAGCAAGAACAAATTTTGAAAGCTCAGGAAGAAAAGCTTGCAGCTCTTGAAGAAAAACTTGAAGCTCAAAGTGCAAGAATAGTTGTGTATGAGAAGCAAGCCGAAGAAGACCATAAAGACCTGAAGAAGATAAAGACCATTCTTAAGGGTCTCATGACGAAGGAAAAAGATCCAAAATAGAAAAATCTGATTATTTTGTTGTATCTTAGATTCTTTGTTGTTGATTTTTCAAAATTAATGAAAATCTTGCTTGCTCGTCTCTTTTATTGTTGTTACTAATTTTTCATGTACTTTGTTATATTTTCCATTCCCTCGAATTAGTTTTGAAAATCACAAAGGGGTAGAAGGAAAAAGAACCCTAAAAAAGGGGGAGAAGGAAAAATAACCTTAAAAAGGGTGAGAAAGAAAAAGAACTCTAATAGAGTTTATCTAAGGGGGAGTTTTTCATTAAAGAATACATTCTTATTCTTAATGAAATACGGTTCCGGAAATCTAGGATACGATCCTTAGTGTTTCAAAGCCTAAGGGGGAGTTAGTCGTATTCATCAACATCCATAAGCAAAGGGAGATAAGCCTTAATGTTTTCATTTTCTTCTTAGTCGTTCTTTTTCTAAAGTATGTTTGTGCTTTCCAAAAAGGGGGATATTGTTGAGTCAATAAGGTGTTCCTTATGACTTTTCCATTCCTTCTTGTTTTTAAAATCACAAACACTTTATCTCTAAGGAAAATCACTTTTATAAGGAAAATCGCTTTTATAAGGGAAATCGCTTTTATATGGGAAATCGCTTTTATAAGGAAAATCGCTTTTATAAGGAAAATCGCTTTTATAAGAAAAATTATCCTTATCATATTTTCGTTATTTATATCCATGTATTTCTTAAGTATAAGATTTGGATTCATTTCTATATTCTCGGAATCGTTTAAAACATTGATATGAAGAATTCTGTTTTAGGCTCCGAATTCTAGATGAGAACTGTAATGAAGTTCCACTCCGAATTCTGAATATGAACTCTAATAAAGTTATACTCCAAATTCTGGATACGAACTCTCATGAAGTTCAACACCAAATTCTAATGACAAATTCTGATTACGAATTCCCATTCCGAATTCTCATTCCTAATTCTCATTCCGAATTCTAATTCAAAATTATCCTATTAAACATAATTACATCATCTTTGTTTTATACACTCCGAATTTATTTTGACTCCGAAATTTCATTTTTGTTACACTCCGAATCTTCACTCTGAACTTTTTAGCTAATCTTGAAACAATGTCGTACTTTCTGTTACACTTGTTTTGTTATAAAATGATGTCGTATATTCTATTACAAAATAACTGTTGGTTAAGTTACACGTGTACAGGTCCCTCCAATGTTTAAGGAAAATATGACCATTGGAGAGGAGGCCGACCTTGCCTATAAATAAGAGCTCATTTGAAAGAGCTCACAACAACTTCTTTGACATTGTTCACACATACTGTTGAAGTGATTTCTTGAGAGAGAGGCTCTTATTAAATCTCAGCTTCGTGTAGAAAGTTTTAACTTCTTGTTTAAACTTTTCCTTGTGCTTTTTCTTCGTGTGACTCCGAATGTTGGTGATTACATTCGAGGAATTCCGGGGATAGGAAGACAGAGGTGACGACTACCTTAAAGTTCGAGGGATTCCATGCTGAGGAAGACAGAGGTTCCAACTACTTTAAAGTTGAGGTCTTGCGGGGATAGCAAGACAGAGACTCCGATCTTCGTATCGAGGTCTTACCCTGGTGTGGGTAAGACAGACTTGCTTGAAAGTATAAATCAAGGGACCTTTATCCAAGGTTCTTGGATACCCTTCTCTTTGGGTTAAAAGACTTATATCTTGTTAATTGTAGTTTTACTACTTTTTGGTTTCCACTTAATATTGTATTGTAAGGAAAGTATAACTTTCTTATACTTCCTTACTTGTACTCTGTTTCAGTTAGATTCTATACGCTTTAAGGTAGAATATCATATTGTAAACTTTAGTTAAGTTTCAATTTCCGGATCCATATTTCTGGAATCTAATTTCAGAATCTCTTTCCAGTTTTAATCAAGTACATAGAACGTGATGTTTATAACTTCAGTCCTTATTCCAATTTTTCTATTAGTGTTAGAGGTGTTGTGAATTTTCTTAGTTTAACTTTGTTAAACTTAGAACTTTACTTATCTAAAGGAAATCATAGTTTTCTGTAACCAACTTTAAAGGTTCCAAAGGAATTTTTAAAGTGTACAATTCACCCCCCCTCTTGTATATTGAGAATCTACATCATTATTTCAATCCTACATTAATGATATTATATATGATACCATAATGGAATTATAATACTATTATGTATCATTGTGTTTTAATTCCATTAAATATGAAATTGAAATGGAAGTAGCGTTCATGCGTACGTACGGCTTACCATCTCCATGAACGGTGCATTTCATTTCTTACCTCTAAATGTTATGTAATATTATAAATGCATGTATATAATGGATATATATGATATATATGATATCTACATAATGAATATAATTCTGGATATAATGGATATTTTACCCGATGAACAAACATGTAATTATAAAGAGTTTATTTTTGACTCAAGTAGCAATGATCGACAAAATGACCATTATTAACATAAATAATTACATAGTGTTCATGGAATGGTAATAAGTGATATAAAAGGAATAATGAACTTGAAAAAGGTTCTTAAGAAAGTAAAAATTAACTCATGTTTATTATTCAAGAGGTTAAAGAATGATCGAGTCAAGTCGGACCCGAGGTAAGGGAACTTCTAAACTCGATTTTCGTTCTTTGGGTTAATCTCCTACTTTCAAATTATGTCATGATATTATTATGTCTTATCTTGTATTTTTACTTTCTTTATGTGTAATTATAGTGAATAAACATAATAGATCTATTTTATTTAAAAAAATGATCTTTTTACGGGACTTCGTCTCAATCTCCTTTCATTGAGGCATATTGTTTTATACACCACTTTCTTTTATACGGTGTATAAACCCCTTTAAATTTTACGTTTATTCAAAAGGAATATTTTTATATGAAGCATTTTACTAAACGACAAAAGGGAATGTTTTTGTCGTACGTATGCGGCGACAAAGACTTTTCCATCGCCGTGACCATTATTTGATCTTCATCTTCCTCTACAAGCCATAACTTTTTTAATGAAAAATAAGTACCATGTTTTTCTTTTCTTTTATTTTGGTAATGGAAATGATTTTCATAGTGTTTTTATTATATCAATGTGTTGTATTGATATCTTGTGATTGAAATGTGGAAATATTATGTTTCCTTTATGCATGTTTTATGTAATATGGTTATGTTATGGTTCTTGGGAATTGTTATGAAGACGGGTGGTTTCGTGATAAACTAAGGGTGGGTGAGACCGATATAGCTCTCCAATGCGTTGGGTAACACGAAGGAGTTAAACGTTAAGGTTTCTCCAAATAGATTTAGGGAATATACTGTGATGGGTATTCCAAACATAACCAAGAGGGTTACTCCCTATGTAAGAATGTTATGAATGCCTCAAGTTACCGTTATGTCTGATGATTTCTATGATTTATTCATGATATGATGAGGTATGTTAAATTGCTTATGTTTTATGGGTAAAGTATGATTTCTTTATTATGTACTCATGTTTCCTTTCCATATTTTTATATCCCTTAATGAGCTTTTTATGCTCATCCCATGTTTTTGAAATGTTTTTCACAGGTCAAGGGAAATGTACATGATATGATGATAGTGTCAAGGAAGTGTCAAGAAAGAATCCATTTTTTATTTTAAATCTGTTTCTATTGATGGGAAAAATGAATACTATCTTTTATGTAGCCACTTTGTTTAAATTTGGAATGTAATGCATGTTTTATGATCTAATTCTCCAAAACTCTAAAGCTAAAAAGATCCTCAATGTGTAATCTTGTAATAAATCAAGATTAAGTAAGGTTTAGACATCTTTAGGAGTTATAAAATTGTTAAATTTATAAATTAATTTATGGTATGATTGAAATGATATAGAATTTTAAGATTACCATGTTGCTTCACCTAAGGTATTTCAGTGTTAAGAATGGTTTTTCATAGAGGAAACAGAGAAGATTTTTTTGGGAAGGCATACTAATGGAAATGACCTTCCAAATCAGCATACTGAGATGGTAAGAATCATAATTGAGCAGTTTACTAAAGTGATGGCTCAGTTGAATCAAGTGATAAATGGTGGTTGTGTTATTGATGATATTTTGGTGTTTTCTAAAAGTAAAGAGGAGCATGAAAGTCATTTAAGGTTTATCTTGCAAACCTTAAAAGAAAATATATTGTATGGAAAATTCAGCAATTGTGAGTTCTGGTTGCAACAAATTTCTTTCCTTGGTCACATTGTTTCTAAGGATGGGATAACTGTTGATCCTGCAAAAACAAAGGTTGTTGAAGAATGGCCAAGACCCACAAATGTAACTGAGATTCATAGCTTCCTTGGTTTGGAAGGCTATTATTGAATGTTTGTTAGAAATTTTTCACGGTTATCTAGTCCAATGACTAAGCTAACTCAGAAGGGAGTTATGTTTATCTGGACAAAAGAATGTGATGATTGTTTTTAGGAACTGAAAAGAAGAATGGTGAATGATCTAGTTTTGGAACAACCTTCCAGGAATGGGAAGTTTGTTATCTATAGTGATGCTTCATTTAAAGGACTTGGTTGCCTCCTAATGCAGAATGATCCAGTAATTTCTTATGCTTCATTTCAGTTGAAAACTCATGAGGTAAATTACCCTACACATGATTTGGAATTAGCTGTTGTTGTTTTCACTTTAAAAATTTGGAGGCATAATTTTTATGGAGTAAAGTGTGAAATATATACCAATAAAAAAAGTTTAAAGTATATATTCACTCAGAAAGAATTGAACATAAGACAGAGGAGATGGCTAGAATTAATCAAGGATTATGATTGTACAATTCATTACCATCCGGTAAAAGCAAATAAAGTGGTTGATGCTTTGAGTCAAAAAATTAATTCTTCATTAACAATGTTGTGTTTAGAATGTGATCCTTTGGTTAAGGATTTGATGAACTTTGGTATGGAAGTTTCTGGTGTAGGATGTTCTTCTGTTTTGTTTCTGGTATCAGTAAAATCTTCTATATCAGACAGAATTAAGCAAGCACAAAAGCAAGACAACGAGTTGCAGAAAAAGGTAGTGCTGGTTCAGAAGGGTAAGTTTCCTGAATTCAACATTGATAATGATTGTGTTTTTAGATTTGGGAAGAGATTGTGTGTGCCGTGTGATTCACAGTTGAAGAAAGATTTTTTATGTGAAGCTCATAGTTCTCCATTTTCCATTCATCCAGGCAGTACTAAGATGTATAGGGATCTTCGGGAGTATTACTGGTGGGAAGGAATGAAGAGGGATATTTCTGATTTTACTATGAAGTGTTTTACTTGTCAACAGGTAAAAGAAAAGTGGCAGTTACCGAAAGGGATGCTTAAGCCTTTACCAGTGCCAGAGTAGAAATGGGAAAACATATCCATGGACTTCATTGTGGGATTGCCGAAGACACCTCGAGGTAATAATGCAATCTAGGTTATTGTTGATCGCTTGACTAAATCTGCTCATTTCCTTGCTATACGAGATACTTTTTCCCTAGATTAACTTTCCCGTTTGTATCTTAAAGAGATAGTTAGGTTACATGGAGTTACTCTCTCCATTGTATCTGATCTTGATCTCAGGTTTAATTCTAAATTTTGGAATGGCCTTCAGAAGTAGTTGGGTACTGAATTAAATTTTAGTACAGCTTTTCATCCTCAATCATATGGGAAGTTAGAAGGAACAATTCAAACTTTGGAGGATATGATATGTGCTTGTTCGATGAATTATCAGGGAAGTTGGGACCAACATCTTTCATTGGTTGAGTTTTCTTATAATAACAGCTTTCATTCCAGTATACCGATGACACCATTTGAGGCATTATATGGGAAGCGGTGTCGAACTCCAGCTTTCTGGGATGAAGTGGGTGAAAGGGAGTTGATGGGACCATAATTTGTAGAAGAGTTGGCAGAAAAAGTTCAGCTGATACAGAGACACATGAGAACAGCTCAAAGCAAGCAGAAAATTTATGCGGACAACAGGAGGAAGGATCTCTCTTTTGAGGTAGGCGATCATGTTTTTCTCAAAGTTCCACCATGGAAGAGTGTGATGCGAATTGGTAAGAAGGTAAAGATGAGTCCAAGGTTCATTGGAACATATGAAATTCTGGAGAGAGTAGGATTAGTTGCATATAGAGTGGCTTTACCTCTGATTTTATCTCAGGTACACAATGCTTTTCATGTTTCAATGTTAATGAAGTACATGCATGATCCATCTCATGTTTTGAGTCCAGAGGTAGTTCAGTTGGAAGAGAATATATCTTTTGAGGAACAACCGGTCCAGATTCTTGACTGAAGAGAGAAAGTGTTGCGAAATAAGGTAATTCACCAGGTAAAGGTTTTGTGTAAAAACCATATGGTTGAAGAGGCAACATGGGAATCTGAAAATGCAATGAGGGATAAATACCCCCACTTATTCGATAAGTAAATAAATTGTGGGGAAGAAATTTTCTAAAGGGGGGAAGGATGTAACATCCCAAGTAATTAATGAATAATAGATATAGTTATCTATGTCTATTTATGAATTAGATAGTGTTCTAGAGGCTTCAAATGAGAATAAATCCAAACTTAAGCAAAGAATACACTAATAATTTTTAAAATATTGTTTGACCACCTTTTGATGGCGAACCATTTCTAAATCTTTCTTTTGACAATTTTATAAGCTATATTTGTCAAAATAAACTTATTATTTATTATTGGGACATTGAAATTTACTTTGGATAAATTTCTGTTATTTTTCTGATAATGTTCATTTTTTAATGAATAGTGAAAAATGTTGTATTTTAATTCAAAACCACTTTTTAATCTAATTTGTTTATATGATTAGATTATCTTTTTAATTTGTTTTGAAGAG
Source organism: Viscum album (assembly GCA_963277665.1). Lineage (NCBI taxonomy): Eukaryota > Viridiplantae > Streptophyta > Magnoliopsida > Santalales > Viscaceae > Viscum > Viscum album. Next base: position 666,128,443 of record OY728123.1, read on the forward strand.
AAATTAGAATATATTTTTACAATTTAATCCAATGGTGGTCATTGGAATTAATTTCACTTTGAAATTGGACTTAAACTAGTGTCAATCTTTTGATATATATTGTTTCATAAAAACACGCTATTTTTCCTGAAAGAGGGAATTAATTATTAAATTAATTAATGTAACTTATATGTTTTGAATTTTGTAAAATATAAATCATTTTTGAATTTGGAATATCAAATATAGCTTAGGGTGAAGTTTTGGTATTTTTCTGAAAAACTTCAATTTTTGATGAATAGTGAAACCACTAAGTGGTACTTAAAAAAACTGATTTTTTGTTTAAATGAAATTTTACCACCTCTGTGTTTTGAATTTAAAAAATAAAACATAAATTTTTGTAATTAGGATGTAAAATTTGGTTTAATGGGATTAATATAATTTTTTGGTGAATAGTAACTTTTATGTTTTTAATCGCGATTAAAGGTAATTACTGTGATTTAAGGTTAAAATGATATTATAATAAAATGAAAATAAATTGAAACTTTTCCTAACCCTATTGGATGAGTCATGGCCGACCAAGAAAACCCATGGGTCAATTTTTGGGACCCCATGGAGCCACTTGGGTAAGATAATGACATTAATGCTTTTTATTTAAAGTAAAAGTAAAAATGACACAAACATGTATTGTTTTACTAAAACAATTTTTACATGGAGTTATACAAGTCATAGTTTTGACTATAAATAGTAATTGGAAAGATAAAAATATTTCCTACATCATAGTATTTTTTTTTATAATTTTTATACATTAAATAAAATAAATTATTTATAACATCATGATGATGCAACGATTACCTCATTATTTAACGATTTAAATTAAATGAAAAGATAATGTAAAATCTAAGACCTACACATGTAAAAAACCTATTTTATGGGTGGATTTCGAACTCTTATCACCTTATCCTCGAAATATATAATTTTGGGACCTTTAAAATCCGAAAAAAAATTATAATAAAGTAACCTTTTATAACTTTCCAAGAGTGCCCCTTCTCTCCTCTTATAAAAGGCCCCCACCTCTACCACCTTACCCACACCTCTCAAGCCATTTTCTCAGAAAACCCCTAACTATTTTGTCTCTCCACATCCCTCTATTACTTCTAGAATCCTAACTGTGGGCAGAAGTCTTCCAATGGAAGCCATTGAGCTCAAATCAAAAAGAGTTACCCGATTTAAAGGTAGTGTCTTCTCTTGTGTTCTTTTATTTTATTTTTCTTCTCCAACCCCCTAAACTCTTTTTATTCAGTTCTTTTGTAACAAATACAGTATATTAAATACACTAGGATGTTGTTATAAGAATGATTCGAGCTACACTTACACACACCTACATATAATGGTTAAAGAACATACTGTTTCTGTGGATGGTTAGTTTCTGCCTCACGAAACGATGATTGTTTAATATTCTTTTACCACCTTCAAAGGTGGACATTAAGATGTCAATATATTTATATATGATATATAGTATGTTTATGTTTTCCTTAATCTTCTTCATTTTTCATTTATGGTATACCTTTATGGTTTCCATTATGGGTAAACGTGATATTTTCTTTTTAGGAAGTGTATACTACCGCCCTCTCAAAGTGATTTGATTCATTAATACCATATGTGGTACGTATAAAGGATAGATTTAATGATATTATATATGATACCGTACTGGAATTATAATATTATTATGTATCATTATGTTTTAATTCCATTAAATATGAAATAGAAATGGAAGTAGTGTTCATGCGTACGTACGACTTACCATCTCCATGAACGGTGCATTTCATTTCTTACCTATAAATGTTATATAATATTATAAATTAATGTATATAATGGATATATATGATATATATGATATCTAAATAATTAATATAATTTTGGATATAATGGATATTTTACCCCATGAACAAACATGTAATTATAAAGTTTATTTTTGACTCAAGTAGAAATGATCGACAAAACGACCATTATTAACTTAAATAATTACATAGTGTTAATGACATGGTAATAAGTGATATAAAAGGAATAATGAACTTGAAAAATGTTCTTATTCAATTAGAAATTAACTCAAGTTTATTACTCAGGAGGTTAAAGAACGATTGAGTCAAGTCGGACCCGAGGTAAGGGAACTTCTTAACCCGATTTCCGTTCTTTGGGTTAATCTCCTACTTTCAAATTATGTCATGATATTATTATGTCTTATCTTGTATTTGTACTTTATTTTTGTGTAATTATAGTGAATACACATAATAAATCTATTTTATTTAAAAAAATGATCTTTTTATGGGACTTCGTCTCAATCTCCTTTCATTGAGGCAGATTTTGTTTTCTACACCACTTTCTTTTATACGGTGTATAAACCCCTTTGAATTTTACATTTATTCAAAAGGAATCTTTTTATACGAAGAGTTTTACTAAATGAAAAAAATGGAATGTTTTTGTCGTACGTATGTGGTGACAATGACTTCTCCACCGCCGTGACCATTATTTGAGCTTCGACTTCCTCTACACGCCATAACGTTTTTAATGAAAAATAAAAATCATGTTTTCTTTTCTTTTATTTTGGTATTGGAAATTATTTTCATAGTGTTTTTATTATATCAATGTGTTGTATTGATATACTATGATTGAAATGTGGAAATGTTATGTTTTCTTTATGCATGTTTTATGTAATACGATTATGTAATGGTTCTTGGGCATTGTTATGAAGACGAGTGGTTCCGTGATAAACGAAGGGCGGGTGAGCCCGATATAGCTCTCCAATGAATTGGGTAACGTGAAGGAGTTAAACGTTAAGGTTTCTCCAAAGAGATTAAGGGAATATACTGTGATGGGTATTCCAAACATAACTATGAGGGTTACTCCCTACGTAAGAATCTTACGAATTCCTCAAGTTACCTTTATGTCTGATGATTTTTATGATTTATTCATGATTTGATGAGGTATGTTAAAGTGATTATGTTTTATGGGTAACATATGATTTTGTTATTATGTATTCATGTTTCCTTTCCATATTTTTATATCCCTTACTAAGCTTTTTATGCTCATCCCAAGGTTTTGTAATGTTTTTCATAGGTCAAGGGAAAGGTACATGATATGATGATAGTGTCAAGGAAGTGTCAAGAAAGAATCCATTTTTTTTTTAAATCTATTTCCATTGATGGGAAAAATGAAAACTATCTTATATGTAACCACTTTGTTTAAATGTGGAATGTAATGCATGTTTTATGATCTAATTATCTAAAACTCTAAACCTAAAAAGATCCTCAATGTGTAATCTTGTAATAACTCAAGATTAAGTAAGGTTTAAGGCTGGTGCCTTATAAAAATGAAGCTTTCATTGGAGGTGATATCTTTAGATTGAGTTTTCCAATTCATATCATTATTTACTATGATTTTATTGGAAATTATAATTATCATTTTGTTTTGGGTATTTGGATTAAAATAGGGTCATGAAAACGAATCTATGAATGGTTTGTCCTGAGAAACTACATTGACCAACTAAAGAATCGTATTTGGGAAAAATTTTGGACATAAAGGAAAAATCCCCATATATTCCTATTATATGGAAATGATGAGTCTCCTAAAATCTAAGATTGTGTGGTTGATATCTCAAAACAATATATAACATGATTTTTTATGGATCCCTAAGGATCCTCCTTTGGATAGTGATAATTAAAATTACAATGAAAGAATTTATTTAATATGTATATAATGTTACATCCCAAGATTTTGAGATTTATTTTTCCCAAAATAAATACTATGTTTTCTAGCTTTATCCACATACAACCCTGAACTATAAAGAACTGTGACATATTAGATGAATATTATTAAGAAAATTTAAGAAAATTATAACCTTTAGTAAATAAATATATTATAATAAATAATAATTTCATACAAAATAGTACTAAGAACACTTAATGTTTCAAAATGGAAAATTTTCAATAAAAGTAGTTTTTCTTTATAGAATATATTTACACGATAAATTTTTAAATTTTATAGTTAAAATTTTTTAAATTATAATCATTTTTTAATTCATAATATCATATTTATCTTAGGGATAAATTTTGACATTTTTCTAAAATAACTAATTTTATGTGAATAAAAAACGAAATAGTTATTTTTATAATACCTTCACTTTAATGGCGTTATCATAACGCAAGAATGTTTTAAATTTTTATATAAAACAAATATTTACATAAAAAATAAATAATTTTAAATTAATGTATTAAATTTATAAAACTCTTACTTAATGGTTTTGAATCTTCATTAATATTTTACACTAAAAACTATTTTTATTCAAATATATTAAAAATTAGTTATAAAAAATAATAGAAATTAAATCTAAAATGATAGATTTATTTTTTTTATCCAAAGTTTTTTAATTTTATTATAATATCAATTTCATTTTTATTTATAAAAATATGAATACTAAAAAATTTTAATGGTCATTTTTTGGCGAAACATTTATTTTCAAATAATAATTTTATTAATGTTATAAAAAATTATATAATTTAAGAAGAAATATTTTATATAATAAAATTATTATAATTTTTACACATATATAAAAATATATTATCGATAATCAAATTTGAAACATTTCTTTTATAACATTTAGAACACTTGTGTGTGAAAAAAACATTTTTATACGAAGTAGTTTTTTTATATATTTATTTTTTCTAAATTAAATGTAATTTTTAATAATTTATAAACTGAATCATATAATTTTCGTATTAAATTTAGATTCAGAAAATAAAAAAATTCTAATATGTTCTACCTTTTGTTTTTAATCAAATATTAATTACTTAGTTAAAAACCAGTTACCATTGTAAAAACCATGATGGTAAAGTGTAAAATCTAATAATAAATGAATCAAACACTATTCAAAACATGCATAAAAATGTATATTATAATATTTATAGGCATTACATCACCAATAGATCATTATTTACCACAATGGGATGCTATGACCCTTGAATAGTGACATTCCATTATTTTAATGTTGTGGGTAATTCCAAAATTATTTTTCTCTTCACTTATAAAAGGGGATCACTTACATTGTTTCTTAATACACCTATTCCTTTATATTAAACATAAAAATATTTAATTTATCTTGTAAATTAATCATATAGTAATTTTATAGTCCTCTAGTCTCAATTAGTTAGCCTAGGGCCACTATTTCAAATGATATTTCCAAGAGAAATCTCAAGTTCTCAATATGTGTATTTCTAAATCCATACTCTTTTATTCTTAATCATCCTATTAAAAAATTTATATCCACCATAATATAATTAGAAAATTATTATTATAATAATTTAATGTTATTATATTAGTGTATAAACCATCATTAAATCCTTTTTACCCTCTATTAAATACAAAACATTATTGATTGTATGCGTATGCAGACTACCACCTCTACAAAGCAATGCGGTTAGTTATTTTAATACCATCATTCATGGACGGTAACAAGGATGGATTTTAGGAATGAATATGTTTAATATTTCCCAATTACAATTCTAAATAATAAATTATCTAATCCCTTCATTCCATCCCATTCACTGAGAAATAGAATCGTTAATCACGTGTTTGGGAAAACTACCACTTCCATAAAAGTTGAATTTAATTTTGAATCACCACCCAACATGGATGGTTCTAAAAATGAATTTAAGGAAGTTAAATGAAATATATTAAATGGTAAATTTTTTTTAAATTTAATATTAACATTATATAAAAACATTTCATTTCGTGTTAAATCATTATAACACACACTTGTTTTGGTTGATTTTACCACCTATAGGAATGATGTTATAATTTTTAGGTTATAAATGAGTAAGGAATTTTACATAATGAAAATATAAAGTAATAAAAATGTATATAATTTTTTATAATTATTATTTAATGGTGTTATTAATATTAATATACTTTGTTATGACTTATAATCATGTCAAAAATTATTCATCTTAATTTCATTTTTCACAAACCATATTAATATATTTCATCAAGTCGAAGGAGTCATAAGGATTAATTTTAAAAAAAATATTATAAAACTTTTAATAATATGGTAATGATGAAATTTTAAACAATAATTTTTTATTAACCCCACCACTATGAAACTTATACACAAAAATAATCGAAACCATCATAATATCCTACAATGTAAATGAACTATGACTGCATAACATAATAGTGATAGATGGTTATAAATTATGAGTATAAAATGTAATATGTTTGAATAAGGATATAAAATTATTGATTAATATGTTTATTTTTATTTTGTTGAATGTTTTAGAATGTTCAATGAAGAAGGATTCAAGGTAATGGGTTCTTTGTCTCAAATTTAATTTCATGAGACATATTTCATATTTTTCACCATAATATCTTTGATATGATGTGATTAATAACTAATAAATTTATTTAAAAAAAATTATATAATACATAGGGTTTGAAGATCTATATAGTTTTATTTATTCCAAAAGAATTTGATTAAAATGGTATCAAGGTTTTTAGGGTTTTTATGTCTCGATTTTACTTTATTAATATATGATGCATATTCACCAGTCATTTCTGTTTTTATATATATTTAGGGAATTCATTTATTTTATCAAAAAATTCATGTTATCTATTGTTTTTAAAAAATAAATCTTGTTGTATATTTTCAATGGTTTTTTATCTAAGTGTTACTAATGTTGTAAGCTATTCTAATAATTTGAATCTCATTTCATTGAGTTATAACAAATATTTTAGAATGTTTTTATTTTATGCTTGGTTTCTCCCACCCTATGATTTGTTATTGAAATTTATCATTTTATATAGGGATAATGATTCTTTTGATTTAATTATTCTTCTATAATGAATTTCAAAACCCCCTCCCTCCCTAGGTACCCATGTTGTGCCGATAACAAAGGAACAGAGATAATGACCCCCAAGTCTCACCTACAATAGGACCAGGGTTCGCAATTAGTACCAAGGGTAAAAAAATATCTCAAATGGGAGGTATTACCATATATAATAATAGGATCAATTTATGGGATAAATCGGAAGCAAGAAAATAAATAAAATAATATAAAAATAAATCCAAAACCATACCACAACCCATGTATAAATAAAACAGATATAGATGAGTCTTTTAATAATTACCCCAAAGAAAAAGATAAGGTTATTACACAACAACATCTCCAACTCCAAATATATAAATTTCAATCATGGTACATGAAATTCCCATGAAACCCTAAAAACATTATATATATGTATATATAAACGATGATCAATACGTATAATCAAAATGAACATACTAATGTCACTCATGCACATGTGAAAAGAACATTTTAATGCACCAGTGAGAAAATAATAGAACCGACGACAACTAAACAAATTAACTATCCCATGTCATCCTTACGGAGGAACACTCACCATATAACACATCTAATAATAATAACATCATATGAATCTTATTGTTAAATAGTTACTACGAACTACTTACTAATAGATCTCCACTCTCACAAACTAATATTATATGTCTCAGCACTCCCATCACCTCTGTATAACATAAAATAAAATCACATCTCGCTCAAATATATCTTTTCCATCACATCACATCATATCCCACCTGAATACACATGGTCCATCAAATCACATCAAATCACACTATGCTCGAAGACACCTTGGTCATCACATTACATCACATCTCACCCAAATACAGTTGGTCCATTACCTAAAATCACATCTCACCTAAAGACATATAATACGTCACAATCATGGCCAGAGTAGTTGGGTATCATGAACATTAAAGACATAAACATCATTACCTCCACCTACCATAAATGACCCCCACCATAATCCACCTCAACATTTCATCACAACTACCACTATTTCAATTTCAACTTCTGGACATCACATGTCATGCATATATAACTCACCTGGAAGAGAGATTGAGAAATGTGGGGTATAAATTAATTCGTCCTTTTCACTGGGATATTGGAATAAAAACCCCTATATATATCTCTCTCTTTGTGTTTGTGTTTCAAAACATGATGCTTGATGTGGGTGGAGTTCATTTAGAAATCACAAGGAGAAAAATTAATAGATATATTTCCACACACAATACCAACATATGGGTTCACAAAAAGAGTTCCAACTAACTCACTACATCATCGACAAACCTCATAACATCTACTAATATCACTACCACCACTAAATTAATAAAACAATATAAAATACCATAATCCTCAAAAAAATATTATTTCACAATTTAATAAATTTTATATATTTTACATTACCAACCAATATCATTCATTAAGCCCATTCATTTTCAAACCATCCATTTCTTTACTTCATCCCATTTAATTTACTTTAATCAAAAATAACATTAAACTGCACATCCCATTATAATTCAATGTTCATTTGATATTTCAACCCAAACCATTTTAATTCCTTATTACCTTTCATTCCAATACTACCTAAGAAACTACCACAACAGAAAACCACACAAAGAAATATCCCATTATTCTCATGCCAACAAGCCTGCATCACTCCCCTTTCATAGCCACAACCACTTACACTTATCATAAAATCACTGAACCACATCATAACCACACATCACTTCCTTATATCATAACCACATATCAACTCCCCTCATCAAATCCACACACCAAAAACTCTTTTCACATCACATTCAAATAAAATAATTTAGATTTACCAAGTGGATTTCATCATATTCCACTTCATTATTTCAAGGTAATTTTCACGCAAGCCATAGATTCCGGGGGGAACCGTTTTATTAATCGGATATAATGGGTTATTTAATTCCATTGTAGGATATTATAAACAAAAACAATGAGGTTTTCATAAAGAAATTAATTTTCAGTACCAACAGAGGCTCCCAACATCGAAGATTTTTAGTGAGGCATCAATCCTATACAATCATAATATAAATACTATCAATGATGTAAAATATATGATTTTAGTCCCCTAAACATTTAATTTAAATTAAACTAGATTTGTATCTTTATTAATCACTATATACTGCATTCCTAATATAAAAAAATTATGCCCCTCCCACATGATACAATAGGTGAGAATCAAAGGATCCCCTAAATTAAATAGATGTTTCTGACTCTTTGTGAAAGGTAAGAAGAAGAGTAAGTACACTAGTGAGAAAAAAAATGATCGAGACCATTCTTAACATCCTAGAACACAACGAACAAACAATTCCATTTTCAAAAAAACATCAAAAATAACATTTTCCTTTGGAGGAAACCTCTCTAGACAAGAAAAGTGGAGGGATGTGAAAAGGAATAGAGTAACTCACCTAAACAACTATACATTGTTCCACCTTGGTAAAGGTTAAGATAACATGATTGATAACTAAAAGGACTCCAAGTAATAACTTGGGTCCCCCATAAAATGGTACAAATGTGGGAAAAGTAATTAGGATTGATAAGTTCTATGAATTTATAACCAATATTAAAAACATAAGACTGTGACATAACCTACCCTTCGACTTCACATGGTGTGGTAAAATCACTTCTAAGATATATGGTTATCACCACATCATAGATCTTTAAAATAGGGGTAAAACCCACAATATAGGATGGGGAACCATGCCACATAGCCTCAAAATCAAGAAGAGGACCACATAACAGTCGGAATTTGTATATCACAGAACCTCACAACTAGGATGGGTGTTAAGACGTAGCCAAGCTCCATGGAATGACTCCCCTAAAAAAAGGAAGAACCTTTTAAGAGTCCACCCCAGACTCCAAACTACATCTAAAACCCCAATTCCATAACCACTCAGGTGAGGAATCTCCTCCATGCCATATGCTCTCTCCCCTCAACAACTACACCAAAAAGGGTAGTGGCATTGAAAACCTCACCTTGTGACCCTACACCATAGAAAATACGTCTATAACACACTATTTATCCCCTATCATATGCACATAGTATCCATGAAAATGGTCTCCCTCCCTATGAAATCTCATCTCCATATCCTCCTCTTAACTACCAAAATCCACTAGATTTCCACCAATCACCTCCACCATGATAATTCCAACAAAGTAATAGGTCAGAAGGTCGGGTCCATTACATCAAATACCTCATAAATTATTATAAACTTTTATAATAAAAACAAACCCATAAGTAAATAAGGAAATTTTTCAGATATATATCCCGTGTGATACCACTAAAATATCTTGTTACAATTAAAACCCCACCACTAGTAAAACAAACCAAAACTTGTATAAATCTTCTAAAAAAAAGTTCACACAACCACACCAACACACCAATTTACCATATTATTCTCCAATAATAGCACCACACCATTTCATACTATACTTAAAACACCTACCTTCCATATAAACATATACACAACCATCTCTATAACCACACAACCAAAACCAACGACCTCCACAACCATGATACGATAGATCCCCAAGGAAAAAAAGAGAAATTATGCATTATGTGTAATGATATTGTCCACTTTGTGTGGAACTAACACACCCCCATGGTATTAATTATTTAAGGGTGATCATTATCCCAATTAGGAACTAGTTTTTCCCTTAAACATATTCTTCAAGTTATAACATACCTAAAACCTACAACGAAGAATCACAACTCATAAACTAGTATGATTTTAAACATTACATCATCAAGGAAAATTGATCTGTTAAAAATAAGAACATATCAAACCCAATTCTGGTATAGGGAACACATATACATCTCATGATCCCGATTACTCTCCTCCAGGTGATTAGATAGTTTTTCATTATTCATTTCCACCCTTATACCACTTTGTCAAAATGGTTTTGTATTGTAAATTCCAAATACAATAAAAAAAATTTACTTTAAATTTGTTTTAATTAGTTGACATTTATCACTATTCAAAAGTTAAATTTCACTTTTTTATGGTTACAATATAGTTGGTGGTGACATGGAGATCCCACAGTGGAATTCAATAAAAACAAGCCATACTGCACAAGATCCCAAGCAGGCATGTGTGATAAAATTTGAATTTTGGCTAATATCTGCATCCAATTGGGTTAAGAATCCATGAAAGAATATAAAAACCAATGGTGTATATTTATATATAAGAACATGGATAACAATTCCTCCGTTTTGAGGAATAAAATTTCCAATAATGGGGAAAATATTCATTTTTCATAGTCTCAATGTCACTTATGTAGTTTAACCATATCTCGGGTTTTAGACCTCCAAATGATTACAAATTTTTGGTGGAGATATTAATGATGTGGGAAAATGAAATTTTAGTTCTTTAAATAGTGAGATAATATATTATAGTCACCCAAAACCATGATCAAAATATTATCTCAAAATATGGGTATCCAAAACCACTTTTCACTTTCCCTATAATTAGAACCATGGGAACCCCATTTGTATGTTCATATAAGGGGAAAGCTATGAATTTTTTGAGTTTAAAATGACTCATATATTCATCCTATAATTTATATAATCCCCTATCCTCATTTGGATGTCAAGGATCATTACTACAAAAATGGGCAAGGGAAGCACCCCCTTATATCAGCGCTAAGCAAAAGCACTAATAAAGGTTACCCTGTATGAGTGCTAAAATTTTAGCGCTGATACATGGATTCATTATCATCACTTTTCTAGCACTGATAGAGGGCCTCTTTATCAGCGCTAGAAAAGCACTGATAAATAATCCATGTATCAGTGCTAAAATTTTAGCACTATTACAGTGTAACCTTTATCAGCGCTAAAGAAGCGCTGATACAGAAATGATTTATCAGTGATTTTTTAGTGCTGATAAAGAGTACCATTATCAGCGCTAAAAAATTGCTGATAAAGGATACCTTTATCATCACTAAAATGTTAGCGCTGATAAAGGTAGTCTTTATCATTGTTTTGTTAGTGCTGATAAAACCTTAGTCCATTTTTTTATAAAGTTGGTCGCATAGTGCCCTCATTTTATCACTACCTAAATCTCTCACGGTACTCGAACCCTGTGACTCCCCTCTGCCATCCGCTGAGTTTGTGTTCCCAGACCTCCACCACCCTCGCTTCTCGTTGTCGGTACTCCTCCGCCCTCACTTCTCATTGTCGGACCTCCGCCACCCACAACTCCCTCTTCGGTTTTCCGGAACTTCGCATCCTGTAACGCCCTCTTCGGTTTTCCGGACCTCCCTTTAAGGCATGTTTTCCAAATATTTTTTTAATATTGTTCTTTTTGTTGGTTGAATCATTGATGGATATTGATTGTGTTATTTAATTTGGATTCATTGGTATGTTTTGGGGGTACATTTCCTTAGGTTTAGAATTATGCTCTTAGTGGTTCTTCATGGTTAGTGGTTGTAGTCTCTTATTTGGGTGAAGGGATTTGTTCTTAGTATATTTCCTTCTTATGTCCCACCATTTTAGTGAAAATTTAAATGGTTGGGTGACCTATTCTAGGTATATGGACATTATTGGGATTTTCACTCTTCTTAGTGATATAGACGTGTCATTTGGAGATGCATGATGTTCTTGGAGGATATACATTAAGGGTTCTTGGGAATATTGGTAATATGTTCATTTTAATTTTTTCATAATGGTCCTCTATTCGCTGAATCTTCCCATTTGATCCTCTATCCCAAGGTGAAACTCCCTCCCTTTCTCTCTTCCCTTGGGCTCTATTTTTAGGGTGATTTGGCCTTTTATATACAAGGAATCTCTAAGTAAGAATATCATATTCTCTTTTATTCTTATTTCATGGTCACTACTTTTTTATCTCTTGGGTTATTTTTCTATAGAAAGGTTCTTGACCTAGGTTGGATTTAATCTCATTTATTTTGGTTAAATATTTATGGTTATGTTGTTTAATTTCATCCTTAGGGACTTTCCTTAGTTCAGTTGGTGGTTTCATTCTGGTTTTGTGAAGATATCAAGAAATAGGTAGGTTGTTCCATTATTTGACATTGTTTTAGGTGTTTAATATGATTTATTTGGTTCTAAAATGGTTTTATAAGTTGATTGGGTTGTGGGAAACATGTTTTCCAATTTTTTTGTTGTGCGTAAGGGTTTGATAATGATTTGACTATTGTACATGGTTGTTTATCATGTGTGTTTCTATTATTGGAAGTGTCATTGTATAAAATAGATATAATTTTATATAAGGGGTGGAATTGAGAACAATGGAATCCTAGTTATTTAGGTGGGTATATTAGGTCTAGTATATTAGGTGAATTAGTCAGGCCAATGATTGGTCTCCTTAATAAGGATATACATAACAACACTAACTAAACATTCATGTTCTAGGGATTGGAGGCTCAAATAGGACCTTCATGTCTAAGAGATGTGATCACCAAGAGTGCGAGGATCCTAGGACCGTAGTAACCCTAATACCTTAGATATTTTCTATAGTGCTCATACTATTCTTACCATTATCATGTCACGTTTACTTTATCTTTCATTTCAAAGAATGTTTTATTTAAATTGTATCTTCCTTTTTCTTAAAAAATAACATGTTAATGTTTATCATAATTTCATTACATGGAATCTATTTTTGTTGTGTCCGACTAGGTATGTTGGATTACACCTTATATACACCCTCAGGTTTATGTAGACATTATTATTTTTTACCCAGTTAAAGGCAAGGTTCCCTTGGTGGTGATGGTGGATATTTGTGCTAGTAGTTCCCCTTTTGGTGACTGTTATTGGTTTTGGAATGGGGATGTTGACCCTCATGTTTCATGGAGGCTTGGTTGTATTGTTGGTGCCCTTACCTTTTTTTTGTTATTTTGGTTTTGGTTGAAATTGTTAAATGTGTATCCCCTATTGCAGTGTTATCTTTTGGTCTATTATATTGTAAAATTTGGTTAGGATATGGTGTGGGGTTATTATGTAATATTTATGGTTTTTTACATGAAAAAATCATTCCCAAAGGTGTTACTCAATTCCTAGGCACTAGTTACAACCCATGGGGATTGGTAATTCCCTTTGGACCTTCCCACGAGTTGGGTCAGGTGTCAAGTGGGATGGCAACCTGGCCTAGTTCATTACAAGAAGTCTACACCATAGTATGGTTGTCTAAATCCTTTCTGTGCCGTGTCCATGGGAGGATTCCACATGGTATCTTTTTTTATAGTCGTAAATTCCATGAGCCCCATTTTATATTCGTTTTTATCCTACACAACTCTCATTTTAAATATTGATTCTTTAAGGATTACAAGAGTCATTTTAACTCATCCAAACTCCCTTCTTCTCATATAGAAGCTCCAGTGGATGCGTTTGGTTTCTCTCTGATAAGGGGATCTCTCATAGATTGGAAATCATCTATCTCCTATTATATCCTCCTTATAGAGTGATAGATCATAATATTTTTCGTGAATATAATATTCTTTTTCATGAATCTTGATTATAGGTTAGACTAATTGATCTCCTACACCTTCATTATTAATTGACAAATCCCATTATGGGTGTTAAGATGGGTTGATCTCTAATTAAAGGCAGGTGGTTCCACAATGTTTCTTCCACACAATTGAAACGTTTTTTCTTGATTTATTCAATATGAATTATAAAAAATAATTTAATATGATTTGAATTAATGTGGATTTTATTTGTGATTTTAGAGGCATATATTTTTGAAATAAATCCCCTTCTTAGTTGTTTTTTGTGTCATGAAATGATTTGAGAAACTATATATTTTAGTGGGAATATTTTATAAAATAATTATCCTTTATTTCAAAAAAAATATTAGAATATCATATGATTTGAAAAGGGAATAGATTTTATGAAAACATATGAATTGGTTTTGAAATGAAAATTCATGTTGAAAACTAAAATTGGGTATTTGAATGTAATATTAAATGAAATTATTTTTAATGATTGATTTTCCCATGTTTGGTTGATTATTTGATTTGAAGTATATGAAACTAGGGTATTTAGTGGTAATTTGGATAAGAATGTTAGGATATAATCTCCTATAACTAGATTTACGATTAAAATACTAACTTAAACATACTATGACATGAATTTTTCCCCAATGGGAATTTCAGTCCCGATGACCTGAGTCATGGGATGTGTTCACACATTGAGCCAAGATCACTGATTGAGTTGTGTGAGGATCATATTACTAGAAAATAAAATACCATAGGGTTTGATACATGTTACTATGATATAATTGTTTTTATTATTACATGACATTGATTATAGAACTAGTTTTTTCATGCCAACTAATTTATATAAGAGCTTTATATACATTGTTCATTTAAGTAAGTTTTTATATATCTTCCATCTTTTTTATTATGAAAGTATGTGATTTTGGAAATATGTAAATACTAAGATACCATATTGGTACATGTTACTAATTTTTACGTGTGACTATACACTTATTATATTTTCTTATTATTTCTTACACACCACTACTTGAGTCGAGTAACCTGATTGAAATCCATATTGGTACTTTAGTTCTGATGTGGATATGGTTTTTTATGTGTTTGTGACATGTTTATGTGTGGATATATGGATACTTAGGCATGATGATATTGAATATAGAGCTGAGACCTAGGAGTGGTATATGTATCATTCTTGATTATTCTTGTGTTTGGTCTGGGGTGATTTGAGGAAACTATAATGAATCTAAGGTAATTATATTTAATGAAGATGAATAAATTCTAATGGTTAGGTTCTATTAATAACTATTCTTATAAGTAAGTGGTTGTATTCTACTATATTTTGAAGTCTTTTTTTGTGTAATTGAACCATAAATACTAATATTTGAGATTCAAATAGGATGAAGATGAATAAAGATCGGATGGATGCTAAACGTTTAACAATAGAGTATGCTAACGGAGTGAAAGAGTTCATCAAGTTTGCAATGGATCAAGCAAAGGATCCTTCTCAAATCCTTTGTCCATGTTTACGTTGTTTTTATTCCAGAATACTTACTCTATAGGAGTTGGAAGAAAATTTTACATGTCACGGAATAGATCAGAGTTATAAATGTTGGAATAAACATGGATAAAAGGCGAATGTAGCTACTGGCTGGGATAAAACTGCGTTTTATGGATCGTCAGATATGAATACAAATATGGATAATGAAGAAGACTGTATGGAGGATGTGATTACAGATATCAATGATGATGAATATCGTATTGAGGAAATGACAAAGACAATTCAAGATGAACTCTGTGATTTCCCAAAATTGTTTTAGAAGTTAAAGAGTTGTGCAAAGATGCCATTATATGATGCTTGCACTAAGTATACAACATTTTCAGCTGTAATGAAGTTGTATAAATTGAAAGCAGGCAACAGATGGAGTGATGTCAGTTTTACGGAACTACTTTCCCTCTTTAATGACATGCTCCCGGAAGATAATGAGCTCCCAAGCCGGGCATATGAAGCTAGACGAATGATACGCTCTATGGGAATGATTTTTTAAAGAATACATGTCTACCCAAAAGACTATATATTGTTTCGCAAGGAGAACAAATCACTTACAGAATGCCCAAAGTGTGGTGCTTCTCGATACAAGAAAGATAAATCTAATCCTACGAAAGTTGTATGGTACTTTCCAATCATTCCAAGGTTTAGGAATCTATATGGAAGTGAAGAAACAGCAAGACAATTTTTGTGGCATGCAGTTAAAAGAAATAAATATGGGTTATTACGTCATCCGGCTGACTCTCCTCAATGGAAGAAAATTGATCTTGAGTATCCTGAATTTGGAAAAGAGCCGAGAAACCTTCATCTTGTGTTATCTACAGATGGAGTGAATCCTTTTGGTTTTCAAACCAGCATTCATAGTACATGGCCTGTTATGTTGATAAATTATAACTTGCCACCCTGGTTATGCATGAAGTGGAAATTCATCATGTTATCTATGCTTATATCAGGACCAAAACCACCAGGTAACGATATTGATGTTTATCTAGCTCCTTTGATCAAGGATTTGAAGTTATTATGGGACTTATGAGTAATGTTGTATGATTCTTATAAAAGTTAATCCTTCACATTGAGAGAGATGTTGTATGGGACAATAAATTATTTCCCTGCTTATGGAAAATTTTCAGGCTATAGCATTAAAGGAACTCAAGGGTGTCCCATGTGCGAAGAAGATACAAAAATAATTAGGTTGAAACATTCATCGAAATCTATGTTTTTAGGACATCGTAGATTTATACCTCTTCGGCATAAGTACCGATCTTGGACGACATCATTCAATGGATGTTCAGAAAAACATGCAACACCTTCTCTACTAAAAGGTGATCAGCTGTTTGAGAAAGTAAAAGATATGAACACTGTTTTTGGTAAACCATTTTCAAAAAACCTTATGAAAATTTGTTGAAAAAAGAGATCAGTTTTTTTTGAATTACCATACTAGAATTGTTTGTACGTCAGACATTTTCTTTATGTGATGCATGTGGAAAAAAATGTATGTGACAGTGTTATCAGAAAATTTCTAAATGCCCTTGGAAAAACAAAAGTTGGAATTAAGGCAAGGTTGGACATGTTTGACATGGGAATACGAGAAGAGTTGGCTCCCGTGAAGGGTGAAAATCGAATGTTTCTTCCTCCAGCTGCTTATACTCTTTCTAGGGCGGAGATATATCAGTTTTGCAACTTCTTCAATGATGTAAAGGTTCCATAGGGGTACTCATCAAATATCAAGAACATTGTGTCAATGAATGATTTGATGTTAAAAGGTTTGGAATCACATGATTGCCATGTTTTGATGAAAGATCTAATTCCTATAGCTTTACATTGAATTTTTCCCAAGAATGTTCATCATACGTTAACCAAACTTTGTTTCTTTTTCAAAGCTATATGTAGCAAAGTTTTAGGCCTGGGGAAATTTCCAGATATGGAAAAATAAATTGTCATCATATTATGTGAATTAGAAATGTTCTTCCCACCAATATTCTTTGATATGATAGTTCATTTGGTGATTAACTTGGTGAGAGAGATTCGACTTTGTGGTCCTATGCACTATATATGGATGTATCCTTTTGAATGGTATTTGAAGATTTTGAAAGGGTATGTCAAAAATAGAAGTCGACCAGAGGGTTTTATAGTGGAGAGATATATTGGTGAGGAAGCCATTGAATTTTGTACTGAATACCTATCTGATGTGGAAAGCATTGGTCTCCCGAAATATCATCACACTAGACGCATTGAGGGAGAGGGAATTTCTGGAAGAGAAGTTGTGACAATCAGTATTACAGATCAGGAGCAGGCTCATCTTTTTGTTTTGCATAATATTTGGGAGGTTTCTCCATATATTGAAACTCACAAAGAAATTCTTAGGCATTTGAATCCATCAAGGGATGAAAAATGGTTATCAGATACACATAATCACCAGTTTATAGGATGGTTTTAGGACCATATTTTTAACCAGTTGGATGAGAATCCGAATTCAATTTCAGAACAACTTTGATAGTTATCCGTTGGACCAAGTGTGTATATATTATCTTACAGTGGTTATGTAATTAATGGTTATACATTTTATACAGATAAACATGATGAAGATAGTACCATGCAAAATAGTGGAGTTACACTAGTGGTTGAAGTGATGCATGTTTCTGGTAGTAAGGACAGAAATCCAATTTATTCAAATATGTCATACTTTAGCATTATCAAACTAATATAGGAGTTGGATTATACAACATTCATATTTCCTATTTTTCAATGCAAAAGGATTGATAAAAATAGTGGTGTTAAAATAGATGAATGAGGATTTGTAAAAGTTGATTTTAGTAAAGAAGGGTAAAAAGAAGAACAATTTATAATGTCATCACAAGAGGTACAAGTTTTTTATGTTCCAGATCCTGCAAACCGAAAGTGGTCGATTGTTCTGTTATCGTCCAAAACTACTGAAGGTTTTAATGAAAATTCAGTTGAGGATGATCCTTTTAGTGGTACGTCATAATCATTTCAGAGTAATCCCAATGCAGATGATGTTTGGTATGTTAGAGGAGACCACAATGAAGGGATTTGGATAGTCGATAAAGGTTTAAAATCACTTCAACCTTTGAAAAAAAGAAATAGGGGTCAGTAAATAGGTTATATTTTGTTTGTAATATAGATCTTGTTATCTCATGTTATTATATTATCATTACTGAATTTATGTAATCTGAATTAACTGTTCAACCACTTTTGCAGATAATGACTTCTGCACATTCTGGTGCTCCTAACCTTGAGGCTGAACAAGTCTCTCAAACAGCTGCTACTGCCGCTGCTCCTGCAACTCATGCTGCTGCTGCTATTTCTCTTGTTACGGCTCATGTTGCTCCTGCTTCTCCTCCTACAGCGGCTCCTACTACAATTGCTGCTATTTTGGCTCTTGCTACTCCTAGTGTTGAGGTCTAACAACAATCAGCACATGTCTTTGATACCATTCTAGATGAACAGATAGATGATGTTGATATCGATGAAATGGTCGGGAATGAAGGACTGATGTCGCAGAAAACACAGGTGCATCGTAGTTTGATGGTGTTAGACAAAATTCTTAAGGCGAAAAGCAAAGGAATCAAATTTTATGTCGGATGGAATGCCCAAGGCCAACCTGTGAATCCCAACAAGGCTATGTTTAGCAGATACATTGAAGTTTTCACTCAGCAACGCATGCCGATTGACATAGATTCATGGTACTATGTTGTGTCTGGGCTGAAGGCTGTGATCTGGGAAGAAATTACAGTAACATTATGAATTTATTTCTTTAATTTAATAGCAAATAAAATAATGAAACAATGTCTTACTCTTCTTAATCTCTGGTAGAGTACATTTATAGTAGATTATTCACACAAGAATTATGTACTAAGACTTGCAGGAAAGATTCATCGAGGTTTTTGCATTATTTTAACAAGATGCCACCTGAAAGATTCTAAAGGTAAAATAAACTCGCACCCACCCATTTTCTATGCTCACTTGATATCCCAAGAAGCATGGGATGCATTTATTGTCCGTCGTGGGTATGAGAAGTTTCAGGTACATTGTGGGTGATAATACGTTGTTTGAGGATACCTATATTCATCACTTTGATTGTCAATACTTCATTTATGAAACAGAAAATCTGTACTAAAAATAAGGAACGTGCAACAAAACTAACATACCCCTATCGTAAAGCAAGGATAGGGTACGTTTCATTAGAAAAGAAAATGGTACGTATTTTAAATTTATAGTAATATTGGTAGGTGCCAATAAACAACATCATAATTATATTTCTGTGTTTATATGTATATTGATGAGTCTAAAACCAAATTCACTTCCATCCCATGTCATGTGCTATGGAAGGAGGCACGTGTGAACAACGAAGGGAAGTTAGTAGATGAGAACACACAGAAAGCGTGGGAAATATGTGTAAGTATGACATGATGATAAAAATATTTGTTTAAAATTTCTATTACATAAAAATAATTAGTTATTTTCCTATATCTGACAGTCACAGGAATCAGCTACTCCTATAGTAGATGCCAACCTATTATCAATGAATTTGAAGCAGCCATAAAAATATAGTCGTGTCAGAGGTGCAGGGTTTGGGGTGACACCCCGGGTATATTTTGAGAAGAAAAAAAATGGATGATACAGATGAAAAATTGGAACAAATGTGAGAAAAAATAGAAACCCTTGAAGAAGGATTGCAATGGCAGGGAGAGTTTCTAGAAACTTTTATGGGTGGGAAGCAAAGGGAAGACACAACTCAGAAACAACCAGTGCGTGAACATCCCGCCTCACCCCCCACCAGCTTTGAGGCGAGGCATTCACCTCAAAGAACTGTATTAGTCCTGGTAATCAATATTCTAATAATTGTTCCCATGAAATGTGAATGAGACAAACACTGATAATTTTTCTGTACTGATCTTCTACAGGGTGATAATGATTGTGATTTATATCTGTCAACACACAGCTATCACCTTCTTGCAAGGGATACAGTGTTCAATATCCCAGATGCCACACTGCATAATATACCACTTCCAAAAGATCATCTGAAAGTGACGATTACTGTACCTCATGAGCCAAAAGCAGAGCTACATATTCCACTTGATGATGATGATATTCATACGGTCGAAATAGATATTGGAACATTCATTGCATGGCCATCACAACTTGTAAGAGTACATGTGGACAAAGAGGTATTTATTTCCTTTTTTCAATCTATACCCTTAAGAATTAATGAAAAAATGGACTGAATCAATGATTGTTGTTATAGACGGAGAAAGGGAAGGGGGTGAAAAATTTCGGCTCAAAACCATCTAAAGGATCGACCAAACGATCCCAAGGAGATACTAAGAGCACAATAACACCACCTTTTCTCTATCCACATTTACTAGCGTTGAAGAGTCATGTGGATACGAAGATAAAAGATGGTAATAGTCATATAGTGGTTTTTTAAGAGAATATATACAGAGAGGAAAGTCAATATTTCGTTGCTGCTGAAAATGTAAATGAAATCCTTGAAAACAGTTGGCTAGGTGTCACAGTTGTAAATGTATATATGAGGTATGTTTCCATGAATTGATTTTCTAAAATCTGATCTAATGTAAAAATTATGACTAAATGAATTTTATATTGTTGACAGACACATTTATGAAAAACAGTTGAAGGAATTTTCCCATGAGCCAAGATTTGGACTCGTTAGTCCTCATATCACATAAACACACCGAACAAAAATAGAGCCATAAAAAAGGGATGAAATAGTGAATGGATTGCTGAAATCATTTGAAAGAAATATTACAGATGAAAGACTTTTCCTAATACCAACTATTAAGGGGTAATACTCTACGATTAAATCATATCAATTATATTTTAACTTCTTTTATTAATTATTCCATTTTGTGTTTTTAGGCAACATTGGTTGCTAATTGAGGTGAACTTGGATACTCCAAAGATTTATTTTCTAGATTCAAAGCAAGGATATCCATCAAACCGACCACACATGATGGAGTTTTTGAATTTGTAAGACACTACATCTTACATTTTAGGTCTAAACATCAAGTAATATACTTTATATTATCTTTTTCTGAGGATTCTGTTATGATAGGGTGGTGTAATATTATCATCTAAAAAAAGGTATGAGGAAAGGGGATAATCATAGGGAGGAAAGCAAGAACTACGTCTGGACAAATATCAGGGTATATATAATAAAATTTCACTATCCAAACACATCTCAACACAAGTTACTTATTCTCCTAATGATCAATTTTTTTGCAGTGTCCAAAACAAACAAACGATAATGATTGCGGTTATTATGTTTGTAAATTTATGAAATAGATCATTTTTCATCAGCAAACTAGCATCCCTAAAGAGGTATTTTCAAAAACAACTACTAGTTCATTTAATTTATTTATTAATTATTTATTTTTATATTTTACAGTACTACTCTGACTGCCGAAAAGCCTCATACTCACAAGACGATATAGATGTGTTCAGAAATGAGTGGGCTGCATACCTGATGGAAGATTGTACACAAATACAATGAATATCTTACTTGGGTACATGTACAATTGGTGGTAATTTTTGATAGGGGTTAAGGGGATCAAAAGATGAAACATTGTTGTATATAAATGTTCATAGGAAAATTATAATTGTTATTAAATAAAACATCATTTCTCCAATGAGTCATTTTCCCATTTTAATAGATGATATGAACCAGAAAAAATCCCAGTAGAATGATCCATGGGTCCTTTATGACGTGTAAGATTCAACCTCGCCTCAATCTGAGGCACAGTGTGACCGCTACAACTCAAAGGGTCTCTCTTTTCTTTAAAATGGACACAATTTTAACTGAAAACAACAACTGACCTACGGAAATCTGACCAAACGCATTCAGATTGTGTTGATCCTTTAGTAAAACAATACAAGGATCCTTTGTGATGTGTAAGAGTCAACCCTGCCTCAATCTGAGGCACGGTGTGACCGCTATCACTCGAATGGTCTCTCTTTTGATTAAAATGGACACAATTTTAATTGAAAACAACAACTGACCTACGAAAATCGGACCAAATGCATTAGGATTGCCTTGATCTTTTATAAGAATGATCCAAGAGTCCTTGGTGATGTGTAAAAGACATATCTTGCTCAATATGAGGCACGGTGTGGCCGGTACCACTCAAAGGGTCTCTCTTTTGTTTAAAATGGACACGATTTTAAGTGAAAACAACAAATGACCTACGGAAATCCAACCAAACGCATTTGGATTGTGTTGATCCTTTAGAATAAAGATCCACGGCCCTTTGTGACTTGAAAGAGTCAAACCCGCCTCAATCCAAGGCACGGTTTGACCACTATCACTCAAAGGTTCTCTCTTTTGTTTAAAATGGACACAATTTTAATTGAAAACAGCAACAGACCTATGAAAATCTGACCAAACGCATTCAGATTTCCTTTATCCTTTAGTATACTGATCCATGAGTCCTTTTTGATGTTTATGAGTCAACCTCGCCTTAATCCAAGGCACGGTGTGGCCGATAGCACTCAAAGGGTCTTTCTTTTGTTTAAAATGGACACAATTTTAATTGAAAAAAAAAACTGATCTATGAAAATCTGACCAAACATAGTCAGATTGCCTTGATCTTTATAAGAATGATCCAAGGGTCCTTGGTGATGTGTAAGAGTCAACCCTGCCTCATTCCGATGCACGGTGTGATCGCTATCACTCCAAGGGTCTCTCTTGTATAAAATGGACACAATTTTAATTGAAAACAACAACTGACCTAAGAAAATCTGACCAAACGCATTCGGATTGTGTTTATACTTTAGGAGAATGATCCAAGGGTCCTTGGTAATGTGTACGAGTCATCCCTGCCTCAATCGGAGTCACGGTGTAGCCAGTACCACTCAAAGGGTCTCTCTTTTGATTAAAATGGATACTATTTTAAGTGAAAACAACAACTAGCCTACATAAATCTAACCAAATGGATTCGGATTGTGTTGACCCTTTAGGATAATGATCCTAGAGTCCTTTTGGATGTGTATGAGTCAACCCCGCCTCAATCCGTGGCACGGTGTGACCGCTACCACTCAAAGGGTCTCTCTTTTGTTTAAAATGGACACGATTTTAAGTGAAAACAACAACTGACCTACGGAAATCTGAACAATTGCATTCGGATTGTGTTGATCCTTTAGGAGAACGATCCAAGGGTCCTTTTTGATGTGTAATATTCAACCCAGCCTCAATCTGAGGCACGATGTGACCACTATCACTCAAAGAGTCTCTCTTTTGTTTAAAATGGATAGAATTTTAATTGAAAACAACAACTGACCTATGAAAATATGACCAAATGCATTCGGATTGCCTTGATCGTTTATAAGAACAATACAAGGGTCCTTTCTGATGTGTACGATCCATCCCCGCCTCAATCCGAGGCACGGTGTGGCTGGTACCACTCAAAGGGTCTCTCTTTTGTTTAAAATTGACACGATTTTAAGTGAAAACAACAACTGACCTACGGAAATCTGACCAAATGCATTTGGATTGTGTTGATACTCTATGAAAACGATCAATGGGTCCTTTTTGTTGTGTAAGATTCAACCCTGCCTCAATCCGAGATACGGTGTGACCGCTATCACTCTAATGGTCTCTCTTTTGTTTAAAATGGACACAATTTTAATTGAAAACAACAACTAACCTATGAAAATCAGACCAAACGCATTTGTATTGTCTTGATCATTTAGGATAATGATCCATGGTTCCTTTGTGACATGTACGAGTCAACATTGCCTCAATCCGAGGCACGGTGTGGCCTCTAGCACTCAAAGGGTCTCTCTTTTGTTTAAAATGGACACAATTTTAATTGAAAACAACAACTGACCTATGAAAATATGAGCAAATGCAGTCATGTTGCCTTTATCTTTTATAAGAATGATCCAAGGGTCCTTGGTGATGTTTAAGAGTCATCCCCACCTCAATCTGAGGCACAGTGGAACTGCTATCACTCAAAGGGTCTCTCTTGTTTAAAATGGACACAATTTTAATTGAAAACAACAAGTGACCGACAAAAATCCAACCAAACACATTAATATTGTGTTTATCCTTTAGTATAATTACCCAAGGGTCCTTGGTGATGTGTATGTGTTATCCTCGTCTCAATCCGAGGTACAGTGTGGCCGGTACCACTCAAAGGGTCTCTCTTTTGTTTAAAATGGACACGATTTTAAGTGAAAACAACAACTGACCTACGGAAATCCGACCAAACACATTCGGATTATGTTTATCCTTTAGGAGAATGATTCACAGGTCCTTTTTGACGTTTATGAGTCAACTAAGACTCAATCCGAGGCACGGTGTCACCGATACCACTCAAAATGTCTCTCTTTTGATTAAAATGGACACGATTTTAAGTGAAAACAACAACTAACCTACGGAAATCCGACCAAATGAATTCGGATTGTGTTGATCCTTTAGGAAACAATACACGGGTCATTTGGTGATGTGTATGAGTAATCCCCGCCTCAATCTGAGGCATGGTGTGGCCGGTACCACTCAAAGGGTCTCTATTTTTTTATAATGGACACGATTTTAAGTGAAAACAACAACTAACCTACGGATATTTGACCAAACACATTCGGATTGTGTTGATCCTTTAGGATAACGATACAAGAGTCATTTTTGACATATAAGAGTCAACCCCACCTCAATAAGAGGCACAGTTTGACCACTATCACTCAAAGGGTCTCTCTTGTTTAAAATGGACACAATTTTAATTGAAAACAACAACTGACCTACGAAAATCCAACCAAACGCATTCGTATTGCCTTGATCGTTTATAAGAATCATCCAAGGGTCCTTGGTGACATGTATGAGTCATACCCGCCTCAATATGAGTCACGGTGTGGTCAGTACCACTCAAAGGGTCTCTCTTTTTTTTAAATGGACACGATTTTAAGTGAAAACAACAACTGACCTACAGAATTCCGACAAAATGCATTCGGATTGTGTTGATCCATTAGGAGAATGATCCACGGGTCCTTTTTGACGTGTATGAGTCAACCCTACCTCAATACGGGGCACAGTGTGACCGCTATCACTCAAAGGGTCTCTCTTTTGATTAAAATGGACACGATTTTAAGTGAAAACAACAACTAACCTACCAAAATCAGACAAAACGCATTCAGATTGTGTTGATCTTTTGGGAGAACGATCCACTGGTCCTTTCTGATGTGTATGAGTCAACCCTGCCTCAATCCGAGGCACGGTGTGACTGATTTCACTTAAAGGGTCTCTCTTTTATTTAAAATGGACACAATTTT
Organism: Viscum album; assembly: GCA_963277665.1. Classification (NCBI taxonomy): domain Eukaryota; kingdom Viridiplantae; phylum Streptophyta; class Magnoliopsida; order Santalales; family Viscaceae; genus Viscum; species Viscum album. Next base: position 666,154,660 of record OY728123.1, read on the forward strand.
AATTGAAAACAACAACTGACCTACGAAAATCTGACCAAATGCATTCATATTTCCTTGATATTTTATAAGAACGATCCAAGGGTCCTTGGTGACATGTACGAGCCATCCTAGCCTCAATCCGAGGCATGGTGTGGCTGGTACCACTCAAACGGTCTCTCTTTTGTTTAAAATGGACACTCTTTTAAGTGAAAACAACAACTGACCTACGGAAATCCAACCAAATGCATCCAGAATGTGTTTATCCTTTTGGAGAATGATCCAGGGGTCCTTTTTAATGTGTATGAGTCAACCCGGCCTCAATCCGAGGCACGGTGTGACCGCTATCACTCAAAGGGTCTCTCTTTTGTTTAAAATGGACACAATTTTAATTGAAAACAACAAATGACCTATGAAAATCCAACCAAACACATCCAGATTGTCTTGATTATTTGGGATAATGATACACAGGTACTTTGTGACGTGTATGTGTCAACCGCGCCTCAATCTGTGGCCTGGTGTGGCCGTAAGCACTCAAAGGGTATCTCTTTTGTTTAAAATGGACACAATTTTAATTGAAAACAACAACTGACCTATGAAAATCCGACCAAACGCAGTCAGATTGCCTTGATCTTTTATAAGAACGATCCAAGGGTCCTTGGTGATGTGTATGAGTCAACCCCACCAACCCCCTGGACCGTACCCACCCCCCTGGACACCAATCCACCCCCCTGACACCCCCACCCCTCTGGACAACCCCCCACCCCATGTAAAGCCCCCCGACAACTTGGACACCAGCCCACCCCTGGAAAGCCCCCCTAGACACCAATCCACCCCCTAGACCACCCCCACCCCCCTGGACACCAATCCACCCCCCACTCCTCTGGACACCCCCACCCCCTGTAAAGCCCCCCCAACACCTTGGACACCAGCCCACCCCCCTAGAGAGCCCCCCGGACACCAATCCAGCCCCTGGACCACCCCCACCCCTGGACACCAATCCACCCCATGGACACCCCCACCCCTCTGGAACCCCCCCCCCCACCCTCGGTAAAGCCCCCTGACACCTTGGACACCAGCCCACCCCCTAGAAAGCCCCCCAGACACCAATCCGCCCCCTAGACCGCCCCCACCTCCTGGACACCAATCCACCCCCTGGACACCCCCCTCCCCCCCCACAAAACCTTGGACATCAGCCCACCCCCTGGAAATCCCCCCAGACACCCCTACCCCCCCTTGGATAGCCACCCGAAACCCTTGAACAACCCCCAACCCCCTAAATTCTGAATTGAATTCTTTATGTATTTAATTTACTTATGAATTATGTGTTAATGGTGTATGGGTATACTTGGTCTAATTAGCTTATGATTTATGAGTTAATTTTGTATGGGTATACTTTCTTTAATTATCTTATTGAGATGCGGATTTTTTTTGCAGGTGTTCGGGTGTGTTGTTGCAGATTTTTTCGTAGCAGCAGAGAGGGCATTTATCAGTGCTAAAAAAGCACTGATAAATCATGCTTTTATCAACGCTAAAAAAGCGTTGATAAAACAAACCTTTATCAGCACTAAAAAAGTGATGATAAAGTATAAGTTTATCATCGTTAAGGGAGCGTTGATAAAACACGCATTTATCAGCGCTCTTTTAGCACTGATAAAGGGTTGTTTTATCAGCGCTCTTTTAGCGCTGATAAAGGCTACCATTATCAGCGCATGTTTAGCGCTGATAAAGGTTTCATTTATCAGTGCTTTTTTAGCACTGATAAAGTACCGCTTTATCCGCGCTTATTAAGCACTGATAAAGGGTACCCCCTTTATCATCACCATGTTTTACAGTTCTTTTTTATTGCTGTTAATGCCTGTATTTGTAGTAGTTGATAAAGGAAATGTTTAACTCAAGACTCCTCTCCCTCGCTATGGCAAGATAAATAGTGGGTAGTCATTTTGAGAGTGTTACACGCACTTGTATAATTTTTTATTGGACTTGTTCCTTTAATTTTTTATTCAATTTATATAGGAAACATTTAATATATATTTTGTATTGGCATATTATCTTTTTAATGAATTTTTTGTATATATGTGATGTTATAACTTTTTTTTGTTATTTAAATACATGAAAGATTCTACTCTTATTTAACTACCTCTTGTTGAACATGAACCAGATAGGATCCTATATCAGAAACATCAGGAAACATAGGATGAACCTTTGATGGAGGAGGACTACAACATAATACTCTTATAAACCCCTCTTATTCTAGAACTAAAATAAATATTTTACTTAACATGTATAACATAGAAGCAAATAACTAAATACCAAAATATATTTATTCACTTTATGTTGATATCTAACCTGTATATATTCAAATACAAGGTGACATGCCTAATTTTGAATAAAAAATTATACTCATTCAAATATTACCAAAATTTCATGGACTAGAAAGAGAATACATTCACAAGGACATAAAGTAATTTCATACTATGTGTTAAACATTAACACCTAAAAAAGTGGATGAATAATTTTTTATGATTAGGGAATTCCCATTCTATTTTTAATACACTACAAATGATTTGTTATACTATATTAACTCCCCAATAAGTGGATGGGTAGACATAAAACATATTTTTCTAGAAAAATAATTCCCAGTCTATCAAAATGTAATAATAAGAAAATAAATTTTTGGAATAATAAAATATAATCAGTAAAAACATAATGAATGTTAGGAACATTTTAAGATTATTTATTCAATATGTCTACACCACCAAATAATAAACCAACATTTAATATAATAATTTTTTAATTTTTTAATTCCAATCGATCATAACAGAATTAATGTTGTTGTAGGTGCTTCCCTATTGGAAAATACCACATTCATTATAAGTAATATCATTAAAAAATGGAACAAAACACACAAAAGTGTGGTATACGGTCTACTGTAACCGTCAGTAGTTTCCCTGAGGTGAAAAGTTTTGGATTCAAGAAGAAGGTGGACATGGAGTTTGAGTAGGTAAGTAACCTACTCTAACATGTTTCTCTTTTCCAATTTAAATATCAAACTCCGCCTCCATTTCATTATTGTATCTATGACTCATATACCCATTATTCACTACAATTTCTTTAATTAAGAAAATTTTTTGAGAGTTGTGAGGAAATCTTCCCAAGAAACCCCTATAACCAACCCATTAAGAAATATCCATACTAACCATCCAACTATTGGTGGAAAGAAAACCAAAAAAAATAGTAAATGTGGTATTCAAACCAACCTCAACAATCCTAGAACCACCTAAGGTATAGTGGTCATCATCTTCCAACACATATAATTCCAAAAATACCACATAGTACATTCTAACAAACCCCTCTAAAACATGAGCCCAACCCTGAGGAAATGATGAAACAAATGGCTTTAAACAGTCTCTAATTCCAAGAAACCACCTGAGAATCCATACAAGACCAAAAATATTAATTAAGTCAACTCGCCAAATCAGTGGGGGAAATCCATAGTCAATGATCGGGATTACATCCATCTCAATATATTTATAATCCCATGGAAAATGGTTATGTATGTGTTATCAAAATTTACAGTAGTAAATAACATTCTCCTTCTTGTGATTCTACATATTGGGTTTTTACTCCTAAAATATCTCATTCTCTACCCTCAAAGTAATCGAGTGAAGAAAAAAAAGAAAAAATTGGTTAAAAAGTTATCAATGAGGATACACATGAATAATCCATTCCTCTTCCCTTTCTCGAATGATTCTCTCGATCCAAGATAATTTTTTATAATGAAATAGATAAACATATCTAAGATTCATTTATAATGGTGTGTGTTAACATTACCCTCTAACATAATGTTACAAAATCCTTGATATTCAAAATTTCTTAAAGAACTATGAACCCACAGATGTCAACTGACGAGGGATAAGATATTGAAACATGGAAGGAATGTATCATCCTTGATACAACTAGTGATTCCAACCAAATTCAAGGATTTAATAACTTTTTAAATTCCTTTCACTAGTGTGGATACTTTCTTTTATGATTCAAGGAATTTTTTAGGTTCCTAGATTAGTGTGATGAATCAGAATTTTATTATTATATAAATGTTAGAGATGTTAAAAAAATAAAAATAACTGGAAAATTTCTAACTGTAGAACCACGCACCCAATAGGCATGATCGAGGACGACCATATGTGAGTAATAAATATCATTTTCTCCCTATACCTCTTTATTATTAAGATATAAGATTCATGGTCTCATAGACATGATCATCTCATATTTTAAAATCCTTTACTTAAAACATTAAATAAAATTATAAGTGTTCTCAATGGTAAATATTCCATAGAGTTTTAGTGAGAAAAATAAGTTTCAATATCAATAATTCTATGAAACACCCTATTGAAGAGCCCTACACTCTTGTTGATTACATGAAAGTTATATATGATGAAACACACAAACAACATTCTCTCCTTGACCCATACTCTAATTTTTTCACTTCTTCACTCCTTGATTATTTTTGCTATAATTCAACTTTTGAGTGTTGTGTGGGATGGTAAAGTGTAAATGTTTTGGTTTAATTGATGACTGTGTTCATTATGAGGTACCCAGTACTATTGATGATTGTAAAAATTTACTTTCCATTTATTATCATTCCATAGAGACTAAAAATAATAAAATAGATAGTTTCCTAGACCTCAATACCTCTAAATCCCTTAACTTGATCCAAAAACCACCAGTATTGGAATTTAAGACTCTTCCATTGAATTTAAAATAAACTTATCTTGAGGGTATTGACCAATTTTCCATCATTATTGGTAAAAACCTCTATCTAGAGCATGAATTAAAACTACTAGACCATTTTAAATAGTGTAAAATGAAATATTATGGGAATTTATTGATATTCCATGGATTATTCCATCTACCATCAGGAATCATATACTTATATATGATGAGACTAAAAATTTAAGGCAAGCTCAATGATGGTTAAATCCCACACTCCTTAATGTGGTGAAATTGGAAGTTAGTAAATTATATGGTGTTGTATTCCTCTATCCCATATCTAATAGTAAATGTTTTCTCTCAATAGAAATTATACCAATGGGAAAAATAATAATGATAGTGTAAAAATGAAAAGAATGAATTGGATTCATAACATGTGAAAAATAGTTGTCGAGTGTGTGTTGACTATTATCAACTAAATCAAGCCACATAGAAGTACCACTTTCCTCTACCTTTCAATGAACATATGTTAGAAATATTGGATGGTAAGTAAAATTAAGTTTTTTATTAATGTCTATTTGGGTTATTTTCAAACCCATATATACCTTTAGGATTAAGAAATTACAACATTTACCTATAAATTTAGCACATTTGTATACTGTAGGATTCCATTTGGTCACCATAATTCTCCAAGTACTTTTTATAATTGTACTTGTAGAATTGTATTAATGTTTTTATGGCTGATTTCATTGTTTTTAGATATTCTATTGAATACTTTTTGGATCACCTATTTTCTCTCCAATATAGTTTCATTGAAAAAGGTATCATAATAAATTATAACAAATTCCATTTCATGTTTAAGAAGGTGATATTTATTAGTAATGATATTTCGAGTATGAGTTCTAGAGATAAATAGTGAGGATGGTGGCGTTCTTGGATGGAGCACTTGATCTCGGCCTCTAGGGTTTTCCCTCTCACCGCATTTATCTTCTCCTGCACCTCTGCACGTCTGTTCGGTTGTTCTCTAGGAATGTATTGGTTCTTGTTGTTCCCTTCATCTCCATCTGAGGCACTGTTTCTTTTCCTCCTAGTTTTCCCATCACGCCAGATCTTGAAGCTTTTCACTGTTCCACTGTTGGGTGGTTGTTCCCCGCCATTTTGTGACCCCTGATCGTTGTTTCCACCACTCTTATTGTCCAAATATTTGTGATAAAACCACATTCTGAATTTCACAAAGAAACTCCAGTGGTTTGGGTTTTCGGTTGTTGTTTTTTCGATTTGGGGGTTCATTGTGGCTGGTGTCATCCGTTGATTCGGTTGACGGTTGAAGCATCCGGTCTGGTCAAGGTTTGGTTTTTCCTTCTCGTGGATGTTTTACTTTGGTGAATTGGATTTATCGGTGTTTCTTAAATCGCCTAGTGTTTCTCTTATAGCCTGATGGTTTCTACCTTTCTACTGATGGTTCCGAAGAATGCGTTTTGTGATTCACTCGAAGGTCGCTTCCCCCTGGTTAGCCCTACCCTCTCTAAACTCTTCTCTGGCCTTCTGTTCCTTCTCTCCAAGCCAAGTCGGCCCGGTGCATTGGTTCTTAGTGAGGCTTTGGGATGGTGGTATCAGAGCTATGGTGGGCATTTCATGAGGAGAAACCTGAATGTCTATTCATTTTGGTCCAGATTTGGTGAATCCAGTCCTTACCCTCGCAATCGGTTTCATTTTTGTTGTTCATTGCTCGCTATTAGTGATCCAGGATGGAAGGGGTATTTCGTGGATGGTTTGTTTCTCATAAATTTCTAGTGAACGTGTTTCCAGTGGTTTGTGAATCCTTTAAGTGGTGTCATCGATGTTGCTCAGGTCTTCGCCAGTAATAAGGTTTGGGATGATCATGATGGTGACCAGTCTGTAGGGTGCGCTGCTCGTGGGTCTCGCAGTCCATGATGATTCTGACGTGTGCTGGTTTAATTTTTTTTGAATTTTTGTGTGCGTGATATGTGCTTTGGTTTGGCACCTCCTGTTTTTTGTACGGCATATTGTGTGTTTTGGATGGTGTAATGTGTTTTGTATTTTTTTGGCATGGTGGAATTTTTAAGGTTCCCACTTAGCCAAAAGTGGTTCTTTATTCTGAAAATGAAAAAAAATAGATTTGGTATGTATTTCGAGTATAGTAATTCAAGTTATTAAATCAAAAATTGAAATAATTTTATCCCTTCCTTTTTTAAAATGTTTTTTGGGTTGTGATCATTATTGATTCATGTTGGTTTTCACTTCTAATTTATTAAATACATTTATAATATTGTAGTTTCCCTCTCTTGACTATTACAAAAAGATTTTGATTTTTTGGATAAAAATGGTGAGGATTCAATTAATTCAATAAAAAAGAGCATCATGTAACCTCTCAAAATCTAACCACTAAGGTGGGATGTCCCAATTAAATTTTGTTGTGATGCCTATAACTTTGTAGCTGAGATATTTTTATTATAAATGGATGAGAGGGATCCTCATTTAATTTCATATTCCCCACGTACATTTTATTATACCCAATTAAACTACACGACCACTAAAAAGAACTTATTTATATTGTGTTTTAGTCAGATAAATTTTTTCATATATTCTTGGTTAAAAATAATTTTATTTTCTCATCATTCTTACCATAGAGTTCTCTTTTGGAAACCCAAAGCTACGAGCAGCCTCATATGGTTGATGGTCCTCCTTCAAAAATTTATTCTGAAACATTTGGATAAAAAGGTGTGGAGAAAGTGGGGGCTAGCCATATCTATAAGATTCTTCTATCCTATACCATTGAATCTTCCCACTATATTACCATAAATTTAATGTTTGTTGGTGATAAATTGTAACAAGTGTAAGATGATACTCCTTATCATTATGACACTGTTAATTATTTGGTAAAATCATGCAATCATAAAAATATCAATACAAAGATAATCTCCTGAAACATTATTTGGATTGGAATATTTGGGATGACCACTACCTTTTGCACACATGTATTGATCATGTACTTAAGTATTTTGTTCCTAAGAGTAGGTTTAATTCCATCATCATGTTCTTCCACAATATTTCATGTAGAGGACACTTCAGTCACTAATAGAATTCTCCTGAGGTCCTGAATTCTATTCTATTTTACCGAACACTATTTGGATATGCTCGTGATTTTTTCAAATATTGTACTCATTGTCAAAGGATAGGTAATTTATCAAAAATAAATGGAATTCCATAACAACCATTTCTATTTCTTGATATTTTCTATGTTTAGGGAATTGAATTTATGGGGGCATTTTTTAATTCATTCTATAAATTTTACATTCTTATAGTAGAGGATTATGTTTCAAAAAGGGAAGAGGCATGAACCACAAGGAATAATGATTCAAATAAAGTTTTGGAATTTTTTAAAACCCATATTTTTTGTAGGATTGTTTTTCCTAGGTTCAACATCAGTGAGCAGGGTACTCATTTATACAAAAAATCACTTTAATGTCAGTATGGGGTATGAAATTATAGATATCACCCAGAAAGAAATGTTAAAGTCATGATATAAACTAGAAAGGTTAAATATATTATAGAAAAAAGGGTTTAACTTGGTATAAAACATTGGAGTATTAGAATCAATGATGCATTGTAGGCTTACTGTACTGTCTTCAATACTACTGTAGGCATGTCACCTTATTAGCCAGTTTTTGGAAATGGTTTTCACATCCTTGCTGAGATTGAGCATGGGACATACTTGGACATTATGAAATGAAATTATAATATTTCTATTTTATTTGATCAAAGGAAGTTCTTGATTCTAGAGCTAGAGGAAATCAGAAGAGACTCAAATGAGAACTCATCAATCCATAAGGAGAGAACCACGGTTTCCCATGATCGAATCATCATTCATCATCAATTCAACAATGTTCATAAGGCCCTAATTTTCAATGAAAGGCTTATGGTTCACCCAATAAATCTATTTTCCCACCATTTTTCCCATAAACTATTACTTATGTCTATATATTTGGTGTTGAAGGGGTTCAAAATGAAGAAACAAAATAAACATTCACTCTCTATTAGAAGTGTTTGAAGCACTTTCATGAACAAATTCTGACATCCCCTATGGAGGAACGACACCTTAAAAAAACCAACCAGTGATAGAAACCTAGTATTACAATTCCATCCCACAATCTCTTTAATTTTAGTGAGGACACTTCACACTTAGGTGTTGGGTAAGGGTGTGTAGCACCTTAAGATTTTTTGAATTATTATTTTCTGAATTAATTTAATATTTTTGATATTTATACTTTCACACAACACTATATATATATAATATGATTTAATTTAATTATATGATACACCAAGTTAATATTGTGATACACACAACACCAACATGGCTTGCATTATATGCAACACTTAGTTTGTGTGAAAAATCACTTTATTATTATAAATATTTTAATAAGATAATTATAAACTAGATGTTAAATGTGGTAATATGAATAATAAAAACTAATTTTAAAATTTTATTTATAATGGTTTCATATAAATAAAACATATTGAAAATGAAATATATAATTTTTTGTAAAGTCTTTATATGATTAAAATTACTATTTTTTAAAGGAATTTCTTTTTTATGTCCTTATGTTAAAAATGATAAAATTAATTTTAGAAATTATTAGGAATTTAATTTGATAAAATAAACTTCAATTATGAATTCATAATCTTAAAATTATCTTATAGTGAATTTTTGGGATTTTTCTGAGAAACATCATTTCTGGATGAATAGTAAAAATATTGGATTTTAATTCAAAACTCGTTTTTCATCAAATTTATTTTTATATTTAATTTATATGTTAAATTGGATTTAATGTCACGATAATTAAACTATAAATATATTAATCAAATTTAGGTCATTATAATCATTTTTATTTTGAATTTAGATATAAAATGTTAATGAACATTTTACCATTCTCACTATAAAACCCTGCTTTCTAACTATGACTATGGGATTGGCATTAAACATAATTTTACCACTTATGTGAATTGAATTTAAGAAAAAACAGAAATACATAGTTGTAACTTGTATAATATTTATATTATAATAATATAGACATAATTTTTTACCAAAAATATTACTGAAAGGGATTAGAATAAATACATCGATTAAGGTAAAATTAAGCTTCACAAGGGACTAAAGCTTAATCATAAGGGCCAAAATGACCTATACACTTATCCAACACCAATTTTATGGAAATATTTCGTACATAAACCATATATTGTTGGGTTTTTTTGTTTTTTTATTTCCTGTTTTGTGTAAAATAGTGGGTACACTTAACTTGTTTTCAAAAATGGAAAGTGTGTCCCCTTCCTCCAGTATGAAAAGGCACTCACCCCTCCTACTTCATCACACCTATCACGCCACATCTTCATGACTAATATCTTCCCAAATATCTCCTAAATATACCTACCATTATAATATAATCCTAAACTTGGGAATAAAGCAATAAAAGGAAGCTCTTTGCTGCAAACCAAGAAGAGTTACCCGAATAAGAGATAATATCATTCCTCAGGCTCTTTAGTTTAATTTTCGTTATCCACCACCTCAAATATTATTATTCCAAGATTATATAATAAAACCAAATTATTAAATATAATGATATGGTATTATTCTAAGGGTTCAACCTTCACGTACACCCACTTCCATCTAATTTGTAATAAACTTATCACTCTTTTGTATGGCCAACTACCACCTCACAAAATGATGTTGTTCGTTTTTCCTTTACCACTTTTCATGGTTGGCCATCATGATGAACATTATATTTATATATGTTATATTTGATATTTACAATATAATTTTTTTTTATTTTTTATATATAACATACCTTTAAGCTATAATGCCTCAAATTTTCCTTTCATTATTTTTTTAATAATATGTGGGAATGATTTTGAGACCAGTCTCAAAGACGGCGTGCAGTTCCGGGGTCCGGTGAGCCTGGAAAAAATGTTTGAATTTAATTAAATGATTAAATAAAGTGTGCACGTGGTTTTCTTGAAAAAGTGGAATAACTTATAAACTGGTGCTCGGATCAGAAATCTAAGGGTGTCGTTGCATTCAGAGCATAGATTTTACCTTAGGCGAGGCCTAACATTGGTCGACGCAGGTTGGTGGTGAAATCTAGTTTTTGGACGTAACAGTAATAAAATATTTAATAAAAATATTTTATTCTGCAGAGAAATCTTTTTAAAACTGTTGCAACAGATATCATTTATCCTTTTTAAATAAAGGCTTGCACAGGGGTCCAGGGTTACAAACCTCATAACCATGAAACCCTTGGTGGCTCTGGAGGCTCTGGAAAAAACCTCCCAATGCGGCAACACAGTTCTTGACGATTTTCACCGGTGACGACGACGCAGCAAACGAATCTTCTCCAACGAATGCTGTGGATCAAGGTAGTATGTTTGTTTTTGATTTACCTTTCCACGTTCTTGATTCCTACAATGAACGCGGACTAATCTGCGAACTAATTAGCCCGTGGATCGATAGTTTTTCGGGAAGGTGTGATTTGTGGTTTTAACGGGGAATAAAATAATGGAGATTATAATATGTTGATTATTTTTGTTTGATCTAACGGCGAAAAACCCGGATCGTCATGAACAACGATCGAGGTTCATCCCTCTTATTTGATTTTTGGTATTTTCTCCCTCGCGTTCTTCATTTTTTTCTATGTGTTCTTGGAGGAAATCGATCGTTGCGCATTTGATTGTTGGCGCAATGATCTGAGATTGTAGATCTAACCCTGGAGAGATGTCACAAAGGTGATATGATGTTTTCGGCGAATGATTCGGAGCGGATCGAGAGATATGGGTTTCTGTGCATTTTTCTACGGATGGATCGTTCGAGGTTTATGATTCGATTTAAGGACCAAAAACACCTGTTATGGTGTTCGTATGATGAAACAAACCAACCCCTGGAGTATCGGGATGAATGGACAAGAAACCGTGGATCTGGAGGATCAGCCGCGACGTGAGGAGAAATACGGAGTTTCTAGAAAAATCCCGACTACACGGCGTGTAGTATGGGCTACATGGTGTGTGTTTGTCGGCGGACCACTTGGCGTGTACTCTGGGAGTACACAGACATGGGTTTGGTACACAGCGAAGGACACGACATGTATACCCCTCCCCGGCCAGACCCTGCTAGATACATGGGATACCTCGTGTGCTGGTACATGGGCAGGCAACACGAACAGAGATCGTGTATGGGAACATGGCCAGCGTACACAGAGTGAGCCCCAGGTGCTCGGACACGGCGTGTGATTCTTCTACAGGCCACGTAGTTACTTTCTATCTAACAAGCCGAATGACATGGGCCGTTTACACGGGCAGTACCCGGATTCAAGGAACACTGCGTGTGATTCTTCAAGATGTTGTGTAGTTGAGTTTTACACAGCTTGAACAGATGACATGGGCCGTTTACACAGGCAGTACCTGGATTCAAGGAACATGGCGTGTAACCATACTACACGCTATGTCACCAATTCTTCATGGATTGAGCAACTTGCCTTTTGTGACTTGGACTAGTTTTCTCAGGGTTCATACACTTGGTCTTTTCCCTGAAGTTTATGGAATAATTTTCTATAAACTGGAGTATGATCCCTTTAGAAGGAATTTCTAAATAGAGTTGTTGGAATCCCCTCTATGAGTCTTAGATTTGTATCCTCTATTCATTCCTAGAGCCCTAGGTAGAGTTCTTGGTATCGACATGACCAACGTTACCCGGGCGCCGATCCTCTGCTTAGCAGATTAGCTCAGACTGAGTTGTCTGAATTACCCCATGACTTGGTTGTGATCCTCATCTGAGCATCATGTTCTCAAAGTACTTGTGGAGTGTGTTCTTCCGAAATGAGTACTTCGTATCTCTCTTTTCAGACCTAGGAGTGTGTTCTCCCAGTTGCATGCTTAGTGGAATCTTCGAGCTGGATCTTAGTGCTGGGTTCAAAATGGTCACTTGTGTATGAGTGTATATGGATATTCATGTTATATGTTCCGTAAACATATACTATGTAGAGGTGATTGTACCTTTCTTTTGTGGTATTTTCCCTTGTTGTATTCATTTGTTGTTTCATGGTGTCCTTCTGGGTATTGTTATACTCACCCATGCATGGTCTTTGACCGCACGTGTCGTGTCTTGTGCAGACGAGTGAGCCTTTGATAGGATTCTAGGCGGACCAGGACTGGACGGTACTTAGTGAGATCAGATAGGCCGAGGTGTGTTCCTACGGCTACAGACTACATTCCCAGCACCTTTATTTAGAGGTAGGACTTTGTTACGGACTCTCTTTTGGTGGGCTTGTACTTTTGGCCCAGGGTTTTACTTTCTTGTACTTTACTTTCCTGTCGTACTCTGTTGGTTGGGTTTTAGTGTATGCATGCATCTTTTTTTCCTTTTAGTAGTTTTTACTTTTCATCTTTGTGGGATTGGAGATGTGTGTGTGTGTGTGTTTACAGGTTTATAGGAAATGCCTCTCATGTTAGTAGCATGCCTACTCGGTGCTAGTCACCAGCCCCTGGCCTATTGGAGGAGGGCTTGGGGAGTTGTGGCTCGGGCCCCACTGGGAGGGGTCATGATAGAGTGGTATCAGAGGTGGTCCGTTCTACCTTAGGACTGAGAGTATGTGAGTAGGTATGGGGTAACCGTGTTAAGTTTTTCGAGTTCAGCTTTCAGGCCAGGGACCCTAGTGTTGGTGCGGGCGGCCGACATACCTATACACAAGGACTCTGATAACTTTCTTTTTGACTCGGAACATGATAACACTAGTTACAGGGAAAAATAATGGTACAAGCATCATATAGGAGTGTGTTGTGGTTTCCATGTCCTTCTTATGTCAGCTCTCCAGATATACTCACTGAATGCGACACATCTTGTTTAATTATAGGATGCCTCTAGGACGCACACCCGCTAGGATCCACCTGATCAATCACGAGGATGACCCCCTCAGTAATGAAGCTTTGATTCAGGGACCAGATTATCCAGTTTTACCATCAAGTGGTGTGCCAATTATCCCTCCACTTATGGAGCAGTGTTTAGTGCATGTTGTACCAGTAGAGGAGGAGCGGAGGCTAAGAACACTCCATGAGTTTCAGAGACAGATACCCCTCATGTTTTGAGGTGATCATGACCCTCAGGCAGTAGAGGACTGGCTTGAGGTAGTGACCAGATTCTTTCGTTTGGTCATGACACCAGCAGACCAGATAGTGATCCTGACAGCTAGCCTTCTACAGGGCTCAGTAGGGCGATGGTGGAGTTTGGTTATCTAGACTCACGACGAGGCGACTCTTGCATGGTCGTAGTTTTAGTGTCTCTTATGAGATGATTTTTCACCGGTTACCCTGAGAGCAGTACATATACAGGAGCTTCTTCATCTCCAGCAGGGAACCATGAAGGTGGCTGGCTATTCATCGATGTTTACTGACCTATCGTGGTACTCGATGGACATGGTCAGATATCAGTACTTCAGAGCTCAGACTTTTGAGCGGGGCTTGCACAGAGATATTAGAGCTAGCATCATCCCTATGAGAATTCCTACTTATGTTGGGGTGCTCGAGTGGGATTTGGTGGTCGAGAGCTTCTTGGCAGAGCAGAGACAACCGTCAGTTGTCTGTATTGGGTCAGCTGGAGCAGAGACCTCGGTAGCAGGGAGCTGACGCCAAGGACCCAGGTGTGGGAGACGTTTTCAGAGGAGATCCCAGGATAGGGGATCTTCCATACAGGGTTCGCAGGTCGCATCCAGCCAGCCTCGAGAGAGGCGATTCTACTCATGCGATGGTAGGGGACATCTCGCTCGAGATTGTCTGACCCGCCATACTACTGACACGGGAGCAGTGGATGGACCAACGAGGAAGAGGTAACGTGTGGAGGAGATTGATCTGCGGGGTGGATGACGTGGTAGGGGAGTTGGGAGAGTAGCTGGAGGTGGTCGGCGTTTTGACCTTTTACCACCACCACCCCTAGGAGGTCCACCCCATGTTCAGGGAGCTGGTGGATAGAGGCTGGGACAGCTACAGGCGGCAGAGTCTTATGACCCAGGTACTCCCAAAATGATTAGAGGTACAATCTGTGTCTTTTCTACTTTGGTTGTCGTACTGATAGACACAGGTGATAGTCATTCCTTTCTATATGCTTATCTTGTTTAAGACCTTGATATTCCAGTTGAGCCGTTGACTCGACCCTTACACTTAGAAACACTGACTAGAGAAGATTCAGAGATCACAAACCTCTGTAGACAGTGTGACCTGACCCTTAGAGGTGAGAGTTTTGGTTGGAACCTCTTGGTGGTAGCGTAGAGGCCTTACAATTTCATTCATGTTATGGATTGTCTATCCACATTTCATGCCCAGATTGACTATTTTAGGCGAAGGGTGCGATGTGTCCGCTGTGATGGAATGAGGTTCTATTTTTTCGGTAAAAGAGAGACCCAGGCAGCACATGATGGACTCATGCATAGGAAGGTGCAACCGATATCCTATCAGTTCGCTAGCCTATCCCTTGGTGCAGAAGATGTTACGAGTTTCCAGTTTCTAGAAGTAGTGGATGAGTACGAGGACGTCTTTCTGGAGGATGTCCCCGGACTACCTCCTCGTCGGGAGATAGATTTCTGCATTGAGTTTCAACCCGGGATGACACCGATTTCAGAATCCACATATCGGATGGCTCCTTTAGATCTTCGCGAGCTGAGGGTGCAGTTGGAAGACTTGTAGAAGAAGGGATTTGTATGAACCAGCGTTTCACCCTGGGCAGCCCTAGTGTTCTTTGCCAAGAAGGCAGACGGGAGCTTGAGGCTATATGTGGATTACCAGCGCCTGAATCAGGTGACCGTAAAGAATCGGTATCCACTACTGAGGATCGATGACCTCTTCGACCAGTTAAGAGGGACGTGATGGTTATCAAATGTAGATCTACGATCAGGTTATCACCAGTTGCGAGTACGGGGTGAAGATGTATCGAAGATGGATTTAAAATGTCGCTATGGTCACTATGAGTACTTGGTGATGACCTTCGGCGTGATGAACGCCCCGGTAGTGTTTATGGGACTCATGAACCAGATCTTTCAGCCCTATCTAGATCGGTTTGTCGTAGTCTTCATCGATGATATCCTTGTGTACTCTACATCTGAGGAGGAGCACGTGAGACACCTAAGGATGGTTTTAGACACACTCCGAGATCACCAGTTATATGGGAAACTCTCGAAGTGCCAGTTTTGGATATAAGAGGTCCACTTTCCGGGACACGTTATCTCAGTAGATGGTGTAACAGTGGACCCAGCCAAGGTGGAGGCAGTACTAGCATGGGAGCCACCCCGGAGCGTGATAGAGGTGCGTAGTTTCCTTGGGTTAGCAGGCTAATATCAGAGATTCATTCTTGATTTCTCCAGGATTTCAGCACCCATGACAGCTTTGACCTGAAATGGGTAGCCTTTTGTGTGGACCGAGAGATGCCATCAGGCTTTCCAGTAGCTGAGACAGAGTTTGACGAGAACCCCGATCTTGAGATTACCGGAGGAGTGTGTCGATTATGTAGTGTTCTGTGACGCATCAGGAACCGGGCTTGGTTGTGTCCTGATGAAGAGTTGAGCGGTTATTTCATACGGCTCATGTTAGTTGAGGCCACATGAGGAGAACTACGCGACCCATGATCGTGAGTTGGTAGCGGTAGTCATCACGTTGAAGATATAGAGGCACTACCTGATGGGTGAGCGGTTTATCATCTACTATGATCACAAGAGTCTCATATATATCTTTTCTTAGAAAGATCTGAATTTGAGACATAGTTGGTGGCTTTAGTTCCTCCAGGATTACGACTTTGAGATTGTTTATACTCCTGGGAAAGGGAACGTAGTGGCAGATTCTCTCAGCAGGAAATCCAGTTCATAGTTTCTGGATGAGGCGATGAGGCAGTTGGACTCCTTACAGTTATCCTTCGTGGATTTAGATGAGGGATCCTACCTTCAATCGATGGTGGTACCCCTCCACTCTTACATTGAGACAGGGAAGCACAACGCGAGGATGCTAGCTATGAGACTCTATGTGCTCATATATCCACAGGTGTTGCGGCTGATGGATATTAAAAAGGTGGGGAGCACGTAGTTCTTTTCAAAGGGCACACAGTAGTACCAGTGACGTTGCGGGAGGAGGTTCTGAGGGAGTTCCATACATCTCCTTTGGCGGTGTATCCAGACGTGGAATAGATGTATTAGGACCTCCGACGTCAGTTCAAGTGGCCAAGAATGAAGAAGTGTGTGGCAGAGTTTGTTTCTCGGTGCCTTACTTGTCAGCAAGTAAAGGCTGAGCACTAGGTACCAGCGGGTTTGACTCAGCCCCTTGAGGTGCTAGAGTGGAAGTGGGATGGGATAACCATGGACTTCGTGACGGGTCTACCACATATGTCCAGGGGACACGATGCCATCTGGGTGATCATTGATTGACTCACCAAGTCGGCCCACTTCCAATCCATACAGAAGTAGTGTTCAGTAGAGGGAATGAGACACCTCTACGTGCAGGATATAGTTCGACTTCATGGAGTGCCATCCACGATCGTCTTAGATCGTGATGCTCATTTCACATCCCGGTTGTGGAAGGGATTTTAGGAAGCTTTTGGGACTCAGTTACGCTTGAGCACAACGTTCCATCCTCAGAATGATGGTCAGACGGAGTAGACCATCTAGGTTCTGGAGGATATGATTCAGGCTTGCATACTTGACTTTAGTCATAGCCGAGAGGATCACCTACCACTGGTGGAGTTTGCTTACAACAACGGTTATCATTCCACTATTGGTATGGCACCATTCGAGGCTCTGTGTGGGAGACCTTGCAGGTCACCACTTTGATGGACTGACCCAGGAGAGTCAGCACTCATGGGCCCAGAGATGGTGAGAGTTACTACAGAGAAGGTGCAGGACATCTAGGAATAGATGAAGACTGCACAGATTCGGAAAAAGTCTTATGCTGACAGGAGGCAGAGGCCCTTGGAGTTCAAGGAGGGAGACCATGTGTTCCTTCAGGTCTCACCTTGATAGGGATTGCAGAGATTTGGCTGAGGCGGAAAGCTATCTCCGAGGTTCGTTGGACCTTTTCAGATTCTGAGTATAGTTAGCGAGGTGGCGTATCGCTTGGCTCTACCTCCTCAGATGGACCAGGTACACGACATCTTCCATGTGTCGCAGTTGTGGAGGTACGTGCGTGAACCATCGCACGTTATCGACTGGGGAGAGCTGGACATCGATGATGGAGTGACCTTTGCTGAGTACCCAATGGAGATCGAGGATCGGTAGGAGAAGATCTTTCGTGGGTGAGCTATTCCCTTGGTGCGTGTCCAGTGGCAACACTGGAATCTCCAGGAGAGCACGTGGGAACGGGAGGCTGAGATTCGTGTGATGTACCCACGTCTTTTTGAGTAGCCATTGTTTTGGATTTTCGGGGACGTAAAATCCCTAAGGTGGCTGTGATGTAATGTATTGGATTTTCCATGCTTTATTTTTTTTAATAATATGTGGGAATTAGTTATCCTAGGGCCACTATTTCCAAGGATATTTCCAAGAGAAATCTCAAGTTCTCAATATGTGTATTTCTAAATCCATACTCTTTTATTCTTAATCATGCTATTAAAAAAAATTATATCCACCATAATATAATAAAAAAAATTATTATTATAATAATATAATGTTATTATATTAGTGTATAAACCATCATTAAATCCTTTTTACCCTCTATTAAATGAAAAACAATATTGATGGTATGCACATGCAGACTACCACCTCTACGAAGCAATGCAATTAATTTTTTTATTACCATAATTACTGGACGGTAACAAGGATGGATTTTTGGATTGAATATGTTTAATATTTCCCAATTACAATTCTAAATAATAAATTATATAATCCCTTCATTCCATCGCATTCACTGAGAAATAGAATCGTTAATCACGTGTTTGGGAAAACTACCACTTCCATAAAAGTTGAATTTAATTTTGAATCACCGCCCAACATGGATGGTTCTAAAAATGAATTTAATGAAGTTAAATGATATATATTAAATGGTTAATATTTTTTAAATTTAATATTAACATTATATAAAAACATTTCCTCTCTTGTTAAATCATTATAACACACACTCGTTTTGGTTGATTTTACTGCCTATAGGAATGATGTTATAATTTATAGGTTATGAATGAGAAAGGAATTTTACATATTGAAAATATAATGTAAAAAAAATGTATATAATGTTTTCTAATTATTCGTTAATGGTGTTATTAATATTAATATAGTTTGTTATGACTTGTAATCATGTCAAAACTTATTCATCTTAATTTCCTTTTTTAAAAACCATATTAATATATTTCACCTAGTCGAAGGAGTCATAAGGATTAATTTTAAAAAAATATTATCAAAATTTTAATAATATGGTAATGATGAAATTTTAAACCATAATTTTTTATTGGCCCCACCACTATGAAACTTATACACAAAAAAACAATCGAAACCATCATAATATCTTACAATGTAAATGAACTATGACTGGGTAACATAATAGTGATAGATGGTTATAAATTATGAGTATAAAATGTAATATGTTTGAATAAGGATATAAAATTATTGATTAATATATTAATTTTTATTTTATTGAATGTTTTAGAATGTTCAATGAAGAATGATTCAAGTTAATGGGTTCTTTGTCTCAAATTTAATTTCATGAGACATATTTCATATTTTTGAAAATAATATCTTTGATATGATGTGATTAATAACTAATAAATTTATTTAAAAAAATTTATATAATACATGGGGTTTGAAGATCTATATAGTTTTATTTATTCCAACAGAATTTGATTAAAATGGTATCAAGGTTTTCAGGGTTTTTATGTCTCGATTTTACTTTATTAATATATGATGCATATTCACTAGTCGTTTCCGTTTTTATATATATTTAGGGAATTCATTTATTTTATCCAAAAATTCATGTTATCTATTGTTTTGAAAAAATAAATCTTGTGGTATATTTTCAATGGTTTTTTATCTAAGTGTTACTAATGTCGTAAGCTATTCTAATAATTTGAATCTCATTTCATTGAGTTATACTACATCTTTTAGAATGTTTTTATTTTATGATTGGATTATCCCAACCTATGATTTGTTATTGAAATTTATCTTTTTATATAGGGAGAATGATTCTTTTGATTCAAATATTCTTCCTTAATGAATTTCAAAACCCCCTCTCTCCCTAGGTACCCATGTTGTGCTGATAACAAAGGAAGAGAGATAATGACCCCCAAGTCTCACCTACAATTGGACCATGGTTGGAGATTAGTACCGAGGGTAAAAAAATATCTCAAATGGGAGGTATTACCCTATATAATAATTGGATCAATAGATGGGATAAATCGGAAGCAAGAAAATCAATGAAATAATGTAAAAATAAATCCAAAACCATACCACAACCCATGTATAAATAAAATAGATATAGATAAGTCTTTTAATAATTACCAAAAAGAAAAATATAAGGTTATTACACAACAACATCTCCAACTCCAAATATAGAAATTTCAATCATGGTACATGAAATTCCCATGAAATCCTAAAAATATTATATATATATATATATGATGATCAATATGTATAATCAATATGAACATACTAATGTCACTCATGCACATGTGAAAAGAACATATTAATGCACTAGTGAAAAAATAATAGAACCAACGACAACTAAATAGGTTAACTATCCAATGTCATCCTTACCGAGGAACACTCACCATATAACACGTATAATAATAATAACATCATATGAATCTTATTGATAAATGGTTACTCCTAACTACTTTACTATTATATCTCCACTCTCAAAAACTAATATTATATGTCTCAGCACTCCCATCACCTCTGTATAACATAACATAACATCACATCTCGCTCGAAGATATCTTGTCCATCACATCACATTATATCCCACCTGAATAAACATGGTCCATCAAATCACATGAAATCACACTATGCTCAAAGAAACCTTGGTCATCACATCACATCACATCTCACCCAAATATAGTTGGTCCATTACATGAACTCGCATCTCACCTAAAGACATATAATACATCACAATCATGACCAGAGTAGTTGGGTATCATGAACATTAAATACATAAACATCATTACCTCCACCTATCATAAATGACCCCCACCATAATCCACCTCAACATTTCATCACAACTACCACTATTTCAATTTCAACTTCTGGACATTACATTTCATGCATATAAAACTCACCTAGAAGATAGATTGAGAAATGTGGGGTATAAATTCATTCGTCCTTTTCACTGGGATATTGGAATAAACACCCCTATATATATCTCTCTCTTTGTGTGTGTGTTTCAACACATGATGCTCGATGTGGGTGGAGTTAATTTAGAAATTACAAGGAGAAAAAGGTATAGATATATTTCCAAACACAATCCCAACATATGGTTTCACAAAAAGAGTTCCAACTAACTCACTACATCATCGACAAACCTCATAACATCTACTAATATCACTACAAACACTAAATTAATAAAACCACATAAAATACCATAATCCTCAAGAAAATATTATTTCACAATTTAATAAATTTTATATATTTTACATTACCAACCAATATCATTCATTAAGCCCATTCATTTTCAAACCATCCATTCCTTTTCTTCATCCCATTTAATTCACATTAATCAACAATAACATTTAACTGCACATCCCATTATAATTCAATGTTCATTTGATATTTCAACCCAAAACATTTTAATTCCTTATTACCTTTCATTCCAATACTACCTAAGAAACTTCCACAACAGAACACCACACAAAGAAATAACCCATTATTCTCATGCCAACAAGCCTGCATCACTCCCTTTTCATAGCCACAACCACAACCACTTATCATAAAATCACTGAACCACATCATAATCACACATCACTTCCTTATATCATAACCACATATCAACTCCCTTCATAAAATCCACACACCAAAAACTCTTTTCACATCACATTCAAATAAAATAATTTAGATTTACCAAGTGGATTTCATCACATTCCACTTAATTATTTCAAGGTAACTTTCACAAAAGCCATAGATTCCTGGGGAAACCATTTTATTAATCGGATATAAGTGGTTATCCAATTCCATTTTAGGTTATAATAAACAAAAACAATGAGGTATTCATAAAGAAATTAATTTTCAGTACCAACAGAGTCTCCCAACATCCATGATTTTTAGTGAGGCATCAATCCTATACAATCACAATATAAATAATATCAATGATGTAAAATATATAATTTTAGTCCCCTAACCATTTAATTTAAATTAAACTAGATTTTTATCTTTACTAATCACTATATACTGCATTCCTAATATAAACAAATTATTCCCCTCCCACATGATACAATAGGTGAGAATCAAAGGATCCCCTAAATTAAATAGAGATTTCTGACTCTTTGTGCAAGGTTAGAAGAAGAGTAAGTCCACCAGTGAGAAAAAAAATGACTGAGACCATGCTTAAAATCCTTGAACACAACGACCAAACAATTCCATTTTCAAAAAAACGTCAAAAATAATGTTTTTTTGGAGGAAACCTCTCTAGATAAGAAAACTGGAGGGATGTGAAAAGGAATAGAGTAACTCACCTAAACCACTATACATTTTTCCACCTTGGTTAAGGTCAAGATACCATGATAGGGAACTAAAAGGACTCCAAGGAAGAACTTGGGTCCCCCATAAAATCGTACAAATCTTGGAAAAGTAATTAGGATTGATAAGTTCTATGAATTTATAAACAATCTTAAAAACATAAGATTGTGACATAACCTACCCTTCGACTTAACATGGTGTGGTAAAATCCCTTCTAAGATATATGGTTATACCCACATCATAGATCTTTAAAATAGGGGTAAAAACGACAATATAGGATGTGGAACCATGCCACATAGCCTCAAAATCTAGAAGAGGACCACATAAAAGTCATAATTTCTATATCACAGAACCTCACAACTAGGATGGGTGTTAAGACGTAGCCAAGCTCCATGGAATGAATCCCCTAAAAAAGGAAGAACCTCTGAAGAGTCCACCCCAGACTCCACACGACATCTAAAACCCCAATTCAATAACCACTCAGGTGTGGACTCTCCTCCATGCCATATGCTCTCTCCCCTCAACAACTACACCGAAAAGGGTAGTGTCATTGAAAACCTCACCTTATGACCCTACACCATTGAAAATACATCTATGACACACTATTTATCCCATGTCATATGCACCTAGTATTCATGAAAAAGGTCTCCCTCCCTATGAAATATCATCTCCATCTCCTCCTCTTAACTACCAAAATCCTCTAGATTTCCACCAATCACCTCCACCACGAGAATTCCAACAAAGTAATAGGTCAGAAGGTCTGGTCCATTACATAAAATACCTCATAAATTATTATTACCATTGATAATAAAAACCAACCCATAAGGAAATAAGGAAATGTTTCAAATATATATCCCTTGTGATACCTCTCAAATATCTTGTTACAATTAAAACCCCACCACTAGTAAAACAAACCAAAACTTGTATAAATTTTTCAACAAATAGTTCACACAACCACACCAACACACCACTTTACCATATTACTCTCCAAGAATAGCATCACACCATTTCATACTATACTTAAAACACCTACCTTCCATATAAATATATACACAACCATCTCTATAACCACACAACCAAAACCAATGACCTCCACAACCATGATACGATAGAGCCCCAAGCAAAAAAAATGAGAAATTATGCATTCCATGTCATGATATTTTCCACTTTGTGTGGAAATAACACACCCACATGGTATTAATTATTTCAGGGTGATCTTTATCCCAATTAAGAATTAGTTTTTTCCTTAAACATATTCTTCAAGTTATAACATACATAACACCTTAAACGAAGAATCACATCTCATAAAATAGTAAGATTTCAAACATTACATCATCAAGTAAAATTGATTTTTTAAAAATAAGAACATATAAAACCAAATTCGGGTATATGGAACACATATACATCTCATGATCCCTATTAATCTCCTCTAGGTGATTAGATAGTTATTAATTATTCATTTCCACCCTTATTCAACTTTGTCAAAATGGTTTTGTATTGTAAATTCCAAATACAATAAAAAAATTACTTCAAATTTTTTTTAATCAGTTGAAATTTATCACTATTCAAAAGTTCAATTTAACTTTTTTGTGGTTACAATATAGTTGGTGGTGACATGGAGATCCCACAGTGGAATTCAATAAAAACAAGACAAACTACACAAGATCCCAAGCAAGCATGTGTGATAAAATTTGAATTTTGGCTAATATCTACATCCAATTGGGTTAAAAATTTATGAAAGAATATAAAAACCAATGGTGTATATTTATATATAAGAAAAAGGATACAAATTCCTCTATTTTGAGGCCTAAAATTTCCCACAATGGGAGAAAATATTCATTTTTCATAGTCTCAATGTCACTTATGTAGTTTAACCATATCTCGGGTTTTAGACCTCCAAATGATTACAAATTTTTGGTGGAGATATTAATGATGTGGGAAAATGAAATTTTAGTTCTTTAAAAAGTGAGATAACATATTATAGTCACCCAAAACCATGATCAAAATATTATCTCAAAATATGGGTAGCCAAAACCACTTTTCACTTTCCCTATAATTAGAACCATGGGCACCCCATTTGTATGTTCAGATAAGGGGAAAGATAGGAATTTATTGAGTTGAAAATGACTCATATAATCATCCTATAATTTATATAGGCCCCTATCCTCATTTGGATTTCAAGGATGAAGTAAACGTTTAAATTAAGCCTCCTCTTCCTCGCTATGACGAGATAAATAGTGGGTAGTCATTTTGAGAGCGTTACACGCACTTGTAGAATTTTTTATTGGACTAGTTCCTTTAATTTTTTATGAAATTTATATAGGAAACATTTAATATATATTTTGTACAGGAATATTATCTTTTTAATGCATTTTTTTTATATATGTGATGTTCTAACCTTTTATGTAATTTAAATACATGAAAGATTCTACTCTGATTTAACTACCTCTTGTTGAACATGAACCAGATAGGATACTATATCTGAAACACTGAGAAACACAGGATGATTCTTTGATGGAGGATAGATCACAACATAATACTCTTATAAACCCCTCTTATTCTAGAACTAAAATATATATTTTACTTAACATGTATAACATAGAAGCAAATAACTGAATACTAAAATATATCTATTCACATTATGTTTATATCTAACCTGTATATATTAAAATACAAGGTGACATGCCTAATTTTGAATAAAAAATTATACTCATTCACCTATTACCAAAATTTCATGGACTAGAAAGAGAATACATGCATAAGGACTTAAAGTAATTTCATACTATGTGTTACACATTAACACCTAAAAAAGTGGATGAATAATGTTTTATTCTTAGGGAATTACCATTCTATTTTTAATACACTAAAAATGATTTTTAATACTATATTAACTCCCCAATAAGTGGATGGGTAGACATAAAACATATTTTTCTAGAAAAATACTTCCCAGTCTATCAAAATGTAATAATAAGAAAATAAATTGGTGGAATAATAAAATATATTCAGTAAAAACCTAATTAATGTTAGGAACATTTTAAAATGATTTATTCAATACATCTACACCACCAAATAATAAAACAACATTTAATATAATAATTTTTTAATTTTTTAATTCCAATCTATCATAACAGGATTAATGTTGTTGTAGGTGGTTCCCTATTGGAAAATACCACATTCATTATAAGGAATATCATTAAAAAAATGGAACAAAACACACAAAAGTGTGGTATACGGTCTAGTGTAACCATCAACAGTTTCCATGAGGTGAAAAATTTTGAATTCAAGAAGAAGGTGGACATGGAGTTTGAGTAGGTAAGTAACCTACTCTGACATGTTTCTCTTTCCCAATGTAAATATAAAACTCCACCTCCATTTAATTATTGTATCTATGACTCATATACCCATTATTCACAACAATTTATTCAATTAAGATAAATTTTTGAGAGTTGTGAGGAAATATTCCCAAGAAACCCCTATAACCAACCCATTAAGAAATATCCATACAAACCATCCAACTCTTGGTGGAAAGAAAACCAAACATATAGTAAAGGGGGTATTTAAACCAACCTCAAAAATCCTAGAACCACCTAAGGTATAGTGGTCATCCTCTTCCAACACATATAATTCCAAAAATACATTATAGTACATTCTAACAAACCCCTCCAAAAGATGAGCCCAACCATGAGGACATGATGAAACAAATGGCTGTAAACAGTCTCTAATTCCAAAAAACCACCAGCGAATCCATACAAGACCAAAAAGATTAATTAGGTCAACTCGCCAACTCAGTGGGAGAAATCCAAAGTCAATGATCAGGATTACATCCATCCCAATATATTTATAATCCCATGGAAAATGGTTATGTATGTGTTATCAAAATTTACAGTAGTAAATAACATTCTTCTTCTTGTGATTCAACACATTGGGTTTGTAGGCCTAAAATATATCGTTCTCTACCCTCAAAGTAATCGAGTGAAGAAAAAAAAAGAAAAAATTGGTTAAAAAGTTATGAATGAGGATACTCGTGAATAATCCATTCTTCTTCCCTTTCCCCAAATATTCTCTTGATCCAAGATACTTTTTATAATGAGATAGATAAACATATCGAGGATTCATTTATAATGTTGTGTGTTAACATTACTCTCAAACATAAAGTTAAAAAATCCTTGATATTCAAAATTTCTTAAAGAACTATTAACCCACAGATGTCAACTAACGAGGGATAAGAGATTGAAACATGGAAGGAATGTATCATCCTTGATACAACTAGTGATTCCAACCAAATTCAAGGATTTAATAACTTTTTAAATTCCTTTCACTAGTGTGGATACTTTCTTTTATGATTCAAGGAATTTTTTAGGTTCCTGGATTAATGTGATGAATCAGAATTTTATAATTATCTAAATGTTAGAGATGTTAAACTAATAAAAATAACTGGAAAATTTTTAACTGTAGAACCACACACCCAATAGGCATGATCGAGGACGACCATGTGTGAGTAATAAATATCATTTTCTCCCTAGACCTCTTTGTTCTTAAGATATAAGATTCAAGGTCCCATGGACATGATCATCTCATATTTTTAAATCCTTTACTTAAAAAATTAAATAAAATTATAAGTGTTCTCAATGGTAAATATTCCATAGAGTTTTATGGAGAAAAATAAGTTTCAATATCAATAATTCTATGAAACACCCTATTGAAGAGCCCTACACTCTTGTTGATTCTATGAAAGTTATATATGATGACACACACAAACAACATTCTCTCCTTGACCCATACTCTAATTTTTTCACTTCTTCACTCCTTGATTATTTTCACTGTAATTCATATTTTGAGTGTTGTGGGGGATGGGAAAGTGTAAATTTTTTGGTTTAAATGATGACTGTGTTCATTTTGAGGTACCCAGTACTGTTGATGATTGTAAAAATTTTATTTCCATTTATTATCTTTCCATAGAGACTAATAATAATAAAATAGATAGTTTCCTAGGCCTCAATACCTCTAAATCCATTACCTTGATCAAAAAACCACCAGTATTGGAATTAAAGCCTCTTCCATTGAATTTAAAATAAACTTATCTTGAGGGTATTGACCAATTTTCCATCATTATTGCTAACAAACTCTATCTAGACCGTGAATTAAAACTACTAGACTATTTTAAATAGTGTAAAATGCAATATTATGGGAAATGATTGATATTCCATGGATTGTTCCATCTATCATCATGAATCATGTACTTAAATATGATGAGACAAAAAATTTAAGGCAAGCCCAATGCTTGTTAAATCCCACACTCCTTAATATGATGAAATTGGAAGTTAGTAAATTACTTGATTTTGGATTCCTCTATACCATATCTAATAGTAAATGGTTTCTCTCAATAAAAATTATACCTACGAAAAAAATAGTGATGATAGTGTAAAAATGAAAAGAATGAGTTGGATTCAAAACATGTGAAAAATAGTTGTCGAGTGTGTGTTGACTACTATCAACTAAATCAAGCCACATAGAAGTACCACTTTCCTCTACCTTTTAATGAACATATGTTATAAATATTGGATGGTAAGTAATTTTAAAAATTTTATTAATGTCTATTTGGGTTATTTTCAAACCCATATATGCCTTTAGGATTAAGAAAATACATCATTTACCTATAAATTTAGCACATTTGTATACTGTAGGATTCCATTTGGTCACTGTAATTCTCCAAGTACTTTTTATAATTGTACCTGTAGAATTGTATTAATGTTTTTATGGATGATTTCATAGTTTATAGATATTCCATTGAATACTTTTTGGCTCACCTATTTTCTATCCAATATAGTTTTATTGAAAATGTTATCATAATAAATTATAACAAATTCCATTTCATGTTTAAGCAGGTAATATTTATTAGTAATGGTATTTCAAGTATGGGTTCTAGAGATACATAGTGAGGATGGAGGTGTTCTTGGATGGAGCACTTGCTCTCGGCCTCTAGGGTTTTCCCTCCCACCGCATTCGTCTTCTCCTGCGCCTCTGTGTGTCCGTTCGGCTGTTCTCTAGGGATATCTTGGTTCTCGTTGTTCCCTTCATCTCCTTCTAAGGTGCTGTTTCTTTTCCTCCTCGTTTTCCCATCACGCCATATCTTACAGATTGTCGCTGGTCCCCTGTTGGCTGGTCATTCCCTGCCGTTTTGTGACCCCTAATCGTTGTTTCCACCCCTCTTATTGTATGAATATTTGTGATAAAACCACATTCTATTTTTTCACAAAGAATATCTATTGGTTTGGCTTTTTGGTGGTTGCTTTTTTGATTTTTGGGTTCATTGCGGCTGGTGTCATCCTTCGATTCGGTCGCTGGTTGAAGCATCCGGTCTGGTCGAGGTTTGGTGTTTCCTTCTCGTAGATGTTTTCCTTTGGTGCATTGTCTTTATCGGTGTTTCTTCAATTGCCTGGTGTTACTCTTACTGTCACGACCCATCCTCGGGACCCGTGTCGTGACTACCCCAAGCCCGCCTTCCATAGGCTAGGGACTGGCGACTAGCACCAAGGCGTAAATCCCGATAAAAAGGGAAGTCATTGCCTTTATAAGGTAAACAAACACCACAGAGAAAGAAAGCATTAGAAGTAAACACTATGTAAAAACTGGGTACAACAGTAAGTGCGGAAAAGTAAGTGGGGCAGCATAAAAACCCAAACTGAAAGTAAAGTACAACTGGAAAGGGAAAACAACAACTGAAAAGTAACGCCGCAGCGTCAAGCCATCCACTGGAAGTCCCACCTGAAGGGTGGGTACAGATAGCCTCCTCTTCTCCTTGGGTCCAGTCATCCGCTCTGTGTACGTCCTGCCCAGTGGTCCACCTCCAGGTACCGACTTGCTCCACAAGCCTCAACCATGATCGGTGTCGTCCCTCGTATGCATCCAACACAACGTACTGTGGGCATAGCCCATGCAGGGGTGAGTATACGCTACTCAGTAGGGACCCTGATACCCTCAAGTTCTCACTAAATCCAACAAGGATAAACCACAAAGGAAAGATACAATCACGAAGTAACATCCAACACTACTTAGGTATATGCCCAAACATATACCTAAGTCATCAATTCCAGTTCGGCTCCAACATCTGAGCCCAAGTTCGATGACGTCCACACAGGATAGTACAACCCAATCCACACAGAAAAGCACAACCCAATCCACACAGGAAATAAAGTCAATCATATCGAAGATAATTATTGAAAGTCAAGACTCAGCTAAAACTAGGATTTATTCAAGATGTCAAAAACACAGCTCCTGGAGAACTCCTCCTCTGTCGAGTACAATGGGTCTGCCGCTACAACCAAGCGATATCCACTAACCTTGGAATGCTGAAGTACTCCCCCTGTCGATTACTTTGGAAATTCTACTACAACCAAGCGCTTCCCACCATGGGTATGCCGCTACAACCAAGCGCTCCCCCTCATAGCCTACAGAGGTACTCTTTCTGTTGAGTACCGCGGGTCTGTCGCTACAACCAAGCACTCCTCCATCGTGGGTCTGCCGCTACACCCAAGCGCTCCCCACTGGGCTATCTGAAACACTCCGAGTCGATCGATCAGCAGACGTCAAGTCTCAGCCAGCTCTAGGGTTTCATAAGGAATGAAAGTACAGTAGTCGTCACTACCGAACCCACGGAGGATTCCCGTACGGTTGTCGTCGTCATCGAACCCACAGAGGAGTCTAGTACGAAAGTCTACACCGTCGAACCCATAGCTGCTGGGAAACTCCTCCTCTATCGAGTAAAGTGGGCCTGCCGCTACAACCAAGCGCTTCCCACTAAACGTGGATTGTGGTAGTACTCCACCTGTCGAGTACTGTGGGCCTGCTGCTACAACCAAGCGCTTCCCACCATGGGTCTGCCGCTACAACCAAGCGTTCCCCCTCATAGCCTACAGAGGTACTCCTTCCGTTGAGTACCGAGGGTCTTCCACTACAACCAAGTGATCCTCCACCGTGGGTCTGCCGCTACAACCAAGCGCTCCCCACTGGGCTATCGAAACACTCCGAGTCGATCGATCAGCAGTCGTCAAGTCTCAGCCAGCTCTAGGGTTTCCGCACACTGTACGCTCATTTCCGGGAGGGTTCGCTCAACGAGCCAAGTGGTCGATACATAAACTAACACGTAGACCAGCGTTGATGTATCGCAAAGTTCGGTCATGTCAATAAGAACACAGCGCGCCAGAAGGCGTGTCAATCGGATGCCCGGTCTGAGAGTTATTGTCTTTTTCTTTCGAGGGGCCCGGTTAGTTTTTAAGTCAAAACCAACTTGACTATACTCCAACTACGTCCAAACCTCGAGCGGAGTAAGCCGAAAGGTCCGTCTCACTAAGAGGAATCCAAAAAATTTGACGGTACGTCAATCGGACGTCCGGAGCTCAAGTTATAAGCGTTACCACTCTGAGGGCCCGGTTGGTTTCGTGTTCGAACCAACCCGGCCATACCCAAAGTTCTTCTAAACCTTGATTGTAATATATAAAAACAACCGTCTCGATCCAAGGATCACATCGCAACTGACGGTGCGTCGATCGGAGGTATTTAGCCTAAGTTATGGGATTTTGAACGGAACTGTCTGAAAACAGGGGGGTCTGGGCCCGGTCTGACCCGACCCAATACCCCCTGGGTTGGCCCGAACCGGGGTGACCCGACCCGGGTCCGGGTCCAGCCCAAATTGGGCATGAGAGGGGGTTTATCGCTTGGCCCTTCCACCTCAGCTGCACCAGGTGCACGAAGTCTTTCACGTATCTCAGCTAAGGAGAAATGTGCACGACCCGACGCATGTAATCGACCACGGGGAGTAAGACATCGATGATGGGGAGACTTTTTCGGGGGTCCCGGTGGAGATCGAGGATCGACAAGAGCGGGTCCTACGTGGGTGGTTGATTCCTCTAGTGTGCATCAGGTGGCAGCACGGGGACCTCCAGGGGAGCACCGGAGAGTGGGAGGCTCAGATGCATGCTCAATACCACTTTTGTTTCCCTAGTTTGTGTTATAGCTTTACGGGGACGTAAAGCCCTGAGGTGAGAGTAATGTAAGGACCCGTAAATTTCAAGGGAAATTTTTTTTTCTTAATTTTCTTTGGAATTTTACGAGTGCGCAGTTTCTAACGGCACCTGATTCTGAGGCCCGGTGTGCCCGGAATCAATTTCTGAAGTTTAGCACGGGTACGTTCAGTGAACGAATGAGCGAGTTTTCCTAACTTTTGAACCGGAGCCCGGAATTGAAATCTAAGGGCACCGATGGAATCGAAGCGCCGGTAAATGCTTATGAATACCTTTACTGGACTTGCGTTTTCTTGGGAGGAGATGTTAAAAAAATTTGAGGAATACAATTTATTTTTATTCCTCACATTTTTTTAACATCTCCTCCCGAGCAAACGCAACTCCAGGAAAGGTCTTCATAAGCACTTATCGGCACTGCGATTCCATCGGTGCCCTCAGATTTTGATTCCGAGCTCCGGTTCAAAAGTTAGGAAAACTCGCTCATTCGTTCACTAAACGTACCCGAGCTAAACTTCAGAAATTGATTCCGGGCACACCGGGCCTCGGAATCAGGTGTCGTTAGAAACTGTGCTCTTGTAAAATTCCAAAGAAAATTAAGAAGAAAAAAAATTCCCTTTAAATTTATGGGTCTTTACACTTACATCCTGATGGTTTCTATCTTTCTACTGATGGTTCCGAAGAATGCATTTTGTGATTCAGCCGAAGGTCGCTTCTCCCTAGTTAGCCCTGCCCTCTCTAAACTCTTCTCTGGCCTTCCATTCCTTCTCGCCAATCCAGGTCGGCCTGGTGCGTTGGTTCTTATTGAGGCTTTGGGATGGTGGTATTAGAGCTATGGTGGGCATTTCATAAGGAGAAACTTGAATGTCTGTTCATTTTGGTCCAGATTTGGTGAATCTGGTCTCTACCCTCGCAATTGGTTTCATTTTTGTTGTTCGCTGCTCACTATTGGTGATCCTAGATGGAAGGGGTATTTCGTGGATGGTTTGTTTCTCATCAGTTTCTGGTGAACGTGTTTCCAGTGGTTTGTGAATCCTTTAAGTGATGTCATCGATGTTTCTCGGGTCTTCACCAGCAATAGGGTTTGGGATGATCATGATGGTGATCGGTGTGTAGGGTGCGCTGCTCGAGGGTCTCGCAGTCCATGATATTGCTGACATTTGCTGGTTTAAATTTTTTTAAATTTGTGTGTGCGTGATATGCGCTTTGGTTTGGCACCTCCTGTTTTTTGTACGACATAATGTTTGTTTTGGATGGTGTAATGTGTTTTATATTTTTTTGGCATGGTGGAAGTTTTAAGGTTCCCACTTAGCCAAAAAGTGGTTCTTTATTCTAAAAATGAAAAAAATAGATTTGGTAGGTATTTCGAGTATGGTAATTCAAGTTAATAAATAAAAAATTGAAATAATTTTATCCC
This sequence comes from Viscum album, assembly GCA_963277665.1. Classification (NCBI taxonomy): domain Eukaryota; kingdom Viridiplantae; phylum Streptophyta; class Magnoliopsida; order Santalales; family Viscaceae; genus Viscum; species Viscum album. The sequence goes on from OY728123.1 coordinate 666,187,470, forward strand.
TTCCTTTTTTAACATGTTTTTTGGGATATGATCATTATTGTTTCTTATTGGTTTTCACTTCTAATTTATTAAATACATTAATAATATTGTAGTTTTCTTCTCTTGACTATTACAAAAAGTTTTTTATTTTTTGGATAAAAATAGTGAGGATTCAATTAATTCAATAAAAAAGAGTATCAGGTAACCTCTCACAATCTAACCACTAAGGTGGGATGTCCCTTTTAAATTTTGCTGTGATGCCTATAACTTTGTAGCTGAGATACTTTTTTTATAAATGGATGAGTGGGATCCTCATTTAATTACATATTCCCCATGTACATTTTATTATACCCAATTAAACTACATGACCACGAAAAAGAACTTATATATATATATTTTTTAGTCAGATAAATTTTTTCATATATTCTTGGTTAAAAATAATTTAATTTTCTCATCATTCTTCCCTTAGAGTTCTCTTTTGGAAACCCAAAGCTACGAGCTTCCTCATATGGTTGATGGTCCTCCTTCAGGAATTTATTCTGAAACATTTGGATAAAAAGGTGTGGAGAAAGTGGGGGCTATAAATATCTATAATATCCTTCTATCCTATATCATTGAATCTTCCCACTATATTACCATAAATTTAATGTTTATTGGTGATAAATTGTAACAAGTGTAAGATGATACTCTTTATCATTATAACACTGTTAATTATTTGGTAAAATCATGCAATCAAAAAAATTTCAATACAAAGATAATCTACCGAAACATGATTTGGATTGGAATATTTGGGATGACCCATACCTTTTTCACACATGTATTGATCATGTACTTAAGTATTATGTTCCTAAGAGTATGTTTAATTCCATCCTTATGTTCTACATTATTTCATGTGGAGGATACTTCAGTCACTAATGGAATTCTCCTAAGGTCTGGAATTCTATTCTATTTTACCAAACACTATTTTGATATGCCCGTGATTTTTTCAAATATTGTACTCATTGTCAAAGGATAGGTAATTTATCAAAAATGAATGGAATTCCATAACAACCATTTCTCTTTCTTGATATTTTATATGTTTAGGGAATAGAATTTATGGGGTCATTTTTTAATTCATTCTGTAACTTTTACATTCTTATAGTAGAGGATTATGTTTCAAAAAGGGTAGAGGCATGAACCACAAGGAATAATGATTCAAATAAAGTTTTGGAATTTTTTAATACCCATATTTTTTGTAGGATTGTTTTTCCTAGGTTCAACATCAGTGACCAGGGTACACATTTATACAAAAAAATCACTTTAATGTCAGTATGGGGTATGAAATTATAGTTATCACCCAGAAAGAAATGTTAAAGTCATGATATAAACTAGAAAGGTTAAATATATTATAGAAAAAAGGGTTTAACTTGGTATAAAATATTGGAGTCTTAGACTCAATGATGCATTGTAGGCTTCCTGCACTGTCTTCAATACTACTGTAGGCATGTCACCTTATTAGCCAGTTTTTGGAAATGGCTTTCACATCCTTGCTGAGATTGAGCATGGGGAATACTTGGACATTAAGAAATGAAATTATAATATTTCTATTTTAGTTGATCAAAGGAAGTTCTAGATTCTAGAGCTAGAGGAAATCAGAAGAGACTCAAATGAGAACTCATCAATCCATAAGGAGAGAACCAAGGTTTCCCATGATCGAATCATCATTCATCATCAATTCAAAATTGGTCATAAGGTCCTAATTTTAAATGAAAGGCTTATGGTTCACCCAATCATTCTGTTTTCCCACTGGGTTTTCCCATAAAATATTACTGATGTCTATACATTTGGTGTTGAATATGTTCAAAATGAAGAAACAAAATAAACATTCACTATCTATTGGAAGTGTTTGAAGCACTTTCATGAACAAATTCTGACATCCCCAATGGAGGAACGACACCTTAAAAAACAACCAACCAGTGACAGAAACCTATTATTACAATTCCATCCCACATTCTCTTTAATTTCAGTGATGACACTTCATACTCTATGTGTGGGGTGAGGGTGTGTAACACCTTGAGATTTTTTGAATTATTATTTCCTGAATTAATTTAATATTTTTGATATGTAGACTTTTACACAACACTATATATATATATAATATATTTTTATTTCATTATATGATACACCAAGTTAATATTGTGATACACACAACATCAACATGGCTTGCGTTACATGCAACACTTAGTTTGTGTGAAACATCACTTTATTATTATAAATATTTTAATAAGATAATTATAAACTAGATGTTAAATGTGGTAATATGAATAATAATAACAAATTTTAAAATTTTATTTATAATGGTTTCATATAAATAAAACATATTGAAAATTAAATATATAATTTTTGGGAAAGTATTTATATGATTAAAATTAATATTTTTTTAAAGGAAGTGCTTTTTTATGTCCTTGTGTTAAAAATAATAAAATTAATTTTAGACATTATTATAAATTTAATTTTATAGAATAAACTTCATTTATGAATTCATAATCTTAAAATTATCTTATAGTGAATTTTTGGGATTTTTCTGAGAAACATCATTTCTGGACGAATAGTAAAAATATTGGATTTTAATTCAAAACTCGTTTTTCATCAAATTTATTTTTATATTTAATTTATATGTTAAATTGGATTTAAAGTCATGATACTTAAACTATATATATATATTAATCAAATTTATTTCATTATAATCATTTTTATTTTGAATTTAGATATAAAATGTTAATGAACTTTTTAACATTCTCACTTTAAAACCCCTATTTCTCACTATGACTATAGGATTGGAATTTAACATAATTTTCCCTCTTATGTGAATTTAATTTAAGAAAAAACAGAAATACATAGGTGTAAATTGTATAATATTTATAGTATAATAATATAAACATAATTTTTTACCAAAAATATTACTGAAAGGGATTAGAATTAATTACATCGATTAAGGTAAAATTAAACATCACAAGGGACTAAAGCTTAAGCATAAGGGCCAAAATGACCTATACACTTATCCAAAACCAATTTTATGGAAATATTTCATCCATAAACCATATATGGTTGGGTTTTTTTGTTTTTTTATTTCCTGTTTTGTGTAAAAACGTGGGTACACTTAACTTGTTTTCAAAAATGCCAAGTGTGTCCTCTTCCTCCACTATGAAAAGGCACTCACCCCTCCCACTTCCTCACACATATCAAGACACTTTTTCATGAATGAGATATTCCTAAATATCTCCTAAATATACCTACCATTATAATATAATCCTAAACTTGGGAATAAAGAAATAAAAGGAAGCTCTTTGCTGCAAACCAAGAAGAGTTGCCCGAATAAGAGATAACATCATTCCTCAGGCTCTTTAGTTTTATTTTCATTATCCACCACCTCAAATATTATTATTCCATGATTATATAAAAAACCAAATTATTAAACATAATTATATGATATTATTCAAAGGGATCAACCTTCACGTACACACACTTCCAACTAATTTGTAATAAACTTACCACTCTTTTGTATGGCCAACTACCACCTCACAAAACGATGTTGTTAATTTTTCCTTTACCACTTTTCATGGTTTCCCATCATGATGAACATTATATTTATATATGTTATATTTTATATTTATAATATCATTATTTTTCTGTATTTTTTATATATAATATACATTTAAGTTGTAATGTCTCAGATTTTCCATGATTTTTTTTAATAATATGTGGGAATTATTTCGAGACCATTCTCTAAGACGGCGTGCAGTTCCGGGGCCCGGTGAGCCCAGAACAAATGTTTAAATTTAATTAAATGATTAAATAACATGTGTACGTGGTTTTCCTGAAAAAGTGGAATAAATCCTAAACAGGTGCTCAGATCAGAAATCTGAGGGTGTTGTTGCATTCAGAGCAGCGATTTTACCATAGGCGAGGCCTAACATCGGTCGGTGCAGGTTGGTGGTGAAATCTAGTTTTTGGACGTAACAGTAATAAAATATTTAATACAAATATTTTATTCTAAAGAAAAATCATTTTAAAACTGTTGCAACAGATATCTTATATCCTTTTTAAATAAAGGCTTGCACATGGGTCCAGGGTTACAAACCTCATAACCCTGAAACCCTTGGAGGCTCTGGAGGCTCTAGAGAAAACCTCCCAACGCGGCGACGATGTTCTTGACAATTTTCGCTGGCGACGATGACACGGCGAATGGATCTTCACCAACGAACGCCGCAGATCCAGGTAGGATGTTTTTTTTTATTTACCTTTCCCGGTTCTTGATTCCTACGGCGAACGCGGACTAATCTGCGAACCAATTAGCCCGCGGATCAATCGTTTTGCGGGCGGGTGTGATTTGGGGTTTTAACAGGAAATAAAATACTCGAGATTATAATCTGTTGATTATTTTGGTTTGATCTAACGATGACGAACCCAAATCTTCATGAACATCGATCGAGGTTCATCCCTCTTGTTCGATTTTTGGTATTTTCTCCCTCGCATTCTTCATTGTGTTCTATGCGTTCTTGGAGGAAATTAATCGTTGCGCATTAGATTGTTGGTGCAATGATCTAAGATTGTAGATCCAACCCCGGAGCGATGTCACGGAGGTGCAACGATAGTTTAGGAGAACGATTCAGAGCAGATCGAGAGATATGGGTTTTTGGGAATTTTTCTTCAGATGGATCATTCGAGGTCTATGATATGATTTAAGGACCGAAAAAACCTATTACGGTGTTCATATGATGAAACTAACCAACCCCTGGAGTATCGGGACGAACAGACAGGAAACCATGGATCCGGAGGATCAGCCGTGGCGCGAGGAGGAAGACGGCATTTCTGGAAAAATCCTGGCTACACGGCGTGTAGTATGGGCTACACGGCATGTGTTCGCCAGAAGACCACCAAACGTGTACTCTAGTGGTACATGGACAGGGGTTGGGTACACGTCCAAGGACACGACGTGTATATCCCTCCCCGGCCAGACCCGGCTAGATACACGGGATACCCTGTGTGCTGGTACACGGGCAGGCGACATGGACAGAGACTGTGTACGGGCACATGGCCAGCGTACACAAAGCGAGCCCCAAGTGCTCGGACACGGCGTGTGAATATTCTACACTCCATGTAGTTACTTTCAATCTGACAAGCCAAATGACACAGACCTTTTACACGGGCAGTACCTAGAGTCAAGAAACACAACATGTGATTCTTCAACATGCTGTGTAGTTGAGTTTTAAACAGCTTGAATGGATGACACGAGCCGTTTACACTATCAGTACTCGGATTCAAGGAACACGGCGTGTAACCATACTGCACGCCGTGTAACCAATTATTCATGGCTTGAGCCACTTGTCTTATGTGACTTGGACTTGTTTTCTTAGGGTCCATACCCTTGGTCTTTTCCTTGAAGGTTCTGGTATCATTTCCTATACATAGGAGTATGATACCTTCAGTAGGACTTCCTGAATAGAGTTTTTGGAATCCCCTCTATGAGAATTAGAGCTAGTCCCTCTATTCATTCCTGGAACCCTAGGTAGAGTTCTTGGTATTTACGTGACCAAATTTACCCGGGCGCCGATCCACTTCTTAGCGGATTAGCTCAGACTGAGTTGTCGGAATCACCCCATGACATGGTTGTGATCCTCATCTGAGCATCATGTTCTCGATGTACTTGTAGAGTGTGTTCTCCAGGAATGAGTACTTCGTATATCTCTCTTTAGACATAGGAGTGTGTTCTCCCGGTTGCATGCTTAGTGGAATCTTCGAGCTGGATCATAGTGGTGGTTTCGAAATGGTCACTTGTGTATGAGTGTATCTGGATATTCATATTATATGTTCCGTAAACAGATACTGTGTAGAGATGACTGTACCTTTCTTTTGGAGTATTTTCCCTTGTTGTATTACTTTGTGGTTTCGGGGTGTCCTACTCGGTATTGTTATACTCACCCCTTCACGGTATTTGCCCACACATGTCGTGTCTTATGCAGACGAGCGAGCCTTTGACAGGATTCTAGGCAGACCAGGACCAGACAGTACTGAGTGAGATCAGACAGGCCGAGGTGTGTTCCTACAGCTACAGACTGTAGTCCCAACACCTTTCCTTACAGGTTGGACTTTGTTACGGCTCTCTTTTGGTGGGCTTGTACTTTTGGCCCACGATCTTACTTTCTTTTACTTTACATTCATGTCGTTCTCTGTTGGTTGGGTTTTAGTGTATTCATGCATCATTTTTCCTTTTAGTAGTTTTTAATTTTCAACTTTATGGGCTTGGAGATGTGTTTGAGTGTGTACAGGTTTATAGGCAATGTCTCCCATGTTAGTTGCATGCCTACTCGGTGCTAGTCACCAGCCCCTAGACTATTGGAGGCGGGCTTGGGGAGTTGTGGATCGGGCCCCATTGGGACGGGTCGTGACAGAGTGGTATCAGAGTTGGTCGGTTCTACCTTTGGATTGAGATTCTGTGAGTTGGTATGGGGAAACAGTGTTAAGTGTTTCGAGTTCGGCTTTCAGGCCAGGGAACCCAGTGTTGGTGCGGGTGGCCGACGTACCCATACACCAGGACTCTGATAAATTTCTTTTTGAATCGAAACATGAGAACACTAGTTGCAGGGAAAAATAATGGTACATGCATCATATAGGAGTGGGTTGTGGTTTCCATGTCCTTATTGTGTCAGCTCTCCAGCTATACTCACTGACTGCGATACATCTTGTTTTTTTATAGGATTCCTCCACGACGCGCACCCTCTAGGATCCAGCAGCTCGATCATGAGGTTGACCCCCTCAGTGATGAAGCATCGATTCAGGGACAAGATTCCCCAGCTTTACCATCGGGTGGTGTGCCAGTTATCTCGCCACCAGTGGAGCAGTGTTTAGTGCCTATTGTACCAGTGGAAGAGGAGCACAGGCTGAGCGCACTCCACGAGTTTCAGAGACAGAGACCCCTCAAGTTTCGAGGCGAGCCTGACCCTTAGGCAGAAAAGGACTGGCTTGAGGTAGTGGCCAGAGTCTTCTATTTGGTCAGGACACCAGTAGACCAGATGGTAATCCTGACAGCTAGCCTTCTGCAGGGCTCGGTAGGGCAATGGTGGAGTTTGGTTATCCAGACTCACGACGAGGCGAATCTTTCATGGTCGGAGTTTGAGCGTCTCTTCCGAGAGGATTTTTCACCGGTTACCCTAAGAGCAGTATGTATATAGGAGCTTCTTCAGCTCTATCAGGGAACCATGATAGTGGCTCACTATTCATAGAGGTTTACCAACCTCTCGCGGTACTCGATGGATATGGTCAGAGATCATTACTTCAGAGCTCGGAATTTTTAGCGGGGATTTCCTAGAGATATCCGATCAAGAATCATCCCTATGATCATTCCTACTTATGTTGGGGTGCTCGAGTGGGCCTTGGTGGTCGAGAGCTTCTTGGCAGAGTAGATACAGCCGGCAGTTGTCAGTAGTGGGTGAGCTGGAGCAGAGACCTCGACAGTAGGGAGCCGATGCCAGGGACCCAGGCGTGGGAGACGTTTTCATAGGAGATCCCAAGACAGGGGATCTGCCATACAGGGTTCGTAGGGTGCATTCATCCAGCCTCGAGAGAGGCGATGATACTCATGCGATGACAGGGGACATCTCGCTCGAGATTGTCCGACCCACCGTACTACTGTCACGGGAGCAGTGGATGGACCACCAAAGAAGAGGAAACATTTGGAGCAGACAGATCCGCGGGGCAGCGGACGTGGTAGGGGAGCTGGGAGAGTAGCTGGAGGTGGTTGGCATTTTGACATTTTACCACCACCACCCCCAGGAAGTCCACCCCAGGTTCAGGGAGCAGGTGGACAGAGGAAGGTACAGCTGCAGGCTGCAGAGGCTTATGACCTAGGTACTCCCAGAATGATTAGAGGTACAATCTGTGTCTTTTCTACTTTGGCTGCCGTACTGATAGACACAGGTTCTAGTCATTCATTTCTGGCTACTTATCTTGTTCGAGACCTTGAGATTCCATTTGAGTCGTTTAATTGGCCCTTATGCTTAGAAACACCGAGTGGAGAAGATTCGGAGATCACACACCTCTGTAGATAGTGTGACCTTACCCTTGGAGGCAAGAGTTTTGGTTGGAACCTCTTGGTGGTAGCGTTGAGGCCTTACGATGTCATTCTTGGTATTGATTGGCTATCCACAGTTCATGCCCAGATTGACTGTTTTAGGAGAAGGGTGCGGTGTGTCCGCAGTGATGGAACAAGGTTCTCTTTTGTCGATGAAAGAGAGACCCATACAGCACATGATGGACTCGTGCGTAGGAAGGTGCAAACGATATCCTATCAGTTGGCTAGACTATCCCTTGGCACAACAGATGTTATGAGTTTCCAGTTTCCAGTAGTAGTGTCTCAGTATGAGGACCTCTTTCCAGAGGATGTCCCTGGACTACCTCCCCGTCAGGAGATATATTTATGCATTGAGTTGCAACCCAGGACGACATCGATATCAGCATCAGCATATTAGATGGCTCCTGCAGAGCTTCGTGAGATGAGGGTGCAGCTGAAAGACTTGCAGAAGAAGGGCTTTGTAAGACCTAATGTTTCACCCTGGGCGGCCCTAGTGTTGTTTTCCAAGAAGGAAAACGGGAGCTTGAAGCTATGTGTGGATTACCGGCAACTGAATCAGGTGACCGTAAATAACCGATATCCACTACCAAGGATCGATGACCTCTTCGACCAGTTAAGAGGGGCGTGATGGTTCTAGAATGTAGATCTACAATCATTTTATCACCAGTTGCGAGTACGGGATGAGGATGTACCGAAGACAGCTTTCAGATGTCGCTAAGGTCACTATGAGTACTTTGTGATGCCCTTCGGCCTGACGAATGCTCAGGCAGTGTTTATGGGGCTCATGAACCGGATCTTTCAGCCCTATTTGGATCGGTTTGTAGTAGTCCTCATCGATGATATCCTTGTGTACTCTGCGTCCGAGGAGGAGCACGTGAGACACCTAAGGATGGTTCTTGACACACTCTGAGAGCACCAGTTGTATGGGAAACTCTCGAAGTGCCAGTTATAGATACAAGAGATCCACTTTTTGGGACATGTTATCTCAGCAGATCGTGTAGCAGTGGACCTAGCCAAGGTGGAGGCAGTACTAGCATGGGAGCCACCCCGGAGCATGATGGAGGTGTGGAGTTTCCTTGGGTTGGAAGGCTACTATCGTAGATTCATTCTTGATTTCTCCAAGATTTCAGCACCCATGAAAGCTTTGACCCAAAAGGGGTAGCATTTCGTGTGGACCGAGAGATGCCAGTAGGCCTTCAAGCAGCTGAGACAGAGACTGACGAGTGCCCTGATCATGAGATTACCTGAGGAGGGTGTTGAGTACGTAGTGTTCTGGGATGCAACAGGAACCGGGCTTGGTTGTGTCCTGATGCACAGGCAAGCAGTGATTTCCTATGTCTCACGTCAGTTTAGGCCACACGTGCAAAACTACATGACCCATGATGTTGAGTTGGCAGCGGTAGTCTTCGCGTTGAAGATGTGGTGGCACTACCTGATGGGCGAGCAGTTTATCGTCTACTCTGATCACAAGAGTATCAAATATATATTTTATCATAAAGATATGAATTTGAGAAATAGGCGGTGGATTGAGTTCCTCCAGGATTATGACTTTGAGATCGTTTATTCTCCTAGGAAGGGGAACGTAGTGGCAGATGCTCGCAGCAGGAAATCTAGTTCGCAGTTGCGGGATGAGGCGATGAGGCCGTTGGAATCCTTACAGTTATCCTTTGTGTATGGAAATGAGGGAGCCTACCATCAATCAATGGTTTTTACCCCTCCACTCTTACAGCGAGTTAGGGAAGCATAGCGCGAGGATTCTAGTTATGAGACTCTACGTGCTCAGATATCCACAGGTGTTGCGGCTGATGGATATTCAAAAGGTGGGGAGCACGTAGTTATTTGCAAAGGGCGCACAGTAGTACCAGTTACATTGCGGGAGGAGGTTCTGAGGGAGTTCCATACATCTCCTTTGGCGGTGCATCGAGGCATAGAAAAGATGTATCAGGACCTCCGACGTCTATTCTTGTGGCCAGGAATGAAGAATTGTGTGGCAGAGATTATTTCTCAGTGCCTTACTTGTCAGTAAGTAAAGGCTGAGCACCAGGTACCAGCGGGTTTGACTCAGCCCCTTGAGGTGTCAGAGTGGAAGTGGGTTGGGATGTCCATGGACTTCGTGACGGGTCTACCACGTACGTCCAGGGGACACGATTCCATCTTGGTGATAGTTGATCGACTCACCATGTCGGCCCACTTCCTAGCCATATGAGAGCAGAGTTCAGTAGAGACCTTGGGACACCTCTACGTGCAGGAGATAGTTCGACTTCATGGAGTTCCATCCACAATCATCTCAGATCGTGATGCTCATTTCACATCCCAGTTGTGGAAGAGATTGTAGGAAGCTTTTGGGACTCAGTTACGCTTGAGGACATCGTTCCATCCTCAGAATGATGGTTAGATGGAGCGGACCATCCAGGTTCTGGAGGATATCATTCGAGCTTGCATACTTGACTTCGGTCATAGCTGGGAAGATCACCTACCACTGGTGGAGTTTTCTTACAACAATAGTTATCATTACACTATTGGTATGGCACCATTCGAGGCTCTGTACGGGCGACATTGAAGGTCACCACTTTACTGGACTGACCTAGGAGAGTCAGCACTCATGGGCCCAGAGATGGTGAGAGCTATAATAGAGAAGGTGCAGGTCATCCAGGAGAGGATGAAGACTGCATAGAGTCGGAAAAAGTCTTATACCGACTGGAGGCGGAGGCCCTTGGAGTTCGAGGAGGGAGACCATGTGTTCCTTCGGGTCTCACCTCGACGGGGATTGCGGAGATTTCACCGAGGTGGAAAGCTATCTCTGAGGTTCGTCGGCCATTTTCAGATTCTGAGTAGAGTTTGCAAGGTGGAATATCGCTTGGATCTACCTCCTCAGATGGACCAGGTATAGAATGTCTTCCATGTGTCGCAACTACGGAGGTACGGGCATGATCCATCGCACGTTATCGACTGGTGCGAGCTGAACATCGATGATGGAGAGACCTTTGCTGAGTACCCAGTGGAGATCAAGGATTGGCAGAATAAGATCCTTCGTGAGTAATCTATTCCCTTGGTGTGTGTCCGGTGGCAGCACGGGAATCTCTTGGAGAGCATGTGGGAGCGGGAGGCTCAGATTCGTGTGCAGTACCCACATCTTTTTGAGTATCCATTTTTTGGATTTTCAAGGATGTAAAATCCCTAAGGTGGGTGTGATGTAATGTCTTGGATTTTCCATGCTTTATTTTTTTTAATAATATGTGGGAATTATTGCAAGACCAGTCTCTAAGACGGCATGCAGTTCCAGGGCCCGGTGAGCCCGGAACAAATTTTTGAATTTAATTAAGTGATTAAATAATGTGTGCACGTGGTTTTCCTAAAAAAGTGGAATAAATCCTAAAAGGGTACTCAGATCAGAAATCTGAGGGCGCTGTTGCTTCAGAGCAGCGATTTTACCTTAGGAGAGGCCTAACATTGGCCCGCGCAGGTCGGTGGTGAAATCTAGTTTTTGGACGTAACAGTAATAAAATATTTAATACAAATATTTTATTCTCAGCGAAATATTTTTAAAACTATTGAAATTGATATCTTTTCTCCTTTTTAAATAAAGGTTTGCACAGGGGTCCAGGGTTACAAACCTCATAACCCTGAAACCCTTGGCGGCTTTGGAGGCTCTGGAGAAAACCTCACAACGCGGCGACGACGTTCTTGACGATTTTCACCGGCGACGACGACACAGAAAATGGATCTTCGCCAATGAATGCTGTGGATCTAGGTAGGATGTTTGTTTTTTACTTACCTTTCCCCATTCTAGATTCCTACGACGAACACAGACTAATCTGCGAACCGATTAGCCCGCGGATCGATCGTTTTGTAGGCGGGTGTGATTTGGGGTTTAACGGGAAATAAAATACTAGAGATTATAACATGTTTATTATTTTGGTTTGATCTAATGGAAACAAACCCGGATCGTCATGAACAACAATCGAGGTTTGTCCCTCTTGTTCGATTTTTGGTATTTTCCCCCTCACGTTCTTCGGTGCATTCTGTGCGTTCTTGGAGGAAATCGATAGTTGCACATTTTATTTTTGGCGCAACGATATGAGATTGTATATCCAACACCGGAGCGATGTCACAGAGGTGAGATGACGGTTTCAGTGAACGATTCAGAGCGGATCGAGATATATAGGTTTTTGGGCGTTTTTCTTCGGATGGATCGTTTGAGGTTTATGATCCAATTTAAGGACCAAAAACACCAGTTACGGTGTTCGTATGATGAAAGGAACCAACCCTTGGAGTATCGGGACGAACGGACGAGAAATCGTGGATCCGGAGGATCAGCCAAGGCGGGAGGTGGAAGACGGTGTTTCCGGAAAAATCCCGACTACACGGCATGTAGTATGGGCTACACAACGTGTGTTCATATGCGGACCACCTGGCATGTACTCCGGGAGTACACGGACACAGGTTGGGTACAAGGCCAAGGAAAAGGCGTGTATACCCCTCCCCGGCCAGACTCGGCCAGATACACGGGATACCCCGTGTGCCGGTACGCGGGCAGGCGACATGGAAAGAGACCGTGTACGGGCACCTGGCCAGCGTACACGGAGCGAGCCCTAGGTGCTCGGACACAGCGTGTGATTCTTCTACACGCCGTGTAGTTACTTTCTATACGGAAAGCTGAATGACATGGGCCATTAACACGGGCAGTACCCAGAGTCAAGGAACATGATGTTTGATTCTTCTACACGCTATGTAGTTGAGTTTTACACAGCTTGAACAAATGACATGGGCCGTTTACATGGGAAGTACCCGGATTCAAGGAACACGGCGTGTAACCATACTACACACCTTTTAACCAATTCGTCAGGGCTTGATCCACTTTTCTTCTGTGACTTGGACTAGTTTTCTTAGGGTCTGTACCCTTGGTCTTTTCCCTGAAGTTTCTGGCATCATTTCCTATACACATGAGTATGATCCCTTCAGTAGGAATTTCTTAATAGAGTTGTTGGAATCCCCTCTGTGAGACTTAGAGCCAGATCCTCTATTCATTCCTGGAACCCTAGGTAGAGTTCTTGGTATCAATGTGACCAACTTTACCCAGGCACCGATCCTCTGCTTAGCGGATTAGCTCAGATTGAGTTGTTGAAATCACCCCATGACTTGGTTATGATCCTCATCTGAGCATCATGTTCTCAAAGTAGTTTTGGAGTGTGTTCTCCTGGAACGATTACTTCGTATCTCTCTCTTCAGACTTAGGAGTGTGTTCTCCGAGTTGTATTCTTAGTGGAATCTTCGAGCTGGATCTTAGTGGTGGTTTCGAAATGGTCACTTGTGTATGAGTGTATCTGGATATTCATGTTACATGTTCCGTAAACATATATTGTGTAGAGCTGACTGTACCTTTCTTTTTGGTATTTTACCTTGTTGTATACCTTTGTGGTTTCGGGGTGTCCTACTGGGTATTTTTATACTCACCCCTGCACAGTCTTTGCCCGCATGTGTCATGTATTGTGCAGACGAGCGAGCCTTTGACAGGATTCTAGGAAAACTAGGACCGGATGGTACTTAATGAGATCATACAGGCCGAGGTGTGTTCCTACAGCTACAGACTACAGTCCCATCACCTTTCTTTACAGGTTGGACTTTGTTACGGACTCTCTTTTGGTGGTCTTGTACTTTTGGCCCAGGGTTTTACTTTCTTGTACTTTAATTTCCTGTCATACTCTGCTGGTTGGGTTTTAGTGTATACATGCATCTTTTTTCCTTTTAGTAGTTTTTACTTTTCATCTTTGTGTTCTTGGAGATGTGTGTGTGTGTGTACTAGTTTATAGAAAATGCCTCCCATATTAGTAGCATGCCTACTCGGTGCTAGTCACCAGCCCCTGGCCTATTGGAGGTGGGCTTGGGGAGTTGCGGCTCGGGCCCCACTGGGATGGGTCATGACATAAGCTTTCCATTTTGTGTAACTATGAGAACTTTTTTTCTTTAAGTGTATACTACCACATCCTAAAAGTGAAGTGATTTGTTCATGCTTTGAATGAGAAGTATTAAGGATGTGTTTTTTAATTGTATATGATATTTATTACATAATAATTATATTAGAATTATGGTGTATATATATATATCATTTACATTCTTTCATTCAATATAATAATAAAATGAAAGCAGTGTTCATGTGTTTATACTACCTACCATCTCCATGGACGATGTATTTCATTTAATATTTATATATTATATAGATTATAATAAATAAATATATAATGAATGTATATTATATCTATACTATGTTTTAAATAATTTAAATAAATTAATACTGATATATTTAAGAGGATCAAGAATAATAAGTAAAAACATATACAAAAAATAAAGCAGATATTACCTGAAACGTAACAATAACATGGAGTTGTTAATAAACAGGTAATATAAAGTCATAAAAAAATAATATATGGTATTATTTGTAATAATGTGGTTCTATATTATATTTATGAAAACTTATATTTATTTAATATTATTTTTTAACATTTATAAATAAATTCAAGACTTTAGGAAACAGATATTCATCTCAAATTTTATTTCTGTGAGATACATGTCATATTCATCACTCGCTTATTTTGTTTCGTGTATATACTGAACTATGAAATGTTATATCATTAATACAATTTACGTAATGATATTAAAATATTTAATTTAGATTATTATTTCATAGGGATTGTGATTCTGAAGTTACTATAGTATTAAGTAATTTCACGTCTTGCTTTTAATTTCACAGGGGTTATATTTCAAAAGATACATAATTAATAAACAAATTTTGTCACAATTTTCATTTTTCGAGATACTTTCCATGTTATGAACCAATATTTTTTTTTGGGTTTATATACTTAATTTTGAAATGTTATATCATTAATCTAATTCTTTTCATGATATTTTAAGCTTCATGTATTGTTATTGTTTCTATTTTTTATGGTTTAATGTTATTAAAGTGGTAACGATTTATAGCTTTAATATCATCGTTTATCATGATTGTTTTCATTATGCTTCCATTGATGAAATTTTATAATCCATATCTTAAAAAATATCATAAATATTCTTAAACAATGGATATTAATCTTATATCCAAGTAATTTTTCCATTTCTCCACTCTTTAGTACTTAATATAATTAATAAATATTTTTATGAAAATATTACTTTATTTCTCCTTTTGGTCAGAAATCATTGTTCTTTAAAAACCGTGTTTTATAAAAAATATTTCAAGAAAATTTTAATATTATTTTATGATGTTTAAAGAAAATCTCAACACATGTATTACCATTTTATAAAAAGATAATAAAAGTAATTTTCTTACCACTTTTCAATCACAACACTTTTGTCCACTTTTAAGGTGAAAATAGAATGTTTGGCATGTGTGGACATACCCACCCTCATGACCATAATTTCCTTGATGTTTGATTTATATGTTTACAAGGTTAATTTTTAACGAAATTTTTTTCGAAATAATCTTTAACAAATTTTATTCGATAATGGTTTTCAAATAAAAAGGATTTTCAAAAGAAATTATGTTAAAACAATGTTTAAAATGATTATCAAAGCTTCCAATATATTTTTTAAAAAGTTTTATTTTCAAAGAAAATAATTCCAATGATCTAAAATCTTATTTTTTATGTTTTAAAATTATTTTCAAGTAAACTAGTTTTCAAAAAAATCATGCTTTCTTTATAAGTTTTCAAAGTGTTTTCAAAGGAATATATTTAAAAAAAATCATGATTCTTTTATAAATTTTCAATGGAAAAAGTTTTTTCAAAATGAATTCAAATATTCTTTATAATTTTCCATGTATTTCCAAAGAAAATGGTTTTTATAGGTTTTATTTTTTAAATTAATTCTCAAAGAAAAAAGTATATTTCCTCAATATATGTTTTTAAAATATATTCCAAGGTTACTTTCTATCTAACATGGAATCCATTTATGTTACTCATTCCCTTTAGGGAAATTATCCAAATGTTCCATTCATATTATTTATTGAATGGTTTATGCTTTTAATGGAATGATGCTTATGACACTCATTTATCTTACACGGGTTCAATTATTTTGAAAAACTCTTCTATTCATGGGTTATGATTTGATTATCTGATAATGAGACCTATCTCTTTTCTATAGGTAATGATATGATTAAATGTTTATGATACCCATTTTGTTTCATGGGTTATGATATGTTGATTTTGTATAATCTTGTGGAACAAGTATTATGACATAGGTGGGACCGATATCTACCTCTAATGCATTGTGTAACAATGGATTACTCATTAGTATAAATTTTAATCATGATCCTAATTACATGTTCACAATATTAATAATCAACCTAGTTTCAAGTCCAAAAGATTATATGTGAACCTGATTACATGTTCACAATGTTATGAGTGAAACATATTTTGTGTTCATATTGTTATTCATGATATTGATTACATTTTCACAATGTTATGCATGGACCTGGTTGCATGTCCAAAAACTATGTATGAATATGATTACATCTTCAAAATGTTATGCATGAACCAGATTACATGTTCATAATGTTATATGTTAACCTGATTGCTTGCTCAAAACATTATGCATAGAATTGGTTGCTTGTCCATAAGTCTATGCGAGTTCTTGATTCCATGCCCTTAGTAAAACGAGTGAACATATTTGAACTTATACATGTTCAAGATGTTATATGTTAATTTTTATTCTATAATTCTATTTCTTTTTCATATTTTATGATTTCATGGATTATGTTCATGATTATGTTATGATTTATATCATATGAATTTCTAATCATTATGCCATGATTCATGTTTACGATCTTTTATATGCATGGTAAGATCTTTAAAAAATATGATCATGTTACCATGCCCTTATGTTCATGTTATGATTATGTATTTCCTTTATTTACCCTCATTAAATATTCAAGATCACCTCTTTATTATGTTTCCTTTTCTAACATCCCCACCCAGGTGCCACATACTAGTACCCTCAGCTAGTAGGTCGCATAACCTAGGGCATGCCTCCCTGTATGCCAGAGGTTATAGACAATTAGTGAGGGGATAATATCAGTCTTTGGAAGACTATACACTCCTTATCAAAGAAATAAACTAGCAGAAATAAATAAACAATAATAAAATATATATCATAACTTGAAATAATTATACTACATGATGACCAAAACTAGAGAGGCAATATCAAACTAGACAAGAAATATGTCATAACTACTAGAAATTTAGGCCATAGCCAATGTTTAAAATTGTGGATATAGGACCAAAAACCATGGATATAGGTTATAGGTAGGGTTTCATGAACCGTGGCTCATTTTGGCGTGGCTATAGGTCGGATCCTATATCCACGGTTTGAAACCGTGGATATTGCCCTATAGCCACGGTAAACCGTGCTGGTTTTTTTATACAATGGAAAGTCCTATAGCCACTGTTTAAAACTGTATCTATAGGGCTTTAGCCACGGTTTAAACCGTGGCTATAGGGCTTTATCCACAGTTTAAAACCAGGGCTATAGGCCTCCACTGCATAAAAAACCAGCACGGTTCACCGTGCTGGCTGTTGGGAGGACACTACCAACTCCCCCCTCCCCCACCCACAGCTCCCCCACCCTGCACCATCACCCCCCATACCCTATTCCAACGATTCCAATAAAACCATTGGAATATGTTTTAAGCAACGGTTTAGTAAAACCATTGCATTAGAGTCACTTTTACATGCCTTTACCAATGGTTTGTCAAACTGTTGGTATATCACAGCCTGTCCTCTACCGATAACAGCTGCATTCCAGAACCATTATACCGATCACAGCTGCCCCCACTGATTCCAGAACTAGTACTGCCAGATTCCATCACCAGTACTGCCCTGTAAAATAACAAAGCACCCAATAAAAAAACAAAAAACATGTATACTGGTATCTTATTCCTAATGCATGGAGAATATGGAGTAAAAGATCTTACTTTTTCCCATTTTAGTATCTGTCTTCAGAATTATAAGATACACATTTTCAATGTCAAGAATTCATTACATTACCTCAACCTTATAAAAATAGGAGTCATTCCTTCTCCTTGAACTGTAATGATCACAGTTTGGATCAAAAACTACATCCCCCATGACCAAACAAGATGGACCCTCTACAATTACCTGCAATGGAGCCTTCCCTCTGCAATGAAGCCTCCAACAGCCTCCAACAGGCTCCAATGCAGCCTCCAACAGCCTCCAACAGCCTGCAATGCAGCCTCCAACAGCGTGCAATGTAGCCTCCAACAGCCTCCAACAGCCTCCAATGTAGCCTCCAACAGCCTCCGACAACCTCCAATGCAGCCTCCAATAGCCTCCAACAGCCTGCAATGCAGCCTCCAACATCCTCTAACAGCCTGCAATACAGCCTCCAACAGCCTGTAATGCAGCCTCCAACAGCCTGTAATATAGCCTCCAACAGCCTCCAACAGCCTGCCCTTTATACAATACAACGTAAAGAATTCAAACCTGAAATTGAAATTACATTGCAGACAATAAAATGTAAATAATTCAATGCTGCAATTTCAATGTGACCCCTTTACATTTCAATTAGGTTCAATTTCCATTTATTAGTTTCATAAGAATATTTTATTTAACATAACAATTGTGAAAATTCAGATTCACATACCTAATAAGCCTAATTACCATTTCACATTTCATTATATCATTTTATTCCATCATTCCATTATGCCAACTGCATGATAGAGAACATCCTAAAGGAAATCTCACCATGGTCAAAACACAACCCAAGACCAGGATCATATCCCTAGTCTAATAAATGTTAATGTTATCAAGAAAATTCAATATCTCTTGATAGTGTCCAAGAATATATCAACTCATCATTAGAAAGTGAAATAAGTTTCAGTTATAGAGTTCCTCCTGATGCCAATATAAATATTGATCTTGGGAGATCTTCTCATGCTACATGCTATGAAAAATTCTTATACCATTAGATCAAATTTATCTTGAGTATGTCATTTGAAGAATGTATATTTCAAAATTATTCCCATTTTAGACACTACATAATAAACCATAAGTACAATTAATTTCCTACTTAATGAAATGAAAACAAACCTAATTCTCCAAAGTATCCCTCAAATATCTCATACACATGCAGAATTCAGCAATTACCTGCAAGTATAACACATAATTCATAAGTTAATTAAATACATACAGAATTGAATTCAAGATTCAATTCAGAATTCAGAATTCAATTACCCTGCACAAAAATGACTCATAGAAAAATGTAGAAAACAGTTTGACTAGTGAAGTCCTTACATTGTATAATGGTATTCAATATACATACATGAGTTAGGTCTAGTGTACCCACTCACAACACCACACTCATTTATAGAACCCACGCCGAATGGCACCCTGAAACACCGTTCATGACTCTTTAAATATGAAGTGATTTCATGTAATTAACCTCAAAGAACAAGGGTTGTAAAGAAACAAAATCTTGAACTGTGGAAACTTATTATGCGATACAAGGGTTTCTACTAGTTTAACAAATTTTCAAATGTAGGGTGGGCCTCACGGTCAAATGAGAACAATTAAAATCAATCTATGGTGTCATTCATTTTAATATGGAATAAAATCATCATGAATTAATAAGACATAAAATAATGTTATAATATTTTTTTCATACACTTAGTTATTTCAAGAAATAGTGAATGAGAAATAATGTTTCAAAATAGGCTAAGAACCATCTTAGGAATAGGAAAAATTAAATTGGTCAATTGGGTCATTTCATGAATATCAATAATCACTTTACTTGATGCAAGTATCCATGAATCAACATAAAGAATAAGAAATCATATCAATAATCATTTTTAGGAAACATCAAATAGATATAAGAATGTGAATTTTAAAAATGTCAACCTATTTCTCTAATTTAAAAAAACTATTTCCTAGAAATCAATTAAAAACTCAGTTTTCTAACTAGATGTTCTTTCATTAAGGTTATTAAGATAGAACATTTACCCTTTGTGTCATATAATGGGAGAATGATGAAAATTTAACTGGATTGGGTGTTGATGATGATTTTAAATTCTACTAGATCGGGCTGCATGGTCTCTTTCTTCTTATTTCCATCTCTATGACACTGATTTGTGTTGACTTCTAGTTTTTGGATTTATTTAATTTAGGAAACAATAATTCAAAGTCTGACCATAATTTTTTTGAAGTATTTTTCCACCACCTCTTCCTGTTTCTCATGGACTTCAATTTTTTTGATAGAACTATGAATTCTAATACAAACAAGAACACCTTCATCCTGTAAACCTAGCAACTAAAACCCATAAACCTAACAACCAAAAAACCAGAAAATTAGAAACATGTAAATGTGTAATGCACAAACTATAAACTTATAACTTCCAAACCTGCTAGCTTACAAGCCTTCAAACCATGCAACCTATAAACATGCAACCAAAAAACATGAAAAATCCAAACATTCAAATACAAAAGTAGAAAAAAAATCATTCTCTTGAAAATAAAAAAACACAAGACCTATAAAATAAATAAAATAGTAACAATCTGTATACATGTGTGGGAAATGAGTATAAAATTAAGTTGTTCACTAAAAATAATTACTTTAATATATCCCATAATATGTTGGGTTTTTGAATATAAAGTAAAATAAATAAAATAGTAACAATCTATATACCGATAACATGGGTGGTCCACCAAGTGCTAACAATGTCACAACGATACACAAATAAGATCCAATAAATTGGGGTGTTTGAAACATTCCTGATAGAATCAGTAAAAGCATGAAATGATTAAAGACTTTTCACTAAGGATTCTAAGAATTCATACAAACTAAAGCAGTGAAATCTGATTAATTACATGGTAACAAAAACTATGTAAACTAGAAAGATGTCAATTCATGTAAGTGTTATTTAAACATACCATCAAATTACAAATCATCAAGGGGAATGACAGAAAGGGAATCAATTAGACCAATGAATTTATTGATCTGTAAATACCAGAATAAAGCCATAAATACATTAAAAAATGATAATTATCTTAACTAATGGTGTCAGTTGCTTACATTGTACCAAGGCTTGAAATCGAACCGAAACTGTGAGATAAGTTCCCCCACTATCCCTATATGTGAAACAAATCATCATAAAATAATATTTAATTGAACAAGAACCTTCTAACATAACAGATTAAGAAAAAGACAAAAGCGGACTCAATAAATGAAAATAAAAATATTAAAGAACTCTAAAAGGATAATTTACAGAGCCCCCCCCCCCCCCACCCCGGACAGAATCCCCCCCTGCTCGACCCCCCTGGACAGCAGCCCCCCCTTGACAGAAGCCCCCTGGACAGAAGCCCCCCCCTCATGGACCCCCTGGACACCCCGAACCCCCTGCTGGACCCCCTGGATAGCAGCCCCCCCCCAGACAGCCCCCATGGACAGAAGCCCCCCCCCCCCCCCGGACAGAACCCCCCCCCCCAACTAGAGCCCCCTGGATAGCCCCCCTGCTGGATAGAATTCCCCCCCTCCCCCCCTGCTGGACCCCCTGGACAGCCCCCCCCCCCCCCCTACTGGACCCCCTAGACAGCCCCCCCCCCCCCTGCTGGAGCGCCCTGGACAGCCCCCCTGTTGGACAGCAACCCCCCTGCTGAAGATTTTTATGTTTAATGTACAATATTTTTTGGAAATAACTGGTTAAACTAATATGTGGGTAGTGGAGATGTTACAGATATTCTAAAATAAAAATCTGTTTGAAAAAAGATGAAATAATAAAAACATAGCCAACATCATTGCTGCAACTAATTTGTAAAGATACACAGCTCCAAAATGAGTCACTACTCCCCTTTCCATGATGGTGTATTTTTCTAAATTGTAGTGTGACTCCACCCTGTGACCCTGTATGTAGGATCAAGAACATCCCAACACAGTTAATTTTTACTAATGATTCATCTCCCATTCTCATTCTAAAGAAGTTGTAATGCTCTAATCATATGTGAAAATTTTAAATTTTCATCAAAAAAATTAAAATATAAATGAACAGACTATTCAAATAATAACTAATAGTTGTAGAAATTTCTAATACATCATCACAATATTAGTAAACATTAATTTTATATAAAAAGGAATAAATATTTATTTGTACAATTGAGAAATCAAATATATGATATAACGTACTGTTCAAATAATAACTAATAGTAATGAACATTGAAACCGGAACATCGTAATTGTGAATGTCAACGTAATGGAGATAGTTTGGAAACCAATAAAATATAAAAAAATCTATACAGAAAAAAAATTAATTGTGAAAAGAAGGGTGTGTGAGGTTACAAAAGCTACAGTTTATTAAATGATAATAACATTATACCTTCCACGATGGTGTATTTCTCCAAAATATAGTATTACTCCCCCATGTCCCCTTGTATGTTGGATTGAAACATTGCATTAATATTGATTATATTGAATATATTGAATGCATAAATTAGTGGTATAAAATATTTCAATAAAAGTGGATTAAATATGGAGACAATTAAAATAGTAGAAAACATAAATGATAATCACATTGTACCTTTGTACTGATGTTCATCTGACACATTGAACAATATCTATACATAATAATTGAAAAGTTAGAAATATAATGTATAAAATTAGAATAAATAACAAATCAAATAAATTGTATCATATTCAATAAGTCAAAAAAACTAAACCATAACCAAGGAAAATCTGACAAAAAAGAAGACAGTAAATTGAAACCAATAAATCATACCAAATTCAAATGAGAGGAGGCTAACGATCTGTAATAAAAAAACCACCTGCACACCCCCCCTGCCCCCTCCCCTATCCCACCACCTACACATCCCTCCCCCCAGAAACCCCCCTCTCCCTGCCCCCTTCCCCCCACCTGCTCACCCCCTACCCCCGCCCCTGCCCCCCCCACCTTCCCTCCCCCCTCCCCACCTGCACACACCCCTCCCCTTGCCCCCATAACAACCCCATGCCCCCTACTCCCCCACATGCACACCCCTCCCCCCAGCAACCCCTATGCCCCTTCCCCCACTTTCACACCCCCTCCCCCTGCCCCCAGCACACCCCCCCTACCCCCTGCCCCCCCCACCTTCACACCCCCTGCCCACTCCCCTGCCCACCCCCCTGCCCCCTCCCCTGCCCACCCTCCCTGCCCACCCCACACCCACCCTCCCCACCCCATGCACTCCCTACCCACCCTCCACATTTCATTCCACTTCCACCACTTAATGAAATATGTGTATAAAGAATCATTCGTGATGTTTTTTCAGAAAAAAACCTTTTTCCCTAGATCAGGATGATGGATGATTTCCAGGAATCCAATCTTGAATTTGGAATGAGTAGTTTTTTCCATTATGATTAATAAATCTTGATTTGTTGGATAATTCAGAATACATTCCAAGGATTTGTATCCATTTCGTGGGGATTTTATAATTAATTATATCATTATGAGTCATAGAATTCAAATGAAATTGAATTTTTAGTCTCCAAGTAGCGAGAGTTTCAAGAAGTGGTATTTAGAAAAACAAGCTGAGTGTTGGGATGTCTCTTGAGGAGTTTTTATGCCTATTTAGGTGTTCAGGTGGTTCATGGGGTAATCAAGTATCATGAATGGCTCCATGAATATATTCCAAGAATCCTGAGAATGTATATAAACTCCAATAAAATGAATGTATTGATATTGATTCCTAGGCACCTCGGGTAATCACTGAATAAAAAACATCCCCCAAGTCACCATGCCAAATGGTCGGATCCCATGCATCCTGATCAAGAATAAGTAAAATCATCCGGATTGACTGGATAATCCTAGGGATAACATAGTTATATCATAATAATAATAATCTTGAATAAAAATAAGTAATCCCCTAATCCAACTCAGTTGGAACCTAGTTAGGTTGGGAATCCTAGGGACTTGTGGCATCCAAAGCATCCCATATAGACTTGAGGTCGAATCCCAACGTCCCAAGAATTATTCACATGGTTCAACAGCCGAATCCCATGATACATGTCAGGAATCCATGATAACATCATCATGTATAATTTGTCTCACAACTGTACCACATAAGGCCTAAGGTCGGATCCTAGGAAACAGTCTTAGGCAACCACGATACCATTGTCACATCAAGACCATAGGTCAGGTCCCAATAAGTACATCTAGGAACCATGGTTGCATCCAAAATAAACATATAAAGGTATAAACAAAAGTTAAGGGTTTTAAAAATTTCCAAACCCATCACTTACAATTCATAACCCCATGGGATTATACATTTGATGCAAGTTTTAAGGTGACACTCACTACCATCTATACCAAGGACATATGCATCTGCTTAGGGTTGGTTAGTCAACAGGGCACCCATTGGGGTCCCCTTGTAAAAGAGGCACCCTCACACAGGTCCTCGGTCTCAATCCAGGTCTTGGTTCAAGAACTGATGCTCAAATTAATACTATTTTTTATGGAATCATAATCAATAAAGCATTGTCTTTTTTACTACACAAGATATGTCATGTTGACAAGACTCAAGAGATGGCACATGACCCATTTTGGTCGTCAAGGTCTCACAAGGTCTATCTGCTCACCCAACCCAAGTACATAACCTAGGCTAAGTGTGTATAGAGTTAAGGCCTAGACTATTAGAGTCCAAGGTAAACCATCTAGTACCAAGGTCCATCAAGGCCTTAGCACTTTATAAATCATAATCGATTAATTTAAATTTAATTAATTAATAAATTTAATTAATTAAAACCAATTAATTTATATATTGGTTATGGGGTTAATTTAATTTAAATAAATTTATCACTTCATTAGAAATACTGCAAGCCATGAGAATAAATCAAAAGCATAAATACCACATGGTAAAGTATGAAAACCATATATCTTTATTCGACGCTTTTCTAATTATTTCCCAATGGTAGGAAGAGGTTTCCAAGGAACAACAAGGCCTTTCCATGCTCAGTCCCATCCCACATTACTAAGAAAGATCCCAACTCTCTCTAAGAAGCTTAAAACAATTATCTAAAACATTTGAAATTAATTTATCAGTTTAATTATAAAAGGGAATAATCATCAAAAATCTAACTGGATACCTTATTACACTGGTACTAAGTCCAACGACATCCCAAGGGTCTGTCTCATATCCCCGGACCTACATCAAGTAAAATCCCCCAAAAAAATTCTAATAAAATTGTAATTTTAATTTAAAATTTAGTGAAAGACTAAGAAAATCCACAATGATAAAATAACTATCCAAATTGTTGAGAAACTGGGTGTAGATGGAATCTTGGGATATCCTCATCCTAGTTTGTATGAAAGAACCTTGAGAAATGCAATCTGGTTTCATCTCAAGAAATTTTCACATGCTTGTCAAGACTCGCACATCATAAAGCACATACAACTCATATAAATTGAAGAAGAAACTTAGGGACCACCTACCACATAGTTATATGAGCCTCTCCGTCCGATATTGATGGATGGACCAATGTAAATCAACATGATTCCTCAAAATAGATAAAATCACCCATGTTATAGATTTAGAATGAAATGCCAAGAAATGGTGAGAGAGGCCGTGATGGGTACCGTCGAGGTTGGAGGGTCGCGCGCAGAGGGTATCCGGGAAGAGGGCGTCACCGTGAGATAGGTCAAGGGCAGAGGGTCGCGGATCGGGGGAGGATGGAGTAGGATGGCGTCGTCGTGAGATAGGTCGATGGTGGAGGGTCACGGATCAGGGGAGGATGGAGGAGGAGGGTGCCGCCGTGAGAGATAGGTTGAGGGCGGAGGGTCACTGATCAGGGGAAGATAGAGGAGGATGGCGCAGAGAGTCGCGTATCGGGGGAGAACGGAGGAGGAGCCTGACGGATTTTGGGGGAAAAAAGGGGGACGACAAATTTTAGGCATGGTTTTCTAATTAAACTGTGGCTATAAATTGGCCATAACCACAGACCTATAAAATCGTGGATATAGGTCCGTGGCTATAGACTAAATTTCTAGTAGCGCATGGTAATGTACGTACCAAATGTCAATATGAAAACTCAAAAATAAAGACACTAATGACTCCCAAGTGGTTCCCAAACCATGTTTAGTTCCCTAATCCATGCTCCATCCCGACTCAACCACCTAACACAAGGCATTTTCCCTTATCCTATCCTACTGGAATGGCCCGAAGTCCTTCTTTTTTACTAATTTTTGGAAACCCCCCTTTCAAGGGATGAAGGGGAACCATTAAAAGGCCAATAGGCTCAGAGATTACATGACTCATAGGTCTTAGAAAATATACAGATTATAATTGGAACTCCTCCTCCTAGTTTCTTCATCGTGATATCAGCTCTCCACCTCCATGTAGCTATTCGACTAGGCTTCCCATGCAAGCACAGGCTGTTCTAAATCCCCAGCTAGAGTCTACCCCTTATAGAGTCTATTTTATCATTTAAGCAGAATTTCTGGTGGCCCAAAGTCCTTGGGTGGACTAAAGGACATAAAGGACTTAAGGCCCAAATTGGTGGCCCAAATTCCAAAAATAGATGAATAGTTCTGGAAGCTACAGTACTAAACAGTATATGCTATTGTACCTGCTATAGTGCTGCTAGAGTAACTCGGTAATATGTATCCACCTGGTTTTGAACTCGGGTCTCTTGGATTCACTTTTCGAGTCCTCACCAACTGGGTTGAGGCTTTTGTACCAATTATCTTATCCTACAACCATGAAATCTATTCAGGTATCGATTCGGAATCTCAGGTTGGGTGTGCTACAACTCAATAGACCACCACCAATGGTGTCTAAAATGATATCTAGTCAAATAACAGTGTATGAAATTGTATAAAGAATGTATCACAATGCATAAATAAACAGTTATCACATTATCCAGTATTCTTTATTTAACCATATAAACCCCCAAGTTCCCATTGACACCAGTATTTCAATACCAGCTTCGGCCCGTGCTGGAGTCTGAACTATTCCCAAGTGACATCATATCTTATAATACCACTGTTATTTTTCTTTAATTCATACTATACGTAATTGAATGACCATGTTCCCAATCATTTATTCACACTTGAATACCCATGTTACCATTCATACCTCACACAATTAAATGAACTTTTCCCATTAATAATTTCACATTAAAATAACCATGTTACCATTCATAATTTCACAACTGAATGAACATGTTACCGTTCATAATTTCACAATTGTATTACCATGTTACCATTCATAAATTCAAAATCGAATGACCATGTTACCAATCAACAACACATGATTAATTAAATAATTAATTATCCACAACAATTTCATTATTAATTCACCAATTAGTTCAGCATACCAATCCCATTAATTTATTCACCAATTAATCAATCATCCCAATATAATTACTAATTCGTCAATTAGTCACCACATAATTCCCCTTAATTATTTACCCAATTAATTAAGAACATCAATCTTTTTAATTAACCCAAAAATTAATTAAACACGAACCCATAATTAATTCAACAGTTAATTATCTCAATTCACAATCTCAATATCACATAATTAATTCAACAATTGATAATTCAATTCAAAATCTCAATGCAATAAAACTAATTCAACAACTAATTATTTAAGATCTACATTCTCAATATCACATAATTAATTCAACAAATAATTATCATATATCAAAAATCTCATTATCACAAAATTAATTCAACAATTAACTATCTCAAATCAAAAATCTCAATATCAAATAATTAATTCTACAATTAATTATTCAAATCTACAATCTCAATATCTCATAATTAACACAAAAATTAATTTTTCTATTCAATAATCTTAATATCTCATAATTAATTCAATAATTAATTATATAAATTAGTAATATCGGTATCTCAATATTAATTCTATAATTAATTACCTTCAATCAACAATCCATTAATTTATTAAATAATTAATTAATCACATCAAACTCATCATTTAATTCAACAATTAATTGATCACAATAATTTAATTAATTAATTTAATAATTAATTAATCACATTCAAATCCTTCAATTAATCCACAAATTAATTGTTCAAGTCAATATATATACTTAATTCCATAATTAATTAATCACATTTAATACTTTCAATTAATTCCCTAATTAATTTTCCATGTCAAGTTCCATTAATTAATTCACAATTAATTAATATGATAAATATCATTATTTAATTTGATAATTAAATAATCACATTACTCCCATTAATTAATTCATCAACTAATTAACCCTATCAATCCGATTATTTAATTAAAAAATTAAATAATCACATTAATATATTAATCAGTTAATCAATTAATTAATCTCACCAATCCCATTATTTAATTCAATAATTAAATAATCAAGTAACTCAATTAATCAATTCACTAATTAATTAAACACATCAATACAATTATTTAATTGAAAAATTAAATAACCATATTACTCCATTAATTAATTCATCAATAAATTAATCACATTATTTAATTTAATAATTAAGAAATCGAATTATTCAATTAATAATTCATCAATTAATTAATCTCATCAATCCCATTATTCTATTCAACAATTAAATAAACAAATTACTCAATTAATTAATTTATACATTACTTAATCCCATTAATCCCATTATTTAATTTAATAATTAAATAATCACATTGCCCCTTTAGTTAATTCATCAATTAATTAATCTCATCAATTCCCATATTTAATTCAGCAATTAAATAATCACATTACTCCATTAATAAATTCATCCATAAATTAATCCCATTATTTAATTTGATAATTAAATAATCACATTACTCCATTAATTAAATCATCAATTAATTAATCCCATCAATCCCATTACTAAATTTATCAATTAAATAATCGCGTTACACCATTAATTAATTCAAAAAATAATTAATACCATTATTTAATTCAATAATTAAATAATCACATTACTCAATTTATTAATTTATCAACTAACAAATCCCATCAATCACATTACATAACATAACAATTAGATAATCATATTACACAATTAATTAATTCATCAATTAACAAATCTCGCCAATCTCATTATTTAACTCAATAATTAAATAATCACTTTACTTTATTTATTAATTCATCCATTAATTAATTTCATCAATCCTATTATTTAACTTAACAGTTAAATAATCACATTACTCCATTAATTAATTCATCAATTAATTAATCACCTTAATCCCATTATTTAGTTCAGTAATAAAATAATCACATTACTCCATTAATTAATTAATCCCATAAATAAAATTATTTATTTCTAAAATTAAATAATTGCATTAATATATTAATTTATTCATCAATTAATTAATCCTATAAATCCCATTATTCAAGAAAATAATTAAATAATCACGTTACTCCATTAAATAATTCATCAATTAATTAATCCCGTCCATACCATTATTTTACTCAACAATTAAATAATCACATTACTCCATTAATTAATTCATCAATTAATTAATCACATCAATCCCATTATTTAACTCAATAATTAAATAATCACATTACTCCATTAAAATAATTCATCAATTAATTAATCCCATCAATACCATTATTTAATTAAACAATTAAGTAATCAAATTACTCTATTAATAAATTCATCAATTAATTAATCTCATCAATACCATTATTTAATTTAATAATTAAACATTTAAATTACTCCATTAATTAATTCATCGGTTGATTAATCCCTTCAATCCCATTATTCAATTCAACAATTAGTTAATTGAATTAATACTTTAATTAATTCGTCAATTAATTAATACCATCAATCCCACTATTTAATTCAATAATTAAATAATCACATCACTCCATTAATTATTTCATCAATTAATTATTTTATCTCAATCAATTCAATATCCCTAATTAATTGTTCCATGCCAATCAATTCAATATCCCGTAATTAGTTCCTCAATTAAATGTTCTATCTCAATCAATTACATATCCCCCAATTAATTCCTCAATTAATTGTCCTATATCAATCAATTCAATATACCCTATTAATTCCTCAGTTAATTGTTCCATCTCAGTCAATTCAAAATTCCCAATTACACAAATCCCTTAATTAATTAATCAACCCAATTAATTAATTCAATGTAGGAAACTCCATTTCCAATAACCCAAAATGAATTCTCAAATTGCATACACATAATCAAAATCAATACATTAGGGTTTGAATTGTAGTAAACCTTCCTTAATAATGGTTATGAACACTCTCCAATAGATAATCCCCAATTTCAAACGAAATAATCAATAAAATGACAAAGAACATAGTTTAGATCCGAAAACTAGATCACTGATTAAATGAATTTATATCTAACAAACCAATATCTAGATCTAGAACAAATAGCGAATAAACATCCCACTTTTATCTAGGGAGAGGAGTATAAGAGAGGTATTGATCTAGATGGGAATAAAAAAACCATGGAGGTGAAAATCTTCAATTTTCCCTTATATTTTTCAAAAATGGAGGTTATGAGGGAATAGAATCCATCCAGGAGATTAGAAACATGAGAGAATTTTATTTGGGTTTGGTTGGGGTAAAATAAGGGTAATAATAGTGGGTTTGAGAAATTTGAAACTAATTTTCGTGGGATTAAAATCCTATATGCACGTTTGGTTGTACGATGTGCCCCACTTCCCATAACTATGTTCCTTAACCATTCACTTCTTCTGGGGGTGATCAATTTCCCCTATAAAGTCGCACAGTTTTAAAACCCATGCATCATCCATGCGAATCCCCTCTATTTTGGTTCACATGGTTGGCTGGGCTAGGGCGTATGGTTTGGGTCAATCATGTTCCAACCATTAACTTTCCCATTTCCTTCCAAAATTTAAAAAACTTTACCCAACAAACCCCAATGTTAACCCCAAAAAAATAATTTCAAATAATGGAAAAAATAATATCTTAAAACAGTATCAAGAAATCTCTATAAATGGTCTAGTTCTTACAATCTCCCCAACTTATAATAGCTCATCTTCAAGTTGTACTCCCATGCATCCCTAATATTATGAGTCAAAAATGTTGGGTCCTTATGGCATTATATTCGCATCTCTCTCCGATGTTTCCTCCTAAATACATTCATGTTTCCATAATATATAAACTATCAACATAGTCTTTCCCCACAACACTTTCTCATTGTGATCCAAAACAGTATCAGATGCTACATAAAGAACGCATCAGTCTCAAGCTCATCTTCCACAACATACTCGATGTGTTTCCCCAATAACCATGCCCAAAAACCACAAGAACACCATCCATCATTAGAACCCAAACTTTATATAAAAAACACCAATAAAGAACATACATCCACCTCCTCCAAGGCCCACCTCACCTTTCTCCAAGGAATTTAAACATTCTCCTTATATGATCCTCATTTATAAACTATCCATGGTATACTTACCACCATCTAAATCCAAATATACCACTTTATAAGTGAAACCTTTAGAGGGAACCATATCCAACCAAAATTCATTTAGGTATCTAGTCATAAATAAAGAGATTTCGTAGTGTACCTCGGACGATTTCAAGGTAGTGGACATGATATTAATTAATTAAAAGTATTCAAAAAAGTCATCAGTGAATCATTACCAACAATCCTTCATCACTGATTTTACCTCCCACTATGGAAACACCATAATATATCAAAAGTCTTTGTCTTCCATACCCGCCAACATCTCCCCACACCTATCCAAAACCAGACAGTTCCTCATGCATCTTACAACTGAGTTCTCAAACTATGGCATTATCACTAACCAAACAACCCACATGAAGTGAAAAATAAAAAAACATAAATGATTCAAATTTAACAACATCAACATAGTCAACAAGAGGTATTTATATAAAATCATAAAAAGTAATTCCCTCTTTTTCCTTCTACATGGTCCAAATTGAGGCACTATCCGTACCCTTAACTATTGTACCTCTAGGTCATGGTTAAAAAATGGAAAAATCGTGCTCATTATTCATGTTTCTCATAATACAACTATTTATTATAATCTTGCATCATTTTATAATCTTTATCAATTATAAATTATGTACCTTTTTCAATTCAATTATATTAGCAAGGAAAAAAAATTCATGTTAAACAACTTATACATAACCCGTTTTCTCATGCATGCCTGAAATGATGCATGTCACTATAACCATGAGTGCCTAGAATTAATAATGAAACTCAACTCGCATTCCATTCCAAGCCATGAGTAAAATCTTGTAAAATATCAAAATTAAAAAAAATAGCACGCATCAAGTGTGTCACCCATGGTGAAATAATATTAAACTATAACAAGAAACATTAGTAACAAAAATCCCACCCTGGGTATTGGGTTCTCAACCTTACATGGGTTAGATATACCCATGAATGATATAAAAATAAAGGATTGACTCTTTCTAGTCTCTTTTATACCATTCCAAAATAAAAAGACAAAATAAAAATAAAATAAACTCCTTTGATACCACTTTGTAAAGTCCCCACCCGGGTTACACACACCGGCACCCTGAGTTGGTCAGTCACATGACCTCAAGCACACCTCCCCATAAACTAGAGGTATCCAACTAGAATCGAGTGTCCAATATCAGTATATGGGAGAAAATAATCACTTTTTCAAAGAAATACACCAATGGAAAAAAATATAAAATAATATAATAAATATCATAACTAGAAATACCAGCACTACATGATGACTAAAAGTCAAGATACAATATCAAACTGAAGAAGAAATATTCCATGATAATGTACACGCCACATGTCAATATGAAAACTCAAAAATAAAGACATTGATGACTCCTAAGAAAGTTAATAACCACTTATGGTTCCCTCATCCACAATCCATCTTGAGTTAGCCACCTAACATAAGGAATTTTCCCTTATTGTATCTTATAATCATAAAATCTATTTGGGTACTGATCAGGAATATCAAGTAGGGTGTGACTAAAACTTAGTAGGACACCAAAAAAAAATCTAAAAACTATCCAATCAAATAACATTGTATGTAGTTGTACAAATAATAATGAAGAATGAATAAATAAACAATTACCATATTATTAACTATTATTTATTTAACTACATAAACCTTTAGGTTCCCATAGGTATCTGTATTTCAATACCTGCTTTAGCCTGTGCAAGGGTATGAACTATTATAATGTGAAATCATATCTCAAAATTCTATTGTTACCATTACTTAATTAATAATTGAATTACCATGTTACCATTTAATATTCACATAATTGAATGACCACGTTCTCATTATTTAATTCATACTCAAATGCCCATGTTACTATTCAGAACCTACAAAATTGAATATCTATGCTCTCATTTATAATTTAACAACTGAATGAATATTTTATCATTCATTATTTCAAAACTGAATGACTATGTTACTATTCATAATTTCACAAATAAATGATCATCTTACCATTAATAAATTCAAAATCGAATGACCAAGTTACCATTCATCAACACATAATTAATTCTATAATTAATTGCCCACAGCAATTTCACTACTAATTGAAATATTAGTTAATCCTACAAATCTCATTAATTAATTCACCAATCTCATTAATTAGTTCACTAATTAAGAAATTATCTCAATATCTTTACTTAATTCAATAATTATTCATCACATATTCCCCTTAATTAATTCCAAAATTAATTAATCATAACAGTCCCTTTAATTAACTCAATAATTAATTAATCAATAACCAATATTTAATTAAACAATTAATTATGTCAATTCATAATCTTAATATCATATAATTAATTAAATAATTAATTATTCAATTCACAATCTTAGTGTCACATAATTAATTCAAAAATTAATTATTCAAGATCTATAATCTCAATGTCACATAATTAATTCAATAATTAATCATCTCAAATCAAAAATCTCAATATCTTATAATTAATTCAACAATTAATTATTCAATTCACAATCTCAATATCTCAAAATTAATTAAAAAATTAATTATCTCAAATCAAAAATCTCAATATCTCCTAATTAATTCAATACTTAATTATTAAAATCAATAATATCAATATCTCATAATTAATTAAATAATTAATCTCTAAAATCAACAATCTTAATATCTTATAATTAATTAAATAATTAATTATTCAAATCACCAATCTCAATATCTCATAATTAATTCAATATTTAATTACCTCAAATAAATAATCTATTAATTAATTCAACAATTAATTAATCACATCAAACTAATCAATTAATTCAATAATTAATTAATCACTAAAATGACACTAATTAATTAAACAATTATTTAATCACATTCAACTCATTCAATTAATTCACAAATTAATTGTTCACATCAATATAATTGATTAATTCCACAATTAATTAATCACATTTAATTATTTCAATTAATTCACCAATTAAATGTTCATGTCATATTCCATTAATTAATTTAGAGTTAATTAATCTCATCAATCTCATTATTTAATTCAAAAATTAAATAATTACATTAATCCCATTAATTAATTCATCATTTTATTAACCTCATCAATCCTGTTATTTAATTCCAAAATTAATGAATCACATTACTCCATTAATTAATTCTTCAATTAATTAATCCCATCAATAACATTATTTAATTCAAAAATGAAGTAGTCATATTACTCCATTAATTAATTCAGTAATTAACTAATCCCATCAATCCAATTATTTAATTCAACAATTAAATAATCAGATAAATCCATAAATTAATTCATTAATTAAGTAACCTTATTATTTAATTCAACAACTAAATAATCATATCACTTTATTAATTCATTCATCAATTAATTAATCCCATCAATCTGATTCATCAATTCCAAAATTAAATAATCACAATGTTCCATTAAATAATTTATAAATTAATTAAGATCATCAATCCCATAATTTAATTTAATAATTAAATAATCGCATTTGTCCATTAATTAATTCATCAATTAATTAATCCCATCAATCCCATTATTTATTTCAACAATTAAATAATAAAATAACTCGATTAATTAATATTGAATTTAATAAATACCATTATTTAATTCAACAATTGAATAATCACATTACTCCATTTATTAATTAATCTCATCAACCCCGTTATTCAATTAAATAATTAAATAATCACATTACTCCATTAATTAATTCATCAATTAATCAATCTCATTATTTAATTCAATAATAAAATAATCACATTACATTATTAATTAATTCATCAATTAATTAATCCCATCAATCCCATTATTTTACTCAAAGATTAAATAATCACATTACACCATTAATTAATTAATTAATTATCCTCATCACTCTCATTATTTAACTCAAAAATTAAATAGTCACATTACTCCATGAAATAATTCATCAATTAATAAATCACAACAATCTCATAATTTAACTCAGTAATTAAATAATCCCATTACATCATTAATTAATTACTCAATTAATTAATCCCATTAATCCCATTATTAAATTCAAAAATTAAATAATCACATTACTCCATTAATTATATCATCAATAAATTAATCCCATTAATCCCATTATTCAATTCCACAATTAAAAAATAAAATTACTCTAATAATTAATTAATCAATTAATTAATCACATCAATCTCATTATTAAATTCAATAATTAAATAATAATTTTACCTCATTAATTAATTCATCAATTAATTAATATCATTATTTCATTAAATAGTTAAATAAGTGCATTACTCCATTAATTAATTCTTTACTTAATTAATCTCATCAATCCCATTATTTAACTCAATAATTAAATAATCCCATTACTGCATTAATTGATTCATCAATTAATTAATCCCTAAAATATCATTATATAACTCAATAATTAAATAATCACATTACTCCATTAATTAATTCGTAAATTAATTAATCCTAACAATCTCATTCTTTCAGTCAATAAATAAATAATCACATTACTCCATTAATTAATTAATTTATTTATTTATTCCATAAATCCCATTATATAATTCCACAATTAAATAATCACATTTATATATAAATTAATTCAATAATTCACTAATCCCATCAATCCCATTATTTATTTCCACTATTAAAAAGTCACATTACTCAATTAATTAATTCATCAATTAATTAATCCCATCAATCCCATTATTTAATTCAACAATTAAATAATCACATTACTTCATTAATTATTTCATCAATTAATTATTTCATCTCAATCAATTAAATATCCCCAATTAATTCCTCAATTAATTGTTCTATGTCAAACAATTCAATATCGCCCAATTAATTCCTTAAATAATTGTTCTATCGTAATTAACTCAATATTCCATAATTAATTCCTCAATTAATTTTTCTATCTTGATAAATTAAATATCCTCCAATTAATTCTTTAATTAACTATTCAATATCAATCAATTTAATATTCCCAATTACACAAATTCCATTATTAGTTAGTATACCCCATTAATTAACTCAATGTAGGAAACTAAATTTCTAGTCAACCAAAAACAATTATACAATTACATACACATAATCAAAATCAAGACATTAGGATTTGAATTATTGAACACCTACCTTAATAACGGTGATGAATGCTCCCGGATGGATAATCCCCAATTTCAAAGAGATTGATCAAGAATACAATGAAGAACATGATCTAGATCTGAAACTTAGATCCAAGATTAAATGTATCAAGATCTACCAAACCTAGATCAAGATCATGAACCAATAGTGGATAAATATCCCTATTTTATTTGGAGAGAGGATTGGAAGAGATAGGTAGTTCAAAATGGAAATAAAATAGATATTTGGATCTGTAGTGCTGTTTAGTGGGTGTTTTCTACTTTGGTTTCATTTATGGTTTAGGGGAACTTGTTCTTCATTTGCTGTATAGATCTATTTTTTTGTTTGGTTGTTGACAGTTTTATGAGATTTGGATTCTTCCTCATTGCATTTGGATGGTGTTGATCCAACCTGTAATTGACATTGAGTAGGTGACTTCAAAAGAGGAATGGGTGGGATAACACCCATCATTATACATTTGTTCGTTTGGATGGATAGACACCTTGTTGATATTTAGTATTGTGATTTCTTTTCTGGATTTTCATTGCATTAGGTTGGCTATGCAGGTTTCTTCGCATGTACTGTTGAGTGGGAGGCTCTAAAGGGATATAATTATGCTGAAACCTATTGTATGTTCCTCCCTCTATATATCTGTATGGGTTAGAGGAGTGAAATTTCATGTTGTGTTATTGAATCATTACATATATTCTTGGAAAGGGGAATGGATTCTCCAATGAATGATATCACTTTTCGTTATCCTTCAGGGGTGATGAGTATTTTTTGGTCTCATGTATTGGTTTCTTCTTCCCTTTTTAAATTTAGGCCCCTTTATGGATTTTGATTCCAATTTTTTAGTCATTTGGGCCTCGTTCATGTAATGGGTTCTCTATACACTCAGTCTTCAAAGAGGTTTTTCTTCCTTTTTATCCTTAACAAAAAGGGAGATTTACACTCAACCATTTCAAAAAACATACATGGGAGGTGAAGATGTTTAATCCTCCCTTCTATTTACCAAGAACTAATGTTTTTAGGGCTTGGAACCCATCTAGGAGCCGCAAAACTAGAGATAAATTAAATTGGGACGATTTGGGGTTAAATATTGGTTACAATAGTGGGTTCTGAGAATCCAAATATAATTTTCATGGGATTTAAATCTTGTACACACTGTTTATTACTCAGGGAGAATAGTTTCCCCTAACTGTGTGCCTCAAATGTGCACCTCTTCTAGGGATGGGGTAAACATTTTCTCCTATTATAGAACATAATTTGACAAATCATGAGTCAGCCATGTGAATCCCCTTGGTTTGGGTTTTCATGGTCAGCAGGGCTGGGGCGCATAGTTTGGGAAAACTATGCGCCAACCATGTACTTTCCCATTTCCTTCCAAAATTTCTATGTTTTTACCCAAACTCGCCCCAAGGTTAAACCAAAACAATATGTGATCAAATCATAGAAATTGAATTCCTGAAAAAAAATCTTGAGACATCTCTATAAAAGGACATCTTCTTATACCCATCCCCAGGTTATGAAGAAAGGTTTTAAGTAGGATTACTAAAAAGAGAAGATATTTAAGGAAGATGTTGAATATCTTTAACAATACTAAAATAATGTGTTCCATGTTTCCAAATACTCTAGAATATTATGGTAATTTGGTGTGAATTTTATTAATGTGTTGAATATTAATTTAAAATGATTTAATATCCATGTATGTTAAGACTAGGTTGCTATAGTTGGTATCAAAGGAATAGTTTAGTAAAACTTTAGAAACTAGGATTATAAAACATTAGTGAGATACCTATTTATATTTATAAGGTTATTTATTGGGTTTTCTCTAAAGATAAATATAAGGATGAGTTAATTTTTAGGATAATGTCATGTAGTTTTGGTGAAGGATGGAGTGAGTGGTTTATTAGCATTACATACATGACTGGATACTACCAGTGGTTGTGGTTTTGGAATAGATGTACCTAGGAGTAACAAATCTAAAAAGGTGTGTTGGGACTAAATATGGCATAACCTAGTACGTGATAATGAGCCTTAATAGGAACTTGGTTTGACACACTCAGGTGTTATACTTTGGTAATTCAAAAACTCTTTACATACTATCATAATGGACATAAATTAAGTATGAATATGAATAACCCAAGATAAACCTATGGTATCATATATTAAAGGAGTATGAGTCATGATTTAGATATCTTATAAGTTATTTTTCATGATTTTGATGTTTTCTGCTATGATAAATGCTTCTCAAACTATGATTTCTTATTTTACTCAATGGTAGTAACCAAAAAATCAGTTATGTGGTGAACAATTTTTTTATCAGAAGTCAAATGGGATGATCATTGGAACAAAGGACATTTTGATCATGCCTAATTATATTTCACGAAACATGATTAACAATGTGTACTATAATGAACACTCATACTCTCTAAGGTAGATAATGCAGGAGTTTACTGATATTTACGGAAATAGAT
Source organism: Viscum album (assembly GCA_963277665.1). Classification (NCBI taxonomy): domain Eukaryota; kingdom Viridiplantae; phylum Streptophyta; class Magnoliopsida; order Santalales; family Viscaceae; genus Viscum; species Viscum album. The sequence continues at coordinate 666,226,598 of OY728123.1, forward strand.
AATATGGAGGAAGGAAGATTAAGTTTCCTATTTTTCAAGAATGTGGGAATAGAAACTCGAGTGAATCTCTCCTAGGAACTAGATAATGTTTTTACTGTGGAAAAGGAAATGAAGAAAGTAACTACAAACTGAAAATGAAAATTTTAGTTAACACTATGGATGTGAATATTGGTCTCCCAAAGGTATTATCAATTTATGACTACTTCAAACATATAAATTATAGGGATTATGAAAATTTATTTCCATAATGGAAGTCCCATTAATAAAATCAGCATGGTGGTTCAAGTAATGGTTTTATAATAATGATAAAGAGGCAAAAAATGACATATGAAAGGTATTTGTGGTTCAAATTTTATTTTTTATAATCATGGTTAAATTGAGTTAGATAAATCGTAATACATGATTAATATTTCATCTTTTATGAAAGGTGTATTAAGGAATAAGACAATGAATATTAGTTAATATCTTAAGTAATAAGTGGAATGGTCGAATTATCACTATATTTGAAAGAAAGTATAGGGTTATATGAATCATGAAGTTTATAAGTATTTTTTGTAGAGGTTTTTATTCAGGTATTTTCAAGAATATGTTATGAGATACTAATGACCAAGAAATGTGACTTAATGTAAAGGTTTCATTAAGTGAAATTAACCCTTAACATATTCCTGAGGATGAGTAAATGATATTTAGTATTAAAAAATTGATGATGATATGGATAAAGTAAATTGGATAGTATTTATTACATTATAAATGATAAAGGATTTGTTGAAAAGGTGGTCTATGTTATCATGTATGAAGTTTACATATTCTTGGATTTACATAATATATCCAATAATCTTCATAATAAAGAAAATTCATGTTCTAGAAAGGATTTATGGTAATTCAGTTTATTACAATGTTTCAAGAGAATATATGATGAGGATATTCACAAATTTGGAATGGGACAACAAAGATCTAATTTATGATATATGTGCATCAATGTTATGTTGATCTAGTAACATTATTTCTAAAGTTTTGGATTTTAATATTTAGGAAGGTTTATAAGGATAACTATTTAAGGAATGGTTTATGTAAAAATTTGGATGAGTTTTTAGAGATTAAAGTTTTGTCTCACCATATAGGGATTTATACATATTGGATAACTAGTGTTACTGTTTAACTGGAGATAGATGGAATGAATATTATGGATATTTTGATTTATTGTTTTTTCAAGAATAAAAAATTTACATTCATTTAATGTAAAAAGGGATGAAGTGGAAATTGATCTAGGAAAAAAAATTTGATACAATACTTATTAAATGTTATAAAATCAAGTAATTATTTATTCTCCTAAAAATACTTCAACATTATGAAAAGGATTGTGAGGTAAAAGGGTGTCCTAAGACCATAATTTTTTATGATATTAATGACCTATTTCATATCTCTTTGGTTTATGGAATTTTGATCATTAAAATTATCTTATAAATTTTCTCTATCACTCTCCATCAGAACATGATAGTTGGATTTATCATTCATGTCCATGTTTTCACTTTTCATATATGTTCTTGTATGTGGTAACCAAGTTATGAGTTACTTTCATTAACCATTATGTTTCTAACCTTCCATTTTTAAAGAAAGTTTTGGTATTATTTTTCATGATGTGGGTTCCAAGAAATGGAATTTTCGTGTATTAATACTTTGATAAACCTGACGAATTTCGAGGATCAAATTCATTTTATGGGGGTAGGATGTAACACCCTGATATTTTTTAAAAAAAATTGAATTAATTTAATATTTTTGATATGTAGAATTTCAAAAAATATTGATAATATATTTTTTATATATATTAAAGAAAATTTTAAAAATTGTTTTATACACAACACCTAGGTATGTTTGTGATACATGCAACACCAACTTGGTATGTGTTACACACAACATTGAGTTTCTACGAAACAACACATTATTATTAGAATTATTTAAATGATATAGTTATACACAAGAAGTTAAACCTATTAATATGAATAATAATAATTAGTTTTTAAATTTTATTTATAATTGTTTTATATAAATAAAACATATTGATAATTAAATATATAATTTTTTGTAAAGTCTTTATTTGTTTAAAAATACTATTTTCTTAAAGGAACTGCTTTTTATATCCTTATATGAAAAACAATAAAATTAATTTTATAAATTATTATAAACTGAAATTTATAATATAAAATTAATTTTTTAGTTAATAATTTCAATATTTTCTTAGGGTGAATGTTTGGTATTGTTCTGAGAAACTTCATTTTTTGATGAATAGTGAAAAATACTAAATTTTAATTCAAAATTTCTTTTTCATCTAATTTATTTTTATATTTAATTTATATTATAAATTGGATTAAATGTCACAATAGATTAATTATCAATATATTAATTCAATTTAGGTCATTTTAATCATTTTTATATTTAATTTAGATAAAAGACTTAATGAACTTCTGAACATTCTCACATTAAAATCCACCTTTCTTTCCATGACTACGGGATAAGAATTAAACTCAATTTTTTCACTTCTATTATTTGAATTTATAAAAATGAAAATTAATGACTGTAATAAAAAATATATTATATTCTAATAAGTTCAACCTAATTTTTGACCTAAAATAGTAGTGAAAATAATTAAAATTATTTACAGCGATTAATATAAAATTAAACTTAACAAGAGACTATACCATAAACATTAAGGCCAAAATGACCTATACACTTGTTCAAAACCAATTTTATTGCTATATTTAGACCATAAAACTTATATTATTGTGTTTGTTTATTTTTTATGATTTTTTTAGGTAAAAATGTGGGAACACCTAACTTGTTTACAAAAATGCCAAGTCTGTCGCCTTCCTCCACTATAAAAAGAAACTCATTCCTCTAACTTACTCACACATATAAAGACACTTTGGCTTGAAAAATCTCAAAAAAAATATCTCCTCAACATCCATACACTAAACTTATAATCATAACCTTGGGTAGACAACATTCCAAGGAATCCCTTTGGTGATAACAAAAAATTAGTTAGTCGAATAAGAGGTAACATCCTTCCTCAAGATGTTTAGTTTTATTTTAATTCTCAACCAGCTCAAATATTTTTATTATATGATTATATAATAAAACCATTATACTAAATATATTGATATGCCTTTATTATATGTTTTTTACCATCACATACACACAATTTTATCTAATTGGTTGTGAACATACCGTTCTTATGTGTGACGAACTACCGTCTCACAAAACGATGTTGTTCATTTTTCCTATAACACCTTTCATGGTAGGTAATTATAATGGAAATGATATTTAAATATGATATATTGGATATTTATAATATATTTATGATTTCATAATTTTTATAATGAACATACCTTTATGCTTTCTATTTTATATAACTATGATAACTTTATTTGTGGAATTGTGGACTACCGCTCCCTCAAAGCGATGTGATTCATTAAAACTTTGAATTAGATGTATTAAGGATGTGTTTAGTAAATTTTTATGATATATATTACAAAATAATTATACTATAATGATACTGTATATATATATATATATCATTTAATTTCTTCCTTTCAATATGATAATAAAACAGAAGTAGTGTTCATGTGTATGTATGGCCTACCATCTCCATGAATGGTGTATTTAATTTAATATTTATGTCTTATATAGATTATTATAAATAAATATATACTGAATATATATGATATTTATACCGTTTTTTAAATTCTATATATAATTTATTTAGGATCTAAGTAATAGGGTCAAGAATAACATGTCAAAACAAATAAAAAAATAAAGCAGATATTACTAGAAATGTACCATTAACATGGAGTTATTAATAAATGGGTAATATAAAGTCATAACTAAATAATATGTGGTATTATATATAATAATATATTTCTTTAATAGATATATAATAAACTTATATTTAATATACATTATGTTTGAACATGTACAAATAATTTCGAGACTTAAGGTAAGGAAATTTCATCACATGTTTTATTTCCATGAGATACATGCCATTTTCACCACTTTCTTATTTATTGTTGTGTATATACTTCCATTTTACATGTTATATAATTAATTTCCTTTATTTAATGATAATATAATATTTAATTTATGTTATTATTTCATGGGTATCATGATTCTAATGTCACTCTATTATTAATTATTTTCTTATCTCACTTTTAATTTCTATGAGGAACAATCCATATTCACCTTATATATCTTATATGTGGTGTGTATAACACCCATGTATGTATTATACGATTTTATATCTAAATTTATCATTATTTACACACCCATTTTATGATCTTTATTTCATGTGGATTTTGTTTCAAAGTTTTCCAAATTGTTAAAGTACTTTTGTCTCAATTTTCCTTCTATGAGATATATGTCATGTTATGAACATATTTTTTTATATGAGATATATATACTAAAATTTGACATTTTATGTAATGAATAATATTATTTTTTTGATAGTTTAATCTTTATTTTATTTTATTCATTCCATTATATTATGATTTAATGTTACCAAAGTGGTGACAGTTTATATCTTTAATCTCATCATTTATCGATATTGTTTATGATTATGCTTCTATTGATAAAATATTTGGATCCATATCTCATGAAATCCCATGAAATTTCTTAAACTATGAATATTTAGGTTATATCCAAGTAATGGTACCATTTTTCCATTCTTTGGTACTTAATATATTTAACAAAATGGTTTTATGAAAATATGACTTTATTTCCCCTTTCAGAAGAAAATATGTGTTATTTTAAAAATGTGTTTTCTAAAACAAATTTTCAAAATATTTTTACTATTATCCTATGATGTTTGGGGTAAATTTTTAATCATGTATTACCTTTTAAAAAATGGTTTTAAAATAAATCTTCATGTTGTTTTCCGATCAATACACGTTTCTGAACTTTTAAGGGAAAAAGGAATGTTTAGCATGTACAAACCTACTTGTCGTCTTAACCATAATTTCCTTGACGATTACATTGTATGTTTAAAAGATTATATTATTAAATAAATTTTTTCCTAATACTCCTGAAAATTTTTCATTTTATAATTTTTTTTAAATAAAAAGGTTTTTCAAATAATATTTTATGTTAAAAAATTTTAAAATTATTTTCAAAGATTATTATATATGTTTTAAAATTTTTATTTTAAAAGAAATTTATTTCAATGATATAATATCTTATCTTATATTTTTCAGTTTTTTTCTTGGAAAATTATTTTAAAAACATTTTCATGCTTTCTCTACAAGTTTTAAATGTTTTTACAAGGAAATTGTTTTCAAACATTTTTCAAACTTATTTTATAAATTTTCAATGAAAAATGGTTTTCAAAATGATTTCAAGTATTCTTTTAATTTTTTCATGAAATTTTCAAATAAAATGGTTTTATAAAGTTTTTCTGTTTTAAAATTCCTTTTCAAATAATAAAGGGTATTCTCCTTAAGAAATATTTTTAAAAGATATTTCAAAATTATTTTCCATCTATGATGACTTTCACTGATGTTACACATGACCTTATGGGAAATGATCCAAAGGTTTAATTCATATTATTTCTTTAGTAGTTTATTTTTTTATGTAATAATACTCATGACACCCATTTCTATTCCATGGGTTAAATAATTTTTATCCCTACTTCTTTTCATGGGATATTCTTTGATGAAATGCTTATGAAACCTATTGTTTTTCCATAGGTAATGATATGATTAAATGTTTGTGATACCCATTCCATTTAATGGGTTATGATATGATTAATATTTATAATCTTGTGTAAAATGTAATATATAATGGGAAGGACCTATATCTCTCTCTAATTCAATAGTTAAAAATGAATAACTCATGGAATAAATGTAATGCGTCAAACTGATTACATGTTTACAATATTATGCATAGACATAGTTTTATGCCCAAAACATTATGTGTGAACCTAATTACATGTTTAAAATGTTATCAGTGGACATTATTATGTGTTTATAATGTTTTGTGTGAGACTGATTATATGTTCACAATGTTATACATGGACGTTTTTTCATGGCCATAAGTTATACTTGAACCAGATTACATGTTAACAATGTTATCTATAACCTTAATTACATGTTCACAACTATATGAATAAACCTAGTTACACATCCATAAGTCTATAAAAGTGATTGATTTTATGTATTCAAATTAATGGGTGAACATGTTTCTATATATACAAGTTCATGATGTTTATATTTATGTGTATGCCGTAATTAAATGTCTTATTCAAATTTTATGATTTAATGGATTATGATCCTAATTATATTATGATTAATGTCTTATTAACTACTAATATTTATGAAATGATTCATGTTTATGATCTTTGATATGTAGGGTGTGATCTTCAAAAGATACAATCATATTCTCATGCCCATATGTTAATGTAATGCTTATATATTTCTGTTATTTACCCTTACTGAGAATTAAAGTGAAACACTTTCTTATGTTTCCATTCCACATGTTATGAAGAAATGTTTTAATTATAATTAATAAAGGGGAACATATTTATAGAATATTTTTAAGATCATTCACCATACTAGAATAATTTGTTTCAAGTTTTAAAAAACACTAACATATTATGTTCCTCAAGGAATGTATTTTTGTAATTTTCTGTATATTCATCTAAAATTATTTCTTTACCTAGTATCTTAACTTAGGTCATTTTAGGGTACATTCTTGAGATAGTTATGATATTCATCATCATTCTTAATTTTCTCTTTTTCTCTTATTACTATGTATTTTTACCTCCCCTCCCCCACCCTTCATCATTTTTCACTTTTATGCAAGAATTATCATTCTTAACTCCCACCTAATCAAGAAAATTATTTAAAATTCTTGAAAAAATTACCTATTTCACATTGTTTTAAAATTTAGTTACACTTTTTTTAGCTATAGAATGTTATTTTTCACAAGAATTTAACATTGGTGGGTGATTTTTAGTAAATTGGTTATTTTTTATTATATTAATGGTTGTATATCTATGAAACCATTTAGATTATTAATAACCTATATGTGATTAGTTTATGGGAAAATTATGTCACCTAATATCTCCACAAATATTTTCACCCAATATTGAAGTGTGAATATTTAATACTTAATATAAATAAAATATAATTTTGGATAATGTTTATCATCATTCCAAAATGATTTTTCAATATGTTTTTTCCTTATTTGATCTATTTCCTTATGGAACTAGATTGACATGTAAATGTGTACCTATTATCTGACTATTATACTCAATCAAAAACAAAAAAAATAATGAAAAACAACTGTAACTAAATAACATAAATATACAATGATAGGTGTGATGAAATGTTTAACATAAGTGGATATTAATACACCAATTTTTCATGAAACTTTTTACACTATTTTTCATTACTTAAAATTGATTTTAATCAATATTATAATGTAATTAATTGAAGAAATAATGTGGAATAAAATGAATAAAAAAATATATTTTGAATTTTCAATTTAAATTTTTTATGCAATTGTACCTATGTGATTTAATATTTTGTAGGTAAACAAATTGTCTTGGCACAAGGAAGGCCTCAACTAGAGGCTTCAATCCATGAAACCAACCTAAGAGGGTCAGTCGACCAAGAAATCCCTAAGGATGTCCTAATTTGGTAGAAGGGGGAGATCATGCCACACAAGGAGGATCCCGAATAGCATGTGGGCCAAGGCTTATGTGGGCCATCCAAGTCGATACGAACAATCAATTTGTTTCTAAGTGTAGTGTGAGCTCGTACCAATATTTGGAATATAAGTCATAGATGGAGTTTGTTATAATATATAGAAGTGGTCAAATGCACCAAATTAAATGTGGTATGATATCTCATGCTTGTATTGTTCATTATTTAACCAAATTTTTCTACTTCAGCTATGTTCTACTGCCCCATGCTATGATATCCCCTCGACACTTCCTTCCACCATTCAATGTCACCTTCTATCATATGTAACTCACTAGAGACACCAGTACCTCCACTGGGAGAGCTATGAATCAAGCCTAAGTAACATTTTCATATATTGGGATCTCCATGGATGATATAAGGTGCCTCAAATTTCCACCACGAATCCCTTTTAAAATTATAACAAAGCCATGCAAGTTGAAGAGGACGTCCATTTGACCAATGTGATGTCTAAATGATTTTAGAAGTCACCATATATCATAGCTACCATTTTTTTAATGGACACGGGTAGTAGGATTTCACTCCACCATGTTTATTTCACTACAATGTGGAGATTCCATTTTAGGCAGTGATAAGGTTTTTAGGGTTATAAGAGAGTTGTTTACTTGGGTTATACACTGCTCTTCATCCCTATAGAGAAAATGGATTTGTGAATTACCATTTATTATGATTTACTATAGAGGTTATTTTGTGGATATAAAAAATATAGAGGAGGTGATTTTCAAAAATAAATTTCCCACCAAGTGGCTTCACCATAGAAATGTTCATGGCACCATGGATGGATTAAAATTGATATTAGTGGAATGTTGTGAGTATTATGCTACACCATAGAAAAACTTATATGTCATAACTCATGCAATGACCATAAAAACCATTTCTATGCCACCTGATATTTCTCCATGACACAATATGGGTCTATGATGAAATATTAAATAATTAATATCTATGTATAGTCACATGTGGATGAGATTACAAACAAAAGAGGAATCTTTTCCCATAATATGCAAGATATGAATGATTCAAATTGAGATATATGGCTAATAATCCACTTATAAATATGAGATCTTGTGTTGTGCCAAATGATTGGAGGATCAGGTATACTATTGTTGGATTACTCTATTTTTCAAATGCATTATTTTTATTTACTATTATAGAATAGTGTTTAGCTTCATTATTTTTTAATTAATTTATTTTGTTGAATTGAAGTGTTCCAAACCATTATCTTATAATATTTTCTCATTCTCTACCTTTCACATTATTCACTATCTGTCATTATTCCACTATGACCTCTTACACTCAATAATGAGTGACTATATTAAGGCTTTGACTTGGGGGAGGATCTATTTGTTTTAAGAATTATGTACTTAAAATAATAAACTTTTTATATATTTTTATGGTTAATTAGGGTTATGTATAAATGTGTGATAATTTTACACAACAAAATGGATCTCAAACTCATATATGTTATTTTATTTAAATATTTTTCCACTCTTCTATTGAATAATATCTCTTCAACTGATGGATTTAAGATGATCAATAAATAAAATGACCTACGGTGGAGCCAAATATTATAATATTCCACACCCTTGATTGAGGTGTGTCATCAACCATGATTATAAGAGGAGGTGGAGTTTCATTTTCTAAATAATATTCTAATAAATTCAAGATTTCACAACCAATAAATAAAAGGATGGTAATTTAAAAGTGATAATTTATAATTGAAATATGAAACTAAATTTAAACAATAAATTTGAATAATGAAGGAACCTAAAACCAAACTCTTGGACTAAGTAATTTATTTTCTATATCCATTATATTTTCATTACATATTCATTATATTTTCATTCCCATTCTTCTTTGTATTCTATTTTTAGTGATTTTAAAAAATAAAAAAAATAGAAATTTTTTTTTTGGTTAATTAGAATTAATGAGCTAATAACTTTATAGATCCATAAGTGAAAAGATCCAAGTTGGAAATTGTTCTACACTAGGAAAAATAAATAATACCATTTGAACCTCTATACAAAAATCACATGTCAAAACACAGAATATTTACCCATAGATATAATAATTTGTCTACTTAATTTTTTTCACATTATAAATAGTTTTCCATTATTTTCTTAAAAACCAAAAAAAACCCTTTTATATTTATTTATTTATTAATAATTATTATTATTCATTGAATAATTACTCACAGGTGAAAGACTAATAGTAATTGGTTGAATTTTATTTGGAGGAACTCAAATGAAGGGATAGTGGTCTTCAAGTTCTGATTAAGTTGATGGATAATAGATAAAATATAACACTCTAACTCCATGAAGTGATAGGAAAGGTTAATCAATTCCAAAGTGAAATTCACATACCAAAGGAAAATAAATAATTCCTTCCCAATTTTATGAATAGGTCCAATAGTTTGAGGACATAATTGAGAAGTATCCACTTCCAAATCAACTCATGATCTACATTCAAACCAAAAATTAATTGATGGAGTGGATTCATGATGAGGAAGGATTTACTGCTAAGAAATGTGTGGTAGATCAACAAGATATAAATAACCTATAGAATGAGTATGAAGTAAAGCATGATCTCAAATACATTACAAATAAGAAGAGACATAACCACTCAACTTATAGAAATATTTAGAAGAGGAAGAAACTGTTATTATGGAGGAGTTTGAAGAAATGTTTAGGGAGACCAACTATCTAAATCTATCAAAGTAAATTCAACTTAAAGAGGTATTTACCACTAAAATGAGATTGAATTCAGAAAAAGGTAGGGAGTTGATCCTTTCATAAATTATATCTCATCAAATTTTTTTGAATTTGTATTTAGTATCACTTCCCACATTTTTTTATTTTAGGATTTAGCCAGTCCATGTTTTGTCTTAGATGAAGATAAATAATAAGAAATTTTACATGCTGAGGAACACATGGATCTTCTATTACATATGGAACATGAATTAGAGGAAGTCTATGAAGAGATCCAAGTGACCTTTCCAAATTAACAAAATGAGAAAGTATTCATAACTTGAAAGAGTTAATTATATTATTGTTTTTTAATATTTAAATTTTTTCCAAGTGAAATTACATTCTAACCTCCCCTTTAAATATTAAATTAATGTAGACTTAATTGAGAATGAAATTTAAAATATATTGGAGGTTTCAAAATTATAAACCAAGAAGGAGGAGGATACATACTAAATCTGATCTATTCTATGTAAGTTATTCCATATTGTGATGGGGATTTATTTAGTGTAATCTATCTATAGATCCCTCCTCACTAACAACAATTAAATGAAAGACTGGAAAAGGAGAATGTGGTGCTTAAAATCCAAGAACATCTACACAGCATCAATTTATAGATGATAGCTAGTACTACCCCTTCTAGAGGTAGTAAAAATATAGGGCCCACTTGGGAGATTAATCCTATATTTATCATAATATTTTCTTTATTGGAAATTTTGATTTTCTTTCAGAATTAGTTTAGGATACAGCTCAATCCCTCATTATTGTTTAGGTTACATTGATATAAACCATAAATTTTGATGACTGGATTTATTTTTTAGGGTTTATAATTTCACAAGGAATCCTCTTAACAAAAACCTTGGGAGAGGACTGAATCTTCATTAGAAAATAGAATTCATTATTAAATTCTTATTCTTTTAACTCAATTCATTATTCCTGAAATTTTATTTTAAATTGGATATTCCAAAAAATGAGATTTATGCTAAAAATTTAATTCCTCATTTAGGATATATGTTTTAAATGACTTTTCTAGGAGACATTAATTTCCTAAAAACGATATGATTCCATGTTTTTTATTCCAATTATAATGATATTTAATTATTAAGATACATAATTGAATGATTATGGTGAATCTTGAATGTTAACATGTTAAATAATAATTTTAGGGAATTGGTTTATTCATGTAAATGAAATTTCCCTAACATTTTTCAACATTGAATTTCTAAAATTTGTGTGATCTGATTTTCTATTACTATCCATGCCAGGAGTGATTGTACAAATTTTCAAGATTCATTGATTGATAGGATTTCCTAAAAGAATAGTTTTGATTATATCTTGAGTGTTTTTCTTGAGTGATCTTGTGGAATGTCACCTACTAGAAATTTCATTAGAGCATTTTAAAGCTGTGATTATAAATAAAAAATTTAAAATTATTGATTTGTTTTTATTGATAAGGTCTTATACTTGATACCACATTTAACTTTAATCATTATTTATCCTATAGTGACCAAGAATAACCTTTTTAGGTGTAATCCACATTTCCATCCATTTATATCTATTACAACCTTCCTATTAGTATTTTAATGATATTTTAATATTGAATTTTGGGGGTAAAGGAGGTCATGGTGAATATAATTCACTACATTTGATGAAAACAATGTGGGGTTATTACTTTGGGTATTGGAAACATTTTTTGATACGTTCAATGTACTTTATTTTTCCCCTTCTGTATAAAAAAACAAAAATAATGGGTTGTGACTTGTAATATCAAAAGTCATCATTACCAAACTAATAATTTTTATCATATGCGGTTTGGTGATGGATGTCTGGTCTATTCTAAGAATATCTTTCAAAAAGTAAAAAAAATATGAAAATGTAGTTTAAAAAATATAAAATTAAAAAATTAGAGAAAATTAAAGAAGTTATAATTCATTCATTATGCTTTAAATATTCATGACCTTTATTTTGAATTTAGATATTTCATGTTATAATTTTTATGGGAGGATTTTTATTAAACTTTTCATTTTGATGTCATGTTTTATGATTTAGAGACAAACCTACTATTTGTGCCCTAATGTTTTCCACATCATTTCCTACCATCCTTAAGACTCAAAGTCCTTAGATTAAAATTTTAAAATTCCTCATGATTTTGTGTGATTTCTTTTCTTGTAATTTTTAGAAAGTAGTAACATTTCAAGCTTATGGAAATTAGGATGAATTCAATGTATGAGCATAAAAATATTTCAATTAGAACCTTATATGATAAGGGAAAAATATTAAATAGAGGTAGATCAGAGATTGGAATGTTTAATGATAATTAATTTAAAATCTAAAATTAATTAAAGGAGAAGATCCACCAATTTCTAATTGGAAAAATTAAAATACTTAGCTTAATTGTTTCCATGAAAATTGAGAAGTTGAATTGAAATTATTTGTGGAACCTGAAAATTTGGTGAAGCATTAATAATTTTTTTATTTTTTTCATTGAAATTTATATAATGATACAACTTGTTCTATTTTTAATTTAATTTTTATATTCAATGCTTAAGGGAAAGCATAGTTCCAGTGGAGTGTTATTTGAAGCATACATTTTTTATGAAACATTTTAACCTTTTTTTATGATTTTAAAATAATTTTAATCAATATTCTCATTTTATTAATTAGATATTTAAAATGTGGTAAAATATTTTTTAAGAAATAATATAGACAAAAATGAATAAAAATGTCGATTTTTAATGTTTAATTCTATTTATAATTTTTTTATGGAATTGTACTATAGTGATTTAATATTTTTTCGGTAAAACAAATTTCACCCACAATATATCCCACAACCAAGGGATGAAATCAATGTAGCTAGCCTAAGATGGTTTTCTAGCTAAGAAACCACTAGGGATGGACCGGTCGAGTGTTTGAGAGAAGAACAATTTATACCAGGAGGATCCCATACTGTGTGTGGGTAAGGCTCACACGAGCTATGTGTGTCGGTACAACCCATCTATGTGTTTGTGTGAGATTAGCATGAGCCCATCCCCATATTTGAAATATGAGTGGAGGATGGAGTTTGTTTTAGTATATGAAATTATTTGACCACATTGAATTTGAATTTTGGATGATAGATAATGAGAATTTTTTTCATAATTTAACCAAACAGAACTGCTTTGCCTAACCTCCACTCCCTCACGCTTGAACACCCCCTCAACACTGCCTGTTGTCGCTTGATGACACATTCAAAAATATTAAAAAAACAAGAGATAACATTATTTATAGAGGTATATCTTGGTCTTGATATGAATTACAAATAATGAGTTTGGGGATTATCATTGATGATCACAAGTTCCTCAGATGACCACCATGAATCCTTTTTTATTGAGAATGAAGCCTTTCATGTTGTAGAGGAGCTCCATGAGGACACTGTGAAGGAATGGTGATTTGATCAGGATCACCACATCGTATCAATTGTTTTGGTTATTTTGGATCACAAATGAGGATTTCACTATGACGTGGAGATTCCATTTTAGAAAATAGATATGTTTTGGAGGATATAAGGGAGCTGTAGTAATGGGTTTTAAGCTATGTCACAAACATGCAGAGAATAAAGAGTTTCCTGTAAAAATCTATTATATTTCACCATGGATGTTGAGCCCTATATATGAGAATATGGTAGTGGTTATTTTTCATAAATAGTTTTTCCTTCTGGTGGATACACTATAACTACCTGCATGGCACTGTGGAGGGATTTATGTTGACAGTAGTAGATTTTTTTAGTATTAGGATGCACCATGGACAAATTTTCTATGCCACAACCCATGAAATGGCCATGGAAAAATAAAAAATAAAACAAAATAACGTATTTATTTTTTTCACAATATGGGTCTATGATAAAATATTAAATACCTGATTTAAATAGGTAATTCCATGTAGTTGATATTCCAAAATAAAAAAGAGAAAACATTAACCAAGATTAAGAAAAACATGAGAAGTTCAAAATAAGATATACAGTGGATCAACCCTCTTGAAATATGAGGAATTTATATTGTGCCAAAGGATCATATGATTGGGTAGACTTATACTAGGATAATCTTTTTTTATGCTTCATTAATTTTCTTTACTAGAACAAAATAGTATTTAGTTTCCTTAATGTGTAATTCACCCATTCTATTATTTGTTAGTGTTTTATCCAATTTTATTACACAATTTTCTCATTTTATCTCATTCCATTTATTATTTTTTTCTAATTCTTCCAACATGACCTTTTACACTTGATGATGAGTTAATAACTTAAGGCTTTCCCATGGGGGATGATCTTGGTGTTTCCTGACTTTTGCACTTAAAATCTTAAAATTTTTATTTCTATTTGTAGTTAATGAGGATGAAGTGTATGAGTGTGTTGAATTTCAACCTATAAATGGATCTAGAACTAATCTATAATCTTTAATTATATATTTTACCACTCATTAATTTAATTAAAGCTCTTCACTTTTTAAATTTTAGATATTCTATGGGTAAAATAGAATATGATGGAGTTGGGTCCTGGAAGATACCATGCTCTTGATTAAGGTGTTTCATCAACCTTGATTATAAGAGGAGGATGAGTTTCATATTCCAAATAATATTTATATGAATTATATATTTCTAAACCAATAAATAAAGTTATAGTAATACTAAAATTATATTTTATAATTAAATTATGAAACTGAATTTAAAAACAAATATGAATAATGAAGGAACCTAAAATTGAACCCTTGTTCTAGGTTATCTATTTCTAACCATATTCTATTTGAATTTCATGTAAGTAATATTTTCATTATCATTCTTCATTCCTTAATCTTTTCATTTATTTTATAAAAAAATTATTTGATGTGAATTATATTTATTAATTGGATAATTTTGAAGCTCTTCAAGTCAAATGAATTTGGACATCCTTTGTGTTACACTCGGAAAAAAATAATAGCATTTAAATAGCCATACTATAGGTGAACTTAAAACATCTACTTTATGATATTAATTTTTCAGTTACAAGAATGATTAAGGGGGTGGTTATTGAAATTTGACTGCAAAGGATATTGGATAGGTTTAGTAGAATCAATCATATAAAAAGAAAATTTAAAAAAAACTTATATTTAATGGATAGAAATTAGAAGGAATATAATAAAATGGTTGTCACACACATTCATGGAGATATTGTGATGTGGTTTAATTTTGAATTCATTTATCCGATCGGTATCATACATCTCCTTGAATGTTGATTTGACATAGTTTATGAGACATCATTTTCCTTGATCACTGGGAATAACTCCCAGGTATCATTTTTTCTTAGATCCCATTACTATCATGAATTAAATTATCTTTTAATGTTAAATATTCATGACATTTAGAATATCTCCATGCATTAATTATTAAATTTTACATTTCTTAAGAGTGTAAATTATTTGTTCTGGGGGTTTGAAAGCATAGTTATTAACTATTAATTTCCACCCTTACAACACTCTATTAAACTAGTTTTTTATTCTAAATTATAAATGAAATTAAAAATATACATCACCTTTAGATCAATTATTTAATTTTTTTCACTATTTAAAATTTTAATTTCAATATTTTTATGTTTATAATGTAGTTGTTGGTGATTTGGGGAGCCCTATATAGAATTCATGAAAACTGTTCCAGACTACACAAGATCCCAACCACACATATGGAAAATAAATTTTACTATACATAATATGGGCATAATTTTGGGAATAAAATTGGTTTACGAATGAAAAATACTGTGGTATAAATTTATATAAAATACTAGGAAGAAAATTTTAATCATTTTGAGGCCCCAAATTCCATATAATTAGAGAGAATCTTCACTGTTCACAGTCTCAAGGTCACTTCTCTAATTCTTCCATATCTCGAGATGTATGACTCCAAATGTCACGACCCGACCCATACCAGGTCTCAATCCACTAATACCCCAAGCCCACATCTATAGGCTAATGGTTGGTGACTATAACATAAGGCACAACCACTCGGGGAGGCCTTCTCTTAAGTACCTATATACACACACACAACTAGCTCGGTGAAAAAGTGTAGAGGGAAAATAAGTAAATGATGTAACCTGATGAAAATAAACCAATCGATTCATGGAATGTTAATATAGTATGAGTACAATAATGTAAAAAAGAAAGGGAAAGGGGGGAAAATACACACCCAACTAGAAACTATCCCAACCAGATAGAAAAACTAAAAGTGAATCTACTAAGAAATCATTACTCCTAAAACCCAAGCTGGTACATCCACACATGGTCCAAGATCTCGTATGCCTTTTCTCCTCTAATTTAATGATCAAACCTATGTGTATTATACATAAGTCATGATGCATGTGGGAAAATACCATGTAGGGGTGAGTATAAACATACCCAGTATGACACCCCAAAAAGTTGGGGGAGTAGTAAGAGATACAACTGAAGAAGAAAATAGTTGACAAAACATGGTACAATAAAAGAGTGAAGCTCAACCTGGAAAGGTAGTGAAGTACAATAATCCAAACACAATGAGAAAGAGATAGTGAGATGATGAGCTTCACATCCGGTATTTTCTACATATAGTAGGAGAGTAGACTCATCTAACCCTGAGTAGCTAGACATGGAAATTACGTGGCATATCCTGCACATTTTCGCCTCTCCTAGAAGGAGAGTAACTGGAACCCAAGGATTGGGTACTGTAATAGGATGTATATTTATGCTCAAACAAAAGAAACCCAAATGATCAGGTAATGGGGTCTCCATCTCATAGCTCATCCCTGGAAAATAATTACTAGAATTCCTCGAATTAGCCATCATCAATGATCAACGTCCCAAACATCTTCCCTAAACAAAAATTCTAAAGGGGCTCAAATAACATACCTTGATACTATCTTCTTTGGCCCAGTCTATCTTGCCTTCATGGTTTTAGGTCTCGACACTAGGACGTGTCTCATTGGGGAAATATCCCCTTCTAATTATGGTCCTAAAGGTCATCAAATTATGTCTTTTCCCTGATTCACCGGAAAATGAAACTAAAAAATCCCTCTAAAGGGTGATATAATGGAGGGTAATCCCTCAATATTAAATGGAGAACTCCACTACCCATCCCCACTGGAGGGTAAACCCTGAAGTTTAAACGAAAAACTCCACTACCTAGCCCCAATAGAGGGTATGCTCGGAAGAGTACTCAGGGAACTCCAATACCAAGCCCTGCTGAATGGTGATATGCTAGAGGGTAAGAAGATAAAAGACAATAACGGATGCCACTGCCTAGCCCCACTAGAAGGTAATATACTGGAGGGTAATTCGGTAGTGTTTCAGTGATCTTGAGAAATATTACTGCCATTACTACCATCTTCAAACACTGCTAAACAAGTGTTAAGTTCATAACACCTCAATTCATAACCCAGAAGTTGCAATAGATCTCTCCATCACTTTCTATGTGGAAAAACATGTAGGATATTCTATTTAATTTCCCAAAATAGACAACCAGGGAAAAGGGATCTTTTCACCCCAACATGCCCAAATGGGTCTTCATGGAGGTCGAATTCCGAACCAAAACTTCAAATACTAAACATTACCTCAAACTTTCTGTCTTGAAGATAGGGTCACACTATCGTAGATAGTGTGTAAAACAAACACCGGCATTAAAATATATGGCTGGTTGAAACCTTAGAAGAGGGTAATGGGGCCAATAAACTAACTCACGGTCAATCGTGTCCATGTAGTGGCAGCTGCCGCGGTAGTCAACCGACATGGTCAACCAAGTTTTGACTTATTTTGTTGAGTTCGACCAACTGAGTTGGACCCGACCCACTCGTGTTCCTTGTCCTGTGAGTTGGTTGCCAATAGCATCAACATGGCTGACTGGCCATGTGATTGGTGTTGGCGGTCACCACCTGGTTTGGCACCGCATGACCCTTCCCTATCAACTAACTGGCCCATGTAGCCTACCATGTTGTGGCACCACTGGGTCACCACCGCTCCGTGGACCGCTGCCGGACGTCGCACTGGCAGCGCCCCAGTGGTCTGTTCTATGGACCACTAGGCTCAATCTGTCTTCTTGATCGCGATTTCGTGAATAGATCGAGGACCCTTGTGATGAGTGCTTCACAGTGCCACCCTATAATAGTCTATCCATCAGGGAGTTTACATGCCCAAAAGTCTATGGTGAATATATAAGAAGAATGAACCAAAAACAGATATTTAGGAATAGATCGATGGTCGTTTTCATGTGACCATCGATGATTTAATAATTTAATGATTAACAACAAGGAAACGAAACAAAATTTCAATATAGAAACTGAATCAGAACTTAGAAATGAGATAAATCCTACCTTGAATCGGTCGTTCGTTATAGGAGACACATCCATAGTGCTCCTGCTTCGATCTGATGAGGTTTCAGCAGATATTTCTCCTTGGTCCAGTGAAGAACGAGGAAAAATGGTAGAGAAATAGGGGAGAGATATTAGTTTGGAGATATAAGGGATTAGGACTAACCCTAATCCCAAATATATAATATTTTATTTAATGGTTCTATGCTTAGTGTAGATATCTGAAATTCACATAACCCCTCATTTTATGTCTCACATAGGCAAAAAATCCCATTCTGAACTCAACGGAGGTCTCATATTTTAAATAAAATTCCTCCTTCAAATGTTATTTGATTCGGCATTAGGGGTAAAATAATTAATTGTAATTATTTTAATTATAATTTTCCCCTGGATGGCTTTTTCCACAAAAGTCTTGCACCAATGAAAGTTATTCCCCACCTAGAGTCAACTTCATGCTCCAAAATCAACCATGGCTTCATATTTCTAATATTAGATACCATTTAAGAGTTATCCTGTTTATATCACATGAATAGTATAAAATACACTTAATATTTTTATAATATTAATTCCAGGCACACCGGGCCTTAAAATGGAATGTCGTCTCAACAAAAAACTCTATAAATATATATATAAATATTTCAATGTATTAAATGTCAAAAAATAGGGTCTCTAAAATATTCCCTCCATAAAAACTTTCATCCTAGAAAAGAAAAAAATAGGAAAAAACTTGGGATACTGAGCCCACATCTTGCTCACATGTTCCCATGAACACTCTTGTGCATTTCTTTATTTCCATAGCATGCGAACCAATAGGATAGCCCATCCTCATAAGGTCCACTCATGGTGATCCTTGATCATTACTGGGTGCTCTAAAAAAGTGGTTCTATATTTGATGTACATCTCACCCCAGTCGGTGAAGTGAATAGGATCATGCATGTATCGCCTTAGCTACGACACATGGAAGACTTCATGCACCTGCTCTAACTATAGGTGTTGGGTAAGGTAATAGGAAACATTTCCAACCCTCCAAACAATCTTTAACATCCCAATGAATCTCAGGGATAGCTTTCCTCCCTGGCCGAACCTCCTCATTTCACTTTGTGGGCAGACTCTCAAGAAGATGTGGTCTCCCTACTCAAACTCCAAGGGCCTATGATGGTGGCCTATGTATGATTTCTATCAGCTCTAGGCCATCTTCATCCATTCAAGTATGACCTGCACCTTCTCTTTCATGGCTCACCCCAACTCTGGGCCCACGAGGGAAGATTATCCTATCTTTATCTAGCACCAAGGTGACCTTCATATTCTTCTATATAGGGCCACATATAGTTCCATGAAAATGGTAGAATGGTAGTTTTTGTTATATGAAAACTCCAAAAAAGTTAGTTGATCCTCCCAACTCTGACTGAAATCTAGTACACAGGCTCTCATCATTTCCTCCAGCACCTACATAGGGCAATCAGACTACCAATTAGTCTCGGGGTAAAAGGACATACTCATCCACAGCCGGGTCCCAAATGCCTCCTGCAGGCCTCTCCGCAACTGCAATGTAAACCATGTTTGATGATCAGCGACAATTATTTAGGGTACCCTAAGAAGGTAGATGATCTCTAATAAGTACAACTACCTGAAACTCTTTACCAAGCTCTTCTCCCTGATAGCAAGGATGTTTTCGACTTGGTAAACATGTCCACTATCAACTAGATGGAGTCATGGACCTTCATTGTGCATGGAAGCCCTGTGATGAAGTCCATAGATATGATGTCCCACTTCCACTCCGGGATGTCAAGGGAATGCAACAAAACCGCCAGAACCTAATGCTAATCCTTCACCTACAGACAGTTAAGGCATCATGAGACGTACTCTGCAATTCCTCATCTCATGTCAGGCCACCAAAACCACCATTGAATATCCTTGTACATCTTTCCCACAACGAGATGTACAACCAAGGTATAATTATGGAACTCCCACATCACTTCATCCCACATCACGATTGGAATCACTGTTCACCCCCAGAAAAAGATCTCATGATTCCCTCCTTCAGAATACCCATCAGGTGCATCGCCTGTGGATATGTAGTGGAGTATATCCTCACAGTTGATATCTCCTAGTTGGGACTCTATCACATGCTCAAGGAGCAAAGGAGTCAGCACCATCGACAGTAGAAAATTTTACCCTCCTACTCCACTAGGGTCGTCTGTAGGAAAGAAAATTGCTTAGATGCTTCTTGCACTAGGAAAGCCTGGGACTTCCTACTGAGGGAATCCTCTACAACCTTTCCCTTCCCTAGTGTATAGATGATATCAAAGCCATATTCCTACAAGAACTCCAACCAGCGTCACTGCATCAAATTCAGTTCTCTCTAGGTAATGATATACCTCTGGCTTTGGTGGTCTGAGTAAACCAGAAATCACTCTCCCAGAAGATAGTGTCTCCGCATCCTCAAGTATAACACTACTATTTCAAGCTCTAAGTCGTGATTTTCATAGTTATTCTCATGGGGTCTCAAATACCATGACCTTTATATGATGATTTCCTATCGTTTCATCAAGATGCAACCAAACCCATCTCCTAAGGCATCATAATACACTACTATCTCAACACCCTCCTCTAGTAGTATTAAAACTGGAGCACTCATTAGCCTTTTCCTAAACTCCTCAAAGGCCCTTTGGCACTACTCAGACTAGGTAAACAATTATCCCTTCCACTTCAGAGAGGTAAAAGGGGCTACAAAACTAGATAATTCTTTCAAAAATCTCTATTATTACCTAGCCAAACCAATAAATCTTCCCACCTCTAACGCATTCTTGGGTGGATCCCAAGAAAGCATTGCCTCAATCGTCATGGGATCCATGACTAAAGTCTCTTCAGATATGAAAATCCCCAAATAGTGAACCTCCTATCTATAATTGAAACTTCTAGAGATTTCCATAAAGCTAATGATCTCTAAGAAAATAAAGGACCATCCTCAGATGCTCTGTGTGCTCCTTCTCTGACTCCAAGTAAATGAGTCTGTCACCTATGAAGAAAACAAAAAATTGTTCCAAGTATGACTGGAAGACATGGTTCATTAATTCCATAAAAATTGTAGGTTCCTTTTTCACACCGAAGGGAATCACTAGGAACTCGTAATGTTCATAGTGACAATGAAAGGACTGCTTTCTAATATCAACCTTGTGAACCCATATCTAGGGGTAGATAGATCTCATATTTATCTTGTATAACCACCTTCCACCTCACAATTCATTGTAAATTTCATTGATCCTCCATAATGGGTATTTGTTCTTTATTATGTCCTGATTCTGGCTACTATAATCCACACAAAGCCTCATTATCTCATCTACCTTCTTCACAAATAGAACTAGAGATGCCCAAGAGGACATAATGGATCTGATAAAACCCTTCTCACAAAGGTCCTCCAACTACAATAGTAGATCCCAGAACTCAATGGGTGACATACGATATTCCACCGATGATATTTGGGTGTCCGCTAGTTTCAAATCAATGAAAAACTCCTACTATCACCTCATAGGTAGTCATGGGATGATAGTGACCCTCAATTTACAAACTTTAACATTACATAAGTTTTGTGAAATAAAAAAACATTATAAAAATAGATATGAGAATATTGTACTAGTATAGTGCCTTTGGAAATATGGAAACATAAGAAACGATACATAAATGAGATACATTATCTCCCACTAGGTTCTCCTTGACTAGAACCCTTCTTAGACACCTCAAACATAATACATATCTTCATAAATTGGGTAACGAAACATAAAAAGGGGTGATCTCAAATTCTTGTTAAGTGTAAAAAAGGGAGATATGTAAGAATAAACATGAGCATAAGGGTATGAGAATAGTATCATGAAAATTGAAGATCATACCTTGCATATAAAAGATCATACACATGAATCATGGAAAAATTCATGGAAGTTCATAAGACATGAATCAAAAGGAAGTAAAGGAAATACTCCATGAAAGAAAAACATAGTAGTAAGACATGGATTTGTCACAAGCATATAAGCATATAATGATTTCCATAATATCCAAGGAATAACTTCCAAGACCATCTTACAAGTCGGGGTTCATTTCTATTGCCATCATAGTAGCATGATTTTACTCCCCATACCATCATAGTAGGCATGGTTCACTCTCATGGCCATATTAGTAGTCAAGGTTCACCCCCAAGACCATCTTAGTAGCATGATTTCACTCCCTATACCCTCATAGTCTATCTCATAAGATATAAAACATCACCCAATGCATTTGAGGGAGATATATGTCTCACCCATCAAATAATAAAATCATACATACATGTTCTACAAGATAATAAATGAAAATATCATAGCCCATTAAATTAAATGGGTATCATAAATATGTAAATAGATCATAACCTATGGAAATAGATAGGTTTCATAATCATTTCATCATAAACATAACCTATTAAAGGAATCGTGTTTCAAAATCTTGTAACTCATGAAAGAAAATGGGTTTCATAACATCATGTCATCGAAACATAATCCGTTAAGAGAAATAATATGAATGGAGAAATTTAATAATTCCCCAAAAATGAATTATTAACACCAATGAATGTTATCTTATATGGGAAATAATTTTTAATGATCTTTTAAAAACACATCTTGAGGAAAATATCTTTTCTTATTTGAAAAATACTTTTTATTACAAAAAACTTTTTTAAAAACGTTTTCTTTAAAAATATTTTTGAAAACTTATGAAGAAAGATTTTAAAAAAATAATAAAAATTAAAATCTATTTTACCTTGAGAATTATCATCAAGTATCTTTTGAAAACATTTTTTAAAATATGGTTTTTGAATATAGTATATTTCTGACCAAAGAATGAGACATTCAAATTTTACTAATAACATTATCTTAAGTACCATAGAGTGGGAAATGGTACTAAAAATGAGGATTTATTGAATAAATACAGGATAAGGAAACTCACTAATATTCTTTAGAGTTGGATCATAATATTTCACCAAAGTAAGCATAAACATAAAAAAACTTTAATAAAATGAGGAGATTGTCCAAAAAAACTCTTATAGCTTGGTGACTTGGGATCATACTCACTATGGGAGAAAAGTAAATTAAATGAAGCTTAAGATATCATGAAAATAATTATATTCGTGATAAAACATTTAAAATGGAATTATATACACCACTAATAATATTTTAGGTGTATAACAAAATAGGAGTCTCAAACAAAGAGAATTGAGACAAAATAGTTATACAAATTTGGTAACTTTTGAATATTAAACCCCATGAAATAAGAATAATAAAATGGATATTTTAATAACCATTAATTTTATTATAAGTTACATATAATTCAATCATGGGTAGAAAATATAGCACACAAAAGGAAAGAGTGGCGAACATTGTTTGTATCTCATAGAAATTAAAAGTGAGATGAAAATATCATTACCTTGTGTCTTGACACTCTCCGTAATCATACAAGATTCATGAATAATAAATACAATTTTATTATAAATATTTTTCTTAATAATATTCTTATAAATAATACCATATATTTTTTAATTAATACCACAAATTACCCACTTGTTAATAATCCTACATTAAGGTTTCACTTCAGGTAATATTCACTTTGTTCTTCATATGTGTCTTAATTTGTTATATCATTAATACTTATACTTATATCATGATTCTATAATGTAGAAGATGATATAAATATCAGGTATATCTAGTATATTTATATTATAATATTCTATATCATAATGAAGTATGCAATGGAGTATACCGTTCATGGAGACGGTAAGTCATATGTACGCAAGAATGCTATTTTCAGTTTTTATTGTTGTATAGAAAGAATTTATGTAAATGATATATATATATATATATCATTATTCTAGTAGAATTAATATATGATATATATCATATAATTTCACTACACCTATCCTTAATACATATCATGTGGTGTGTGAACGAATCACATCGCTTCGAGGGGGTGGTAGTCCACACTTCCTCAAATGAGATTATCCCATTAACAATAAATAGAAGTTAAAAAGATATGTATTTTAAAAGTAATACAGAATATTAAAGAAGTAATAAATATAATATATTAAATTTATAAATATAGTTTCTATCATAATGACCACCATGATAGGTTGTAAATGAATTATGAACAATCATTGTTTCGTGAGGTGGTAATTCGCCATACATAGAAACATTATGTTCGATATCCATTAGATAGATGTGTTTGTAAGTGTAGGTAAAAATATTAGCATAAAAATATATTATTATATGTATTATACTGGTTTTTTCAAACAAGTATGGAGTAAATCTAGTTGATGGGTTGAAGAAGGAAAATAAAGGAAATGAGCCTGAGAGAAGACATTACCTCTTAATCAGGTAACTCCTTTTGGTTTTTGAAAATAGGCTTCCTTGAGAGGATTTCCTCCAAAAATGTGGCTTAAAGGTATAATTTAGTATTATTGGGAAGTGTATTGGGTATCAAATTTCTAATATTAAATGGTTTTAGTAGTTTCAGGAATGGGTAGAAGTGGTGGCCTTTTATAAGGAAGGAAAAGGACTCACTTTGAATTTTTAAAAACAAGTTAGGTGTACACATGTTATTACCTAAAAAAAGTCTTAAAAACAAAAACAACTCAATAATGGAAGGTTAATGGGAGAAATATGGACATAAAATGGGTTTTGGGTATGTGTATAGGTCATTTGGGTACTTAATTATAAGGTTTATTCACTGATTAAGCTTAATTTGGCCTTAATTACTGTGATTAATTTTAATAACTTTTTCTAATAATTTTGGTCAAACGTTAGCATAGTTTTATTAAAATATAAATATTAGACTGAATAAAATGATTTATGTTGGAATTTTTAAATTCAATTCACATAATCGATAAAATTCAGATGAATGTCAATCCTAAAGACGACATGAAATAATGGGGTTTTAATGTAGGAAAAAGTCAAAAAGTTTCTTAAGATTTTATATTCAGTTTCAAAGTGAAATTGATTCAAATGAATTTAATTGTATTATTATATGAAATATCTATCTAATTTGACCTCAAAAATAATTTATAATATCATTTATCATTGATAATTAGTTGCATTAAAATAAATTGTTTAACTAAAAAGCAGTATTTTTCACTATTTATCAAAAATAATGTTTTTCAGAAAAATTCCAAGAATTCACCCTTGGATATTTTCAATGTTCTGAATTAAAAAATTAAGTTAATTTTATCAAATTAAATTTTTAAATGTTTCTAAAAATTAATTTTATTATTAAAATTGGTTAATTTTAGAAAATAGTGTTTTTAAACATAAAAAAGAATTTACTAAAAATCTTATCATTTTTATTAAATATGTTTTATTAATATAAAACAAATATAAAAAATATTTTTAAAATAGTTATTACTATTCATATTACTATGATTAATTGGTAGGTTATAATTTTCTTATTTCTGTAATTAAATTATTAAAAATAGATGTTTCGTAGAAACTCATTGTTGCATGTATCGTACACCAACTCAGTATTGTGTGCATCATACACCAAGTCAGTGTTTCATGTAACATACACCAAGTTAGTGTTGTGTGTACCATACACCATTTTGTTTTAGTGATAATGGAATCTTTTACTTAGTGAATTATAATATATAAATGAAAAATTAAATTTATTTGAAAAAAATAGGTCCATAAAAGCTCAGGGTGTTACATTCTACACCCTTTAAAATGAATATTTCCCTTTAAATTCATCACTCAGGTAAAAAAAATGACTATAATTATGCATTATCATATCATCAAGTTCCCACATTTCTTTCTCTAACTATTTATTTCTCTAAAAAACTTTGACCAAGTGAGTGGTCTTGTTTCCTAGAACTTTCTCTGATTAGTCTATAATTTCAACGTGTTATTCCTCGTAAGAATGATCATGCACCAGTGTTTTGACCTCTAAGTTCTATACATGTCAAGTTTCAGGCATGTAATTCCTCAGGAGAGACACATAAAACACATCATGGACTTGAGAAAGATTGGGAGGAAGTTCCAAGCAATGGGCTGCCATCCTGATATGATCAAGAATACCTAAGGGAACAATATACCTAGGTATTAGTTTCCATTTCTTCTTGATTCTCATAACATTCTTCCTGGGTGAGATTTATAGAAACACCTTTTCACCAACTTCAAATTCTAGATCACATTGACAGATATCAACATAACTTTTGTACAAACTTTGAACTTCCTTGATAAGTATTTGAATGGTTCTAACCTTCTGGACCATTTCTTCAGTGATCTTAGGTCCCAGTAGATTTTTTTCACCTACCTTATCCCAAAATATTGGAGCTCTACATTTCTTCACATAGAGGTATTCATAATATACCATCTTAATTCTTGAGTGAAATATATTGTTATAAGGGAACTCAACTAGAGGAAGGTGTTGATCCCAACTACCTTTAAATCAAGAGAATAAGATACCAACATATCTTCTAGGGTTTTAATTTTTATTTCAGACTGACCATCTATTTAAGGATGATAAGTCATGCTAAAATTCAATTCCATATAGAGTTATTTCTAAATACTTCACTAGAACTTTGAGGTAAAACTCAGATCTCGATCTAACATAATGCAATGTGGCACTCCATGCAACCTTGACACTTATTTAATGAATATCTTGGTAGGATGATCAAGATAGAAATATTCTCTGATGGAAATGAAGTGTTCTGAATTAGTAAGGTGATAAACTACTACCCATATAGCATTAAGCCGTTTAAAGGTTTAGGATAGTCCAAAAACAAAATCCATAGTTATGTTCTCCCATTTACATTCTACTGTGGGTGATGGATGCAACATCCCTTTAGACTTTTGTCTTTCATCCTTGACTTACTAGCATACCAAAAACCGAGATACAAACTCTGTGATATCTCTCTTCATTCCATCCCACCAAAAGTATTAATTAATTTCCCTATACATCTTCATACTTTCAACATGAATATTTAATGAAGAACTATGAGAGTCTTCTAATAGTTCCTTCTTCGAATATGGCATAGAAGAAACACATAAATGGTTCATGAACCATATCATTCCATCATGATCAAGGATAAGATTAGGAATAGTTCATAACTTATTTTTTAGCTATTAATCTTCCTTATTAGCCTCCTTAATATTCACTTGGGTAGATGGATGAAAATTAATTTGGGAAATATAATATTTTCCTCCTTTATTCGGCAGTTCTAGATCCATCCTCTGAAAATCCAGAAATATTGGATCTTTTGTGATCCTCATCATAGATAATCTAGCATGATATTTTCAACTCAAAGCATTATCCACCTTTTTTGTCTTTCCTAGGGTGGTATTGTATTAAGAAATCATAATCCTTTATCAACTATAACCATATTCTCTATCTCATGATCAACGTTTTTTATGTGAATATATATTGTATAATTTTATGATCAGTATAGATATCATACTTTTCCCCATAATGATAATTCATTCATATCGTTAATGAAAAAATTACCACTATTAACTTCAAATCCTGAGTTTGGTAATTTTACTCATGAATAATTAACTAGCGTGATGCATAGGCTATAACTATGTTATTTTACATAAGAAAATATCTCAAACCTTCATGGATTCATAACTATAAAGTAAAAAAACCCTTCTCCGCTATACGATAATGAAAGCACAAGTGCACTAACAAACCTTCTCTTCAGTTACTTTAAATTTTTATCACATTCATCTGTCCATATGAACTTAAAATCCTTCTATTTTAATTTTATCAAAGGATTAGATAGTTGTGATAAATCATCTAAAAATCGTCGATAAAATCTATCTAAACCAAGAAAACTATAGACCTCTGTCATCATTGTTGTTATAGGCTAGATTTCAATAGCCGCCGTCTTTGATGGATCTACTATTATACCACATCTTGAGATTATGTGACCCAAAAATCAAACCTTTTATATCCAAAATTTAAACTTGGTAAATTGGTAATACAACTTATCATTCCTTAGGGTCTTGAATACAATTCTCAAGTGATCATCATGTTATTTATTCTCTTTTAATAGATTACAATATCATAAATAAATACTTCCACAAACTAGTTAACGTAATCTCTAAATACATTATTCATTAAATCCATGAAGATAGTAGGGTAATTATTAAGACCAAAAGGAATCATTATATATTCATAGTGACCATAACTTGTATGGAATGTCATCTTGGGTATATCCTCCTTCTTGACCCTCAATTGATGATATCATGAATGAAGGTCAATATTGGAAAAGTATTGAGCTCCGTGTAGTTGACCAAACAAGACAAAAATATGGGGAAGAGGATACTTGTTCTTGATTGTGATCTTGTTTAACTCCGGATAATCAATACAGAGCCGCATTGATCTATTTTCTTTTTCACAAAAAATAGTGCACCCCAAGGTGACACACTTGGCCAAAATAATCCCTTATCAAGGTTTTCTTGGAGTTGATTCATGAATTAATGCACCTTAATCTGGAATATTCTATAAAGATTCTATGAAATCTCTATAGAACTAGGTATAAGTTCAATTGGGAAATAAACTTCACGTTTTGGTGGAAGACTGTGAAACTCTTCTAAAAATTCATCCAAAAATCTCAAACAATATACATTTAATCAATATTTTTCTTCTCCCCAACCATTTGAGATAAACAACACTTTTAAATGGGGATTAAGACCTATACACTAGACTAAATATCCACAGGAAGATCAAACTTTTTGTCACATTTATCGATGATCATAGGAGGGTTTGAAATATCAAACATAAATTCACTTTCATCACAATTTATGTGGGATTTATGTAGATAAATCCAATCCATGACTTGGATGATATCAAATTTGACCAAAGGAGTAATGAAAATGTTTCTCAGAAGCACATTCACACAAACTTCTACCAGAGAGGAATCATAGACTTGAGATGCAATCATCATTCCATTAAGGGTTTTCACTAATAATTCAACATCTAATTGTTTTGGAGTAATTTTAACACCCTTAGAATATTTTATAGATTTGAAAGAGTGGGAAGATCCAGAATCAAATATGACATTAGAAGTTCTAGAGTGGATTGTATGTGTAACTTTCATCACGTTGTTATCACACCCCTAATCAGAAATAATGATTTCATGAGATTTCCCCTTGTCCCTTAGCTTAAGAGGTTTCTAATGTTGATCATCATCCCTAGCCCTTGGGTTTGGGCTATAGTTAGCATAGTGACCATTCTACTTACACTTGAAGCATTGTATAATGGGAGGTGAATTATGTGTTCCTTTTTCTCCATTAGCATTTTGAGATAACTTCATCCCATTACTTCATCAATAAATTTCCCAGTTAATTTCCTTTCCTCACTTAAAACATTTTTTAGAACCTTTAAGGAAATTTCTTCCATACCTCATCCCACACATAGAGAATAATGTATTCTTCAACTTCTTTTCTCTTTAGTTGTTAGAGTTTCCTTTAAAATCCATATTCCTCTTCTTATCAAAGCCATGAGATTGATACATGACTCCAACCTCCATTTCAATATTGATTGAACAATGAAAAATATCTTCATAGATATAAAATACACTTATGACCAATTCCATTATGAGACTATTAATTAATCTAAAAAAGAACCTATTAACTGTACATTTAGGTTAGAGGATAATTCTTGATGCATATCTCACTAGTCTCATGAAATTAGACTCATAGGTACCAACAGATTAATCATCCCTTTTCTTAAACACAAGAAACTATTTCTCCATCATGTTATGAATAATTTGAGGAAAGTACTTATTGAAAAATAAGTTCTTGAACTCATACCAATCCATGGATTCAATCTCATCATGTTTCCTCATATTTTTGGTTAGATTCCACCACTGATATTCTTCATGTTCTATCCGATAAACAACTAGAATTACTTTCTCATGATCTGATCACTGAAGAATGGAGAATATCTTTTCAGTGGTACTAATCCATTGTTCAGAAACAAGTGGATCAGAAGACTATGACAACCCTGCTCTTTTATTACACAATTAAACATAAATTATTACATAAACTTCATTTGATACAACATAGAAGGCCAATAGGTCTAGTGTATTTGGGGCTTAGGATCATTACATAAAAACTTAAAACATGAAAAACAACATATTTATTGAAAACTTCCTTTACATGAGCACTACATTCCCTCATACTTATCATTTCATGGGATAACCTGAGGACATGCATAAGAAAAGGGTCAGCTATAATGCCCGGTAATGGAATAAAAATGGAATAACATGAGGAATACAATAAATGTTAGACAATAGGCATATCAGTAGAGAACAAGAGAAGTATAAACATAAAAGAATGATAAATCATGATAATAATAACATGCAAATGTGGCAACAACACTTAACATGGAATTATCATGAGAAAAGGCTCATTTCACATGGAGCATGAGTAAATCCTCAATGCACATGATAAAAAAGTAAACCCTCATTTCAGTTGAATTAGCCTGAGTAAACACTAATTTCATATGACGTATCATGATACTATACTTTACTCAATGCATTGGAGCGCTATCAGGGCGCACCCTTCTTAAACATTTCATTTCAGGCATAAGTGTGCCACGTGGATTATAAAACATTAAATCATTCAAAATAATCATTTATTCCATGATAAAAGAATGTGTAATATATACATGAAACTGTTTAAACAATAATTAAATGTACATAAAGGTGAATACCCTTGATAGAGAAATGTCCATGGTATTCACTACACAATGACTTTGGCTTGGAAAAGCGTAGTGCAATTTCGGCAGCATAGCGGCATGACATAAGAACTCATAAAAATGGTTGATGAGAGAGAAAGGGGTGTCTCATCATATTTACATGACATGTATAGTAAGTATTTAATATAGATACAAGTCCCAAAAAATGTAACGTAATTTAGATTCATGATACAAAATAATTGCTTGAATGTAAATGAGAAGAGAGAAATTCCTTTTTCGAATTTCGGCATAGTAACGGGTGTACATGGGATGCATTTAATGAGAGAGAAGGGGGTGTCTCATCATATTTACATTACATGGACAGTATGTGGGTCATATTGATACATTTACCAACAAATTTAATTGAATTTAGATTCATGATAGAAAATAATTGGTTGAATGTAAATGAGGAGAGAGAGATTCCTTTCGGAATTTCAGCAATGTAACGGGTGTACATGGGAGTTATTTAATGCGATATAAAGGGGTATATCATCTTTCAAACATAAAGAGGGTAGTATGGGGAAGGATAAAAACCATACCCAAACATTTATAATTGAAATTAAAAGGTCATAACAATTTAAAGAATATTGGACAAAAATGAGAAAGAAACCCCCTTATTTGGAAGTGTGCTTCCAAAGGCTTGAGAGAGGATTCTTAGGATCTTGGGGCACCTTGGGAGGATTCTAGAGAGAGGAGAGAAGATGTTGGATGAACTCCAAAGGATTTTAGTATGGAGGAAGTTGTAGATAGGGTGGATTTATATAGGAAAGGTGAGGGAATTCTTTATTATTTAGGTTTGGGACACCTCACATTAAACTAATCCAAACCACAAACCGGCCCATGGTTTTTGCCAATGGTTTTTAGAAAATGGATTTGGAAAATAATAATTTATAAATCCAAAGTCCAAACTTCTTAAAATAATGGGGTTGATTATGTGGAGGTGAGTCACACTCCCAAGGAAAACAATTTAAAAATACAAAATGTTTAATAAGTCTTGAAGGGTCCACTAAAGCTTTGTAAAATAAATAAAACAAACCCAAAATCACATTATTTTAATGTTAAAACATATATTGGCAGAAAATAAAGTTTATATTATTTTATTACATCACTATTGGGTTATTATGATGTCATAAAACACATTATATATTTAAACGGTATTTAATTGTTACCGAAAAAATTGATTGTCTCGGAAAATTATGAAAAATTCACTGTTGGTTAATTTTGATGTCCGGATTTCAGAAATAATATTTATTTTAGCTAAATAATTTTCTAAATATTTTAATTTTCACTTTTAAAATAAAAACTGACATTTATTGAAAATTCATGGGTTTTGACAAAAATGGCTTTCAAACCTTAATAAAAATTACAATTGCATTCATAAAATTATATGATCATTTATATTTAATAAAAATTAATTTAATAATAATAATAATATTTTATTAAAATATTATTTAATTCAAAAATCCATTAATTCATCCAAATATATTTCATAGTTGAACATTAACTAAAAATACTATTTGTGCTTTAAAAACTATTTACAAGGTAAAAATAATAAAATGAAAGTATATTCATTATTATATGAAAAAATAATGTACATAACCATAGTGCTATGGTCATGTAACATAGCCCCTTATAACACCCACATAAGACCGAAGAGTAAGGTGTGTGATGGTGACAGACTCTTGGGGTGGCTCGGATAACATTGCTCGGGTGGTAATCTCTATCATCTTCCACATCTCTCATAGGCGGTTCTGCTCAAGCTTAACATGTTCAATCTCAACTTTAGATTGGTCAAGAGAGAAGCCCAATGATGCAACCTCCTTTCTAAGATCTAAAAAATGGGCTTCATATGGGGAACGTCTACTGGATGAGGCCATCCCTTCCTTTGTATGAGTAAATTGGATTTGATAAAGCCCTATATTTATACTAATGATGTGATCACTATTCAATAGATATATTAGC
Organism: Viscum album; assembly: GCA_963277665.1. Taxonomy (NCBI): domain Eukaryota; kingdom Viridiplantae; phylum Streptophyta; class Magnoliopsida; order Santalales; family Viscaceae; genus Viscum; species Viscum album. Next base: position 666,260,137 of record OY728123.1, read on the forward strand.
AACATTCACAATAAATAATGGTATTTTAAAATCCAAAAACATAAAACCAAATAATTTGACATTTTCTATAAACATTTTACATACAGAGACATTTAATTAGATCAAGAGGGATTTCCATTAATTAAAGTTTGGGTCGTTACCATCTTCCCCCCTTAATAAATTTCTCCCTTGAAATTTTCTTTTACCACACTAAAACAAATTTGGATAACTCTGCTTCATCATTTCCTCTAATTCCCACGTCGCTTCTTCAAACTTGTGGTTTCTCCAAAACACCTTGACTACGGGCATTATCTTACTTCGTACAACTTTTTCTCTATGGTCTAAGATCTTCACTGGTTTCTCCTCATAAGAAAGATCATCCTCTAACTATACAACCTCTGAAGAGGTACATGTGAAGGTTCTGGTATGTACTTCCTTAATAGGGATACATGAAAGACATCATGTACTTTGGCCATGGTAGGTGGAAGTGTTAGTCGATTGGCCACAACCCCGACACGATCAAGAATATTGAAGGGTCTGATATACCTTGGGCTTAACTTCCCTTTCGTTCCAAACCTAATGACCTTCTTCCACAGATATATGTGTAGAAATACAATGTCACCAACATTAAACTCAAGGTCTCATCAATGGTTTTTTACATAACTCTTCTGTCGACTCTGGGCTATCTTGATAAGCTGATGAATGGTTTTGACCTTCTCCACCATTTATTCAACCATTTCTAGTCCAAGCAGCTTACGCTCACCAACCTCATCCCAACACACTGGTGTTCTGCACCTTTTCCAATAAAGGGCTTCATATGGTGTCATTTGGATGCTCATGTCGAAACTGCAATTATTAGAGAACTCAATAAGAGGAAGATATTGATCCCATACTTCTTTAAAGTCCATTGAGAATGCTCTAAACATGTCCTCAAGTGTTTGGATATTCCTCTCGGATTGGCCATCAGTTTGAGGATGATAGACCGTACTGAAGTTCAATTCAGTATTTAGAGCATGTTGAAGACTCTTCCAAAACTTATTGGTGAATCTTGGATCTCGATTGGACATAATAGATAGTGGTACTCCATGAAGCCTTAACACTTCCTTGATATATATTTGTTCTAGTTGATCTAATGATAAATCCTACCTTATAGTAATGAAGTGTGCATCCTTTGTAAGATGATCCACAACAACCAAAAATGCATTGTTTCCATTGGATTTATTCGGAATTCCTATGACAAAGTCCAGGGTGATGTTCTCTCATTTCCATTCTGGTATGGGCAATGGTTGCATCATCCCCTTAGAGTTATACCTCTCTTCCTTCACTTGCTAAAACACCAGGCACTTTGATGTATATTCAGCGATCTCCTTCTTCATATTATCCCACCAATAATGCACTTGTATATCTCGATACATCTTTGTGTTTCCTGGGTGAATGGAGAAATTTGAACTATGTGCATCATCCAAAAGTTCCTTCTTCAGCTCCAGACTTGATGGAACACATAGACTTTTCCCAAATCTCAAAATTCCTTCTTCATTAACATTAAACTCTGAGGATTTCCATTTTCTGATAGCTTTAAATTTTTCTTGAATTCCCACATCATCCTTTTGAGCATCCTTTAACCTTTCCAAAAGTGACGGTTGAGAAATCATTTGTGAAAGGATTAATGATGTTCCCTTGTTTATGATTCTCATGTCCATCTTCATAAAATCTAAGAATATTGGATACTTTCCAATTCTCATCAATGATAGAATTGTTGGGTCCTTTCTACTTAGGGCATCTGCCACCTTGTTCACTTTCTCAGGGTGGTAATGGATTGAGAAGTCACAGCCTTCGATCAGGTCTAACCATCTTCGTTGGTTCATGTTCAACTCTTTTTGTGTGAATGTATACTTGAGGATTTTGTGGTCCTTATATATTTCAAACTTATCCCCAAAAAGATAATGCTTCTGAAATTTCAAAGCAAAGATCACTGCAGCCAACTCAAGGTCATGTGTTGGATAGTTTTGTTCGTGAAATTTCAATTTCCTTGAATCATAGGCAATGACTTTGTCATTTTTCATCAACACACATCCCAGGACCTTCTTCAAAGCATCACTGAATACCACAAAATATTTTACACTTGTGGGTAAAGTGAGCACGGGAATAGCGATTAGCCTCCTTTTTAACTCCTTGAAGCTTTCTTCACATTAATCACTCCAAGAAAACTTTACTCCCTTCTGAGTTAGCTTGTGAATAGGGTTGGACAATCATGAGAAATTTCTCACAAATCATCGATAATATACATCTAACCCCAAGAAGCTACGGATATCCGTTACTGTTTTTGGCCTCGGTCATCCCTCAATTGCATCTGTTTTGGAGGGATCCATAGATATCCCATTACTTGTGATGATATGGCCCAATAATGAGACCTACTTCAACCAGAACTCACACTTTTTTGTAATTTTCAAAGAGCTTCTCCTTCCACAAGGTCTCTAGTACAGTTCTTAAATTCTCCTCATGATACTACTTGGTTTTGTAGTATATCAAAATATCATCTATAAAGACTACCAAAATTTTGTCAAGGTAATCTCTAAAGACTCTATTCATCAAGTCCATGAACATTTCTGGAGCATTAGTGAGTCTAAAAGGCATTAATATGAATTCATAGTGCCTGTATCTTGTACGAAAAGTAGTCTTGGGGATATCTTCCTTCTTCACCCTTACTTGATAATATTCCGACCGCAAATCCACCTTGGATAAGTATTGTGCTCCACGCAGCTAATCAAAAAAATCATCAATTTTTGGGAGAGGAAACATTTTCTTTATCATGATTTTTTTGATCTCATGATAATCGATGAAAAGGTGAATTGACCTATCCTTCTTCTTGATGAAGAGGACTGGTGCACCCCATGGTGAAGCACTTGGGCGTATAGACCCTTTATCCAGATTCTCATGTAGATTTTTATTCAGCTCCTCAAGCTCCACAACAGCCATTCTATATAGATTCTTGGATATTGGCAATGCCCCAAGTATAAGATCAATTGAGAATTAAACATATCTTCTAGGAGGAAGACTAGGCAATTCCTTGGGAAACACTTCAGAGAATTCCCTCACAATAGGCATGTCTTCTAGGATGGTTGTCTTCTTTAGACTCAATCATCTAAGCCATATACATGTGCTCATAGGGTAGTAATATCCACAATTTAGATGATGGAGATAAATAATATTCATCTTTCTCCTTGGACTTGTAAATAATTGGGGGTTGATTCTCCACATGGAGAGTGATTTCCCTCTCACAAAAATTTATATTGGATCTATATAAGGAAATCCAATACATGGAAAGAATTGCATCAAATTCCACTATAGGGAGTATGACGAGGTTCACCATGAAGTGAAATCCACATATTATGACAGGGGGAGTTATATTCATGGGATACTATGATTTTTCCATTTGTCTTACTCACTAACATCTTCACTTACATTATTTGTGGTGGTCTTGGGATTGTTCTACTAAACTTTTGAGATATAAAATAATGTGTAGAACCTGAATAAAAAAGTATGTTCACTATTATTGAATGAATAAATAGCGTACCTGTCACCAATTCATTGTCAGGGTACACTTTGGTAGTGGTGATGGAAAAAGCTCGCCCTTGCTTCCTTGGAGGTTGTTGGTTGCCTCAAAAAACCTTAGGATTAGGGAAATTATTTGCAAGATGTCATGGTTCTTTCCTGTTGTAGCAATGAACCACGCGTTGAGGTTATAATGGATCATTCCTCTCCTATGTCGCAGCCATAGGTCTTTATTACCGATAGTTAATAGCCAGGTTCCCTTCTCTTCCACACCTAAAGAATTTCCTTATCCCCTTCAGGCAATTTCCAGGGTGCTTCTTTCCACATATTTGGAAAGTGGGGTGGTGGATCTTCTTAGCACCGTAGGATTTATCCATCGGACCGCCAGCATTGAATTCCACCTTACGCTTCTTATCCCCATGATACCCCTGATATTATCCGATCTCAATTTTGACCTTAAGGGAACATCAAAAAAATTCCTCATAGTCGTCGAAGTCACAAATCGCTAGCACTTTCCGCAGGCTAGGTTTCAACCCACCAAAGAAGTGGTTAAAATTTCACTTTGGGGTAATGAAAAATCTGGAATCATATCATACAGTCCTTGTGAAGTTTTCCTCGTACACTCCAATAGATTCGGCATTTTTTTCTTGAGGTAAAGGAAGTACCTTTCCATCTTAAGCCGGAGGGTGCATGGAAAATATTTATCGAAAAACATCTTCCGGAAATCCTTCCATTCCAACACCTCGATCTCCTCATCAGGCTTCATATTTTTTATCAACGTCCACCATTGATTAGATTCACCGTCCATACGATAAGCAGCCAGGAGAACCTTCACTTGTTCTAAACATTAAAGAATTATTGACTCTCCTTTTTCATCACATTGTCTAAAATAATGGAAAGGGAAATGACTTAGCACAAAGTGATTCATCCTTTAAAGAAAACATCAAAAATCAACAAAGGAATGAAAAGGGGGTCAAAGGACCTAGGGTCATGCAAGTTCCGATACTATCGTGCAAGTATACTTGTGCGCCACCTAATGGTCGCGCAAGTGACTTGTGCGCCCTAAGTGATAACCGCCCGGGGTCTTCTCCAGCCTATAAATACCAACGGTGGGCCCCCCATTGGAGGAGGAATTTTTTCCAGAATTCACATACAGAGCTCTGAATGCCCAAGTCTCTTCTTCAGGTCTTCTGAACACTTCTAAGGTAATTCTTTACCTAGAATATAAGGTCTAAACAATATGATTAAGGTCTAAGTATTAAAATTCACTAACACTTGCGCGCCTAAGTGTTTTACCCTTAAGGGAAATGGACACACTTGTGCACCGCCCTACTTCTTCACCAGAACTTGCGCGCCATATCCTGGAAAGCCTCTAGGGATAATACCAAGGGTTTGAGCCAAGTCTCACCCAAGTATTACCCTAAGGGCTAAAAATCATGCAAGTACCCATGTGTCGCGCAGGTATACCTGCGCGACCAGGGACTTGCGCACCAACGCAGTACCTGCGCGCCTTCCAGGAATTGCGCGCCCCTATCTTTTTGGGTTCCTTTCCTGCCCATTTCACCCCACTTATGTCATTCCACCTCTCTTATTCAAGATTCAGTCTTCAAGACACTCTTCAAATCCATTTATGGAATGATTTATTGATTTGACTTCCTTATCTAAAAGGAACTCCGTGGAACATCTCTCAAAACCTAGTGATTTACACATCTTTATGTCACTAAAGATTGAGATTTCATTCATTCAACCTCATCCTTTAAGATGAGAGAACCCCTTAACATGGGCCTCCTTTTCAGGAATAATCCCCAGTCATAATTCCCATTAATTTTGGGCATCCTCTTTGGAGTAAACCCCAAGTCCTCTAATATGGGCATCATTTTCAGGAGTAAGCCCCAATCTTAAAATTCCCAAATATGGGCATCCTCCTTAGAAGTAAACCCCAACCATAATTCTCTTAACCTGAGCTTCCTTTTCAAGAGAAATACCCAGTCTCAGATATGGGCCTCCTTCTTAGGAGAAAGCCCCAAGTCCCTTTAGTTTTCAAATCCATTTAACCTGGGCCTCCTTTTCAGGAGTAAGCCCCAGTCTTAATTTCCTTTTGATATGGTCTTCCTTCTCAAGAGTAAAACCCAATCATAAGTCCCCTCCTAACTTGGGCATCTTCCTTAGGAGCAAGCCCCAAGATTAGAGTATTCAAATCTCCATGAAGCACATATACCTTTATGGACCATGTTCCTGGATTTCTTCTTGGATGTAAATCTTAATCCTCATCTATTTGGGCAGTCATACACACACAAGCCCCATATCATTGCATCTTTCGTGGCACAATTGTCTGTTTTCACCAATACCTCTTGTTTCTCACACCGAGCATGACTCACGTGATCTTAGAGTGTAAAAGTAATCATGAAATCTTTCTTTGAGCCATCAATTATGCATAAACATCATACTCCCTTACTCGAACTACATGGGTTCTGATTCCTTTTCCTAAACAAAGGATACGTAGGTAGCCCATCTGCGGGTACGATCCAAACTATGAAATAATCAATGTTCTTAGGAATGACAATAAACTTCAAGTGCCCCACTGAGTGGCTTTAAAACCAGTATGGTCATCATAATGACCAAGAGAATTTTATTTATTGAAGGATACCATTGGCTAAAAATCTCTAAACAAATACAGATGATTCTCTATCGACGAAGAACCTCGAATACATATAAAAGATTCTCTAAATTTCATACATATCAATAATTGATTGTCATATCTAAAGGAAATCTCATTTTATACTGGGTAATGTAATAAGTATTCATGAACATAACTTAAATCTATAAAGAGAGTCCCAGAGTAGACAATAATTCCCCTCAAAATGGTGTGATGAGTCCGACCTCCCATCCTCTCGACCAATACAAATTCCTAAGCCTCATCAGTCCACAAATAATGAGCGCCTACCTTTGGAAATTATGTTCAAATGGATATGGAATCATTGGATGTTTCCAGTTCTACAAACAAACCCGTTGGAAAACGCTTGGAATGTTTGAATCTTAAATCAATGAGATCATCCCCAATTCCAGAGGGAACAAAAAATGGTGAACTTGACGTGAATCCTTAACCAAGTTAAAATGATGTTCTACTTATTTGTTAGGCCCCTATTTAAAACTCAATGTGAGGGCCAAAAAAGCAATCATTGACATATTTTCTCATCCAAAAGATGTAGTGGTCGGACTTATCTTGATTATGTCTGTTATATCAAATAGGCACTCTTTTCCAAGATCTTCTGCATTTCTAGAATTTCTTCTCTTAAGTTCACATCCGTGAATACGTTTGCTGTGAAAACTTCTGTTGCAAATGCCACTACTACTACTCCTACTGGATCATCGTCAGCTCTGAGGACGATATCACCTACTCAGCGTATTCAACGCTGGGTATCAAACGTGATGGTTAAGGAGTACTGTCAACATGGTACCATTCCAACTCTGGAGGCTACCCGAAAAGCCCTCCAAGTGAACAAATCACACTGGTCGTCCGGACAATGACGACCAGTGATCAAGAAGCAGGAGGTGCTAACCATCGTCTCCAACCGTTTCGGGTCGCTATCCTCAGAACACAATCACCATTCACTCCAATATTCTGAGGAGTTGAATGAATAGGTCCCTCGGGGCCTTAATTCAAGGTGATAGGAGTCCTTCACGAGGGATCCCATCAACAATCACCGCTAGAATCGTGCGGCAGTGCACCGTCAACATGATGAGGGTACCAACTCCAGGCATTCGGCTCCGGTTCCTCAAACCCGAGCAGGCAAGATGAATCACCAAAGGCAAAATCCGGTTAACAGTGAGTAGGTTCTCATCTCTACCATCTCTGGAGAAGTCCACTAACCTAACTTGGTGGCAAGCAACGAGCGGGCACACACACTCATCCGTTTTAATTCCACTGTCCAACAGTATCACGCCAATCCCGCCAGGAAATTCCGGCGGAGTACTATAGACAGGAACATACACCTGTTTATACATCATCAGCTAGTCAGTAGGATCGTCTGACTACATATGATGGATCCCGCCAACCCAATGTATTGACCACTGGTAAACAGGCACATGCACCTGCTTACACTCATCAATCCTGCCAGCAGCCTCGTCTGTCAGTGTTGAAGGAAGTTCATGAACCACGTTTGGCGGAGTGCAATCAGCAGGCACATACACCTGTTAGAATTTATCAAGCCTACCAACAGTCTTATTTGGTAGCATTCGGAGAAGTCAGTCGGAAATCTTCGGTGATAAACAGGAGGCAGACTCAACTCTCTGCCCCCACACTTGAGTACTGTCAGGATTCAATGACAGGAAAAGGAGGACAGGAGCAGGCACATACACCTACTCTAAGAAAGGAATGGACATATATCCCTGTTCCAACAGCTGAAGTAACCAAGCATATTCTATCAATGGTGAAAGAGCAGAATCAAATCCCTGCTCATATTCTAGATTCCTACCAGGATATTATAATAGCTTCAGCAGCATCTCAGGGAAAGAAACATATATCCATCCCTACCAGTGGAGTGACACATCAATAGTTCACTCCGGAACAGACACACACATCTGTTTTAGTCAAAGAGGGTTGTCGGGCATACTCCCCCATATCATATGGACAACCAAGTCGGGCACATACACCTGATTTGAGTAGAGATCGTCAGCATAACCTGACCATCTCTCGTAATCAGGCACATAAACCTACTTAGAGCATCCACTTTCGTCAACAAGTGGTTTCCAAGGAGAGTAATAAGGAGTCTAAGATGAATACCCACCCAACACAGTCAAGAGATCAAGAGCCAATCTGTAACAAGGCCTTGCTCGATGCTGGAGTTCTTAAAGCCCTCAGACAGTTATCTATTGGAATTCAAGATTCTACTCCCTCATTTCCCAATAGTGAGAACATTAATTCTGAAGGTCTTCAATAGACACTTCCTCATTAAGGCTTGCATCATGAAAATTCGGTCCATATCGAAGTTTCAACTTCAGATGAGAGCCACAGGAACTCTCTGTGTGGTCAGAAGACAAAGGAGCAAGAGATATCATCTTTTGTTGTAACCCACCATGGTGGTCCTCCCCATGATGATGAATTTCACTGTGAAATTCATCTCCGCATTAGTGATGCACATTGCCTGGAAAATGATCTAGTGGACAATGTAGTTCTGAGAAAGCTCTCTTATCTTGAGGCACTTGCAAATGCGAATCCAATCTTTTCTGATGCTTCATCGCTAGAAAGTGAAATTCTTTCTCAATCGGAAGATAGATCAGGGTATAGGTCATTCTCTAAACCACCCCTAAGTCATGAATCTTCTAGTTTGGTCAGTGATTTCTCTACCAATATTGTTGATTCCGATGAAGCAACAAGGAAGAACCAGCTCTGGTCAACTCAAGTAGAAGAATATTCATTGAATGATAAAGAGGAAATGTTGAACATGAGAAAAAAACTGGCGAAAGGTGAAGTGCCAGTCATGTTTTGGCCTCTGGATGACTCTCAGTATGATGATCCAAAGATGTTGAAGGAAGATTGAATTCATGATATTCATCTCAACATATGGAAAAATCTTTGTCAGTTGAAAAAGAAAGTATTATCTTATGATGAATATGAAAATCATGTTAAGATAATAGAAGGGTTACAACGTCAGATTGATTTGGCATCTCTATCAGTCTCTGGATATCTGAAGGCTGAAAAGCAGCAAAGATCACTTCAGTATTCATGCCTTGGCTCACTAAGAAGATTGCGCCAGTTAATTGCCAATTCCCCATCTGGTATTCATGTTAGAGGATGGGGTGTTCATGGAGCACTACATTTCACTATGCTCTCTAGTCAGCAAAGCCCGCCGAAAATGGTCTCATGTAATGTTATTGCCCATGTCCGGCCACAGTCAACGGGTTTTGTTTGTAATCAAAAGATTTCCCAAGAACAGGCCTAAACTAGTTCTTCTGAAAATCAATAATACAGAGAACAAGTTGTTGAATTAATCCTGCATCAAGCAAATGATAATATTGAACAGGCCTCTCATATGGAGCAAGAACATCGTCAAGTGACATAAGTGTCGGAAATCATCCAACGATCTTTCGAGCTGGGTGATAAAAGTGGATGTCGATTGATGCATCCAGCTAATTTCCGAACTAAGGTCCGCAAGATCAGGATATATTTTAAGAAAGTCTCAGACATAGCATGTCAAGATCCACCCCAGCTCGCCAGACTGGGGACTCTTTTTACCCAACCCTCATAATCAATGAATAGGATTCGAGGAGTTGAGAAAAGACAGCAGGAACATCCCCAGTCCACTGGACTGGGGACTTTTTCAAATCATCAAACCCCTCCTCAGAAAAATTCGGTCTTTTCTCGATTGGGGAAGAAGCCTCAAGAGGAACGAAGAGCCAAATTATCAGGAGATTCTATCCAAATTGCGGTTTTCCAAGAAGTTCTTAAGGGATCAAACCAAAAAAAGGCAATGTCTCGTCAGGGGCATGGCAGAAGACAATATCACAGAAATTCTAATGGAAGGGATTCAATGCATTATGCATCAATTAATGTAATCAATGTTGTTGTTGTTGATCCACCAGATGAGGCTCACTCAGAGGGATCAGATGAAGAGGTTCATGTTCAAGAAGTTGTATGCACAGACACAAATGAAGAAGGTGTGCGTACACAAAATCAAAGGTTTACCCAAAATCTCGGTGTTCCTTCAAATAACCCAGTTACCCCTCTCAGAAAGGGATCAAACAAGGGGAAGGGAAAGAATCAGGTTACATACCCTTCCTCTGGAGAAGGCCAATCTCTCTCACTAGAGCAAAGATTTGCACAACAAGAGGAAGAAATGAAAGAATTGAGGAGGTTGAACGCAGAACTACTTCAAGGTAGTCTTCCTCCTAAGCGTGTTGGAGTCAGTCAGCCAAGGGAGTTTGTTGCAGCTACTAAGATGGATCAAGAATATACTCCTTTATCAGTACACCCTCACAGGTCTAATTCTATGGGTCAAGTGCAACAACAATTGGTAGTGCTGCCATCAGTTGTAGTACCAGCTGCCATACCTATCCAAACTCCAGTCATTGCACCTGCCCAAGTCCAAGTTCAACCAGATGTTTCTCAAAATTTTATAACTACCATTGAGTCATTAATAGCTCAGTTAGAGACTATGGAAGGGAAGCGTGCGCAGGTTCAACCAAAAAAGAATGATTACCCTGAATGGGTAGATTCAATCTCTCCTCCATCAAGTTTTGGGAACCCTGGATTCCCTATTTTCAATGGATCAGGCGATCCTGAATAGCATTTGACGCATTACGTGTCTTATTGCGATTCTATGATGGGAACTCCAGAGCAGCAAGAAGTAGTGAAACTCAGATGCTTCGTGCAAACCTTGCAAGGACCATACTTTCTTTGGTACACAAGCTTGAAATCCCAATCAATTACCTTATGGGAAGATCTCTGTCAATGATTTCTTCTTCAATTCAGATCAACTTTTCCAAAGAGAATTTTTTCGATCTTATGAACTGTAAGAAAAGGGAGAATGAAAGAGTCTCTGATTTCATTTCTCGCTGGAAGGGATTAACATATTCCCTGAGCTTAGCACTCCCTCAAGAGGAACTGTTGCCAATCTATGTCACAAATCTGTGTGACGAATTACGCACACCGTTGATCCCTGTGAAATACACGGGAGGGTTTCGAGACCTTAATTATATCGCTCAACAGATTGAAGATTCTCTTATATAGACTAAGGATAAATCTCGTGTAATTCCATCAGATCTAGGAAGCAGAATAGGTAAAGTAGAGACTGCTACAGTTATGCTTAAACAGGCACCTGTACCAGCTTCTTCCTCAAAACCTTCATCTTCTCGAAGGGATCTACCTCCTGAGCATCAACAAAAGAGGTTGTTTCATCAAGACAATAAGATAGATCAAATACAGAAGCAATTTGATTAGTTGAAGAGTAAAGTTTATTCTTTCCAAAATGAAAAAGTTCCTAGTTACTTCATTTCGGCCCTAGAGAATAATTTTGTTCAGCTGCCGAGGCCCAAGAGGCCAAATAAGGAAGGAGATAAAGACCGTCCCAATTATTTCCCATTTCATTAGATGTCGGGGAATCCCATCCAGGAGTGTTTTTTCTTTAAAGACCTTATGAAAAATATGGTTGAATCGGGACAAGTCAAATTGAAAGGTTCTTCAGCTCAAGTAGCATGTGTTAATGCTACAATTCCAGAGGAGGAAGGCGAATGGCAAGAAGTCAAAAGAAAAAATGCACAAAAATATGATGATTGGATGGTCAGAAAGACGATTAACCGAACTCATGATATTTTGTAAACACAATTAAAGAAACCAATTGTGCCTTCTGCCATGAATGCCGCAGCAAAACCCTCTTCATCAGAGGGAAAATCCTCACAGAAACGACATAATTCCAAGAAAGAGTAACAATCAGAAGAAGATGGGTATGTGTCAAATCCTAAGTTTTCTTTGACTTTGTAAGATTTCATGCCGTCTACTTCGAAGCCATGGGCACCGCCCCACCAAACGAAACAACCTAAACAGGCTAATCAGGCAGGGTCTTCATCGGATGAAGAGTTGATTTTTGGTTCTGTTAATATGATTCAATTAAAAGATCCATATGCCAGTTGTAGTTTCGATTTTGATGAGCCCGAATTCCCTATGTCAAATTGAGGAATCAGAGGAAGTTCCAGAGGCTCAGTATATAGGGGAAGATGTGGATATTTCATAAGCTACTATTCTAATTCTACCCCTGCTAGAATTGTGTTTGCAGTAGAAACTCGTGGCAGAGCCCTTCAGCGAGCTCAACAAGAACAATAAAGTTCTTCCACCAAAAGAAAATTCAGTCCTGGAATAGTTATTCTGGAAGATTGGTTGAAGATTCCATCTTCTTCCTCTCAGAAAGTAAATAGATCTAATTGGTCTAATATTCCAAATCTAGGAATATTTCCAACTCCTATCCCTATATAAGATGCATCAACTTCCAAAGCATCAATTTCCAAGGCACCTGTTAAACCACATGTTCTTGTTGGGAAACGTAGACCTTTGGATCAAAAGTATGATGTATTGAAACACCTAGCCCAAGTACCATCTAATTTATCAATTTTGGATGCTTTGAATCTGTCAAAGGATCTTCAGGAGGCACCCGTCGAGGCTTTGTCAAGTCCTCAGGAGTTTGAAACTGAAATTGCTGCAACTGATGTCTACCATATAGAGAATAATCCTGTAGAATTCTATGCAGTAATATCTTTTATTGATGAAGATTAATATGATTTCGTGCATGTACATATTATACCTTTTTACTTATCTGGAAAGTTCAATGGCGTAGAAATCCGAAGAGCTTTCATTGATAATGGTTCAGGAGTCAACCTCATCCCCATTCATACACTTCATCGATTGGGCCTCAAGGAATCTAATTTATCTCCTTCTACTATGATTTTACAAGGATATGATAAAAATGAACAAGAAACACTGGGTGAGATTATGCTCAGAACTCAATTTTGGAGATCTCATATCCAATTCAAATTTCATGGTTGTTGATCAAGACTCATCCTTCAACATCTTGCTTGGAAGACCCTGGCTACATCAACATGTGGTATCCCTTCATCACACCATCAATGTCTCAAGTATTCTTTTTAAGGTCAAGTTGGGATATTGTATGGTGATAAGGCCTCGTTCAGCACATGTGAGTCTCAATACATTGAGGTGGAATTCTATCACATGAATGGAAAGGATGAATCGACAACTAGGGAGATTACCAATTTAAATGATCCATATGGTTTGGAAAAGATTCTAGTAAATCCATTTGTGTGTGTGAGTACAGATTATGTGTTGTCTATCAGTCAAATTGATAGGATAGACCCAAATCAAAATACTCTTATGGAAAGATCCATAATGTCAATTACGGCAATCGATCCATACAACATGGGAGAAATTGGTGATCCTCTAGGAAATGATGAAATCTCAAATGAAGATGTCTTCATTTCATATACTGAAATCCAGCAAGTCTGTACTTCACCAACCATGCCAAAATAAGTGATAACAACATCAGAGGTAAACAATGATGTTGATTCTAAATCTATCATCTCCTCTTTATAACCCAAGGAAGACCCTTCATCGTCAATTGGGTCGGAAATGGAAGCCTCTTCTTCAATATGTTCAAGTTTTAACATCTCTTCAGATCATGGAAATTTTTCTTCATCATTTACTATGCAAGTAGAAATGGAAGAAATAGCACATGTTAAAGAAGAAGAGGAAGATCTCAGGGATGCTCCTCCAGCATTTGAAGAGGGTATCTCTACCACCGTGGATGAACTCAGAGAAATAAATCTGGGTACAAAAGAAGATCCACGCCCCACTTTAATCAGTGCGTCTATGAATCATGAAGAGAAAGAGATGTATATTTCCTTTATAAAGAAAAATAGAGATATATTTTCTAGGAACTATACAAGGATTCTAGGGCTTGATCCTGATGTTGCCACTCATCATTTGGGTTTACCAGAAGAACATCGTGGATTTAAGCAAGCCGCGAGAAGAACACACCCAACTTATGCTTCCAAAATTAAAGCTGAAGTGGATAAGATTATCAAAGATAACTTTGTTAGAGAAGTTCAATATCCCAAGTGGTTGGATAATATTTTCCCTGTGAAGAAGAAGAATGGAAAAATTAGAGTTTGCATTGATTTCAGATATCTTAATCGGCATTGTCCTAAGGATGATTTTCCAGTTCCGATTACAGAACTTTTAATCGATGCAACAGCTATCTATGAAGCACTTTCCTTCATGGATGGATATTATGGATATAATCAAATATGAATGGCTCAAGAAGATGAGTAATCCACAGCCTTTAGGGCCCCTCAGGGTGTGTTTTTCTATCGGGTAATGCCCTTTGGCTTAAAAAATGCAGGTGCAACATATCAGCGTGCAATGCATCTCATCTTCAAGCCCTTTTTGGGGAAGTTTGTTGAATGCTATTTGGATGATTTGGTGGTCAAATCCAAACAACATTCTAATCACTTGGCTGATATGGAAGTCATATTCCGCAAGCTTCAACAACATAATTTGAAAATGAACCCCTTAAAATGTACTTTTGGGGTAACCTCAGGAAAATTTCTCGGCTTTGTTGTATGCCATCGTGGTATTGAAGTCGATCCTGAGAAGAAAAATTCAATCCTTGGTATGTCACCTCCTCGAAATTTGAAAGAATTAAGAGGACTTCAAGGACACTTAGCCTATATTCGGTGTTTCATCGTCAATTTGGCAGGCAAAAGTTTACCCTTCACCAAATTGATGAAGAAGGGAGTCACTTACCAGTGGACTGAATAATGTCAAGAAGCATTCAATATTATCAAGAAATACCTCTTGAGTCCACTGGTAATCATGACACCTGTTGAAGGAAGACCACTTATCCTCTATGTGACAGCTTTAGAGTGATCATTGGGTGCCTTTCTTGCTCCGAAGAATGATGTTGGGAATGAAAATAGCCTCTACTACCTCAGTCGGACTATGCTTGAAGAAGAAACCCAGTATTCAAGTATTGAGAAGTGCTGCCTGGCATTAATCTTTGCAGTTCAGAAGTTGAGACACTACCTACAACATTATGAGGTCCAATTGGTATCTCGCAATAACCCACTCAAATTCATCCGTAGTCGTCCAATGCTTACAGGACATCTAGCAAGGTGGGTAGTTATTTTGCATGAATTTGACATCCAGTATGTGTCTCTAAAGGCAATAAAGGGCCAAGCTCTGGCTGATTTCCTAGCTGAACACCCTTCAGTGGAAGACACATCTTCAGATATTGAACTCCCTGATGAGGAAGTCTTCTCTATTCAAGAAATTCCTTAGGCATGGGAAATGTATTTTGATGGTTCTTCCAGAAGTCCAACAGGGAGGAAAATGGAAAATCCTAAATTCAACAAAGTTGGCTTAGGAATTGTGCTCATTCTCCAGAAAAGGCAGTGTTACATTATTCCTTCTTATTGTGGGAAGGTGGTACCAATAATGAAGCAGAATACCAATCTCTCATCGCAGGCTTGGAATTGGTGCTTCAAGCACAAGTGAATCACTTAAAGGTGAAAGGTGATTTAGACCTGGTAATCAAACAAGTCAATGGGGATTATGCCATCATAAAAGAAGAAATAATCCATTTTTATGATTATTTCAGAGAGTTAATGGAGGAATTCCCTTCTAAACCGACATTTTCTTATGTCCCAAGATCACAAAATGATCAAGATGATGCACTGGCTAATATAGCCACAGCTCTGGCAGATCCAAATCGGGACGAGACAACCATCGGTATTTCCCACCGTCATGCAATTTCACCTTATGTTCGAATCAGAACAGAGGAAATTAAGGAAATTAGTCCCATTCCTGAACTGTATGGTCATACTATAGGATGGATTTCACCTATCAGGTAATACCTTCAAAATGGAACACTTCCACATGATAGATCCGAGAAAGAAAAAATCCGGCAAAAACTGATCAACTTTACTCTTTATGATAGCTCAGATCACCTAGAGAAAATTCTCTACAAGAGTGGTTTTGATAGAGTTCTCTTCAGATGCATTGATGGTGAAGAGATAATGGCTGTCAAGAAATAAGTGCATGCAGGAGTCTGTGGTGCCAACTAGTATGGACATAGACTGTCTGATCAGATTCGAAGGCTTGGATACTTTTTGCCTTTAATGATACAAGATTGTGTTGATTTCACAAATAAGTGTCATTCATTCCAATTACATTCCAACTTCATTCATCAACCTCCAGAGTTTCTTCATACATCTAAATACTCGTGGAAATTTTCCACATGGGGAATGGATGTGGTGGGACCTTACCCTTCAGCTACGACCAAGAAGTTTAAGTATATTCTTACTTCTACTTATTTCTTTTGCAAATGGGCAGATGGAATACCTCTTAAGTAAGTCAGTTCTAAATGCATTGTTAGCTTCATCAAGTCTAACATCATTACCAGATTTGGTGTCCCTCATACCATATTGATGGACAATGGCACCAAATTCTGTTCATCTGAGGTGAAGAAGTTGTATCAAGAATACAACATGAAATCCAACCATTCATATCGGTATCATGAAACGGCCAATGTCTAGATAGAAGCCTTCAATAAGACTCTTTCAAATATACTGCAAAAGATGGTGGATAAAGATAAGAAATCATGGCCCGATAAACTCTTTCATGCTTTATGGGATTATCGGACTACCACCTGCACTGAAACGTGGTCAACTCCATATTAACTGGTATATGGAATGGAAGAAGTCTTGCCCATTGAAATTCAACTACCCTCGCTCAGAGTATCCATTTTTTATCAGTCATCTACAGATGAACAATCTCAAAAGTGATTGAATGAATTGGAACGGTTATATGAGAAAAGAATGTGCACTTTGCACCACTTAGAAGTCTATCAGAATCGAATAGCACGATATTTCAACAAAAAAGTTCGTCTTCGTTCATTTACTCAGGGAGAATTGGTATTAGTTCTCAAGAACTATAATGATACCAGGAAAGAAACCTCCCAAGCTTGAGCCAAAATGGGAAGGACCTTACTCAATACATAAGGTCTACTCCAATGGAGCTTATTATTTAATCTCAATGGATGGAGAACTCATCACTACTCCAACCAATGCTAGATTTCTGAAGAAATATTTTGTATGAACAAAAAATACAGCAACGGTCCATGCATATGACCTTAAACTATTTTCACATCCCTTACGTCTAGCATGATGTTAAACTGCACCATCTAGGGTCAATGCATATGACCTTAAACTATTCACACATTCGTCCAACATGATGCTAAACTATGTCCCCATTCATCGTCCTTACTATATGACGTTAAACTATATAGAAGTCCATTACGTCCTACAAGACGTTAAACTGCATAACCAACAGTCCATGCATACGACCTTAAACTATTGGCACTTACGTCCAACATGACACTAAACTATATCATCCCTTTTTCATCCAACAAGACATTAAACTATTAAAAAGTCCCTAATACGTCCAATATGACGTTAAATGGTGTACTCTTTTGTCCTCGCTGCATGACATTAAACTGCACAGTCCCCCTTTTGTCCAATGTGACATTAAAACTGCATAGTCCCTTTATATTTCCTACATGACATTAAACTGTGCATCGTTAGGGTTGTTGCTACCTCTTGTTTCTCACACTGAGTATGACTCACATGAGATTAGAGAAAAATTCAACCATAACACTCTCTCTGGGCTACTGACCATGTGTAAGTCCCAACACTATTTTTTAGGTAGTTTTACCCAAGGACAACTTAATCACTAATTCATTCTTTAATTGAACTACGTGGACTTTGATCCTTGCCTTCCAGGCTGGGTACGTAGGAAACCTCCTGAGGTTCAAGCCCAAAAACAATCTCTTCACATCGATTCACCTCCATCTCATAAGATGTTGATTCGTGAAACCACCCCTAGAATCATTATCTTTACATTGGTTCACTTTCGTCCTTGTTATACGACGTTAAACTATGAAAAACTTTTGTCCAATATGAAGATAAACTACAATATTCTTTGATACCCTCTCTTGAGAGGGAATCATCATTTACATTGATTTTCAATCATGTTTCATTTCAAAGACTGCATGCATACATGGAAACACCTGATCCTTTTATCTTGGGTTAAACCATCATTGCACTAAAATCCACTTTCACCCTTCACATGTATGAACCTAATTTGTACAGAGGGTAGTTCTAGAACTACGTGGTCTTGATTCCCATCCTTATGGGATACGTAGGAATGTTCGAGTGTCCCTCGAATCCAGCCCCATGTCTTTTGGGCCTAACCCCAAATTCCACTTTCAGTCCCCTGGCTGAAAAGTCCCCATGAAAACACACACTGTGTATTTCTTATAATGGTCCAAGATCTATGACCCTAAACTAAGATATCCAGTCCTTTTTTCCCACACGACATTAAACTATAGTTCAAGAACTATGTATGGCTTGATTCCCATATTTATGGGATACGTAGTGAAGTCTAACATTTCCATTCAGGACCCAGCCACAACATGATTATGGTTAGCATTGATCTGTGTATCTCTGCATACATTGGACAATACCCATATTTATGTGTCATAATCCTAACCTTAAATATTTTTAGATCTTCATAACCCTTTTCTTAACTTCTAATCACAGAAGGCCTGAAAGTATGAGAGTTCTTTTTCCTGACTACGTAGCACATGCCCTTAGGCGGCCTTGCATAAACAGTCTACATAACGGACCTGTCAGCCAAAAGATGTTATTATTTGACTATGCAGTCAATGCCCTTAGGTGGACCTGCATAATTCAACCCCCTAACGGGTTTGTTAAATAGTGTTAACTTCATTCTTGGGAGGAAAACCTCTTTTGTCTTTATTTTTCTTGATAATATTTAGGGATCCGCAAAAAATAGCCATCCTTAACATATTTGTCCCATATCCTTTTTCATGATCTGAAATTATTCAAGTCTATGGTTTATATTCTCCTTCCCTATGTTTGGGTCAGACCTTTGTAGGAGTGATATCCATCCAGTTCTTTGATAATCTTGTTTAGAAATACCTTCTCCATATTCAAGTACCTCTTTCCATACAGAAAACTCTATACTTTAGAAAATTTGAATCTCCATAAAATTTCACTGGATTTTTAGCACTAGGAAAGTAAATTTCTGAGAGTTATTTTTCCTGACTATGTAGCACGTGCCCTTAGGTGGCCTTGAATAAGTAGTCTACATAACGGACCTGTCTGCCAAAAGATGCTATTTATTTGACTATACATCCAATGCCCTTAGGTGGCCCTGCATAATTCAACCCCCTAACGGGTTTGTTAAATAATGGTAAGATCATTCTTGGGAACTACTTCTTCTAATGCCTTTTAGCTCTTTTTCATATCATTCCTTAGATTCAAATATTCTTAAGTCATAGTTTACATATTTTCCCTCATACTTGAGTATGGTAATATGTTTTCAGATAAATTGTCAAGGAATTGATTCACTTTTAATCCATTTCGGTCAAAGCTATTTCGACCTTAAACATTAGCCTCTTTATGTCCGATGTGCATGACTTTAAACTACCCACAAAAGACAAAGGAACTCTGAATAAAAGTCAAGTTATAGCTCGCTAAACATACATTTTGTATGATTTAGGTAATATTGATTAATTAAAAGATTCAAAGTTTGTAGGTTTATTTACATTAATCCTAGTAAAAAAATCAAACTATACTTACTAGGCCCATTATCTTAGGTAAAATTTAAAGCAGGTAGCGAAAGAATAAAATCATAAATGATTGAAGATAAACGTACTCTCCATTGATGCACAAGAATTAGAGGGACATCCACAGATTGGAGCCTCTTCTCTTTTTTAGGAAATTAAAAAAGACTGTCAGCATAAGTCTTCACTTGATGTACAACATCCCGAGCTTCATCAGCAGCTACTTGAAGCTCGTGCACTCGACCAGCTTCACTCTTCTCAGCATGATGGAGTGCCTTCTTGGCATTTGTAATGGCTTTCATATCATTCGTTTGAGCTCCCTCCAATGAAATATTGAGCTGGTCAAGTTCCCCAGTAACAATATCTAATTGTTGCGGAAGGTGCATCTTCTGAACGACTTTATATTTGATCTTATGCTTCACCTCCTTCATCTTGGCAGCATAGTCAGCCTCGGCTCAGGATACCACAGCCTCAAATTCGCTGATATTGAATGACATCTTCACCCTGGTCAGATCTTCACGGCACTTTTTCTCCTGATCCCTTCTTAAGATGACTTGTTTCACCACGGTATGGATCTCTTGGTATCCAAAACAGCCAAGTCCTAGCATGACGAACTGGGATGACAATCGGAAAATCTTTGATGACAGCTCGTCAAGAGGAACTTCAGATATGATTTTCCATATATTGTTCCATACCTTGCATCGTGAAAAGATGAGCACCTTAAGCACCTCTGGGTCTGATTCGACATCATCATCACAGGGGGGGCATGTAATCTGGGATTAATGCACTTCAGGAGGTGCCTTGTTCTAATCCTTCCCCCCTGATCCTGGTTGCTTCACCTTCTACTACTGTTTAGGCGGAGTTTGATACTTCACCTCCAGTTCTAGACATTGAAGTTGATAGCCTTGTTTGATCAATTAAAAGTATGGTTAGTTTGATAGAATAATGGAAGTTGGTTGTCTATCTTGAAAACTCAATACAATCATTACCTAACAGTAGATCAGTAGCTTGAGAAGACTCCTCCCCATCATTCCCAGTTTCAACAGGATCTTTAAGATGGGTCTTAGGAGGGTTTACCGGGTTTAGCTCCACTTGAGCTAATGTTTCTGCAATGGTAGGGTTGACATCAATGTCCACACCCTCTTCAGGAATTCACAGTTGAGCAGCTTCTATGGATGGAACTGCATATTATTTTCAGTCATGATTAGAAGTGTAAATTATAAGAAAATTTACTAGACAAAGGATAACACTGACGCTCAAGGTCTTCTAAATCACATGATAATTTAGCATGATCATAAAATTCTTCGAAAGACATGCCACGATTCATCATTTCATCCAATGATATTTCAGAATCCTGGATAGTCTCACCAGTGGGAGCATTTTCTGTGTCCTCTTGGTGAACCTCATTCTGCGACCCATGACCCTAGATAGCTTCTTCAGGAAGGATGGAAGATTCAGTTTCTGCAGCCACCAATGATTCCGGTGCAGGTTCTTCTCTACTTATAGCAGCAGCAGGAGCAGTACTGGGAATAGATGTTGGCTCTTTTTCAGGAGCAGCCAAGTCAGCCTGAATTTGCATTTGTTCCACAGAACCCTCCGTGGTCCTCAATGAAGGATTAGTCCTTTCCCGTAGAGGGGAAATTGAATAATCCCCTACAATCCCAAGAAAAATGAGAAATCTTTTTCATGGTTTAAAATTCATGATTATCCGAAGGAATTACCACTACTGATAAAGCGTTTAGCGGTGGACTTCCTCCTTCGTCGCCTTTGTCCTTTTGTCTTTTTAGGAGTATCAGCAGTCTCCCTTATAGGCACCTGAATTGGAGAATTGAAGGCCATGTCCAACTCCTCATTCATGGCCTGCTGGCCTGGAGATATCTCGACCGGTTCGTGGGGAGATTCATCAGCAGCCCCGATGGCAGTACCACCAGGGATATATTTTGGCGAAGGAACCTCAGTAGTTCCTTTATTTTCAAGCTACAAGATGAATAAAATAACTCCCTTAAGTAAAAAATTTTCGACTAAAATAAAGTTGCAAAGAAAATAAGGAAATAAAACTTACATCTTCAGGAGCCACGTAATCGTGCCACTCCTCATCAGTCCCCTTATCGGTGACACGATCAATCAATTCCTTCACCCGCTTGGTGATAGGAATGGACTCATCAGTGGCATAGATGATCATTTCCAGCTCTCTGATATAAATCTGCACTTCATCAGGGTTATTCTCATAACTGATGTTCGTAGAATCCAGAAGATTCCCTATTTCAGGGAGGTGTATCCCCTCTCATAAATCCAGCCAGGCTGTTTCAACACCACAGTATAAACTCTTCCATGTCTGGACAGCCTCTGGTCTTAGATATGAAGGTTGTGAGGAAGGTCCTACAATCTTTGATTTCAGTTTCTTCCTAGCTCCTACAACTATAGATAGAGAATAAGAAAATAATACTTATTCCTTTATAAAGTAGTAGTGATTAAAGTACCCCAACGAAGTAACTCACCAGGAGTTGATGGAGTGGGTATTTTGATTCTAACTGGAGGATTATATCAGGCATGAGGCTGCTTTGCCACTTGTTGCACCTCATAATCCCCATCTTGGGAATCCAGTGAACCAGTCCTAGAGGATGAATCTGGCGAATCAGCTTCAGGTGGGAAAGCATCACCTTCATGGGGGAGGTTTTCTTTCTCTACAGTCCTCTTCCTTTTCCCCACCTGATAAACTAGGTGATTCATCACCCCTTTAGGGTATGATTCTATCCAGTTCTCAACATACCATGTAGTCAAGTTATGTGCCGCCCTTTCAACTAGTAGATCAAATACCGCCCCAGTCTTCTCCCTTGACGTTAGCATCCATAGTTGTCGAGAAACCATCGGATGTTGTTCTAACCTGACACGTACTTGGGGAGATATAGCAATCTGTTCCAGAGAATGCTTTCACTGATGGCCTGAAAGAACTTCCAGGAATTTGTACTCTATTTTGTACATTATAAGTCCTAAAGTGAGTGGCGATCCATCCCCATAAAACTTGGAATGGTCCCACTATTCTCAAATTAGATTTACCCATGAAGACATGAAGTAAACTCCTGTGAATCTTTGCTAAAATGGGGGTAGCCAACCAAACCATTTTTCCCTCAGCCAACTTTCTGCAATAACAAAGGTCCCTGGCCTAACGCCTCCCTTCGAGTCCCTGACTGGAAAGAGATAAACGCTGAGCCACAAATCCAAGAAGCCCGCTAGACGAGTCTTCTTTGGGATCCTTTGATTCACCTCATATCCCTATTTCTCAAACTCTCCTGCTTCTAGAGTTGTCCATAATGTTTCAGGAGCACCCCACATCTTAGGTTTTGGACAGGTGGTAGGAAGGGTGGGCATCTTATCCTTGGATTTCTTTTTCTTGGAACCTTTCTCCTTCGGCTCCTTCTCCTTTGGCTCCTTCTATTTCTTCTCAGTAAGAAATATATTCATCCACTCCTCCGGATGAATGTCCTTTCTAGAATGAATTAAGGAGGTCTCTGAACACTTGAGCCTGTGGAATATTTTAAATAATTCCTGAGCTAAAGCAGGAGTCTTCTCTGAATCATTCCAAGTCACCTTGGGTGGAATGAATTCATCATATATGTCGCCCAAAATTGGAGCCCCTGAGATCCTTTGGACATCCCACAGACTGATGCCTACTTCTCCATTAGTCAGATGGAAAGAATTAGTTTCTGGTCTCCAATGGATGAGTATCTCCGGCACGAAATTATCATTTCTATAAAATTATGTTTGCCCAACCCAAACAACTTCGTATATAGCCACTTTTTTCAGATCCTCAACAAACTCTGAACAGGTTTGTCGCACCCAGTATGCCCACATCCAAGTTGGCTTCACACCTCCCCTAGGACGGAAGTCCCAAATTTTCTTCCAGCCTTTGGATTGATCCATATGAGCATTTCAAGAGATTGAGGGATGACAATGTGGTTTCAGCTTGGGATTATGAGGTTTCAGATCTAGCGTACAAGGGTTGTGATGCATCATATGGGCCTTCTCCACTGTTCCAGTATTTATAAATCCTCCTCCACATGAGATATTTGCTGAAGAAAAGTTGGTGTAATTATGAAACCACGAAAATGGGAGATAGTTCTTTGCTTCTGGAATAGTGACTTCTCGCAGATGACCATAGCCATACAAAGGCAGATAAATGCTTTGAGGGAAGTCACAATGATATTTCTTCATATACTTGGCCAAATCCGGAAGAGTTCTATCATAGACGGTATAATAATCTTGGCCAATGATACTCATCATATCATCAAGTCGCTTGCTTTCCAGTTTATCAGCTATTTCGATTCTCCCAAGATCCATTGATTCTGCACAAAATTTGAATAATTAACTCTTAAGTAAGTTGATTTTTTCATAAAATTTGTGAAGGAATTCAGAAAAAATGGAAAAGGCATTAAGGTGCGCAAGTCTAAAACTTGGTGCGCAAGTATGGATTTGTCGCGAAAGTATAATGTGTCGCGCAAGTATTTGGCGTGCAAATATCACCGCGCAGGTCCAGATACCTTGACAGCAGTGCGACAACAAAGGAAAAGCGGAAAAGAGAGAAACTTGCGTGATGGAGATGACCTGCGCGGCGAGAGCTCAAAAATACGACGTTCTATGTAATGCGCGACAAATGAGTGCATATATATAGGCCAGGCCGGCCACCTGCGCACCTACAGCCAGCGCGCTCCAGCCCTGCGCGACTCGCACCTGCGCGATGATGGTTGTGCGGTGAACAACTATGCACCTCTTTCCAGTTGGTTTTCTTCTTTTCCTCAGAGTCACATCCGTATTCTTTCGGATCCAACTCTAAGGGGGGACTTTTGTTGACGCTCCTTTTTCGTCACATTGTCTAAAAGAATGGAAAGGGAAATGACTTAGCACAAAGTGATACATCCTTTGAAGAAAACATCAAAAATAGACAAAGGAATGAAAAAGGAGTCAAAGGACCTAGGGTCGCGCAAGTTCCCTTACTGTCGTGCAAGTATACTTGCGCAACACCTAATGGTCACGCAAGTGACTTGCGCGCCCTAAGTTATAACCGACCGGGGTCTTCTCCAGCCTATAAATACCCCCGGTGGTCCCCCCATTGGAGGAGGAATTTTTTCCAGAATTCACATACAGAGCTCTGAACGCCCAAGTCTGTTCTTCAGGTCTTCTGAACACTTCTAAAGTAATTATTTACCTAGAATGGAAGGTCTAAACAAGAGGAGTAAGGTCTAAGTGTTAGAATTCACTAACACTTGCGCGCCGAAGTGTTTTACCCTTAAGGGAAATGGACAAACTTGTGTTCTTCCCTACTTCTTCACCAGAACTTGTGTGCCATCTTCTGGAAAGCCTCTAGGGATAATACCAAGGGTTTGAGCCAATTCTCTCCCAAGTATTACCCTAAGGGCTGAAAATGGCACAAGTACCCATGTGTCGCGCAGGTATACCTGCGTGACTAGGGACTTGCGCGCCCACGCAGTACCTGCGCACCTGCCAGGACTTGCATGCCCCTATCTTTTTTGGTGCCTTTCCTGCCCATTTCAACCCTCTTATACCATTCCACCTCTCCTATTCAAGATTCAGTCTTCAAGACACTCTTCAAATCCATTTTTGGCATGATTTCTTGATTTGACTTCCTTATCTGAAAGGAACTCCGTGTAACATCTCTCAAAACCTAGTGATTTACACATATTTATGTCTCTAATGATTGAGATTTCATTCATTCAACCTCATCCTTTAAGATGAGAGAACCCCTTAACCTGGGCCTCCTTTTCAAGAATAATCCCCAGTCATAATTCCCATTAATTTTGGGCATCCTCCTTAGGAGTAAACCCCAAGTCCTCTAATATGGGCATCCTTTTCAGGAGTAATCCCCAATATTAAAATTCAAAAATATGGGCATCCTCCTTAGAAGTAAACCCCAGCCATAATTCTCTTAACCTGGGATTCCTTTTCAAGAGAAATCCATAGTCTCAGATATGGGCCTCCTTCTTAGGAGTAAGCCCCAAGTCCCTTTAGTTTTCAAATCCCTCTAACCTGGGCCTCCTTTTTAGGAGTACGCCCCAGTCTTAATTTTCTTTTGATCTGGGCTTCCTTCTCAGGAGTAAAACCCAATCATAAGTCCCCTACTAACTTGGGAATCTTCCTTAGGAGGAATCCCCAATATTAGAGCATCCAAATCTCCATGAAGCACATATACCTTTATGGACCCTGTTCTTGGATTTCTTCCCTGAAGTAAATCTTAATCCTCATCTATTTGGGCATTCATACACACATAAGCCCCATATCATTGCATCTTTCATGGCACAATTCTCTGGTTTCACCAATACCTCTTGTTTCTCACACCGAGCATGACTCACGTGATCTTAGAGTGTAAAAGTAATCACGACATCTTTCTTTGAGCCATCAATTATGTATAAACATCTTACTCCCTTACTCGAACTACGTGGGTTCTGATTCCTTTTCCTAAAAAAATGATACGTAGGTAGCCCATCTATGGGTACGATCCCAACACTGAAATAATCCATGTCCTTCTGAATGACAATAAACTTCAAGTTCCCCACTGAGTGGCTTTAAAACCAGTATGGTCATCATAATGACCAAGATAATTTTATGTATTGAAGGATACCATTAGCTAAGAATATCTAAACAAATACAGATGATTCACTATTGATAAAGAACCTCTAATACATATAAAAGATTCTCTAAATTTCCTACATATCAATCATTGATTTTCAAATCTAAAGGAAATATCATTTTATACTGGGTAATGTAATAAGGATTCACGAACATAACATAAATCTATAAATAGAGTCCCGGAGTAGACAAAAAATCCCCTAAAAAAGGTGTGATGATTCCGACCTCCCATCCTCTCAACCAATGAAAATTCCCAATCCTCATCATTCCACAACTAATGAGCGCAAACCTTTGGAAAGGAGGTTCAAATGGATATGGAATCATTGGATGTTTTCGGTTCTACGAACAAACCCGTTAGAAAATGCTTGGAATGTTTGAATCTTAAATCAATGAGATCATCCCCAATTCCAGAGGGAACAAGGATGGAGAAGATCTTTTCAAGGGAGTTGATCCATTGTTCAGCAATTGAGGGATCAGATGATCCATTAAAAGTAGGAGGCCTTTGTCTCATGAAGCTCTCGATAGTGACTTTTTCTTTTTTAGTGGGGGGTGAATGTTACTCTTCACCCAAGTTTCTATTCAAATCTTGAGTTAGTTGAGAGAGAAGTGTGGAAAAGTTTGTGATTCCCTCTCCCATTGGATTGGAAATCTCATTAGTACAATCATCACATTGATCTTCACATCGGTTGTTAGCCCGAGTCCCACAATTACCAACCATTGGATGGAATAAAAGGAATGTTAGGGGTAACACATAAAGGGTAATACAAGGACAAAACTGATGACTTATAAATAAATTTTATTTTCTTAAAATATGAATCTATTGGCTTAAGTCTATGTTATCCATGATCTACTTTCTAATATATATTCTTAGGGAATTTTTTAGTCCCTTAATAACAGTTCATACTATTCTTGTGAATTTAACAAAGCATATCCCCTGAGAGTGTCATAACCAAGAGTGAATAAAGGCCCATTGTCATGAAACAATTCTCATTTGAGTCTAGCTCAAAGCGGTTTTTTCACGTTTTACACCTAGGATACATCTGTGCCAGAGCCACCTCTACATGTCCGTATCCAGACAAGGATGTATTTTCTTGATATACCACTTACTCAATACTCACCAAAACCTAGGGATGTTTTTATTATACTTAGTCTTGTCTCTAAGGCTTTATTAGGGTTTTTGAATCCTAATCCCAAAAAAAACTAAACCTCCCTCTGATAACAACTATGACAACCCTGATCTTTTATTACACAATTAAACATAAATTATTACATAAACTTCATTTGATACAACATAGAAGATAGAGAGTTATATTTTATTTGGGGATTAGTATCATTACATAACAACTAAAAAAATTAAAAACAACATCTTTATTGAAAACTTCCTTTACATGATCACTACATTCCCTCATACTTTGCATTACATGGGATAACCTAAGGACACACATAAGAAAAGGGTGAGCTATAAATCCCAGTAAGGGAATAATCATGGAATAACCTGAGGAATACAATAAATTTTGGAAAATAGTCATATCAATAGAGCACAATAGAAGCATAAACATAAAATCATGATAAATCATGATAATCCTAACATAGAAATGTGGCAACAACACTTAACATGGAATTAGCATGAGCCAAGGCTCATTTCACATGGAGCATGAGTAAATCCTCATTGTACATTAAGCATGAGTATACCCTTATTTCACTTTAATTTAAATGAGTAAACACTAATTGTACCTGATGTATCATGATACTATACTTTACCCAATGCATTGGAGCGCTATCAGGGTGCACCCTTCTTAAAAGTTTCATTGCATGCATAAGTGTGCCACATGGATCATAAAACATTGAACCATTCAACATAATATTTTATTCCACGATAAAAGAATGTGCAATATACACATGAAAATATTTAAATAGTAAGTAAATGTTCATAAAGGTGAATACCCTTGATAGAGAAATGGGCATGGTATTCACTACATAATGACTTTGGCTTGGAAAAACGTGGTGCAATTTCGGTAGCATAGCGGCGTGACAAAATAAATCATAAAAATGGTTGATGAGAGAGAAAGGGGTGTCTCATAATTTTTACATGACATGTGTAGTAAGGGGGTAATGTAGATACATGTCCCAACAAATTTAATAGAATTTAGATTCATGATACAAATGAATTTCTTGAATATAAATGAGGAGAGAGAAATTCCTTTCGGAATTTCGGTATAGTAATGGGTGTACATGAGAGGAATTTAATGAGATAGAAAGAGGTGTCTCATAATATTTACATGACATGGATAGTAAGGGGTTCATATAGATACATTTCCCAAAAAATGTAATGGAATTTAGATTCATGATACAAAATAATTGCTTGAATGTAAATGAGGAGAGAGAGATTCCTTTCCAAATTTCGGCATAGTAACGGGTGTACATGGGAGGAATTTAATGAGAGAGAAAAGGGTCTCTCATCATTCAAACAAAAATATGATAGTATTGGGGAGGTGAAAAACCATACCCCCAATATTTATAATTGAAATTAAAAGTTCATTACAATGTAAAGAATATTGGACAAAAACGAGAAAGAAAAACCCTTAAATGGAAGTGTGCTTCCAAAGGCTTGAGAGTGGATTATTGTGAGATTGGGGTGCCTTGAGAGGATTCTAGAGAAAAAATAGAACAGGTTGGACGAACTCAAAAGGCTTTGAGTGAGGAGGAAGTGGGAGCTTGATGGGTTTATATAGTAAAGGTGAGGGAATTCTTTATTATTTAGGTTTGGGACACCTCACATTAAACTAATCCAAACCACAAAACCAGACCATGGTTTTTGGCCATGGTTTTAGGCAAAGGTAAGTGGAAAATAATATTTTATAAGGCCAAAGTCCAAAATTCTTATAATAATGGGTTTTCTTATGTGGAGGTGAGTCACACTCCCAAGGAAAACAATTTAAAAAGACAAAATGTTTAATAAGTATTGAAGGGTCCAATAATGCTTTGTAAAATATATCAATCAAACCCAAAAACACATTATTTTAATGTTAAAACAAATATTTTACGAACATAAAGTTTATAGTATTTTATTACATAACTATTGGGACATTATGATGTCATAAAATACATTATATATTTAAACGGTATTTAATTTTTACCCAAAAATTTGACTGTCTCAGAAAATTATGAAAAATTCACCGTTGGATGTTTTTAACATCCTCATTCCATAAATAATATTTATAAATATGTTAATTTTCACTTTAAAAATAAAAACTGACATTTATAGAAAATTCTTGGGTTTTGAAAAAAATGGCTTTCAATCCTTGGTAAAAATTACAATTGCATTCATAAAATTATACGTTCATTTATATTTAATAAAAATTAATTTAATAATATTAATAATATTTTATTAAAATATTAGTTAATTCAAAAATCCATTAATTCATCAAAATAGATTTCTTAGTTGAACATTAACTAAAAATGCTATTTGTACTTTAAAAACTATTTAGAATATAACAATTATAAAATGAAAGTATATTAATTATTATATACAAAAATAATGTACATAACTATAGTTCTAAGGTCTTGTTACACAACCCATTATAACACCCTCATAAGGCCAAAGATTATGGTGTGTGATGGTGACAGACTCTTGGGGTGGCTCGGATAACATTGCTCGGGTGGTAATCTCTATCAACTTCCACTTCTCTTGTAGGCGGTTCTGCTCAAGCTTAACGTGTTCAAGCTTGGCTTGAGCTTGGTCAAGAGCGAATCCCAATGACGCCACCTCCTTTACAAGCTCTAATAAATGGGATTCATATGGGGAATGTCTACTAGATGAGTCCATCGCTTACTTTGTCTGAGTAAATGGGATTTATTAAAGCCCTATATTTATACTAATCATGTGATCACTGTTCAATGGCTATATTAGCAACAGTCACAATTCATAACGGTATTTTAAAATCCAAAAACATAAAACCAAAGAAGTTGACATTTTATATAAACATTTTACATTAATAGACATTTAATTAGATCAAGAGGGATTTCCATTAATGAAATTTTGGGTTATTACAAAGACCCTATGAAAGAAGGTGTAAATTACCTCATGAAAGACTCAACCGAATTTTGTTCCCTCCTTTTCTCATTTTTAAGTCCACCACGATTCATAGTTTGATAAGTTTGTGTGAGTATAACAATGAGGTTTTTCATTCCAGCCCTCATAGAATTCAGTTTCTCATGAGGACAATCATTGCAATGTCTTTCACATTTTCTATTAACGTAGATCATTCGGGTTCAACATTGACTAAAACCAAAAGCATAGAGTAAGAAATAGTTATCATAATGAGGAATCATATAATCATGAAGAATCACTTATAGGATTTATAAATTATGAAACATTTATTATTCTATGACACCTTAGGTTTATCCTAGGTTATTCATAGTCATCTTATATTAAAATCCATCATAATGGTTCGTGAAGATTTTTTGAATTCCCAAACCATATCCCCCAGGAGTGTCAAACTAGGTGTGCATCAAGGCCCATTGATGTATACCAGATTACCCTGAGTCAAGCCCAGAACATCTTGTTAGAGTTGTTACCCCAAGGTACATCTATTCTAGAGCCACATCCACTTGTAGTATCCAGGAAGGGATGTATTTATAGGAAACCAATCACTTTATAATTCACCAAAATTCCATGAAATGTTCATATACTTAGACTAATCCATAAACTTATCCTTAGATGTTTCGTTAGGGTTATCACCAAGGTTTTCTCATCTTAGTTTCCAAATCATAACTAATATTTTCCTCTAATACCAACTATATCGACCCTCTCTTTATAAACATTAACATTAAGTAACTTTTGCAGAATACATAAACATTATACAAAAGGACATGAGAAGACCGTACCAGTCTAGTGTCTTTGGAAACATGAAAACATGAACACTATTTCATAAATGAGATATATTATCTCTGTCTAGGTTCTCCTTGACTAGAACCCTTCTTAGACACATAAAACATCATACATGTCTTCCATACCTCGGGAAGGAAACATAAAAAGGTGTGACATCAAATTCTTGGTATGGTTAAACAGGGGAAACATGTAAGCATAAACATGATCATAAGGGTATGAGAACGTGATCATGAAAATATAATATCATACCATACATATCAAATATCATACACATGAATCATGGAAAAAACATTGTTAGTTCATAAGACATGAATCAAAAGGAAGTAAAGAATATAAGTCATGAAAGAATGATATAGGAGTAAGACATGGAATTATGGAAAACACATAATCATGTAATGATTTCCATAGTCTCCAAGGAATCACTACCAATACCATCTTAGTAGTCATGGTTCATTTCCATGGCCATCATAATAGCATGAATTCACTACTCAAATCATCATGGTAGTCATAGTTCACTCCCATGACCATCTTAGTATTCAAGGATCACCTCCAAGACTATCTTAATAGCATGATTTCACTCCTCATACCATCATATCATATATCATGAGATATAAAAATTTACCCAATGCATTGGAGGGAGATATAGGTCCCACCTATCACATAATGAAATCATACATACATGTTCCACAAGATCATAAATGAATATATCATAACCCATGAAATGAAATGGGTATCATAAACATGTAAACAGATCTTAATCTATGGAAATAGATAGGTTTCAAAATCATTTCATTATAAACATAACCCTGCAAAGAAGAAGGTTTAAAAGCATATAACCTCTGAAATAGAAACGAGTTTCATAACACCATGAAATAAAAACATAATCTATTTAGAGAAAGAATATGAATGTAGAAATTAAATAATTCCCCATAAAGTAATGATTCATACCAATTTATGTTATCTTATATGGTAAAGATTTTTCAAATATCTTTTAAAAACACTTTTTCAGGAAAATATCCTTTCATCTTTGAAATATGATTTTCATTACATAAAACCTTTATAAAAACTTTTTCCTTGAAAATAGATTTTTCAAACATATGATGAAATCTTTTAAATCAATAAAAAAATTAAAATACATTTTCCTTGATAATTATCATCAAGGATATTTTGAAAACATGGGTCATGAATACAATAGATTTTCGACCGAAGAGAGAGACAATCATATTTTACTAAAAATATTATCTTAAGTACCAAAGAGTGGAATATTTTACTGAAAAATGAGGATATCTTGAATAAATATAGTATAATTAAACTCGTTAATATTCTTGAGAGATGGTTCATATGATTCTATCAAAGGAATCATAAACATAAACAATTTCCAAAAAATGAGGAGATTGTCTCAACAAACTCTTATAACTTGGTGACTTAGTATCATAATATCCTTGTAAGAAAAGGAAATTAAATGAAGATTAAGATATTGTGAAAATAAATATATTTATGTTATAACATTTAAAATATAATTATATACACCTAGAATAATTTTTTAGGTTAATAACAAAATTGGAGTCTCAAAGAAGGAAAATTGAGACAAAATTGTTTTACTGATTTGGTAACTTTTGAAAGTTAAACCCCATGAAAGAAGGATCCTAGAATGAATATGTGACTAAAAATAAATTTAATTATAAGATACACATAATTAATTCATGTCTAGAATATACACCACACAAAAGGAAAGAGTGGTGAACATAGTTTGTATCTCACAGATATTAAAATTGAGATGAAAATCCCCTTACCATGTGTCTTGAATCTCTATGTACTCATACTAGGTTCTTGTATAATAAATATAAGATTATTATACATGTTTTAAAGAATAATACTATTATATATAATACTATATATGGTTTAATTATTACCATATATTACCCTCTTGTTAACGATCTTACATTAAGGTTTCACGTCGTGTAATATTCACTTTGTTCTCTGCATGTCTCTTAATTTGTTATATCATTGATCCTTATACTTATATCATTATTAAATAATGTATAACATGATATAAATATCAGGTAAATCTATAATATTTATGTTATAGTAATCTATATCATAATGAAGTATGTAATGTAATACACCATTTATGGAGACGGTAAGTCGTACACACGCATGAATGTTGTTTTCTATTTTTATTGTTGTATTGAAAGAATGTGTGTAAATGACATATATATATATATATATCATTATTATAGTAGAATTAATATCTTACATATATCATATAATTTCACTTAAAATATCCTCAATACATTCCATGTGGTATGTGAACGAATCACATCGCTTTGAGGGGGTGGTAGTCCACACTTCCTCAAGTGAGATTATTATATTAACACCAACTTGAAGTTAAAAACGTGTGTGTGGTAAAATTAATAAATAAGATTAAATACATTATAATTATAATATATTGAATATATAAATATACTTTCCATCATAATGGACACCATGATAGGTGGTAAATGAAATATTAACAATCATCATTTCATGAGGCAGTAATTCCCCATATAAAGAATCGATATGTTTGATATCCATTAGATGGAGTTGTGTGTATGTGTAGATAGAAATATTATCATAAAAAATAATATTATATTTATGAGACTGGTTTTTCACACAATGACAGAATAAATAGAGTGGAGGTGTTGAAGAATGAAATTAAAGGAAATGAGCTTTAGAGATGATGTTACCTCTTAATCGGGTAACTCCTTTTGGTTTGTTCCAAAAGGATTTTTTTAAGAGGGTATCTTACCAAAGTTAGGCTTAATTTTAGAAGGTAATATTGTTGGTAAGTGTATTGACCAGGTATTGGAATAATTTAAAAGGATTTAGAGGTGTTAGGAATGGGTAAAGCTGGCGGCCTTTTATAGGGAAGGAAAAGGACTCACTTGGAATTTTTAGAAACAAGTTAGGTGTGCACATGTTCTTACCTAAACAAAGTCATACCAAACCAAAAAAACTCAATAAAGGAACTTTTATGGAAGAAATATGGGCATAAAATGGGTATTTTACCTATCTCTCGATCATTTGGGTCCCTAATTATAAGTTTTAGTCACTAAATAAGCTTAATTTGGCCTTAACTACTACAATTACATTTAATCAATTTTACTAATCATTTTTTATCAAAAATTGACATGGTATTATTATAATCAAAATATCATACTTAATATTATGTTGTATATAATATTTTTTAAATTCAATTCATATAAGTTTAAAAATTAATATTAGCGCTAATACCGCTGACGAGATGAAATAATCAGGTTTTAAAGTAGGAAAAAGTTCAAAAGTTTGTTAAGATTTTATATTCAGTTTCAAAGTGAAATTGATTCTAATGAATTTAATTGTATTAGTAGGTGTAATATAGATATAATTTTACCTGAAAACTAATTTATAATATCATTTATCATTAATAATTAATTTCATAAAAATGAAACTAAAAAGTAGTATTTTTCACTATTCATCAATAAATGAAGTTTCTTAGAAAAATACCAAAAATTCACCCTAAGATAATTTCAACATTTTGAATTAAAAAAGAATTATATTTTATCAAATTCAATTTATAAATGTGTCTAAAATTAATTTTATTATTAAAATTGGTTTATTCGATAAAATAGTGTTTTTAAACATAAAAATCACTTTACCGAAAACCATATCTTTTATTATCAATGTGTTTTATTTATATAAAAAATTATAAACAATATTTGAAAAGTAGTCATGACTATTAATATTAATATGTTTAATGGTGAGGTTATAATTTTCTTATTTCAATAATTAAAACAATAAAAAGAGATCTTTCATAGAAACTTAGTGTTGCATGTATCATACTCCAACATAGTTTTGATGAATCATATGAAAAGTCATTGTTGCATGTAAAATAATCCAAGTTAGTGTTGTGTGTAATGTACACCAATTTTGTTCATTGAGAAAGTAATATTTGACTTAGTCCATTTCAAGATATAAATGAAAATTTTAATTTAATAAAAAAACAGGCCTATAAAAACTCAGGGTATTACAAGGACATATTTAGGGAAGAGGTCCATGTAGTCCTTCACAACTGAAGGAACACATGTTCTTGAGGAGTCTGACGCAAAAAGGTTCATTATCTCTAACTAATGGGTAAAATTCTGTAGTCTCTTCCTCACAACACTTTCCTACCTTGCTACAAGGGATCATTCACCAAGGAAGGTGAACTATGTTCCATCTATGTGTAAGCATCTAACTAGCCTACGACGATAGTCAATCTATCCTAAAACTATGGAAAGCCAATACATGCCCTAGATGACCCCATAAAGTTCCATTGTGATGACCAGTAGGTCCCATGTTAACATTTCTCCTCCAAACAAAATTACGTACAACTAGTAGATAAAAGAAATAGAAAATGAGATTCCCCAAGGAACCTCAAGAAAAATCCATTGTGATAGCGCCACTAATGGGAGCTTCAGATCCTATACTAGGAGTAAAGATATAAAGGAGTTAATGCCTCATGTGTCTAATAATTCTAAAAAAATAGTATAATAAAAATAGATCGTACCTTGAATCATCTCATGTGGTGGAGGATTGCGAACATCCATAGTCTGATGTTGTCTGCAACCTCGGGTGCAAGCTCCTTAATCTTGGAATGGGCTTCCCAGGGGGGAACTCATAATTCCATACACTACATTAAGATCATCCTGATCCTCTTCGTCCTCCTACTCCTATTCCATCACTGCCTCCTTGGGGACTACCCTGATCATGGCACTTCCTTGGTCATGGTGGTCCACCTACTACCTACCCAGGATGCTCATCTCATCAGGTCAGGCAGTCTCATGCTATGTGACCTCACCCATCATAGGTATAACATCGTCCCTCTCAATGATGACCCAGTGCTCTATGTTTCCCTACTGTCGTCTAACCATGTGGCTAATCCTGATCATGGAAAGGTATCTTGCATTGCGGATCTTCCAATTGACATCCGACAATTGCCATGGACATCTCCACTCTGAAGCGGTGACTACCAGTCCCAACTGACTAGAATCCCTTTGATAGAAAACTCTCTATCATGAGTTCCCGCTCCAGCATCCCATCATAGGTTTTGATGCATAGGGGCACTATAATCACAAGGATCTATCAATAGAGACCCTACTCAAACATCCGAACTCAGAAGTAACTATCACAGATCATATCCTAGGAGTAGCGTGTAAGGTTAGTAAACTTGTCCGCATGCGCAGCCACTATCATGGATCCCTTATAAAAACCTAAATTCTCTTTAATTATGATGGAGGACAAGAATGAGAGGATGTACTACTCAAAAAAATAGATACTGGAACTTATACCATGAGAGTGCTGACTCATCATGCATCTGGGTAACTAAAATCCACCAATGCCCAACCAAACTAAGAAAAAGGATGGCTTCCAAATCCATCATCTGGTCTACTTATGTCCTTAAAAGTCTAAAGAGGTAGACAATTGACTCCAACCATTCCTCTACTGCTTGGGGATCTTGCTCACCTCAAAACCTCAGTGGCCTCTAGTGCTGGATCTCACGGAGCATGCTCTACCTGCGCTCATCCTCGGCATGTAGTATAAGTACTAACTACTTCTCCATGGGTGGACATGTTACTGATGGTCCACTTGGAGGAATGATATCACGTGATGGCCCCTAAACTAAGGCTTCCTCACTCGCAAGGTCGTCATCATGAACCTGAGTGGGTAACCTGGAAGGAGGCCTTCGCAGATGCATCCTAAAATTTATCAAGGTGTACCACAGTTAGATGAGAATATATATATATATATATATATAATGAAAAAATGGGTGTTGACTCGAGATGGAAAGTCAAGGACTCAATCCTATATGATACATATACCAATGTTCCCTAAAATAATGTCTCGGTGTGGCGAGTCAACAATTGGGTAATCATAGTCCTGTTGAATGGATATGTCAACCACTGCATCATCACTAGACTCCCTGGCCTAAGAGTAACTCTTGAGAAACATTGACATTTTTTCCGTAAACCCAACCAATTCCTTTTTATGGATCGTCGGAACACCATCCCAAGGAATGAACCTACTTCAGATACCACTTTTTCAGTACCCAACCTATACCGGGGCTTGAGCCACAACTACCCCAAGCTCACCTCCATAGGCCAGGGGTTGGCTTCTTGCACTGAAGGGACAACAAAATTGGGAGGCCTTTTCTTAATTACCAATACACACACACACAACCATCTATTTGAAAAGGTACATAGGGAAATGAATTAAAAGTTGAATCCTGCTAAAAATAAACCAAAACATCCATAGGCCACTAATATAGTATCAATACAGTAAGGTAAACAAAAAGGGAGAGAGGAGGAAATACATACCCCACTGGAAAGTGTCCTAAAATGCTAGATAAAATAAATGTAAAGATACTAAGGAAGCTATGCTCTTGAAACCCAAGCTGTTACCACTGAACACAGTCCAAGATCTCATATTCCTTTTCTCCTCCGAATTCATGATCAAATCTTTGTGTTGTTTCCATAAGTCACGATACGTGTTGGAAAAGACCATATAGGTGTGATTATAAACATAACCAGTATGATGCCCTAAAAATTAGGGGGAGAATTTAGAGATACAATTGAAGATTAAAACAAAATAGAGAACAAGGTACTATAAAATAGTTAATCTCAAACCAATAAGTGACTGAAAGAAGATCATCCAAACATAAGGAGATAGAGACAGTGAGAATATGTGCTTTCCATTGAGTCTTTTATACCTATAGTAGGAGAGTAGACTTTTCCATCCCCAAGAAGATAGACACAAAAATCATGTGGCATACCCCACAGATCTTCGGCTCTCCTAGAAT
This sequence comes from Viscum album, assembly GCA_963277665.1. Lineage (NCBI taxonomy): Eukaryota > Viridiplantae > Streptophyta > Magnoliopsida > Santalales > Viscaceae > Viscum > Viscum album. The sequence goes on from OY728123.1 coordinate 666,298,268, forward strand.
GAGAGTACCCATAAACCATGGAGTGGGTACTGCAATAGTATGTATATATATTCTCAAACAAAAGAAACCCAAATAAGAGAGTTAGAGGATCTACTCATTTCATCTCAACCCAATAAAATAGTCACCAACTGTCCCAAAAGTAGAAACCATTGTTGATCAATATACCAAACATCTACCATGAACTAAAAGTCAAAAGGGGCTCAAACACCACACCTTGATACTATCTTCTTTGGGGGGGTTGTCTTGCCTGTACATTTTTAGGTCGTATAACCATGTCACTTATTAGTGGAGAAATTTCTCTTCTTACTCATGGGTGAAAAGGTACGTCAAAGTATTTTTTCACTAATTTATCAGGGAATGCCACTGCTCATCCCCGTTGAAGGATGATAAACTGGTGGGTAAGCCCTAAATAGTAAAAGGAGAACTCCATTACATAGCCCCATTGGAGGGTAAGCCTTGGAGAGTAAATGGTGAACTCCACTGCCTAGACTTGCTTGAGGGTAAGCCCTAAAGAGTCATCGATGAACTCCACAACCAATCCCTACTGATGGGTGATACGCTAGAGGGTAAGCCCATAAAAGACCTCAAAAAATGTCATCACCCAGCCCAGCTAGAGGGTAAATCAGTAATGTTATGGTGATACTGAGAAAAATTACTTTCATCACTACAGTCATAGAACACTGCTAGAAAATATTCGAGTTTGTAACACCTCACTTCATAACCAGGAAGCCGCAATGGAGGTCACCATTGTGTTCTATGTGGAATGTTATACAGGATAGGCTATTTACTTGCCCAAAACATACAACCGGTGAAAAGGGTAATTTTCACCTCAACAAACTCGAACGGGTCTTCATGGGACCCACATTTAGACCCCAAACTTCAAATTATAAAATTTACCTCAAAAGGTTTATCTTGAAGAGAGGGTCAAACTAACGTTGAAGACGCATCAAATGAACACCTGGTTTAAAATATATTTGTGTTTGAAGTCTTAGAAGAGAGTCATTGGGTAGGTAGACCAACTCACAGTCGGTCCACCTACTGTAGAAGTCTACCATCACGGTTGACCGGTCATCCACGCCTGCATCACAAAAACTTTTGTGGTGGTCAACCCAGTTCTGACCTAGTTTGCAGGATCCCACCCACCAAGTCAGACCTGGCCCACTTGCACAGCTCGGCCTACTCATCGACGTAGCCTAGCCCACGAGCTAGTCATCGGCGGCAGGATTAGTGATGGGGGTCACCACCTAGGGTCACATCTCACAACCCTTCCCAACTGACCAGTCGAGCCACGTGGCCCGCCACATTGTGGCACTATTAGGGCCACAGTGCCGCTACCGCTCCATGGACCACTGGGATCAATCCGGTCACCCGATCGCAATTACGCCAGTGGATCATTGACCCTTGCGATGAGGGTTTCATAGTTTCTCCCTCTGATTATCAATCCATTAGTGGGTTTACGTTCCCAAAACTTTATGGAAAATATTTGTGAAGAAAGAACCAAAATGGTTGTTTAGGCATGGATCAATGGTCATGTTCATGCATACGTCGATGATTTAACAATGTAATGATGAACAATAAGGAAACGAAACAAATATTCAGTTTAGAAATTGAATTGGAACTCAGAAATGAGATAAATCCAACCTCAAATCAGTCTTTTTTTGTAGGAAAAATGTCCACGGTGTCCCCACTTTGATCCTCCACGGTTTTGGTGAATATTTCTCCTCGATCTGGTGAAGTACGAGGAAGAACAATTTTGAGAGGGGGTAGAGACAACTTTGTTTAGAGTGAGAATATATTATGGATAACCCTATTCCCAAATCCCTAATATTCTATTTATAGGAGCTCCGCTCAGCGTGGAAATCTAAAATTCCCATGTCCCCTCATTTTATGGCGCGCCTAGGAAAGACACCCCATTTCGAACTCAATGGCAGTCTTCAATTTACAATATGAGTCTCCATTCTAATGTTATTTTATTCGGTGCGAGGGGTAAAATAATTAAGTATAATTATTTTAATTATGTTTTTTCCCCTGGATGGATTTTTTCACAGAAGTCTTGCGATGATGAAAGTTATGCCATGCCCAAGGTAAACGCTGCACTCCGGACTCAACTGTGGCCTCATAATTATGATCCGAGCTACCATTTAAGATTTATCCAATTTCCATCACATGAATAGTATAAAATATACATAATATTTTTATAAAATTAATTTCGAACACATTGGGCCTCGAAATTTCATTCTTTCACATCACCTAAATCTATATATATATATATATATTATAAGGAAAAAACAGGTCTATACACCAGATGATTCCAGTCTTTTTTTGAAATGGTTAGGAGGTGGTGAAAAAAAATGTTAGTTTTTTCTAAATGGGGATAATATTTTTTTATATCAAAACCATGAGACAATTGGTATCTTGAAATCTAGGTTCCAAAAACCACCTTAAACTTTACCTATAAATTGGAACCTTGGGAACCCCATTTGTAAGTGAAACCAAGGGGAAACATATACCATTTTGATGACCCAAATTATTCCTCTATTAATCCAAGAATTTATAGAGGAGACTATCCTCATAGTTAGATCAAGGATGAAGGTGAATTCCCACTCAGGCATCCTCGCCCGCTCAATGGTAATCTAAATGGTGGGCAGTAATTTTGAGGGAGATACACACACTTGGATAGAGAGTTACAACAACATGTTCTTCTACTAGTTTTGTGTAGTTTTTGTGTGAAATATTTCATTTATGTTTTATCTAAACATTTTTTTAGGTTTAATTCAGTGTTTTGGTATAATAAACTAAAACACTTTTCATTTCAATTTTTATTGGGTTGATATTTCAAGTGGGAATGTTGTGTTATTATGATTGTATGACATAAGAATCCTTTTTCTAACACACATATATAAGATTTTATTATAACTTGGTGTCCATACTTCAATTCTTGAAGTCCAAACATTGATAACATGATTTTTATGTCAAGGTTTGGTTCTTTGTGTGACATTTTAAGAGGAAAGAGGGGAATCAAGATCATGAAAACTTTCAACCAAATGATTCCATTAAACCATGCAAATTATTCATAACAGTGAACTAACCCAGATGTGTAGTGAAATTTAAATAGCCTAGTTCCATCATTATTATAAATCCCAACTTTTTCAACTATTAACCTCTTTAAATTTAGTTATTTTATTTTTAATCATCGTTTAGTATCCCACTTTTTCAATTTTTTTGAAAACATTATTAAAAATGCACACTCTAAACTCATAAATTCTCCATGAGATATGAACTAGGGTCTTACCTAGACTATAAATCAACATTTTTAATTAATAAATTTGATTTTTTAGAAAAATGGGGTTACATTTCCACCATGCCTCCACAACACATATACCAAATGAATGGTCGACCAACAGAGCACCTTCTTCTGATGATCCTGGAACTCTATTGGCTGCTCCATAAACATCACATCATCTTCGATGTCCATCTATTAGAATTAAATGAAATGGGATCCATCATGATGATGCCTAAAAGTTTAGATACATGAAATAATTCATGAATCCAGTCCAGTAATGGCTGAATTTCAAACTGAAAATCCACTTCACCAATGCACCCCAACACCTCAGAAGGCCAAACATACCGAGGTGAGAGATTAACCCCTACCAAAGTTCCAATTCCTCTACTGAGGGGAGACTCTCAAGAACACATGGTCTCAAAAATATAACTTTTTGTACTTCCCTCTTATGATCAGTATAAGACTTCTTCTAATCATGTGCTACTTTCATCCCCATAGAAACAACCAGATGCTTCTTTATCATGCTCTACACCACATCAAGACTAAGAACTAATGAATCCATAATCTCAAACTAGAAAAATAGATAACAACATGAACACCTATAAAGATCTGAAATTGGTATCATTATTATGGATTAATGATTTATTTTATTATTAGAAAACTCAAAAAAAGGAAATTGTTGTTCTCAATATCTATGATAGCTCAAGACACACTCCTGCAATATTTCCTCTAGCATCCAAATAGTACACTCCATCATCCCATCTGTTTGTGGGTGGAAAACCATGTTGAGGTCTAACTAAGTTTCACAAGCATGATGAAATAATTTCACGAATCCCAAGGTAATATATGCTTCCAAATCCAAGAAAATGGATCTCATAACTCCATATAGTTGCTACAACATATCCACATATCTCTTAGAAAAAAACATCCATGGGGATTGACTCCTTGATCACTTGGAAGTCAGCTAATTTCATCAACCAATAAATTATTAACTATAAATAATTACAACCATCCTAAGCTCATAGTAACCTGGTAACAAATTCAATCAATATATCATCCCATTTCCACTCAATAATATTCAGGGTCTTTAAGAAACCACCAATAACATGATGTTATTCCTTTACCTACTGAAAAATCAAACATCTAACCACAAACTATAACAACTCCCATTTCATATATGGCCGCCAAAATTGTATCCTAGCACCATGGTACATCTTGGAATCCTTAGGGTGTACCATAAAATATGAGGTATGAAACTCATGAAGGAATCACTTGTGCATCGCGTCCATAATAAACAGACTCCTTTGAAATGAAATCTACTTTTTCTTTCCTTGGACCCTCTCTATGGAGCATCACCATTGCCAGTACGATCATGCATCACCACTACCTTTGAGTCTCCCCAATAAGATTCCCCCACCTTATATATCAGAGTGGATTTTACAATCATATAAGATAAGTATCCTCCACCATCAACCACCCTTGGATCAAAGTGCAGGGCTTCCAACTCCTCCTTCACTTCTCAAACATCTCCTAATTCTTAAATAACATCCTTTTTTGACCTCCTTCTAAAATAATAGACCATGAAATTTCCTTTTCCTATTGTTTAAGATATCTTTAATTATAGTCCTAAAGAAACTCCATCCACCTCTATTTACATATATTCATATCACATTGAGAAAACATATACCTCAAGATCTTATGATTTGCGAAGAGCACAAAGTTCTCCCTATTGAGGTAATATCACAAAATTTTTGATGAAAACACTATATTTATTATCTGAATATCACAAGTGGCATGTTACTCTTGTGGGGGAGTAATTTCCTAGACCCATAAGAGATTATTTTTTTTCTTCATGATCACAAACCCCAATCCCATATGGGAAGCATCCAAAAGAAGTAAAAAACCAACCCTTCCTCTAAAAAGTAAAGCACTATAGAAATAATCAATATATCTTTTAGGTATTAAAATGACACATAATGCTGATTAATCCTGATGAAATCCTGGTATTTATTGTTCAAGGTTATCAATGGGGCTTCAACCTATGAGAAATTATATACGAACATCCAATAATAGGCTACAAGACCCAGGAAGCGATGAACCTCTACAATATTATTGGGTGCATCCCAATAAACAACTATCTCAACCTTCGTCAAGTCCATGGACACACCCTACATAGACATCCCATTCCTAAGGAATTATACCTCTCATGTCCAGAACATACACTTTTATAACATTCAATAGAGGTATTAGTTTCAAAGAACTTGAATAATAGATCTGAGATGATCAACATGATCCTCATATGACATCAAGTAGATCAATATCTCATTGATGAACACGATGAAAAATTGGACTAAGAGTTTAAAAAACTTGGTGTTCATGATCCCCAGGAATATAGCTGGTGCATTAATTACACCTAATTTCATGAAAATAAAATCAAAGTGCACAAACATTAATTTGAAGTAAGTATTTGGGATATCAACCTCCTTCACCCTCAACTGGTGATTCCTAGACCACAAATTGATCTTATAAAACAAAATCACCCATATAAACTAATAAAAATGATCCATAATCCTTGGAAGAGTATAAAAATTCTTGATTTTAACCTAATTCAACACATGTTAGTCTATACACAACCTTAAACTTCCTTCCACCTTCTTGGATAATAACCCTAGGGCCCCCTATGGTGACACACAAGGAAGGATAAAACCTTTCTTCATCAGATCACCTATCTGAATCATCAAATCCCACAACTCATAGGATTTTCATTTGATAATTATCCATCAAAATCGGAGAATCATCATGCTACAAGACTATCTCAAACTCAATGTCATGTTAAGTGGGTAATAACACAACCTCCTCATGAAAAACATAAAAAAACTCCCTGACACCTTAGGGGGCCTCCACCATCCTAGAATCCTTTGATTCTACATATAACACACCCATCAAATAAATAATGAGTAACACCATGAGATTTTGGAAAATATTTTATTTCAAAATTAATTTAATCTTATTAATAATTTTCATTACATGAAACTCTGATTTTAACTTGTGTTACAAACAACACTAATTTTTTCTATTTTACATGAAATTCCATTTTTATTTCATTACACGCACAACTGAGATTATCTTAGATTATACTCAACATTGATTTTAAACAAAATGTGACTAAATATTAAAATTTTATTATAGTTATCACCTAGCCATTAGAATGGTTGGTATGAAAAGGATTAACTAAATTATAAAAATGTGGTTTATTCATGTTTATAAAATATATTATTTGGTGGAAAATTAATTATAAATGAAGGTAATAACTATTTGAATATAAATAAATTCTTTTTAAAAAAAATATTTTTTCTATGCACAAAAATGTTCTATCTCAATAAATTAAAAACTCAATTTTTTTGAATAATTATAATGAAATTTATATATTATATAATCAATAAAATATTTCATATTAATGTTATGTTTTATCTATATAATAGATAAGAATGAATACTATTTTACACATAAAATATTTACTTTTTTAAAAGGCAATTTTACCTCCTTTAGTAGTGAACTTATTTTAAAAATATTTTTTGAAATTTTAAAAATTATACTATAAAAATTAAATTCATTTCATAAATAAGAATGAAAAATTATCCTAGTCTGAATTTTTGGTATTTTTCATAAAATATTTTTTTTTATGAATGAACAGTGATTTTTTATTGATTTTGAAAGCACAAAAAAATAGTAAAAAACAAGAAAACCCTCAAGGAGGTATGAAATAATGGATCTCAAAGGCATAATTAAGAACAAAGTTGATGGAATCAGACAAAAAAGATCCTAATTTAAGGAAGAAAGAAACATTTAGGTGAAAGGAAGCCTGTGACGCCAAGAATTCTGCAACCATATTTCCCTCTCTCTAAGTGTGATTGATCTTCGTATGATTTCCCATGATATGTTTACACTTTTGTATGAGATATTATATGTTCCATGTAAAACTTCCACCTCTAAGATGAGCTTTTTAAAAGATAAAATAGTTATTTTTTACTGTCTCTAAGTTGATATGATTTTTCTCGCTTAACTCCAACCCCATAACCATTTCCTTTGCCTCTCCCTGCAGAACATCACCTCTGCCATAAAAGGCCTAGAACGCAGCGAAAACAGACCCCTCTTATCCTTAATAACTCCACCACCTCTCATATATCCCCTTAGTAAGGTTCCATCCATATTGAGTTTGAAACCAGATTTGGGGTGAAACCAGCAGACCCAGTTACCCTGACTCATCCTCTCAATCTTGATAGATACACCTCTGTTGAGAATCATAACTGAATGAGCTCCTTGGAATTCAGTACACACACTAACCAAGTCCATCAATGTGTTATTAATTTTAATATTGATTCTAGTTTGAGTTATAGAAATGTTCTTCTGTTGAGCCTCATTTCTGTCTTTCCAAATTACCCAGCATCTCACCACAAGGATGATTGCACATCCTTTTCTCTCTAGAACAAGCTCGTCAGTGCCACTAAACCACTGATTGATAGAATTCTCATACATTAAACCATGGTAAAATTCCCTAGAGAAATCTTCAAATTCCTTCCAGGTCTGGAGAGACCAATCGTTGTCAAAGAGAAAATGATCTAGTGTTTCTTGTTTGAGAGTAATACAACACTAGCATCTGGAGGTCGTGGACACTCCCGTGTGAAGGATACTACCATCAGTTAGTAGAGCATTGTTCCTCACTTTCCACAGTAGAAAATTAAACATGGGGGGAAAACCCCTTGCACCACAAAGTCTCCCCTAGTGATAGCCAATACTTGGGTACCTCCTCACAGTATCATATTCCTTAATAGAGAAACACCCGAAGAGGAGCCCATGAAAATGATCCTATCTGGATCCTCACTAAAGATAATTTCGTTGAAGACAGCATGTTGGTTATCATCAGGAATGGAATGAAGAAAACCTAGGTGTATGAATTCTTATCTAACAGAAATATCCTATGTAGGGAAACCTAGAAACCAAATCCTTCCTCCTACCCCCCCCCCAAATCCAGATTCTAGAAATTCAGCTCTCCTCTCCCCACCATCCATCTACCATGAGGATGCAAAACCCCAGTATATTGGTAGATCAACTTCCATATCCTTGAGGGCCAAGGCCTATTCACAACCACATCCAGGCCATATTTATCTTTCATGAGTGTTCCCCACAATTCATATCCTTCCATTTCCTCCCATTCATTTTTCTCATGCATCCCTTGCATGGTTGAGGAGACACTCCGTATGTTGATGCCCCCTTCAGCTATGGATCATTCTAGACACTTCCCAAAGGTCCAATGATATCTACCTTCATTATGTTCATCCCATATAAAGTATAATTAGAAAAATAAAACATATATTGATCCAATTTATTTCATTTGAATCAATCTAATATTGAAATTGAATATAAAAATTTTGTAATCTTTAGATCTTTTTCTCTTTAAAAACCTGGATTCTCAACACGTCTACAGGATTAATTTTAAATTAATTTATACCAATTATATGAATTCAATTTGGAAAAATGGTTTCCGTATTATTAATAAAAATAATTTATAATTTACAATAATTTAAACCTAATTTTTTACCAAAATGATTAATGAAAACAATTAAAATTTATCATGATGACTAAGAGATAAACAAGTTTACCAAGGGACTAAAAATTACACTTAAGGAATAAAATGTCCTATTAACCTATAAAAAACCCATTTTATAGTAATATTTAGACCTTAAACCTTCATGGATATAATGTCATGAATTATTGAAGCATTTTGTTTTGTAAAAACATGGGTACTCTTAATTTTATTTCAAAAATGCCAATTTTTTCCTCTCCCCCACTTACAAAATGCCACCCCTATCGCCCTCTATTTACAACATAAAAATCAAATAGTTCATTTAATAAATGAAAAAATAACTTCTATAATTCCCTCATCTCAAGCTATAAGCCTTATTTTTGTAATAAATCCATCCAATGAAGCTCTTTAGGGAAAACTAAAAGGAGATACCTGAAGAAGTGGTAGCATTCCTCAACAAATGTTTTTGTTTTATTTCTTCCTCAACCCCCTTAAATTATATTTATAACCTGATTATATAATAAACACTATATATTATACATAATTATATATTTTTTTTGTTATTTTTATAAATTAAAGTCACACACTTTCTTCAAATGGGCTATAAAATCATCATTCTTGTGTACAGTAGAGTTCCACCTCACAAACTGATGTCATTCGTTTTTCAATTAACACATCTCAATTTTGTGAATAATGATGGAAATTATGATTTTTTATGATTTTTTATGATTTTATTATCATTATTTAAATGATATATCACACATAACTTTATCATTTACATTTTTTTGGGAATACGATAATGTCATTATTGTGTACAGTAGACTAACGCCTTATGAAGCGATGTGATTAAATCACACTATATATGAAATTTAATAGGGATTATTTTAACAAAAAAATTAATATATATCATGTAAAAATTATTTTTTATTGATAATATATCATATAATTTTCTTTCATTAAATCCAACAATAAAATGAAAACTATGTTCATGTGTACGTACGGCCTACCATCTCTATGAACGGTGTATTTCATTTATTATTTCAATATTTTATAGATTATTATAAATACATATATATTAAATATATATTATATTTATATAATTTTTATAATTCTATATGATTCAATAATTTTTAATCTAATAGAACCAAAAATAATTCAAATCAATACTTATATGAAAAACAAAGGTGTTATTAACTCAAACATGGAATTAACATGGTATTTCTCATAAACAGGTAATAAAAGGTAATAATAAAACCATATATGATATGATATATATGAATATGATTAAATAATATTTTTTTAATAAACTTATATTTATTATACACTATGTTGTAATGTGTATGAAGGAATTCAAGACTTAAGATAAGAGATTTACATCTAACTTTTTACTTTTGTGATAGACATATAATATTCACCACATATTCCTTCTATATATTGTATATACTACCCATGAATATACTTTATGATTATACTCTATAAAATTTTTGGTATTTACACATCTATTTTATTATATCTCTTTTATAGAGTTATAGTTTCAATGTTGCTAAAATAGTATGTTAATTTTGTCTCAATTTTCCTTCTTTGAGACATGTGTTATGTTATGCACCTATATTCTTTTATTAGGTGTATATAATTTTCATTTGATATGTTATATAATGAATATCATTTTTAAATTATATTTAAAGCTTTATTTAATTTTATTATTTCATGGGGATTATGATTCAAAGTTACCAAAGTGGTTAGAGTTTATTACTACAATCTCTGCATTTATCGAGATTATGATTATTCTTCCATTGACTAAATATTATGATCCATCTCAAAATAATTATCATGAATTTTCTTATCCTCTATTTATTCAGGAAATAATCATTTAATTTTTTTCATTTTCACACTCTTTAGTACTTAATATAATTAATAAAAAAATCATAAAATAAGAAATTATTTATCTCTTTGATCAGAAATATGTTTCCCTATAAAAATATTTTTTAAAATTTTTTAAATATTAATTTAATATCATTTTGAGGAAAAATAATTTGAAATTTTTTTAAGACTTTTAAATTTATATCAAATATTCGTTTATAAGTTTCTTCAAATTTTTTTCAAAGAAAATACTTTTAAAAGGTATGATATTTTGAAAAAGAATTATTTTTCAAAGAGAAAAGGATGTTTTCTTCAATAAATGTTTTAAAAGAACATTCACATAATTATTTATGATCTTAAAGATGTAATTTTTGAATAAAATAATTTTCAAATTTTTTTTTAAAGTGATTTTCAAAGAAGGGTTATTTTCCTTAATAAATTGACCAACTGATCTTTCAAAAATACTTCTCCAAATAAAATTAAATCCTTTGATATATTTTATGTTTTATCGGGGATTTTATCATAGGATACCATTCATATTATTTCTTTGAATGGTTTTTTTTATGGAACAATTTTTGGGAAATATGTTTCTCTTCCATGGGTGACCCCATGATGAAATAGTTATGGAACCCACTTATTTTCAGGGGTTATTAAATGATAAAATGTTTATGATACCAATTTCATGTCATGATTTATTATATGATTATTTTTTATGATCTTGTATTGCACATGTGAATGATTTTCATTATCTAGTGGATATGACCAATATCTCCCTCCAATGAATTGGATAAAGATTTATAAATCCTAAGATAAAAAATTATAGAATGGGAATTAAATTCATTTTATTGAGACAGTAATGGAATGGGAAGTGAATTCGGTTTAGTAAAAATTACTGGAATGAGAAGTGAACTTTGTTCAGTAAGACAAGGCTAGAATAGGAATTGAAACTAGTTCTATAATAAAGTGTTGGAATGGAGAGTGAACACAGTTTAGTAAAGGAATTTGTATGCTATGATGGTCATGATAGTGAGCCTTGATTAATATGGAAATGATTGCCTATGCATATGTGTATACCCCAAATTCCATGTCTTATTCAAATGTTATGTTCTCATGACTCATGTTATTTTATAATATTATGATTAATATCTTATGAACTACTAATAATTATCCCATGAATCATGATTATGATATTATATATGAAGTTTACGGTTCTTAAATTTTATGTTCATGCTCTAATACCATTATTTTCATGTTATGCTTATTTATATCATATGTTTACCCTTACTGATAATTTGAACTCACCCTTTATTTTTTTCCTTTTTCCAGGGTTTTATGAAATGTTTTAGGGAGGGTATGCCTATAAAGAGTACTAAATAGGAAGATCTTTGTGAAAACTAATGAAGATATCTCACCAAATTATAAACAAAATCCAAGATTCAAAAGGCATTAAACTGTTATGATAATTGTGCATGTAATATTTTAATGTATTGAATATTTATAATATCCATGTATGAAAATCACGTGTCACTATAGCTACAATAAAAGGAAAGGTTTAGTAAACCTTTTTAATCTAGGAAGAGAAAACTTCAGTGAGATACCTAGGTATATTTCTAAGGATATGTCTGGGGATGTCTCAAAGGGTAAGACTAAATATGACTGAACATATAGGAAAATTTCCTAGAATTTTGTAAAAGTATAGGGTGTGTGGTTTCCAAGAAATTACATATGTGTTTGGATACTACAAGTGGATTTTTATCTATAACATATGTACATATGGGTAATAACCTAAAGAATAGAGTATTGACTAATACTTGATTAAGAACTCGTGCATAACAATAAGCCTTATTGCACACCTGGTTTGACAATCTCGTTGGATTTTATTTGGAAATTCATAAACTCCATATAAACAATAATAAAGGATTTAAATATAATATGACAATGAATATCCTAGGATAAATCTAATGTGTCATAGACTATATATGTTTTCATGATTTAGATATATTATTACTAATTACCATGTTTATTTTGTTTCCCATAATGATTAGTTTTACTCAAACTATGATTTATTAATTTATAAAATGGTGGGAATAAAAATTAATTAGAATAATATTAGACTTGATGGGGGAATTATTGATAAAAATAAATTTGGTTATTACTATAGTAAAATATATTTTGATTATTCCTAATCATCCCTCAGAAGACATGATTAACAACTTATACCTTATCCCATTCTCGGTATGAAAAAAAAGATAATGATAGAGTTCATTGAGATCTCACATGGTGGAGACCATAGAGGATTGAAGATTTAGTTTCCTATATGTTAAGAATGTGGGAATAAGTACTCAATGTAATTTCTCAAAGAAATAAAATATCTCTTATGTGTGATTAATATAGAGTAAGTAATTATTATGAAAAAATTAATAGTTTAGTTAATGTAATGGATGGGAATATTGATATTCATATGTTGTTTTACATAGTTGAATATTTTATATATGAAATGTATGTCCATTATGAAAATTGACCTCCTAATGGGAAATCTCATTATGAAAATCAACAAGGTGGTGTGAGTAATTATTATATTTCAGATGATTAAGATACTAAAAATGGAATATAAACAGAAATATGAATTAAGGAATACAACGTTAAGGCATAGTTAATGGTTTGAGAAAGAAGTGGGATGATTAATGTTTTTAAATATTGGAATTAAATAATTTTGTATATGAATCAGGAATCATATTTGTTTCATTAATTATTTTCAAAAATATATTTAATGGAACTGATAACCAAGAAAATTAATTTAATGATATGGTTATATTTTATAAAAAAATGATTAAGGGAAGGTAACCATTAATATGTTTTTTATGTTGATAAAATTATTTCTAGTTTAGATAAATATATGTTGGATAAGAATAAAGTAAATTGGATAGTATTGATTACCTTAGAAAATATTAATGGGTTTTTTATGTTTTTTATGCTATAATGGATAGAGTTTACAATATTTTTGGATTTATGGAATGTATCCAATAATATATGCTTTAAAGAGTTACGAATAATGCATTTTTTCAATGATGTTTTATGTAAATTAATATTATGTTTTAAAATAATTAATGTTAAAGGTATTCCCAAGTTTGATATGTGGCAATAAATAGCCAATTTATAGTGTATGGGGATTAATGATAAGTTCATTTTAGAAATACAATGACTTTCTTTATAAAGTTTTAGATTTCAATATTTCATAAGGTTCAAAAGGATAACCATTTATGAAATGGTTTATATTGAACTTTGTATGAGGATTTAGATATTAATTTATTACTTCACCGTAGGAAAATTTAGGCATATTAGATAACATATTCTAACCATTTTGTTTTGGGAACAATTTAATATGGATAAAATGAATTATCATTCTATCTATTGATCTTCTATTCCACTTGTTCTTAAAGAATAAAAAAATTACCTTCATTTAATGGAGTAAGTGATAAAGTGGAAATTGATCAAGGCATAGCTATAGGATAATATTGTACTTATTAAATGGAATGAAATTAGGTTGGTATATCTTCTGGTGAAAATTCGTCAACTTTAGGAAAAGGATCTTGAAATAAAATGTTGTCATGTTATCATCATTTTTATGATATCAATGACCTTTTTTACACCACATTGGTCTATGATCTATGATCACTAACCTTCTCTATATCATCCACTTTCTTGTGATTAGTGGTCTTTATCACTATATAATTATTTATGCTTTACTTTCATGTCCTTTTTTTCCCATCCCACTATATTTTTCTAGGTTGAAACCTATTTATGGGTTACTTTCGGTAATAGTTTTGTCTCCAACATTCCATTTATAAATGATGTTTTATTATTCATTTGTATGATGTGGTTTTATATAAATGAAATTTTTCAAAAGGTATACCTTTTTTGACTAAGACAAATTTCAAGGGTGAAATTTATTTTAAGGGGGTAGAATGTAACACCCTAAGATTTTGTGAAATATATTTTTTAAATTAATTTAATATTATTAATATGTTGATTTAAAATAAACAATTATTTTATCTTTATTTACATGAATAAATAGTTTTTTCTTATGTTACACAAAATTCTGAGTTTAGATTTTGTTACCTGAAACACCGTGTTTAGCTTGTGTTACATGAAATATTATGTTTAAACAAAACCTAAAATATTTCTAAAATATTTTTATAGTTATAAAATATCCATTAAAATATTAGGTAGGAAAATTATTAACTAAAATATAAAAATATGGTTCACTCATGATTATAAAATGAATTATTTGGTTTTCAATTAATTATAAATTAATGTGAGAAATATTCAAATATGAATAAATTCCTTTAATGAAAACTATTTTTCTATGAACAAACATGTTTTATCTCAATAAATTAAAAAAACACTTTTTATGTATTAATTAAATTAAAATTATATATTATATATTTAATAAACTATTTCAAATCTATATTATGTGTTTTATATACAATATTTTAGAATAAATCCAACTTTACACATAAAAAGATTTACTTTTTTAAAAGGAAGTTTTACTACCTTTTAATGGAACACTTATTTTAAAAATAAATTTTTACAATTTTATAAATTATATTTGAAAATAATAAACATAATTTTTTAAATCTTAATGAAAAAAATTATCTTTGGGTGAATTTTTAAGATTTTTCAAAAAAGATTCATTTTTTAATAAATAGTGAAAAATAATGAATTTCAATTGAAAACTATATATTTGTTCAATTTATATATATTGATAAATTATATTTTAAATTAGTTTTAAAGTATAATTTTATCTATAATAAATCTATTAATCCAATTTATGTCATTTAAAAAATCATAATGAAATTTAGTATATTTTTTTTTAAAATTTTGATTTTTTTTGCATGAAAAATACACTTTCACAACACGTGTGTGGGATTAATTTTAGACTAATTTATTCCACTTATATGAATTGAATTTGGAAAAACAGTTTCACTATTTTGAATCAGAATAAATTTTAATTTCTAATAATTCTAGTTCAATTTTTGACCAAACTGATTAGTAAAAACAGTTAAAATTAGTCGTAGAGATAAAGAGAAAAACGAGTTACCAAAGGACTAAAAATTGAACATACATGGAAACATGGCTAATAAAATGGTAAAATGTGCATTTTATGGAAATTTATTGAACTTAATAATTCATTTGTTGATGTTTCAGGAATTATTGAATCCTTTTTGTAGGAAATAACATGGTAACACCTAACTTACTTGCAAATATTCTGTGGGTGGCTTCTCCCCCACTTAAAAAGGTCATTCCCAATATTCATCACTTAACACCTTAAAAAACAATTGGTTTGAAAATTAATATCACAAATAACTTCTCAAATTACCTAATTTAAACATACAATCCCTATTTTTTCATAAATATAACGAAAAAATTCCGTTGGTGAAAACCAAAAAGAGATACCCAAAGAAGAGGTAATATTTATTAATAAACATTATTATTTTATTTATTCCTCAAACCCCTTAAATTTTTCTTATATTATGATTATTGAATAACATAATTATATTTATATACTTAAATGTTGTTATGTTAAGGGTACAACCTACAATCACATACACATCCAATAAACAGGCTAGCAAATCATCATTCGGGTGTACGGTGGACTACCTCCTTGCAAACCAATGTATTTTTTTCTATTACCACCTCTCAAGGTTGGTAATAATGATGGAAATAATATTTATATATGATATATAAGATATTTATGATGTTATTATAATTATTAATTATTATATCACACATACCATTTTGATTTCTATTTTGTTAGAAAATGATAACGTCGTTCATGTATATGGAAGACCACAAACTTGGGAAGTGATGTGATTCGTTCACGTTATACATAAAAAGTATTAAGGATGCGTTTTATAAACATATGATATATATATAACATAAAAATGATTCATTAATTATAATATTTCATATAATTTTCATTCTCTCAACGTGAAAAAAATGAAAAAAGTGTTCATGCATATGTAAGACATACTGTCTCTATTAATAGTGAATTTCATTTCCAATTTATATATTTTAGAGGTTATTATAAAGAAATTTAAACTTAATATATATTAAATTTATAAAATTATTATAATTTTTTGTATGATGAAAACACGATTAATTAAATAGAAAAAAAATTATTACAAATCACAACTTATATGAAAAACAAAGTGATTATTACCCAAAACATGACTTTAGCATGGTATTGTTAATAGATGAGTAACTAAAGGTAATAAGAAAAGAATATATGGTATGATATATATGAATTTTTCTCCTTAATAGATGTATAGAAATTTATATTTATTATAAATGATGTTTAAATTTGTATGAAGGAAGTCAAGACCTAAGGTAAGGGATTTACGTATCAAATTTTACTTTTATGAGACACATGCTAAATTCATGACCAATATCTTATATGGGGTGTATATAATCCCCATGAATGTAATTTATAATTATCACACATTCAATTTTTTTATTTATTCATTAATTTTAGGATGTTTTTTTAGTGTGTTACATTTTCAAAGAAACCAATCTTGTAATTAAATTTTGTCTTAATTTTCCTTCTTTGAGACACAAGTTATGTTATTCACCTATATTATTTTATGAGGTGTATATACAAACCATTTAAAATGTTATTTCATGAATCTAATCTTTTTAATGATATTTTTAGCCTCATGTAATTTTATTATTTCATGGGGATTGTGTTTCAAAGTTACTATAGTGGTAAGATTTTATTGCTACAATCTCATCATTTATGAGGACTGTTTATGATTTTAATTCCACTGATTAAATATTATGATTCCTCTCTCAATAATTATCATGAATTTACTTATCCTATAATTATTCATGAAATATTCATTTAATGATACCATTTTCCCCCATTTGGTATTTAAGGTAACTAAGAAAATCTCCTTAAAAAATTTGACATTATTTCTCTCTTTGGTCAGAAATATGTTTTCTCCAAAAACCATGTTTTCTAAAAAAATTAAAAAATGTATTTAAATGATATTTTGATCTCATTTTCGATGAAGGTTATTCTTAAAATGTTTTAAGAATTTTAAATTACTTTCTAATATTCATTTATAATTTTTATTTTTATTATCAAAGAAAAATGTTATAAATTGTTTTACAATTTAAAAATATTTTTTTCAAAATGGAATGAATATTTTCCTTAATAAATGTTTTAAATGAATTTAAAAAACATTATTTATGAGTTTCCAAATTATGTTTTCAAATAAAATTATTTTGAAAAAGTTTTATCAAAGTTATATTCAAATAAAGGTTCTTTTCCTAAAGATATTTTCTAAGTGAACTTTCAAAAGCTTCTCCATATAATATGAAATCCTTTGATATAGTTTATGTTTTACCATGGATATAAACCAAGGATATCATTCATATTATTTCTCTAAATTTTTATTATTTTTATGGAATGATTTTTGTCGAACCCATTTCTCTTCCACGACTTACACCGTGATGAAATGCTTATAAAACTTTCTTTTTTTCATGGGATACTTTATAATTAGATGTTAATGATACCCATTCCATTACATGGGTTCTAATATGATTAATTTTTTTGATATTGTGTCACATATATGTATTATTTTAATTATGTTATGGTTGTGACCTTTATCTCCCAAAAATTCAATTCTTAAAGATTTATTTCTCATGGGATAGATAAGACAGGAATGTGGAGTGAACTTGGTTCATTAAGACATAGTTGGAATTGGGAGTGAACCCGGTTCAGTAAAAGACATTGTCTAAATTGATAGTCTTTGAAGTGATTCTTGACTAATATGGAAACGATTTTTTATGTTTATGTGTATACCAAAAATTCCATGTCTTATGTCGATGTTATGTTCTCATGGAATATATTCTTAGAATATCTTATGATTCATGTATTATGAACTGCCAATATTTATTAAATAAATCATGATTATGATCATTGATATGTAGGGTATGGTTTTAAAATTTTATGGTCATGTTCTCATACCCCTATGATCATGTTATGATTATGTATCTCTTATTTTTACTAACAATAATAATCTTAGATCACCCGTTATTATGTTACCTTTTCCTATGTCATGAAGAAAGGTTTTAGTTAGGGTATGTCAATGAATTATACTAAATTGTATGAACTTTGTGGTAGTCATTGAAGATAATTCACTAGATTAGAAGATTTCGTTCCAAGTTTCCAAAGGAACTAAAGTACTATGATACTTAGGCATGTACTTTTGTAATTTATTGAATATTCATCTAGACAGATGCTATATCCATATATGAAAATCATGGGCCTCTATAGAAGGGGATCCACATGTCTACTACCCATCAGAAAACTCAAATCGCCAATAAAAACCATGTGTTTTCTATCCATATCTGAGATCGAAAATATCCTATAGTTTAAAGTCATATATATAGGACGGTTAGGTAGAAGGTTCCTAGAAATGTTTGGTGTTTGGACTTACACAAGGGAATCCCTTTCTGGTTCAACCTGGTATATGAGCCAAGTGATGGGGTTTGGATGAGGTACTTGAGGAATGGTTCGACTCAAGTTACTTGGGAAATTGATGATGAGAATCTCAAATCATGAAATGGGAAACAAACCAAGAGGAATATATCACCTCAAGGGGTTTCATGGTGTGTGGAGGTTTATCTCAAATCATGGAATCCCATAGGTGGAAGGCAATTGTGCAAAAGGGAACAATGGAAATTGATGACGTCCCGGCCTGAAAAGTTTGTGGTGCGACTCTCCATTTTTCATGGGGGTCGGTGATGGTAGCGAAGGGACCGACCCAAAGGGTCAAGACTGTAGCCCGATAGTGACCCCAAGTAGGGGTGTGGGGGCGCATCCCCCGCGGTATGGACCAGCGGGCATGAAGGTTGGATCCTCACAATGGATAGGTCTTCACGAAGTAGCTTCGCATAGCAAAGGGGCTTGTGGAACATGGGGTCTCGTGAAGCACCTTTGCGATGGACTCATGGAGAAGCTTTGCGAAGGAAGCTGCTAACGGATCATGGACCTACGGAGCATCTTCAAGAAGGAAGTTGCTCACAGAGCACGGACTCACGAAGCAGCTTTGTGAAGGAAGACACTTGTGGAGCGTGGACTCTCGGAGCAGCTTCGCGAAGGAAGCTGCTCTCGGAGCATGGACTCGTGGAGATCAGGATCTCCACTAAATGTGAGTGATCGGCCACCCAAGGGGCTACGTAACCATCCATATGAATGGGGGTGAGTTGGGAATTTATAGGAAAGAGGTGCTGCGAAGAAGACTTGCTCGACGCGAAGCCAGAGTTTGCTCCGCGGCGGGTCACAAACATCAAAGGGATTCACGGAGCATCTCGCCTCCTCGCTTTGCTGAGAAATTGCGAACATCAAAGGGGTTCGAAGAGCATACCACCTCCTCACTTCATGGAGGCTTCGTGAAGGAGGAGCTATATGTTGGTGTAGGGCCCCGGTCAAGTTCCCTTGATCCGTGATCACAGAGGGAGCTTCGCGAATGGGCTCGGAGAACCAGTTTTCCTACCCAACTTTAAATGTCCATAAATCTTAATCCACGACTCCATTCAGGCCCTACGACCTACCAAATAGAATCTTGTGTAATGGGTTATGATCTTGGATCATGTATTGAAGCATTTGGAATATTTTGGGGACACGTTATCTAGTTCCAATAGTAATCATGCATCATATATATATATTCATGCCCATCATAGTATCAATTCCTACGTACCTCATATAAGCCATGAATCATAGCTAATTTTCATATATTAACCAATTCCTATTTAATTTAGTTATCACACGTGCACCTCATTCACCAAAACAAGCCATTACCACATTCATAGTGTATATCTATCCATCACGGGCTCCCCGGACTACTTTGAACCTTCCATATCAATATCATGCAGCATGCCCGAAGCCTACCTAGAAAAGACCTGACTTCCATGTGGAGCTTCATCATCTACCGGCCACATAACCCAATGTTGGGTCTCTCTCTCCCTTCCAAAACCTATGTGATTAGTGGAATCTAGGATACTTTCTCTTGGTAATATTCTTGGTCATAAATAAGATCCCAAAGTTAGGCTCGGTCCCTAGCCCCCGACTATCTAAGAAGGCTTCCTATATAACCTCTTTTGACACCCCATCTACCCACATGCCTAGGGATTTTTTGGAGCTAACTCCCACTGAGTCTAGACTTGTCCTGGCTACATTCACTGGAAAAACTCCATCAAATAACTTGTCCCAGGTGTCCTACCCAAGTCTCTAGAATGGCTACCCTACTGAGACTCATTATAGTCTTACTTTTGGATACCTATATAATCACCATTAAGATCAGCTAATATTTCCACCCATATCAAATACTAATGGTCCATCAATTTTCCCTCATATATTAGTGCCTAACTCACTGATTCTTTGAATTGAGGTCAATCTGAATATATTCACCTAAACTCTGATAGTATGTTTTAATATATCCTTGAAACGCCTCACCCTAGCGATTTCATCACCCATCATTGAAGGCCAAAATTAGAAAAAGTCTATAAAACTCACCTCATAATCCATAACAGATGTATCTCTCTATTATAGATTCATGAACTCATGTGCTCGATCTACCCTCAACATCTTTAGGAAGAAATGCTTTAAGAAACTGGATTAAAAATCTTTCCATTTCAGTTCCTTAGGTCTACCATCCTTCACCAATACATCTCACTGGAGCTTTTATAGTCCATTGATCATATACAAAGCCACATTTACCCACTGACCCGGTGGTGTCTCAAGATGATCAAATATCATATGCAAAAACCAGATATAGTTCTCAACTACCAACGTTCCACCCTTTCCCTTACATACTGTTGGGTACTGAGACTACAACTCATGAGTCAAATGATTCAGGCTTCAATCATTGTCATGATCTCCCCTGTCAACACCTTTTATGACTCGCACCAATCTCACCCTGAGATGTTCATCTAGCCATGTCCCAAAATCTTCCATATTAGTCATTTTCCCTGCCTATAATGAAGCTTATACCCATGTCGTAGGGGCCTCATATCGATTTCCATGGGCCTCATCCCAACCATTGGTGGGGCTTATCCTAGGAACACTCTATTGGAACCATATCTCCACACTATTGACACTCTATCGAAAGTTGTCTTGGTGGAATCACACTGAAGACCAAACACCATGTTCAAAACATCCATAATGGACATAAATATCATAGATAGAAAAATATGTAATAGGATATGCATATCACCACCCTTAGACTCCCTTACTGCACTCATGTCACATGTCATCCGGCCTCATGGTCCCCTTGGCTATCCATAACAGAGTTTGTCATCATATATCGTCAGACCTAATGTCCACTTACCTAACCATATAAAAGTTAGGTATCACATATCATGTATATCAGTTATCATCAATATGGGGTTTCATATTAGAATTCTAGAAAAAGGATATGAAGGAAAATAATGTTTATCTTATTTTACACTTTAAATACCTCACCCCATTCATTTATTCCTACCTTCACTTAATAGAGTCAGGCCCAAACATACCATATACACATAGAATCACATATTAATATAATTATGGACCACATACTTGGGTTGGTTGAGTAGAATTACACTAAAATGATTAGAAGGAAAATATTTTTTAGCTTTTTAACACTTTAAACATCCCAACCCCTCATATCATATTTTTGGTTTCTAAGGAAAATCACAATCATAGACACAAATAATTTGATCCAGAGTTCCTAACATGATGCATAAATACTCATCCTTTCCATTCTATGCCAAGGTTCAAAATATCATAATCAAATAACATCACACCCAAGTTAACTATTCGATGTGGTAATAAATAAACTATAATAGTACAAAGCATAAGATCAATTTCCCACCCCTTGCAACACGATATGTCCCCCATAAATCAGGATACAGGGACCCAAACATGATATATTTACATATTTCAAACTATACCCTATCCTTAGGTCTACCATAGCCCAAATAGTATGACAAAAAAGGAAATGAAACACCCTGGATGCCATTTTTAGCTTCCCAGCCTGAGTTTCCACATTATTTGTGCCTCGAACGGTGGGCCTCTAGGCCTTAGGCACACCTCCACAAATGCCAAAGGCTGCCAACTACCAGTGAGGTTCTATTATGTGATATTTGGGAGATTATACCATTGAGTGATGATAATAATAATAATGGTCCATATATATATAACGCTAAAAGATGGACCATAATGGTAGAAGCAGTAATAAAAACAACCATAAATACAATCCCAAATGAATCATACCATTCGTAGATAAATACACATGTCAAGACAATCTTACAAAATAGACATGCAAGGTCACATGTGGCTGACCGTAAATATACACATAAAACCCCAAAAGAAGTTACATCTGGATGAAGAGGAACCACCTGGTCTACTTTCATCCATCCCATGAAAAAATAGTATATCCCTGACCACTAAGGTTCATCTTTTGAGATTTATCCCTTACCTGATGTCAATGCTTTAAATTATACACTTGTCTTGAGGGGCCTATATAGGGTGTGAGAATGAACTCAGTAGGCCTCCACCAAAATTTTCATATCTTATATACAATATTACACAGTGTATATAGACATACATAAATAGAAACAAATCACACATAATAATAAGGAAATTTCTCCAATTGCTCTCAATAGACACAAGTGATCATTTTACCATCTTCATCTAATGCCAAAGTGGAATGAAAAATCCATGTTCAACAGTAGCAGAAGTACCTCGGTATCTCCACCTCATACATGTATCCTAAAAATTTGTTCTACTTGAAACCTCATATTCCAAAAATTGAGTAATCATCATATCATTAACTTGACCATGAATACATCCCAAGTCCTTCATAACTCTAATAAAAATCCACCACCAGCTCAACAACTAAACATCTCGAGGCACGGAGATATCCATCCTCTAATGTATAATAATTCTCCATCTAATTTATATCCCAACATATTGATTCATGGTGATATTCATCCACCAATATAATAAATCTAATTCATATCAAAATCCCGATGTCCCAAAGCATAGTGATATACATCTTCAAATAATATTATCCCATTAGTCTCAATATAATTGAAATCCTCAACCCCCAACTGTTTAACTGAAACACCATCTCTTGTGGAATTCTATGATGAGTACCTCCTCTATAACTGATGGTCAACACCATACCCTAAGCCGATAAAACTATGGAGGCCTCCACCTAAAAGGATGAATGACCCAGAACACCCTAAGAGGGGTGGGGTGATTCAAGTTGTCAACATTTTCTTGGAAAGAGATGGATCATGTTCTCATGTTGGTAGGAATCAATTAAACATGTCTAAAGGGAAGATGAAGAAAACAAACAACCATATGAATATAGATCACACAACAATTTTACATGGTTCACCACTAAGGGCTAGTTCAAGGATCATACATAGAAAATTTGTTGGTCATACATAAATCCACTAATCATCACACGTTGTGGAAGAAATGATTTCAGACACCATCACTATGTGCTAGGCATGCTACTTTTACATTATTTTAAGAATATAATGTTTCATCCCTTAGTATACTTCCATCTACTCCCCTATCTCACTTCCTTGAGAGAAGGCTAACTCATTTTATTGACTTAAAGTTCAATTGAATAGATTTTCATTAAAGTTTTTATCCTATTATAGCACTAGACTCTACTTTCACCATAGACCAGTGTTGATGCACATTGAAATCCCTATTCACTAAAAAGATGATATTCAAAATTTACTCTCATGAAGCTCCTTCAGAAATATCACTACCTTCATGAAGTACCCTGCCATCACAGAACAAACTGCCTTCATGAAGTTCACCGAGTAAATGTGAAATTCTAAATCATCATAAATCACTCTTTAATAAAAAAACATTGACATTATTCAAGACTCAACATGTCTTTTCATGATGCTCAAGTTCGCATGGAATGTCAGTTTTACAGAGCTCCCATGGATTCATGAATTTAGAGAGATTCTGGATTTTCCTTGTAAAAAATCATGTTAAATAAAGAGGGTATCCTTATAATTATATGCTTTTCTATTTACGATGCTCCACTACTTCATAGAAGATTTTTAAGATCTTTCGAAACAACCTTTACATAGTTCCTCCATTAACGATGCTCTGTTGTGATATTACATTATTATGAATATTTTTGTCAAACCATCATGTGTTGTGATACTCCAATTATCATAATCATAGAGAAAACCACGAATGATCATGATGCCCTAATTCTATATTGATAATGATTCTCATCGTTGTTTCATAGATCACTATCAACATTATTTGATCATTTCTGAAACATCATTCACTAATGAAATCTTCACGAAACTCGTTACTTTTCCATATTTTCATATGACCTTCAAGGAAATCCACTTTTCATGATGAAATCCATCATCTAAATTTTGGACACCAAAAATTTGGTGAACATTAGAAAATGAAACCACCTTAAATACTATTTTCTGATTGAACTCCAAGATCCCTTTCTTTGAAAACTACCTGATCTCCCATGTGAAGATTGAAAACAAACACAAAGCATACTCCATTTATAGAAAATAACATCATTGGTTCCAACAAATGAGTGGCCAACACCACCTTATGTGAGTCCTATCTATGTGGACATGACTCCAACAGAACTATCAGCCAATAATGGTGAGTGACATTCACCAAAAATGAGCTAAGACACACCATCCATCAAACTCATTACCATATGATAACCACATCTACCAAGTCCTGATGTTTAACAAAATCCAAAGTCCCACGGGACATTCCCTCATCCTGATTACCTTGATGCCTCAATCCTAATAAACTATGTAATCTCAACCTGGAGATCAACATCACCCCAAGTAACCTAGTCCTTGCCCAATGTGTTCCTATAGATCCAATTTAATCTCATCAGAATATAATTTATTAAATTGAACAATTTTCCTACCATTATGAATTGGTAGAAATTCCCATACCTTGATTAATATATTTTTAAATAAGCAGGGTAATGTCCATTAGTACCTCACAACATTTATTTAAACTTAAAAAAAATAATTATTTAATTTAGTGATTCACATTGATAACCCACATGTAAATATTTAATAACCCACCCCATAACACCTGTTTATTTAATAAGAATTATATGAACCACCCACATTAGAATTACAGGTTCTCACTCATTGAATATCATCAACTATTTTAAGACCTATCAAAATAAAATGGATTTTTTGGAAGATGCATTAAAAAGTGGGAAAGTGAGCCTACATGGAAATATCTCCAAAGACAGTGATAGAAAAAAAAGAGGCAAACAGACTGAAGGCCTAACCTAAAGGAAACCATAAAAACTAATGGATCTCTATTCGAAGTCCAAATAAGGGAGATAGTATAAAACCAGTTAAGATGGAATGAGGAGAGATCCATGTCATGGAGGGAGGTGTTGTTTATGGGATAAAGAAAAGGGGATTAAACATCTAAATGAATGACGGGGGAAAGGTCATTTTGGCCTCTATAAAAATTCAAATGGTTACTGTATGGTTTGGTAAAACATTCTCCAAACATTTGGTGATCATTGTCAAAGAGAACCACACAAATCATGGTTGGGTAGTATGATTTCAATAAAACTTTCCCATAAACAAAACAGGTTGTGCAGTTTGTGCCCCTGGGTTAGATAGATTGTGCAGTAACCGTGAACCTTTTTTTATCTTTCTGAAATCATGGATTTTGGATCCTAAATCTCCCAAAACCCTTATAAGTTGTTGAGGCACTCACTGATCCTTAAACCCTATCTAAAAATTACCTAAAATGCATTCTAATTTTTGGGTTTTGGTCCCAAGGCCCAAAAATATTTTTGGCCAATCCACCAAACATAAAATTAAAATTTACATGGGAAAACAACTCGTTAAAAACCCTGGGATGTTTCAAGATTCATGATAATTTTCAACCTTAAATTGGTCCAATGGGATTACACAAAAGATAATTCTAATTGATATTATTTGTCTAATGTGATTATTCTGTGTGTAAAAATAATTTTTTAAAATAGAAACACAAACGGTTACTTTTGTTTAAGTATTTGAAGAGTTATTTTATTAAATAGTTAAGGATTTTTTATAATATAAAAAATGATTTATTTTTATTATTAATAAATAATAATATGGAAATAGAAAACCCCAAATGGGGTTTCATATTGGGATTTATGTAATGGTATTACAAATCCCATAACATAAAATAATTTTGTAATACAAAGTAAAGACACAAATTAAGCACCAATTTTCCTATCTTTAAACAATTTGTATGTTTATTAAAGCACCTCCCAAGGTGTTTTAGGAATTAATTATATTTTATAGTCTATTTAATACTCCAAATGACCCTTGGAATCTATTTATTACACCTTATTTTTTATACTATTTTAGATTTCTTAAAGACTAGATAATGAACCTAATACTATAAAAATGAGGAGGCATGTTGTCATCATTCCACTACTTTAAATAAAAAGGTGTTTTTTAGAGTTATCTAGTTTTCCCTATTCATGATAATTCCGTAGTTTTCTTCATTTTGGATATTCTATAGTGTTTTTCTCATTCTTTATTTTATCATTTTTTCTTTTAGAGTAACTAACAACACTTTGATAAGAAGAACACCCCACCAATGTTTTAGTAATTAAATTTATTGTTCGATACTAAAGGAGATATATATTTAAACATTCCATCTTGGTTTAATTATTTCAAATCTTTTCAGAAGGTGTTTTTATTTTATTATTATTTTATTTTATTTTTCATTTTTTCATTAAAATATCATATAGTTTTTTTATAATTATTCTATATTTTGAGAGTATATGTAGAAATTAAAACCAAATATGTTGAATCTAATAAAATTATTTGTGATAAAAGAAAATTAATTGAAATAATAATTTTAAAAGTAATAATAATTATAACTCTTGTCATAAAAATTGATCTAATATCAATTGAGTTTTCTTTTAGCCATAAATAATTAGTAAATTGTATGAAGGATCCATGAAAATATCTAAAGGTGAATATGGATTTTATAGTGAGAATTTCCAAGATTATCAATGTACAGTTAATCTATCAAAAATATTAATGCAAATATCAAGGTAAAATCACATTGATGTCAACTATTAATTTGAATCTGGAGTTTTTCTTTCCAAATAACAAGTTCTTAATATTTTTTCAAAGGAATTAACAAAGTTGTGTATAAAGAAGTAAGGTTAGTGATTGTTTTTTCCTTACCTACTTTCTTAAGGTATGTTTGATGCACCCATTCCCTCTATATTCCTTTATATTTTATTATCAAATGGGAAAGAGGTCCTAAATCTTACATGACTTGGAAGGTATGAAATAAATTTTAATTGGTTGTATAATTTATTTTTTATGTGAAATTTAAAATTATTTTTCAAAATTAATTTATATATCTATATATTTGTTTAATAATAATAATAATGAAAAATTATTTTCATGATAAACAATGGGTGAAAGGTGTTATTCAGTTAAGTAAATTATATATGGGTATATAAGATAATGATAGTGAGGGGGAGATTGAATTTTTGAGCTACTATGATGATTTTATATGACATAAAATATTGAAAAATGTGGAATAATGATTATTAAAAAACAAAAATCAATTTGGTTTTATGTTACAAAGTATTTCTCATTGATAAAAATCCAATGAAACGAGTTTTGGTGTTGTTCAAATACTAATTCTTTATTTTTTTATTATAAAAATGTAACTTTATGGTTAAGTGGGAACCATGTATAACTAATAAGAAAAATGCCAAAAAATAATAATCACCTAAATAAAGAAAAAAATGCATGACTATATTAAAATACCACTAGAAATAACATCAACTCAGGTGCCACATCACACTTTAAACAATATTGTTTCCATAAAAACTACATCAATACAAATAGGTCCCCACTATCATAAGACACCAAGACCAAAAAAATAAATTCCACATATATGTGTTAGTAAAGAAGAAATCTAATCCTACTATTTCATATAAAATTCTTTATACCTAACCTCACTCCAAAGGTGTAAAATTTCAATAAACTACCAAGAAGTACCATAGATCACAATGAAAACTCTCTAACATGACTTACCAGAATAAAAAAAACTTTTGAATTCCTCTGAACATCCAATCAAGATTCTTGAACATAACATCATAATATTATCACTAATTATCATTTTACATATATTCCATGAAGTTTCATAATTCCATATATTCATCCAAAAAAACATAGGCTAATTGTTTAAATGTTTAAGGAGAACTTCAATTTGTTTAATAAACCATCTTTATAGTTATTCTTTGTGGTCAGGGGGATCTCTTATATTCTTAATTTTATCAAGGTTCTCTGATAAAATATTAGGATCAAAGTGATATGCCTCAATTCATTCTTCCACATCATCCATTCCAAATTTATCATTTTCTAATTTCATTATTTTATTAAAATATTGGGAAAATGAGAAATCCCATATCACACTTCCCACTGATTTAGAAATATGGAACTTGTATATTCAATTTTTAAGATATTTTTCCTTACTAACCTCCATACCTAACTAATCAAAAACTCTAGTTTGACAAGGTTCCCGAATTTTAATCTCCTTAGGCCCCCATACCATAACTCCCTCAGGATATGTTGGTCCAAAAACTCTACCTGTGGATCGATCCCTTATATGATTTTTAATATTTTTAAAATTCATACACCTATTCATTTTCGTCTCTCTATTAATTGGATAATTTATCAAATAAATGTCAGTTTTATTTTCTTATTTCACTACTGATTTATCACAAAAATAATCCTCCACTTCTGTATCTTCTTTATAATATGAATTCCCAAGATAATACCTCAAGTTATTTTTAGAATAAATGGAAGCCTCAATTTCTCTTTATTTTAAATATTTGATTTATGACCCATTTTATGATCCAGTAATTTGAATATTTTTCTACTTACTACAGTTCTTAATAGTTTCCCATCTCTTTTTATCTTTAACTGGGGATGAATATTTCAAATTCTTGAAGTGATTTCATGTATCTAACCCATATATCACACCCTATTTATAATATTGAGGATTGACCTTATGATGGCCCAAAACATGCGATCCTAGATCCGGTGCTAAAACATGTTGTATAATTATCAATAAATAATAACTAGAAAATATATTGTTTTATTCATACCTAAGGATATTTTCAACCTAGTTTTTTTAGTAGGAAAAACGTTACAATATATCATATTTTTCCAAAAAAAAATAAACTATCCAGCTTCACTCGAGATAGCTTCATAAAATTAAACTAAACACATTTGGAATTTTAATGGTCCTATAAAAACACATTAAAAAATATAGTGAGCATAAAATTTCCCAATAATGGGTATTAAAACAAATGTTATAATCTTTTAATAAATACTATATAAAATATTTGAAAAAAATTGTGAAATATAAATCTTTTGATATAACAAGTAATTTTATAAAATATATCATTAGTGTTTTCAAAATATTCACATATAAAGTAATATTCAAAAACCTTTAGAAATAATTATCAATTTGAAAATTTAATTTCATTTAAAAATATAATAACCTTTAAAAAATACTTTTATTTCCCCTTGAAAACCATTTAAAAAAATTATTTCAAACAAATAACATTTTATTGGAAGAAATAATATGTGGAAACTCTTAATAAATACTTGAGGTCACTTTTGGTATAACTATTAGGAAGATAACCCTTTTGAGATTGGGGGTTTACTCCTTATTCCTCATCTTCATATTCGAAACCTTAGTGCCAATTTTTATATAAAAAATATTTTTATAGGGTTAAATTTTATCATTTTAATGTCTCTAAAACAACTATTCAAAAACTATATAAATTATTTTCTATAGAAAATAATTTCATATCACATTAACTTTAGCATGTGAATTCATTAAGAAAGAACCATAAAGTTTACGATATTTCCATATTTCCAAATTAATACTTTTCTAGAATTAGTGAAAATAAGGAATAAAACATAGGTAAATTATTTTCATATATATTATATAATATTAAAACATATATAGTGCATGGTCGTACCAATTTATGTGTGAAACATCTATAAACATTAAATAATAATGTGTGTATGAAATGAAAAATTTAAAATCCAATGACAACTTTAAAACCCCCTTGAAAATTATAAATCAAATTCATTAAATAATCTTTTTTTAAGGATTTTAGAAATATAAGAATATTCTCTCCCATAATTATGGTTTTATAAGAACTTTAAGAAAATCATTTTCTATATAACATGGGTATTAGAAATATTTACATAATATTGATAAAACAAAAAAATATTAATAAATCGTTCTCAAAATCTTAAATTATATGTTTAAAAATATAATTTCCTTAAATATAAACTTTTTAACAAATACCATGGAACAAAAATTATCATTATGTTTTTGAAAATAAAATTTCCCTTACCTTGTGGACATCTTTCTTAGGCTGAGAATTAGGAGGGCTTAGGCTATTGTATTTTTTCCCACATAAAGGGTTGGAACAAGTCAGAAGAATATTTATGTTTGGGGTTTCTAAGGGTAAATATGATCCCATTAAATAGAAAATAAAATTCATATAAAATGTATTTAATAACTTTATGAGCTTTCACACCATTTAAATAAATTCTTGTCCAGTTATATGATTCGAATATATACATTTATGTATCTCCTCCCAGATAAAAACAAAGATCTAAGTTTATTGTTATATTGAATTATAGATGACATGAAATATATATTTGTATATATATAAACATGTATATCAAATGACCTAGGTGTCCAGGAAATAAATAGAAGAAATTCAGAAGTATTATTCCTGTTAAAACAATGGAATATATAATTTATATATATATATATATATATATATATATATAATCTATTGTTTCCATTAGTATAATCCAATAAGGAAAACGACACACCAAGAAGACCTAGAAACAATAGTGGATAATCTGGGGTTCTTGAATTTGATGTTTACTGAAGATTATATATTGATTTTATATTTATTTTTAAATAGTTTTATAGAGATTATTCTTTAATTTTTCTTAAAAATGATAAAACTATAGTTATTTTTAAACTTGTATTATATTTTTTTCCTTTATAAAACCAAGACAAAACATCAATGTGAATTGTGTTAGGGTCTTAGCATTAGATAGATAAAAACAAAAAGTTATCAACCATAAGGTTTAGTGGATTTAAAATTTGAGAATATTAATTTTTTCATTGAAATTAGATGACAATATAGGTTTTAGGGTGGTGTTGAACTAGGTTATAAGCTCTCTGAGGTCAATAACAATGTTAGGAAGAGAATAAAAGATAGCGTCGATGGTTTTTAAAACTCAGAATAAGGTTTATGATGATCTTATGGAAGATCAGATGACTAGTGTTGATCGAATAAAACCGCAATGATATAGATGTAACATTTTATGTTGGGTAAATATTGCTTATGTAATTTCAACCTATATAAAAAATTCACTCATCAGAGCACTTATATTTATATCTACCACTCTAAATACTGGTTCATTTTAAGGCATTGGGGGATTGACACCCAAACACACCACTCACACACCTAGGCCCATGGTAAATGTTGACCCACGCTGCCCATGCTCATTTGATCCCAAGTGTGCACCTTGCGGGCACTATGTTGCCCAACCAGCCTGCCTATATGTAGGTTCTCACAACCCCTTACTACTTGTTGTTTTCTAGGTTGTCACTAAAATGTGGTTGACCCTCTAGGTCTAACCTGATTGGTTGAGGTCTCCTTGGTCAGCTATGGTTTGGATATTTTTTTCTTGCACATACTTATAAAATTACATAAAGGTAATTAGAATACCAAAATATATATAATATGTTGGGATTATGTATCTATAATTTTTTTATTTTTTTATTTTTATTTCCTTATATTTTTGTGCTAAATGTATTACTTTTAAAACAAATGTCATTATTTAATATTTTACTACTTGTTAATGTAAAATATTATTATTACAAATTCAATTATGGTTTATAAATACAAAAAATAATAACTTATTCAAAAGTTATATTTTTATTTCTAAAATTTATATTTATTAAATAAAAAAATTTATTTCCATAATGTAATTATAAATAATATTTTTAATTAACATTTATTAAAAATAATAATATATTCAAATTAATGGGATATTATGCCCCCTTACTTAAAGTAATTTCACCCTCAAAATTATTTTTACCTTTAATTCTTTATTCATAAATTCTTTCATATCCCATCATTTTACATTTCAACTCCCTATTATGTATTTTAAATAAAACTATGGAAATAAAAAATAAAATTAACTCAACCTATATCATGGTATCCACCAAATATCATTGTCATTTTATTCACATAAATAAAATGTCCACGCATCGCAAAAATGATTAAGATATTTTTCAAAGTCCCATACTTTCCTTTCACAAAAGAACCTCATAAAATTTGGATTATATTGATGTAAGTAAAGAAATAGTTTTAGAAAATCTTTTTTCATGAAAGATAATTTTAAAAAATTCTATAAAAAAGAATTTTTATAAAACACTCAGACTCAATTTGTTTTAAATCTGTCAATTAGGGGTCCATTCAAAATACTAAAAGCGTGACCCAATATTTTTTTTTGTTGATATAAAATATAAATAGATTTTAGAAAGGTTCCCTTAATTTTTAGATATTCTAAAATTGTATAAGTATTAAAATTCCTATGATAGGATAAAATATATGAAAATTATTTTATGATATTTAACTTCTTGGAAAATATGAGAAAGTTTGGAATTTAAGATCTTTTTAAAAATCCATGAACCACATTGGTATTGTGGTATAAAGGAGAAGTTTTATATTTCAGAATACTACTTACCAATGATATTTTTGTTATAAAATGTTTCAAAATTAAAAAAATATGACATTAGAATAATAATCGCAATTAGGACATCAAATATAGATAAAGGTGTCTTTTGTGATCCTCCTTCGGTTTTGTAACTAATTTTTTCAATCAAAAAAATCTATAAATTTGGGATTTTATAAAAAGAACATACTTAGAAACATAAAATATTTTTTACCAAATATATTAATATCAAAAGTTTTCTAAACCATTTTTTGATACCAATTGTAACAACCCAAAACTCATACACCTAGATTCGATACCAAAATGTGATTTGTAATTTTTTATATAAATAACTAAAAAATATAAAATATCTTACATTCCCAGTGATATTTCCGCCCTAGGTTTTTGATGAGTACGAAAACCATTACAATATATCATAGTTTTAAAAAATTTATAAAAAATTGTCTAGTATCACATGATCTGGCTTCTTTAAATGAAACCAAACACCATTGGACTTTTAATGAGCCTATAAAAAACATTTTCAAACATGTGGTGATAAAAAAAATCCTAATGAGGGGTTTCAAATAAAAGGTTAAAATACTTTAATAAATACTATAAAAACTATTTGAAAGCATTTATAAAATATAAATAATTTGAAATAAAAATTAATTTACAAAATAAAATTTCAGTATCTTTAAAATATAAACATAGAAAGTAACATTCAAAACCTTTAGAATTACTTATCACTTTTAAAGCCAAATTTCATTTCAAAATATAATAACATTTTAAAAAAACTTTTATTTATCCACAAAAACTTTTAAAACTTTTCTAATAAAATAATAAGTTTTTATGGAAAGAAATTGTACTTGGAAACCCTTTAATAAACTCATGAAATAATTATTAGTATCACCTTTAGGAAAACATCATCTGTTGATGTTCTGTGTTCACTCCACATTCCTCATCTTCACATTTGATAACTAAATACCATGTTTTATATAAAAAAGTGTGGTTTTCATTCTCATTTAATTTCCACTAAATCATCCTTTAAAAATACATAAATTACTTTCAAGAGAAAAAAAATTAACACAAAAATTTTAGTTAAATCAACCTCTAAGAAAACACCACAAAAGATAGGATACGTCCATATTTAATAATTAATACTTTTCTAGAATTCACGTAAAGAAAGAATAAAAAATGGTAAATGGTTTTCATAAATATTATGGAATGTTAATAACATACATAATGAATGTTCATATATACTTATGTGTGTAAAAACCATAAATTCTAAAGAGAATTTTTTTCATAAAATAATAACTTTAAAATCTGATGATAAATTTAAAATCAATATTAAAATTGTAAATAAATTTATTAAAATAATATATTTTTTTAATGATTTAAGAAATTTAATAAAAAATTCTTTCCCGTTATTAGGGTTTTAGAGTAATTTTTAGAAAACCATTTTCCATATATAATGGATTTGGAAAAAATATATAGAATATTGATAAAACAAAAACAATATTCTTAATAAATCGCCCTTACAATCATAAAATATAATTTAAAAAATATAAGTCCCTTAAATAAGAAAATTTTAAATATAAACATGGTATATTATTTTCTTTTTGAAACTAATATTTCCCATACCTAGTGGACTGATGGATTAGGTTGTGACTTTAGAGGGCTTCAGAAGTGGTATTTTCCCACTTCTAGAATAGGAACTGGTGAGGAAAAGATTTATAATGGGGTTTTCCAAAGGGTAAAGAGGATCCATTTACATAGAAAAATAAACACATAGAAAATAAATTTGATAATTGGAATTGGTTTCCCAACATTTAAATAAATTCATGTCTTGTTATAAGATTATAATATATACATATATGTATATCCACCCAAATAAAAACCAAAATATTAGTTTGTTCTTATACTGAATTTTAGATGACATGAAATATATATTTTTTTATATAGAAACATGTGTATCAAATGAAAAAGTTTCTAGGATAAAAACATATAAAATCATAGAATAATATTTATATTAAAATGATAGAGAATATAATATATAAAAATATATATATAACCTATTTTCACCACTGATGTGATCCATAGAGGAAAAAAATACACCAAAAATATATAGAATGGCCAATAGTATATATATGGTTCTTAAATATTATGGTTATTGAATCTTATATATTTATTTTATATTTTTTTAATTTATTTTTTCTGGTTTCTTCTTGAAGCTTACTTGAAAAAGAAAAAACAATAATTATTTTTAAACAAGTATTATATTTTTTGGATTATTGAATAAATTAATGATATAAACATAAATGGTCTTATGGTCTCATATATACATAGTTCAATCTGATTTTGTCTTATTTTTAAGGTTTAGTGGTTTTAAAAATTGATAACTTCATGTTTTTCATCAAAAAGAGAATTATTATGTAGGTTTAAGAGTGTTGTTAAGACATTCTATAAGATCATTGAGTTTGGTAGAAAAAATTTTAGGAAATAAAAATATGGGTTAGAGGGTTTTAAAAACTCTACGTGATATTGAGGTTAATCATGCATTTGATCGGATGGTTAGCATTGATCGAATCAAATGGAACTGATATAAATGTAATTTTTTAAGTTGAGTGAATAGTACCTGTGTGATTTCATCCCACATCGAAAATTATCTCATTAGAGAACTTTTATTTATATAAAATACTCTGAATATTGGTTTGTGATAAGTCATCATAGGACCGTCACCTAGACACACCACTCACACACCTGGTCGCACGGGTAGTACCAACCCATGTTGACCACTCCCATGCGCTCCTCACCACGCAGCTTGCGGATATTATGCTAGACCACCTACATACCTATGAACAATCACTCAAAACCCCTACCACTCATGACTATCTAGATTAACCACCCCCACATGGTTGAAATTGTGTGTCCTAGAAGATTGGTTGATGTGTCCTTGGTTGGATGTGGGTTGGCCAATTTTTTTATCTATATACTTAATAAAAGACTTAAAGGCAATTTAAATAGAAAAACATATATTATATTTTATTCTTATGTATCTATAATTATATTCTTTCTGAAATTAAGTTCCTTATATTTTTCTCCAAATTTATTAATTTTAATGAAATTTTCATTATTTAATATTTTACTACTCATTAATGAAAAATATTACCATTACAAATTCAACAATTGTTAATAAATACTGAAAATACAATGTTATTAAAAAGTGATATTTTTATATCTGAAAATATATTTATTAAATAAAATCATTTATTTTTATAACTTAATTATAAAACAATCCATTTAATAAAAATTTATTAAAAATAAGAATACTTTGAAATTATTGGGATGTTACAGACTTATTTACTGCTAGACCCCAAACACATATGATCCAGAATAATTTGTAGATCAGAAGAAAGTAGAGGGATTACAGGATCATATGATAGTGATAAAAATAATTAGATACTAAAGTATATGGATCCTAAAAAGGTATTTTAACGTTGATTTATATGGTATCCTCCTCATGGACCTCACTGAAATCACTAACTACTATACTAATAGAGATGTTACTACCTGTGTTGGAACAACCACTATAGTACCATATGAGTGTTTTTAATCAATAAGGGACATTTAAAATTTTGTACTTCATGATGGATCTTGATCCTTAAATCCAAATCACTGCCATTTTTTTTGATATCTCATTCATTCCCATTGCAATTAAAACCCCTAGATTCTGAGCATGATTCTATAGAACACCACAAGAAGGGGGAAAATAACATTATTTAAACTGATTTGATTACCATCACCACTAAGAACATCTATCAGGATAACAGAACCATCACCACAATAACAACAATTATATTTCATAGCAACACACCAGTAATATAATTATGGGAGGCCCAAATTATTACAGTTGGAAAACATTCTACCCATTACTCAGAGAGCACTAGTTTTTGAAACAGAACTCTTAACCAATCTCAATCAAGGAAAATTCCAATGGTTTTTTTAATACATCTACTTCAACACATATTTAATGGAAAATTAGATGAAATAATTCCCAAATTCTTCTATCTAAGAACAGGTATTGACCATCCATATTACATAGCATGCTGATAATCAATGGATTTTGATAAGGAAGAGGAAATTCCTGGAAACTTACCTATAAATCCATTTTCAGGGATCATGATGCATATAGAATTCATAAGACCATTATAAAATAGATAAATCAATTATGATAAGGGTTAAAAAAACCCTAGAATATGTTATCAACCCTTCTTCATTCATGAAATGAATCACAATGTTGATGGAGTCTATCATACTAATGATTGTGTGATCTTGTAAACACCAAGAAGAAAAAAAATCTATCAAAATCATCAACTAATGATTAAAGATGACTAAAATAACTCACCATTGTAGTTTCCAATATAGATAAGTTATCTATAAACTTCAATGATGATAGGGAAATATTACAAAATCTATGATGAAGTGATGAGAATTTAAAGAAAATTTTGATTCATGGAAAGGGATGGAGAAAATAAAGGTTGGAGAAAAGGATAATGGGATAGAGATAAGACCTAGAAGGGGTTGTGATACATCCCTCCCCCTATAGTGGGAGATGGGTTAGAGATGTGTCCATCAATTGTTTGAAATTAAGCTAAGAATTAAGATTTATACCACTTCAAGAAAATCTAAATGGGGAGATTGAATTTCCCTAAAAAATGAAATTCCCTTTGGAATTGTGAAGGTATATTATATAAATAAGACTAAATTGAGTGGTTTAAGAACCAAGTAATTTATTATTTTCTCTTTATTTACAACATTGATATTTAATAACATTGGTGGATTTTTATTGATGAAATATATGATTGAAGATTATTTTAATATCATTCATTATTTATTAGACAATAAAATCAAGTCTAAAGGAATTATAAGGACCTACATATATACTATTGAGGAATATATAATAACATTTAAAAATTATATACTTCATAAATTATAATTGAATAGGTTAAAAACATATTATGTGGATTTACTCAATGAATGTGAGAAATTTACAATTATTTATAGTTCTACTCACATTAGATGAATTAAAACATTTAGAATCAAAATATTACATGGAACAAATCGGTGATAAAATTTTCACAGGTTCCTGATGCATGAATTATATATTATGAATTTGTTCTATATAGATGAGTTTAATGGAATAACAATGAAAGTATATTCAACACAACTGGGATGTGTTGAATAGAAAAAGATTAAGAATTTGGTAAAAATAGTTGACTTAAGTATAAATGAAAAGTTATTCAATGAAACTAATATTCATGAGATATAATTGATGAGTTATTTGACAAGTGAGATACAAATGGAAAGTCATCTGAAGCTAAAAAATTAAACATGAAAAAAATTACTCACTACATATATATATCACTAGAATTGTTTTAATTATTGTACATAATGATATGATAAAGGTTTTTAAAAAATAAAAATATGATTTATATTTAACACAAGTTCTAAATAATAAGATATTTAATCCAAATAATATCATTTATATCAGAATCTAAGAAGAAGGAAGCCAGAGATATTGATGTGAGATTTCTAATTATTTAAAGAAAATTTATTTTTTAGCATTATAATTCAAATTTATTATAATTTAGCTCGATATATAAACTAAATATAAGGGAAAATTAAGAATAAAAGAAAATATTTATAATGGAAAAATACGTTTGAGTTTATGTGTAATAATTTCAATAAAATTATTTGAGATATTCTATGATAATGTAAAACATGTGTTGTAAGAGTAAATATATTTCTTATATCAATATATTGAATATTTTTTGGAGAATGACTTTGAACCTATATGCACCCAAATAATATCAATATATTGATAAATATGAATATCCTGATTTCAATATGATCTTTCAATACTATGATGCTTTATTTTCTAAGAATGTATGAGACTTATTGGTGAACATTAGTGTAATTTCATTACTTTTTTGTCAAGGATGATAC
Source organism: Viscum album (assembly GCA_963277665.1). Taxonomy (NCBI): domain Eukaryota; kingdom Viridiplantae; phylum Streptophyta; class Magnoliopsida; order Santalales; family Viscaceae; genus Viscum; species Viscum album. Next base: position 666,337,900 of record OY728123.1, read on the forward strand.
ATTCCCATTATATTTTTTAATTAACTTTATGATATTAGTGGGTTAGTGGATGATATCAATAAAAAAAAGGAAACAATCACCAAAATTTGGAGGTAAACCTTATAAATAATTTGTGTTATTTTATTGTGTTTGATTTTTTTATTATAGAATAGAAGTGATAAAAATGGAAATAGTGATTTTTTATTTTAAAAAGTAAGAAATAATAAATTTAAAAAAAATTAAAGAGTGGTTAAAATGGATTCACCCCTTCCAATGTTGGATCTACAAATTCATAGACATTATTCATTATGGTGTATGTTTTTTTAATGAATTTTTTCTTATATAGGATATAAAATAATATATCAATATGTATTTATAAATATTTTATATTTTTAATTTTAATTTCACCCATTTATTTAATGAAATTTTTATTAATTTATTTAAGATAAATTTTATAATTCAATTGAGAATCTATGATCTAAAAATAAGATAGGTCATTGAACCAGATAAAGGGAGTAGGTAAATGTAAATACAATCAAATTAATTAATTTAGGATATGAAATTGGTTTTATTATTCTATTTATGTTTAATATATACACTATTATTTATCATATATTATAATTAACCATATTTTTTTAGTTAATATTAAATTATTTTAATAATATTAAATTATTTTTTTTACATTATAAACCACACTTCAAATTTTTGTTTTTATTTATAATCAACTATTTTATTTTTATTTTATATTAATGTATTTTTTATAAATTTATCAAAAATTAGTCTCTCGTTTATTTTTTATCAAAAAACAATAATCATCAAATAATTTTTTTAAAAAAATAGTCATTCTTACAATGAAATTTATAAAAAAACATAAAACCTTATAAAATAAATGTTTTAAATCATTGTTAAAGTTTTTTTGTTTCTAATACAGAGTAGATTAATCAATTATTTAATATATTCCCTTAATGGTCCAATTGATAGGACCATTCTATCTAGTATTTTTATAATTATTTATAATGATGAAAAATAGTAATCGTTAATTGGATTCTCGATGTTATTTTATCAAATTGAGGATTATGTTGATGATTAATTATATTTTTATAAAGCTTTTGAATGTTCTCATAACTGAATCGATCATATTTATTAATCATTCTGGTCAAACCAGTTTTACTATTTTATTTACTTTTTTAAAAAATACTATTATTTATAATAAATATTTAATTAATTTTAACTAATAGTATACTCATTTTAATGAAATTATATTAATTATATTTCCATTATAAACATTGTATTTGTATTTCTGTATTTTTTATATCATTAAATTTTATATTTGGTTATTTTTTATCATTTAATTGATGTATAATCCCACATTGGAAATATTAATAAAATTAAAAGATAGTTAAACATATAAGGAGAGTTGATATGGTGTCCAAATCCCACATTGAAAACTGTTTTTAGAGAATCATGAGTCATACATTATAAAATTAGGCATTGTAAGCTGTTTATTTAAGTGATATGTATTTATTAAAAGAATTTTAAAAGTTTAATTAAATATATATATTCCAGTAAAAAAATTAATTATATTTATAGAAAAAATATAAAGAATATAAAAATTGAAAAATAAAACAAAAAATAAAATCCTCCATCCCATTATCTAAAATGTCAATAGATTTTTTTTGAAATTTCATAATTCTCACAAAGAAATAATTCCTAAAATTTCAATTAAGAACTGATCGGTTGGCCTCCTATAATCCAAAACTAGGTAGTACATTTTAGAAATATGATCTAGTGATATAATATCTCAAATGGGAAGAAAATATATAAATATAGTTAGTTGATCAATAATAACCTAAATTGGATAATTACCTCAAGATGTATTTGGTAATCCCAACACAAAACCTAGGGATATATTTTTCCATTTCCACTTCAGCACTAGAAAAGGCTAAAGCATCCCTTTCAGTAATTATCATTCATCTTCAACCTGTTGAGCAGTCAATAATTTTGTGGTGAATTTTTTTATATCATTTTTCATTCCATACCATGATTAATACTCTAAAAGGTCTCTATAAATCTCAGTTCTTCCATGAAGAATAAAGAATGGATAATTGATAGCTTTAATAAATAATTATTACTTAAACTATGAATCAAAAGTTACACATTATCTTTTTCTAAATCTAATAACACCTTCTCAATAAATATTAAACCCTTTAAACTTAATCATCTTAACAAAGTCTACATTTTCTTATAAGACAGGATGCTCCTTATGAGATTTCTTAATTCCTTCTGACAGAGACTACAATACTAACATCTGTAAAAAAATAGATGAAGTTCCTAAATGTATAATTTCAAAAAAAAGTTTATATTCTAAATTTAACATGGTTAATGTAGAATTATCTTTTAGAATCAAATAATAAAGTACTTTTCTTTATTTTCCAGTATTTTATTGTATTGTGTAGTCATAATACTTAATCATTTCCATCAATATTCTTTACTTCATTTTCAACTCTTTTTGAGTGAATATATACTAAAAACATTTAGGATCATTATATATTTCACACTTTAATCCATATAAATTATGCCTCAAAATTTTTAAAGAAAAAATACAACATCTAATTTCAGATCATGTGTAGGATAATTTAACTCATGAGAGTTAAATTAATGTGAAATTTAAGTAATTACTTGATCATTTTGTATCAAAACACAACCAAGCCCCTTTAAAGAAGAATCATTATAGTTGAAGAAGAAACTATTTATGGATGGTAGGGCCAAAATTGGAGCATTAACCAATATTATTTTCAGTTCATAGAAATAATCGTCACACTCTTTCATCTAGATGAATATAACTCCTTTTTGAGTAAACTTTTATAGTGGTCTAGACAACCAAAAAATGTTTTCACCAAACCAATGGTAACCCACTAGATCGCAAAAAATTAGAATATCTATAATATTTTTAGGTCCTTTTCATTATTAAACAACTTTATTTTTAGTAGTTTTAATAGTTATACCATATTTTGGATCAATGTGGGTGGGGAAAGATATTTGTTGCAACCAAAATTCTTGCTTACTTAATTTTCCATATATCTTATTTTCTTTTAATGATTCAAAAGAAATCCTTTTATTTATTTTATGATTCTCATAAATTTTATAGTATACCAATATATCATCAATAAAAACAACCAAAAACTTATCTAAATATTCATGGAAAACTCTATTCATATGATCCATGAATAAATTAAATGCATCAGACTACCCAAATATAATAACTACCAACTCATAATGTCCATATCATGTATGAAACTCTATATTTGTAATATCTTCCTCCTTAAACTTCAACAAATCATACCCTGACATGAGATAAATCTTCGATAAATATTGTGCCCCGTGAATTTTATCAAACAAATCATTAAGATAAGTCAAAGGATTCTTATTATTAGAAGTGATATTAGTCAAGGATCTATAATCAATGAAAATACTCACTGAACTATATTTATTTTTAACTAATAAAATTGGATAACCCCATGGTGATGTTCATATATGAATGAAACCTTTATCTAGAAACTCTTGAAACTAATTTTTCAATTCTAAATGTTCAACTTCATACATTCATTAAGGGTATTTTGAAATTGGAATACTATCAGGCACTAATTAAATGGTAAACTCAACCTCCTATACTAGAATAAAACCAAACAACTCTTCAGAAAAATCCATATGTTCATTCACTACTGGAATACCACTAATTTGAATAGCTTATTTCTTTTAAATAACATGATATTTTTACTTCCACTACCATCTCTAATTAATTTCTTATCTTCTTAATATGTTATTAAAGGTAAAAAATAATTGAATATAACTTTATTTTCTCTGAAATCTATATTAGCTTGATACAATTAAATTTAATCCATACCCAAAATTATATAAAATTTTATTATATGCAATTAAATAATGTTTATAGGAAAGAACAACCATGTAATATTATTATTATTATTATTATTATAAATTTTTGTTGCTTTAATATTTTCACCAAGATATTTCCCCAAAATTTCAATCATCTTTTCATAAGGTGATATTCATTTTTTACTTGAAAATTTCATTGAAATTATTTAATGAAAATATCCATTGTCAAATATAGAATTGACATAATTTGGATAAAAAACTAACATACCTATTACAACTTCATTATATGGCCCAACATCAATCGTAGTAGTAACAAATGAATTTTCTATGCATTTTTTATTTCGATCTATATGATTTTCAAACTATGTAACTAAATTTGGAAACACATTAGAATAATTACCCAATTTATTGCTATTAAAAAATTTCACTATCGATTGGCTATATGTTCGCCCATTCTTGGATTGTTTATGACTCTTTTCATTATAGTGATGAGCCTTATGAATAAAACTTACTACCCCAATAACACTTTCCAGATCCCATCTAACATTCCCTAAATTTTTTAACACACTTGGAACTTGTTTTGGGCTTACCTTCAGACAACGTAATAAGATACTTATCTATTTCTTTCCACCTTACTAATATATTAAATTTATCATATGGATAAATATAAGTGTGAGTAAACTCCATATCAACTTTCTCAGACCAATGAAAAAAATTCACATAACTTTTAAATTCTACTAATCCCAACGCTCTTAATAATATTGGTTTTAATCATATTTAAAAATCTATTAATTTTACTACCATTGTCTCAAATTTAATTCAGTGCATTCCAATCCAATATTATAAAATGTTCTTCATATTCAGTTGTGAAATCTTTATCTTTTTTCCCTAATTCCAAGAATTGTTTCGTGGTCCAAAGTTTAACATCCTCAGGGAAATATTTTTCCTAAAAAATATTCTTAAATTTATTCCATTCAATGGAATAAATATCCTTTCTCTCACTTAGTAATTGATCAATAAATACCACTATTGATTAGTTTCACCTTCAAAATGATAAATTGAAATAGATAACTTTTGTTGTTCTAAACATCACATTGCATCAAATATCACTTCTAGTGAATTTATCCATCCTTCATCTACTACTAGATCTAATAATCCATCAAAATTCAAAGGGTATTGTTACATAAAAAGATCATTTATCGATATGTTCCTCTATGGTAAATTTATTATCTCTATAACATGAACACTAATACCATTTATTTTCTGTGTCAATTGATCTTTCATTGTAAAAAAAATTCTTTTCCGGTTCCAACCATTCCAAGATGGTAATTTGGAAGGATATTTTCCTATTTAAAACTTCTTGATTCAAAATACATGATTCCTCTATGGTAAAACATTCCAAATATACATATATTATATGAAACTAAATTGTAATAATTAAATTAAATATAATGTCATCTTAACCATAAATTATTATCTTTTGAAGTTATTCTATTAACATTATCTTAAACTATAAAGTTGTTTGAAAATTTTTTATAATAGAATATATAAGGATATAGACTTAAACAATTTTAGTCAAGAATTCGATTTCTTACATTTCAAGGACCCTTATGGTTTAAATTTTAATGATTTGGTCTTAAATTTTACCTAAAACTCCATACACTACAAAGTAGGCACATCTATTCAAAATCCGCTTTTCCATAATATAAAACTTTTAAAATGAAACATATTTTATTTTCATTAAAAATATTCATGACTTTTAACTAGAATTATTCTTTATTATTATACATTTTTAAACTTTATGAAAAAAATTTAAAACATGGGATGAGTAAAAATAACATAGTATGAAAAATATAAGTCAGAAATATTTTAGTTTAGTGAAAAACATTAAAACCCATGAAATGGTTACATTTTTTATAATATTCTTTTATAATATGAAATAAATCATATCCACATTAAAAACATACACTTTTTTCTAAAATAAAACCTTTTAAGACCATATCCAGAATATATAATCCCATTTAGGAAAAATAAAGCATTATATTCATAATTTTTATCAGAAATAACCGCATCCTAATTAAATGTCACGAACCAGGCCGGATCGTCATCTGACCCAACGCCCGACCCGGTCCGCGACGTGGCCCGAAGGGCGTTCCCGATCCCCACGGGCTGGAAACTAGTGTCGGGCATCAAAACAAACCAGTTGGGAACGGTTTGGCCCATGAAAAAGATAAATAAACATAAACTGAACAAGCAGATAAATAAAGGAAAATAAACTGAACAATGTGGCAGTAGAAAAAGGAATAAACAAAGAAACGTGACATACCTCAGGTGACCCCGTGGATCACTACAGTACGACAACCACACTCGCTCCCAAAATCTATCCAAGACTGAAACCTACAACTGAAAAGTAAAGTAGGCATGAGCACCGAGATGCTCAGTAGGAAAGCCAAAAATAACCACGTCCTATGCCTCCGCCTTTATTAAGAAATCCAACTATGCCAATTTGAAAATAAGATATATTAAAATAATGTTTTCCCTTCTTTTCAAATTCAAGTAATGAGTTTCCATTTTCAAATAAAGCATTTCACTCTTACTACATTTCCAAAATAGGTTCCAAGCGTGCACTAACACTTCAAAATGAAAAGAAACCAGTTTGGAATAAAATGTGATTTTTACAAACAAGACATCAGGTATGAAACAAGTGAAAATAAAGTTACATCACAAGCAGCATGTCACAAATGAGCACCATGGGTAATCCCTATAGGTACCTAGAACAAGTGGGAACCTAGAGACCTCGTACCTCAGTGAAACGTGGCTTAGAAGACCATGACCCTCAGAAAACGTGGCTTAGAAGGCCACGACCCTCAGAAAACGTGGCTTAGAAGACCACGACCCTAAAAAATTCATATATTTAGTTAGTGTTGTTGCATTAATCCTTCTAGAAAAACTGGGACGAACCCCTGCCATGTCATCTAGCGTACTAGTCCTGGTCACCCACCTAGATACTCGGGTTTCCCATTGTGCTCTATTTCAAATGGTGGTGAGTTTTCTTTATTAAGCAATCAAACAAGTACATTACACTTTCTTTATCTAAAACTCATTCAACCTTTAACCACTGCACTCCCTACTTAAGTGAATTCCCCCTCTTTACATCACACAATCACGCACAAGCCATTACACTAGGCACATATCACAAACCACTCATTAACACTTGCATCACATTTTATTTTCAAATTTAGGGGAAAGACTCAAAAGGGGTTTTCTATTTTCACAAACCAAATCTTAAAGTGCCAAACGGGCCTCAATAGAGGTTTTTCTATTTTATAAAACATTCTTAAGATGCTAAACAGGCTTAATTACAAAAATGGAACACTTTTTACAATCAACCAGCCAAAAGGCCAAACACCTTTAGAAATACCTCTTACCAATTCAAAACCACTTAAGAAATCAATTTCTCAAGAAAAGTCACTTAAGACCAACGGCTTTGAAATACATTATCAATTTTCCAATACAAGGTATAATAGTTTCTAGAAACCGAAATCAGGTTCCATGGCATGTGTATATATCATAGTGTAAAACATGTTTTTAAAACAATCAAGCAATTATGGATTTCAAATTAAAAGCTTAGGCATAGGGTACCTACCTCAAACATGTCGTTATTTGTCGACGGCCACTCGAACCGACACTTGGCGCACACACGCACATGCATTTATACATATATATATATACACCCCAAGCTGCATTGCACATATTCCCCGCTCCATGAGGGAATATGTACAAAGAGGGCATATATATATATATATATGTCTTACCCTGTGCACGTACATGTAAGATACCCCAAACCAGTGGCCCCAAACCACCGTAGTAAGGCCCAACACGCTACACAAATAATTTAATAAAACCATTAAACACTTAAACAATCCATAAAGTGTTTCAAATTAACACCTCAAGGGTTTTCACCAACGACGCGCCACTTACATAACTCATAAAACTCATTGAAAATATTTAAAAAAAAGCACAAAACAATTTAACCATTTCCAAAGGCCATTTCAAATCGTCACATAAACCGGAGCCAATTCCAAAACATGTATTCCATTGTTTAAACCATTTCCAAAACAATTTTTTCACCATCCAAACAATTTAAATAAACCATTATGCAATTTATAAAACAATGCAAGGAAACACCTCACTGCCTCACACTGAGAAAATACCCAAAATCCCCTCTTTAGAAACAAACGCACACTAAAAACCTTTAAAAAATTTAATTAAAACAATTTTGCATCCTTAAAAATTATTTAAGGTATCGTACTAAATTTTCATAAACCAAATTTTAAAGATTATAACATAGCTTTGCACACAAAACCAACTTCAACCATCTTTCATTACCAGATGCACACAACGCCACATTAAGAACAAAATATTTACCATTTATACAAAATAATAAACTAACTACACAACTTAAAAAACACTATCAATTGACCAGATACAAAGTTCTCAACAGAAACACACGCATACCATAATAACACACCGCCAAACAAAACAAACGCCAACTAAATTATTTTGAAAACTAGTTTCGCACCAAATAGATAAAACATAGAACACCAAATTTATTTAAGCAAGTAAACATAATTCACCACATAAACACAATTCGCACTCACCAAATTAATTAAAGAACATCTTAAATTAATTAAACAAGAAAATTAATTGATAAAACAAAACTTATATGCGGAGGCACTTACCATCGGTGTCGAAACATCGAATTCTGATGCAAAACTTTGATCGTGCACCAAATGCATCCCAAGCAACCACAATTTGACCCTAATTCAAACGTTTGAAACAAAATCAACAAAACCAAACCAAAAATGGAAAGCATAAAAACAGAAAACCCTAACCTGGAACTCTACTACATGAAGAAGACAACCCGTGCCGGGGGTCGCGCACGCAAGGGGGGGTCCGGCCGGAGGTGTTGCGTGCCGATGGGAGTTGCGCGAGGGGGGGTGTCTCGCGAGCAGGAGGGGGGCTGCCGGTCACGGGGTGCGTCGGTGGTTGCTCGCTGGTGAAGGAGGTAGGCGCACCGTAGGCCCCTCATCCCGAGGGGGTAGCACGCTGGGGTTCGGTGCGAGGCGGGTAGCAGGCGGCGGTGCGAGGCGAGCTGGAAGAGGGGCGTGGGGCGAGGCGAGCCGGAAGAGGGGCGTGGGGCAAGGCGATCCGGAAGAGAGCGCCGATATGGTGGTGCATGTTTCCAGAGGAAAGCCGCGGGAGGGAGGCCGGGTGAAGGTGGGGTTCGCCGAAGAAGGAGGGGGGGTTAGGGTTCGGCGCTGGGGGGAAAGAGCAGCGTGACGAGGGAGGGTGTGGGAGGAAGGAAAAAAATAAAAATAAAGAAATAAAAGAATGAAGGGAGAGGGGAAAAAAAGAAATAAAAGAAAATGAAATGAATTAAAATGAAATAAAAATAAATAAATAAAATGAAATAAAAATAGATAAATAAAATGAAATAAAAATAAATAAATAAATAAAATGAATAAAATCAAATAAAATAAATAAATGAAATTTGAAGGAATAAACAAATTCCTAATTAATAATAACAAAATAATATTATATTATTTATTAATGTTAGACACCACACATGGTCACGTACGCGGTCGCTCGCCTAGCCACGCTCTCAAAAAACTAACAAATTTAATTCAAAAACATTTTCTTACCAAGGATGGACACTGCGCACGGTCACGCACACAGTCGCGCGCCAAATAACAACCCAAGTGTGTGTGTATATATATATATAAACCGGTTCAAACTGAAAATTTAAAAATGAGACCCAAAATAATTAAAACAAAGTATCAGGCATTGCTAAGTCAATACGCACATTTATCAGCTACACAAAACTCAAGTCGAGTCCATCACGCATCTCGACATAACAAATTTAATGCCAAATAAAATTATAGAATAAGAATAAAATTAAAAGTCATTTCCATAGTGCGGATTCCGGGTGTGACATTAAATCTATAATATATACCTCTTTCGTTAACTACCTCATTCTTTCCTATGAAGAAAAGTAACATTACCCAATGCATTATAGATCAATATTGGGCTAAACCTCCATATGAGTTATATCAGGCTCACCCATCATATAAGATGAATCAGTCTCACCCATAATATAAGATATATTAAGCACACCAATCATAATCTATAAAGATCAGTTACCATATCATGAATAAAAAATTTTATTCTTACACCTTTCCGTCAAAATACCTTTAATTTTTTTATCCTATATGAAAAACATTTTCAGATATCAAAGTATCATTTCTTTTTGAAAATACAATTTCAAAACTAAAATACCGAAAAAGAGAAGGTTTTTCTTTTAGGAAAATATGGAAGTTTATATAAGAACACATATATAAATTAATGGTTGTGGTGGAGTGAAATTGTTTTACACTGTATATGTTAAAATAGAACATTCTTTTTTACTTTTATAAAGAAAGTAAAACCTTTATACATAAAATACATAGAGATGTTTTTTTAAATACCTTATAAATAAATTAAAATGTCATAAAAATTAATTTATAATTTATTAATTTCCATATAAGTACATACATAAAATAATTTAAAGAATATGGACATCAATGAAAAAGATATGTAAAATAAATCCTTAAAAAATTTAAAATGATGTTTTATGTTAAAGTGTCTCTTACCTTGAGTGTGACACAACAATTTTTTTATCTTCATAAATAATAAACTTATGTTAATTATTATCTTAATTAAGAACTATTTTAATTTTTATTATTCCTTTTATTCTATTTATTTTCATTTTATACTGAATTACTTAATCATTTATGTCCATGTCAGATTTTTTGATAATATTTGAATCATATATCTAAAATGATTGTGGTAGGTTAACTATAGTCAAAGATATAATTATTACATAATCTAAATAATAATAATGAACTAATTATTATTTTAATACATTAATTATTCTTATAAAATCAACCATGAAATATATTTATGAAAAATGAATTACATTACAATCATGGGGATGGTAAATCGTACGTACATATGAGTAATGTTTCTATTTTACAATGATCTTGATGGAAAAGAGTGTAAGAATTATTTTTGTATTTCTTGAATTATGATTATATGAAAAATATACTATGATATCCTTAAATAATAATTTGTATATCATCCATGTGATTTGGTGATGAAAAACTAATCAAATCACTTTTTGGAGATGGTAGTACACACATACGCACAAATGACATTATCATTTCTCAATAGATATAATGTTAAGAAATTAGATGATGTATTATCTATAAAAAAATGTTAATTATTTAATTAATATCATATATATTATCTAAATCCATCATAATAAATATCCATGATAGGCGTTGATGGAAAAAAACACATCACTTCAAGGAGGTGGTCATCTACACATACGCACGATTGAGGTTTTCATTTCCCATATGATAGAAAGGGTGATCAAAAATAGAAAGTACCATAATATTAGTATATATATGGTAATGATGTTATAATTTCATCATGTTTAAATTATATTTGAAGGATGTTGAATAATAAATTATCACGACCCATCCCAATGGGGAATATCTTGTGACTCCCCAATCCAGCCTCCAATAGGCCAGGGACTGGTGACTAGAACTGAGTAGGAATATTATTAACATGTGAGGAATTTCATAATTAACTATATACATGCATACATCTCCAAGCCCACAAAATTTTGAAATGTAAAAAAAACTAAAAAATAAATGCATACATCTATATCCCACAACCATAGTACATTAAGAAGTGATGTAACGTAAAATAGGGCCAAATACAATCCCCCCACAATAAATTTTGTAACATAAGTAAAACCTGAAAAGAAAGGTGCTTGGACTGTTTTCTGAAATACAAAAGAACATACCTTGGTCTATCCAGTCTCACTAAGAACTGTATGGTCTTGGTCTTTCTAGGAATCTATCAAAATATTGATTGTCTTCATAAGACACGAAACGTGTGGGAAAATCCAGTGACGGTTGAGTATTACAATACTTGGTAGGACACCCAAAAACCAAAAAGCATACAACAAAGTAAATTACGGTCATCTCTACATAGGTATATGTATACAAAACATATAACAAGAATATATAGATATATTCAATCTAAGAAACACAGTATAGAGGTAATCCATAAATATAGTATATCTTCCTAGGATTCTAGCTTGAAGATTCCAAAAAGTAGTCATTTGGGAGTACACACTCCTGAGTCTGATATCATTGATGAGGTACATTTGAGAGGTGCTTCTCTTCAGGTATTATGATGATAAAGATATGTTAATAGTCCGAAGAGAATGTGATGCATATATGAGGATCACTTCCAAGGCCATAGGGTGATTCCAAAAACTCAATCTGGATTAACCTGTTATGTATAGAATCAACACCCATTTAGTGTTGGTCATATCGATACCAAGAACTCAACCTATGGAACAAAGAATAATAGAGGATCCCACTCCAAACCTCTTGGATGGGGGGTCCAAAAACTCTCTCCAGGAAGTCCTTCTGAAGGTATCGTAGTCCTAGGAGTTAGAAAATTATTCGCACTGACCTTCAGAGAAATGATAAAGGGAACAAACCCTAATGAAAATTGTCCATGGTATGAAGGAAATTAGATTCAATCCAAGAAGAAAGGGTTATATGTAGGGTATTAAGGGTACACGTCATGTCCCTTGACCCCGAGTACTACGTTTGTAAATTTACAGTGTCTTTATCTTGTGTTTACATAGTAATACATGGTATGTAGGTTGCTCGTGTATTCTACCCATGTATCATTACATGGCTCCAGCTCATGTATGTCTACCCCTGTACCAGTACACTACTTAGCATGTATACCAGTACATGGCTTGGCATGTGTACCTGGTCTAGGTCATGTCGTGTGGGGGAGTACATTCCATATAGGCAACCCATGTATTCCACCCCATGTTTTTGTTCTTTCCCATGTAAACACCAAGTCATCCAATGGGGATACACGCAGTGTAGTAAAGAACTAAATTTTATGTTTATCAGGTTTTATTATAACCTTTATTCTTCCTCCCGCTCACCCTGGTCAATCCTTCAGTCTCCCATCCATCTACTATTGTTCCATGAAACTCAGGATTCATCCTCATATATACATTCCATCATTCAATCAATGAGATTCAGTACTTTGATCAACTTGGAAAACAAGATTCTTTCTATTCATTGTTTTGTGCCGATGAACATGAAATCAACACCAACCATCATTTGATCTGTTGCCGCAACCACTGTTGCACCTCCTTCGAGTTGTACCGATTTTGGATATATGATTTCATATCATTTCACCAAGAATAAAATGTGAAATTATCAATTGTTCAAAGGATTGTTGAACCATGATGAAAATGAAGAAAATCGTGAAGAATGGTGAATCAGGGGAGAAAATCACAAACCAAATCAAGAAGGATGAAACCTAATTGACATTCATGTCAATTGTGGTTCATCACTACTAGAATAATAAACTAATCAATAAATATATTAATGAAAAATAATACAGCCTCCCAATTAACCCTGAAATCATACCCATCTCACATAATGATTGATCTGTGGGCTAATTTGTTCCTTTATTTAGTCCACATTCATTTAATAAATAAAGTATGGGGAAAAAATAGAAACACATTCCCTAGCTCAATTTGGATTATTCACTAACAAAGAATGATTTTTATATCGTCATCATTGTCAAGATCCATATAATCAGTTGTGCATTAATTTTCGATCTATGATTTGTTTTTGTATGTTCGAGAGATTTCTTCAAAGCTCTCCTTAGCAATCCTTCTGATTCTCCAAGGTTATGAGGCTAACCCTATGATTTTAACCCAAGGATCAATTTAAATAGGAAATAATCACTACATCAAATAAATATAATAAACTAATTTTATTCAATTATTTTATTCATTTTATTCCCATAATAACTTTTTTAAAAATGACATGTGATGACCAATGTTAGGTCCCTCCTGTGGTAAAACCATCATTCTAACCTCAAAGATACCCTTAGATTTCTGATTTGGGAACCTGTTTAAGTTTTATACCACTTTGTAAGGAAAAATTCATGTGCATTCTTTTAAATATATTAATATATTTCAAACATTTATTTCAGACACACCGGGTCTTGGAATTGCACACTGTCTCAATGCCTTGTCTCAAAATTAATCCATATAATATTTAAAAATAATACATGGAAAATATGATACATTAAACTCTCCCCACCTTAGGGAATTACTTTCTGAAAATCTAAAACAATATCTACTCAAAAGGGTGATAGTATTGAGAATGAATCTGAGCATCCCTTTAGCAAGTTCTCTCCAAGAGATTCTCATGCTCTACCAGATACACAATGAAAGAATTTATCACCAATGAAGAATCCTCTATAGTTGATCCTTGATATCCACTTGGTAATCAATAAAATTCTCTCCATCCTCAATGTCCAGCTCTCCCTAATTGATAACATGTGATTGACCATGAACATACCTCCTTAGTTTTGACTCATAGAATACATAGTGTACCTCGTCTAATTTTGAAGGTAGCTCTATGTGGTATGCTACCTTTCCAACTCTATGAAGTATATTAAAACTAATGATGAACCTTAGAGATAGTTATTTTATTTGACCAAATATATATAATCCGTATGAAGGTGAAACCTATAGGAGAAAATGGTCTCCTTCCTAGAACTCCAAAGGCCTTCTTCACATGTAAAAATAAGACTTCTGATAGCTCTTCAGAGTCTTCATCTTCTCCTAGGTGATCTTCACCTTCTGATTTGTTGCCTGCACCATCTCTGGGCCCATGAGTACTGAATCTCTTTAGTCAGCCCATCAATGTGGTGACCTATAGGGTTTCCCCTACAAAGCCTCAAATGGATCCATACTGATGGTGGAATGGAATCTGTTTTTTTTAAAAAACTCCACCAGTGGTTGGTGATCCTCCCAACTATGGAAAAAGTCTAACATGAAATCTCACAACATGTCCTCTAGAACCTGAATGGTTCACTCTGTATGGACATTATTTTATGGGTGAAACACTATGAAAAAGCATAACTGGGTCCCAAATTACTTCTGAAATTCCTTCCACAAATGGTATGTAAAGAGAGCCTCAAGATCAGAAACAATCGTCAATAGAACTTCATGGAGTTGAACTATCTCTTGAACGTAGAGGTGTCTCAAGGACTCTATTGATCTCTTCTCTCAAATAGATAGGAAGTGGGATGACTATGTGATTGGATCTATGATCACCTAGATAGAATCATGTCCCTTGTAAATATGTGGTAAGACCATCATGAAGTCCATAGATATCTGATCTCACTTTCATTCCAGCACCTCAAGGGGTTGAGATAAACCTATTGGAAATTGGTTCTCAACCTTCACTTGATGAAAAGTAAGGCTTTGAGAGACAAACATTGCAACTCATTCCTTCATACCAGGACACCAAAATAGATGTTGAAGGTCCTAGTATATCTTTTCCACACCTGGATGTATGACCAAAGGGGATGTATGATCCTCCATCATAACCCCATACTGAAACAGCACTGGTACCTTTATGAATCCTCATAAACGAACGATGTTCTCCCCACCTTTAGAAAATCCATCAGGAGAATGCCCTATGGATATCTGAGCATGCAGGGTCTCATAGTTAGTACCCCCAATTTGTGCCTCCATAAATCACTATAAGAGTGGAGGGGTCACAACCATCGACTGGAGGTAAGCTGCTCCATCTCAATCCACAAAGGATAACTAAAACTAGGCTAACTAATTTGACTCTTCATTCAACATATTTGAACTATTTCTCCTACTGAGAGAATTCTCTACCATATTCCCCTTCTTATGAGTATAGACAATTTCAAATTCATAGTCCTGTAATAACTATATCCATCACTTTTGTCTCAGGTTAATATCATTTTTAGAGTAGATATACTTGAGACTCTTGTGATTAGAGTACATTATAAATATCTCCCCATTAGGTAGTGTTGTCGCATATTTAAAGTAAAAACTACCACTCCTAATTGATGATCATGGGTCATGTAGTTCTACTCAAATGGTCTCAAATATTGTGAACCATAGGCTTTTACATTTTTCATCTACGTAATAACACAAACAACCCCAGTTCATGATGCATTGAAAAACACTACCTAGTGACACCCTCCTCCACCAATATCATGATTAAATCACTGTTCAAAATCTACCTCAACTACTGAAAATATTGTTTCCACTTCATTTCCACAAGAAAGGGTTCTCCTTTTGATTCAAAGTTAGCATGGGTTATGATATTCTAGAGAAATCAGTTATGAATCTCCGATAATAGCATATCAACCCAAGGAATCTATGCACCTCTATCATGCTCTTAGGTGGTTCTCAAGTAACACTACCTTAACCTTGGCTAGGTCAACTACCACTCCATCTACTAAGATAATGTGTCCTATAATGTGGACTCATTGAATCCAGAATAAAACTTCAAGAGCTTTATGTAAATCTATTACTCTCGGAGTACATCTAGAACTATCCTTAAGTGTCTCGTGCACTCCTCATCATATGTTGAGTACGTAAGGATATCATAGATGAAGACCACTACAAACTAGTCTATGTAAGGATAAAATATTCGTTTCATGAGTCCCATGAACACTTATGGGGAATTCATCATGCCAATTGGAATCACTAAGTTCTCAAAGTGATCATAGAAACATTAGAATGTCATATTCGGTATATCCTCGTCCTATAATCATAACTGGTGATAGCCTGATCTGAGGTTATCCTTAAAAAACCATCATGCCTCAATCAACTAATCTAATAGGTCATCCATCCATGGATGTGGATATGTATTCTTCACGGTCTCCTAGTTCACGAATTGGTAGTCCATACATAACCTCAAGATCTTGTCTGCCTTATTGGAAAAATATGGGGTTGCCCAGGGCAAAACCTTGGGTCTCACAAACCCCTTCCATTACAATTCCTCCAATTTTACCATCATCTCGTGAAGCTCTATGAGTGACATCTGATATTCTAATGTAGATATCAGTTTCATCAGTGGGAGTAGATCAATGCATAATTCTATCAATCGGTGAGGAGGTAAAGCTTGAACATATTCAAGAAATATTTCCTCATAATCCTCCACCACTATAGGAAACTAGGAACTCAAAATTGACACTTCACCAAGAGTTAGGATAGACAACTAATGAGTAATAAAATTCACCATCCTATGCATGAGTTTAACCTATGTTTCATGGGTTTCCTTTTCACTAAAAGAAGAAAAACCTGGGTTTTTCACTGTTGAAACACTACACCCTTCACCTAAAGAATTAAATTTGAGCATGAAATGTTGATAACCAATCCATACAAAGAATGACATTGTAAGGAATCAACACTATTACCAAGAGGTTCCAACCAAAATACTCACCTAAAAGAGTTAGGTCACACTGTTGACATAAGTGTGTGATCTCTGGGTCTTCCCCAGTAGGAGTCTCCAAGCATAAGGGTTGATCCAATAGTTCAAATGGAATCTCTAACTCTTGTACAAAGTATGTGGAAATAAAGGAATGATTGTCACCTATGTCTATCAGTATAATGAAAATATTTGAAAAGAAACATATCGTACCATGAATCATTTCTAGATCTCTTGGGTCATAAGCCTCAACTACCTGCAATTGTCCTCACCACTTTCCTTCAACTGCCTAAGATTGTCGTGGACCATCTTTGGGTGGTGGTGTCAACAATTCGAAATTTCAGTGTCCTCCTTCCACTCTCCCAGCTCCTCTACCACATCTATCAACCTGTAGATATTCCTTCTCATATTATTGTATCTTCCTTGGTGGTCCATCCATAGTTTTTCTATTAGCAGTAAAATGGGTCGGAAAATCTAAATCAAGATATCTCCTTCCAACACATGAATAGAACTACCTCTCTCTAGGCTGACTGGACCCACCTTGTAAACCATGAACTGCAGATACCATGTTCTAGGACATCGTCTTGAAACGTCTCTCACATCTTGGCCCCTGTGACTGATGTCATCTCCCAACTATCAAGGTCTCTTGTCCTTCTTTCCCACTACTGATAGTCACTTACTGTATCTTCTCAACCAATAAGCTTTCAGCCACCAAGGCCAACTCAAGCACCCTATCATAAGTAGGAATTCACATAGGTATAACATTGGATCATAGGTATCTAAATAGATCTCACTCAAAGGTTTGAGCCCTAAATAACTGATCTCAAACCATATCTATCGAGTACCAAGAGATATCGGTAAACCTCAATGAATACTCAGATATTATCATGCCACCTTGCTGGAGCTACAGAAGCTCATGGATATGCATGTCTCTTAGCATAACTGGTGATAAATCATCTTTGAAGAGATGATCGAACTATGTCCATGAAATAGTCACCTCATCATAAGTTTGGGTAACCAAACTCCACCATCATTATATAAATCCATGAATAACGATTTCAACCAAGACCACCATCTAATCTTCTGGTCCCCTAACTAGATGGAAAAATTACGGCATGCCTCAAGCCTTTCCTTAACTACTTGTGGATTAGGATCACCTTAGAACCTAAAGGGTCTCTTCCTCTGAAACTCATAAATCGCACTCATCATGCGCACCTCATATGATGGTACTAAAGGTACCATGTGTTTCTTTATAGCTGGTGGTATGGCTGGTACACCAGCTGGAGGTAACATCTCATGAACTGGTCACCGCATCGAAGACTCGTCGCTGAGGGGGTCATACTCATGATCATGATTCTTAATCCTAACTGGTATTAGTTTCATATGAATCCTTAATGTAAATAATATGTACCACAGTTAATGAATATATATGGAGAGTTGGCTCAAGAATGACATGGAAAAAACAACTCATTCCTATATGATGCATGTACCATTTTTCCCTAAAAACATTTTTCCCACGTACCGAGTTGAAAACAAGGTGACCAAAGTCCTGCTGTATGGATATGTCAGTCGGTGCACCAACACTAGAGTCCCTGGCCAGAAATCCAATCTTGAAAAACATAACATCATTTCCCTAAACCAATCTTATATACTCCTAGTCTTAAAGTAGAACTATCCCCTCTAATACCACTCCTTCATGACTCATCCTAGGGGAGCCCATTCTTGGACTCCCAAATCCCAATTCCAATAGTCTAGGGGCTGGTGACCATCATCGAGTAGTAATATCACTAACATGGGTGGCATTTCCTAAGTACATGTACACACACACACATATCCAAGCCCAAAAAATGCTGAAATATATAAACAAATGAAAAACCAATGCATTCATAATTATACATCCCACAACTAGAGTATTATAGGAAGTGAGGTAAATTAAAATAGGTCCAAATATAATCCAACTAGAAATAATTGATTATTCAAAGAAAATTTGAACCGTGGGGAAAAGAAGAACACCATGAAGAATGGTGAATCGGGAAGGAAAAGAACAAACCAAATCAATAAGGATTAACCTTGATTGATGTTAATATCTATCTTAGTTCCTTACCTTTATAATGATTAATAAATCACGCAACAATTTAATTATAAAGATTATAATCTCCCAATAAACCCTGAAATCATACTCATCCCATATAATGATCGATCTGTGCGCATATATGTTCATTGATTTGTTCCACATTCATAGAATAAATCATGAATGAGTAAAAAAATAGAAACACTTTTCATACCTCAGTTTGGATTGGTCACTAATGAAGAATCGTCATTACATCATCATCATTGGCAATATCTGTCGAATCGGTAGCACATTGATCATCCATCCATGATCTGTCGTTGTCTGTTCGAGATAATTCTCAAAAGATCTCCTTAGAGATACTTTGGTGTCTCTAGGGATATGTGGTTAACCCTAGTATTCTGACCCAAGGATCCTTTTTAATAGGAAATAGTTGTTGTGTCAAAAAAATAAAAATAATAATTTTATTCAATAATTTTATTCATTTTATTTTCGCAATAACTTTTTCACAAACGATCAGCACTGACGAATTTTAGTTTGCGCCTAGCGTTAAACCATAATTATGGCCTCAATTGTACCCTCATATTTATGATCTAGACACCAGTTTAAAATTTATTCCACCTTTTCAAGAAATGTGTGTGCACGTGATTTTAAATATTCTAATATATTTCATGCATTTATTCCGGATACACCGGGCCTTAGAATCCAATGTCGTCTCAATTCCTGGTCTCAAAATTAATCTATATAATATTAAAAAATAATACATTAAAAATTTAAGACATTACAGAAATAAAATTTCAATAGGTTGATTAGAACTTATACCTTATCCTCAAACAATCTCTTTGGTTTACACATTAAGCCCATTAGGTTTGGTATTTTAGTGATACCAAGACCTCTAGGATGTGATGAGTAAATTTATGGATACTCTTGTTTTGGGATTAGATGAACTAGAGTGACCAAAAAGGTTTAGTAAGTTATTAGAGGAGGTGACCTTTTATAAGTCAAGGGAGGGAACTTTTTGAATTACATAAAGTATTAAATTAATAAAAAATAATTTTCAGGGAAAATTGATTAAAATTTATATAATTAAGAGATGGGTCAAGTATGGGACAAAATACTCTAATACAATAAATTTTGGGCAAGTTTAGATTATTTTTTTACAATTATCTCTTTATTTTAACCCATCATTAACCCTTTTGACAATTATTGTGATATCAATGTTTTTTAGACTTTAAGGGTCATAAAAGTTACAATAATGGGAAAAATGACCCATAAATGGACTGTGGTTGATAATTTAAACCATATATCATTTACATGGATAAATATTGTATTTTTATACACTTTAAATTATTTTAAAAAAAATATTGGTCATTATAAAATATTATTAATAATTTTTTTTGAACTAATCATTTAATATGAATATGAAAACAACATGACTAAAAAGGAATTAAAATATGCACTTTTCACATATCCATAATATTTTATATTTATCTATTGAATTAATGGGACCACAAAAATCATCTAAATAATATTAATTTTATAATTTTTAAAATAATTTACAATAATTTTCTACTACTTGCTCAAGAACTATGTATGTGTTGCATAAGCATTTAAGGAAATTATAAAATCACTAAAAATTAAAAATAAATATACATGATAAAAAAATTTATATTTCAAATAACCATTTATAAATAGAGATAAATTCTTTGTATCCCAATAAAAATATATATATTGATATTAAAACCAAGAGAGTGGTATTTTTAATACCTTATTTAGAATTATATTAAGGTCACAATCAAAGTAATGTGGCAAGAACCTGGATCATTTTAAATCCTTTGATCTTCAAGGTTGAAAAAAACTTATCCAATGAGATAAAGAGATGTTTTTGGGATACTTTTAGGCCTGATCACATTATTTTTAACCTTAATAACCCAATTTACCCTTATCAATGTGATAAATATTAAAACAAGACCTATTTTACAAATTTGGACCTCTTGATTCAAAATTTTCAATTCATTTTTCAAGATTCAATTTATATAAGTAGAAGAAATTTATTTAAATTTCAACTCACAAAATGTGATGGAAAAAATTATTTTGTAAAAAGATACTTTTCTAAGTACAAAAATGTTTTTATACAAAGTTCATGTATAATGTTGAATCCAAAAAAAATATTGGATTAAATATAATCAGAATAAACTAATAAAAAATATAAAAAATCCCAAATAGAATGTTACATTATAAATACCTAAAAATAAAATACAATTTTAAATAAAAATCACTATGTTTTACTATTCACTAAAAAATCAAAATTTTCAAAAAAAATTATAAAAATTTCACACTATGATATTTTTGGTATGATTATTTCAAAAATTAAATTCATTTTGTCAAATTAAAATTTTAAAATTTATAAATAATAATTTTTAATAAAAACATATAATATAAATAAATGAGTTTAATAAGAATAAAACTATTTCCTTTTTTTATTGAAAATTTACTTAATATTATTATAATGAATATAACTATACAAAATATTATTCGGGAATACTAGTAAGGCATGAAATTAATTATTAACTTTACCTGGTGTGTTACATGTCAGCCCATCACTATGGGTTTCCTCCTACAGTCGACCACCACGGTCGATTTTCCATGAATATTTAAAAGAATTAACATTAAAATTATAATCTTATTTTGGTATCCAATCACCAATACATATACCCTACCTTATTAGTAATCGGGTATTGCCTTTAAAACAAGAAAATTACCTGAACCTAATTAAAGGGTACTTGAATCCTATTTAATAAGGTCAAGTATAATCAGGGACTCTTTAAATGGGTACCCATTTCCATCCCTACTGATATTAGGTTTTAATTGGGTTTAGCATAAAAAAATATAAAAAATAGAAATAATAAATATAAAGAGGTATTTAAATAGTTTGAAATTTTAAATTGGTATTGAAATTTAGGATTAGTTTACAAGTAAATGGGTATTAAACAAGTTTGGATTCAGTTATTTTTTAAACAGTTTTAGATTCAATTGCAAATATTTGTTGGCAACCCTACATGGGAAAATAAAGACTATTTTTAATGGATTTTAGACTCATTTCATATGGTGATATGTTATTTTATGATATATGGGAACTACAAGAGGGAGGTGAATTATAGAAAAAAACCAACTTATAATTTTTCTTTCACACTTGATTATTTAGTTGATCAAAGGTATTTCCAATCACTCTGAGTTATCAATGTAAAAATATAAAAGTAGTACAAGAATGGTGTAAATGAATGATTCTGTAGTTAGAAAACTAAATCATGATAAATCATAAAAACCCAATGGTAAATAATAAATTGGATTAAAAATAATTTTTTGATTATAAAATGATAATCTAGATAAATCTCTAAATGAATTCTAGTTAGATAAGTCCTTACTTTTAGACCAAAGTATGATGTTGATTGGTAGACCAAATCCAAGGTATCTATGTTTCAAACACTGAATCATATTTAATTAATCTAGTTAGAAACAACATGTTCATCACCTAAAACTTATTTAAAAAACTTCTATACGAAGTTTTCTCTATCCCAAAGAACCTATTTGATCATAAATGATTGGAAAAAAGTACAAGAACCACAGAATTCATCAAACTTATCATCTTCTATGAAAAACACTCCAAGACTTATAGCTTCACTGATCATAATTATCAAAAGTAATAGATTCCACACTGAAATCTATTAATTCATAAAGATTCAAAAAATGAAACAATCATAAAAGAAAAATTAAGAAAATTACAATAAATTCTCATCAAAACATATCTATTATAAAATCACACTAAATGAAAAAACAAATTGAAGCACCCTAGGAAATGATAGAATGTATATTCCAATGTTAATGAAAGTTCTTGAAAATTAGTATTTTAATCTATTTCTTTAATCCCTCAATTGAATTTTTGGATGGAGTTGTTGCAAACTACAAAGGTAAAATTTTTATTTCTCTAGTTTGAGTTACAAAAAAAATTAAATCGTTTTCATCTATTAATGAATGTATCTTCACATTTCAATGAGATAGTAATCATTCCTTCATCATCATCATCGGGTCCATTTTTGTTGAATGAATAAAAGAACAATAAGAACAACAGGAAGCACATTTGGCCTAAGGAGGCCTAAAATGGTGCAGGCCAAGGGCATCCCCTTGGATCAAATACACACCCTCTGTATTGAAGAAGGATATGTTAGAAAAACTGATGACTTTAGGTGATTATTAATCTTGGGAGGTGAGATGATTCTCTACCTTGTTTCCTTCTTTCCAAGTGTGAGTGACCTTTCTTCCATTATTGAGAATAGATCTTCATTCTCTAATTATGTAATATATCAACCATAGGATAAGAGCTTTACCTTGTAAAGATCTATGGATAATCATTGAGTCTATCTCCACATGGGATAGATTTAGGTTATACTGGATTCTCAATTTAATCCATGTCAACAAAACATTTTCCTCCACTTGTATACATATACCATTTCAAAGTGTGCCTTAAAAGCCATGATAACACTCCATCTCTATTTTTGAATGATTCCACCTCCATGGGTAGTACCCACTTTGCTAGAACCGTCTGTGTTCAGCTTAAGTTTGTCGTTAGGGGGGTTCCACCACACCCAATGGCCATTTAACCTAGTGAAATATAGATGATCCACAGGGGATTGGACATAGATGGAACTTAGAGATAGTGCTTTGTTACATTTTTTAAATAAGGGAACCAGATCCTCCAGCAGTTTCCTAGTCCTAGTCATGATGGACCACCCTGTAGATGGATTACCCTTGTATTTCACCTTGTTTCTCACTTTCCATAAACACCATCACCCTGCTTTGAGTATTATGGAATGAGTCATCCTTTTTAGGACCACATTTTCCATCCCATGAAACCATCTTTCCAGGAACGGTTCATGTCGATGATCCTGAGAAGAATATGTTGTAAACTCACCAAAAAAATCCAGACTGTGTGTGCCCATTCCCCTAAAAAGAAGAATTGGTTTGAATCCTCCTCACTACTACTTATACAGGATTGACAAAAGGACGCGATGCTAATGCCCAGCCTATTAATACTGTCATTGGTGGGAATGGTGTTGTTTCTAATTCTCCAGATTAGGAAGTAGCATTTTGAAGGTATCAGGTTTCACCAAACCTTTTTTCTCCATCTATCACTTTGAAACTGAGTAGTGTAAATCCTTCAATAGTCTTTGGCATTAAAATTCCCCAAGGAGGATGGAGAAAAAATGCATCTATCAGGTTCTGAATTGATGATAATATGATTGAAAGACTCTTTCTTCGTCTCATCCAAGGACATCGAAATAAAGTCGGGGAATAGGCTCACTTATTTGAAGGAAATGGTAGGGGTCGGGCAGCTCGGGTACCCTAACACCTCACCAGCACAATTTTTGAACCAAAACTAGATTTTCCCCTCACCAACAATACATTGTTAATTTTAAAGAAGATTCGGGAAAATGGAGCTGATTGATTTTCAAATAGGAGAATCATTCACATTATGGTTGCTCATGGTGCTCCCCTGTTTTTATGACATGATCTTTCCCCAAAAGGTTATCCCTTCAATTGTTTTCCATGATAGCTTTACATGCATGCATTTCATGGTGGTTTCTAATATCTTCACGCTGATTCCCCCCTCCTGGTTGGGCCTGGACATCTGACCCCATGACACCCAGTGTCTTTTCTCCTCCGATGCAACATCTTAGATGAAACTCGTCATAATTTTATCAATTGATCTTATTACCCCTTTTGACATATTCTAGGATTCCAATGAAAGCACTGGGATTGCTAATATAACACTATTAACTAAATAAATGTGACCCCCTAACGAGAGGAGGTGGTTCTTCTAGTTATGGACACGACTAGTGATCTTACTCACCACCTGATCAAAGTCCCTAATGTGCATTCTTCCTGGGGATACTAGAGTACCCAAGTATTTTAGAGGGAACTGTCCTCTTTTCATTCCTATCCTAATTCATAGGTTCTCAGCCCTCCTGGTCCTACATTTTTTTGAGAAGTCAAACTTGTGTTTGTCTTTATTGATAGCTTGGTTGCTCCAATAGAAGTATTTAGAAATAATTCTATTAATCCTCCATATCAATCTCTGGACTACATTCATGAATATTATGGAATCATCGGCAAACATTAGATGCTTAACTGATGGGAGGCTCTATTTCCTTTGATAGGGGATGATGTCTACATCCTATATTCCTTTGTTAATCCGTGAAATTAGCACATTTTTCACTAAAATAAATAGGCTTGGGGAGATCGGATCTCTTTGTCGCAACCCTCTTGTAGTCTGGAAAATCACATAGGATTTCCCCATTAAAGAAACTGAAATCCATGGAGAACTAAAGCATCGAAAAAGAATATCACATGCCCACGCAGAGAACCCCATGTGAATCGGCACATAGTTTATAAAACCCCATTCCATTCTATCATAATAATTTCTCATTTCCAGTTTGATAATTATATTAGACCCATGAGACATGGTGGATATATCCCTAATCATCTCCTAGGTGAGATCCAATCCACCTTGAATTGATATTCTTTTCAAAAATCTATGATGCTCAAGAGAGATGCACTTGGGTAGAAAAACAGACAGCCTCTGATTGATAATACATGCCAAAATCTTGTATGGAAAATTGCATATACATACCAGTCTATAATGAGATATTGAGGAGGGATCTTTTATCTTCACGAGGATTATCAAGGACCTAGCGCAAGCCACCCAAGGGAGGCCTCCACCCCAAAAGAAATCCTGAATCTTCTTGATGATATCCTTTTTAATCGTTCCCCATGGGTCTCTTTAAAAAGATCCTGGGAATTTATCTAGGCCCGGAGCACTTTCTGGATTAAACTTCATCATGAAGTCGTAAATTTATTCATCCCTTAGACTATATCCCATGCATTCATTAATCTAATCAGTTATAGTATTCGACAGCTCCCACAAGAACTCTGCACCCCCTGTGGGGTATCCTTCAGGCATTGATGAGCTAGGCCTAACCAATAAGTCTCTAAAAATGTTATGTGTCATCCCCCCTACCACAACCTTTAACCCTGTGTACTATCCATCCTCCAACTCAATATTTGGTTTAAGAGGCATCCTCTTCTCTTTTATGAATGCATGAAAATTGGTAGAGTTTTTATCTCCCTCTCTTATCCATTTCATCTTTGAGATATCTCGAGCCTTTCTCTCTTGAGAGAGGAGAAAATTATTCATTTCATTCTTTTTATCTAGAAGCTCTGAAAAAACATTTTCATCCTAGGTCTCCTCCAAACTTGTTTCCAGGATCTTTACTACTCGCTTCAAGTCCTCCAATGACTGGTTTGTTGGGGTAAGATTCCTATCCCATTGGTGTAACCTCTCTTTGAGTTACCTCAACTTGTTATGAAAGGCCACCCATGTGTGGCCTCGAACTAGATCCTCCCATGACTCTCTAACCAACTCCTTGTATCCTAGATTATCATGCCACTGATTGCAAAACCCAATGCTACCATGGCTGAACTGAGTTGTGGACAAATAAAGAAACATCAGAGAATGGTCTAAAACCCCACAAACCATGTGATTGACCTTCATGTTGGGAAACATGCTAAGGACATGAATTTTGGAAAGATAGCAATCCAGATGGCTCCAGCATCGGTTGTTCCCCTTTTGATTATTGCATCGGTTGAATCTGTCTCCTGAGTATCCTAAATCCATTAATCCCTTGCCCGCCATGAACTGAGTGAAGTCTATACTAGCCTTTCTAGGGAATGATCCCTACCCTTTCCTCTCCTCTGGTTCCATTACAACATTGATGTCTCCCCCTATAATCCAAGGAAGGCCCCCTGGGTTGAAGATAGAAAAATCATTCCATAGTACCTCCCTCCTCTGATAATTGTAGCTGGTAATCACTCCATCATAGTGTTCAAACATGTTCTCATAATTAGGTGGTTTGTATTAGGTCATCAAAACATATAATTAGAAATTATAATCTATATAAGAAAAACTCAAACAATGGTTTTTAAATTAACTCAATTCAGTATGAGGGTATAATCAGTAATTAACACAGTAAAGTAAAATAAATTCATAGAGTATTATATTACAATCCATATCTAAGGTATCCAAGTTCTATACACTAGAACATCCTAAAATAATATATTAATCAAATAATAATTTCCATTTTCGGAGCATCCTCAAAAAAAATATCAGAAGAAGGTTTACCTAGCCCTGAGAACCTCTTTGATCACTGGAAATAGATAACTAGTCCATGCACCCTAAACTTTATCAAAATTATTATACTATATTCTATAGAATTCAACAATTATATCCTCATTAATCTTAATGATCGAAAGAAAAAAATCCACATCAGGAACTCTTTGATCTTGATGATCATACAATTAATTTATTTTAAAGGGGAAACTAAAATATTTACAATGAAACCTCACTATAACCTACAACTTAGAAAACCACACTAAAAACTATTAAAATTGATCAAGGAAATAATATGATGAAAATTTTAAAATGATTGAATGTTAAATAAATTATTTTCTTTAATTCATCATTGATCTCTATGGAATTTATAGAAGAAATTGTGACTAACTCTATTGGTAAAATTCCAAGTTCTCCAGGTTTATTTTCAATAGAATATGATGATCTATCATATACCGATGAATATACCACTATCTTCTTATGAGATATTTATCATGTCATTGTAATGTTCAAACATGTTAAATTAGTTTGATGGTTAAGGTTAGTTCAATATAATATATAATCAAAATTTACTATCTACATAGGAGGAAATCAAACAATAATTTTCAAATATAATTCATCTCAACATGAGTGTATTTTGATTTTAAAAACTAGGGACAAAGAAGTGCCACCTAACTCAATAACCCCCGCCCCCCAACAATAAAAAACATAAATGAAAATATAAATTTGACCAAAATTTAATAACAAATACCTCATGTATAATTTTATAAATATTCCTCCACATATAAAATCCTTGAGATTAAAATATTCCCATTAAGAAACACACAGGGTAAGTAGAAAAAAATCCCATTACTTCAATTTCTCCCCCAAAACATATATTATTTCTAGTTTCTCTACCTTAATATAAGATGGATCCCCCCAATAAAAAAGGAAATGAATAAAAATATTCAAGTAATATTACCAAAATTACCAAATGAAGATTACCAAACATACAAAATTTATTATTTCTCCAGTTTCTCACCTTTTGTGATTTCTAAACAGAATAAAAACAAAGAATATTCATTTGAATCAACATGTGGAACACATTTTTATAATTATATAATTATATGATCGAAGAAACTAGAATTATATATCCCACTAATGTTTTAGAAAAAACATTATATATCATGAGATAACTATGTTATGTGTGGTTAATATTGTAAGAAGATGATTTTTTCTATAAAAGACTTTGGAATATTCTTGATATTATTCTAGAGCAGCGCCTTCAGACGGTGTGTGATTCTGAGCCCCGGTGTGGCTGGAAATAATTGTTTTCAGTGCGTTCACACCGGGTACACCAAATAAATGGGATAACTCCTAAATGGTGCTTCGGATACTAAATCAGAGGGTACAGATGGGTCTGAAATGGTGTGTTTACCCTAGGTGAGACATAAAACATGTCGGCACGGGATGTTTGGACCCCTCGCCCATTTCTAGAATGTTAAACGGATAAATTAATTAATTAATTTATTAGTTTATAGCTCAAACTTGAGTAACTCCTAAATGGTGGCTCAAATTGGAAAACTGAGGGCACCGATGAGTCCGGAACGTGCCGTTTACCCAAGGAGGGGTATAATTTTTGCGGGCGCGGGCCTGTTGTGGGAGATGTCACCTAGGGGCTAAACCGTCATTTCGAAATGTCCACTTAGTGAATTTTATCACTGGATTTCTTTCTGAATAACTTTCGAACGAAGTCTCAGAATTGAAATCTGAGACTTCCGTTGAGTTCGGAATGGGGCGTTTTTCCTAGGCGTGAGATAAAATAGGCGGGCGCGAGGGTTTCGGAATCTGCGCCCGTTGGGAGAGTTTTAGTGAATTTCTATAAATTCACTCATTGTTGGGAGCTCATTTTCTTTCTCTCTCTCTCTCTCCCTCTCTCTCTCATGTTCTTCGGCATTCTTCGCCATTCTTCGATGGATCGAGGAGCGATCTCCGCCGGAGCCTTGGAAGATCGGATCGGGAGCGTCGTGGACGCGTCACCAGCGACGAACGAGCAATCCGAGGTAGAATTTCAGATTAAATTTCGTACCTTCGTGAAATTCTTGGAGTTTTTTCGATTTTGTCGTCTTAAGTTCATCAATTTTAGAATTTGGGGCATTGGCCAAACGAACACGGCCAACGCCCGAGCCCCGTTTAATTTTTTTCGTTCTTGAGCGATCTTCGTCCGAATTTCGGACACGTCAATTATCGACGATTCGACGAACAAGGGGCGGCGTTGTGAAGCTCCAGCCCCAAGGATCCTGAAACCGGGTTTGGAAAAAAAAATTCTGACCACCTGAGTGGTCGGGGGGACCAGCCGCATGTTCGGCTCCGGCGAGGGGCGGCACCCAGGAGGAGCCGAGAAGGTCGGCTGAGCTCGGCGGTGAAGCAGAGACTGGAGTCCGGGGTGCAGCGGCGTCGCAGCGGGCTCGGAGGGGGCAGCAGAGGCTGGCAGTGTAAGGTGGATATGACTGTTCAGTGTCGCGGGGTGAGGCGGCTGTGGATCTCGGCAGGTGAGCAGGGGGCGCGACGTCGGGCGGCGCAGGCCGCGGCGTGTCACGGTGGTGCTGTGGGAGCTGGGGGCGCAAGCGCGGCCAGCCTGTCGTGCTCGGATGAAGGAACCTGAGGCTTTGACCTTGGGTGTGCATAGGGAGCAAGGACCCGCGCCGGGTGGGTCCTGTTTGAGCGACGGAGGAGACCGGCCAAAACAGTTTGTTTGGGAGACAAGGACCTGCCAAATACGGGTCCTGCTGCGGAGTCAAAGAAGACCGGCCACATGGTCGATCGGTTGGGAAGAACCGGACCCGCTCGGGCCCGGTGACTTGAGGAGGGCCGCGGGCCGCGGCATGTTGAACCGGACCCGCAGCTGGGCCGCGGGCCGGCAGTCTAGGACCGGGCCGGCCGGTCCGGACCGGCCCGGTTGGCCCCCCTATATTCGGGGGGCCGTAATTTCCAAACGGCGCGTCCTTTTGATGTGCCCTTGTGGCTGCGGAATCGTATCGGCAAGGCGCCCCTTTTCAGATGAGTCCCAGAGTTTTTGGGTTCTGTTCCCAAAGGCGAGTGATCCTAAACTCATTAATTTAATAATAATAAATTATTATTAAAGTTGCGACGGACGTGGCTCGCAAGCCGGACGTCCGTTTGATGTGTCGTCAGAGGCGTGGTGGCTCCGGAGTTGTGACGGTCCTTCCAAAGTTGGTTCGGAACCTTTGCGGGTTGTTTTCGTTGCTCGGTGGCACGAAAAACCAAATGTGAGTAATTAATTAATTAATTGTTGCGTCGGACCTAACTCCTGTTTGGGAAGTCCGATTGACACGCCGTCAGCAGCAGCAAGATTCCAGTCCTCGTGTGGACTTTTTGAGATGCTTTTTGAAGCGTTTGGGTTGGAGACAAGGTGCGGGCCCCATAGGGCCTAGTTCGCACATTTTACGGTGACACGTCACTTTTTAACCTGACATCCGTTTAGGGTGAATGAGCACTCATTTCTGAGTGTTTTTACGTGGGGATTGCAACGGCTCAATCCGCCCACCTAAATTCGGGGTCGAGGTGTGGGCCCTAGAGGGCTCTGTTTACGTATAACGCGGGGAATTGCAACTTCTGTATCTAAAGTCCGTTTTAGGCGCCGGCAGCGGCATTGTGACCCTGACATTGAGATGAGGTTGACCAGGGTGGTTTCAGGCGATGAAGCCAGAGTTGAGGCGTGGGCCCCATGGGCCGTCTTTTGAGTTGTGTGCAGCGTATTGCGACTTTTTCATCAGACGTACGTTCGGGGTGAATGAATAGTTGTTTTGATGTGTTTTTCCAAGATCTTTGCGATGTCACAGTTCACCCGACCTTTTTGGGATCGTGGTGTGCGTGTCACCCGAGCTGGCTACGGTGAATAGTACCCTTATCACCGGGTGTCCGTTTTGGGCAATTGAGTATTCAATCCTGTGTGTTTTTTCGAGGGGATCACAGTGGTGTGATCCATTTGTTCAGTTTTGGGATCTTGGTGTGGGCCCCACATGGGCTGGCTATGGTGAATAGTTTCATATTCATCGGTTGACCGTTTCGGGCGAGTAAATGGTCTATCTCACGTGTTTTTCCATGAGGATTGAAACGGTGTGATCCGTTCCGGCATGTGGAGCCTCGTTTGAGATCTTATTAAATGTGGAAACATGAAACGGTGTTGGATAGAGGTCCCTTTGATGCACTCTGAACCAACTCACGGTAGTGATGTTGGTAACACCCGGTGATGTCAGTTGGAGTGTTGAGTTATCGGAATCGTTTCCAGGTCTACCTTACAGCTGGGCTGGGCAGTGGTTCGCCTGTCAACTTCTTTCAGGTCTACCCTCCAGCAGGGCTAGGCAGTGGGTCGCATGTCGACTTATTTCAGGTCTACCCTCCAGCAGGGCTGGGCAGTGGGTCGCCTGTCGACTTATTTCAGGTCTACCCTCCAGCAAGGCTGGGTAGTGGGTCGCCTGTCGACTTCTTTCAGGTCTACCGTCCAGTAGGGCTGGGTAGTGGGTCGCATGTCGACGTGTTCCAGGTCTACCCTCGAGTAGAGACTGGGCAGTGGGTCGCCTATTGACTTGTTCCGGTTTTACCCTCCAACAGGTCTGGGCAGTGGGTCGCCTAATGATGTATTAGGGTTTACCCTCCAGCAGGGTTGGGCAGTGGGTCACCTAATGATGTATTAGGGTTTACCCTCCAGCAGGGCTGGGCAGTGGGTCGCTTGATGATGTATTAGGGTTTACCCTCCAGTAGGGTTGGGCAGTGGGTTTCCTGATGATGTATTAGGGTTTACCCTCCAGCAGGGCTAGGCAGTGGGCCACCTATTGGCATTTCGGTCTCCGGCCCTCTTATGAGGC
Organism: Viscum album; assembly: GCA_963277665.1. Lineage (NCBI taxonomy): Eukaryota > Viridiplantae > Streptophyta > Magnoliopsida > Santalales > Viscaceae > Viscum > Viscum album. Next base: position 666,370,357 of record OY728123.1, read on the forward strand.
TAGTCGGTGAATTTTCTCCATGACTACCAGAGCGGGACCCTTGGTTGTATGGGTCAGTGATGTGAAAGCTTTGATGCGACCTTAGTACATACGAGGATGGGGCGCTTTTCCCACCAAGACACATCCTTGCGACGCGACCTAAGAGTCATGCGGGCGAGTCAGTGCCGCCCAAAGTGGATAGTATTGAGGTGCGGTGATTGGGACCCTTTGACTTGTACCTCCTAGGTTGACATACAGGACGCTTGGGTTCAGTGTTGGATATCCATTGAACTGTTGGTGACTCTTCTTGTGTTAAGCTTGGAGATAGAGATCCCCATACCCACTCCTTTGGGTTTCTCGTTGAGAATATATATACATCATATAGTTGTTCCCACTCCTTGGGTTTAGTTACTCTCCTTCTAGGAGGGGAGAAGACGCACGATTTATGCCATGTTCTTTCCGTGTCTATCTCCTCTTGGTTGGACGAGTCTACTCTCTTCCTATAGGCAGCGAAGACTCGAAGAGAATTTCGTCTTCTCACCATCTCTAGCTGCTTGCGTCTGGATGAGTCTACTTCCTTTCTCTTGTTAGGTTGAGCTGCACTCTCTTCCTCTCTTTTTCACTCTTACATTGTTCCCTACTCTTTCTACTGCTACCCATTTTAGTACCTCCCTTGTTGCTCCCTCGAGCTTTCGGGGCATCCTATTGAGTGTTTTTATACTCACCCCTGCTTGGGATTTGCCCGCACTTGGTGTTCCCTTGTAGATGACAGACAGGTCGGTCGAGTCTACGAAGGAGCGTAGAGGACACAAGAGCTTGGGCTGTGTTCGCTGGGCGTAGCAGGACTTCCTGGGTGCGAGACTCACCAGCGGTTTACCTTTGTTTTACCTGTTTCCGGGTTGTGGCACCTTTCTGGATGGGCGCGTGTTTTTTCCCTTTTCCGGTTCAGTTTACTTGTCAGCACATTAATTTTACTGGTTAGAGGTCGATGCATGTATGTTGGTTCCCCTTTTTGTAGTAGTGTTGTATCTTTCTTTCTTTTCTCTGCACTTTTTCTTTGAGTTGGTTGCGTGTGTGTGTGTGTACAGTTTCTTAGGCAAAGGCCTCTCCTAGTTTATTGTGCCTTCGGTGCTAGTCTCCATCCCCTGGTCTTTGGAGGCGGGCTTGGGGTAGTTGCGCCTTGAGCCTCGGTTCAGGTCGTGACAAAGTGGTATCAGAGGTGGTTCGTTCCTTGGGAAGTTTTTCGGACGTCCCTAAAAAGGAATTGGTTGGGATTTAGGGAAACAGTGTTAATGTGTCTTGAGAGTGGCTCTCAGGCTAGGGAGTCCAGTGATGGTGTGGCGGCCGACGTATCCATTCACCAGGACCTTGATAACCTTCTTGTCGGCTCGGCATACTGAGACACTTGTTGCAGGGAAAAATTGGATTGTGCATCGCATAAGATTGAGTCTTTGACTGTCCTTCTTGAGTCAGCTCCCCATCATTGTTGATATATATATGCTCATTTGAATGTGGTGCTCCTTGATCGGGTTTAGGATGTCTTTGTGATGATAACTAGTCCGAATACTAGCTCTGGTTCGTGATGACGATTTCATGAGCGAAGAGGCCTCAGTTCAAGATCCATCAAACGATTACCCATTATCCAGGAGGATAGGAAGTAGCACCTCCACCTGTGGAGTAGCGGATAGTACCGGCAGAGAGGGCCGATGACGAGCACAGGCTGGGCGTGCTACGTGAGTTCCAGCGTCGGAGACCGCTGAGGTTACATGTTGAGTCATACCCTCAGGTAGTGGAGGTTTGGCTAGAGTCGGGGGTCCGCCTCTTCAGGCTTGTTCGGACACTGATAGGTTAGATGGTGGCTTGGACAGCCAGTCTTTTTCCACCCCATAGTTTGGCGTGGTAGAGCCAGGGTTACTCAGATACTCGATGAGTCATCACTTTCATGAGGAGACTTTCTACTGCTCTTTTGTGAGGAGTTTTAACCCTCCTGATTATGCGCTATTCGGATCCATGAGCTCCTGCAGTTTCAGCAGGGAAGGATGACAGTGCCTATGTATGCGACTAGTTTCGCAGACCATGCACGTTTTTACCCGAACGCGGTCCATGACGGCAACTTCTGAGAACAGAAGTTTGAACGATATCTATGTAGAGGAGATTTGTGCCAGCGTAGTGCCCTTTTGCATACTCACTCATCTCAGGGTACTGGAGCAATCACTGGTGACAGAGAAATTTCTGGTAGATGGACGTCGATTAGCGGGGCCTCAACGCCGGATGTTTCCCCTTAATGAGACTCAGGAACATGGTCGGGGATAGCGTAGTGCACAGAGATAGCCCAGGGAGGACTAGTGCTATGTTTGTGATGTGAGAGATCAGGTGTCATGAGACTACTTGACCAAATGTACTGAGTCTTCCAGATAGTTAGTAGATGCACCGCCACGACAAAGGCAGTGTCGTGATAAGAGAACTCCCAGGTGAGGATAGGTTGGTCCCCAGGGAGGCGGTTTTGGCAGAAAGAAGGAAGAATTGTGGTTGGCGGACGACGTTTTGAGGTCCTTCCACCACCACTAGGCAGCCCATGTCAGGCTCAGGGAGCTGACGGACGGGCCGCGGGCAGCTGTGTGCTATGGTTGTTTATAATCCTGCAGCGCAAGATATGATGAGAGGTACGCTCTTCGTCTTTTTCTACTTTTCTCAGTAGAACTTGTTAGACACTGTGTGAGGTACTCTTTCCTCTAACTCCTTTCTCGAGGGGTTACCGTGGGTAATGCGGTGTGTTGGTGTAACCCTGTGTTGTTAAGGTAAAAGGCGTAGTAACTTTTTCTTTAATCGATGGTGTTTACTCCTTCGCTCTCTGAGCGTGTAAGAGAGTCTTGGTTGCGAGACATCGACTATGTAACCTTGCGTGACCAGATATACTTGGGTGTTTCACCATATAGATATTCTGAAGGAGGGAATCACCGAGCCTTGTCCCAGGTACGAGTGGTGATTCCAGTCGTGGCATGGGATGTGGAGGTTCGATCGGGGAGGTGATATACCCCTGAGGTCATTCGGACTATTTGAGACCATGAAAAGGGATGGAGAGGTTCCCTACCGCCTTTCTCTAACCCCAAAGTCAGGAGTGGGTGCACGATGTCTCCCACGTGACTTACCCAAGAAGATGCGTGCATGCTCCTATGCATGTCATCGGCAAGGGCAGACCTCACGTGAACAGATCAAATCCTTTGGTCTGTGTGCGGTGATGCGGAACTGTGCATGAGTTCTTTTGGGTATGGGAGAGCCAGGTGCGGGCTTACTACCCTGAGTTGTTCCCCGGTTTTTCTTTTCGAGGAGGAAAATATTGAAGTAGGGAATGATGTAAGAGCCCGGTTTTTTCTATAAAAGACTTTGGAATATTCTTGATATTATTCTGGAGCAGCGCCATCAGACGGTGTGCGATTCTGAGCCCCGGTGTGGTTGGAATTAATTTGTTTTAGTGCGTTCACACTGGGCACGCCAAATAAATGGGTTAACTCCTAAAAAGTGCTTTGGATCCTAAATATAATGGTACGGATGGGTCAGAAATGGGGTTTTTACCCTAGGTGCGACATAAAACATGTCAGCGCGGGACGTTTGGACCCCTCGCTCATTGCCGGAACGTTAAAAGGATAAATGAATTAATTAATTTATTCGTTTATAGATCAAACTAGAGTAACTCCTAAATGGTGGCTCAGATTGGAAAACTGAGGGCACCGTTGAGTATGGATTGTTTTGTTTACCCTAGTAGGGGTATAAGTTTTGTGGGCTCAGGCCTGCTGTGAGAGATGTCACCCAGGGGAAAAACTGTCATTTAGAAATGTCCACTTAGTGATTTTTGTCACTGGATTTCTTTTTGAATTACTTTCAAACAAAGTCTCAGAACTGAAATCAGAGACTTCCGTTGAGTTCGGAATGGGGCGTTTTGACTAGATGTGAGATAAAATAGGCGGGCGTGAGGGTTTCAGAATCTGCGCCCGTTGGGAGAGTTTTAGTGAATTTCTATAAATTCACTAATTCCTGGGAGATCATTTTCTTTCTCTCTCTCTCTCCCTATCTCTCTCTCATCTTCTTCGTCGTTCTTCACCGTTCTTCGATGGATCGAGGAGCGATCTCTGCTAGAGCCTTGGCGGATCGGATCGGGAGCGTCGTGGACGCGTCGCCAGTGAAGAATGAGCGGTCCGAGGTAGGATTTCGGATTAAATTTCGCACCTTTGTGAAATTCTTGGAGTTTTGTCGATGATGTCATCTTAAGTTCATCAATTTTAGAATTAGGGGCATTGGCTGAACGAACACGGCCAACGCCCGAGCCCCGTTTAATTTTTTTCGTTCTTGAGCGATCTTCATCCGAATTTCGGACGCGTCAATTCTCGACGATTCGACGAACAAGGGGCGGAGTTTTGAAGCTCCGGCCCTGAGGATCCTAAAACTGGGGTGGGGAAAAAAATTATGACCACTGGAGTGGCCGGGGGGCCAGACGAATGTTCTGGTCCGGCGAGGGGCGACACCCGGGAGGAGCCGAGCAGGTCGGCTGAGCTCGGCGGCGAAGCAGAGACCGGAGTCCGGGGTGCAGTGGCGTCGCAGCGGGCTCGGAGGGAGAAGCGAAGACTGGCGGTGTAAGGTGGTTGTGATTGTTCAGCGGCGTTGTGTGAGGCGGCTGCGGAGCTCGGCATGAGAGTAGGGGGCGCGACGGTGAGAGGCACGGGCCGCAGCGTGTCACGGCGGTGCTGCGGGAGCCGGGGTCGTCGGCGTGGTCAGCCTGTCGTGCTCGGCTGAAGGAACCTGAGGCTTTGACCTCGGTTGTGCAGAGGGAGAAAGGACCCGCGCCGTGCGGGTCCTGTTGGCGCGACGGAGGAGACCGGCCAAAGCTGGTCTGTTTGGGAGAGAAGGACCCGCCTAATGCAGTTCCTGATGTGGCGTCGAAGAAGACCGGACACGTGGTCGGTCAGTTGAGAAGAACCAGACCCGCTCGGGCTGGTGGCTTGAGGCGGGCCGCGGCCAGCAGGCCATGGCATGTTGGACAGGACCCACAGTTGGGCCGCGGGCCGACAGTCCAGGGCCGGGTCGGCCGGTCCAGACCGGCCCGGTTGGCCCCCCCTATATTCGGGGGGTCGTAATTTCCAAACGCCGTGTCCGTTTGATGCGCCGTCTGCGGCTGCGGAATCGTATCGGCAAGGTTCCCTTTTTAAGATGACTCCGGGGGTTTTTGGGTTCCATGCCCAAAGGAGAGTAATCAGAAACGCGTTAATTTAATAATAATGAATTATTATTAAAGTTGCGCCGGACGTGGCTCGCGAGCCGGACGTCCGTTTGACGTGTCATTAGAGGCGCAGTGGATCCGGAGCTGTGACGGTCCTTCCAATGTTGGTTCGGAACCTTTGCGGGTTGGTTTCGTTGTTCGGTGGCACAAAACGCCAAATGTGAGTAATTAATTAATTAATTGTTGCATCGGACCTAAATCCTATTTTGATGTACGATTGACGCGTCGTCAACGGCATCATGATTACAGTCCTCGTGCGGACTTTTTGAGATGCTTTATGAAGCGTTCGGGTTGGAGAAAAGGTGCAAGCCCCACAGGGCCAAGTTCGCACGTTTTACGGTGAAACGTCACTTTTTCACCTGACATCTGTTTAGGGTGAATGAGCACTCATTTCTGAGTGTTTTGCAGAGGGGATTGCAACGGCGTAATCTTCCCCCCTAAATTCGGGCTCGAGGTGTGGGCCCTAGAGGGCTCCGTTTACGTATAATGCGGGGAATTGCAACTTCTGCATCCGGAGTCCGTTTTAGGCATCGTCAGCGGTGTTGTGACCCTGACATCAAGACAAGGTTGACCTGAGTGGTTTCATGCGATGAAACTGGAGTTGAGGCGTGGGCCCCATGGGACGTCTTTTGAGTTGTGTGCAGCGTATTGCAAATTTTTCATCAGACGTCCATTTGGGGGGAATGAATAGTCATTTTGATGTGTTTTTCCGAGAGCTTCGCGATGACACAGTTCGCCCAACCTTTTTCAGGATCATGGTGTGGGTGCCACTCGAGCTGGCTATGGTGAATAGTACCCTTATCTCTAGGTGTCTGTTTTGGGTGATTGAGTAGTCAATCCCGTGTGTTTTTCTGAGGGGATCATAGTGGTGTGATCTGTTTGTTTAGTTTTGGGATCTTGGTGTGGGCCCCACATGGGCTGGCTATGGTGAATAGTTCCATATTCACTGGTTGACCGTTTCGGGCGAGTAAATGGTCTATCTCGTGTGTTTTTCTGTGAGGATTGCAACTGTGTGATCTGTTTAGAGATGTGGATCCTCCTTTGAGATCTTATTAAATGTGGAAACATGAAAAGGTGTTGGATGTAGGTCCCTTTGACGCACCCCAAACCAACGCACGGTAGCGATCTTGGTAACACCCGGTGATGTTAGTTGCAGGGATGAGTTATGGGACCCGTTTCCAGGTCTACCTTCTAGCAGTACTGGGAATTGGGTCTCCTATCGACTTCTTTTAGGTCTACCCTCTAGTAGGGCTGGGCAGTGGGTTGCATGTTGACTTCTTTCAGGTCTACCCTCCAGCAGGGCTGGGTAGTGTGTCGCATGTCGACTTCTTTAAGGTCTACCCTCCAACAGGGTTGGGCAGTGGGTCGCATGTGGACTTCTTTCAGGTCTACCCTCCAGCAGGGCTGGGTAGTGGGTCGCCTGTCGACTTCTTTTAGCTCTACCCTACAGTAGGGATGGGTAGTGGGTCACCTGTCGATGTGTTCTGGGTCTACCCTCCAAAAGAGATTGGGCAGTGGGTCGCATGTCGACTTGTTCCGGGTTTACCCTCCAGCAGGGCTGGGCAGTGGGTCGCCTGATGATGTATTAGGGTTTACCCTCCAGCAGAGCTGGGCAGTGGGTCGCCTGATGATGTATTAGGGTTTACCCTCTAGCGGGGCTGGGCAATGGGTTGCCTGATGATGTATTAGGGTTTACCCTCCAGTAGGGCTGGGCAGTGGGTATCTTGATGATGTATTAGGCTTTACCCTCCAGTAGGGTTGGGCAGTGGGTCACTTGTTGGCATTTCAGTCTCAGGCCTTCTTATAAGGCTAGTCTGTGAATTTTCTCTATGACTACCAGAGCAGGACCCTTGGTTGTACGGGTTAGTGATGTGACAACTTTGACGTGACCTTAGGACATACGAGGACAAGGGGTGATTTTTCCACCAAGATGTGTCCTTACGATGTGACCTAAAAGTCGTGCGAGCGAGTTAGTGCCACCCAAAGTGGATAGTATCGAGGTGCGGTGATTGGGCCCCTTTGACTTGTACCTCCTAGGTTGACGTGCAGAACGTTTGTGTTTAGTGTTGGATATCATTTGAACTGTTGGTGACTCTTCTTGGGATGATCTTGGAGATAGAGATCCCCTTACCCACTCCTTCGGGTTTCTCGTTGAGCATATATATACATCCTATTGTTTTTCTCACTCCTTGGGTTCGGTTACTCTCCTTCTAGGAGGGGCGAAGACACACGGGGTATGCCATGTGCTTTCCGTGTCTAGCTTCTCTTGGTTGGACGAGTCTACTCTCCTTCTATAGGCAGCGAAGACTTGATGAGAAGTTCGTCTTCTCATCATCTCTAGCTCCTTGCGTCTGGACGAGTCTACTTCCTTTCTCTTGTTGGGTTGAGCTGCACTATCTTTCTCTCTTTTTCACTCTTACATTGTTTCCTACTCTATCTGCAGCTCCCCATTTTAGTAACTCCTTTGTTTCTCCCTCAAGCTTTCGGGGAATCTTACTGAGTGTTTTTATACCCACCCCTGCTTGGTCTTTTCCCACACTTGGTGTGCCCTTGCAGACGACGGACAGGTCGGTCGAGACTATGGAGGAGCGTAGAGGACACAGGAGCTTGTGTTGCATTTGATGGCCATAGCAGGACTTCCTGGGTGTGAGAATCACCAGTGGTTTACCTTTTTTTTACCTATTTCCGGGTTGTGGCACCTTTCTGGATGGGCGCATGTTTTTCCCCTTTTACTGTTCAGTTTACTTGTCAGCACATTACTTGTACTGGTTAGAGGTCGATGCATGTATGTTGGTTCCCCCTTTTGTAGCAGTTTTTTATCTTGCTTTCTTTTCTCTGCACTTTTTCTTTGAGTTGGTTGTGTGTGTGTGTGTACAATTTCTTAGGAAAAGGCCTCCCCTAGTTTATTGTGCCTTCGGCGCTAGTCGCCAGCCCCTGGCCTATGGAGGCGGGCTTGGGGTAGTTGCGGCTCGAGCCTCAGGTCGGGTCGTGACAAATATATGGTTATCTTTGTTTACTGTGTTGTGTATGAACAAGATGTGGTTATATTTGTCCATTATGTTATGATAGCCTTGGCATATATCCTAGAAATATTTTATGATTTTGTATACTTATTCATGTGTTGAATTCATGTTTTTTCCACCATAGTTTATGATTATTGATTCACTTTCTTATCCCATGGTATATGTTATGGTTCCATGATTTTCCTCTTATGGTTTTATAGTTCTATGTCATGATCAATGATTATGATATCATTATCCATTATCAATTATTATGATTCCATTATATTATTATATTAATTATGTTGTTTATCACAGTTAAATGTTTCCCACATGTTTATAATCAAATGATAAATCTTCAATGAATCGTTGACATTGGCTTACCCCTTACTGGGTGTTTGAGCTCACCATTTTCTTATGCTTCCCATTTCCCTAAGTAATAAAGAATAACATTGTATATGATATTCCTATAATAAAATAAAGTTTGGGAAGTTTTATGGAATAGATATCTATAATTCAGTCAAATAAGATGGTTACATGGTTATTCTACAAAGACTCTAAACCTTTGGTTTCTAGGACAGAGATTTACTTGTGATTTGGAATGTTAAATAATATAAAATGGTGTTATATATATTTATGTGTGTGTGTTTATTATGTTTGGATTTTCTTAGTTGGTATCATAATGCGGTCTAGTTAATTTTTGGGATTATGTTAAGAATAATTAGAAAGAAACCAAGTTGGAATATTAAGTGTCATAGGTAGAACCAAAAGTGTTATAGTTTGAACCAAAGTTATTATATATTGGATTGAATGTTTCATTGGATAAGAAATATTAGAATTTATTTTTCATGTAATTTTTAAACCTAATTTTATTAGATATTATCATTATATTTACTAATTACTTTTCACTATGGAAAATTTTTATTTGTGATGGGGAGGGGTCATGTCACAAATACCCATTGGGGATGGACTATTTGTGATGAGGTCATTTTCCTGTCACAAATAGTTAATTATTTACAATGACATAAGATATCTCATCGCAAATGGTTTGTCCCACACTTTGCGTTAAACTGGGGGAAGGTTATTTGCAATGGGATTGGGTATCCCATCACAAATAACCTTATTGGGGTTTAATATTTGTGATAGGTCCCATCACAAATACCCTTTTTTACTGCTATCGGCTAATTAATAAGGTTTCATCATTTGTGATGAGTCCCATCACGAATAATATAATTTGTGATAGGTCCCATCATGAATAATATTATTGGTGATGGGGTATATCTCTCATTGCAAATACTATGTCGGTAGGTATGTATTTGCGACGGGTCTCGTCTTAAATACCATTTTAACTATCACCCCTAATTAATAGCGGGATGAGTATTTGTGACTTGCATCATCACAAATAATCTAAGCTATATAAACCCCCATACGTTTTTTTTATTTCACACCATTCTTTGTCACGAACCATCCTCGGGCCCGTGCCATGACTACCCCAAGCCCGCCTTCCACAGGCCAGGGGCTGGTGACTAGCACCAAAGGCGTAAATCTTGATAAAAGGGAAGACATTGCCTTTTATATAAGTAAACAACACAATAGAGTATGCAAATGGAGTAATCACTAAGTAAAACTGAGTGCAAAAGTACGTGCAGAAAAGTAAATGGGTCAGTATACAAACCCAACTGGAAGTACAGTACAACTAAAAAGGGAAGTACAATAGCAGTAAAGTAAAGCAGCAATCACTGAGTCGTCCTTCGGGAATCGCAACTGAAGGGTGGGTAAAGATGGTCTCCTCGTCACCTCAGGTTCTTCTGTCCGCTCCGTGCATGCCTCACTAGGTGGTCCACCTTCAGGTTCTGTCCATCTCCACAAGACCTCTCCACGATCAGTGTTGTTCGTCGTCTGCATCCAACACAACGTAGTGCGGGAATAGCCCATGTAGGGGTGAGTATACGATACTCAATAGGGACCCCAAGACCCCCGAAGGTCTCCCAGAATCTGCAAAGGATAAACCACAAAGGAAAGATACAATCATGAAGTACCAACCAACTCTACTTAGGTATATGCCCATACATATACCTACGTTATCAATCATAGTTCGGCTCCGACTCCCGAGCCCAAGTACAACACAGTCCACACATGAAAGAAGTCAATCACATCGATGATAATGATTGAAATTCAAGACACAGTTCACATAGGTTTACATCATCCGTATAGCGATAGAGATGATCAGATGTAGCCACTGATTCATCTAAGCTGTCGGACCCACACAGGATACAATACCAGCTAAGTTGTCGGACCCACACAGGATACAAGACCAGTTACTCTGTCGAACCCACGCAGGATACAAGTATAGAGGTCAATACTACCAGACCCACACATGATACAACAACAGTAGTCATCGTCGTCGAACCCACAGAGGATTCCAGTATGGTAGTCATCGTTGTCGAACCCATGGAGGATTCCAGTACAGTAGTCGATGCAGTCACAACCAGCTCTAGGGTTCCCGCACACAGTACGCTCGATTCTAGGAGGGTCCACTCCTCAATCAAGGGGGGTCGATGCATCAACTGTCACGAATACCAGAGTTGATGTATCCCAAATTTCTGTCTCGTCAAAAGGAACCCAACGTGACAGACGGTGCGTCAATCGGCTGCCTGGTCTGAGAGTTATTGGCTTTTCCGTTCCAGGGGCCCGGTTAGTTTTTAAGATAAAACCAACCCGACCGTACTCCAGCTGTTTCCAAACCTCAAGTGGATTTTGAAAAAAGAATCATCTCATCAAAAGTAATTCAACATAGTTGACGGCACATCAATTGGATTTCCGGTCCTCAAGTTATAAGCGTTTCTGCTCCAAGGGCCCGATTGGTTTCGGGTTCGAACCAACCCGTCAATACCCAAGCTTCATCAAAACCTCGAGTGTAATATACCTAAATGACTGTCCCGATCCAAGGATTCCTACTCAACTGACGGTGCATCTATCGGAGGTCCATAGCTCAAGTTATGGGCAAAAGACTGAAAACGGTCCGAAGTGGGGGGTATGGGCCTGGTTCGGCCCGACCCCACCCACCCTGGGTCAGCCCGAACAGGGTCGACCCAACCCAGGTCTGGGCCCGGCCTGGTCCGCGAGACCTGCCCTGGCCCAGCTGAGGGGTGGGGGGGTGTGCTGGCTCGGCCCCAGCTGGCCAAGCAGGGGGGGGGGCTGTTCCATGAACGCGGTGCCAGGCTCGCGTCGCTGTCTCCCCAGATCCCGCGGGATCCGCCGCTCGCCACCGCGGCCGGTGCCGCGGAAAGCTCCTGCTGGCGGTGCCCTGGGTCGCCACCACCTCTAGGAGGTCGGCCAATGCAGGACGCCAGCGTCGTCGGGGTCTTCTGGGGCCACTGGAGTCATTCCAGTGGTCCGTTTTTGCTTCCATCTGCGTCTACGATCATCTCGGAATACAAACTCCACTGTGAAGACCCCAAATCGTCATTGCGGTCCCGTTTCATCATCTCCAAACACCCCACGCATCAAGAACAAAATAGTGGTGGGTCCGAACTTGTTTGTTAGTCCTTACCCACTACGTTAGTGGTTCAAATCATCATCCAACAATTAAACGCCATATTCAAGAGTATGAATCACATAAATGAAATAATACAAAATTCCCCCTACCTAGAAGTTGTTGTCATATGTCGTCGATCTACGGAAGACGAGCATCGTGGTATATGGGCATCACGGAAGAACGGTTTCGTTCCATCAACGATGGAGGAAGGGTCGATGTCGTAGGCGACGTAGGCTCCTTGACGTCGAGGTGCGTCCGAGGAAGAAGTTCTTCGCGTTCTTCGTCGGGGGTGTTCTTCATCGATGAAGGTTCGCCTCCCATTTTAATTCACCAGAGCCTTTTTCCCAAAGTGTTTCACCAACGCAAAATGAATAAGGTGGCTCACCAATTACAAAAATTTCCATGCAATTCATATTAATTCAATAGCGGTGCCATTAAATTAATGTTGGCATTTATTAGAATATTTGGCACATTTAATGGGAAGAGGGAGGTGGGAAGGCTCCACCATTAATGAGGAGTTTTCAAAGGAAATAGCAGGGAATTAATGGGGAGTTGAAGTTTGGGGATCTTGTGGGCCCCACCTCACAAATATCCACACTTGGGAGGAAATTTACCAACTCACAAATAAAATCGTGTACCACACAATTTTATTTAGTTTATGATTAAACCCCAAAAATTAACTTTCAACCCGCATGAAACGCAACTGCAGTAAAGATCCTGTTAATAAAATATCGGCACTGTGAGTTCATCGGTATCCTCAGATTTTAATTCTGAGAACCGCTTCAAAAGATAGAAAAACTCGCTCATCCTTTCACTAAACGTACCCGATCCAAACTTTAGAAAATTATTCCGGGCGCACCAGGCCTCAGAATTAGGTGTCGTCAGAAACTGCGTACTCGTAAAATTACAAATAATTTAAGAAAAAAAATTTTCCCTGAAATTTATGAGTCTTTACATTACTCCAACCTCAGGGATTTATGTCCCCCTAAAGCTACAACATACACTAGGGAAACAGAAATGGGTACTGAGCACACATATGAGCCTCTTGCTCCCAAGTGCTCTCCTGAATGTTCTCGTGATGCCTGCGAACGCGCACTAGAGGAATCGACCATCCATGAAGGACCCTCTCCTATCGATCCTCAATCTCCAACGAAACCTCCGAGAATGTCGCCCCGTCGTCGATGTCCATCTCCCCATGATCATTGATGTGGGTCGGGTCATGCACGTATCTCCTCAGCTGAGATACGTGGAAGACGTCATTCACCTGGTGAAACTGAGGTGGAAGGGCCAGGCAGTAAGCCACCTCACCTACTCTACTGAGGACCTGGAAAGGTCTGATGAAGCGCAGAGATAACTTTCCACCCCGACCAAATCTCTTTAATCCACGTCGAGGTGAGACCCGTAAGAAAATGTGGTCTCCATACTCAAACTCCAGTGGTCTCCGTCTCCTATCATCATAGGACTTCTGTATGCTCTGTGTAGTCTTCATCCACTCCTGGATGATCTGTACCTTCTCCGTCATAGCCTGAACCATCTCTGGTCCTACAAGTGCTAACTCCCCAGGGTTAGTCTAGCACAAAGGTTATCTGCATGGTCGGCCTTATAGTTCCCTGTATGGTTCCATCCCGATGGTGGAGTGGTAGCTGTTGTTGTACGCAAACTCCACCAAGGGTAGGTGATCCTCCCAACTATGAACAAAGTCAAGGACACATGCATGGAGCATGTCCTCGAGAGTTTAAATGGTCCTCTCCGTCTGGTCATCCGTCTGAGGATGAAAGGCGGTGCTCAGGCATAGCTGCGTCCCAAATGCCTCCTACAACCCCTTCCAAAGATGGGAAGTAAAGCGAGCATCTCGATCGGAGACAATAGACGATGGCACACCATGAATCCGTACGATCTCCTGAACGTAGAGGCATCCCAAGCTCTCTATTGAGCCATGCTCTCTAATCGGAAGGAAGTGGGCCGACTTGTTGAGTCGGTCTACGTCCACCCAAATGGAGTCATGTCCTCTGGAAGTAAGTGGAAGCCCCATCATGAAATCCATGGATATCCCATTCCACTTCCACTCCAGAACCTCTAAGGGTCATACCAAGCCTACTGGTACCTGGTGCTCCGCCTTCACTTGCTGACAAGTGAGGCATCGCGAAATGAACTCCGCTACAGCCTTCTTCATACCTGGCCACCAGTGTTGTCGTCTGAGGTCCTGGTACATCTTTTCCACTCCAGGATATACCGCTAGAGTGGAAGTGTGAAACTCCCTCAGAACTTCCTCCTGCAGTGCAACTGGTACCATGGTACGTCCCCTGAAGAGAATGGCATGCTCTTCTCCTTTAGAAAATCCATCAGGCACCTGCCCTGTGGAAATCTGAGCACATCGCATCTCACAGTCAACATCCCCATGATGTTCCTCTCTGACCAGCTGAAGTAGTGGAGGAGTGACTGTGAGGGACTGTAGAAAGGTTGCCCCATCTCTATCCATGAAGGATATATGCAAAGAAGCTAACTGCTCTGTCGCCTCTCCAAGTAGTTGAATGCTCGATCTCCTGCTGAGAGTATCATCCACAACGTTCCCCTTCCCAGGAGTATAGATTATCTTGAAGTCATAGTCTTGGAGGAACTTGAGCCATCTCCGCTATCTCAGGTTCAGGTCCTTCTACGATAAAATGTACCTAAGACTCTGGTGGGAAGAGTAGACTGTAAAGTGCTCACCCATCAGATAGTGTCGCCACATCTTCAGGGAAAAGACCACTGCTACTAACTCCAGGTCATGGGTAGCGTAGTTCTGCTCGTTCTGCCTCAACTGCTGTGAACCGTAAGCGATCACAACTTGATCCTGCATCAGGACACACCTGAGTTCGGTCCCTGATGCATCGTAGTAAACTACGTACCCTACGCCCTCCTCCGGTAGCCTCATGATGGGCGCACTGGTCAATCTCTGCCTCAACTCTTGAAAGCTCTGCTGACAACTGTCTGACCACACGAAGGGTTTCCCCTTCTTCTTCAAAGATGTAAGAAGTGCTGCAACTCTGGAGAAGTCTGGCACAAATCTCTGATAGTACCCTACCAGACCTAGGAAACTCCGCACCTCCGTCACACTCCTAGGTGGCACCCAAGCAAGTACTGCCTCGATCTTCACATAATCCACTGCAAATCCTGCCTCTGAGATGATGTGCCCCAAGAAGTGAACTTCTCGAATCCAGAATTGGCACTTCGAGAGCTTACCATAAATCTATTGCTCTCAGAGTGTATCCAGTACAACTCGCATGTGGTAGGCATGCTCCTCCTCAATAGATAAGTAAATCAGTATGTCGTCAATGAAGACTACAACAAACGGATCGAGGTAAGTCTGGAATATCCTGTTCATGAGACTCATGAACACTACTGGAGAATTGGTCACGCTGAAGGGCATAACCAAGAACTCGTAGTGGCCATACCGACACCTGAAGGTCATCTTCTGCACATCCTCATCTTGAACTCTGAGCTGGTGATAGCCTGACCTAAGGTCTATCTTAGAGAACCATTGTTCTCCCTTGAGATGATCGAAGAGGCCTTCAATCCTCGGAAGTGGTTACTTGTTCCTTACGGTCACCTGATTCAGGAGACGGTAGTCGATACATAGTTGCAAGATCCCATCCGCCTTCTTGGTGAATAGAATCGAAGAAGCCCATGGTGAAACACTGGGTCCGATGAATCCTTTTCCCTGCAAGTCCTCCAGTTGTACCCACAGCTCACAAAGCTCGGCCGGAGCCATCCGATATGCTGAAGTAGATATCGGTGTTGTCCCAGGGTACAGGTCTATGTAGAAGTCTACCTCTCTTCAAGGAGGTAGTCCTGGAACGTCGTCAGGAAAAAATTATGCATACTGATCCACCACAACAGGAAAACTCAGACTCTGTACATCAACCACTTTGAGGATGAGACTAGCCAACTGATGTGTGATTGGCTTCCCTCTCCTCTTCGTAAGTCCATCCTGTGCTGCAAAGGCTCTCTTCTCGCTGTTGAAGGTGAACCTAGTCCCATCCATGTGGACACACCGCACTTTGTGCCTAATACAGTCGATCTGGGAATGGACTGTAGATAACCAGTCCATACCCAAGATGACGTCGTAAGGCCTCGACACTGCTACAAGAAGATCCCAGCCGAAGCCCTCGCCTCCTAGAGTAAGCTCACACTGGCGGCACCAGTGAGTAATCATCGAGTCTGCTCCCATAGGAGTCTCTAGCCGTAAGGATTGAGCCAACGGCTCCGTCAGAATCTCCAAGCACCGAACAAGAGCAGCGATAATAAAAGAATGACTCACACTTGTGTCTCTAAGAACTATGAAAAGGGTGGAGTAGACACAGATAGTACCTCGAATCATCTTAGGTGCACCGTGGTCGTAATACCCCCACTGCCTAAAGCTGAGCCTGCCTCTGCCCACCAGCTCCCTATGGTCGGGGTGGACCTCCTAGGGGTGGTGTTGGTAGAGCCTTGAAATGTCTTCCACCACCCTCTTCTCGGCCAACTCCTCTACCTCGTCCACCTGATCCCTACGGACCGCCACGGTCGAACCTATGCCTCTACCTGGGAGGTCCCTCCACTGTCTTCTTCTCGTCCGCATGACGGGTTGGGTAGTAACGAGCCATGTGACCCTACCCGCTGCATGCATAGAACTGTCTGCTCCTCGTAAGGCTGGCTCTGTGTCGTGTGCCCCGCACAACTGAACCTGTATCCTGAGGTCTCCCACCTAATGGCCAGGTCCGCTTGGACCCCTGTGGCATTTGTCGACTGCCAGATGTAGAAGATTCCTCTCCATGTCATCCTACGGTGGGTCTCACTGCTGGTGGCTGCTCAGCGAGAAATCTCTCCACTAAAAGGGCTCTCTCCAGCACCCCTTCCTGTGTCGGGATGCTGAGGGGAATCGTCGAAACCCTGTTCTTGTGCCTTAGTCCCTGCTCGAAGGTCCAGGCCCTAAAGAATGGGTATCGTACCATATCTGTGGAGTAGCATGAGAGGTCCGTAAACCTCACTACATACTGAGAAATTGTCATACTTCCCTGCCATAGATTAAGTAACTCCTGGATGCGCACTGCACGGAGGGTGGCTGGGACAAACTCAGAGCGGAAGAGACTCTTGAAGTCTATCCAATGAAGAGATGCCTCGTCGTGCACTTGGAGCATCAGGATCCACCATCTACCAGTTGCTGCGTGAAGTAGAATCGTGGAAAGGATCACCATAAGGTCAGCTAGTGTCCCTACCAATCTGAAGACTCTGACGATAGCCTCCATCTAATCCTCAACTGCCTGAGGGTCCGTCTCTCTGTGGAACCTTGGCGGCATCTATCGCTAAAACTCGTGCAACGCACTCAGGCGGCGTGCACTCTCCGCTGCTGGGGCTGGTAGCATCGGTGGCTCAGCAGGTAGTGGTACCGCTGGTTCCTCCGCTGTGATGGGGCCCTCTACCAAGGCCTCGTTTCTCAGTAGGATGCCATCTCGCACGTAACTAGGAACCTTGGCTGGCTGCCTTCTTGGGGATATCCTGAAAAGAAACAGGTGCGCCACGATCAAACAGTATACCTGGTGAGCTGACACAAAGTAATCAAAAAGGAAACTTTTTAAAGGAAACACACACGCAATAAGTGTTTTCATGCACTGAGTCGTAAATCAGAGATCAGGATCCTGGTGTATGGATACGTCATCCGTCGCACCAACACTGGACTCCCTAGACTAGAAACCACACTCAATACTCTTAACACTATTGCTTCGTAAAAAGGAAATATCAGAGTTCTAAGTTCTGTGGTAGAACCAACTCCTCTGATACCAATTTTTCACGACTCGTCCTCGGGCCTGTGCTGTGAATACCCCAAACCCACCTTCCATAGGCCAGAGGCTGGCGACTAGCACCAAAGGCGTAAATCCCGATAAAAGGGAAGTAATTGCCTTTTATATAAGTAAACAACACAAAATAGTACGCAAATGGAGTAAGCACTAAGTAAAACTAAGTACAAAAGTAAGTGCGGAAAAGTAAATGGGCTAGTATACAAACCCAACTAGAAGTACAGTACAACTAAAAAGGGAAGTACAATAGTAGTAAAGTAAAGCAGCAACCACCGAGTCGTCCTCTGGGAATCCCACCTGAAGGGTGGGTATAGATGGTCTCCTTGGCACCTCGAGTCCATTCATCCGCTCCGTTCATGCCTCACTAGGTGGTCCACCTTCGGGTACCGTCCAGCTTCACAAGACTCCTCCACGATCAGTGTTATCCGTCGTCAGCATCCAACACAATGTAGTGTAGGAATAGCCCGTGCAGGGTTGAGTATACGATACTCAGTAGGGACCCCGAGACCCCCGAAGGTCTCCCAAAATCCACAAAGGATAAACCTCAAAGGAAAGATACAATCATGAAGTACCAACCAACTCTACTTAGGTATATTCCCATACATATACCTAAGTTATCAATCACAGTTCGGCTCCGGCTCCCGATCCCAAGTACAACTCAGTCCACACAAGAAAGAAGTCAACCACATCTATGATAATGATTGCAATTCAAGACTCAGCTCACACAGGTATACATCATTCATATAGCGATAGAGATGATCAGATGTAGCCACTGATTCATCTAAGCTGTCAGACCCACACAGGATACAAGACCAGCTAAGCTATCGGACCCACATAGGATACAGGACCAGCTACTCTACCGGACCGACACAGGATTCAAGTACAGAGGTCAATACTGCCGGACCCACGCAGGATACAAGAGTAGTAGTCATCGTGTTTGAACCCACCGAGGATTCTAGTACAATAGTCATCGCTGTCGAACCCACGGAGGATTCCAGTACCGTAGTCGATGCAGTCGCAGCCAGCTCTAGGGTTCCCGTACACTGTACGCTCGATTTCAGGAGGGTCTGCTCCTCGAGCAAGGGAAGTCGATACATCAACTGTCACGAAGTCCATAGTTGATGTATCCCAATGTTCTGTCTCGTCAAAAAGAACCCAACGCAATAGATGGTGCATCAATCGGACGCCCAGTCTGAGAGTTATTCACTTTTCCGTTCCAGGGCCCGGTTGGTTTTTAAGCTAAAACCAACCCAACCATACTCCAACTACGTCCAAACCTCAAGTGGAGTATTCCAAAAGATTCTTCTCATCAAAATGAATTCAACTTAGTTGACGGAACGTCAATTGGATATCTGGACCTCAAGTTATAAGTGTTTCCGCTCCAAGGACCCGGTTGGTTTTGGGTTCGAACCAACCCGGCCATACACAAACTTCGCTGAAACCTCGAGTGTAATATTCAAAAACAACCATATCAATCCAAGGATTCCTATGCAACTGACAGTGCGTCGATCGGAGGTATGTATCTCAAGTTTGGGCAAAAGACCGAAAAACGGTCCGAAGTGGGGGGGTCTGGGCCCGGTCCGGCCCGGCCCAACCCCACCCTGGGTCGGCCCGAACCGGGTCCAGGCCCGGCCCGGCTGGGCGCAGCCCGACCTGGCTAGGCGCGGTCCGGTCCGCGAGACCCGCCCCAGCCCGGCCGGGGGGGGCCGCCTATTCTGCCAATGCATCGCCAGGCTGGTGTCGCTGTCTCCCCGGATCCCGCGCGGTCGCGGGATCCGCCGCTCGCCACCGTAGACGGTGTTTGGGCGAGCTCCTGCCGGCGGCGTGCCGGTGACCCGCACCGCCAGGGTCTTCCACGGGCCACCAGAGTCATTCCGGTGGTACGTTTTTGCTTCCGTCTGGGCCTGCGGTCGTCTCGGAACCCAAACTCCACTGCGAAGGCCCCAAATCGCCGTTGCGGTCCCGTTTTGTCATCGCCAAACACCCCGCGCATCAAGAACAAAATAACGGTGGGTTCAAACTTATTCGTTAGTCCGTACCCACTGCGTTAGTGGTTAAAATCATCATCCAACAATTAAACTCCTTATTCGAGAGTATGAATCACATAAATGAAATATACAAAATTCCCCCTACCTTGAAGTTGTTGTCTTACGTCATCGATCCGCGGAAGACGAGCGTCGCGGTAGACGGGTGTCGTGGGAGAACAGTGTCATTCCGTCAACGATGGAGGAAGGGTCGCTGTCGTAGGTGACATAGGCTCCAGGACGTCGAGGTGCGTCCGAGGAAGAAGTTCTTCGCGTTCTTTGCCGGGGGTGTTCTTCATCGATGAAGGTTCGCCTCCCTTTTTAATTCACCAGAGCCTTTTTTCCAAAGTGTTTCACCAACAAAAATTGAATAAGGTGGCTCACCAATTAATTGAATTTCCATGAAATTTATATTAATTCAATAGCAGTGCCATTAAATTAACGCTGACATTAATTAAAAGATTTGGCACATTTAATGGGAAGAGGGAGGTGGGAAGGCTCCACCATTAATGAGGAGTTGTCAAAGGAAACAACAGGGAATTAATGGGAAGTTGAGGTTGGGGCTCGTGTGGGCCCCACCTCACAAATATCCACACTTGGGAGTAAATTTACCAACTCACAAATAAAATTATGTACCACACAATTTTATTTAGTTTAAGATTAAACTCCAAAAATTAACTTTCGACCCGCATGAAACGTAACTGCAGTAAAGGTCCTGTTAAGAAAATATCGGCGTTGCGAGTTCATCGGTGCCCTCAGATTTCAATTCCAAGCACTGCTTCAAAAGATAGAAAACACCGGTCGTCTGTTCACTGAACGTACCCAAGCTAAACTTTGGAAAATTATTCTGGGCACACCGGGCCTCGGAATCAGGTGCCGTCAGAAACTGCGTACTCGTAAAATTCCAAAGAATTTAAAAAAAATTCCTTGAAATTTACGAGTATTTACATTCCTAATTCCAGTATCTCTCTCTAAACACTCATATTTCCCTTTAATTTTTTTCAAAGTTTAATGTTTTATATAAGAGCGACTTAGAAGCCTTTTAGCTTACAAAACATTTGGTTTTAAGGTATTTATATATTTCTTTTATTTTTTAGTTAATTTATTTAATTTTATTTTAGTTATAATAATTTTTATTTAGAAAAAATTAAATTAAACTAGAATTAGATAATTTTATATTAAATTATTTATTTTTAAAAATAAGTTATTTCATTAGTAATAAATACTAATAAATTTTAATAATTAGCCCTAATTTGTAGTATAAAATTATAAACAAAAATAATTAGTAATAAATAGGAATAATTAAGAATAAATAGTAATAATTACTAATAACTAGGAATAATTAAGAATAAATAGTAATAATTAGTAATAAATTGGAGTAAATTGGAATAAGTTGGTATAATTATGAATAATTAATAATAATTTATTATAAATACAAATAAATATGAATAATTAATAATAAATATGAATAATTAATAATAATTAGAAATAATTAAGAATAATTAGTAATAAATATGAATAATTTGTAATAAATAGTAATAGTTAAGAATAATTTGTAATAAATAATAATAATTTGTAATAAATAGGAATAATTTGTAATAAATGGGTATAATTGTTAATAATTAGTAATAATTCGTAATAAATAGTAATAATTATTAATAAAAAGGAATTAATAGCAATAATTAGAAATAAATGGTAATAAATGGTAATAATTAATAATAACTAGTAATAATTAATAATAATTTGTAATAATTAATACTAATTTGTAATAATTAATAATAATTTGGAATAATTAATAATAATTTGGAATAATTAATAATAATTTGGAATAATTAATAATAATTTGGAATAATTAATAATAATTTGGAATAATTAATAATAATTTGGAATAATTAATAATAATTTGGAATAATTAATAACAATTAGTAATAATTACTAATAATTATGAATAATTCGGAATAATTAGTAATAATTAGTAATAATTGTTAATAATTAGTAATAATTTGTAATAAATAGTAATAAATGGGAATAATTTTTAATAAACAAGAATAATTATTAATAAATAGTAATAAATTGGAATAAATAGGAAAAATTTGTAATAAATAGAAAAAATTTGTAATAAAAAGGAATGCATAGTCATAAATGGTAATAAATATTAATAAATAGGAAAAAATTGTAATAAATATGAATATTTAGTAATAATTAGGGTTAAATAGTAATAATTAGGAATAAATTGTAATATTTTGGAATAAATAAGAATAATTTGGAATGATTAATTATAATTAGAAATAATTAATAATAATTTGCAATAAATTGGAATAATTATGAATAGTTAGGAATAGTTAGGAATAATTCGGAATAATTCGGAATAATTATTAATAATTAAGAAATAATTTGTAATAATTAAGAATAATTATAAATAATTAGGAATAATTATGAATAATTAGAAATAATCAATCATAATCAGTGATAATTAGACATAATTAGTAATAAATAGTCATAAATAGTCATAAATGGTAATAGTTAGTCGTAAATAGCAATATATATTAGTAATTAAGAAATGCCTCAAAAATACTTACAACTATCATAAAAAGGTGAATTCTTACTACTTATTTAATTAATTTTTTCGTCATTTTACCTATTATTTGTAAGTTAATTTCATTAATTTTTTATCAAAGACTTTATTACTTTTTTTCACAGATCTTTTGGGAAGTCATGTTTTGTTTTCAACTATCTACAACAAGCCACAAAAATAGATAAAATGATTCTTTCTGCTAATATAACCACATTTTCTATATTAATTGTCTTTCTTTTTCAAACTAACAACACTACATAAAGATTAGATTTTGTTAACACAAAAACATTCTTTTTTTAAAGGATATGAGGATAAAGGAAGCTCATGTGCCCATTGCGGTTACTTCTCATGATATAATGGGAACATGAGCTTATTCTTCTCTTCTAAATTTCAACAATGGGAAAAAATCGACTAAGAAAATTGATTCAATATGTAATGTTTGCAGTTCGACATAGAATGACAACGGAAATGTGGTTATATTGGTCGTTAGGACTGTTTTGAGACTTTGGGATGTGTAAGAATCAACCACACTTCAATCTGACAGAGGTTGCGATTGGTATATACTGGGGCAGACATAACGTGACATGTCGATAGCAGTAGCAGCAATAGGAGGAGGAGGAGAATATTCATAGATTATTGGAGCAACAACACTAGCAGACGATGAAGTATATACGACGTCTGACTCATGGTGTAGTATGTTCTTTATATCGTTATGAATATTTTATTTTTTCTTATTTATTTAATTTTTTAATATTTTATTACTTTATTATTGATTTTTATTATTTATTTATTTATTTATTATTTTATTATTTTATTAAAATTATTTTTTTAATCTATTATTATTATTCTTCAATTATTGGAGAAGAAACACCAGCAGACGATAAATTACAAGGGATGTCTAACTCAGGGTTTTGTGCGTTTCTTATTTTGTTGTGAATATTATGTTTTTTAATATTTTATTATTTATTTAATTTTTTAATATTTTATTATGCTATTATTTATTTTTATTTTTTATAATTCTGTTATTATTATATTTTTATGTATAATGAGGTTTTTATTATTTTGTAATATATTATTATTAATTATATTAATAATAATAATATTATTATTATACTATTATTATACTATTATTATTATATATTATTATATATTATTATTATTATTACTATTATTATTATTTTATTAATATTATTTTGTTATTATTATTATTATATTTATATTATTTTATTAATATTTTTTTATTAATATTTTTTTATTAATATTTTTTTTGTAAGTATTTATGATTGGTATATTTTCCCACCGCAAAAAACTATTTCTGACAGTTCCGTCATAATAGGGTTTTTTTAAAAACTCGATGAAACCATTTTCAATGCCATTTTCTACAATGTGGAATTTGCGATGGGGCCTGTCACAAATGACCTTTTGTGACGAAGTCCCATCGTAAATGCCCTATCATAAATAACTTAACTTCTATTGGTGTTTATTTTAGTAAATGATTTGAATTAGAATAATGAAAATTAAGTGATGATAGGTACACATATTATCCACTCAAGAATAGAAATAATTTTATTTGGCTTTATTTATATAAAAATATCCATATGTTAAAAAAATTCTAAAACTATTTATTGATATCCTGAAAGGTTGGATATTGAGTTATTATTAATAATACACAGCAGTATTATGATTACATCCTAAGTATATAATTATTCTCTAACTAATTTATGTGGGAAGATACTTTATAGAAATAAAGTTATTCTTCCTTTTGAATAATTGGATGTTATTTTAGGCCTAGTTTATCTCTCTCTACATAGATATTATATCAATTGTTAAGATAGAGGAATCTCATTTCACTTCTCAAATCATCCCATGATATAATATCAATGTAAGGAAGAATATGAATTCTAAATGGAAACTAACTCTTTAATATGGGTCTTAATACCAAATAATTATAGATATTTGGATCAAATTGTTAAGTATAAACTCAATAATGATTACATGATAATTTTAAGGGAATATGATGATTTATTTCTCCAATGTTTTTTGGGTATTCCACTAGTACAAAGTGTTTAGTTTTCAACTAAAATAATACCTAGTTCTATGAATACATCAAATATCCCTTATAAAAGGTTCTTTATTAAATTGGTGTAATTAAATAAGAAACTGTAAGATAATTGGGAAAGTATTTTATATACCCATGTGATTCAGCATAGGAAATATTGATACTCTTTTCTATGAAGAAGGATAGTTCAATGCATTTTTTACATTTATTATCAAATATTTAATAAGATCCTGGTAAAGAACATGTATCATCTACCATGTATTGATTACTTTTTTGTTTTTTAATAGGTATTAACACTTATCAAAGGTTGATCTTTGATCAAGATATCATCAACTAAGGGTGAGAAGGTAATATATACCTTATAGAACTTTTCATACAAGGTATTTATAGTAAGAATTCATAGTAATACCTTCCATATTTACAAATCCCCTAGTTATCTATACGGATTTGTTAAATATAGTCTTTAGAGATTAACTAAATAAATTTTTGGTAGTTATATTAAAGATATTCTAAAATATTCCAAGTGTAAGTAAAAACATGAAGAGAATTTTAGGATTGTGTTGAAGGCCTTAATAAAGGATAAATTGTATTATAAATTTAGAAAGTTTGAATTTTTGTTGAAAAATATATAATTTTGTGGTCATTTAATCATAAGTGGGGTTATATTTTTGAATCTTTTAAATAAAGAGGTTATTAAGGAATTTACTAGCCCAAAAAATTAATAGATATTCATAGTTTTATTGGATTTTTTTGATATTATAAATGTTTTTTGAGAAATTTATCCCAATTTTCAAATCCATTAACCAAGTTAACTCATAAGGGGGTTAAATTTCTCTAGATAAAATAATGTGGATATAGATTCATACAGCTTAAAAATAGATTATTCACTAAACCTATAATTACACTACCAAGTAGTGGAAAATCATTATTGATATATTGTAATTATTTTAATTCATTATTGGGTTGGGTTCTTATATGTAATGACAAGGTGGTCATGTATTCTTTACATCAATTAAATACCCATGTGAAAATTTACCAAATTCATGATTTTGAGTTTACAGTGGAAATTTTTTCATTAGAGATATCCAGGGATAATCTATATAGATATAAGTGTAATATATATAATAATCATAAAATCCTAAAGTATATATTCACATAGAAGGAGTTGAAAATATTACAATAGATATGGGTTTATTTGGTTAAGGATTATAACTGCTCAATACAATTGTTGAGGTGGAATGATTTAGAAGAAACTCACATCAACAAACATTTATAATAATGTACTTTTAATAGATTTCCTTCAGAAAAATCACACCTCCAAACTTTTTATCGATAAACTTGAAAGGAAACACAACCTAATTACTATATTAAATCATTCACACACACTTCCTTACTATTTTCAAAAGAAAAATGGAATTACACATATGAATTACATGGTTCAGATAAAATCCCTACATCGATAGGATAACACAGTAATGATTATATTAAATGAGAGTAAAAGATATTATAAAAACACTCTCACTAATCATAATACAATTTACAAATAAATCATCATTTCAATATATTTTTCTTTTTATCTTTATAATGTACTTTTCTATATCTCAAAAATTCCATTAACCTCTGAGATTACCAAATATCCTTCTATTGACTGAGGAAACCATTGATACACTATTACACCTTCAGATTGATCACTGAAAACTAGTGGAATTTCTCTTCTAAGTATGGAAATTATCCTTCTGATACTTTTAACTAAACATCATATCAACGTGACCTTATCTTGACCCCTTTCACAAAGGTTGAGGTCCAAAGTTGTTATCAGAAACTCATTCCAGATATCC
This sequence comes from Viscum album, assembly GCA_963277665.1. Lineage (NCBI taxonomy): Eukaryota > Viridiplantae > Streptophyta > Magnoliopsida > Santalales > Viscaceae > Viscum > Viscum album. The sequence continues at coordinate 666,396,457 of OY728123.1, forward strand.
AAATGGATTTCAAGAAATCCAACAATATCCAAATTGAATATAGATTCATGGATTATGACTTCTTTATACATTAATAAAAACTCATATCCTTCTGGTGCATTAATTTTTTACCATATAATTCCATTCCATTAAGCCTAAATAATTTTCAATGCTACCAAAATATTTTATGGACTAAAAACATTGTAAATATGTCTAAAATATTCTATTTTCTAAACATCTTCTGATGTTTAAATACTATTTATTCTAATAGATTTATAGGGAAATATAATTTCAAATTTATTTGTTTTATCCTTTCATGAAAAAATGGGATACTTATCAAGGTCAATGGAAATATTAATTTCACAGAATAACACTCCTCATTCTGATTCTTTTTTTATCTCCTTTAGCAATCACATCAATAAAAAAACTCCTTTCTTGATTTTTTAATCAAAACATATGCTACTTATGTTGTTGATAGGGTAACCATAGGCTTCAATCAAGACATCCAAATAACCATTTTCCTTTCAAAAGTAAAATAATAAAACTTATCATGGTCTTCTAAGAATCCATGTGACCATTAAAATCAACATTCACAAAACCTCTCAATGGATCATCATCACAAAATCATAATACTGAATCTTATGAACTTTTTAGATATCAGATGATCCATTTCACATCTTCTCAATTCCACCATTCATGGGTCAATATGAAATGACTCGAAAATCTAACAAAAAAAATGAGATTTTAGGGTGTTTGAAAATCAATTCATATATAAAAAAATTTATAGCTTATGCATAAGTCACATTTTTCATATTCTAGAAATTTTCTTCTGAAGATAGTCCATGCTCCTAAAAATTTTAAAGAATTAAATAATCAGAGTTGGTAAAAGTTTACATTCATTCATATTGAATCCTTCCATGAATTTATAAATTTAATCATTTTATGATAACACTAAAGTTTCATCTTTCCTATCCCTCTCAATTATCATCCACAATATTCTCTTATCATGTCCAAGATCATTAATCTCAAACAATATAGAAAATATTATTATCCAATTATAAATCCATTTATTTTTTGGTCCTACAAGAAACATTTATTCCATATATAAAATTAGTATAAAATTTTTTCCATCATCTCAATGATTCAGATATAAATAGTTATCAAAATTACTTAGACTGAAACTTTATTCAAGCATGAAAGTATCAATCTTATTATCCCACTATCGTGGTGCTCGTTTCAAATCATATATACTTCTATTTAAGATTTAAAGTAGTTTATCCTTTCAATTATTTTCACAACCCTTTAGATAAAACATGTATATCTCATCCTCCAAATCACCAAGATAAAAGGTTATCTTCAAATGCATCTATTCAAAGAAAAAATTATTAGTGTAAATAATACCCAGCTCCATCTAAATAAAAGTATGATTGATGACTGATGATAAAATCTCTAAAAATTAAATTACATCCTCTTTTGGGAAAACCTTTCACCACCATTTTTTCTTTGTAACTTTTACTTAAATATGTTTTATCTTTAAAAAATCATTTATTTTCTAGATCTCTCTTCACTTTAATAATTTATTATAACTCCCACATTCTATTGAGCTTCAAGTAATTTATTTCTTCCTTCATGGAAATCTATAAATTATTTAATTCACTAATGGTAATTACTTATTCTAGAATTTTTGGTTCACCATCATCCATTTGAAGGAGAAAGTTAATATCAACCAAAAACCATTGATGTGATTTTCTAATTCTAATTGATCTTCTCAATTTAATTGGTTGTTTTATATAACTTGGTTCCTATCTTCCACCCAAAACCTTTACTTATAGAGATCTATCTTGATTTCATTCATCTTAATAACCTTTTTTTCTTTTTTTATTTACTTAAATTAATATCATTTTGATCAACTTGAACTTTAATATTTGATCTCTACATAACTTCTTTCTCTTCCAAGTTCTAATATTTCAACAAAAGTTTCATATTGAAGAAAAAATATATGCTCCAAATGACATGCTTCTTCTCATAATTCCATAAATTATATCCAAAGTTATCATTAGCTTATTTGAAAATAAAAACACTTTGGATTTAAACTCCATCTTATCTCTATCTTTGGCATCAACATGAATATATTCCAAACTTTGGAAAACATTGAGATGGTTCACTTTTCGTATTTTACCAAAAATAATTCTTCGAGAATTTATTCTCCCATAGATGAATTTGGACTTATTTAGACCAATAATGTTATCATCCTTATAGTTTATTACCAAATTTCCTTTTGGGTTCATGAATGAAGCCTCATACTGAAGTATTTCTCATCCACATTCCTATTTATTCTTTCAGTTACCCTATTCAATTATAAAGTTCTGGAAACTACCTTATCATGCTTAACTCCATTCTTATAATTTTTTAGAAGTTGTGAATAGTGTACTCTCCACCATTTTTTTTGAGGTACTTAAGCTTATATTTACACTACCTTTCAACCAAATATTTTCATTGAACGAATTCTATAAAATATCATTTTTATTCTTTAGAAATTTTACCTAGAACATTCAATTTCTATAATTAATAAATTTCATAATTTATAGACATACACCATTAAAATTCATAGGAGTATGTCCCAAAACATCATAATGAACAAGTTCCACCTTCCAATTCGTAGGATCATTCCCATCCCAATTGAGGGATTCCTCCACTTATTTCCCTAGTATAAAATGTTCATATCTTCCAAAATTTATGTGATTGACTTTAAGTGTGAATTTTTCTACTATAACTTTTATATTATTTATAATGGGGTGGCTATATCTATAGTTTCATTCTTCTATATCTTCTGATAAAATGATTCCATCTATCCCAACATCATGTTTTCTTCTAGTCAATTATAGGGTTACATTCTTCCCCCTTGTGAAATTACAATGTATACTTTGGTTATTTTATAATCCCCAATCAAGAAAGTGGTTTTGAAACCTAATTCATCAATTTTTTCAATTAATATGATGTTCTTTTAGAGACATGGAATGTTTTTAATATCTTTCAACTTCAAGAAACCTCTATTATTCATTTGAATGTTAACATTTCCTTTTCTAACTATTATTAGAGCTTCATCATCTTCCAAACTTACTCTACCCAATCCTCAGGAAACATGGTCCACTATTCATCCCTACTCACCAATTAAATATACATAACCACCCAAGTCAAAAAACCATGACTCTTGCTATGACCCCGGCTAAAAACATATTTATTTTACAATATTTCTATAAATAAAACATTATATCTCACAAAAATAATCACACAAACCCTATAATGTAAATCCTAATGTCTTGGAGGACTGGATACACAAGCAACTTATTTTAAAACCCTTGATTTCATTTCTTCATAAACGATACACACTAGAATCCCTTTTATACATATTATATATTAAACTCAACTTCATATCCTAGGGAACTGTAAACGTAAGAAATTTGTGAGCTCAAATACTCAGTAAAGATAAAAGTAAGTGATAACAATAACAGATTATATGTAATCATATGATGAGTATATGGGTATAATCAATATACATAAGAAACTTATACCAAATAAATAATAGATCATAAATCACGGTATAAGGTTTGGAATAAGATAAGACATAAATCAAAATAGAGTGAAAAAATGATCCAATAAGAATGATCTATGAGAGAATAAGATAAGAATACATAACATCTTTTAAATATATAACATACATTAGTATAAAGAACATTACTTTCATGAGGCACACCATCAATTCCCTTGATTATGAGAAACTAAAACATCCTCATAAATACTTACCTAATGAGATATAAACTTTTATCCAATGTAATGGAAGGAGATATAGTACCCCACTCATCATTCAACCAGACTTATTTGTGACACATGATATCAATAATTCGTTATATCATAATGAATACATGGGAATAAAAATGTTTTTCAATCCATATATAACAGAGAAACCATGGAAAGAAAATGTGTTTCATATCCTTTTCAAATAGATAAAAATAATGAAATCATTTATAATTCCATAAATAATCAAAATATGATAACCTATGTAAAATATAATGGGTATCTCAAGATATTTAGTAACTTTATAGGTAAATAACCTTCAATTAAGATAATAAATAATAGTTTTTTTACACTATATATATAAAGGGTGTATGGTTAAGTCAATAATTTCTCTAATGAATTGATATATGGAATCTAGGTGACCACCCTTTAATCAAAGAAATAGAAAAGGGGGTAATCAAAAAGGAAATGAATTTAGAGAAAATTTATACCTATTCATATTGGATAGTTATAAAAGAAAAAGCAAGTGATGGATAATTTAATTACTATAAAATAGAATAAAAAATAAAGATAAATAATGTGGGTGGTAAAATTTAAAGAATATCCTTGATCAAGAATAAGATATGTCAAAGGAAAATCCCTTAGATGAGAAAAATATTTTTATATATTTTAGAAAAAATCACTTTGGTAATAAGAAATATTCTAGATAATTTGAAAACATTTTTAAATAAATATTTTGCATAAATAAGATAAAAATAATTTATTTTAGAAACCATGAAAACTTATAGATAATGTTTCATATAAAATTTAAAAGGTTGCACAATAATATGTTGACATAGAATAAAAACTTAATAATAGTATTTAGTAAACATTTTTAATATTATCACAAAATGAAGATGTTATGGGTCACATTTAGAAGTTATATTCTAAAAGTTAAAGTGAAAACAATGAAAAAAGTTTCCTTTAAAAAATAAATCCTTGAAAATACATAATGGTTTTCAAAATAATTATGTGGTATAAGATAAAATATTTGATTTTAAAGGGATGGAAAACCTTTTAAATATTTTCAAGTATATTTTTTGAAAACCCACATTATAAGAAGAGTAAAAACATAATTTTTTAAAATATTATAAGGAAAATATGGATTTTAAATTATATAACCAATAATTGGGTTTCCAATTATAAAGGATAAAATTAGTGAGAAAGGAAAATATGGTCAAAGAGTATAAAGTTTCAATAAAACTGATGAGAATTATTCTAAAAATTGATATACTTTTGAGAAATAAACTTGATAAAGATAAAATATTTTAATCAAAATGGATGAGAATTATTATCATAAATTTTATATCCATGAGAGGTATAAATTCATAAAACACATACTCATCATCATCACTGCCTTTATGGATGTTGAGTTTCATACATCATTAAAATCCATCTCCGTATATGTGTAACTTAAAATTTATTCTAGATTATCATGCATTTCATATACAACTAGAATAATTTACAGATCATTCCTTGAAAGTTCTTACAAGTTTATTTCCTCAAGAGTTTAAACCTTTAGATTATAGAGTAGTGTAAGCCTTAAAATGTTTTTTTAAAAGTTGAGAAACTTTTATTTTTTCCACAAATTCCTTGAATTGGTCCAATAACCATGATGATTTTATTTAATAGTCCATTAAATTTTTTATTAGTAGACATTCTAAAATCACCAAACATATTATATAGTAATTGGAGTTTAGTCTCTTTCACCTCGATATAATCTTTATATATATTTTTAATTTTTTCACATAGCCTTAGTGGTAGTGAAAATCATAATCTTTGTATGTATCTGATTTTATAGAGATCTAGATAAATAATTTTTATATTTTTTATTAGAATTGACCAAATTCTTATCCTCTTTAGTTATAGATAAATATGATACTTTTCAAATATGTATCCCATTTGTTGTAGTAGAGAAAAAATATGGCCTAAGAGATCATAAGTGTGATCACATTTTTTTATTTTAGATCTGATAATTTCTTCTATCAAGTAGAGGAACTCATTTTTTGTTCAATATATTCTCTATATGAATGAACTTTTTATGTTAGATTTAATGGCTAAAACTTGGGATTTGATTCCAATTATTTCAAATTGAGACTCAATGATAGGGGTGAATTAGGGTATCAAATTTTTATTACATTATCTTTGATCTTATTCCCATATTATTAGAAACACATTAAACCTCTCATATTTAATCACACATACATCACAATCACAAATACCAAAATTTAAAATAAGTCCTAATAGATTTTAATTTGTTAACCACTAAGGGATAGTATAAGAAACATACACATGATAGTGTGTAGGTGTACCAAAATAAACTAATCTTCACTAGTTAATTGGATAGAATTTTTACACCATGTTTGGTCTATTTCAAACCCACTTCCTTTACAATAAAGTTCAAGGAATAGGGTATTGCCACACTTGGATCACTTCCATCAACTCTTCACCTTTACACTAATTTGTACAGATTTATTCTCAATTTATTGATGTGTAGGTCACTTACATATTATCAATAATGTGTTATTTGATTTGAATAATGATGTAAATAATTTAATTCCATTTTACATTCCAAAATCACAATAGCAACCACTGGTTATAAACATGTATGTTTAATGAGGTACGTTGTTCATCACGTAAAATCATCTGATCTAAAATGTCCTCTATACAACACCTTTTTAACTATGATCTATGATAATGATTCATGATCTACTTCATGGAAGGATACTTTAGGAATTTCTTCTCACACTCACACTTCAAAACTTTCTTCATGAAAATATTCTTCACAAATTACTTTGTGGTACTCCTCTTTATAAAATTCCTTGAATAACTCCCCTTTTAAATCTACTATACACTTTATAAACTAAACTTATTCATATTAAATGAACTAAATTTAAAGATATTATCTTCATGAATTACTTCAGAGAAACTATACTTCATTAAACACTATTATACTCAAAAAATTCTTGATCATCCTTTTTAATTTCCCATCGATGATTAATTAGATGATTAGTATGATATTTATATAAAAACTTATCTAAAAAATCATTAATCATAAGATTAATGTTAATTTATTTTTATAGAATCACTTGATATAAAATACCCTTTGGGTTTGAAAACCACTTCATTTTATCCTTCATAAATGACCTTCTTCAAGAACTTATTACTACATACTTCCATTACAAACTGGAAGCTACTTAATTTCTTCTTGAATTAGGTTTTTCAAACATCTTATGAGAACTATTTGTAGTGTAATTATTACATGAACTGTCTACCAGATACTTTGTACGTGAACTATCTGTCACATACTTCCTATGTGAACTATCATATATGTACTTACTATAAATCATGTAAGTTCTTTGTGAAAATACTTTAATATAATTTCATCATTAAACTCTACCAGATCCTAAAACCTTATAAAAAAATTATTCATTTTATTTTAATGCCTACATACGACAATAATTTAGACTCCCAAAAAATATGCTTCTTCTCACCAAATCATTGTGTAAAAATTATACTTGATAAGTCTATTTGGACACTTTCCTTCATATTCAAACTCCTTGATCAACTAGGAAATTGATTTTCAAAAAATTTATATATCTTAATTATTAATCATCATAGTTCCAACATTAATCCTATTGAATAAATTACTTTATAATTGATAAAGGAATGTTAATATTTTTCATCAAACAAATCCAAAACCATAGAAGAGGCAATGAATACAACACCTCTAATAGTCATTGGACCAAATTTTGATTCAATGGGTATATTCTTTAAATTATATAAACACCCATGTTTGGTACCACTCTACAACACCATGATATTTTATAAAATACTTCACTTTAAAAAATTTGATTTATTGGATAACATGTGTTTCACGAAACATCGAGTTTAAATGAACTGCGATATACTATTAAAATATTAGAACAACTATTACAACCTATCCATGGAATTGGTGGGTATTAATAGTAATAACCATATTATGAAATATTTTTATTCTTAGGAAATAAATAATTATCTTTTTATTAAATTCTTTTTATTCTTAAGATATAATTTTTAATCAAAAAAGTGACTTTTATTGATTTCTATTTAAAAATTAAATATAATTAATTTTTGTCACTTTTAAAAAAATTATTTTATAAAATTAACTTAATTTTTAAAATCAGTATATAAAAATTATTCTATGGTAAAATTATGAATATATTCTGAAAAAATTCAAATTTTTTTTAATAGAAAAAAATGAAGTTTATTAGCATGGTATATTTTGTGATATCATAAAAACATAACTATTATATAAAAATTTATTAAACATATCTAAATATTCATGTATAATAATATAATAAAAATATCATAAAAAATAATATATAAACTATAAACTATAAATTATTTCATGATAAATATTAAGATCATTTTTAGTATTGGCGCAGTGCATGCACAATATTGAAAAAGTAAAATTTGGTGACTTATATATATTAATTTAGAGGTAACAAGTATTTTCATGAATATATTATTAAATATCATTCATAAATTATGATTTTTATTGATAATTTTGAATTTTTGACTTATATAACATGAATATTATCCAAATACTTGTCTAAGGCTAGAAAAGTCAAATTGACAAATTAAATAAGTTGTCTTGATATAGATTTATGTAAATATACATAATGAATGAATATAAAGAACTATATTGATCCTAACTCATTTATTTTAATATTTTTATTTTATTTTTATTTTTTATATATGAAATAATTACCTTTGATTTTTATTCAACACTGACATAATACTTGTGAAAGCAGGAGAAAAATAAATAAAATTATTTTAAGTGAAATTATAAGAAGCATTAAATAACCCAAAAATTTGACTAAATATGATTTTATGAGAAACTTAAACCATAATAATTCATGTGTCAAATTTAAGACTATTTTTATCCACCTAGTTGACATTAAATCCATTATAGTATTTTATTTCAGAGTATGTCACACTTGTCACACTATTATTTTTAATAATTATAAAATTTTCAATATTTGGTTTTACAAAATATATATTTGGTAGTAAATATTCATTTTAAACATAAAAATTTTATATTCATCATGTAAATTTATTTATAATTTTTATGGAAGAAATAAATACCTTAATTTCTTAAACAATAATGATGTATAAATTATTAAATTAAATGAAAAAATCAAATAAATGATATTAAAATAATATAATAAAAATAATTTGAATTAATGAAACAAATCCTTGAATTATATAAATTTAAATTATAGTTATAGGATATAATAAAATAGTTTTTTCTGATTTGAATCATTTTTCTAATGTTTTTAAAGACATAGTAATGAATAGTTTGAAATTTGACAATAATGATAATTCATTAATATAATATTTTATTAATTTATTTAAAAATAAAAATAATATTAAATAAGTCTCAAGAGGATAATATATAGTATAATATTTAATCACGTGTACATTTAGAATCTATTTGGAAGATTTTGTATCCAAAATAGTTTTATTATGTTTTAATATTTTGGGAAATTCCTAAAGTGCCCCTCACCTCGATTAAAAAGGGCACCCCTTCCTTTACTTTATTTCACCACCTTAACCATCATAGATTGACTTTACACTAAAAATATATCTTCACAACTTCCCTATCCACCTTATAGAGTTTCTTTTCTTCTCAAAATCCCAACCCTAGCACCCTTTAGAGGAGATCTGAAGGGGACATTTCGAAGAAGAGGTAATTTCTCTAAGCGATCAGTTTTTTTATACGCTTCCTTACCTCCTATAAATATAATTTGTTTATAATAAAATAATAACTTAAGTATCATTAATATTTTCAAATTTTATTAATATTATGAAAACATCATTATACTACCTCTTTCCCATCAAACAATAAGTGAATATATTACTTGTGGATATGTACAATTTACCATATCCACATAGCGATAAAAACCATTTTTCGTCACCATATTTTATGTATGGGTATTATTATGGGTTTAATTAATATATATGATATATATATAATAATAATTATTCTAAAAATATTAATTATTTTTTATCTTTCTTTCATTTCCTAAATCAAAAAATTAAAACACCATTCATGTGTACGTATGGCCTACCGTCTCCATTAATGGTGTGATTCATTTTTTCATTTATTATATCTATGAATGAATATAAATATGTATATAATTATTCTGTATTATTTTGATACCAAGATTAAAAATATTGAAATAATGATACCAAGATCAAATTATTAGGTCCATGACTGCTAATTTGAAACGTGCTTGGAAAACGATGTTCTTATCATTCAGAATAGTAATTTTAATAACAAATTATTAATAAACGAGTGATAAGATGTTATAAATAAATAATAATTGTATGATATAATTAATAATGTGTCATAAATTTATAATAAATCCATATTAATTATACATGAGTTTTTAATATGAAGAAAGAAAGACAAGACTTAAGGTAGGGGTTTATTTTCCAATCTCATCATTATTTGGGATTATCTATATTTAAGTCTCCATTGTGGAATATTTATCTTATATGTATATGTTTTATAAAAAATAAAATATATTTTTTTAGTATTATACTATAATTTTTTTTAATTTCATTTTTACCCATGTTTTATTTTTACAAAATATTTTTAAATTAATATATATTTCATTTTATAAAAAAGGATCTTTATGAAATTTCCAACAAAAATATGTGAAATTAATTTGTTAACTTATACACCATGAGTGGATTTTCCCACCTTCATGATTTATTAACTTCTTGAAGAATACTTTAAAATTTTACATGTTTATTTTTAACAAAAAAAATGCATTTATAATCTCTTGAATTTTTAAAAGAAATAATGGTTTCAAAAATGGAAAGGATATTTTCATAAGAATGATTTCAAGTTATATTTCAAAACCATTTTTCATTTAAGATAACATTATTTGATGTTACTTATGATTTTTTTTATTATTATTCAAGGTTTATATCCTTATTGTTTATATGTTTGGTTTTTAATTATGATGGAATGATGTTTATAAAACCCATTTCTTTTCTAGGGGTTATGATGTGATGAAGGATTTATGATCTTATGGAACACATAATTATAGTTTTTATTATGTGTTGGGTGGGGCCTATATATACCTTCAATTCATTGATTAAAGTATTAAATATCATTAGATAACAATGGTAAAAAATTCTATGGGATTGATTCACTATGATAAACAAGTGTGTCCTGATCTATTATGGGAAACAACTGCACCTAGATATATTATGGGAAACAGGTGTTTCCCGATCCACTATGTTAATGGTAATGGTAGTTAACAATGAAATATAATTTTTTTCTATATTTATGATGGTGAAGAACTTTTATGACATGACCTTGTGATTCATGAATGATTTATGATGATTTCTCCCACATATAGTCCATGATTTCTGAAATGATAATGTTTATACCATGAATTATGTTTATTTTCTATGACATGTTGGGTATGGACTTCATAATTTATTTCCATGATGACATAACCTCATTATTATATTATTATTACATATGATTATGTATTGATATCTCCTATTTTTCCCTTACAAAGAACCAGATCTTACCCTTTCTTATGTTTCTTTCCCTAGGTGATAGAAAAAAAGGTTTAGTTAGGGTATGCCTAAGTGGAGTACTAAGTGAGAAGATCTTTGTGGTAGATGTTGAAGATAATTCATAAAATAATAATATTGTATATATAATCACCAAATACTGTATAACATTATGTTTCTATCATGTATATTATTTTTATGTATTTAATATTCATTTAAGTAGATGTAATATTTTGGTATGAAAAGTGTGGACCATTATAGTTTTCATTAGAGTAGGTTTTAGACAATATTTGTATATTAGGGTTAGAAAAGTTTTATGAAAAAACTAATGATAGGACTAAGTATAGGATAAAATCCTAATGTTTTAATAATAATCATGAATGAATTGGGTTAAACATAAGGTTTATAAAATAATGTGTCACAATTTATACATTTTTTAAATAATGTTTCATAATTATGTGGTTATCCACTTTAATTATTGTGTATCACTTATGATTTCTAGTTTTAGTAAATGTATAAAACTGGAAGAACCATGTTAATGTATAGTGTGATGGAAAATGAAATGATTGTTCCCTTTAGAATCAAAAGATTATTGGAGCTAGAATTAATAATCTTACATCTATGCTCGCACAGCATTATCATGATATAAATCATGTTGAGTTTTTAAATAATCAAAGGACAGAAAAATGTAATGTTGAATCTTTCACGAGGAAACATAAACCTTTTTTATTATGTCTTCTTATCCACTAGAGTCTAAGAAACGGATCAAAATAATTGAGAAAATATTTTCATTTCTTCAATACTTGGTATATGAAATATTTTCCCCTGTTGTTTATCATCTGGAAGGAGAAGCAAATATATAGTTGAATCTTATCAAGAATACAAGGTAAGTGGAATATATTAAATCCATGGAATGTGATTATTTTTAGGGGATATTATTAAGTAAGTGATTTCCCCATATTCTACTTACAAATATGGAGAGGGAATTTCATGACCTAAACCAAAAGTTTTATGAATCCATTGGTACCTATGAAGAAAATGATATAGGGATTAGAAGGTATACCTCTGGTTTAGTTGTCAACCCTGAAAGTAAAACTGATCAATTATTTAGTGGCCTAAAACCAAGTATTTAGAATAAATTAGATATAAGTTAATTTAGTAACTATGAATAAATCATTTGATGTGCACTCAAATTGGAAATTTAAATTAATTATTCCCACAATTCCCATGGTTTTGATAAGAAAAAAAATACTGGGTCTCCCAAAAACATTAATAAATCATATGGTGAAAATAAATTCTAGTCAAATACATGTTATAAATGTGGGAATAAAGATCAAGGTAAGTATTTGAATGTAACTAATAGGTGATTTAAATCTGAAAATATGGATAATAGAGCCCATGATTGTACAAATGTGATTAATAGGATGGTTTTACTAATAGAGGATAAGAGGACACCAACTAATGCACCATCCACACTCTTTTGTTTCAAGTGTCAGAAGTTTAGGTATTATACAAATCAATTCCCCAATTCAATGGATAATATGTATGATAATCCACAAAAACCTCTAAATATAAATGAAACGGGAAATATTATACAATCAAAATGTATGAATGGAATCATGATAATCAGGTAGCCCTTATTCTCCCCTCTATAGTTGGGAGTTATATGTCTTATTTTGTATGAATGATCCCTTTGAAAATATTATTATTCATCCTTTAGATAAGTTTCATGTGATTATATCATTTCACATGGATTTTGGAATAATCAAATCACATTTTATATTTTATCAGTAAAAGTATGAATCTAACATTCCAATCAAGCTGTTTTAGTATAAGATAAGAGCTTGTATAAGGAATAAAAGGTGAATTAACTGTTGAAATTGTATATCTAACCATAAAATACTAACATAATATTTATAGATACCATAATGCATCTTTGTGTGGACACCACTTTTGAGGTATTTTATGATGTTATTTTATCAATATTATAGATATTTCATGAGTAATATATGTAGATAAACCCCTTTGGTTTGGTATATGTGATAAAAATATTCAAGGAGTAATTCCTTTATACGTTTTGGAAATATGATTGAAGGTATTGGTAACCTTTAGGGTTTAAATTATTTTTGATATCAAGGTAATTATGGGATGTAGTTAATCATCTTATGAATTCATCACAATTCATTTAGATAATATTTCTTTCTAGATCTATTTACTAGAATATATATTAAGGAAGTGGAAAGGTTGCATAGATTACCATATTCATTTGTATATGAATGGGATCTAAAGTTTACCTTGATGTTTTGGTGAAGTCCTTAGTGAGATCTTGATGATCATAGACATGATCTATAATGTTATGTTGGTTGACATTATCTGTGGAAGAGATAAGGTAAAACTAAACCATAGGTATAATGGTCTCTTTGAAATAGTTTATCATATCAGGATAGTTTCTTATCAATTAGCACATACACCGAATCTCTCTCAAGTTTATGATGTGTTACATTTATCTATTCTAAGGTAGTATATACATGATCCTTTAAATGTACTAAACTCAGAGATCATACCACTAGAGAAATATTTTTCTTATGAAGAATAAAATGTAGAGATTCTAGATCATAGAGAGAAATTCTATGAAAAAAACACTCCTCTGATAAAATATTGATTAAGAAACCACCCATTTGAGGAAGCTAAATGGAAACCTGAGGATGTGGTGAGGTATATGTATACTTATTTTTTATATCCTTGTGATGAATTAATACGGAGAAATTCATTTTAAGGGGGGTATAAGGTAACACCAAAATATTTGATGGAATATTTCTCTTTAAATAATTTGATTTCTTCGGTAGCTTATGTTGCACACAATAATGAGTTTAAAAAAACTATGATATACTATTAAAATATTAAAATAACTCTTATAACCCAGCCATTGAATTGAAAGGTATTAATAGGAATACTCGTATTATGAAATATATTTATGATTAGAAAATAAATACTAAATTTTTTAGTAAACTCATTTTATTCTTCAAATATATGTTTTAATCAAAAAACAACTTTTATTAATTTCTATAGGAAAAATAAGTATAATTAATTTTCAACACTTAGATAAAACATATTTTATAAAATTATATTCATTTTGGAAATCAGTATATAAAAATTATTCTATCGTGAAATTTTGAGAATTTTATGAAAAAGTTAATTTTTTGTTAAATAGTAAAAATACATTTTTTTTATCACGGTATCTTTTGTGATATTGTAAAAACATAACTATGATATAAAATTTTATAAAACTTATTTAAAGACTCATGTATGATAATATATTAAAAGTATCATACAAAAATAAAATAGAACATATAAATTATAAATTATTTCATGATAAATATCCAAATCATTTTCAGTGTCGACGTAGTGTTGATGCATCATTAAAAAAGTCAAATTAAGTGCATTATATATATTAAATTTTAGTAAAATTTATTTCACGACATTATTATTAAATATCATTCACAAATTATTATTTTTACTGATATTTTAGAATTTTTTACCTATATAACAAAAATTTTATCCAATAACTTGTGCAATGGTTGTGTAAGCCTAAAAATGTCAAATGAACAAATTAAATAAGTTTTCTTAACATGGATATGAGTAAATATACCTAATTAATGAATATAGAGAACCATATATAGCTTATTTTTTATTTTAAATTTTATTATTTTTTTAAAATTTTATATATGAAATAATTACATTTAGTACATATGCAACACTAGAGCAGTGCTTATGCAAATAGAAAAACCCAATAAAATGATTTTAATTAAAATTTTAAGAACCACTGAATGAAACAAAAAAAATTGACTAAATAGTATTTTATGAGTATGTTTGAGACCATAATCATATATTGGTCAAATTTAGGATATTTTGGATCCACCTAGTTTGAATTAAGTTCCTTATAGTATTTTATTTAAAATAAAGTCAAACTTGTTACACTAATATTTTTAATAATTAAAAAAATTTAATATATGGTTTTCTTGAAGATATATTTTATCATAAATAGTAATATTAAATATAAAATATTTTTATTTCTTATGATAATTTAGCTATTATTTTTGGGAAATAAATAAATACCTTAATTACTTACACAATGATAATGCATTAATTATTAAATTAAGGGAAAATTCAAATAAATTAAATTTAAATATTGAAATAAATGTAATTTTAGATGATTAAGATAAAAAATAAATTATATATATATATATATGAAAGGGATAGTTCTATGATATAATAAAATATATTTTTTGATTTTGACTCGTTATTTTGATGTTTTTAAAATCATTGTCATGAATAATATCAAATTTGACAATAATGATAATTCCTGAAAATAATATTTTTTTAAATTATTTAGAATCCATAAAAAATTTAAATAAGGAAAAAGGGGATAATATATGGTCTAAAATGTCATCTCTTGTACATTAAAATGTTATTTTTAAGCTTTTGGATCTAAAAAAGTCATATTGTATTTCAATATTTTTTGAAATTCTTAAAGTTCCCCTCACCTCAATTATATAAGGGAAACCCATCCTTCAAATACTTTAACCACCTTGAGCCCTATATATTGACATTACCCTACCAATTTATCTTCCCAACTTCCTTATACACCCTATAGAGATTCTGCTCTTCTCAAAAAACCTACCCTAGATCCCTTTAGAGGAGATACATATGAGACATTTTGAAGAATATATAATCACTTTAACCGATCACTTTCTTTTTATACTATTCATTAACTCATCTAAATATAATATTTTTATCATAAATTAATAAATTAAGTGTCATAAATATTATTAAATTCTATTAAAATCATTAAAAACCATTATACACCCTCATTCCCATCAAATAAGAAGTGAAAGTGTTTCTCGTGTGTATGTACAGTCTACCATCTCCACATATCGATACGATTCATTTTTCATCACCATATTTTAAGGATGGGTAAAATTATGGGTTTAATTTATATATATGATTTATATTATATAATAATGATTCTATAAATATGAATTATTTTTTCCATTCATTTATTCCCAAAATCAAAAAATTAAATCAGCGTCCGTGCATACGTACGGCATACCGTCTCCACGAATGGTATAATTAATTTTTCTGTTTATACTTTATATAAATGAATATAAATATATATATATAATTATTATATATGATTTTTATACCATTATTAACAATATTGTAATTATTATACCAAGATCAATGTATAATTACTAATACTAAAAAATAAAAGTTGCTTGGAAAACGAAGCAGTTATCACCCAGGATAGTGATTTTAATAAAAAATTATTAATAAACAGGTGATAAGATGTTATAGAAAAATAATACATGACATGATATAATTAATTATATGTAATAAATTTACAATAAATATATATTTATTATACATGATTATTGAACATGAATGAATAAAGACAAGACTTAGGGTATGGGTTTTTTTCACAATCTCATCATTATTTATGATTGTCTATATTTAAGTCTCTATTTGGAATATTTCTCTTCCATGTCAATTTTGTATACAAATATTTTGAAATATTTTATTTTTCTATTCTACATAAATTTTTAAATCCATTTTTACCCATGTTTTATATTTACAAAATGGTTTGAAAATAATATGTTTATCATTTTCGAAAAACGGACCTTTGTGAATTTTCTGACAAAAAATGTATAAAATGAATTTTTTTTAATTATAGAGCATGATTTTATTTTCCTGATTTCATAGGTACTAAATTTATTGAGGAATACTTTAGATATTTACAGTTTTCTTTTTAATTAAAATGTTTTCATTTATAATTTCACAACTTTTTAAACGAAATAATGATTTTCAAAATGGAAAGGATGTTTTCTTAAATAATGATTTAAAGTGATGTTTCAAAACCATTTTCCATCTAAGATAACATTATTTTATGTTACTTATATTTTAATGGGGTTATTATTCAAGGATTATATCCTTATTCTTTCTATTTTTAGTTTATAATTTTGACGGAATGACTTTTATGAAACCCATTTCTTTTCCATGTGTTATGATATAATGACTGATTTATGATCTTATGGCACACATAAGTATGGTTTTCACTATATGATGGGTGGGAACTATATCTACATACAATTTATTGGGAAAATATTTATATCTCATGAGATAACAATGGAAAATAATTCTATTTTCATGACTTATTATGGGAAATATCTTCATCCTGATCTATTATGAGAAATAGGTGTATCTTGAAATACTATAGTAAATCGATTTTTCCTGGTCTACTATGTTTATGGTCTTATTGGTTAACCATAAATTTTATTTTTGTCTATATTTATGATTTTTTTCATACTTTTATGACATGAACTTATGATTCATGATAGATTTATGATAATTTCTCACTCTTATTGTCTATGATTTTTGAAAACATAATTTTTATATCGTGGATCATGTTTATGTTCTATGATAGGTTGGGTATGAAATTTTTAAGTTATTTAAAATATCACATAACTTCATTATTATATTATTATTTCTTATTATTATGTATTTATATCTCCAATGTTTTCCCTTAGTGAGCACCTAAGTAAACCCTTTCTTATGCTTCCTTCCCCATGTGATGAAAAAGAAATAGTTTAGGTAGTGTATGCCTAAGAGGATTAATATGTGAGAATATATTTTTGGGAAATGTTTAATATCATTCATAAAATAATAAGATTATATATATAATCTCTAAAGACTATAAAACAGTATGGTTCTAGAATGCATAGTATTGTTATTTATTGAATATTCATCGAAAAAGATGAAATATTTGGGTATGAAAAGTGTTGGCCATTATACACTTTGAGGTTTCTTACTATGATGAGACTTTATATTCATTTCACTAAATTCTATCATCATTTTGAAAATTTTACTATTTACTTATATGCATTATATTTTACCTGAGTACCCCTATTAAAGGAATAATTAGATTTTCTACTCTAAGACTGACACTTAAAGAGGCATTGAAGATGACCTAGTCACCCACACTAGAGGAAATTATTATATCCTCCTAGAAATTAGTCTTAGAATCCTCATACTTCCTAAATTGAAAACATACAATATGTATATTCACTAATGGATCAGAAGAGGTTGATTTTTAGAGACATTGAACACTCACATTATTACCCCTTCAAGATTCCTCATGATTCTTTTTTCTAACAAGATAAATTACTATGGATTCCTCCCATAAAAAAATAATAAAAATCATACCAATATTACATAATATTTTAGTCATTGTAATTTTCCCCTTCTTGACCACCTCAATATATTATAATAGGAAAAACAGGACAATATTTAATCTAATATCATGACTCAATCCCAAATTGATACAAAAATTCTTAATAAAATTTTTTATGAGGATATTAGGAGAAAATTAGAATAAATAAAAAAATTAGTGTATTACATAAAAAATATTTCCTTTCCCTATGCTCACAAACTCTCAGGCCTTCCCTATCTTCATGGTCTCATGGAAAAATTAATGGTTGATAATTTCCTTGATTTATTTTCATGAGTTCCCCTCATTCAAAATTCCTTTAACAACTGATCTACACAACTTATAACTTATAACTTCCAATATATATGTAAAATGTTTAACCTCAGAGTTATTAGGTGTAAAAATAAAACAAAAAAATTTTCCCAATTTTTTCTATCAATTACTCAAAATCTAAATAATGTTGGTCACCATGGAAGGAAGGTGCATTTTTCATAGTAAACTCTTGATAATGATCAACCATTCAAGCTTGATATCACTCCCTTTATTTACCTAGAGTTTGAATGGTTTGAATCACTTACTCAACAAGGGTATAATCCACAAGAGAGTATCCTTATAGAAAACTATCTATATCACCCTATCTTCAATTAATGAGAGTATTTATAGAACACATTGTTTGTAAATACATAAAAATGGAAATCAATTAGCACCTAACTCAATCTCAAATAACATTAACATATCAAAATCTTCCTTAAATTCCCCATAAATAAATAAAAATAATAATTTTATAGGTTTAAATGACACAAATGGTGTGAACAATATAAAATTTTAAAATGTTACAACAATGTAAAGTCTATTTTTATAGTTTGTAAGATCATGTTCCAACCATAAAAATTCCACTAGAATGATTCTATAACCGATCTCATGGTCTGTTCATGGTTTTTCATATCATTCATAGTAACTATGTGCCTATATATTTCTTATTATTTTCACTTAAAAGTTATATATTTTTCTAAAATAACTCATATAATATTTATAAAACCTATAATAGCATCAAACCATATCAAAAAATATCAAAAAAATTGGAAGTTAAACCTATATTCAAGGAATAATTCCTAACCACCCATGGTCACTCAATGTTTATAATAATAAATTGTTATCCAAAAAATCTGTGTACCAACCTCTTGATCCCCCAATAATCTATCTTGTATCTACCTTCACTCCCCAAAAAACAAGTGTAATTTGATATCATTTTATAATGAACGAGCCCAAGATAACATGTCACGTCACCCAGGTCTTCCCACCACAAGGTCTGAAGTGTGTTCCTGATGAGCACAGATTAGAGACAAGTGTATAGAGAATAAAACATAATAAATGGTAGTGATTTATCCCTTTAAATCCAATAACACATAATATACTAAAACCAATAATCCACTATGAGGTATATATACATTATATACCAATGCTAATAAAATAAACAATTTCATAATAAAAACTCTGTAAAAATATGGAATAAAGAGAAATAATAAAATAAATATCTAATTATAACTTTTATAAGTAAAATTTATGATTTCGTATATAAAAATTAATATACAAAAGAGACCCAGAAAGTATGATAGGTCGAAGGGGCTACTCCTAAACCTCCCAAAAAATAACTCTAATGATCTCAAAACACCACAAAATCCATATCATCATGACCCATGGTCACCACCTGATATAATTTCCCCCAAAACAAAAATAAGGAATCTATAAAACCACACCAAAGGAATTAGTTTCCTTCCCTTTACCAGTATCTGACATAACAAGTTCTACATGAACCTAGTGGGTGTATATAGAGTGTGAACAATTTCCTAGTAGGATATTACCAAGATTCTATGTTATTTATTTTACATGAAATGATAATAATGTTAGTTTTAACTATAATATAGAAAATAGTTTTTAAAAATTTCTTAATAAGGAAAATTCGAACACATTCCATATTTATTCTATAAAACCAACAAATTTGGATTTTAAGTAGACATGCATAAAAGAGTAAGAATAAAAAAAATAAAAAAAAATAAATCATAATGAATAAAATGGTATGAGGTAAGGTATAATAAAATAAAAACATAATATAACCCAATATAATAGTGTAATTCATGATTCCCACCTCAAGCCTAATGGGTTAACTAAGTACCTTACTAACAGAACCAGTTATCATCCAACAATGAAAACCTAAAACATAGACATTGACTTAACCTTATGGTCATTATAGAAACAAACCACTTAAAGAGATTGAAATAATGAGTGGGTTAATGATCCAGAGAGAAATCATAGCTCATTTATCACCCACCCTTGATTACCCACTTAATACTCAAGGCTCTCATGTAACTGAAAAAATACAATCTCCCAGCTAAAGAACTCAATAACTATGTAACATAAATCTTATGAGGCTTATCAATGTAAATGATAAAATACACCAAAATTAAAATAAAAGGATAAGAAAATACTTTTATCCCATAATATGATAAAAAATAATCAAGTTCTATCAATTAACAACAAACAATTTTTAAAAATCCAATTATAATTCTACTTAAAATCGAACAAGACTTTCAGTTTTTTAAACACATTGTAGGTATGAAGGTTATTTCATGAAATATAATATTTAGAAACTTTGTAAAACCTATAGTGTCAAGAAAATATAAAGGTAACATTTGAAAAAGCATATTTTGAACTATGATTATGTATATGGATTTAAATTAAGAATGAATTCATTGAAAAACTCAATAAATTAAAGCATGTCAAGTAAAATAAATTCACATAGAAAAACCTAAATTAATCCAATAAAAGATAATTTTCTTATTCAAATAAATCCAAGAAAATCTAGAAACCCGTTATTAGAAAATACCATATCTGTTGGGATGGCCATTATTTTTAACTAGATAAAGAGGAATAATATAAGCATGGTGGTTAGGAATTTAATATAGGAAAGGAAAAAATAATAGAGAATTCATAGAGAAATTATCTTGAATAATACAACTTAAATAAATGGAAGAATACTAAGGGAAAAAGGTGGAAGAGGAATCGAGCTATAGGACCTCATGGATGGATTCTTTAAAATGGGATTAGGCTAAATGTAAGTAGACTCAAGTAAGGGTAAAATAGGAAACTCAAAAATTGAATTATGGGAAACTTTCATAATAATTATTCACTATTTTTAAAAACATTAACCACGTGATAGATTTGGAGTTTTTTTTTCTATCCCACGTGGTTTAGTTATAAGTTTTGT
This sequence comes from Viscum album, assembly GCA_963277665.1. Lineage (NCBI taxonomy): Eukaryota > Viridiplantae > Streptophyta > Magnoliopsida > Santalales > Viscaceae > Viscum > Viscum album. The sequence goes on from OY728123.1 coordinate 666,418,383, forward strand.
GAAACCATTTTCCAAATTTTTTTAGCTTCTAGAATGCACCCCCTATGAATTGTCAAGATGTATGGTTAATAGTAAATGTGTGTTGGGAATACATCTTGAACTATCCTCCCATTTTATATATTTTTTAAATATAAAATCTAAAATTTTCAAGAAATAAATAGATTAAATAAAAATAAACATACCAATTACATTTTTGTATCCCATGAACACATGAATAAGGAGTAAGGGATGAGAACACAATACAGAACTAATCATGGAATAAGGGGAATAATTAAAACTCAATGATTAATATTTACTATGAATGATTAATAAATGATTAATTAACAAATATAAATGAATGATATTAATAAAAAAAATAAGGTTCTCATATATATTAATAATAGACTTAAGTTGATTGTACAAGGAGCTAGAGTATGTTCAAGAAAGTTGGAATCTAAGGGAAGGAGATTTTTTTACTTAATCTCATTTATTTGAATAATACTATTTATTATATAGTTGTATTTTTATATATTATACAATTTATTTTTTTATTATGTTTTCTCTAATTTTTTTACATAATTTACATTTCTTTTTTATAGTCTCCTTTTTTAATTAATTATTATGTCATAAAATATGAGTATATAAAGAATTATTTACACTCTCAAATATTTTTATTTTTATTCTATGTTCATATTATTTATGAACATAATTCATTATTTTAGTTGTTTCTTAATTAAAATATATATTTTATTTTATGACTATCATATATCTCTTTAGAAATAAATTTTATATCCCTTTCATCAATGTGAACTATTTCAAAACATTATGAAAATGCTTAAAATTTATTATTTAAATTTAAAAATATTTTTCTAATTTTATCTCTATATTTATTGAAATTTACATTTATTTATTTTCAAGGTTACATTATTGGGATGTATATTTTTATAATAATGTTTCAAAATTATTTTATAATATTTTCAAAGTGATTTTTAAAAGTGAATTGTAACTTTTTTTTCAAAAATGTTACCAATATATTAAGAAAATTATTTCTATGTTTTATCCTAAATTTTTTTTCTTTTTCTAAAATATACACTATCTATACCTATTTTATATCACTCATATATCACCATCTAGATTAAATTATGATATATTTATTTTGATTTATTTATTTTTTCATATCATCAAATCTAATTTATAATTACTTATTATGTGATTACTCGTGAAAATGTTATATAAGCCATTTTATTTCAATAGATTAATCAAGAATTGATTTTTAATGGACGTATGTATTGTTATATCATTATGTGATGAGTAAGAAATAGATTCTATATATCTAAAATAATTTTGATAAAGCATTTTATCTCATGATATTACTATGTTATGTGTATACATAATATGGTTAGCTTTGTTCACTATATTAAGAATGGACATAATGCACCTATCTGTGTCCACAATTTTATGATGGTCTTAAAAGATGTTCAATTATCAAATCATGACACATGAAATTATCTATGTTTTAAAATATAAAATATATCATATTTTAGACCCTAGTTCACCTCTCAAGGAACATTTAAGGTATAGAGTATCTATTTATATAAAAGTTTTATAAGATTAAACTAATAGTAAGAGGCTTTAAGAACACTCAAAGTAAAGAAAAAACATAACAACTTCAATTAAACTCGAGTATTTTGAAAAATGAAGTGGGTTTAAAAATTTATAGTGTATGGTCATTATTGAAAATTTACTACACCATGTTTCATGATCATTATTCATAAAATTTCATTTATTTTAGTGTAATTATTTTGTTTAGGTTTAAGAAATATCTCGATTATCCTCTTAGCCCTTAAAATATTAAAATTTAACACATGAAATATTTATTAAAGATCCATAATATTTTCTTGAATTTTATAACTATGAATACTGATATATCTTGTGAGTGAGGAATAGAAATTTAATTTTTCCTTCTTATCAAAATAACAAAAGTTATCGACTCAAGATCCCAAGTTGGTTGGATATGAAATAAAGTGTGTTTTATTCAATCATATTCAAACCATAAATTAAAGTAATAACCATGTTGAGATAAAACTATATGAATTGTTTTAAAACACAAATAATAAAAAAATTGATTATTATTATGTTACAACTCCCTCGATATATGTGCATATTCCTTTCAACAATCATTAAATGACTAGCTCACCATTGTGAGAAGGGGGAGGCTCATAAGGAATTATATAATTTTATTTTTTATCCCTATTAATATAGATAACTACTCGGTGTATAGGATGAAGGGAGGAATAATATGTAACTTTGAAATGGAATAGTTTCACCCTTTTTAAGAACTTACAAACGAGGTACCCAAAGTATGTATTTATAGGAAAACAGAGGTGGTGGTTTTTGAAGAAATATTTCATAATACCACTTATGGATTGGATTTGTAAAAGTAAATAGACTTAAATAAACTATTATAAAAATATATAGTTTTTGGAAGTACTCTTCAATTTATATTTTTAAAATTTTGAGGTCATTGGAGTTCAAGAATGGGTGATATTTTCAAAATATTGAGTTGTACTCTTAACTTTGAGTGGTTTTGGAAAATTCCAAATATTATAAATTTTGTGCCTCCAAATGAAAAAACTAAGATAAATAATATTTTATATGGTTAGATGTCCTATTTTTAGGGATTGAACCATCAAATTTAAACCCCATTAGTTTAATGTATCTCTATATATGTATGTTTTAATCCACTAAACCATATAGGCATATACAGAGTTTATCTCTTTTTCCTCCAATTTCACTATGGGCTCTCCAAATCATCACCACCAACCTTGAAAACATAAAAAAAGGTGAATTATTTTTACATGAATATTAAAGAATAATAAAATATATCAAATGAGAATTTAAATTGATTTATATTTTAATAAATTAGAAAACAAAATCTATTAAAATAGTGATATAAGGGTCTAAAAATAATTTAGAACCGCGATGTGATCACACCCACACACACAAAACATTTCACTCTTACAAAAATTAAAATTATAGAAAATATTAATGATGAAAGTATTCCCTAGACAACTAATATTTAACAAAAAAATAAAATAATTCAAAGTTACAATGTGAGAAAAAAAAAATATACCAAGGAGCCAATGTTAATTAGTTTGGAAATTGTCTACTCATAAAATTTATCACAACTAAAATCAAGGAGATACATGATACTAACCCTAGAAAAAAAATTCATGATTCAAACATTCCACTAAATACCCATGTGTGTGTGATAATCATTTTAGTATTACTATCTTCTTTCTATTTAGAAGTTGGTCAATTCAAAAACTTTATTCTTACTAGACACTTGTCCACTAAACTTGTTCTTACCCCTTTAAATATAATTTTCAAAACTAACTCACTTAATCACTCCCAAAATTCAAACCAGTCATATCTCTTCCACTGTGTTGTGTTATATTATTATTATTATTATTATTATTATTATTATTATTGATGATATTTTTTAAAAACTAATTTTATGTATTAATCATAAGTCAATATGGTATAGTTATGAAATTTATAGAATAAGAAAACAAATTTTTGAAAAACATGAAAACTAAATGAACATATATATACCTTAAATTAAGAAGAAAAGGATCAGATTTCTGGATTCTATACAATGACGCATGGAGATATTAAATGAAATGATATTCCCATAAAAACTCACATTGATAGTATCAACATCTCAAAGGTTTCATAAAGATACAAATTTTCATATCAATAATAGACATATAATTTTACTAAAATCACCCATAAATGTTAAATATTTATGCATGATCACATTATATAAATGAAATAAATTTTCATCAAATGTTAAAACAACTTTAAATTGGGAAATTAAACATGAATTTTCTATAATCTCCTTGATAAGATAAGAATTTAATATAATTATTTTGGTATAAAAGTGACAAAAATTTAGAGAGAAATAAAAAAATTAATGAAACCACAAAATACCATGAATCAAGCCAAAAGATAGAAAAAATAATAAAAATTAAAGAAAAAAAATAACACAATAAATACATAACTCAATAAATTATCCATCCAAATTTTGATTATGCTATCATGACATGTCAAATTAATTGGTTTTGAAAAGATAAAATATAGTATATTGTAGACCCTAGTTCTTATCTCAAGGAGAATTAAAGGTATAAAGTATGTTTTTTTAGATATTTTTTATAAAATGAATCCAAAAGTTAGGGGTTTTTAAAATTATTCAAAGTAAAATAAGGAAACTAAATAACTTGAATTAAAATTTTTAATTTTGAAAAATGAAATGAGAAATTATATAAATGGGATAAGTATTTCATTTCAATGTTAATGCACAAAACATCATCATCTTTGTTAAGAAAATTACTTTCTTTTGTGTAAGTATTTCTTGAGGTTCAAACATAATGTTACATTTTAAACCAAAATATTAGATAAAAATAATTTATTAGAGATATAATAAATATTTATGGATTATAATGATTACTATGTTCACTGATATATCATGTTTCAAGTTATAAAAGGTTAAATTTTCCTCTCCAATTAGAATAACACAGGTTACTCCCTCGAGATCTCGTGTTGTTCAGTTGTGAAATCAACCACCTTTTATTCAATCATAAACAAACCATGAACTCATATCAAAACCATGTTAAGATATAACTAAATGAAATTTTTTAAAACTAAAATTATAAAAAAACCAATAGTTTAATTTTTCTCCTAAACTCCCTCAAAAAGTGTGTATCTTTCTTTCAATGATCAATAAATTATTATCCCACTATTGTGAGAATAAGGAGGATATATATAAATATAACTCCATATTTTCTATTTTTAGGAGAATAATAATGTGATTGACATTTTTTATGAAGATAGAAATTATATGGATCTCTAAAATGGTATAATTTCAATTCTTTTCCAAACTTATAAATGAGGTGCCCAATGTATGTATTTAAAGACCCAGAGAGATATCAGTTTTTGTATACATATTTTAGAATACCAATTATGGCTCAAAATTAAAGAATAAATGAAATTATCTTGTCTTTGAAAAAACTATAGTGTTTTCGGACATCCTATTTAATTTATCCCCATAAAATTTGGAAAAATTGTATATATATAATTAGATATATTATCAAAATACAGAGTTTTAATCTTGACTTTGAATAGTTCTATGTTTGTTTAAATATTTAACTTTTGGGAATTCAAATGGAAACATAGGTATAATTGGTCTTCTATATAGTTTTATCCATAATTTTTTTGGATTAAACTACAAAATTTAAACCCATTGTATGAAAATATCTCTAGATATGTGAATTTCAATCCATTAAACCATGTAGGCATATGTTCTCATTGTTCCTTTTTCATTATATTTTACCATGGGCTCTCCAACTCACTTCAACCAGCATTAAAACATAAAATAAGTGAAATTTAACCTTTTATAATTCACATTAATTAAATAATAATTTTACTTGAATATTATATTAATCAATTAGAACCCAAAAGCAGAAAAAGATTCAGTATAATGGTGGAAGAGAATATTGTGAATCATGATTTAATAACACTCCCACACTTAAATATTTTCACTGTTGAGAAAATAAATATTCAATAAAATAATTATGAAGAATATATTACCTATACCAATAATAATTAACATCCAAAAATAAATAAATCAAGGTATTGATTTGATCAAAATAAGAAAAATACTATAGAGTTAATAATATTATAGAAATAATTGTATCATAAACTATATTATAATAAAACTTAAGTAGATTCATGGTAACAATATAGAAAGTAAATTCATGAGTCAAAAATTCCACTAAATTCCCACATGTATGTGTGTGTGTGTGATAATCATTTCATCCTTATATTTTAACCTTTTATTTATTAATTTTAGGTTAGTTTAAATATTTTTATATAACCTGGTATTTTTCAATTAAACATGTTCCTTCTATTTAAAATCAAAATTTTAAGACCCAATCTCTTAGGAATGACCAAAATTCAAAATATTATGTATCATCCTACATGATATGTTATATTATTATTATTTTATTACTAATTTTGTTTTTGATGATATATTTTTTTCAAAAAAAAATTAAGTATCTACTTTTGGACAAATTAATCAAGATTTGAAATTGATTAGATACAAAATTAATGGATAAAAAACCTTTTTAATGGAAAAATAATATTAAACTAATTTACATATAATATTAATTAAATATAAGAGGTTCTCATTTCCAATTTATGTACAATTATTTATGTAGATAGTAAATGACCTAATTTTATCATAAAATACCCGTATATAGGGTACCAATATGTAAAAGGTTATTTATATAATATGATTGAAAAAAATACTAAAAATTATCATTAATGTTAAATCATTTCTTATACTCCCAAGACATCAATAAAATAAATTTTTTTAACTATCTAAACAACTTGAAATAGGATAACTCAACATCCATTTAAAAAATATTCATCATTAAATAGGTAATTAATTAGAGTATTCTGGTAAAAAAGTGACTGAAATTAGAGTAAAAATGAACATAAGAGTGAAACCCAAAAATAACATGAAACAATCTAAAAAGAGATAAAAAAAGAAAGGTAAAAAATCATAAAATACAATTCAATAATACATAAATATAGAGAAGAATAAAAATGAAAGAATCAAAAAATAAATTTTAAAAATTCCTAAGTGGATTAGGAAAGTATCTAACCCCACACCTAGAATTTTTAGTATCCTCACTATAATAAAAATTAAATAACATGTAAGAATTAATGATAAAACATGGTAAATTTCATAGATAGAGATCCTTTTAAAGTTTAAGTTTCTCTAATGGGGATATATAAGGGTTTCATGGTAGTGATATATATTCATCCCATTGATGGTGAATTTATATTGAGTATCTTAATTTTTAACCTACAACACCCCAAAATTATAGACATTAGTTTTAGTTTATGGGATAAACCAACAAGAATGAAACTTTCTTGGGAGAAACTCTAATTTTTATTATACATAAGTACCTTGTCACCAATATGAAACAAGTGATAAAGTATAATTTAGACATGGATTACCTTGGATATTTATTTGTAGATTTAGATGTTAAAATATTAAACTCATCCTTTTTCCTACAACACTTGAATCTATATTTTTTATGATAAATTTTACTAGAAGAATTATAATTATACTATTTTATGGCCCAATAGGTCTATTAATTGATCTCAGTAGGTAGGTGAAAACTATTTACAAATATAATTTGATAATGAAGAATGTTGATAATAATTTTAAAAGTAGTATGGTAATCCCACATATCATCATTAATTACAAGACTCCAATAATTTCTGTTGGGATAAACCATTTTTCCTAGGATATTTTTGAACCCTCTTAGCTATGATGTTTTAATTTTTTTCAATTATAGTTTAAAATATGGTGATTATTGAACTAGTATTCATGTCAAAGATGGTTGTTTAGGATTCTAGGAACACTACCTTCAATAATTTTATTATGATTTTATAAAAGATAATGGTAAACCCATGGTGTGAGATCATTAGTGATAATGATCATCATTTCCATGAAAATATTTCTAAAGATACCATTAAATGAGAACTTCTAAATGATTTGGAAGTTTTTTATGATTTTTTGAGTTTTCTAAGAAGTCGTAGAGTGGGTTTGATGAATTTTTGAAGTTATTTGGAATAATTATACATTTTTTGAGATTTTTAAGATCATATAACATTGATGGATCATATTAATTAATCATATGACTTTTTATAATCATATTATTTGGATTTATGATCATATTACTTGAAATTAGAGCATCTAAAATTAAATTTATATGTATTTGATTATATAACTTCATCATATAACTTCGACCAGTGTATATCATTGGAGTTATTATCATATGACTTCAACATAAAAATTTGATCCAACTGTATGAATTTGAGTTCAGATGAATTCTACATGATCCTTTAATCCATTTTGGAAAACATGTAAGGGTTATATTTTTTCCCTAATGGTAATGATCAGCCTACATAAAGGTTATCTTTGGAGTAAAGGACCTATGTAAAGGTTTTCTGATGATTATGTAAAGTTAATCTCTAGTTTCCTAAGGGTCATCAACATTGGATAGGGAACTATGTAAAGGTTATTTGATTCATGTGTAAAGGTAACTCTAAATATTTAGAATCTACATCAAGATTTCATGAACTTAGGTTTAGGTTATCATTGAATTGTGAAGCTACAAAAGGTTTGGTTAGCTCACTCTGTAAAGGTGAATTACTTATCAATGAGCTTCAAAATGGGAATATTGGGAGAATTATACTGTATTAATGTGTGTTTCAAGAAGAATTATTTTCTATGGAAAATATTGAGGGGAACCATGTTGTGGTTAATTTTTAGTGAGTGTTTTTAGAATCTATCATCATGATATATTCTAAGGTTAAACATGGAGAGAACTATTTTATAACATGCATCGTGTTGCTATATTCTTCATGTAGTGACGGTGGAGAAATTTTTTGATAACATTAGGCTATAACATGAGGGGTTGTGATTATAGATCATCTTCAGTATGTCCCCATACAATTTTGGATATGGTTTTGTGGAAAATAAATATATGAGAAATAAAATCCCATGATAATCATACAAAGATCATGTGGAAGCGATGACACAAGGTATTCAAGAGTTTTATTTTTTTAGAATTAAGGAAATAAATTTCATGTGTTTTTATTAATATTTGATATATTGAAGAGAAAGGAATTTGGATTTTTTGATTTTTTGTATTTGATGGGGAAAAGTTTTTTTAGTATCAATAATAGCCATTCAACATTGTGGTCAGAAGAAGAAGAAGATCTTGTATATTTGATCACATTGAATCTCATAATCTCCATGTTTGATATATCCTAAATGATATTTTGTAGGATATATTAAATAAGAAAAGAATTTTTACTACACTATTTGGTGTCATTAATCTATATAATTTATAGTTTTATACCCTGTCCTTTATAAATATTGATTATAAAATAATAGTTGTGTATTAGGAGATAAAAAAATATGTAACAAGCTGAGTTTTTAAATGGGTTGTTTTCTAGGTAAATTTTAATTTTTGAGTTGGGGGTTGGACCAAAAAAATTTATTAATCTTTGGAACCTCATTCCATGAGTTTTTTTTAACCCAAGACCCTATTTTAGGTGTGTTATATGTTTCAGTGGAAGTCTCGGGGGTTTAGGAAAAAACAAGAGGAAGAGCGGGTGGATAAGGATGCTAAAAGTTGATGTAAGTCAATTACACATTTTATTTTCATATATTGTGTGTAATAAATATATTTCATGAGTTTTATAAGAAGACTAGTGAAAACCCTTAATTTAAATATCATGTAAATATTATATGGTTTGTAAATTCTCATGGAAGTTTTTTTTAAAATAAAGGAGCATGGGGATTGTCCCCCCTTATTCGACGCACAACAGGGGTAGTAACAAGGGGGTATCTTAACACATATATCCCTCTATCCTAGGTATTTCATTATCTCCACCCTAAAATCATTGAAATTTGATCTTCCAATGGATAGAGGTTCATCTCAGGCATTCTTCTAAAATGTCTATTTCTTCCGATTCATCTTGATTTAGAGGTCGATATCATACGAGAAAACTTCTAACAATATAAGGTATGTGGTGCCTAGATTTCTTTTTTGATTTATCTCATGTATTGGGGTGCATCTCTGAGCACGTCGTTGCGTTTTTTGATAGGGACCCTATAAATTAATTCTTTTCTTTTAAATTGATTAATCTACAATTGGAGATTCTTATGGGAATGCTTCCACCTAACTACACATGGTTTAAGCCTAGAGATATGCTTTAGATCTTGGGTAGATTAGGATAGGGTGTTTATTTATATTAAATAAATTTTTATATTAAATATGGGGGTTTCATGAGAACATGATGGGATCGACCTGAGTATTTAGGTGGTGATGATAACCTAGACTGAGGAGATGTGATTCTTCGTTTTGGGTGAGGCACGGTTTACTTGGGTGATGATTTTCAAAGGTTTGGTGACTTGGTTTTTGGGTTGAGGTGATGAGTTCATTAGGTTATGGAAACTCCCCATGTGATATTGGGTGGTGTTGACCATAATATTGGGTGAAACGATCGCAGGGGAATGGTGTTCCAGGATGATGTGGCCTAAGTACTTTTTTTATGATTGTCACTCACTATGATTGGTTGACATTCCATTAGAGTCATGTGTACATAGAGAGGACTCATATGATGAGGTGATGTTGAACACTCATGTGGGTAGGGGCCTCTATTAGTTTTTTATTAGTATGGTATTGACCATTATTGATGTTGGAGTCACTTTCCGTAGAAATCCACGATTATGGTGAGGAGTCGTCGGTTGACAACGTTGAGACTATCGGTTGTGGCATGAGTCATGTTGTATTTTAGGTCATTGGGCTAGGATAATTTGGAGGATAGGTATCAATGTTTCTTAGACATAATTTATTGTGTAGGCGTGGTTTTTATGAGTTATTCATAGAGGGACCATGTATCTATTTGGGAATGCCTTCGGGACGTCAACTCCTAGCTTGGACATGAGGTGTCGGTTGGAACACGGTGTCAGCATACTATTATAGGAGGTGCCTGAGGGATCTCTATATTTTTATATATTAATGGATACCTTGGCCTATATTCTAAATCTCATCTCTACTACAGTTATACTAGTTATGTTCAAAGTAGGTGATTACTTCCTTGTAGTTTTTGAGTATAAGGTAAGTAATTTATCTAATGAGATATGATGTTCTTATTTTTTTAGTATACTTGAAAAATCACAGATGTAAGATAGTTACATATTGGTGGTGGCCTACTGGGATTATTTATCACACCCTACATGGGCCCTTCAGTACGTAAGTAGACTTCATGGATTTGAAATTTAGTAAAGGTTCAGTCTCAGGAGATGGATCTTAGTGATTGTGTCAAACCTTTTTCATGGGATAGATGGAAATTTACCTTGGGTTCCTACATTAGCTAGAGTTGCCTTTTTATATTTCCACTCTATATTAGTATGCTTATATATATATGTGTGTGTGTGTGTGTGTGTGTGTACTGAGGTCATCCACAGGTGATCCTCCTTGCTTTATTTATTGTATTTAATGACTTATTTTGGAATCATGTTATAAAAATGGTATCTTTTGAAGTTTTAATTATGTAAATGGTATATGAGATTGTTTATTATTATTATATTTTCTTACTTATACTACCATATTTTATTGGTCCCATATTCTTATGGTATTATTTTATACTATATATTTATCTATATACCAATACTATTATCACCACCTTAGGGTATAGTCTCCCCAATATCACCACTTACACCCTTACTGCTAGTCAGAATCATTTTTCATATGGGGAGGGGCATATAAGTCTCAGTTTCCCTCCAACCCGCAGCACTATTCAGGTGGATAAAAGTGTTGGGGCACTAAAAATGGTATCAAAGGTGTTTATTTGACTAATTTTTGGGTCTTACTATTTTTATATGGTATACTAGACACTATAATGTAGTAAAAACTAGGTTTTGATCTCATGTTTGGGTGCTTGCAGCCCCATGCATAGGGGATAGACCTAGTTTCCAAGGGTGGTAAATTGATGTTATTTTATGTTCCTTTACAGGTGAAATGATTTCCACATCTATTGGTGGACAATGATGTGATTATTATCTCTTTTGATATGTGACCCTTATCATGGTATGACAAGGGAGGATTTTAGACCCTTGGACCAGTATGGTAAGGGAGGTTTTATTGTTCTTTCTTGATAGGAATATAGGATTAATGATATATATGTATATGTGTGTGTTCTTGTGGTAAATTTATTTTTATTTTCATTGGGAACATTGATTTAACTAAGAGGGTTTTGGTTGTCTAATGTGTCAACATTGGAAGCTAAGCAGTGTTTTCCAACCTCACTTATCTTTGGTTTCATTCTACTCGGCTAGTCCAAGCATGGGGTTCCAATGAAATATTTATGTGATGCGTTATATATGTATATATGGATCTAGGTCTAATAGGATCAAGAATAGATTAACATGTCATTCCTGAATCTATAATGAGTAGATGAGGGTCCATGAGTCCAGATTTATATGTGATACCAGGCTCTGATATGGGTAGGTAAGGGGATGAGAGTTTGAATGTCATGAGGCATAGTTCAGATGGAGAAGTGTAAGGGGTGATATTGCACTTCTTTTTACATTTTTTTCTATCTGAATTATTTATATATGTGTTATTATGGTTGTATATCCATGTTTTTTTATTCAGATGGATTCCACCTTGATGAGCTCATGCAGAGTGTCAAGAGGGTAGTGAGGTGTCTTTGTAAGAGAGTGCACGGGTTGAGACACCTGAGGTTTGGGATGAGGCCCTGCAGGTTCATGAAGATCAAGATTCATAGGTATAGGCTTCATTATATAAGGGGAAGACACTATATTTGATAGATTTTTGGCTATGGCTAGACAATCATCTTATGGTGATCTTGGTATGTGTTTTTTAATGTATTGATAGGGGAGCTCAGGGAACAGAAACTTCTATGGGGTATTTGACCTGAGAGTTCTAGTCACATAACCCACCACTATTTCAAGGTAAATATAGACCATATGTAGATGAGAACTTGATAGAGTCAGTGTAGAACATATTCAAGAAGCTTAAGACACCCTGAGGTTAGAGGGTGAAGTTGGCGATGTACATGCTCAGGGGATTGGCAAAACGCTGGTGGGATATACATGTATAGGCAGACAGACCTAACGAACGGACCTGGAAGGATTTTTGATGTTAGGTTCTTCATGAACTTCCTTATATAGATCATCAAGGTAGAGAAATCTTGGGAGTTCTTGAGCCTATAGTAGGAAGACAATTCCATTATGGATTATGTAGCTACCTTCATAGATTTGTATCATTTTTCAATTGATATGGTGGGTGATGACACCATGAGAGAGATAAATTTCAAGGATGGTTTACAGCATGCCATCAGGGTGTAGTAAAACATCTTCAGGTTATCCTTATCCTTATTTTAGTAGCAATGCTTTAGATAGGAGGAAGCAAGGATGAGAGGAGTCTCATCAGATATTTTAGGCCATAGACTCTAACAGACCATCTTAGAGCGGGTCATCAATGGTGTGCTTCCAGTGTGAGCAGCTATATCATGTGTGGATATGGTGTATTCATCCACTAATTAAGTTCTGGTCATGCAGATAGTTTGGGTATCTCAAGAGGTTCTATAGGAAGCCTTCTTGGATAGCCAGTATCTAGGGACCGAGGCAGAATCAGGCATATGAGGTTGGACTGAGAGTGGTACCAGGAGCTTATTATCAGGATTAAAATGCACATGGATATTATAGTAGATATAGTACGAACCAATAGTGGGTTTAGGGGATAGTGGTTAGTGCAGCACCACATCAAGAATCAGGTAGTCAAGTTTCGGGCTAGGTTCATGGTGTTGAGATACTAGGGCCAAATAATCTTGGTGATCTGATGATGGTCAGAGGTTTTCAATGTGCATGACTGGGTTTCATTTTATTTTGGCATGGCCTTTTTTAGGTATGTCTATTTTGGGTGCACAAGGTACATGGGATGTTTATTTTTTTAATAACCAGGTGCTGTTTAGTAGGTCGGAATCAACTCAAATTCATTATATATATATCTGTGTGTGTGTGATAGAGAGAGTTTAATGGAATTAGGATTATATATGGGCATCGATGGACGGATGTCTTATTTGAGGTGTTTTGGCATCTGAGCATCGATGTGATGCGGGTTTCATTTGAGTTATGTGGCATGAGTACTTTGGGAATCTAATGAGATGAGGGACCTCATAGGTGCCATGTTTGACATGGGAATGAGGTAGGAATCTACAAAGATTTGGTACCTGATGGTTTTTAATAATGACATTGGCATGATTTGAGTACCAGATGAGGTGAAAGAGTGATGATGTGTCACATGAGGACTTTTGAGTTTATGGATGGGCGTTGGACTATCATGAATTTTATTTTGGGGTTAGGAAGAAACTAGGGTAGGTATATCATAATGTAGGGAGCGCCTCGAGAAATTTTACATGTGACCTAATAACCAGGGTATATCAGGGTGTTCTAAATGGGATGGTTATTTTTGGTACCATCTATGGGTAATGATTTATATCTTAGGAATGATCTATGTTATGGTGGGGAGATTGTAATATCCTTTATTTTTAATAGGTTGTTTTCCACATAAATTCTAATTTTTGAGTTGGTGGTTAGACCAACAATTTTTCTTGATATTCAGAACATCATTCGTGGATTTTTTTTACCTTATGTCTTTTTTTAGGTGTGGTATATATTTTGGTGGATGTTATAGGGGTTCAGGAAAAAACCAGAGGAAGATCAGATGACCCAGGATGCTAAAAGATGTTTCTTGAAAATTACACAATATGTATTTAAATACATGGTGTGTAATAAATTTATTTCATGGGTTTTTTGGGTAGACCAGTGAATAAAGCCAAATTTACACAATTTTAAAATTCCTATGGCTGATTTTTTTTAAATAAAGGGGCTAGGGGATTGGCCCCCCTTATTAGATACATAGAAGGGGCAGCACTCAGGGGGTCTCACACCATGTCTCTCCCCCTATCCTAGGGATATCTATATCTTCATCGTCCAAGCTCTGATCTTTTATCTATTGGTGGCTACCTGTTTCTCTATGGAATTCATCAAAAATGTTGATTTAATCCAATTCAGATTGAGTTAGAGGACGATATCAGTTGAGTGAGTGTCTACCAACACGAGATAAGTGGTTCCTAGTATTCTCTTGGATTACTCACATGCTTTAAGGGTGATTATTTGAGTGCATCATTGGGTTGTACAAGAGAGAAACTATAAATTAAATTCTTGTCTTTTAAATTATTTAATAAACCATTGGAGATGCCTATGGGAATTCATCCACATAACTAGAAATAGTTTAATCCTAGAGAGAGTCTTTGGACCATGGGAAGATTTGGATAGGGTGTGTAGTTAAATTTAATAAATTTTTATACTAAATGTGGTGGTTCCATGGGAAAGTGATGGTCTTGGAATAGGTATTTATGTGGTTTTGACCACCTAGAATGAGGTTATGTGATTATTCAGGTTCTGAGAGTCTTGGGTTACTTGTTTTATGCTTATCACAAGTTGGGTGACTTGGTTTTTGGGTTGATGTGATGAGGTCATCAAGTTATTGGAATACCCCATGTGATATTGGGTGGCATTGACCATTATATTGAGTGACACAATCATAGGGTTATGGGGTGCCAAAATTATGTGTCTTAGGTACTTTGATAGTGATTATCGCTCACTATGATTGGACGCCATCTCATTGGAGTCATGTGTATACTGATAGGGCTCAGATGATGAGATGTTTTTGACCACTCATGTGGGTAGATGAATCTATTTTTTTTAGCTTAGTATGGTATCGACCATCAGTGATGTTGGAGGTTCTTGTAGTAGAAATACATGGGGATGGTGAAGAGACATCATTTGATGGTGTGGAGACCATCAGTTTGGGGCTGAGGATCATTGTACTTGAGTCTGTTGGGATAAGATTATTTGAAGGAAATGTATCGCTACACCTCGAAAATTTTACTTTGATATGATGGGGTTTCTTATGAGATGAAGTTTTAGGGACCAATTATCAATTTTTTGTGCCTTCTGGAGGTTTATTTGTAGCATGGACATGTGGTTTCAGTTGGAACATGGTGTTGGGATACTATTATAGGAGGTGTTTGATAGTTCTCTGGATTTTTATATAGTAGGGGATTCCTCAGGATATATTCTAAGGATCCTCCCCAATATAGTTATACTAGAAATGGATAAAGAAGTTGATTTATTCTTTATGGATGTTGAGCACAGGGTAAGAAAGTAATTTAATGTGATATGATGTGCTACTTTATTTCCTTTTATTATACACCTGTGTAATCATAGATGTAAGATAGGCACCAGTTTGAGGTGTCTTATTGTGATTCTTTCTCACACCATACATGGAGCCTTTGAGACATGTGTAGACTTCATGGCTTTGTGATCAGGTAAATTTTTGAGCTCAGGAGATAGATCTTAGCGATTCTGTTAGACCTTTTCAGGGGATGGATGGCATGGGACCTTCGGTTCCTACATTAGCTAGAGTTACCTTTGGAGATTTCCTCTCTTTATCAGTATGCTTATATATATATATATATATTGAGATCCACCAAGGTTGATATGCCTCACTTTATTCATAGTCTTTTATGGCCTATTTTAGAAGAATGTTCTACAAATGTTTTCTTATGAGATTTTAATTCTAGAAATGGTATCTGAGCTTATTTATTATTATTGTTGTTCCTTTCTTATGATACAATGGGTTACCAGTACCATTATGTTTTTTATTATTTTTTCTGCTATATTTATCTATAGACCCTTATTATTATCACCACCATAGGTTATAGTCTCCCCACTATCACCTCTTACACCCTCACTACTAAAAGGAATTCTTTGTCATGCGTGGAGGTGCACCTAAGGCCACGTGTCGCTACAACCCATAGCATTGTTCGGGTGGATAAACAAGTTGGGGCCCTATACTATAAATTGGGTATGTACTCATCCTTAGGGAGGTAAACTATATCCCCCCAATATTATACTATATAATTTTACTTTAAATAAACACTATGTTGGTATCTTTTTTCACATGCAACACCAAACCAAAATGAACTACAAAATAGTATATAAGTGTTAAAATATAGTTTTATAATTTTTTGGTAAAAATAAAGTTAAATAAATTAAAAAATATATTTAAAAATAAAAAAGGTCATTATTTTTACTAAGGCATTGATCAAATTCAATTAGTCCAGCTAAATTACTCATAATACATATTTATACATTAAAATGTAACATTTTTAAATTTTATTTTATGTTACTAATTTTAAGATACTAAATATATTATGGATAAAAGATATTATTGATATGAAAAACATGTTAAAACTAAATTTAATTAGTAATTGATTGAAAATAAGAATAAGAATAGTTAATATTTTAAAATTTTATTTTCTTCTAAAAACAATTTTTATATATATTTATTATTTTATTTAAAAGTTAAATTCTCAAATTTTAGAATTTTAATTTATAAAAAATAAATTTATTTTTTTATTACACATTTTAATTGTAACAAACCAAACTAAATCATAAGAACCAATGTATATTTTAACATAACCTCATGTGTTCCTGGTTGTATACAAGTGGCTGGTGACTAATGGTGAGGGTCTAAAGTTATGTGGGGAGACTATACCCTCATTAATCATAACCATCACTATAAATGATGACATAAATATAAGACAAATAAATCAAACAACATAAGATAATATGGATAAATTCTATAATATATATCACATAAATCCATACAATTACAATCAAATGGACCCCCAATGTGGAAGGTCAACCGGTATAACCATACAACTAGAAAATAGAATAAATAAAAGTGTTGTAGAAACCATCAAAAGACTATCCCAATATTTCTTCCATTTCCTAATTCCAAGATCCTCAGTAAACTTCCATATGAACCTTGACATACTCTATATCCTTGATCATGACGTCTACACATGCATCGAGATGCCAATCTAGGGTGTGAGTGTAAACCTAGTAGGACACAACCAATACATCCTTATCATAAGAGAAAATTTATATAGAGTTTTATGACATGAAGTAAATTTATATTTTTATACAATATTACAACCAATCATATATAAAATATTGTATGAAAACCAAGATACCACGAACCTTGGTCATTCATACTTCACTTTCATGATGTAAGAATATCACATGTTGTCAACCACATGACTTAAATCAACATAATAAATCTCTCCACATTTTAGTAAAACAATTTTCAAATTTAAGGAATAACTGCAGAAACCCCTTTAAGGGAAATTTTTAACCATTTCACATTAATATTTTCTCACCTTCTATATTACACATTCTTACCACACCAGAATAATATAACTCTATACATATGAAAGAACATTCCCCTGATGGTACATTATACTAACCTACAGAACCATTTTCAAATGTATATGGAAATCTCCCCCCATGGGATCTTCACATTCTAATCAAGGTATTAATAATACTACAAAGATCCACATGAAAATATTCATGTCACCCGAACACCACCTCTAATAATTTAGCTAAGTCCTTTATGGCCTTTATTCAACCCAAACATCAAGACAAAGTTTACACTCTCTATTCACAAATCCATAATTAATTTAAACATAAAAAAGGGAAACATATCACAATAAAATTTCAAAAAATATGAAGGAAACATAAGTAAAATACCATATATCAATGAATAATCATGGAATATAAAACATTCTATGGTTATGGAAATTACTCAAATAATGCATAATATATCAAGGAACATAAAGACATACTAAACAAAGTCCTCATGACCATCCTATATATATAAATAATACCTATAATAAAATGGTACCTACACTAGGAATGTACCCAAGAGAAACATGACAAAAAATTACATACAAAGGGTCAATATGGTAAGTACTTCCTACCTTTATCATGACAAATCCAGACTCCAATATCCATTGAGGAATGACACATGGATCATGAATGTACACCAAATTTCCCTAGAACAAGGCACAAACCATCATCATTGAGCTTATAGATTTATAATTCTGGATATATTTCATGATAAGATATTAAATTCACATCAACTTACCCAAATGGATTCACTGTCCATGGTAAATCTAAGATTGATCAAGAAGAGGCCACTGAATCTCATGATCTAACACCAATATATCAATCAAAAATGAATTATCCATTGGATCTATAAGTATATCTATATATATATCTAACATTTATTCGATTTATGATTAATTACATATAAAGTTTTATAATTAGGATTAAATTGGATATATCTAACCTTAATTGATTCGCTGGATCAAACGGGACTTCAAGCATCCAAGAGGAGAAGAAGGGGTACATAGAGGACCAAGGGAAAAATCTCTAAGAGGTTCTAGTTGCATTAGGGTCATATTTGAGATAGTTTTAGACTAATAGATTACTTAGATTAAAATAAAAAAACACCAATAATGATGCTCGATTCTGGGAAACACTAAACGACCGATGGGAACTATAGAAATGAAGGTCCCATTACTAGAACCAACAATAGACTAATACACCCCACTGTCTAGCTGGTGACCTTTTTTTTACATATATAATCCAATTATGTACTCTAACCTCTATAAAAAATTATGCACTTTTACCTATATGGCATACCTCTAAGGAAGAGAAAAATACTAGATACATTGAAACTTAGAAACAAACATACCTTAAAAATTAAGGGAATTTAAATTATCCCCCTTGAATGACTTATCATCCATAAGAAGTGTCTCTAGTAGTCTTGATTGAAAAATCAGGACAATACACCTAAATATCATATTCACACTCTAAATTCTCCTCTTGAATCTATCCATGAACACAAATGACTAGGAAAAGTGGCATCATATTTTCTAGAAACACTTTTTCAATATAGTCTATGATTTTCACCAGTATCTCCAAAAATTATGCATCGGGTTCCTACTCAACCTCCTTGTAGTCCCACAACCAACACTACCAAGTAGATGGTGCACCCTACCAACCAGTTTGTGGCCTTGTTTAATCCACTGAGTATTTTAACTATGGACCTCAACCTTCATAACTCAATTATAATCCCCATTTTACCCATATTATATACCTCTAAGGAATATAAATAAGACATGATATGTTAAAACATAGAAAAAATATACCTTGAAATTCAATGGCATTATAGTTACCCCAAATAATGACTTTTCACCCTTGATAAGTTTCTCAAGTGATTTTAATCGAACAACTTAATCCATTACACCAAAAAATCATATTCATGATCCAGGGTGTCCTATTTAATCCATCTATGATGCTAAAGGAATCTGAATAGTGGAATTATCTTTCCTAAAGAACATTATCACTCCAGTCTATTATTTGTATCAATCGCTCCAAAAAATGATGCATTAGGTTCCATATCCACATCCTTATTGTTGATCACATGAACAAGATTAGGCATGTACCTCTAAAGTTGAGACACATGGAACACATCATGCATACCTTGATAACATATACAAACATCTAAATGATAGGAAATTTTCCAAATACACTTAGTAATTTAGAATGGTCCAATGAATCTAGATGTTATCTTTGATTATTCTAAAATCATTGATTATCTAATTAAGGAGTCACTAATATGAATACTCAATCTCTCATAGAAAACTAAAAAGGTTACCACTTATAGTAGGTATATGATTTTTTCTTACTCTGAGTGATAATCGACCAAAACCAGATCAACTACACTCTATTAGAGGTTTCCAAAATGATACTAATATTTAAAACTACGACCTCACACACCTCATTCCAATATAGAGTTGATAAACCTGGGAAACTATAAAAATCCTCAAAATTCTCCATCTAAAATTAATCTTGGAATATCTTGTTATACGAGAACTCAATCAAGGATATGTGGTCATCCTAAGCTCCACTGATTTCCATAATGCATTACCACCACATATCCTCTCAAATACAGATCGTCCTATTTTAATTTTCATTAGTCTATGGATGATACTTTGTACTCAGTTTTAATTAGGTTCCTAAATCCTTTTATAATCCATACCAAAACCCTGATGTGAAATTTAAATCTATGTCTAATAAAATGCTCAAAATATCTCTATAAAGGCATAAAATATCCTATATATATAGCTCCTTTAACTCATATATTGAGAGGGTTTCATTAATCTAAATTAAATGATCAACTTTCATCTGCTGATCAACTATCACCCAAACAACATTAAAACTCATATGGGTCCTTGGTAACCCTATCGGAAAGTCCATCATCAAAATTTACCAATTCCACATGGGTATCAAAAGTGCCTAAATAAAACCACCATGATGATGAAGCTTGGTCTTTACCCTCTAGAAAATATTGAATCATGAAAAAAAAAATTCATGTCCCTCTTCATACCTGGACACAAAAACTTATACTGTATGTCATGGTAAATCTTCATAGATCTAGGATTCACTATCCACTTAGAAGCATAAGAGTGCCTCATCATATCCTCCCTCAAGGAAGCTAGAAAAACTACCCTCCCATATATGTAAATCAAATTAAAATCATTTAATAAAAACTATGAAATAGAATCATCCCCATCCAAGTGTTCATGCATCACTATACAAATGGAATATGACACTTGGTTGGATTTTACCTTGTCCACTGAGGATAAAATGATAACCAAAGGTGCACATGTCATTAATCCATGATCCCTAGGTACATATACAAGCCACTCTATAATCAAAATCAATGGATTTCAATACTCATATGAATTCTTATCACTAATCTCTTGAGTAAACAGTGTTTTCCAAAAAAGATCATATATAGAAACATTACCTTTCCACGTAGCATAATCCATCCCCAATTTTAATGCATGTAGAAACTTCACCCAATTATTCTGCCTAAAATTGAGTTCCCATTGAGATAATATATAGTTAAATATATTTTGTTTCATGTTGAAAA
Source organism: Viscum album (assembly GCA_963277665.1). NCBI lineage: Eukaryota > Viridiplantae > Streptophyta > Magnoliopsida > Santalales > Viscaceae > Viscum > Viscum album. Next base: position 666,439,958 of record OY728123.1, read on the forward strand.
TAAACCTCTCACTGAATAAATAATTTCTCAAACACTTTATACAAAAAACCATAGCTACCAACTCTAAATCATGTGTTGGGTAGTTCAGCTCATAGATTAGCAGCTCACATAACCCATAAGTGACTACTTGTCTCTCTATATAAACATAGCTCCCAAAAGAATACTTAATACATTAAAATATACTAAATATCTAATAATATGGTTTGAAAGGGTCAAAAATAGGATTTTCTTTAATATTATTTTCATCTATAAGATTTCCTTTTCACACTGACCAGACAACTCAAGCATCCTAACCTTTTGTGCCTCATTCCCATCCAAATGAGGTGTAAAGAATAGAAACTACATAAAGTGAGCTGAGTATGAATAAATTTATATATTCTACAATACTTGGTCTAGATTTTGTGTGTTGGGAAAAAACTCCTTGGAGAACAACTACATGAAGGACTCCCAAGTATGACCCTCATTCCTGCCCACTTAGTCCATATTTCCCCATCACCTCCTAGTGGGTCCCTGATATATAAATACTACAAACTTAACCTTCCTATCCTTGGGAGTCTCCACTAGGTCAAATATACCCTCATTGATGTTAATCCATTCCTCAATATCCTAAGCACAACTAGTGCCTTCGAATATTGGTGGATGATGGAACTGAAAGTCTCATTCATAATCAATCGGCATCCTATTTTCCCCTCTACCACAAGTATGTTTGTAACGACCCAAATTTTTTCAATGGAAAATTACCTTCTTATACTTATGTCATAAAAACACAAAATAATGAACTACTATGTGATAAGTGACCTTTAAACATTATTTTGTCACCCCTATGTTTGGAATTTTAAAAATCTGACATACACGGTTGTGTTCAAGATAGTTTTTGGAGTCTAATTGTAGAGACCCGAATCTTGACGTACATGGACATTACATTACTTTTGCGGAATACTTAGTACATAAAAAAACACACACACACAAGGATCGTAATAGTTTAGTGTCTTTGGAAACTCGGAACGTAATCTTATAATTGTGGTGAAAGATCTTCAATATCTCCCATAAATATCTTCCCTTTTTTACCTAAAACCTTTCTTTATATCCTGGGGAAAAGAAAACATAAAAGGGTGAGCTCAAATGCTCAGTAAGGGTAAACAAAAGAAATATAAATCTCATCGTATACACAAGCACATATCTTTTGGAAATCTTAACCTGCAAAAGAGATCATAATTTCATAACATGGGATAAATCATGGCAGTGAAATGTAATCACAATAATCATAACTTAAAACATGAAACTTTGTGGCATTCACACATAATCATAGAGAATCATTTCTTGTTAGTCAAGACTCATTTCCAAGACTATCTTAGTGGACAAAGTCCCTTTCTGAATCGAGTAACCCTCGTTTCAGTCATGTTTCACTGAACCGGTATAACCTACCATTCCAGCCATGTCTATCTCATGAGATATAAAATCTTTACCCAATGCATTGGAGGGAGATATAGGTCCCACCCATCTCATAATGATACCATTCTTATGTGTACCAAAAAATCATAAATCATACATCATTGCATAACCCATGTAATACAAATGGGAATCTTAAACATCATGACATCATAAAACAATTCATATAAGATAAAGGAATTCATAAAAATAATTCCATCACAACATAATCAAATCAATTTAATAATAGGGATAAAAACAGAACCCTTTATTATCTTAGATGGAAAAATAATTTTGATAAAACACTTGAACTCCATTCTTGAGGAAAATATCCTTTCTACTTCAAAAACACTTTTCCTTTCTTATCATGTCATAAAATTTTAAACTAAAAGAAGTTGATTAAAAATAAACATGAATACTTGTAAAGGAAACTTCTTGGAAATAATGTTTTAGAAATCCATTCATGCCGTATAAGTTAAAAAAAATTCTTCGTACTTTTGTCGGAAAAGTCAAAAATTACCTCGTATGAAAAACGACAAAAGATTCCTTTCATATCTTTTACTAAAAACTCACCGAAGGGTAAAAATGGATTTAAACAATTTTAGGTGGATGGAAATAATATTACATATTTATGAAACATGTATGTGGATGATAAAATACACCCCAGTAAATACTTACGAATAAACAATCTCGGATAAAAATGAGATTGTGATATTTCCCTTACCTTAGGTCCGATTTGCTTTGTACGTGTCCGAATCTCCTGTATAATGGTTTAAATAATGTCATTGACTTATTACAGAATCATATTCATTGTTATGATATCATATATGGTTCACTTATGACATTATATTACCCGTTCTTTTGTAAATTCCATGTTAAAGAAGCGTTTTGGGTAAAATCGTTTCATTTATCGTAGGTGTTTTGACTTGTTGTTCTTGAAATTATTATTAATTATATCATGATTTACTTACTTCCAGAATATAAAATATGATTTATATATCATATATATTCAGTATATATATATATAATAGATATATAAATGAAATGAAAAACACCGTTCATGGAGACGGTAGTCCGTACGTACGCATGAACGTTGTTTTCCTTTCCTTATTGTCTTGAATGGAAGTAAGTAGATGACATACATATATATATATATACATAAATCCAGTAGCTTTATAATGTCATATATTTCATTATTATTTCTTATATATACTTTATAATCATTCTTAAATGGTTAACATGGAGAATGAATCTCATCGCGTCGTGGAGACGGTAGTCCGTACGTACGCACGAGCGATGATATCATTTACATAAATATTGAATTGGAGTGGAGTGGATTATACAATATATCAGAATCAATATGATGTTGTAATAACTATGTATATTTATTCTTTACACCATTATACCCATCCATGTAAGGGGGTGGTGGAAAATATATTACACCACGGCGTGGAGACGGTATTCCGTACGTACGCACGCGCGGTGATTTCTTTTTCCGTAGGATGGATAGATGGTGAAATAGGGTTGTTTCATACTTATAATAACATATCAGTATATGAGTGATACTGATGTTATTACTTAATAATGAAACAACCTAAGAAGAAGAAGTGGAAGAAGAAATAAAGATGAAAGAATTGGTAACGGTAATTACCTCTTCTTTGAAGCACCTTTTGGAGACCTCCTCTTAGGGAACTAAAATTGGTCTTTGAGGAAGACCAGAACCTCTAGGATGTTGCTAGGGAAGTGGAGAAGAGATTTTGGCAGGGTTTGGCCGAGCTTGAGTGCTCAAATTGGTGTGAGGAGGAGGGGGAGGAGGTGTCCTTTTATAAGGGAGGAGAGGGGCACCTTAGGAATATCTCAAAATATTATTTTATATTAAAGTCAAAATCGGTTTATAATGGTTCCAAAGGCTCTTATTTCGAAGCTAAAGTGGGTAAGGGTCGAAATCCTATCAACCAATAATATTTAGACAAGTTTAGGTTATTATTTTAACCTTATCAATTAGATTTAACTCTAAGTTAAATAATTTAACTTTTACCGTGTCTTTTTGTTTTCTTTCACTATATGGTTAATACACTTACTATAACAAGCCAAACGAACCCCAAATTGTTTATTAATAATATATATATCCTTATATAAGTCATTTGGCCGAAACTTAGATTTTTAGGAATAAAATAACAATTAATAATATAATATTTGATTTAAAAACTATTTTGTGTCAATTTTGACACTATTTGATATATGATTTTTGTGAAAGTCATAACAGAATTATATGTTCGAACCAAGTTGATTAAATCAACACTAATATATCATAGTAACCTATAAAATTAGTGTAATTCATAAAAAGTCTCAAATTACATTTATTTGATCATTTATAACATCAATTATGTTAACATTTCCTTAAAAGAGTAATTACTGCATCATCGTTGTGTCATAAATAAATTAATTTATTTAAAGTCTAAAAATTATAAATAAAATATCATTATGTAGTAAAGCTTTTTAGCTTTCTAATGAATATTTATAGTCGAATTTATCTTATGTATAACCCCATATTAAAAATGTTTTATTTATTAAACCTTTATTTTAACTATTTTAACTATTCATTAAATAAAATAATATTAAATGTCATAATCTAATCCAAGTTGACCTAAATGGTCATATTATGTTCATAAGGTTGGTTTTGGTCTAATTACACCTATCCAATAGAATTAGGACATGTGTTAGGGTAATAGTAATATCATATTTACCCTTAGTTACCCTATTTACTATTAACCGTGGTAAAAAAAAGTAAAAAGTTACTATTCACCAAAAATTATTTTCATCTCATTGAACCACATTTTACTTACTGACATAAACCGTGTCTCTCGGATTTTTGAAATTCCATTCACAGAAGCAGTAAAATTATGTTTTATGAAAAATTCAGTTTTTAACTACCACTTAGTAGTTTCACTATTCATCAAAAATTGATGTTTTTCAGAAAAATGCCAAAATTTCATCCTAAGCAATATTTCATATTCCGAATTCAAAAATGAAGTCTATTTTACCAAATTCATAACATATAAGTTGAATTAATTAATTTTATATTTAAATCCCGCTGTTAAAACAAATAGCGTGTTTTTAAGAAACAATATCTATCAAAAGATTGACACTTGATTATGTCTGGTTTAAATGTGAAATTACAACCAATGACCAACATTGTATTAAATTGTAAAAATATATTCTAAATATACTTTAAAACCACTCAAATTAATAATTTATCACTATTAATTATTTTGATTAAAAAAGTTGTTTTTAATTATAATTTAGTAATTTTCACTATTCATCAGAATATGAATGTTATCCGAAAAGTACCAAAATTTCACCTTAGGCTGAATTTGATACTCCGAATCCAAAAATGAAGTCCATTTTGAGAGATAAATTTTCTAAAATTTAAAAAGTGGTTATTACAATTCATAACGGCTAGTTTTAATAATATTTTAATAGCATATCGTTGTTTTGTGAAACTCAGTATTGCGTACTACACACGCTATCAAGGAAGGTCGTGATTGCGTGTAATGAAAGGCAAGTCAAGGATGCGTGTTGTGCAAGCTCCTTTTGGTGTAGCGTAAAACACAAGACATTAATAATATTAAAAGAATATTTTTCATAAAATCTCGGGCTGTTACACTAATGAAACAAAAATAATTTTTTTGTGAATAGTAACCTACCCTTATGAATAGTAAAATACCCTTATGAATAGTAATATGACCCTTATGAATAGTAAAATAAAATTTAGACATCATAGAAAGTGATAATTTGACCTTAGTAAACGTTTTTGGTATTTTATAAGTCATAAATAATTAATTATAATTAATTAATTAATTTAAAAGAATATTTATTTTCCTTTAATGTATTCATAAATTATTGAATCAATGTCTAATAGTTTTTATATAATTTTATAAGACCCTATGTAATTTTTGAAAGAACTACAAAATCCGTTTTAATTTTAAAAACTGTTTTTTTAAGTAAATTATGATTTTAATTAAATATTAAATTATTAATCTCTAGAAAATTATTTTTGAAAAATGGAATTCATTTCTGGATTCTACACGTCGAAAAATGTTTGGGGTAAATTTTTGGGACTTTTCTGAGATACTTGAATTTTTTATGAATAGTGGAATCCGATAATTCACAATAAAAGCTAAATAATGTATTAATTGAGTCATTGATGATGTTCTGCTGATGTAAGCCCACTTGGTTCGGGATTACATTATAAAATTACTATTATTGGTCATCCAAGACTCACTATTCCTTGTCTTTGGTGAAATTAATAAACTAATCAATTTTATATTAAGGAAACCCCTCTCCCCTCCACTATAAAAGCCACCCTTCACTCCCTCTTTTCCTCACACCTCTCAAGCTCCAAGGATTCTCTCAATTCTGCCCAAACACCTTCCCTAGCTCATCCCCCACGTCCAAAATCTTCTGGTCTCATCAAAAAACCAAGACTAGCTTCCTTAAAGAGGATCTCAAGAGGAGGATTCTAAAGGTAATTTCCCTCTCTTCTCCTTTAATTTCCTTTCAAGTTAAAGTTCCTTTCTTGATCTCTCTCTATCTATATTCATCCAAATTATTCTGTAAATCTAGTATTATATATATACTATGATTATAATGTTATATTATATCACCCCACACCCTTTCCCTCTTCCTTTTATTTTATTAAATAGAACGTTGTTCATGTGGTGATAATTTATCACCTTCAAAAACAACATGCTCTTCTTCCATTTCTACCTTCAATCTGGTCATGAAACCATTTTTATGGTTGAACCAGAATATTTTATATGTATTATGTTATATTTTAAGTTCTGTAAATAACCTATGGCCATATTACTAAGTTAAATGTTAAAACAAGATCGTTGTGATCCAAAACCCACCCAAATTAACCCAAATAACCATCATTAAATTTTTATCTAATGATTCATCCACATGGATGTAATATAACTCATTATAAAATCATTAAAGCTTCTTTAATATCATTAATAACATGTAATATCAGTTCTGGATGTTTACCCATGATCTACCCAAACATCAAATTAAGAATACAAGTGGACCGCTCACGAAAACCATGAAAACGAACATCCCCGATCAATGTTTTTAAACTCTATAAGTCATCCAAAGGAACATAATATGAAATAATGAAACCATAATGAACCCTATTAATGTATAAAAGGTTCTGGAATTTCTAATTAATTAATATAATGTCATTATACAGGACATTAAAGAGAAGGAGGCATTCGAGTACATGGTAAGGGGAAATCTCGAACCCAATTTTCTTCCTTCGGGTTCTCCCTCTTTCACTCCATTTTTGATATGGTTACTCCCCAAAGATCATTTGTTCATCATTTCCTTTACTTTTCTGGGATATACATGTTTGTCACTGGTTTTTATTTCCATCAAAATGTTTTCCAAAAGAACTCTTCTTTCAAGATCTCACATTTTACCTCTCATTCAAGGTTGATGGTTCTTGTATCAAGTATGTTGTTCCCTCTTTATTTTGGGAACCCAAAGCTTATGAATGTGTTATTATGAGATGAAACTCATTCCTCTCCATGGGTTATTTATGTACATTTTTGAAATGTTTTCTATTTGGAAATCATGATAATGATAATGTTATGATGTGACGGGTGTGCCCGGAATTATATAGCGCAATATGAATGTTTAAATGTGACGGGTGCGCCCGGAATTATATAGCGCTCTAATGAATTGGGTAAAGTGATGAATCTCATGAGTAAATTTGAAATGATTTGTGAACATGATTCTAGATTTGTTCACAAGTATGTGTGGTATTAAACCACTAAGACGTGATGTTTCATTTTTATGCATTGCCACATTTCAAGTTTATTGTTTATGCTCCTCTCTTGTTCATGATCATTTTCCTATGTCATGACTATGCTCACCCCATGATGTATTGTTCTTATCCATCCTCTTACTGGGCTTCTAGCTCACTCCTTTTGATGTATATCCTCATGTGGCTACATGTACTAAGGAGAGGACAAATGCCAATAAGAAGCTAGAGAAGATAAAATTAAATAAATGTTTATGGTTGATGTTGTATTTGTTATGTATTGTCCTAGTTTTCCCAAGACACTAAACCTCTGGATCCTCCATTTGTAATACTATTATGTTGTTTATCTTTGAAATGATGTAATAGTAAAGTAAGAAAAGGTCGGGTCGTTATAGTTGGTATCAAAGGAAAGGTTTAGTTAATTTGGGAATTAGGATTAGTAAACCCTAGAGAAAACCTCTAGCATGAGAATAAGTACAAATATGTACACAAGGATATTTACTTAGGGATCCCATATGTTATTTTTTTGGTATAATTGTTTAAATGAATAAGTTATTCATTAATTTTTTACTTATGTTTTGTTCTAACCTTTTCTATTTTAGAAAATGGTGGGTACCAGGAGAAATCAGGTCAACAACTCTTGTGAGGGCCAATGCAACGATTGCCCAAACGACATCCCCAATGATTTTGGAGGTGGAGTTAAAAACTTCATGGCGATGCTTACCCAAATATCTCAGGTTATGAATAATAACCATAATAATGGGGAACGTCCTCCTTCACCAAAGAGGGAGAAACTATCTATCGAATGTTTTATGCGGCAACGACCACCGACGTTTTGTGGATCTTCCGATCCACTAGTTGCGGAACAGTGGGTCAACTCCATGGAGAAGATATTTTCTGTTCTTCACTGTTCCGAGATAGAGAAGGTGACTCTAGACGTTTATCGTCTAGATGGAGAAGCTGATCAATGGTGGGCTTTGATTAAGAACACCAAGCCAAGAGTGGAAATTGAAGAGATGGAATGGGAAGACTTTAAGATAATGTTTCTTAATAAGTACTTCCCCAGAACTCTTCGCACGAAGATGGAGAGAGAATTCATAGAGCTCAAGCAAAAAGAAGGATAATCTGTCACAACCTATGAAGCAAATTTCACAAGGCTCGCAAGGTATGGGCACTATGATTTTTTGGTGATGCCCTTCGGACTTACTAATTCCCTTTCAATCTTCATGGATTTGATGAATAGAGTCTTTAGACATTACCTCGACAAATTTGTGGTAGTGTTTATCGATGATATTCTCATCTACTCCAAGAGAAAGGAGGAACATGAAGAACATCTAAGACTTGTGTTGGGGACATTGAGAAAGGAGAAGTTGTACGCCAAGTTCAGAAAGTGTGACTTTTGGATGAATCAAGTCACGTTCTTGGGACATGTGATCACAAGCGAGGGAATTTCTGTGGACCCTTCAAAGACAAAGGTGATTGAGGAATGGCCCATGCCCTCTAGTGTGACAAAAATCCGTAGTTTTCTTGGATTAGCTGGGTACTATCGACGTTTTGTGAGAAACGTCTCACGATTGTCAAGCCCGCTAACTAAGTTAACAAGGAAAGGGGTAAAGTATGTCTGGACGGATGAATGTGAGGGATGCTTCAAGGAGCTAAAGAGAAGGCTGATCACTGCACCTGTACTCACACTACTGAAAAGTGGAGAAAGTTTTGTGATATACAGTGATGCTTCAAAGAAAGGCTTGGGTTGTGTACTCATGAAAAATGATGATGTGATAGCCTACGCCTCACGACAGTTGAAGATCCATGATCAGAACTACCTGACACATGATCTAGAGCTGGGAGACGTGATTTTTGCCTTGAAAATCTGGAGGCACTACCTTTATGGTGAGAAGTGTGACATATACACCGACCACAAGAGCCTAAAGTATATATTCACACAAAAGGAGCTCAACATGCGTCAAAGGAGATGGTTAGAGCTAATCAAGGATTACGATTGCTCAATTCACTATCATCCAGGAAAGGCGAACAAGGTAGCTGATGCTCTAAGCAGGAAAGAACCTGCTACTCTATCCATGTTGAGGATTGAGAAAGACCCTATCTTATTGGATATGAAAAGGATGGATTTGGGAATCGTAAGGGCAGGGGATATATCCTACCTTTCCCAAATAATTGTGCAACCATCCATCCAACAGAAGATTAAGGAAGCACAAAGGGATGATGTGGAGATACAAAAGAGGGTGAATGCAGTAAAGGAAGGGAAGCTGTAAGAGTTCCATATTGACTATGATGGTGTGATTCGGTTTGGAACGCGGCTTTGTGTGCCTTCATCACCCGGGATAAAGAAGGAGCTACTGGATAATTCACCTAGCTCAACTTTCTCTATCCATCCTGGAAGTACCAAGATGTATTGTGATCTCCGAGAACACTTCTGGTGGGATAACATGAAGAAGGAGATTGCGGAATATATATCAAGGTTCTTGGTATGTCAGCAAGTTAAAGCTGAGCGACAAAAGTCCAAAGGTATGATGCATCCATTGCCTATACCCATGTGGAAATGGGAAAATGTTACTATGGACTTTGTCACGGGTCTCCTGAAAACGTCAAGAGGAAATAATGCGATATGGGTTGTGGTTGATCGACTCACCAAGACTGTCCATTTTATCGCTATTCGGGAAGACCTCTCACTTGAATAGCTTGCAAGGATATATGTGAAGGAAGTAGTGAGACTGCACGGTGTTCCACTCTCAATCGTCTCTGACCGTGATCCAAGGTTCACATCTAAGTTCTGGAGGATCCTTCAACATGCTTTGAGTACTAGATTAAATTTCAGCACGGCCTGTCACCCCCAAACCGATGTCCAGTCTGAAAGGACTATTCAGATGCTCGAAGATATTCTAAGAGCATGCTCTCTAGAATTCAAAGTTGGATGGGATCAGCACCTCCCATTGGTTGAGTTCTCATACAACAATAGCTTCCACTCGAGTATTCAGATGGCTCCGTATGAAGCTCTTTATGGGAAGCGATGTAGAACTCCAACCTGTTGGGATGAAGTTGGAGAAAGAAAGCTACTTGGACCTGATCTTGTGCATGAGATGACCGAGAAGGTTCAAGTCATCCAGAAACACATCAAATATGCTCAAAGTCGCCAAATATCTATGCTGACAATCGTCGAAGGGACTTGGAGTTCGACGTTGGAGATAAAGACTTCCTTCGAATATCTCCATGGAAGAGAGTCATGAGATTTGGGAAGAAAGGGAAGCTAATCCCAAGGTACATTGGCCTTTTTGAGATCCTTGATCATATAGGAGTCGTGGCCTATCGTCTGGCACTTCCACCGAATATGGCTCAAGTTCATGATGTGTTTCATGTATCACTACTGAGGAAGTACATACCAGACCCCTCACATGTACTAAACTCATAGGTGGTACAGCTGGATGATGATCTCTCCTATGAGGAGAATCCGGTAAAAATTTTGGACCGAAGTGATAAGGTTCTACGCAACAAGTCAACCCGCCTTGTCAAAGTTTTGTGGAGGAACCATAAGTTTGAGGAAGCAACTTGGGAACCAGAAGAGGCAATGAAGGAGAAGTACCCCCACCTGTTTGTGTAAAGTGAAATTTCAGGGGCGAAATTTCTTAAGGGGGGAAGAATGTAATGACCCAAAGTTTTTCAATGGAAAATTCCATTCTTATACTTATGTCATAAAAACACAAAATAATGAACTACTAAGTGATAAGTGACCTTTAAACATAATTTTGTCACCCCTATGTTTGGAATTTTAAAAATCCGACATACACGATTGTGGTCAAGATAGTTTTTGGAGTCTAATGAAACAAAAATTATTTTTGGTGAATAGTAACCTACCCTTATGAATAGTAACCTACCCTTATGAATAGTAAAATAAAATTTAGACATCATAGAAAGTGATAATTTGACCTTAGTAAATGTTTTTTGGTATTTTATAAGTCATAAATAATTAATTATAATTAATTAATTAATTTAAAAGAATATTTATTTTCCTGTAATGTATTCATAAATTATTGAATCAATGTCTAGTAGTTTTTAGACAATTTTATAAGATCCTACGTAATTTTTGAAAGAACTACAAAATCAGTTTTAATTTTAAAAACTATTTTTTAAGTAAATTATGATTTTAATTAAATATTAAATTAATAATATTTAGAAAATTATTTTTGAAAAATGGACTTCATTTCTGTATTCTACATGTCGAAAAATGGTTGGGGTAAATTTTTGGGAATTTTCTGAGATACTTGAATTTTTGATGAATAGTGGAATCCGATAATTCACAATAAAAGCTAAATAATGTATTAATTCAGTCATTGATGATGTTCTGCTGATGTAAGCCCACTTGTTTCGGGATTAAATTATAAAATTACTATTATTGGTCATCCAAGACTCACTATTCCTTGTCTTTGGTGAAATTAATAAACTAATCAATTTTATATTATGGAAACCCCTCTCCCCTCCACTATAAAAGCCACCCTTCACTCCCTCTTTTCCTCACACCTCTCTAGCTCCAAGGCTTCTCTAAATTCTGCCCAAACACCTTCCCTAGCTCATCCCCCACGTCCAAAATCTTCTGGTATCATCAAAATATCAAGCCTAGCTTCCTTAAAGAGGATCTCAAGAGGAGGATTCTAAAGGTAATTTCTCTCTCTTCTCCTTTAATTTCCTTTCAAGTTCAAGTTCCTTTCTTGATCTCTCTCTATATATATTCATCCAAATTGTTCTGTAAATCTAGTATTATATATATACTATGATTATAATGTTATATTATATCACCCCACACCCTTTCCATCTTCCTTTTATTTTATTAAATAGAATGTTGTTCATGTGGTGATAATTTATCACCTTCAAAAACAACATGCTCTTCTTCCATTTCTACCTTCAATCTGGTCATGAAACCATTTTTATGGTTGAACCAGAATATTTTATATGTATTATGTTCTATTTTAAGTTCTGTAAATAACCTATGGCCATATTACTAAGTTAAATGTTAAAACAAGATCGTTGTGATCCAAAAACCACCCAAATTAACCCAAATAACCATCATTAAATTTTTATCTAATGATTCATCCACATGGATGTAATATAACTCATTATAAAATCATTAAAGCTTCTGTAATATCATTAATAACATGTAATATCAGTTCTGGATGTTTACCCATGATCTACCCAAACATCAAATTAAGAATACAAGTGGACCGCTCAAGAAAACCATGAAAACGAACATCCCCGATCAATGTTTTTAAACTCTATAAGTCATCCAAAGGAACATAATATGAAATAATGAAACCAGAATGAACCCTATTAATGTATAAAAGGTTCTAGAATTTCTAATTAATTAATATAATGTCATTATATAGGACATTAAAGAGAAGGAGGCATTCGAGTACAAGGTAAGGGGAAATCTCGAACCCAATTTTCTTCCTTCGAGTTCTCCCTCTTTCACTCCATTTTTGATATGGTTACTCCTCAAAGATCATTTTTTCATCATTTCCTTTACTTTTCTGGGATATACATGTTTTTCACTGGTTTTTATTTCTATCAAAATGTTTTCCAAAATAACTCTTCTTTCAAGATCTCACATTTTACCTCTCATTGAAGGTTGATGGTTCTTGTATCAAGTATGTTGTTCCCTCTTTATTTTGGGAACCCAAATCTTATGAATGTGTTATTATGAGATGAAACCCATTCCTTTCCATGGGTTATTTAGGTACATGTTTGATATGTGTTCTATGTGGAAATCATGATAATGATATTGTTATGATGTGACAGGTGCGCCCGGAATTATATAGCGCAATATGAATGTTTAAATGTGACGGGTGCGCCCGGAATTATATAGTGCTCCAATGCATTGGGTAAAGTGGTGAATCTCATGAGTAAATTTGAAAAGATGTGTGAACATTATTCTATCTTTGTTCACAAGTATGTGTGGTATTAAACCACAAAGACATGATGTTTCATTTTTATGCATTGTCGCATTTCAAGTTTATTGTTTATGCTCCTCTCATGTTCATGATCAATTTCCTATGTCATGAGTATGCTCACCCCATGATGTATTGTTCTTATCTATCCTCTTACTAGGATTCTATCTCACCCCTTTTGATGTATATCCTCAGGTGGCTACATGTACTAAGGAGAGGACAAGTTCCAATAAGAAGCTAGAGAAGATGAAATTAAATAAATGTGTATGGTTGATGTTGTATTTGTTATGTATTATCCTAGTTTTCCCAAGACACTAAACCTCTGGATCCTCCATGTGTAATACTATTATGTTTTTTATCTTTGAAATGATGTAATAGTAAAGTTAGAAAAGGCCGGTTTGTTATAGTTGGTATCAAAGGAAAGGTTTAGTTAATTTGGGAATTAGGATTAGTAAACCCTAGAGGAAACCTCTAGCATGAGAATAAGTACAAATATGTACACAAGGATATTTACTTAGGGATCCCATATGTTATGTTTTTGGTATAATTTTTTAAATGAATAAGTTATTCATGACTTGTTTACTTATGTTTTGTTCTAACCTTTTCTATTTTAGAAAATGGTGGGAACCAGGAGAAATCAGGCCAACAACTCGTGCGAGGGCCAATGCAACAGTTTCCCGAACGACATCCCCAATGATTTTGGAGGTGGAGTTCAAAACTTCATGGAGATGCTTACCCAAATATCTCAGGTTATGAATAATAACCATAATAATGGGGAATGTCCTCCTTCACCAAAGAGGGAGCAACTAGCTATCGAATGTTTTATGTGGCAACGACCACCGACGTTTTGTGGATCTTCCGATCCACTAGTTGCGGAACAGTGTGTCAACTCCATGGAGAAGATATTTTCTGTTCTTCACTGTTCCGAGACAGAGAAGGTGACTCTAGACGTTTATCTTCTAGATGGAGAATCTGATCAATGGTGGGCTTTGATTAAGAACACCAAGCCAAGAGTGGAAATTGAAGAGATGGAATGGGAAGACTTTAAGATAATGTTTCTTAATAAGTACTTCCCCAGAACTCTTCGCACGAAGATGGAGAGAGAATTCATAGAGCTCAAGAAAAAAGAAGGAGAATTTGTCACAACCTATGAAGAAAATTTCACAAGGCTCGCAAGGTATGGGCACTATGAGTATTTGGTGATGCCCTTCGGACTTACTAATGCCCCTGAAATATTCATGGATTTGATGAATAGAGTCTTTAGACATTACCTCGACAAATTTGTGGTAGTGTTTATCGATGATATTCTCATCTACTCCAAGAGCAAGGAGGAACATGAATAACATCTAAGACTTGTGTTGGCGACATTGAGAAAGGAGAAGTTGTACGCCAAGTTCAGAAAGTGTGACTTTTGGATGAATCAAGTCACGTTCTTGGGACATGTGATCACAAGCGAGGGAATTTCTGTGGACCCTTCAAAGACAAAGGTGATTGAGGAATGGCCCAGGCCCTCTAGTGTGACAAAAATCCGTAGTTTTCTTGGATTAGTTGGGTACTATCGACGTTTTGTGAGAAACGTCTCACGATTGTCAAGCCCGCTAACTAAGTTAACAAGGAAAGGGGTAAAGTATGTCTGGACGGATGAATGTGAGGGAAGCTTCAAGGAGCTAAAGAGAAGGCTGATCACTGCACCTGTACTCACACTACCGAAAAGTGGAGAATGTTTTGTGATATACAGTGATTCTTCAAAGAAAGGCTTGGGTTGTGTACTCATGAAAAATGATAATGTGATAGCCTACGCCTCACGACAGTTGAAGATCCATGAGCAGAACTACCCGACCCATGATCTAGAGCTGGCAGCCGTGATTTTTGCCTTGAAAATCTGGAGGCACTACCTTTATGGTGAGTAGTGTGACATATACACCGACCACAAGATCCTAAATTATATATTCACACAAAAGGAGATCAACATGCGTCAAAGGAGATGGTTAGAGCTAATCAAGGATTACGATTGCTCTATTCACTATCATCCAGGAAAGGCAAACAAGGTAGCTGATGCTCTAAGAAGGAAAGAACCTGCTACTCTATCCATGTTGAGGATTGAGAAAGACCCTATCTTCTTGGATATGAAAAGGATGGATTTGGGAATCGTAAGGGAAGGGGATACATCCTACCTTGCCCAAATGATTGCGCAACCATCAATCCAACAGAAGATTAAGGAAGCACAAAGGGATGATGTGGAGATACAAAAGAGGGTGAATGCAGTAAAGGAAGGGAAGCTGCAAGAGTTCCATATTGACGATGATGGTGTGATTTGGTTTGGAACGCGGCTTTGTGTGCCTTCATCACCCAGGATAAAGAAGGAGCTACTGGATAATGCACATAGCTCAACTTTCTCTATCCATCCTGGAAGTACCAAGATGTATCGTGATCTCCAAGAACACTTCTGGTGGGATAACATAAAGAAGGAGATTGCGGAATATATATCAAGGTGCTTGGTATGTCAGAAAGTTAAAGATGAGCGACAAAAGTCCAAAGGTATGATGCATCCATTGCCTATACCCATGTGGAAATGGGAAAATGTTACTATGGACTTTGTCACGGGTCTCCTGAAAACGTCAAGAGGAAATAATGTGATATGGGTTGTGGTTGATCGACTCACCAAGACTGCCCATTTTATCGTTATTCGGGAAGACCTCTCACTTGAACAGCTTTCAAGGATATATGTGAAGGAATTGGTGAGACTGCACGGTGTTCCACTCTCAATCATCTCTGACCGTGATCCAAGGTTCACATCTAAGTTCTGGAGGAGCCTTCAACATGCTTTGAGTACTGATTTAAGTTTCAGCATGACCTATCACCCCCAAACCGATTTCCAGTCTGGAAGGACTATTCAGATGCTCGAATATATTCTAATAGCATGCTCTCTATAATTCAAAGGTGGATGGGATTAGCACCTCCCATTGGTTGAGTTCTCATACAACAATAGCTTCCACTCGAGTATTCATATGGCTCTGTATGAAGCTCTTTATGGGAAGAGATGTAGAACTCCAACCTGTTGGGATGAAGTTGGAGAAATAAATCTACTTGGACCCAATCTTGTGCAGGAGATGACCGAGAAGGTTCAAGTCATCCAGAAACACATCAAAGCTGCTCAAAGTCGACAAAATAGCTATGCTGAAAATCGTCGAAGGGACTTGGAGTTCGACGTTGGAGATAAAGTCTTCCTTTGAATATCTCCATGGAAGAGAGTCATGAGATTTGGGAAGAAAGTGAAGCTAATCCCAAGGTACATTGGCCCCTTTGAGATCCTTGATCATATAGGAGTCAGGGCCTATCGTCTGGCACTTCCACCGAATATGGCTCAAGTTCATGATGTGTTTCATGTATCACTACTGAGGAAGTACATACCAGACCCCTCACATGTACTAAACTCAGAGGTGGTACAGTTTTATGATGATCTCTACTATGAGGAGCAGCCGGTAAAAATTTTGGACCGAAGTGATAAGGTTCTACGCAACAAGACAACCCGCCTTGTCAAAGTGTTGTGGAGGAACCATATGTTTGAGGAAGCAACTTGGGAACCAGAAGAGGCAATGAAGGAGAAGTACCCCCACCTGTTTGTGTAAAGTGAAATTTTGGGGGCGAAATTTCTTAAAAGAGGAAGAATGTAACGACCCAAAGTTTTTCAATGGAAAATTACCTTCTTATACTTATGTCATAAAAACATAAAATAATGAACTACTAAGTGATAAGTGACCTTTAAACATAATTTTGTCACCCCTATGTTTGGAATTTTAAAAATCCGACATACACGGTTGTGTTCAAGACAGTTTTTGGAGTCTAATGAAACAAAAATAATTTTTTGTGAATAGTAACCTACCCTTATGAATATTAATATGACCCTTATTAATAGTAAAATAAAATTTAGACATCATAGAAAGTGATAATTTGACCTTAGTAAACGTTTTTTTGTATTTTATAAGTCATAAATAATTAATTATAATTATTTAATTAATTTAAAAGAATATTTATTTTCCTGTAATGTATTCATAAATTATTGAATCAATGTCTAATAGTTTTTAGATAATTTTATAAGACCCTACGTAATTTTTTAAAGAACTACAAAAGCAGTTTTAATTTTAAAAACTGTTTTTTAAGTAAATTATGATTTTAATTAAATATTAAATTAATAATATTTAGAAAATTATTTTTGAAAAATGGACTTCATTTCTGGATTCTACACGTCGAAAAATGTTTGGGGTAAATTTTTGGGAATTTTCTGAGATACTTGAATTTTTGATGAATAGTGGAATCCGATAATTCACAATAAAAGCTAAATAATGTATTAATTGAGTCATTGATGATGTTATGCTGATGTAAGCCCACTTGGTTCGGGATTACATTATAAAATTACTATTATTTGTCATATAAGACTCACTATTCCTTGTCTTTGGTGAAATTAATAAACTAATCAATTTTATATTAAGGAAACCTCTCTCCCCTCCACTATAAAAGCCACCCTTCACTCCCTCTTTTCCTCACACCTCTCAAGCTCCAAGGCTTCTCTAAATTCTTCAAAAACACCTTTCCTAGATCATCCCCCACATCCAAAATCTTCTGGTCTCATCATAATACCAATCCTAGCTTCCTTAAAGAGGGTCTCAAGAGGAGGATTCTAAAGGTAATTTCTCTCTCTTCTCCTTTAATTCCCTTTCAAGTTCAAGTTCCTTTCTTGATCTCTCTCTATCTATCTTCATCTATATTGTTCTTTAAATCTAGTATTATATATATACTATGATTATAATTTTATATTATATCACCCCACACCCTTTCCCTCTTCCTTTTATTTTATTAAAGAGAACGTTGTCCATGTGGTGATAATTTATCACCTTCAAAAACAACATGCTCTTCTTCCATTTCTACCTTCAATCTGGTCATGAAACCATTTTTATGGTTGAACCATAATATTTTATATGTATTATGTTCTATTTTAAGTTCTTGAAATAACCTATGGCCATATTACTAAGTTAAATGTTAAAACAAGATCGTTGTGATCCAAAAACCGCCCAAATTAACCCAAATAACCATCATTAAATTTTTATCTAATGATTCATCCACATGGATGTAATATAACTCATTATAAAATCATTAAAGCTTCTGTAATATCATTAATAACATGTAATATCAGTTCTGTATGTTTACCCATGATCTACCCAAACATCAAATTAAGAATACAAGTGGACCGCTCAAGAAAACCATGAAAACGAACATCCCCGATCAATGTTTT
This sequence comes from Viscum album, assembly GCA_963277665.1. Classification (NCBI taxonomy): domain Eukaryota; kingdom Viridiplantae; phylum Streptophyta; class Magnoliopsida; order Santalales; family Viscaceae; genus Viscum; species Viscum album. The sequence continues at coordinate 666,458,454 of OY728123.1, forward strand.
TAAACTCTATAAGTCATCCAAAGGAACATAATATGAAATAATGAAACTAGAATGAACCCTATTAATGTATAAAATGTTCTGTAATTTCTAATTAATTAATATAATTTCATTATACAGGACATTAAAGAGAATGAGGCATTCGAGTACAAGGTAAGGGGAAATCTCGAACCCAATTTTCTTCCTTCGGGTTCTCCCTCTTTCACTCCATTTTTGATATGGTTACTCCTCAAAGATCATTTGTTCGTCATTTCCTTTACTTTTCTGGGATATACATGTTTTTCACTGGTTTTTATTTCCATCAAAATGTTTTCCAAAAGAACTCTTCTTTCAAGATCTCACATTTTACCTCTCATTCAAGGTTGATGGTTCTTATATCAAGTATGTTGTTCCCTCTTTATTTTGGGAACCCAAAGCTTATGAGTGTGTTATTATGAGATGAAACCCATTCCTTTCCATGGGTTATTTATGTACATGTTTTATATGTGTTCTATGTGGAAATCATGATAATGATAATGTTATGATGTGACGGGTGTGCCCGGAATTATATAGCACAATATGAATGTTTAAATGTGACGGGTGCGCCTGGAATTATATAGCGCTCCAATGCATTGGGTAAAGTGATGAATCTCATGAGTAAATTTGAAATGATGTGTGAACATGATGATAGCTTTGTTCACAATTATGCGTGGTATTAAACCACTAAGACATGATGTTTCATTTTTATGCATTTCCACATTTCAAGTTTATTGTTTATGCTCCTGTCATGTTCATGATCATTTTCATATGTCATTATTATGCTCACCCCATGATGTATTGTTCTTATCTATCTTCTTACTGGGCTTCTAGATCACCCCTTTTGATGTATAGCCTCAGGTGTCTACATGTACTAAGGAGAGGACAAGTGCCAATAAGAAGCTAGAGAATATGAAATTAAATAAATGTTTATGGTTGATGTTGTATTTGTTATGCATTGTCCTAGTTTTCCCAAGACACTAAACCTCTGGATCCTCCATGTGTAATACTATTATGTTGTTTATCTTTGAAATGATGTAATAGTAAAGTAAGAAAATTCTGGGTCGTTATAATGTTCAACATGTAAGACTCTGGTCTAGGTTGGGTTTACCACCATAACCACCAGAGCATATGGGGGTCATGCTCAGGTGAATCCTCCTAACCTATGGTGGAATGGTCACATCATCCCTAGAAGGATCATTTTGAGTTCTCTAAGGAGGATTTTTTTAATTCCCAAAAATTATTTAGAAAACATAAAATAACATTCATGGGAGAATAATTTAAGTAGTTATAAGGAACACACAAGTGGTTTTTGTTAGATGACATGTCCTATGAGATACCCAAAAACAATGTATAACCCACCTTGTTCTAACCAAGTATTAGGATAATTCATGTGTACCTGTATATTAGTCAAAATCATATATATAACACAACAGTATACACAAGTCCAACTAACTGAATACAATAAAACTAAATCACAATAGTTTAGAATATAGATATATCACTCAAAAATTAGAATAATAAAATGAATTTAATTGAGGAACTATTATGCAACACTCAGCGTGTATATATGACATGTGAACATACATGCCTACTCAAGATACATGAATGCACAAAAATATCATAAAACTATAATAATAATCTTCTCATGTGTAACTTGATGGTTTGTTACACATGATATATTCAGAAACATGTAAACTCCCCTACAGGAGTTCCACACATCCAATTTCCTTTCAAGAATAAACTCAAAAGAAAAGAATGGAAACCTCAAGGGCTCTGATACCATTTTTTACTACCCCAGCCCAAATCCTTGAATCCAAGCCGAAGTTCCACATAACTTCATAGACACATCCTCGTATGCAAGATGTTTTCGACTAGTGGTTGGGGTCGAGATTAACGTGTGAAGACTATAACCTTGGTAATAATAGAAATAAATAGAAATAATGACATAAAAATTATCTAAATAAACCACATAGAAGAAGACAATATGTATAAATTTTATAAAATATTTCATGTTAATCCATACAAGTATAATGAAACGGACCCCCAATGTGTAAAGTCAATAAGTGAAATAGTAAAACTAGAAAATGAAAGAAAAAATGTTTTTTGAAAACCATCTAGAGTCTATCCCAATACTATATCCACCTACCAACACTAATCTCCTTAGTAACCTACCATAGAACACCTTACGTTATCCAGATTTAAGATCATGAAGTCTACACGTGCATCGAGATGCTCATGAAGGGTGTGATTACAAAACTGGTAGAACACCACCATTGTGCCCTTATCATAATTTCACATGCATATCGAGGTTTATGAGTTGAATTAAATGTAAATTCACATACAATAATACATCAATTCATGTATGAAGTGATTGTTTGATAAAAAAATATCATGAACCCTTGTTATACCTTATTTGGCATGATGATCAAAGAGTATCACATGTATTCAGGTTCATTACATAGAAAATGATAATTAATTTTGTCCAACTTTAAGGATAAAACATGTTCCACCTTTAAGGAATAACTCTACACCCACCTTTCAGGTAAAGTGTCACCCATGTCACATAACTACCATCTCACCTCTTATGGAACTCATGATTTTCATTCCTAAATAATGGAAATATATACATGTATAAGAAAGTTCCCCCAAATAGTACATTATACCATCCTATGAACCCTCTTTCAAAGGTGTATGAAAATATCTTCTCATTGGTTCATTACACACCAAGCTCAATGCTAACATTCCTATTAAAATCCATACCCAAATATTCATTTCAATCGAACTCCCCCTCAAAGGAGCAGGTAAATTATATCTAGGCCTTCTATCAACCTAAACATCGAGATAAGGTTTCATCAGGTATACACAAATCCCCATATAATTTTGACATATAAAGGAGTAACATATCACAACAAAATTTTACAATATAAGAATAGTATATAATCAAGGTATAACATAGAAAGGAATAATCATGGAATATAAAACATTGTAAGGCTATGAAAATTACTCAAATAATACACAACATAGAAGGGAACATACAAGCCATACAAAACCAAGGCCTCATGGCCATCTTATATATATCAATCATGCCTATCATGAAAGGATATAAAAAATAAGAATATAAAAAATCCATAAAATCCAATAAATTCCATGTAAGGGGACAAAATATTAAGTGCTTCATACCTTTATCATGATAAATCCAAACTATATGATCTGTTGAGGAGCAACACCCACGTCATTCTTGTGCACCAAAATTCACTAGAACAAGACCCAATCCATCATCATGGATTCTTTATATTTATTTTTCTAGGAATATTTCATTATAAGAGATGAAATCCACATCAAATTACCAAAATGGATTTTTATTCCATGGTATATCTAAGATTAATCAAGGAGAGACCATCAAATATCATGATCTAATGTTGATCTATCAATCAAGCATGAGTTATATATTATATATAAGTAGATATCCAAGGATATAGAGAAAATGGATTATATATTTGATCAATTACAAATAAATAGGGATATTTAGGCATTGAAGATATATATCTAACCAAAATTGATACCCCAAATCAATCTAGAATTTAACCATCAAAGATGATAGGAAGGGGTCTCCCAAAGCACCTAAGGAGATATCTTTGGAAGGTTCTAGTAACATTATTAAGAGATTTGGGTGTGGGATATAATAATTGTAGGATTATAGTAAAATGATAACAACTAAATTAATGCTGACTAATTTTGGGTAACACAGGTTGTCCAGTGGGCCTCACCACCTATCCATTAGCTCCATAGTCTAACTGGTGCATGTCCACTGGTTGGTCGATGTACCTGGGCAGAAAGAAGCCATTCTGCCTTGCACACCAGTGGTCTAGTGTCTCCCCACCAACTAGCTAATGGGATTTATAGTAATATAGGTCTCACTTCAAGCACCACCAACTATCTGGTGCACACCATCGGCTAGCCGATGGCCTTATTTCTCCTATTGAGTAACCAATTAAGGCCCCCATCCTCCATGACATAATTCTGAGTCATTTTTAACCATATGATATAATTTCAAGGAATAAAAACAAGATAATATACTTTGAAACATATAATAAAATGTACCTTGAATATCTATTACATTACATAAATATTATCCTATGACAAATTTTTGGAATTATTCTAAATAATTAATTTTTATGTGAATAGTAAAAAATATTGATTTTTCAAAAATTGTCACTTTTATGAAATTGTTATAATAAAATAATGAACTAAATGTTTTTAAAACCATTTTCTATAAAATATAAATATTTATCAAGTAAAATAAAACATCTTAAAATATTATGTTGTATTTATAAAATACATGTTTATCATTATGGAAACATAAGTAATATTTTAATCAAAAATGATTTTATTTTCCTATGTTAAAAATTAGTTTAAATAACTTATAGATGTAAAATATAAAAAAATTTATTTCATATTTTATATCAAATGTTTATATTATTTAATAAGTATCATTTAATTTTTTTATAAAAATAAGATTACTAGGATTATTGTTAATTACTATAATAATGGTAAAATTGTTATTTTCAAAGAATTTTTTTGTTAACATTTTAGAATTTTTACCTAATAAAATAAATTAATATCTTCTAAAATATATTCTAATATAATTTTTAAAACTATATAAAAATATATTACCATTAATTTAATTTTTAATTAATGTTATATAATACTTATGAAACTTAATGTTTAAAAAATAGTTTCTCTACCAAAATGGGTTTTCAATATATTATATATTTTAATTTAAAAGTTAATTTTCTCATTTTTAGAAATTTATTTTGATTAAATAGAGTCTAAATTTATTTTCATCACACCTAATTTTTTTACAAGGGACTATCTTATATTTTTTAGTAAAACATAAATTACTAAGTAAAAACTAGTTACCAAGGTAAAAAAATGGTAAAGTGTAAAAATATAATGGAAAAGGGATAAAGACATGATTAAAACATGTGTGAAAAATTAATGTTTTAGTATTTATAAACCAAAACCCATATACACTAAATTATTCACTAATTATTGATCCATTTACCCTTAAATATTTTCCTGGAATCATTGAGATGTAATGAGTATTTACAAAAATGTCATTTTCCTCCACTTAAAAAATGAGATCTCTTCCACCATTTATATGATACACTTAACCTCATAATTTTTTAAAATCTTCCTAATTTATTTCTAATATACTTATATTGAACATTAATGAATCCCCTTGCCTCTATAATTTATCCTAAGACCATCATTTCAAATAAGACATTCAAGAGAAAGTCCAAGCTCTCCACATGAGTAAGACTTACTCTTTAAAATTTACTTCCTAATATTCCTCTTTAAAATATTATATATCCCTAAAATTATGATAACATAAGTATTTTTAATATTATTATGTTTTATTACACTAATTTAACATCAAATTTAGACCTTCCTCCAAAACCATTTGAAAAATCAAGACGTTGTCATGCGTTTATATGGACAACCACCAACATGAACGACGTGATTTATTTTTTGAAGATGACCTAAATGGGTGGTCCAAAAGATTTAATTAATGAAAATATATAATAATTATAATATTATTGATATTATTAAACTATAATTATGTTATTTTTATACCCCCCCCCCAAATTCTATAATAAATTAAAGTGTGGTCCATGTACGTGCGGACTACCGCCTCCATAGAACAATGTATTTCATTTTCCATTACCACATAATATGGTTGAATTTAAACATGTATTTAATTTATAAAAATTATATTTATGAAACTATTAATATACTATAAATATAATATTTTAAATTATACAAGTTAAATTCACAATAAATGGTCTTAGTAATGTTAACCACCTTAAATGAACACATCGAGGAACCTTTCTAAATTTTATTTCATTTTTAGAAGACCTATATAACTATATAAATTATTTGATAATGGAATAATAAAATACATAAAATTATACAGTTTTTTATATTATTAAGTAATTTGACAACACATTTTTCCATTCTCTATATAAATATTAAGTTATAGAGAAATTAACCAAACCACATCAAATAGCCAACATAAGTTAAAAATATATAATAAATGAATAGAAAATTATAATAAATGGAACTTATAAAAGGAAATATATATGAAAAAAATTATTAATAAATTTTTAAATAAAATAAAATTATTTATATTGGATGTTATTAGCATAAGTATAAAAAATAAGGACCCAAATTAGGGGTTTTTTATGTCAATTTTGTTTCATTGAGATATAATTCATGTTACCCAATTGTTCATCTTTTTGGTGTATGTGTTGGACATGGATTTATTTTTGTTATAAATTTCTTGAAATTAAAGTGATTTAGAAATCCATCTCATGTTCTACCTTATAGGTACTCTCAATTAAAAAGATTTTGACACTATAATGGTTTTTGTTAACTCAACCCCCCTTCTTTGGGTTATAAAGTCTTATCTTGAACTTATTACTTCTATGATTTTTTTTCTTCCACCCTAATATTTTAGATTGAACCTTTTATTCCTCTCTAGGGGAAAATTACTTTTTAACTCAAATATCTTAACTTGATGAAATTTTTTCTCATAAATTACATAATGTTTTAAAATAATTCTTATCTTATTTAATGATGGTTTCCCCTTCTTGTTTATACTTTCTATTTCTTCAAATATTCTCATTTATATTTTGAAATATATTTATTATTTATCTCATTTGAAATTAATTTTCCATTATAAACCTTTCAAAACAAATTTTTATTATTCCTTTCTATGATGTTGTATTTCTATAAAGGTATTTTAAAACATAAAAAGAGGTCTTTTGATATTCCATTGTTATTTTGGGTTTACACATTCTCTTAAATTTTACCCATTATCTTCTATGTTCTTATCATTTATTTCATCCATATTATGTATATATATTCCATAAAAAAATACCATCTTTAAATTACCTTTTATTATTTGGGATAATACATTTTTTATGTCCCCTTTTCTATTAGCTCCTTTAAGTGAACCTGATTTAAAGAAACTTCCATATTTATTATTTTATGCTGTGTATAACCCCTGTCAAATTTTTTTAAGGTGAATCGATCAATTAATACATATATATTACATAATTTTAGAAGAATATTCAATACATATCATAATAATACATTCCCAAGTATGGTAATGTTTTAGTATCCTTGGAGACTATATATATAATCATCTTATATCATGAAACATCTTAAAAAATATCCTACAAAGTTCTTATCACATATTAAAGTTATTAAACATAGCCTACTTAAAAAAATTTATAACCTGGTGGAAGAAAACATAATAATGGATGATCTTGGATTCTAGATAATATTAAACATAGGATATTTCAATCAATGATTACAAGTGAGTATAATATAATTATAAGGGTAATATATTATGATCATAACTTACAACAATCATACCCAATCATCCAAATAACATTAATCATGAATCTTGGAATAAAGTTTTTTAATCAAAATACATAATACATAAGAGTAAGTAATAGTCAAAAATAAATCATCACCCATGAGAATATTTCATAGGTATAATACATAAGTTTTGGTCATACACATAATCATATAAAATAACTTCCTTGGTAAAGGGCTACTTCTAAGACTATCGTTATGGATAAAGTCCTATAATGGAAATGCATACCCAACCATTTACAAATTTTATTTAGGAGTAACTTCTTTCTAGTTAAATCTATAATATCTTAGTGGTTCATTAACCCTATCTTCTATTAGGATATTCTATACTCTTTCATCATTTCCCAATTCATTGGAAGGATATAGAATTTCAGGACCACCCATCACAAAATGAAAACCATAAATATATTAACCAACTGATCATAAAATATTGATCATATCAACACATCCTAAACCATGTAAATAAAATTAATTTCATAAATATTTCATCATTACATCATAGGATAACATATGAAAATTAAATAGGTTTCATAAAGGTTTCATCATAACTTAGTTAAACCATGGGAAAAATGAGTTTTATAGAATCATCCATAAATTATCATCATCATAATCCATCCAGATAATTAAAGTGTATGGTATCATAAGATAATATCCCTATTGAATAATAAAAATCCATAAATTATGTTGATATTGATGAAAAATATCTTTAAAATATCATTCAAACCTTTCTTTTAAAACATTAGAAAGAATCCTTTAATTTTAATAAAATTTTAATAGAAAATTATCATAATATTGAGAAATTAATTTTTTAAAATAATCATTGAAACTTATAATTTAATATTAAAATAAAATAAAATTAATAATGGAGGTAAAATCCATTAATGTTTTTTATTTTAAAATAAAAAATTCTTTTCACACCATTATAAAAAGTCAAAAATCATTTTTTTAAATGTTATTTTTAATATTTATTTTTATACCATTGTTAATAAAATAAAAGGTATTAAAAAATAACCTTTTTAAAAAATTTCAAGTATATTAAAAAAATTTATAAAATAATTTTTAAGAGTAAGGATAAGGAAAAAAATGTTAACTAGAGAGTAAATAAGGTATGTTTTTCTTTAAAAACATTTTCTCAATAATCTTAAGTACCAAAGAGAGTAAAATGTTACTAATATATAGAAAACACATAAAAACTAGAGTATAATAAAATATATTTGTTTTAAATGATTATATCCATATAATTTCCCCCAATTTAAATTTAGTATATAAAATCTTAAAAGAAATGATATTGTAACATAAACCCCTTACTGCTTTGGTTACAATTGAAACATAACACTCATGAATTAAATAAACTCAAACGAAACTTTAAATACCATGAATATAAAGTTATTTATGATATATCATACCAAAGGGTTAGTATACACATCATTAGAAAGAAATAATTTGTGAATATGGCATATATCTCACGAAAAGAAAAGTGACACGAGAAAACCTTACCTCAAGTCATGTCTTGATTGGTATGTGTTCAAATCTCTTGTATAATAAAAAATTATTTATTATGAATATTTAAAAAACCATATTCATATATAAAATAATATTTATAATTCATGTATAATATTAAATTATATTTTTTTCATAATTTCTTGATCAAAATGAACTTTCGAGTGGAAATTGGTCTATTTTCTATGCATGTTTCAGATTGATGGTTCTGGTACTTGCACCTTGGTCAAGGTTTCATCATATACAAAACATTAATCATAAAATATGTATAATATTTATCCATTATATACACTTTTATAATAATTCATACAAATAGGTTATGAAAAATTAATTATATCACTTTGTGGAGATGGTAGTCTATACATATACAGGGGTGAGGCTTTCATTTGTCGATGGATGGATTGAAGGAATGGTAAATTTTAATTCACCATTATATAATAATTATTATTTTATTAAATTCATATATATTAATTAAATATAACCTTATTTATATCCTTTTAAATTGGAAATGAAAAATTAATCACATCGCTTTGTAGAGGCAGTAATCCACATGTACACCTGAGTGACGTTGTCATTTTCTGATGAATAGAAAGGTAAAAAGGTAGATAATATATTATAGTTATAAAAGAATAATTATTTAAAAAATATAATATATAAAAAATTAATTTTATAAAAATATCCAACCATAAAATATGGTGATGTAAAATGAATCACATCACTATGTGGAGGTTATAGTCCACACATATGCAGGAGCGATACTTTCATTTTATATTTGATGAAAAAGAGGTGGAAAATGGTTGATCCATAATCATAATAAAAATTAGGTATCTTTATAATACTATATTCATAATTTTCTTATAAATTATACATTTTTAAATATATTTTAAGAATAAATAAAATTGAAAGTACTCAGTTAAGTTTGATACCAATTCGTTGAGAAACCTCCTTTGGATTACACCTTAAGCCTTAAAAAGATGGTATTCTGATCAAACTAAAACCTCTAGGCCATGGTTAGGGATTTTATAAAGGTATCATTTTAGTTTTTTCATATATATAAGGTTCATTAGGTATGACTAAGATAGGATAAGTGGTATCCTTTTATAAGGGAGAGATATGACACTCTTGAAATTTTTCAAAATATTAAAATATATTAATGACTTAATCAAGTTTTGTGGATCCAAAATTCAAAATATTCTAATATAATAAGTATAAGGTATAAATAAAAACAATAAATAAAATAAATTCAACTATTTTATGATGTTATAATCGTTATCTCTTAGGTTACCCCCTATAAACCCTTTTTAACTCTAACTGTGGTAACATAATTTTATAGTATTTACTATTCATTATGAAAAAACATTAAGTTGATATTATTTAATAATATTAATTATGATGAATCATAATATTTAACCCATTTTAATAGATTGAATTTTTATAATTATAATAAATTCATTTTAAAATAAGTTCATAAAATGCAACAAATCGGTTTTCATCAAAAAAAGCATTTTTAAGTATAAATAATAGTTTTCCTTTATTCCTTGACATGTAAAAACTATTAGATGAATGTTAAAATATTTTATTGAATATATAATCTATAAATTTAATCAATATATTTCATCAATATTTATTAATACAATTTATTAATATTAAAATTCATTGTGCACATAAATATTATTTCTTAGAAAAAACACATCTTCATTTATTTCTTAACACATCTTTTGGTTCCCACATAGCTTCCACAAATTTATGGTTTCACCACAAAACATTGATCAGGTGAGTGGTCTTGTTTCAGAGAAATTTCTCTCTTAGATCTAGAATCTATATTTATTATTACATATAATATAGATTATCATCCATTAGTATGACCTCTAAGTCTAATACATATGAAGGATTAGATATTTACTTACTCAGAAGAGATATTTGGAACACATTATCACCTTGAGAGAGATTTGGTATAAGAACCAATATGTACGCCACTGTCTTGGTATGATCAAGAATTTCGAAGGGAACAAAATATCTAGTTCTCGACATTCCATTTTATAAAATTTTATAACCTTATTCCAAGTATATATTAATAATAATAACTTTTCACCGACTTCAAACTCTAGATCTCACTAATAATTATCAACATAACTTTTCTATTGGCACTAAGATATCCTAATGTGTTGTTGAATAACTATAATCTCATCTTTCATTTACTCAGCATTAACAGGTCCCAATATCATTCATTCACTAGCTTCATCCATGCATGTTGTATTTCTTCACTTCCTACCATAAAATTATTCAGAAGGAGATATATGTATGCTTAAGCAAAAGATATTGTTATAAGAAAATATTACAAAAGAAGGATTTGGTATAAACCGCCTTCAAAATCCATAGAGAAATATCAAAACATGCCTTAAAGATTTTGAATGTTCCTATCATACTAAAAATCTATTTTTGGACGATATATAATACTAAAACTCAACTCTGTATCCAGATCCAGCTGAAGGATTCTCTAGAATAATGTGTTAAACCTCATATCCCTATAAGATGTAGAAAAATTTGGTACTCCATTAAACCTTACCACTCACTTAAATTATATCCTAGAAAGATGATAAAGGGATAAATATTCTCATATGTTAATGAAATTCATTGATTTCATAAGGTTTTCCACTATAACCCAAATATTATTGTTCCTATTGATGTTTTAGGGGGTCTAGTAAAGAAACTAGGGTAATGTTTTCCCTTTTCCATTCCTATATGGGTAGTTTTTATAACATCCCCTTAGAACTATTTCTCTCATCCTTACCTTTATGATATTCCAAGAATCTAGATACATACTCTAAAATATACATTTTAATTCTCTCCCACAAAAAAAATACGCTCTCAGATCTCTGTAGAAATTTTTATTTTTAGGATGAATAGATAATTATAAATGATGAGATTTATTCAACAGATCGTTCTTTAAATTTGGTATTGAAAGAACACATAAATGGTTCCTAAAAAGTATTATTCCATCATAATCATGGTTGAATTGAGGAACATTTATCACCTTCTTCTTTAGTTCCACACCCTCCTTTTGTGCCTCTGTAATCCTCATATAGATGGATGGATGAAAATTTATATAAGAAATATATGATATATCTCATTTCCTCATGATTTTAAGATCCATATTTTTAAAACCATAAATAATATATCCCTTTTAATCCTTATCATGGAAAAACAATCATTCCCTTTCTGACTTAGATCATCAGCGATCGTGTTCACCTTCCCAGGGTGGTATTGTATTGAGAAGTCATAATATTTAATCAACTCCATCCATTTACATCAGTTCATATTCAACACTTTCTGAATGGGTATATATTCTATGATTTTTTGATCAATATATATATATATATATAAATGTTCACTATAAATATAATTCCTCTATATTTTTAGTGGAAATTTTATTATTAATAACTCCATATAATGACTAATGTAATTATTCTCTTGAATTTTAAATTGGAATGAGGAATAATCTATCAATATATCATTATGTATGAGGATGAATCCTTATCCCTTATTTGATGCATCAGTAAAAATCACCAACCCTTCTCCAATAAAAGTTATTATAAGCACAGGTGCACCGGCCAAAATTCTTTTTAGCTCCATGAATTTTTTTCTCAGATTCATCTATCTAAAGGAACATGGATCCTTTATCAGTAAACTTGGTTATTGGATTAGATAGTAGTGATAAATACCTCACAAAGTGTTAGTAGAATCCATCCAATCTAAGAAAATTAAGACTCTTGGTTACTATGGTTGGTCTAGTCCATTATTCAATAACATCCATCTTTGAAGGATCCATTGATATACCCTCACTTGAGATTATATAACCCAATAATGAACCTTTATCAAACCAGAATTAATACTTGATAAATTAAGTGTGTATCTTCTCCAATAGTTTCTTATTCAATTTCTTCAACTCAATAGAGTTTATTATATTTTTATTCTTTGAAATGGGTATAGAACCATGTATGATTTCTATTTAAAATTAAACTTCACAGTTTTGGGGATGAATAGGAAAGTATTTAGGAAATACATCCGCTATATTCTTGAAAAAAAGGTATTTTTTAACAGTGATTTTCTCCCTAACCATTTGAGATTAGTATCCCTTGTGAATAGGTAGTGTGACCCATATAATGGAAGAAAAATTCATTAGAAATTCAAATTCATCCTCACACAGAAAGGTGGTCATAGGTTGATTTAGAATATAAAATGTTACTTACCTTACTCAAAAATTGAAATGGGATATATATAGATATATCCACTCCATTCCCAAAGTCACATCAAATTAAACTAGAGGGAGAATAATAAAAAATTTTAGGAACTATATTCCTGAAAATTTATACTATATAGGAGCTATAGACTTGAGATTTTATTCAATTATGGACACCAAAAATGATTTAATTCCTTTGTATCTTGGGAATCCTTATGATTTAGCCTCCAGATATTCTTTGAGAGAAGATTATGAAATCCACTTATTTCTCATGGGTTTTATCATACTTATTCTTTATGTACTATTTATTTTCCTCATTCATGACACATATGCATGTAAATTTTATAAATATTAATGGTTTACCCTTATAGTGATCCGACACATTGGGTAATGTTTTTATATCATGAGATACCATGTATTTTGTAAGGGTTTTTAGCCTAAGAACACTATGATATGTTATCTTGGTGGTGATTCTGGACTATAGTGATTTGGTGATTTACCATAGCACACCATGTTATATTTTATTGGTGGTGATACTTTAAATATTATTATGATTCTATGAATTTTGTTATTTCTTTACATTTATGATTCCATGATCTTATGATATCATTTACTTATTCCATATTTACATACTTAAGATCATTCCCTTTATGGTATCATGTTATGACTCTTAAATTATATTTGTTACCTCACCATCATACTTTAATATAATTATTACATTACTAGTCATTTGATCTTATCCCTTTCTTATTTTTCCATTCCCCAGTATATGAAAATGAGTATAACTTATGATAATTCTAGAAGTAATATAGTGTTGCTCAATTATAGAGAAATATCTTTATTTATTGTAAAATAAATTTCTTATGTAGATACACCTAAAAGACACTAAACCTTATCTTATTTATATTTTTAGATTAATTTGTGTGATATAATGTTTAACTTATAGAAATTATGTATTATATATATATATGTCTTGGGTTGTTAAATCTTGTATTAGAGTAGGGTTTAGTTATCTTTTACTATTAAATTAGTTCTTTTGGGGGATTTTGACTAGAAAAATTTAATGAAACCCCTGGAGATAAGTATATGTATATGATAACATCTCAAGGTTTTGGTAATGTGTGTATTTTTTGTTTTCTTATTAATCACATCCCTTTCTGGATACTAGAAAATTGATATGACTGTATCATAGACACACATAGGGGTAATCACTCTAAAGAGGTTAGTTTAGTGTTAACTTAGTCTTCCCTTTGTTAATAATGAGTGGAATAAGACAGCCTAAAAAATATATAATGTATTAGAGAACACAACCTAAAAAGTACTAGATTGAACTGAGATTTATTTATATTGAATTAAAATCTAATGTGATTATTTTAAATATTAATACATTTAGAGGTTTATTTTTCATAATATAATTTATGAAAATTCACTTATGATGTTAATTATCACTCACTCATTTTAACCACTTTTAGTTTTTGTAATGGATGAATCCTGAAGAAAACAAGTTAATAATGGATTCCATATATAATGTATAGATTATCCCCATGAAGAATCTAATGGGATAATAGCTGGAGTGAGAAAATGTTTGATTATTCCAAACTATCTATCAAGAACTGTGATTAAAAATGTAGAATTACTTGAGTTTCCAAACACGCACACAAAAAAGGAACGTTGGATTGTCGTGGAAGTTTACTTGATGATGATGATGAAGGAAAGAAAATACAATTTCCTTCATGTCAAAAATTTGGCAAGAGGCACCCAAAGGACTGACTCAATGGAATGGGAATATGTTTTATTTTTGGTAAAGTATAGAATTGAGAAAACATATGCTAGGTAAAAAGGAAGAGTTCAGTTAACATGGTGTGTAAAAATAATGTTCTTCTTAAGGATCCACTTGTAATTTTATGTTTTTGATGTGAGGAATTCAGACACTGGAAACCTATGAACTAATCCAAGGGATTAAGATGAAAATAAATACCAAAAACCTTCTAGAACATGTTAAAAATTAAAATAATATACAGAAAAATACTATTACGATGGGTATTTATTATTAAAAGTTTTAAATTACACTTATTCATCGCTCGAGATTTTTATATGTCTTAAGCCATGTATCTTTTCACCAACTATTATCTATAGAAAAGAACACTAGAGGTTGCATTATTGTATCTAAGGTATATGTATCTTATTAAAGGATTTTTTTTATTAATGAAATTCTTGTTATCCTTACTTTATATAAATTTAATTTGATTTTTGGAAAATTGATTTGTTCACTCTACTAATAGAAAAAATATATTTATTGGAATAAGGAAATCACATTTTATATAAACCTATAATAGTTTATAAATTAAAAAATTATTATGTATGCCCATTAAAATCAAATTATATAATATGGATCTTGATACCTAATAATGATAAACTCTTTTCTCAGATAATTGAAGAAAATAATTTAATATTATGTATAAGATAATATAGATGAAAAAAATATATTCCCAAATATTAAAGGGTAGATGTCCCTCTAGAAATTATGTATTGAGTCACATCTATCTTTTATATACCCTTATATATTTTCAGTAGTATGAGATAATTAAAATTTTGATAATGGAATTTATTTAGTGTGGGAGAATGTAACACCCCTATATTTTGCTATATTATTTTCCTTTAAATAAACATAATTTTGAAGTGTCGTTTCACATGAAATATTGAACCAAAACAAACAAACAAAATATTACATAACCATTAAAATTTATTAGTTGAATTGGTGGGTTTAAATAGATAAAATGAATTATAAAATATGTATAGAAATAAAAATTGAGTTCATTATTATTTATAAGGAAATGATAAAATTCAATTAGTGAAGTCAAATAACTAATAAGACTTCTTTATTCTTTGAAATGTGACCTTTCTAAATTGGATTTCTATGTGGTTAATTTTAATGTGGTAAATATATTATGGATAAAAAATATTATTTATATTAATAATTTTTTAACCCCAAATTTTATTAGTAATTTATAGGAAATAATAATGAGAATTTTGTTTTTAAAGGTTTGGGTTGAAGCCTCATTTTATTATTTAAAGAAAATACCTCTTTAGACTCGGTAGAGGGAGACCCATTACACATCCCGAAGGCCCAAGGACAAGTGGCTTGAATAATAGGCTTGAAAGCCCTTTTTTCCAAAGGGACCCTTGGTGAATAGTACTACTACGGTACCCAAGCTACTATAGTACCTACTACAGTACCGCCACCGCTACAGTTTTTGTTATAGTGCCACCACCGCTACAGTGTCACCGCCACTACTATAGTACTGCTACAGTACCTGAAATTAGACTCTACCTAGATTTGATCCTAAGTCTTTTGGATGCCAAGAAAGATCTTGTACCACTATGGTATAGGCTGGTTGACATGAGAATAATAATAGTTTATATTTTAAAAATTTATTTTGCTATGAAAATAGTTTTGATTATATATTTATATTTTTATTTAAAATTTAAATTATAAAATTTTATAATTTCAATTTTGAAAAAATTAATTTAATTTTTGGATTCAGTATTTCAATATTAACTTACGATTATTTTTTGATATTTTTCATAAATTATTGTTTTTTAGGTGAATAATAAAAAATACTGATTTTTTTTTAAACCATCACTTTAATGACATTATCAAAACACAATAATGACTTCAATATTTTTGAAAAAAAAAATTAATTGATATATATTCATAAATTAATACAAATAATTTAATAGTACTATGTTGTATTTATAAAAGCCATGTTTATCATTTTGGAAACCTAAGTAATATTTTACTCTAACAAATTTTTTTATTCGTCTATGTTAAAAATTAGTTTTAATCACTAATAAAAAATTAAATCTAAAAAATGGATTTAATATTTTAGATACACGTTTTAAAATTATTTAATAATTACCATTTAATTTTTTGGTATAAAAATAATATTACAAGGATTAAACTTAATTATTATGATAAAGTAAATTTTTTCTTTTCAAAGAATTGTTTTATTAACATGTGGTCATTTTTATCGAATAAAATATATTATTATCATCTAATAAATTTATATAATATAATTTTTAAACCTATATATAAATATATTATCACCCAATTAATTTTAAATTAATTTTATATAATATTTAAAACACTTAATTTTTAAAACATCATTTTCCTATAAAAATTGTTTTTCTATATATAATATGTATTAATTTAAAAGTTAAATTTATAATTTTTGTAAATTGAGTTAGATTAAATAGATGATAAATTTAGGTTTATCACACCAAAATTTCATAAGAGGGGTTAACTTATATTTTTTATTAAAACATAAATTACTTAATAAAAAGTCTATTTACCACAGTAAAATCCAAAATGATAAGGTGTAAAAATGTAATGGTAAAAAGACTCAACACATGTTCGAAACATGTGTTAAATTGAATGGTTGAATTTTTATCAACCAAAAATCCTATACAAAAAAAAATTATGGACCAATTTTGGATCCATTTACCATTGAATAGAGACATGACATCATTGATATGTAGTGGTTATTTTCCAAAATGTCATTTTCC
The DNA here is from genome assembly GCA_963277665.1 of Viscum album. Classification (NCBI taxonomy): domain Eukaryota; kingdom Viridiplantae; phylum Streptophyta; class Magnoliopsida; order Santalales; family Viscaceae; genus Viscum; species Viscum album. Next base: position 666,476,221 of record OY728123.1, read on the forward strand.
TCCACTTATAAATGGAGATCACTTCCACACTTTCTGTGATACACTCACTATTATAAATTTTATATAAAATCTTCCCAATTTAACCCTCCTATAATTATATTTCATTTTTATAATCCCATGGCCTTTATAATTTATCCCAAGTCTTTCATTTCCCTAAAAAACTTTCTAGATAATATTCAATCTCTCTACATAAGTAATACCTACTCCTTAAACTTTTCATCTCAGTATTCATCTTAAAAATATTCTTTATCCCTGAAAGTATGATAACATAAGTATGTTTAATATGATAATATTTTATTATAGTAATTTAATATCTATTTTCTACCTTCCTCTAAAAACATTTTAAAAAAAGAAGACGCCATCTGTTTTTGCAGACTGTCACCTCCATGAATGATGTGTTCTATTTTTCAAAACCAAATTAAATGGATGGAATAAAATAGTTATTTAATGAAATATAAATAATGATTATAATATTATTAAGATTCTTAAATGATAATATTATTTTTTATAACCCCTCTTGTTCTATTGGAAATGAAATTCTCATCGATGTATGTGTGGACTACCGCCTCTATGGAACAACATATTTCATTTTTTATTAATAACTAAAATTATTGAATTTAAAAAAGTATTTAATATTTAAAATTATATTTTTGAAACTATTCAAATTATGTAAAGATAATCTTGGGCATTATATATGTAACATTAATAATAAATGGTTATTATAATCCAAACTTCCCTAAATAAATGCATCCTTTCTTATTTTGAGTCTATTTTAGGAAGATCTTTGGAACTATATACATTTTGTGATAAAGTAATAAAAAATGACATAATATTATATAATTTTGGGGATTATGAATCTATTTTACAATATATTTAACCATTTTTAATATATCATAGAATTTATAAATAAGTTTATTGAACCACCTTAAGTAACCGACTTAAGATTAATCTATTTAATAAATGAATAAGAAATGGTAATAAATATACCTCATAAAATAAAATATAGAAGAAAAAAATTTAATAATGTTTTTAATAAACTTAATTTGATTATTAGAAATTTTAGAAACACATGAAGAGTGAATTAAAACCCAATGTAAGGGTTTTTTATCTCAATTTTGTTTCATTGGGATATGATTTGTGTTCACTATTTGTTCATTTTTTGTGGTGAATATATTATAAATGGATTTTTTTTAAATGAATATAAATAAATTAAGTATATATTAAAATATATATCATGTTCTACCATCCATTTATTTTCAATTCTAAATATGGAAACATAGTAAGGGTTTTTGTTAACATAACCCCCCTTTATTTGGCTTATAAGGTCTCATCTTGAACTTATTACTTATAATATTGATTTATTCTACCCTAATATTTTATATAAATCCTTATATTCCTCCCTATGGGAAAATTAATTTTTTACACTATGATATTACCTTGATTAATTTCTTTCTAAAAAATTATATCATTGTAGAGAATAATTCTCATCCTCTTTAATAATGGTTTCCCCTCCTTGTCCGTATTTTCCCTTACCATAAATGTTTTACTTAATATTTGGAAACTTAATTATGTTTTATCTCATGTAAACATCATATTTACCATATATTCTTCTCAAAATAATTTTATGTTATCCCTTCTTACAAAGTATGATTTCAAAAATGGTATTTTAAAAAGTAAAAATATATCTTTCTAACCACCCTCATTACTTTTGGGTTACAAGTTATCTTTATTTTTCTCCATTTTCCAATATATTATTATAATTTATTTCATCCATATTCTATATTTATGTTCATTAGATATATACCTATTTTACTTGAACTTATTTTTTTGGGATAATACATTTTTTAGGTCTCCATTGCAATTCTATCCTTTAAGTGAACCTGATTTAAGATAACATCCAAATTTTTTATCTAATTTAAAGTATAAACCACATAAAATGTTTCTAATAATAATCAGCTTCTAAAAACCAACTTATTTTATTGAAATCATCCTTGTTAAATTTTTGTTCAAAATAAAATGATAAGATCTTTCCGTCTTTAGATGATCTTTTCCACATTTCATAAAGCATAACCTAAGTGGTTCCTTTTTATTCTTTCTTTTCCAATATATATAATGAATTTTTCTACATTGGAAATCCATGTTCAATACCTTTTCTTATTTATTCAATTATTAAAAACCAAAATAATTTAGTTACTTATTCTCCTGGTAGTCCTTATGATTTATCCTTTGGATATACTTTGAGACAAGATTATAAAGCCCACTTCTTTCTCTTTGGTTTTATTTTTTTTTCTTTATATATGGTTACCTTTAATCATATGGAATACTTATGCATGTACATGTTTTAAATATGATATTTATTCCATTATTTTAATATAATTAATTTGGTAATTTTTTAATCTAATGAGATAACATGTATAGTGTGTGGGCGATTAGCCTAAGTACACTGTTATTTTGTCTTGGTGGTAAGCCTTGACTATAGTGCATGGGTGATTAGCCTAATAACACCATGTTATATTGTATAATAAGTGATAATTAACTTATTGTTATGTTGTTATGATTATTTTTTCATATCTTTATGATTCCATGATCTTACGATATAATTTTCATAGGATATACTTACATGCTTATGGTCATTCTCTTTATAATATCATGTTATACCTCCTATGTTGTATTTATTATCTTTACATTACTAGTAATTTAATCTCACTAATTTATTTTGTTTTAATTTCATAGTATATGAGGATAATTATAACTTATGATAAGTCTAAAAGGATTATAGTGTGGATTAGTCATGGAGAAATGTTTACATGTATTGTAAAATAAATTTCTTATGTAGTTAGTACCCAAAGACACTAAAATTTATATTTTGGGATTGATATTATTATTTGAGATGTTATTTTTAAATCATTTGAATTAGGTAAAATAAATATATGTTTATCTTGGGTCATTATAGTTAGTATCACATAACTGTTTTGAAAATTTTTTGTATCAATTTAGTTCTTTTAAGGGATTAGGATTAGAGAAATTTAGTGACGTCTCGAGAGATAAGTCTATGTGTATGATAACTTCTCAAAGTTTTGATAAATTATGGATTATGTGGTTTCTTAAAAATTACATCCTTATCAAGACTCTATAAATTAGACACATCTATGGCATAAATTGACCTAGGAGTAATCACCTTGAAAAAAGGATGGTTGGATATTTAATTATTCTGCACTAGGTGCAAAATGAGGGGGATAAGAATATAGTCATGACTATAAAATCCCATGGGATATGATTTGATCAATCATATTAAATTTATGATCCATTATAAATTATTTATTATTCTAATGAGTTCGGTTAAGGAGTATGAGAGAACCCAACCAAAAGAATCCAAGATTGAACTGAGAGTGATTTAAGTTGAACTAAAATCAAATTTGAGGGTTTTCTAGAGTAAACAATTTATATGTTGAGTTTATTATAAGATAATTTAAGATAATTATATTATAATATTAATTATTCATAACTCATGTTAATATATTTTTTTCTTATTACTGGAAAAATCCCAAAGGAAACAAATTAATAATGGATGTCATAGACAATGAGGATATTATCCCCATGAAAAGTCTAATATGATAAGATCTAGAATCTGAAACCATATCATTATGAAAAAATATATATAAATAAGTATTATTATAAACATGTACTTATTTGATATTAAAAACACACCAAATAACTTAAGGATGGAGTCTCATAGAAGTACAGGTGATGAAGACGATGAAGGAAATAAGATTCAATTTGCTTGGAGTAAAAAATGTGGGAAGAGGAACCCAGGGGATTATATCAAAGGAATACGAATGTTTTTTCTCTTTTATAAAGGATTTAATCAAGAAAAAAATTCAATATATAAAGTAAGAGTTCAGTTAACATGATGGGGAAAAATAATGTTCATTATAAGGATCCACTAGCAATTAGATGTTTTTAATGTGAGGAATTTTGGCACTATGAAAACAAATGGACTAATCCAAGGGATTAAAATAAAAATTGACACCAAAAAACTTCTATACCATGGGAATAAGAAAAATACTATGTAAAAAATACTATTAAATTGGTCAGTGTTAATTAATTACTACTGGGTACAATTATTCATCACTCTTTATTTTCATATGTCTTATATTGTGTAAGTTTTCACTAACTACTAGTTCTTGAAACAAAAGCACCAGGTAGTAGCATTATTTTATCAAATTTATATGAATATTATTCAAGTATTGATATATTATTAATAATTAAATTATTTTTATCATTATTTTAGATAAATTTTTGTCTGATTTTTGGTAAATGTATTTTTTCTCTCTACTTAGAGGAAAAACCATTTGTTGGAATAAAGAAATCACATTTCATATCAACCTTTTATAGTTTATATATGAAATGATAACTATGAGAAAATATAATTAAATTATATAATGTGTATCTTTATACTAAATAATGACAAACTCTTGACTCAAATAGTTAGAGGAAAAAACTCAACATTTGGGATAAGTATATTCTGAGAAAAATATGTTTCCTAAGATTGAAGAGTTGATATCTCTCATGAAATTATATCTTGATTCACATATATTTTTAGATATTATTATATATTTTCATTATTAGGGTATAATTAAAATTTTTAGTATGTAATTTTTTTAAGGGGGAATGCGACACCCGAATATTTTACTATATTATTTTCCCTTAAATAAACATTGTCTCAATAACTTGTTTCACATGCAACATCTAACCATAATGAACCATGAAACAAAATATAAATGTTAAAAATTAGTGATAGAATTGGTAGGTAATAATATATGTAACTTAATTATTAAATATATAAATATATAATAAATTCCAATATTATTAATAAGGAATCAAAAAAATTCAATCAATGTAGCTTAATAACTAATAAGACTGTTTTATGCTTTAAAATGTAACCTTTCTAAATTGAATTTTTTGGTGCTTAATTTTAAGGTGATAAGTATATTATGGATAAAATATATTATTTATATGAATAATATTCTAACTCAAAATTTTATTAGTAATTGATAAGAAATAAGAATAAGAATAGTTAATATTTAAAAAAAATCCTATCAAAACAATTTTCATTATATCTTTATGTTTTTATTTAAAAGTTTAATTCTTAAATTTTACAATTTTAATTTTAAAAACTTTAGTATATTTTTTTATTTATAATTTCAATATTATCTTAAGAAATTTTTTTTGTATTTTTCTAAAATAATTGATTTTTAGGTGAATAGTAAAAAATACTACCTTTGTTTGAACTTTCACTTTTATGACAGCATCATAATACAAGAATGAATTTAATATTTTTAAAAACTTTTTATATAAAATATTTATCTATAAAAATTAATATAAATCATTTAAATATACTATTTAATGTTTATAAAACTCACGTTATCATATTGGAAACTTAAAAAATATTTTACTCTAAATTTTTTTTTTGCCTACGTTAAAAATTAGTTTTCATTATTGGAAGAAATAAATTAAAATAAAATGGAGTTAATATTTTATATCAAAATTTTCATATTATTTAAGGATACTCATTTCATTTTTATTCATAAAAATATGATTACTGTGATAAAAAACTATTACGATAATGGTGAATTCATTATTTTATTTTGTCAGCAAATGTGTAATTTTTATCAAATAAAAAAATAATCTCTTATCAAAATTAATATAATATAATTTTTAAAATAATATAGAAATATATACTCACCCATATAATTTTTAATCAATTTTATATAATATTTTGAACACTGATGGTTAAAACATTATTTTTCTACAATGAATAGTTTCTCTATATATTTTATGTTTTAATTTAAAAGTTATTTCTATAATTTTTAGAAATTGAATTTTATTAAATAGAGGATAAATTTAGGTTCATTACATTAAAATTTATTAAGTTATTTTATCTTATATTTTTTAGTAAAGCGCAATTTACTTTCTAAAAAAACTAATTACAAATGTAAGAAACCAATATGGTAGAGTGTAAAAATATAAATGTAAAAAAACTCAAAACATGTTTAAAACATGCTTGAAAAAAAATTTGTTTATTTCCTAACCCAAAACCATATTAAATCAATTATTTACCACTTTTTTATCCATTAACCCTTGAATAGTATGATGGAATCATTGAGATGTAATGGGTATTTAAAAAATATCATTTTCCTCCACTTATAATATGATATCACTTATACTCTTTCCAAACTATAATTTACCATAGATATTTTATTTAAAATATGACCAATTTAACTCTCCTATAAGTCTATTACATTTCCATAATCTCCTAACCTCTAAAAGTTAGCATAATCCTTCCATTTGCAAGAATAATTTCAAGAGAATGTTCAAGCTTTCCACATGAGTAATACTTACTCCTTAAACTTTTCTTATTAATATTACACTAAAATAAATTATATATAAATGAAGGTATGATATCATAATTATGTTTAATATTATTATGTATTATACTAATTAAATATAACTTTTCTTCTATCCTTCAAACCCATTCTATAAATGAAGACATCGTCATACATTTTTGTGGATTACCACCTCCAAGAATGGTGTGTTATATTTTCCTCAACCACCTTAAATGAATGGTCAAAAATAATTATTTAATAATAAAATATAATAATTATAACAGGATTAATATTCTTAAATGATAATTATTTTATTTTTATACCCCCTCTAATTCTCTAGGAAATTAAAGTGTCATTTTATGTACGTGAAAACTACCACCTCCATGAAATGACATATTTAATTTTCATTTAACTCCTAACATGGTTGAATTTAAAAATGTATTTCATGTATAAAAAATATATTTATGAAACTATCAATATTTTTGGAAAGATAATATTGTACATTACATGAGTGGAATTAACAATAAAATGTCATAGTAATATTCACTACCTTAATTTCAACACATCAAGGTACCATTCATAATTTGACTCCATTTTGGGAAGACCAATTGAAATATATAGATTGTGTGTTAATAGAATAATAAAATATAAAAAATTATAAAATTATTTAGATTATGAATTTATTTTAAAAATCGTTTGACAATGATAAATATACCAAGTAAAATACATATAAATTTATTAAACCACATCCACTAACCAGCATAATCTAAAACAATTAAATAAATGAATAAAAAATGTTAATAAATAGACCTTAGAAAATGTCATATAGATGAAAAAAATTATAATATCTTCTTTTAATAAAGATAATTTTTTTATCCTGGATGTTAGGAACGTGTGTATAATTAATCACGACCTTTGTTAAGAGTTTTTAGATCTCAATTTTTTCAATAATAAATGTTTTTTGCTTACCAATTATTCCTTTTTTCGTGTATGTAATTGGTGTGGATTTATTTTTATCATAAATTTAATTAAATGAAATATATTTAAAAATAAATATCATGTAATACCTTCCATGTATTTTCAATTTGAAATATTATAGCGTTATAATGAGTTTTCTTAACTCAATCCCCCATTATTTTGGTTATATGGTCTCATCTTAAACTTCTTACTTATATTATTGGTTTATTCCGCCCTAAGATTTTAAATTTAACATTATTTTTATATCTTGTGGTAAATTACTTTTAAACACAAATTTATTACCTTTATGAGTTTCTTTGTCAAAAAGTATACCATTTTTTAGAATAATTCTCATCCTCTTTAATGTTGGGTTCCTTTCCTAATCTATATTCTACCTTCCTACAAATGTTAACCTTTATATTTGTAAAAATAATTATGTTTTATCTAAATTTGATTACATATTTCCATTATATTCTTTTCAAAATAATGTTTTTATCACATTTAATTATGTGGTATTTCAAAAAATGTATTTTAAATCATAAAAAGAAGATCTTTTAAACAACCCTTGTTACTTTTGGGTGGAATTTTATCTTTATTTTTGTCATTCTTCCTATATATTATTATTATGTATTTAATAAATATTCTATATATATTCATTACATATATAACTAGTTTAATTTTCTAAATATTTTGGGAATAACACGTGTTTTAAGTCCCCCTTTGTAATTATCTCCTTTATGTGAACCTGATTTAAGGGAACTTCCCAATTTTTATTCCCTATAAAGTAAAATATACATAAAATGTTTTTAACCATAAATAGTTTTTGAAAATACTCATTATTTTATGGAAACCATCCTTGTTCAATTTTTTTGAAATAAAAAATATAATCTCTTTCCTTCTTCCAAATAGCCTTTACACATTTCATAAAGTATCACCTAAGTGGTTTTTTTTTTATTCTTTTTTTTAATTATTATCATGAAATTCTTTAAATTGAAACTCTATGTTAGAGACATATAATAATTTTTCAATTATTAATAACCAAAATTATTTAATTCCTTCTTATCTTGGGAATCATGATAATTTATCCTTTTTATGGTTTGATTCAAGATTATTAAATGCACTTCTTTCTCAGGCACTTTTATCATGCTTATACTTTATGTATGGTTTGATTAACTCTTGTGGAAGAAATATGCATATAAATGTTATGAATATGAAGGATTCACCCAAATATATCTCTAATACATTGGGTAATGTTCTAATATCATGAGATTCCATTTATAGTGCATGGTCAGTTAGCCTAATAACACTATGTTTTGTTGTCTTGGTGGTGAACCTTGAATATGATGCATAGGCAGTTAGCCTAAGAATATCATGCTATATTGTCTGGGTTGTGAGGATTTAATTATTATTTTAATGTTATTATTTATTTATTTTAAACATATTTAGGATTCCATGATCTTATGATGTAATTTCTTAATTCCATAGTTCAATTATTATGAACATTCTATTTATGATGTCATGTTTTTCCTCTGGACTTATATGTTTTGTCTCACCATCATACTTTACTTTTATTATTCCATTACTAATAATTTGATATCACCACTTTTTTATGTTTCCATTATTTATGATATTAATATGATGATAACTTATTATAAATCTATAATGATTCTAGTTTGGCTCAGTTATAGATAAATATTCACATGTATTATAAAATTAATTTCTTATATAGTTAGTCCTTAGGGATAGTAAACATTATATTCATAGGATTATGAGATTATTTTTTGAGAATTAATGTTTAACTTATGGAAATGATTTGAAATAAATATATTTTTATCTTATATAATTATTTAAAAATTATTAATAAACTTATTGTGTTACTTGTTTTATTATACATTATTTGTTTGACGATATCACTGCTGAATATGTAAAAGGGTATACAAGATTCAAGAGAAATAATTATAAGCACTAATTTACCCCCCACCCCCACCGCCCACCCCCACCCCTCTTAGTGCTTCCCATACATGCTCCATCCTTTTTAATTGGAATCAAGTCACATGTTATCCTTAAAATATCACATAGTTGTTATGATATAGAATACCACAACTCAAACAATCAAAACGGGGTTCCAACATTTGATGTAAAAGGTTTTCACCTTTGAAAGAAGAGGATTATGCCTTATCTTTTATCCCTAGGATGGTATGTTCATGATGTATCTCTTTAAGTTTTCACTTTTCCCAAGGAGATTATTTTATTGCCTTAAATAGAAAATAAGGATGAAGTAATGGATGGAAAATCCAAAAATTCTCTACTGACATCATTATATGAGAAATTATTAACCATGTTTATTGGATGAAAATAAGATAATAAAATATTGGGTAAATTAATATCATGTATAAAGGAAATAAAAACATGAATCAATAAAATTTAAAATTAGAAAATAATAATTTTAAAACATATGAAATTAGGAAGATGAATCTACTAATGAGTTTTTCATAATAATTAATATTATTTTAAACCTTATCAATGGGTTTCAAGAAAAGTTTTATGATTACACTGTGGTCAAAAAACTCATGTGAATAGTTATGAAAAATTTAATTCCAAATATTCATATTTTGAAAACATATATCTTAATTTGTTTTCTATCTATGAATTACATATCACCCTTATTTACTATGAGATGATAAGAGGATATTCCATAAAAAGTAAAAACAACAATAATATAAAAACTCATTTCAATTGTATCAAGGAAATGAAAACTAGATATGGAAAAATGTTTTTACATGGATAAGGGAATGTGTAAGATTATGCAGAGATTCTTTCTATCGGGTCAAAAAAATTAACAAGAGGATGAAGTTAGTTTAGAGGGAATCTATCCTTTAAATCTTAAAGCTATGGGAAGGTTGGTCATTTATATGCCAGTTACCCAAATAGAATCAAATGTGAATATTAATATGAGGAAATTGAAAATGTTTTATCCTATAAATAAATCTCACAACAAATAATTAAGTCTTATTTTAAATGGAAACGAAAATAATACCCATGATTTTTAGGGAAACAATTATCATAATATGAAGGGTTTTTAATAGTGATAAAAGAAAAAATTATGAGGATACAAATATGAGATATTATAATAATGGTATCATATCCTAAGAAATAGAGAAGATTTATTCATATGGTTATGATTTAGAGGTCAATAATTAGTTTTCTTCGGAATAAAGTGAATCTTTCAAATAATACAGTATGATAATGAAAATTCAAATTTTCTGAAAAGCAATTAGAAGGATCAGAGATGAGAATTATCAACTTAATAATAATAATAATAAGAAAAAACAAACTCATATTGATAAATAAGATCTAATTAAATAGTTTTAAAGGTTTAAACATGAAAATGTTTAGAATAATTATATCCTTGATGTTATATCTTCTATAAATATTATTAAGGATAAGAAGATGGATGGATTGAAGTACAAAATTTTAGAAATAGAAAAACATAAGGAGAATGATAGATGTGAATTTATAAATATAATTAAAGGTTGAGGATAAATATCTAGGCTCGAAAAATATTGTCACTCTTATGTTCAAGATTATAAACATGAAGTTAAGGAATCCAATTAGAGTCCCTCTCGATATATGGTCATAAATTCTAAATATTTAAAAGTAAAATAAATATGTTTCAAATATAAAACCAAAATAAAATTAAAAATCTACTCATTTTTTAAAAATAAAAAATCTAATAAAATGATAAAATAATCCCAAGATATTAAAGGAAGGGCCATGCAAGTGTATTCATTGAAAACTACATTAAATATTCCAAGAATAAAACATATATAGAATCCTATATAGACATAAAATTTATACTATAGAAGAAGGTTTTAGGGATATTTTTTATTTTTGTGTTCTAGTTCATATGGTTTAAAACTTCTAGTACAATATCTCTCTCCCTATACTAAGAATATAACACACAACAATGGGTAGTAACCCATAACAAGTGAGAAATAGTTTTGTGTATCAACATATAGTGAAGGAAATTGGGATAAAGAAACTATTTAACTATTTTCAAGAATCATATGGGGGATTTAGTAGATAAGAACAAATTTCATATGAGTGTGTTGCATTTACACCAACTAAATATAGTCCCTATTATAAATTTAGAGCAACTCAGAATAAAAATCAATAGGGTAATGTGGTGGAGTTTTATTTAAAATATTTAAAAATTGAGAATCCAATATAATTGATAGTTTTTGATTTTCTTATATGAATTAAAACCTGAGAAATCTGAAATATGTTGATAAGTATGAAGGAGGGTTTTCCAGATGGGTAATTGTTCAGTGGTTACACCCCTGTTGTACCAATAGTAGTGAGTTGAGGAGGTCTTGGTTTCGAACCTCCATATCTTTAGATTTATTTCCTCTGTACCCCACCCCTAAACCTACCATTTATAAGTATGAATGAGGTTTTGTTACATTTTTTAATGGTATATCCCAAAAAAGTCATTGGAAATGGTAAAATTTGGAAGAATTATATTAGTCTTGATAATGTTTTATTCATTGGTGGGTTGAATCATAACCCACTTAGTGTGTCACAAATTTTTTATAATGGAAATGAAGTTATATTTATAAAAAATAGATGAATTATAAAGAGACTGAAATATGGATCTATTATCTTAATGGGGAAATAAATCGATAGAATTTTTTCCAAGTGGGAGATTCAAAATAAAACTATTATTTGAGATTAATAGATGAAAATAGCTTGTGTAAAATAAGGATTGGTTGCCTTTTTCAAAAAAAAGGAGGAATATAATTAAATAGAAGGTAGTGATAAATATTCTTATCTTAAAATAACATAAAACTACAGTATTTAAACCATGAAAGAAATGAATAATGATGAAAAAACCCCAAAGGAGTTGATATTTGAACAGAAAAAATAATGGTGAGTATACACTATAATGTGTGTGGGCATATGAAAAAAATCCAAGTGGATACATGTGTTTTATCACTTTAATATATTAATTTTCCAAAATAACACACATTATTTTCATGTCCTAAAAATATCATGCACTGGATAGATTAAAAAACTTTAGGAGGTTATTTTAAAAACAAGTTGTATTTCTTTTGAAATTATTCAGATTAGATAATGGTACATAATGTGCTAATAAAAAATCATCATAATATCATGAAAAATATTTCATTGAACATATGTTCATTTTTTCATGCACCCATCACCAAAATGAAGTGTCTTAAAATAATAATGGGAGTCTTATTGATATGGATAGATATTTTCTTAATGAAAATGACACTTCAAGGTTTTACTAGCTACAAACCATTACTGCAGCTAAAATTATTCATAATAGATATTTCTTGAGGAAAAATTCTAACATTTCTCCCAATGAAATGTGGTTTAGAAAAAATAAAAGTTTAAAAAACTTTATAGTGTTTTGGAGTTTATACTCTATCAAAATGAATGAAAGATATTAAAGTCTGGTGAGATAATAGATGAAGGAATATTCCTTATTTATACACCAAATTGATTTTCCTATATATTTTATAAAAAAATAAAATATTATTATTTAATGTGATGATGTTTTAGTTTTTTAAAATGATTAATATCAAAAATACTATTATGATAAATACTGAAAATGATTTTTTTGATGCTCGGTCAGTAAAAGTCGAAGAAGAAATTATATAGGATTGGGAAGATAATGCAGATTTTTCTTACACTAGAGTTGAATATGGAATAAAAAAGTTCATAGGTATAGGTTCATGGTATAGGAATCATTTGGACAGTAAAAATATAATTTTTTATCAAATTTAGGGTTTTCATAGAAAAATAAGTGTTATAGGAACCAATCACATTATTATACTTTACAATTTTGTTCCTAAAAATAATGAATCATTTTTTAAACACAAGGAGTGGATCTAATTTGTGAATAAAGATTTAGATCACATAGAAAATAATTATACCTATTAACATTTCCCAATACCTATAGAGAAAATTATTAATGGAATAAAATGGGTGTTCTAGAAAAAACTTAATGAAGATGGAAGTATTACAAGAAATAAAGAAAAATTGGTTTATAAAGGATATTCACAAGTATATGGAATAAAGTTTGATAATAAAATTTACCTAGTTTTCTATTTTCAAACTTTCAAAATCATTCTTGCAATCACTCCTTAAATAAATTTTTTAAAAATTCAAATGGATGAGAAATTAGCATTTCTAAATTATGATCTCAATAAAGAAGTATATATATAATTTCCTGAGGAATTTTAGTTTAATGATGATGGAAGAAGAGTTTTTAAATTGAAAAAAGAAATGTATGGGATGATATATGATCCAAAGGCTTGGTATATCAAACTTAATGAGTACTTAAGAAGCATGGAGTCAAAAAATTGATAGGTGGTTAGAATATTTTATATAAATAAATTTGATGTGATGATAACTAAAGAAATAACTTTCATGTGGTTGCATAAACATTTGATATGTAGATGAGAAATAATGTAAGTGTTTTGGAATTTTTGTATATGAGAGAGAGATAATTTTAGTATCAAGAATATCCATGAAAGGGTGTGGTGAGAAGAAAAAAGAAGATCTCGTATAGATGATCACATTAAAGATCAATATCTACATTGTTGATTTATCTTTAAAAAATATTTTATTAGTTCTCTTCAATAAGTAAAGAATTTTTACTTCATTGGATGTTGTTATAACGTGGTCGCAGGTACAAGGTTATAACCTTACTTATCACTACCTTGTTAATAAATGAATAGTTTTGTTTGAGGGGAAAAAAACTACCACACACCTAGGATATAATCATACTTACGGATGTGAAATTCATTAAAATAAATTTTTTGTTCCACATCTTATTTAACATTGTTTATTTTATGAGATCCTGACTGATTAAATGTAAGGGTTTATAGGTTTTTTGAAAAAAAATAGTTATAAACACTGATTCACCCCCCCCCCCCAATTATATTCACATTTTTTTATCATTTTAATATTTTATTAACTATATATTAGAAAAATGACTTAATCATTGGTTTAGGGGTGATACAATAAGGATACTCGAAGCACTTTGTTATACTGGTGTAATAGTTCTTTTATTATGTAATTATAGTAATGATAACCCTAGGGACAAATGATAAACCTAGGCAATACAAGACTAGAAAAATAAGTTCTAAAAATTTCCAAAACAACCTTATTTTCATCAATATTTGTGGCTCATGATTCCAACCATTTAGAAACATAATACACTACAAGAAAAATGTACAAATTTTCCAATGAATTAAGAAACTGAAACATAAATTCAATAACCCAAACATATTAATTTCATAGAATAATAGAGTTTTTTATTTCATTTCACTTCTTTTAGATACATTACCTATTTTTTATAACTAGTAAAATATCTACAAAAAAGTTGGAATCCAAAAATAAAGTTTCTAAAAATATTCTGGAATTTAGAACCTCGTGAGAATTCTATTAGAGACCGAAGTGGACCCCTTATTCAAGAGTGTATCAAAAATTAAGGACTAAAACTCAATATCGTAAACACAGTACCTTATTATCGGTTCACTGCATGTTCAAAAAAATTAAGAGTTATCCCAAATGTACCAACAAGACTCATGTTTTAGATATTAATCTTGATTTTTATGGAAATAAATTGGAATAAAATTCTAACAAATATTTTACAATGTTAATATAAAATGAAATAACATATTGCACCTAGTAAAATTATTTATTAGAAAATATATTATTTATTGGAATGAAATGGAATTAGTCAATTTTTGAGGATAGAAGGATCCCACTTATATGTTCAGTGAAAAAAATCTCCACTCATTTTTTAACCCTAATTTCTAATTTTAATTATTAAAGGAGGGGAATCTAGTAAATGAGATGTTTTTGTTACTAGTTTATTAAGTAGTTCTCAAATGGATTCATGGTTATAATACAAAATTAGTTTAGACTTTAAAAGGTATGACCTAAACTTATCCAAAGAAAACCCAATTGAAAGAAATTCATTTCCAACTATGGTGTAGTATTCTTAGGTATGTCCCAACATGCATGGGCCATATTCAATGAAATATGGAGCTTAATTGAAATTTTGTAATAAAACTTTCCTAAAATTATAATTGGAAGAATCACACTTTATACTAAATAGTAAATCCCACTAAGGTGGTTGGATTAAATGGAGTGAAGTTAGACCCTATTTAAATTTATTTAAAGCATCATCACAGTTTTTATCAAATATAAAGTCCTCATCTTTTTATAGTAATCGATATAGTAAAACTGAAATCTTATTAATGTTAAGAATGAAATGATGAAAAATATCATGTGTCCAATGAAATACCACAAATTAAACAAATTTTTTGGGAATAGTAGGAAATAAATAGTATCTACATTTGATATTTCAACTTGGATACATTCCATGGAAATGATGTGTCCATGTACTATCCCCTTATGTACCATTAGTATTATTTTTCCTAATTTAATAAAATGTTAATTTTAATAAAATGATGAGGAAAAATAACTAAAATAATTAAAAACTCGTGAAAATAAGACTCGTATATATTAAAATTATCCATGAATACTTCTATTTAATTTTCTAGATAATCCAAAAAATCACTAACCATGCATAACTGGAAATTAGTCGATGCATTTAATAGACCCAATGTGTAATATCTATGGTCTATATCACTCCAAAAATGACCAAACCAAATTGTTTCAAACCTTAGTTGGGCCTCCCAATATATCATAGGTAGCTAACTAGTATCAAGATTCTATAGTGAATTGTGTGGAGACTATACCCTCTTGTATAAATAACCATAATTATTAGAAAAAGAATTAGAAATAATGGTTAAGATAATATTACAGTAAAATATATACATTATAACTAAGTGAAAACCATAAAGGAATAATGTAACTTAAGATATATAAAAATTATCTAATGTAATGTTATATAATTCACACATAAATAAATAAGATCATTTGTGGGTCTATCATATACAAAATGATCCCAAAACAATCAAAAGGCCAAAGGTGGCTATAAATTTAGACCTGAGTACCCACCAAATCTCTCTTCCTAGCTCTAACCATTGAATTATAGCTCATTAATGTATAGTAGGTCACTTTCCCTTACATGTTTCATGAACTATGAACTCTATATGCTCACCAAGATTACCTTTCAAGGTTTGAGTACAACTTACTAGGCCACTATAAATGGTGTCCTCATATATAGAGTGATGTGGAAATAATCATAATAAAATAATAACAAAAACATAAAATACCACACACTTGAGTGCTAATCAGAAACACATGGTGCAACTATACCTACCTTAGCTAGTATTAGGAGGGGTTTTAACATGTCACCACAATATCATTAGGATAGTGAGGAAGTACGATCCCATTACTATAATGATATCAATCCCAATGGGATCTCAACCACTCCTAAATATAATAATAGAAAAAATTGGAAAGGATTTCCATGTTAATAACTATATCATCCCTAATTCATCTCAACCCCAACTCAAAATAAAATAATGGAAAATTGTAAAGGAAACCCCATGTCTATGATAATCAAATCCCTAAGGTGTCTCAATCCATACCCATAATATTACAATGAATATTTGAAAGTTGGCCCTATGTCTGTAACAATATTAGTCCTAAGGCATCTTGATCCCAACTCATAATAATGAAAAGATAGTGGGGAAAGGTAGGCTCAGGTCTACAATGATCTCATCCCTAAGGCATATCGATCCAAACATATAATATTACAAATAAAATGGTACATGTATCGCCATGTATATAAAAAACCCATTCATAAGGCCTCTTGATCCTATATTATAATAATGAAAAGATACCAGGGAAAGGAATACCTAGGTATATAATTATCTTGGATGTAAGGAATCTCAATCATGGTTGAGAACAATGCAAAGAAAATGGGATATGAGGCCCCTTGTATACAATGATCTCATCCCTTTGGCATCTCAATCCCTATAAATAATAATAGAAAGATAACTGGAGAGGTGGCCCCATGTCAATATATGTCTCATTATTAAGGTATCTTCGTCCCTTAATATTAACTCTTCAAGGAATGTCACCTAAAAACATAATATATAGAATCTCATAATAATTTATAGAATATTATACGTTTCATAATCAATATTTGGTGAGTTCACACACCCAAACCATTTCCATAACTTCATTATAAGACACACTCTACTCAAAAACATATAATTTGTGGTCCAACTATCATATCTTATATATAAATATATATATATATATCCTAATAACCCAAGAGGCTATAAAACAACCCATAAGACCATTACTAAGATAACTCCCTTCTATATTTTAATATAAATTCAAATATTTTTATCAAAGGAGTAAAATAGAAACCTATCAAGTTCTAATACATCATAATATAATACAAGGAACACCTCATTAGGTTATAGGTTTAAGGTATATCTCTCTCTATCTCAATAACACGATCATTGATATCCACACACACAAAAAAAGAATTAATGTAGGACTACTCATAGCCTTAAATATCCTTACCTAAATCATATAAGGAAAAGGGAATCAATTTAGATTAGTTTCGGGTTAATAACACATATTTGATACAACTAAATATCACACATTATATAAAAACAAATATAAACTGATAATAAATTTTAGTCACCACCTACCTCAATATAGTAAAAGCCGAATCACCAAAGTTCATAGGATGATTCATCTCAAGCTGGAAGATTTCCTAAAATATAACATAAACCCCTAAATTATTGATATCCATTGAATAATTTTATAATAGGGGAATAATATAATAAAGGTAATAATATAAAAGTTATGTGTAACTCCAGTAGACCACTATGATAGGGAAAACCCAAATCAGGTCTCAAATTGATGAGAACTCAAGACCAGGAGGAGAAGAATCAAGGAAGAGGGGTGTTTAATCATGCAGCCTAATAGGGAATGAGGGATCCTCATTTCATTGATTTTTAAATTTAAATACATTTAACCAAAATTATAAAAAACTACACTAGGGTCCTTTATGGAATGGCCTGGGTTGGGCACAACACCCTAGCCCAAGGTCACCTTATGGTGTGATAAAATATAACATAATGCAATTCCCTCATATAGAGTATCGCAAATAAATTATAACCACACTTCATGGTGGTATCAGAGGATTCATAGTGAAACCATCATGTTATGGAATAACCAAAAAAATACACTAGAAATTTTAATATTATGTATCCCCTCACCATATCATAATGTCGCACGCTATGATGTGATCTTCAACCTACAGAAAAAATTCATTAATCCTCTGTGCTAACTCCTTAACTGCCAACCCTCATCCTTCACCAACTCCTTCAATATCAAAAAATCATATAAATACACATGGTTTGGAAAATAACTTAATAGATGCATAACCTAGGATATTTGGTGTGCCACAACCTACCAGCATATAGAAAACTAGGCTGGAAAATTGGGCTACAAACATCCCCATATACTGATAGTCATGTCCCAAATGGTCTTCCAATAAATACTACTCTCCAACATGAATATAGAAATCACCCTTAGTAGATGTGAATGATACCCTTAGGTGATACCATTCAATGTGTACTCAATATCAAGTCAGTCAATCCATTTCAAGGATCACATAAAAACTATGAATCTCTAATATAAATAAATTCTAGAAAATTTTATACCCAATGATCATGATAACACATTTTGGACATCTCTAAATACTCATAGATAACACCCCTAAGGGAATACCAATAAACATAACCCCATTCAGGTACTCTATAACCATTCCTAGATCACCATAAAACTAGGAAGATATAAACAAAACAAATAAAACTATATAAAACTAAAATGATGCAAGGTGTGAAACCATCAAAACCATATCTCTAATAATTGATGGACCCTCACCATAAATTATGTAAATCATCTTGATATCAGGTTGTCAGATGAAACATAAGTTGCTTACCTAGACTTTAGATACCTGATTATATTGGGGATCACTGTTCTACTTCCATTATTTATCCTGAACTATATTCCCATCTTCATTCCCTAATCATTCAAAAGAGATCCAACTATTACCCTATGGTAAATAACCCAATCCTAATCTAGATCCATGAACCTAAACCTCTTACCGACCACTATCCAACTGAGAAAATATGTAGAAAAATCATTTTATATGTCCTATATTCCAAAATGATTAACACTACATAGGTTCCTATTAAAACTATAATCAGGTATTCCCTACACTAACCTACTAATATCATATAAGATAATTCCTTCTTTATAGGAAAGAAGACAATATATGGCCCTAATTGACCTATTTATCACTCTTATGGAAATAATCTTTTATCTTTGTTTTCTAATAGTAGATGATCCACTCATAGATTTAGAATATAAACCATAATTCCCTATTATAACACTCCCTGACAATTTCCTCTCAGAGATGAGGGACTAGTTTCACCTCAGTGAAAGGTTTTATTTATAATACATTCACTTGACATTATATCAGATGACTCACTCCATCCTCATAACTAATAATCTCATCATTTGACAACATCCAAACAAACTGAAGTAAATAGATAAAATGAGTAGCATAGTCCATCACTAACATGCACCCTGGAATAATTTTCATAAACTACCAATTTATATCATCCCTAAGATTCATGGGAAAGAACTACTCAAAGAAAAAAGATTTAAATTCCTAACAAAACAACCTCACATATCAATCTTCCTACACTAGAACATATCCCCAACACTTCATTGGGCCTCATAGAATATACTTAGAAAGATTAACCATCCTCTATAGGGGTGTCTCAATATATTTAAATATAGTCTATAACAAATTGAACCATAACTTAGTATGATGTGGTCCCCCACCCCACTTTACCATAAATAGATGTGGGTGTTTTCATTGGAACTCTCTAGTCAGATCAGACTTAGAAGCCACTACTCATAGAACTCTAATCCCCATAAATTGAATAATTATACACAAAATCTATTAAATTTTTTGATAAATAGGAGGTTCAATTTAAATAGGGGTTCTAGATTAAAAACCAATTGGTCATTATAATCTTCATCCTCTTAGAACTCAACTGGTAGTCAGCATGGTGAAGTATTACTATAATACAAAACACACAATATAGAACATATTTCCATCACAATAACTGATATCATTGATAGGATAATATGTAACATGAATTTTATCTAATTTCTCTACACACACACCCTATAATATAACGGTCTCTATAACATGGTTCTCTCACTAGACCCAACTACCCACCCTATGAGGTTAATAATAAACCTAGTATCCATGTAACCAAAAATTAGATAATAAAAACATCTACAAGAACACTGGTTCATTCAAGTATAATGCCACCAAAAATTTATATATTAAGAAACTATATAATTATTTTTTTAAACATTAAATTAACATAACCCATATAATAACCATGTACATAATCACAACCAATCATATAAATGTCATGTGAATCATATTTTCTAAGTATGATGCATGAACACACACCTCTTTCCCCCCAAGGAAATGTGTAAATCAATAAAACATTTATCACACATTATACTCATTATAAATAAATAAAAATATAAAACTCATAACAAATAAAATAATCATGTTCCTAGAAACTTAAACTCACCCTATATATAGGTTATATACCCCTATCTATAAGTTTTATCCCAATTCTTTCAAATATACTACCTCTAATTAACATATCAAAAATTGTAAACCAAATCAAAACAAGATCTTCCTAGTATTTTTTCAGATCCCCCTCCTGTCTCACTCCAACTAGGATTGAACCAAATTACTACATATCTCATATTAACCTCTCTATATTTTAGAGGTAGTTGATCTACAGTTAGAAACTATAGGGAATGATGGGAAGACTATACCCTATAGTACTATAAAACCATAAATATCAATAAAATAGATAATAATAATAGTAAACATAATATAATAGTATAATATGGAAATTAAACCTAGTAAACATAATATGATAGTATAATATGGACATTACAACTAATTTTTAACCATAAAGGAATAATATTACACATGGTATATCAAAATGATATATTTAAATGTCATAGGAGACATACTTAAATAAAAAATACCACTCATGGGTTGATCATATAAAATATTGTACATATGTTAAAAAAATAATAAAGATGACTAAAAAAGGACTTGAATCCAAACCTATTCATTCCTCCTAGATTTGATCATGTAACTCCATTTCATCCATCTACAATAGGTCCCTTACCCTTACCTATGTCATGAACCATGAATTCTACTCCCATGCGGAGTTTCCCATATATGGTGTGAGTAAAATTTATTAATCCACAACCAATGGTGTCCCTATGAAAATATTGAATATACAAGTTCATTCATAAAGTTATATTAAAATAATCATAATCAAATAAAAACAACAATAATATAAAATGAAACAATCCCTAGTGCTAACAAGCCACTTTGGGAGTGATCATTCCCTTCTCAACCAATGTCAATATAGGTTTAAACATATCACTATAATATAAAATGGAAAGTGAGGTATTATATTACAACACCTTCAATGATCTCAAACACAATAACTTATCAACCAAAAATCATAACAAAAATAATAGTAAAGGAGACTGAATAACTCAATTTTCATGCATTTTTTAAACACATTTTAATATTTTTAAAATAATTTCATTGAATAATGTCCATGTTTTTATATGTTTTTTGAATATATGGGAATTTTAATTTAATAATTTAAAATGGATTAAAATTTGGTTTTTAATATTATATTTTAATTAATAATTTGTATTGAAATTTCATTTTGTTATTTGAATTGTTTTTCAAGTGTTTAACAAATATTAATGCCAAGGGTTAGCCCTCAACCAGAAATCCCTCAAGCCATTTATCTATCTTTAAAGAGAGGTTGGTTTTCCAATAGATCCACTAGGAGATACTTACCAAGTCACATGACCACATAGGGCATCAGGCCATGTGGGATATTAGCCCACGGGTGATCAAACCTGTGGGTAGCATAGCTTAGCTTGAATCCTGCACGGGCGACATGTGTCACCACCTATAAGTGGTGTGTGTAAGTGAATGAAAGATCCCATACCCATATTAGGTAGTTATGGGTGGTGATACCATGTCATACTTTATAAAAAAATCATTCACACATGCGTCTATTTTGATGTGGGGCACTAATTTCCTGATTACTGTTCACATTTTAGGAATCTTCCACGTGCCAGCTTCATCCACTGCCTACCATGCCTTCATCCTCACCTGAAACTGCTGAAACTCCAAAAATCCCCTATTGATGGCCACTGGGAGTTCATCAACAAGATCCACCATCACTTTCAAGGATTCTTGATCATCATTAATCGACACCAGCACCTTTTCTGACCACCATTAGGCCATTTCGATATTAATTTTTTCATGTAAAGTTCAGATGACATGAATGAGATCTATTGTTGTCATACACACCACTACCTCAATTCATCATCGTTGTTGCTTACCCTTCCATATGGAATATCCCGAATCCACCCTATACATCCATTCATGACATTCAAAGCCCGATGCCTTGTGGATTTCATCCCATTATTAAATAAATGACTCAAGATACATGGGTGATTTCAAATTCAAAAATAATGTGGGTCGTGGGGTGATTTTAAAATAAGATACATAAGGATATAATTTGAATATTTTAATGATCCTTATAATTGAAAATATCTAATCCTTTTTTTCCTATAAAATTAGGAGACCCTTTCTATATAAGAGAGTTCTAGACTCTAGGGAGTCCACTCTCCAAACTGAGGAGTTGATGCATTTTCTTTTCATCGTTATTTTTTTTTCTTTTCAATTTTCATTTGGTTTATATTATTTTTTATGTAATTTAAATTTAGTTTCATTTAATAAAAATAATTCATGTGTTTTATTGAAATTTTCTTTCACCAAAATCCATCATTATTATATTCTTCTTCTTCTTCTTCTCTTTTATTTTATTTTAATTTTAACACTCAAATTTTTATATTATATTCATATTTATTTAATTTTATTATTTTATGTCTCTATCTTTTATTATTTTTTATTTTTATTTTATTTTGTATTATTCTCTTATCATATTACCACTATGAACTCTTAAACTCAAAAATAAGGGGCTAACACAGGGCCAGTCCTGAGGAAGGTAAGTGTAAATTTCATTTATTATAAACTTAAATTGTTATTTTTTATTAATTTTGTGATGAGAAATATTGAAGTGCATGGGTGTGGAAATTTTCCACATGAAACTGAACTCAAACTCATTTAT
This sequence comes from Viscum album, assembly GCA_963277665.1. Taxonomy (NCBI): domain Eukaryota; kingdom Viridiplantae; phylum Streptophyta; class Magnoliopsida; order Santalales; family Viscaceae; genus Viscum; species Viscum album. Next base: position 666,499,886 of record OY728123.1, read on the forward strand.
ATTATTTTTTTAAAATATTTTACCTCCCTTCTTCTAGATATAAGCTCTTCATGTGATGAAATTAATATATTCAATGGATGAAATAAAAAACAATGAAGTTAGGTCTTATAAGGTGTCACATTCTAGATTGAGTTGTTTCGTTAACCTTTATTATAGGAGGAGGTAGAATTAATTTTTATGAATGAATTAATTATTTCACACCACTAAATAAAATAATAGTGATTCATTAATTAGAACTTAAAATTGAATTATCAAACGTAATCTAAACACCAACATAGAGAATGATTCAACCCATGAACCAAACCACAAAGTCTAAGTTCTTTCTTGACTAATCTCATTATGTAATTTCATGTTAAGTATATGAATTTAATTTCATTTTTATTATAAATTTAATTTAATTCATAAATTAAATTAAATCAAAATAATTATTTTTAGTTAATTTTATTAAGTATGTGAACAATTTCGAAAGATCCTCAAGTGAGATGACCCTGTTTAGCCTCTATGCAGCATTAGGAAAATAGATTTTATTTTTACAGGCCCAATGATAGATGTCCATCAAAACTGACACTATTTCTGAGGATCCAATAATTTTTCACTTATAGTTTTCTATATTCACACATTATAGAGATTTTATTATTTTCCAAATAACAGAAAAATAATAAAAATCTTTTTCTATGATCTTTTCAAATGATCATTTTTCTATACATGGAAAAATTACTCACAGGTGTGAAAACAAGAAACTAATAATATTTAGGTGACCCTTAATTGAAGATTTGAATCTCTTATGATAATGTTCAATTAGAATAAAAGAGGCTTAGATACAGGCATCTCACCTCAAGATTTGATGATCATTGTTGATGAACTCTAAACAAACTAGAAAAGATTTTAGGCCAAGAATGAAGTGCCACTAGTTTTCCCTAATTTCAGTAAATAAATCTAAGAATTTGAGGCCAATATCAATGAATATAAATAGCCTCACTATTTGATGGATCGGATTCAATATGACCATGATAAACTAGTGTTGATTCATAATGAGGAAAACATTCCTACTAAGATAATCGTAATAGATCAATAGGATATTGATTAATTTTGTAATATATATGAGGTACAACAGGATCTCCCTAGTCCCTATATAGTAGAAAAGTAGGTAACATTTTATGCCACTCTATCCATGCATGAAGAAACCACCCAAGTGTTGTAATTTAAGAAAATATGGAGGATCTCGACTACCTACCTCCACTTTCCACCATCCAACTATAATAGGTACTCACCACTGAATAATATACTGAAACTAGACCAATTTAGGTAGTTGGTATTATCTAAAACTCTATTTAAATTGATTTTACTCCATATTAATTCATTATTAATTCCCACCACTTTAAATTTTCAGATTCATATAATCTTTACTATGACTAAGAGGAAGATGAAGAAAGAACACATGAACCTGTTGAGGAACACATGGATTTCTCTAACTTTATTGAACATACATTTGAGGAGACCCATAAAGAAGTTGAGGTTGTTGATCCTGAGGAAATAAGGAAATAGTATTCTCATTTTCAAAAGGATAAATTACTTAAGAAAAATTTTAATTTAATTTCTATTCAAGTAAAAATACATGTTTACTTTCCATTTTATCATTCAATTCATTCATCCCATGTTAATATAATACTAGACATTAAAAATGAGGTTTCATAAGTAGAAACCAAGAAGGAGGGTGATCGATACTTCATCTTATCCCCTTTATTAAAGCTCTACCTAATTGTGAAGGGATGTATATAGTATACTATATCGCGGATTATTACTCTCCGAGAAATATGTAGTGAAAATGGAAAAATACACTTGTATTGGTTCAAATCTAATAATATTCATCCAAAAAACCAACTTTGGATAACATATAGTACTTCCCTTTGGAGGCAGTAAAAATTCATGGCCCTCTTGGGGGATTATACTATGACTTATCATTTATTTTACTTCAAACATTTCAATTTCATTTTTTGGGAATTATTCCATCATGTAGCCACACTAACTCTTATTTTTTTAGCTTAAATGACATAATCCTTGTTCTTAAATAAGTAGTTTTATTTGTAAGGATCATCATAGGACAAGGTAGCCCCAAAAATTCAAGGATTAAAGAGGTATAATATTCATGTAAAATAGATTTCAATTTTAATTTTTATATTTTAAACTTTATAAACATTCTTTGATAACATAATTTGATATTTAAAATTGAGAATTGCATCCCCACATTTGACTTTATTTTTTACTTGAATTATCTAGGAGTCATTACCTTATTAGGAATCCTGGTATTCCATGTTCAATGTTTCAATATTAATAATATTGAATGAGTAAAATGGAGAATCATATGTTAAATTCAAGCATGGATATTAAAATGAGGACTCGTGATTTCACAGAATTAATTGATTCATATCAATGAAATTCCACTAAAATTTTTCATGATCTAAATTTATAAAATTCATGTGAATTGATTTTTTATTATTAATCATGCCTTAAGTTATTTTCCTAAATAATATTTCACATTCCTATGATGATTTCTAGACTACATACTTCCTATTTATTCTTAAGTATATTTCTTGAGAGATCTTGGGATATTCCACCTACTAAAACATTCATTAAAACTTGTCAAATATATGATTGTACAAAAACACATTTAAAATTTTTGAGGAATATTTTGAAAATACTTATCATTAAAAGACACATTTACATTAATCATTATTTAAACCAAAAAAACCATGAAAAACCTTGTTAGTAATGATCCATGTTTCAATCCATTTTTTATCCATTCATAAAATACTCTTAGTAATTTCATGATATTTTAAAGTTGAAGTATGGGGGTGATTGGATTCATTGTTTAAGGGATGATATACATTGTAAGGAATAAGTTTGGTGGTTAAACATTGTTTAATGAGAAAGGTCAATTGATTCATTAATTCTACACCTTAATGTTTTTATGCTCTTGAAAAAAAAAATAGAAAATGACAAAAAGAACAAAAAAAATGAAAAAAATGGGTTAAGACTTAGAATAATAAAAAATCAGTATTCCTAGACTGGTGATTTTTATCACTTGTGGTTAGGTGATGGATGTGAGGTTTATTCTAAGAATAACTTTTTAAAAAGAAAAAAATGACAAAAATTAATATAAAAATAAAAAAAGTACAAAAGTAGATAAAAAGTCAAGATGGTGTACAAATCATTCATTATGATTTACTTTGATAATAAACATACTTTTAGTTTTGGGGGAAGTTGGAGTTTCTAATTTAAAAAGGGATATTTTCATTGATCCTTTACTTTTGATATCATGCATTGTACTTAAGAGATAATCCTCCTCCTTGAGCCTTAAAATTTAAACATCAATTCCTATCAAACTTAATCCTCATATTCATTTGAACCTTTATTGTAATTTATAATTATTTTATGTTATTTTTTATTTACAAAGTGTATAAATTATTTCATTTATAATACTATGTATAAAGATTATTTTCTCATGATATAAGTATAAATCCACTTGAATTGTATCATAATTGATGAGATAAAAGATTGAGAACTAAGGTAAGTCATTATTTTCATGTTTAATACTAATGAATTAAGTAAATTTGATGAATGAGAAGATAATTTCCATCATCTTTAAATGGGTAAACATAAAACACATTATTTGATTTTTTTTTCTTTGAAATTGATAAATTTAATTGATATTATATGTGTATTTTTGAAAATTTTATTTGACATTGATAATTATTTGAATTTGTTTACTTTTAAATTTGAATATTTATATAATTGGTTCCCTCTAAATTTCTTGTTGATATTTTTTTCTTATAGAAAAGCATGGTTTAAGTGTGGGTATATTGACACACTCAATTTTTATGCATTTTTTAAACACATTTCAATGGATTTAAAAGAATTTCAATGAATAATTCCCATGTTTTCTATTTTTTATGAATATATGGGGATTTATAGTTAATTATTTTTAATATATTAAAATTTGGTTTTAAGGTTATATTTTAATTATGAATTTTTTTTAAATATCACTTTTTTATTTGAATTGTGTTTTAGGTGTTTCACAAAAATTAAGGCCAAGGGATATCCCTCAACCGGGTAGCTCTCAAGACATTTATCTAGCCTTAAATATAGGTCACCTAGATAAGAGAGCCACTAGGATAGCCTTCCTGAGTTGGAGGGTTGTACAGGGTATCAAGCCATGTGGGAGAGTAGCCCAAGGGTGATCAAGCCTGCATGGGCCTCCTGGGTCACGGCCCCCAGGTGGTGTGTAAAAGTGTATATGGGAGCCCATCCCCATAATAGGTAGTTTTGGGTGGTGATACAGTGTATGGAAAAAGACCCCATTTTATCAGAGCTTGTTCCTTATATTAATACATTGTCATGTTTATAAGAAATACATAGCCCAAATGAATGAATAGTTTAGTAGTTTTGGAAAACAAGATAAAAACATAAGTTCAACATTACTACTTGAAATGAAATATATAATATAAATTCCATTGGAAACATCTATGACTCCAAGATTATCCCTTAAATTCATTAATTATATTCATCTTCTAAACCTGGGGAAAATTAAACATAAGAAAGGGGTGAGATAATATTATCATTAAGGGTAAGTAATACATCAGAAGTCATCATAAAAATAAAAAATAGGAATGGTGAACAACTAAAAACACATACCTTTAAAAATATTCTTGGGAATAATATGCGAGGAATGAAAATTGATTAAATAAGGCCATATAAATGATTATAAAAGAATGAAACATAAAAATTAATATTCTACTAATAAAATAATCACATGGATTATTAATTACTAATACCATAATTAGGTAATGTATAATGTTGGACATCTGAAACATATTTTCAAGGCCTTGGCCAACACATCTGAAAATACAAGGGTAAGGCCTCAGCCAAAACCCAATTTTGTTTTGTCTCATTAGACCTACCGATGAATCCAGGGGATATATCGGGCCCCACAATTCACATGTTCATCCCAACTAATTCCTCATATTAAAGGTTCTAAACATAAACAACATGAACATAAGAAATAACTTTCCCCAATCTATACACATAAACACTAACCATTCTGAGTAGTATGGTGAATTGTATCAAGATAGCACATCCACATTGAAACTTATCATAAACCATTAAATAAAATATGGTAGATGATAAAAATAATATATTAACCTCAACAAGACACAAAATTCAATAGAGGTGTTGTAATAGAAAAAAATACTCTAAAAAATCATTGAGGAATTTTTGAGAGAAATAAACTTTTACTTTGAAAATAAGAGTTATTTTGGAAAAATATTTTCATCAAACTATAAATTAACTACGGTATTTTTTCCATGATTAAATGAGTTGTTTTATAAAAATAATTTTGGCTTAAAATGATTATATAAATAACTTGAAAATAGGTAAGAATTTGAGAATTTCCCTTGAATCAAGCTTGTTTATCGGGATGAATTGAGAATGATCTTTATAAAACATATAACTCCACATAAAATAAATAATGATTATGATTGGTAAAAATATATAGAACATTAAAACATAAATTATGAAGAGTAAATAAGAATAATTAATAATTTAATTGGTATTAATAGAAACAAAGAGTAACCTGAAAGAAAATAGAGGTTCAGGTAGAAAACTCTTACCTTATGTCCGAATGAGTTCTGAACTTGACCTTAATTTCCTATATAATAAAATTAAATAAATAAATAAATTCATTAAGAAAAATATATACATGTATTTTATTTATTATAATTTTATTAATTTCATTTATGGAATTTTTTATGAGTTATAAGATACAATTTTATCACTCGGGAGAGTTCAATTCCATGGTTTTTCTAATCGGTATACTTGTATATGAGTATGGAAGTTCATGTGTAATTGGAATAATTATCAAAAATTGAATTTATATGATACTATTTAACATACATAAGAATAAATTGTGATATAATACATTTTTTATATGGTATAAGGATGATTTATTAGATAGAACATTAGTGATAATTATTTATATTATTTTCTATATATTTTGATTATTACAAACTAGTTTTGTCATATGAATTAGTATTATATATATATATACTAGTTTAAGAACATTTATTAAGACATAATAAATATTTTAAAATCTTTTTCAACCATAAAAATGTTTTCATGATCATTATTGAAGGAGAAATTGAATAATGAATGTTTGTCATCCATGAAGGTTGTAAATCGGAACCTCCCGGATGATGATTTTGTTTTTAAAACAAAAGAGAGATAGATGGTAGTTTGAGGAGGGATATTCCATTAACATGATATCGTTCCATTATATATATGATAATGGAGTTATAATGATCATTTTTACAGAGGAGGTTAGGAGAAGGTAAGAAAATAAAATAAATTGAAAATGAAATTAAAAGAAAAAGGAAGAGTGTTTACCTCTTGAAATATTTTCATTGAGAACCTCCTTAAGGGAAAAGGTTTTGGTATTTTGGAAAGACCAATAGCTCCTAGACATGGGGAGAGACTAGGGAAGAGTATTTGGGCAGAAAAATGAGAACAATCAAGGATTATAGGGTTGAGGAGAATATGGGGTGAGGGGTGGTTTTATAGTGGGGGAGAGGGGTGAGTTTTTAATATCTTATTCATTATTTTATTATTTTTCTCCAGAAAATAAATAGTGTTGATTCATGTGACTAAAAATAATAATAAGTTCATGTGAATTAGAACCAAGTTTTCTTATATTATTGATGACTCAAGGAATATTGTATTTAGCTTTTAATGTATTTATACTATAAATTACCGTATTTTACTATTCACCAAAAAATCAGGTATTTTAGAAAAATCCAAAAAATTTACCATAACCATTTTTCAATGTTTAGAAATAAAAAATGGAATAAATTTTATCAAAATAATTTTATAAATATGTGAAATTTAATTTTTAAATAAAACCATTATTTACTTGAAAAATACATATTTTAAATTTAAAACTAATTTTATAAATGATTTTATAATTAATTGAGGTATCATAAAATTATCCTAAAATAATGTTTAAAAAAATATTTATTTAGGAATACATTTCATGAAAATTAATTTTATGTTAAATATATTTATTAATTTAAAATTATAATTAAATATTTATTACTCACGAAAATACTAACACTTAATTATTAATTTTTAAAATATTCACTCTCATTTATAAGGTGCCAAAATTTTATTTATACTTACATGGGTGAGGTTACTATTCATAAGGGTACATTACTATTCATAATGGTCAAGTTAATATTCACCAAAAATGTAATTTGATCCTATCAGACTCTAATATCTTATTGATCGCACACATGTATGTTTATTTTTTGAAATTCAAAACACAAATGAGGAAAAATTATGTTTAACAACTAGGTTATAATAAAAAAGTTTCATTTCACAGAGACTCAGTGTTTCATTATTTACATTCTATACTAAATTTATTTGTAAATCCTTTTGGTGTTACATTCTTCCCCCCTTACAAAAATTTCATCCTCAACATTTCCACAATTTTACCTCATAAAAATATTTGGGTTTGTCTTCGTCATAAATTCCATATCCTCCCACATTACCTCTTCAATTTTATGATTTTTTCAAAGTACCATTACCAAAAGAGTCATCTGATTCCTCAAAATGTATTCTTTAGTGTCCAAAATTCATATAGGATCTTCACAGTAAGATAAGTGAGGTTCTGATTCTATACCTTCAGAACTGAGTACATGTGTTGGTTCTGGCATGTACTTCCTTAACAAACAGACATAGAACACATTGTGTACATTAGATAGGCTATGTGGAATTTATAAAGGATAATCCAATTCTCTAATTATCTCTATAATTTCTAAAGGACCAATGTACCTTGGGCTCAGTTTCTCTTTCTTCCCAAATCTTATAACACCCTTTCATGGAGAAACTTTTAAGAAGACATGATCTCCCACTTGAAATTCAATGTCCTTCCTTCGATTATCATCATAGCTCTTCTACCTTCTGTGAGACGGATTGATATGGGTTTGAATATTATTTACCTTCACTATTGTTCCCTCCACAAGCTCTGGGTCTACAATCTTCCTTTCATTAATTCATCCCAACATGTTGGTGTACGACATGTCTTTCTGCACAATGCTTCATATGGTGTATTTGAATACTTGAATGGAAAATATTATTGTAGGAAAAATATACCAAAGATAAATATTGATACCACATACCTTGAAATCCAAGTGAACATGATCTCAACATCTCCTCTAAATTTTGGATCATCCTTTCTGATTGCTTTTCAGTTTGAGGGTGATAAGCAGTACTCAATCAAAGCTCAATATCCAAATATTTTTGAATAATTTTCCATAATTTCAATGTAAATCTTTAATAATGATCATAAACAATTGATATTGGTTCTCCATGAAGTCTTAAAACTTCATTGATATATATTTTTAAAAGGAAATCTAGTGTAAAATCCTCCCTTATAGTGAGGACATGTGCAGATTTGGTAAGTCGATCAACAATTACCCATATTTCATTTTTCTTTCTTGGGTTTTTGGGTAATCTAGTGAAAAAATCCATGGTGGTTTCATCCCATTTCCATGTAGGAATAGGTATAGGTTTCATGAATCCTCTAGGATGTTGTATTTCATCCTTCATCTGTTGATAGACTAAATATTTGGATACATAATCAGCAATTTCACACTTCATGTTATCCCACCAGAAATGTTCTTTCAAATCTCTATACATCTTAGTGATACCAGGGTGTATAGAGAAATTCGAACTATGGGAATCATCCAAAAACTACCTTTTTAGATCAGGTATATAAGGAACACATATCCTTATCCCAAATTTCAAAATTGCATCCTCACGCATGATATTAGACAACTTCCCATCATTCACAACATTAATTTTCATTTGAATATTCTCATCATAAGGTTGAGAAATTTTAATTATTTCTAATAAATATAGTTGGGAAACCAATTGAAAAAGTAATGATGTTTCACCATCTTTGATAATTCTCATATCCATCCTCACTATATCCATGTACATAGTATCCTTTTTAATCCTCATTTTGTTTAGAACTCCAAGATCCTTCCTACTCAATAAACCTTCCACATTATTTTCCTTCCCTAGAAGGTAGTGTATGAAACAATAATAATCCTTGAGTAGCAAGATCCATTGCCTTCACCTCATGTAAATTTCTTTTTGTGAGAAGATATATTTCAAGATCTTTTTATCATTATATAACTCACATATTTCCCATTAGAGATAATGTCTTCATATCTTCAGAGAAAATATTACAGCTTCTAACTCAAGATCATGAGTTGGATAGTTCTGTTCATGAATTTTTAACTGCCTTGATAAATATGGAATAACTCTATCGCCTGAATGGCCGGAAGGCCTTATTTTTATTTAATTATGGATAATACCCCTTTTAAGAGTTGAAGGGGAACCTATACATGACCTGTAGGCCCAAGGAACAAGGCCCGATTAACCCGCAATACATGACCCGAAGGCCCAGAGGCAAACCATACCCATTACGTGACCCGTAGGCCCAACCAACTAAAACTAACCCTCCCAGCTTCTGCGTCATTGGTCACCTAGATCACCACCTTTCATTTTCGATCAGCTAGCATTTCCCCATAGAAATTTTCACGGTGCCCGGTCCTGATGGCGGCTTCCATACGCTCTCATTATTCTAATTCGGTTAGCTCTACTTTTGGTGGATGCTACTCTTGTTCCTCTAATCCTCTTCTGAGTATTGTTCTGTGTGAACTGAGATACTCTATGGTCTCTATGGCCCAAATTCCTTATGTCTCTAAGGACTTTGATGACCCGAAGGCCCTTGAGACCCGCAGGCCCAAACCGGTTTCCCAAAGGCACAAATCGGGTGAATAGTTCCACATGTTATAGTATCGAACAGTAACTGTTATAGTACTACTATAGTAACCCAAAAATTCACCTCCACCCAGTTTTGAACCTGGGTCTCCTTGATGCAAAGAAGGAACCCTTACCACTCAGGTATGGGCTCGATGACTGGAATAACTCTATCATTCTGCATAAGGACACAGCCAAGTCCTTTCTTTGATGCATCACTATAAAACACAAATCCAAAATTTCCTGATGGTAGAGTCAATATTGGATCATTCACTAACCTCTTCTTCAATTAATCAAAACATTCTTAACATTCTTTTTTCCATAAAAACATAACCCCTTTATATGTAAGATTTGTTAATGGGATAGATAATCGGGTGAAGTTCTGAATAAAATGCCAATAATAACATGAAAAAACAATAAAACTATGTACCTTGGTTATGTTCATTGGACTAGGACATTCCTAAATATCCTTTGTCTTTTCCTGATCAACTAAGATTCTATCCTTATAGATAATATGGATAGGAAAAGAAACTATTTTAATCCAGAATTCACACATGATAAACTTCCCATATAAATCATTTCTTCTAAGAGTCTTAAAAATAATTCTCAACCGATTCTAATGATCTTTTTAGATATTTGAGTATACTAAGATATCATCAATAAATACAACAAAAAAATCATTAATATATTACTTGAAAACTATATTCATTAGATCCAGGAAAATAAAGGGTGCATTAGTTAGTCCAAAAGGCATTACTAAAAACTTGTAATGCCCATACTTGGTTCAAAATGATATCTTTGGAATATATTCCTTATTCACACACAAATGGTGATATCCAAATCGATGTTCAATATTAAAAAAATATTGGGCTCCATGAATTTGATCAAATAAATAATTAATCTGAGGAAGAGGATACTTTTTATTTATCGTAATAGTAATGATCTCCTTGTAGTCAACACACAACCTCGTAGATACATCTTTCTTCTTAATGAAAATAATATAATCTCCCCATGGAGAAACACTAGGGTGGATAAATCCCTTATCACTAAATTACTCTATTTGTTTCTTCAACTCTACTAATTCCACTATGGCCATTCTATAAGGGTTCATTGATATAGGCCTTGCACCAGGAATTAGATCAATAGAAAACTCAATTTCCTACTCCATTGGATGTCTAGGTAAATACTATGGGAATACATCAATATATTCTTAAAAAATAGGTACATCCTCAATTTGAAAATTCCTTTCCTCACCAATATATTTTTTTATCTTCTTACCCAAGAATTGAATTAATTATAGTTATTGTGGTTGGATCTAGATAAAAATAAAATGATGAGGTTTCTTCTCTAAAGATGATGGATTCTACATCATCCTCAAAAAATTTAACTTCATTATTATTGTAAAATATTTTCTCATCATAACATGAAATCCATTCCATACCAATAATTATAAAAAATTTAATAATGGGTCTGATGATATGTTTAGTAAATAAATCACGTTATGTATCATAAGGGGGACTTATTGACACATCTTTGTTGCAATGATACTTCCCTTAAGACCTTTGATTGATAACTCATTTATTAAATCAAATTGGAAATGTATAATTTTATTGGAAAAATAGGAAGATATAAATGAATGAGATGATCCATAGTCAAATAAAGAATTGGATAAGTTTGAGGAAATGATTAAAGTACCTGTCACCACATCATTATGAACATCAACTTCAGTAGTTGTGATCGCATAAGCTTGGCCTTTCTCCCTTGGCCTTCTCTGGGGGTTGTTTCCTTGATGATTAGGAAAATAATTGGAATAATGTCATATCTCCTTACAATTTTAGCATTGACCATTGATAGATTCTTTATTTCCCTTAAAATATCAATATTGGTGGCCTCTTTCTCCACATTTGTAACAGACTCCTTTTCTTTTTAAGTAGGCTCTAGGGTTTTTCTTCCCACAATTATCACATGTTGGAAAAATCCCATTTTTATTCATCCATTTATCCATTTTTTACTCTACCACCCTCTTTTTATCTTGATTTCCCTTAAATTCATAAGACTTGGGGAATTATTTCTCTATCTTGATAGCACATGAGACTATATATTCATATGATGAGAAAGTTTGGGAAACCAGTTCCCTTTAGAGGAATGGTTTTAAACCATCAAATAATCAATCAATATTTCTATTTAGATTATGTATGTAGTCCTCATCATGCCTTACTAGCCTTGTAAAATTGGCTTCATACTTTGCAACATTTTCATCCTCTTTTTGTTTTAAACTCAATAATTTACTCTCTATATCTACTTATTGTTCTCAAGGAAAATATTTTTCTAAGAACATTTCCTTAAATTCCCTCCATTCCATTTCTCCTATTTTCCCCTCATCCTTTGTGTTTTCAATTAACAACCATGACTAATCCTCATCTCCTGGTAGATGATAAACTACCATGATAACCTTCTCTCTTTCGTTACATCACAAAGTGTGAAATATATTCTCTAATGAACTTGTCAACCGCTCCACTATGAATGGGTTTGTAGTACTATTTAATGATGGAGGTTGTTGTGGCATAAAGTGGTCTAACATTTCTCTTCCACATTGTGGATCAAGATTCCCTATATGGGTAAGGTTATTTTTCATAACCAGCATCAGTTGTCCTAGCATAGTTATAAGTTATTCAGCACCATTTGTAGCCCCAATACTTGCGTCCTTATCTTGCATAGGAGGAAAATCCCTATATGGGATATGTGCATTCATGAGGTTTCCATTCCTTACACATGGTGTCATTTTTAAATATTGGCATACACTAAATTAGATTACGAATCATAATGTATAATTTCAAACTAGAAAAAGCACTTAACATAAATTGAAATGTTTATGTATGTCTAGTCACATAATTATAAGCATGGTTTCTTTGAGAAAATATATACATTTTAATAATTCATAATATTTTATAAAGAAAATGTGAATTATATAATCATATCCCCTAGAAATGTCAAACTATGTGGGAAGTAATCCTTGTTTTCATGTATTATGTTATCCCGAGTCAAGCCCGAAACACCTTGTTGGATTTGTTACTCTTAGGTACATTTGGGCCAAAACCACATCCAAATTTAGTATCCAAACATGGATTTATTTATTAGAAAGATCCAAATAATCTATACCTTACCAAAATTCTTGTATATTTATCCTCAAATTCTATCTTAGGGTTTTGTTCCCTAATCTATATTCTTTAAATCTAGTTTCCAAGTTTTCTAATAAACTTACTCTAATACCAACTCTAAGGACCCAGACCCCAGTTTCCTAGAGTCACATACTTATATTAATACATTGGTATGATTACAAGAAAGTTTTATCCTAAAGTAATGAATATTTTAGTAGTTTTTGAATACAAGATACAATCATATGTTCAACATTACAACTTGAAATGAAATAAATAATAGAAATTCCATTGTGAACATCTATGAATCATAGATTATCCTTGAAAGTATTTAATTATATTAATTTTTAAAAACTGGGGAAAATATAACATAATAAAGGGATGAGATCAGATTATATTTAGGGGTAAGTAATCAAATATAATTCATCATAAAAATAAACACTAGGCATAGTGAACAACTAAAAACAAATGCCTTTAAAAATATTCGTGAGCATAATATGGTAGGAAAGAAAGATGATTAAATAAGGCCATATAAATGATCATAAGAGAATGAAACATAATCATTTATATTCTACTAGTCAAATAATCACATGGATTATCAATTACTAATACAATAATGAGGTATGCATAATTACAAACATCTGAAACATATTGTCAGGGCCTCAGCCAAGGCGTCTAAAAATAATAGGGTAAGGCCTTTAATAAAACCCAATTATTTTTGTATAATGAGACTTATTGATGCATGTAGGGGCTATAGTGATCCCCAAAACATCACTTTCTAACTCCAATTAATTCCTCATATGAAAGGGTCTAAATATAAACAATATGAATATATGAAATAACTTTCCCCAATTTGTACACATAAACACTAACCATTCTAAGTAGTATGGTGAATGGTATCAAGATAGAACATATATAGTAAAACTGATCATAAACCATTAAATAAAATATGGAATATGATAAACATATATATTAACCTCAATAAGACACAAAATTCAACAGATGTGTTGAAATTGACAAAAATACTCTAATAAAATCATCAAGGAATTTTTGAAATAAATACACTTTTACTTTAAAAAGAAAAGTTATTCTGGAAAAATATTTTCATAAAGCTATAAATGAACTAAGGTAGTTTTTATATGATGAAATTTTTGGTTTTATAAATATAATTGTGTATTAAAAATGATTATATAGTGCACTTGAAAATAGGTATGAATTTGGGAAGTTCCCTTTAATCAGGCTTGTTTATCTAGAAGAACTGAGAAAGATATTTATAAAAAATATAACTCCCAATAAAATAAAGAAGGATTCATATTCTTAAAAATATTTAGGAAATTTACAAAAAAAATATGAGGAGTAAAACAGAATAATTAATAATTTAATTGGTATTAAGAGACACAAAGAGTAACTTGAATGAAAATGGAGGTTCATTTATAAAACCCTTACCTTATATCTGAATGATTTATGCACTTGACCTTAACATCATAGATAATAAAATTTAATCCATTAATTAATTAATTAATATCCTTATATAAATTTATTTGATTTCATATAATTTTATTAAGCTCATTTATATAGTTTTGGATGAGTTATAAGATTTAATTTCATCGTTCGGGAGTGTTTGATTCCTAGGTTTTCATGAACGATATACTTGTATATAAGTATGGAAGTTCATGTGGAATTGGAATAATTCTCCAGATTTAAATATATATGATACTAATGAACATCTATAAGATTAAATGGTGATATAATTCATTAGGTTAAATGGTATGATGTTAATTTATTATATAGAACATTAGTGATAATTATTTAGATTATTTTGGTGATATTTTGATTATTACGAAGTAGTTTTGTCATAAAATTAATGGTTTCATTCCCATCCTTAAAGTATAAATTGAACAATGAAGGTTCTTCATCCATGAAGGTTGTAAATCGACACCTCCCGGATGATGTTTCTGTTTTTAAAACAAAAGAGAGAGAGATAGTAGTTTGAGGAGGGATATTCCATTAACATTATATAATTAAATTATATATATGATAATGGAGTTATAATGATCATTTTTAAATAGTATTTTAAGAGAATATAAGAAAAGAAAAAAAATTGAAAATGAAATTAAAAGAAAAAGGAAGAGGGTTTACCTCTTGAAATATCCTCCTTGAGAACCTCTTTAAGGGAATGGGTTTTGGCCTTTTGGAAATACCAAGAGCAATTTTATGAGGGAAGATACTAGGGAAGAGTGTTTTTCTAGAACTTTGATAATCTTTAAGGATTAGAAGAGTGATAAGAAAGGGGGTGAGGGTGGTTTTTATAGTGGAGGAGAGGGGTCATTTTTTAATATCGTATTCATTATTTTATTATTTTGATCAAGTTAATAAATAGTGTTGATTATTGGAAAAAAAAATAGTAATAAGTGCATGTGAATTCTAACCAAGAGTTCTTACATCAGTGATGACTCAAATAATAGTGTATTTATCTTCTAATGAATTTATACCATAAATTACCGTATTATACTATTCACCAAAAATTCAAGTATATTTGAAAAATCCAAAAAATCAAAATAACCATTTTTTGACTTGTAGAATTAAAAAATGGAATCCATTTTATCAAAATAATTTTCTAAGTATCTGAAATTTAATTTTTTAATAGAATCGTTATTTACTTGAAAAATATAGATTATAAATTTAAAACTGATTTTATGATACTTTAAAAAATTAATTGAGGTCTTATAAAATTATCCTAAAATAATAGGACAAAAAATATTCATTTAGGAATACATTTTATGAAAATAAATTTTATTTTAAATTAATTTATTAATTTAAAATTATAATTAAATATTTATTACTCAAAAAAATACCAACACATAATTATTAATTTTTAAAATATTCACTCTCATTTATAAGGTTCCTAAATATTATTTATACTTACATGGTTGAGGTTAATATTCATAATGGTACATTACAATTCATATTGTTCAAGTTACTATTCACCAAAAATGTATGTTGATCATATCAGACTCTAAATATCTTACTGATTGCAACCGTGTATGGCTGTTTTTTGAAATTCAAAACACAAAGGCAGAAAAATTATGTTTAACGGATAGGTTATAATAACAAAGTTTTGTTTTTCATAGACTTAGTGTTTCATTCATTACTTTCTATATTAAATTTATTTTTAAAACATTGGGGTGTTACATCCTGCATCCTACTTTATAAACAGGAATGAAACCATGTGTATATTTTGATGTGGGACACTAATTTCCCAGTTATTATTCACATTTTAATAATCTGTCACATGGAATGGTCCTTCACAACCTTCCTCGCCTTCTCTCTCACCTTCTTCCACTATAAATACTTAAATCCCATTTTTCTGACCATTGGGAGCTCATCCCCAAGCTCCACCTTCACCTTTGAGGCCCCCTGATCTTCATAAATTGATAGTGGGACCTTAGAAAACCACCTTTAGTCTATTTAGAGATTCATCTATCCATGAGAAGTATCTATGAAATTAAGAAGCTCCACTACATCCATGCTCACCATTTTCTCACTTCATCACCATCAATGCTTATCCCTTGCCACGTAGAACTTCCCATGTCCACCCCATGCATCCATGTATGACATGAAAAATCTTGTTGCCTTGTGGATTTCAGTCTATGTGAAAATAAATCACCTGATATCCATGGGTGACTTTAATTTCATAAAAAACCATGTTTCTTGGGGTGATTTTAAAATAAGATCCTTAAGTATATCATTCCATTATTTTCAATATCCTTCTAAGGCTAAATATCCATTCCTTGTTTTCCTATAAAAGTATGGGACCCATTCCAAAGAAGAGAGTCCAACCCCAAGGGAGTCCATTGCCTAGGCCTAAGAGATGTTTCATTTTATTTTCATCATTATTTTGTTTTATTTTATTTTCATTCAGTTTTTTTTATTTATTATGTAATTTTAATTTATTTTCATTTAATAAAACTAATTCATTAATTTTCTTAAAATTGTGTTTAAAAAAAATCCACTATTATTATCTTATTTTTATTCATCTTCTTCATTTTTTCTTCATCTTTTTTCTTTTATTTTAATTTTAACATTCATTTTTTATTTTATTTTATTGTTTATTTTTTGTCCTTTTATTTTATTATTATATATATATATATATATATATCATCTCTTCTTTTTTCTTTTTCTTTTATTTCTTCTTCATCACTTCTCAAATTATCACCATGGCCTATTACCCTAAAAATTATGATCTAACTCGAGTCTTGTACTGGGTAAGGTAAGTGGAAATTTCATATATTCTGCACTTAAATTCTTATGCTATTTATGTTTTTATAAGAAAGAGTAAAGGTAATGTGTGTGGTTATTTTCCACCATGACACTAAACTAAAACTCATTTCTCTTATTTTATTAAATATTTTCCCTCCCTTCAATTAGATACAATTTATTTATATGATGGAGTTGAGCCATTCAGTGGCTGAAATGACATATGATGGAGTCAGGCCCAGGAAGGTTTCACATTCTTTATTTAGGTTTTTCACCAACCATGATTACAAGATGAAGTGAAATTAGGATTTTTGGATGCATTAAATATTTCACACCACTAAATAAAATAATAGTAATTCATTAATGAGATCTTGAAATTGAATTATAAAACATAATCTAAACACTAACATGGATTATTATGGAACCCATGAACCAAACAATAAAGTCCAAGTTCTTTCTTTATTAATATCATTATATCATTAAATGTTAAGTATAATTTTTACCATTTCATTTTTCTTCTAAATTTTATTTCATTTGTATAATAAATTAAAACAAAAAATAATAATTATTTTAGGAGAATTAGATTATATAGGTAAACAATTGAGAAATCCCCTCAAGTTATATGACCATGGTTAGACTTTGTGATGCATTGGGAAAATAAATTTTCTTTAACCATTCCCTATGACAGGCATGTATAAAAATTGTCACTATTTCTTATGATACAATAAGTATTTTCTTATCTTTTTTTATTTTCACACATTAGATAGATTTCATTATTTTTCAAAAAATAAAAAAAACATAAAAAAATCTTTTTCCATGATGTTTTAAAACGATCATTTTTTCAATACATTGAACAATTACTCATGAGTGAAAAAAAATTATGCTAAGAAGACCTAGAAATGAAGAGTATATTCTCTTATGATAATGTTCAAGAAAAATAAAATAGGTATATATAAAGGAATCTCACCTCAATATTTAATGAACATGGTTTATGAACTCTAAAATAACTGGAAATGATTCTAAGGAAATAAGGAAGTTTCATTGGTTTTCCACAATTTCACTAAAGATAATTTAGAAGTTGAGGAAAAACTTGAGTAATATCAAAATACCAACTATTTGAGGGATTGGATTCAATATGAACATGATAATCTAGAGTGTATTCATAATGAGTAAGACTTTCTTAATGATCTAATTATGGGAGATCAACAAGATCTAGATGACTTATGGAATTAGTATGAGGTACAACATGATTTCCTTAGTCCTTATAAAGTAGAAGAGCAGGTACTATTTCTTTCCACTCTATCCATGGAGGAAGAAACCACCCAAGTGGTGAAATTTTAAGAAAATATGGATGATCCCAACTACCTACTTCCACTTACCACTATCCAACTCCAAGAGGCTCTCACCACTGAAGAAGATATTTAAACTTAACTAATTCAGGGAGTTTATCTTATCTAAAACACTATTTTATTTGGTTTTATTAAATATAAATTGAGTTTTAATTACCAATTATTTGAATTTTTAAATTATGACAAAAGTTATTGAGACTGAGTAAATCAAGAAATAGGTTTCTCATTTTTAAAGAGATAAATTGCTTATTAAAAATGAAAATATATATTTTATACAAGTAAAAATACCGATTTACTTTCCCTTGTATCATTCAATTCATATAGCCCAAGTTAAGCTAACATTGGAAAATAAGGAGTAGGTTCCACAAGTAGCAACCAAGAAGTATGATGATCCATACTTCATCCTACCCCCCCCCATAAAAGATGTAAATAATTTTGATGGAGCTTTATTTTTTGAACTCTATACATTGATCATTCCTCAACAACAAAGAAGAATCCCAAACTGGAAAAATCCACTTGTGGTGGTTAAAATCCTTGAAGCTTCATCCACCCACTAACTTTGTATAATAGTTAGTACTACCCTCTAGAGGAGGTAAAAATTTAGGCCCCACTTGTGGGATTAGATGAAGACACATCCCATTAATTTCTTTCAATAATTTCATTTTCATTTTTTATAATTAGTCCATCATGCATCCCCACTCCCTCTTATTTTTTTGATCTTAAATGAAATAATCCTAGTGCTTAGTTAAGTAATTTTTGTGTAGGATAATGATGGAATAAGGAATAACCCAAATATTCAAAGAGTAAAGAGGACTAAGATTCATGGTAAATGGAGTTCAATTTTAATTGTTTTCTTTTAAAATCCCTAATTTTGGTATGATGACATGATTTAATATTTAAACAAGACAATTGCATGACCACTTTTGAATTTAAGCTTCACTTTACATATCTAGGAGAAAATAGTTTCTTAGGAATCCGGTGATTCCATGTTTTAGATTTCAATATTAATAATATTTAATGAGTAAAATGGATAATAAGATGATTAAATTGAATCATGGATATTAAATTGATGACTCATGATTTGAGGGAATTAATTTATTTATACAAATAAAATTACACTAACATTTTTCATTATTTTAATTTCTGAAATTCTTGTGAATTTATTTCTTATTATTAATCATGTATTCAGTGATTTTCCCAAATTATATTTCTCATTCCAAAGATTTTTTCTAGACTAAGTAATTCCTATTTATTGTTGATCGTATTTCTTGAGTGATCTTGGGACATTCCACCTACCAGAACTTGCATTGAAACTTGTTAAAGTTATGACTTTATATAAACACATTTAAAATTATTGATGCATCTTTTGAAAACTCCTTATCCTTAAAATTTCACCTTTACAATAATCATTGTTTAACCCACAAAAACCATGAATACCCTTTTAGGAATGATCCATGTTTCAAGACATTTTTTATACATTTTTAAACTACTCTTATTAATTTCATGATATATTAATATTGAAGTGTGGGGTTGAAGGGATTTGTGGTGGAATAGATGATATACATTGTAATGAAGAAGTGTGGGGGTGATACTTTGGGTAATGAGTAAGGTCATTTTATTCCTTCATTGAACTCTTTACTGTTTTTCCTCTCTTAAATAAAAAAATAGAACAACAAAAAGAACTAAAAAATGAAAAAATGGGTTTTGAATTATAAGAATAAAAAATCACCATTACTGAGCTAATAATTTTTATTATATGTGTTTAGGTGGTGGATGTGATTTATATTTTAATATTAACTTTTATTTAAGAAAAAAATGATAAAAAGTAATTTGAAAATAAAAAAGTATAAAAGTAGGGAAAATTTCAAGATTGTTCACAAATTATTCATTATGATTTACTTTGATCATGACCTTACTTTGAGTTTTGTGAGAATTACTTTAAAAGGTAGAATTTCATTGATCCTTTATTTTTTATATCATGAATTTTACTTAAGATATAAGCCTCCTCCTTGATCCTTAATTTTTAAATTTAAATTTCTACCAACCTTAAGCCTCATATTCATTTGAACATTTATTGAAAGTTATCATGATTTTATATGCCTTTTTTCTTTATAGAGTGTAGAATATGGTTCTTTATAAGCCTATGTATAAGGATCATGTTCTAATGATATGAACATAAATCTACTTGAATTGAGTCAGGAATGATGAGAGAAAATATTGAAAAGTGAGGTAAGTCATGATTTGGAATGATTAATAATAATGAATTAAGGAACTTTAATGAATTATAATATAAGTTCCATCATCTTCAAATGAGGAAAAGTAAAATACTTTATTTTTTAAAACCTAATAAATTTAATTGATATTCTTTGTGGATTTTTAAAATTTTGATTTTATATTGATAATTATTTCATTTATTACTTAGAAATTTTAATATTGATATAATTGGTTCCCTATGAATTCCTTGTTTAGATTTTATAATTGAGTAAAATCATGGTTTAAGTGTGGGGGTATTCAAACACTCAATTTTCATGATTTTTTTAAATGCATTTCAATGTTTTTAAAATAATTTCAATGAATAAGGCCCATGTTTTTGTATGATTTATGAATATATAGGTATTTTTAGTTAAGTATTTTAAATGGATTAAAATTTAGTTTTTGATGTTATAGTATAATTAAGATTTTTATTGAAATATCACTTTTTTATTTGAATTTTTTTAGGTGTTTAACAAAAATTAAGTTCAAGAGCTAGCCCTCATCTAGGAATCCCTAAATCCATTTAGTTATCCCTAAAGAAATGTTGGTTGTCCGAGAAGGCCACTAGGAGATACTTTACAAGGTTTCGAGTCGAATAGGGCATAAATCTATGTAGGAGAGTGGCCTGCGGGCGATCAATCCCATGGGTAGCATAGCTTGGGTCGAAGCCTGCATAGGCCACATGTTTTTCGGCCAGTATGTGGTGTGTAAAAGTGAATGCAGGGTCCCATCCCAATATCAAGTAGTTTTGGGTGGTTCTCCCACATCCTACATTATAAACAAGAATGAACCCATATATATTTTTCAATGTGGGACACTAATTTCTCAGTAACTATTCTCATTTTAAGAATCTTCCACATTCCACCATCCTCTGTCGTCGAACACACTGTCATCCTCACCTACCATCACTTAAAATCTCAAAATCCTCCATTAATAGCCACTAGAAGCTCATCCTCAAGATCCACCTTCACTTTTGATGCCCCTTTATCATCATGAATCAACATTGTCACCTTGACCAACCACCTTTATCCCATTTCGAGATTCATCCAACCATGTAAAGGCTGGATGACATGAAGGAGTCCCATTGTTCCATGCTCTCCATTACATTGCTTCATCACCATCCCTACTTCTCCCCCACCACATGGAAAATCCCATGTACACCCCATATATTCATAAACAATATGTAAATCTCAATGCCTTACGGATTTTATCCCCTAATAAAATAAATCACCTAATATCCATGGGTAATTTGAAATTCAAAAAAAACATAGGGTCTTGGGGTGATTTTAAAATAATATTCTTGAGGGTCTAATTATAAGATTTTGAAGATCCTTTTAAGGCCAAATATCCACTCCTTTTTTACCTATAAAAAGAGGATATCCATGCCAATGAAGGGAGTTCCAAGCTCAAGGGAGGCCACTCCCCAGGCCATGGAGTTGCTGACTTTTCTTTTTAGCATTATTTTATTTTATTTTTATTTTCATTTAGTTTCTTTTATGTCTTATGTAATTTTAATTTATTTTATTTTAATTTATTTTATTTTAATAAAAATAATTATTTCATATTATTTAAATTTTTTTTACCCAAATCCACCATTATTCTCTTCTTCTTTTTCTTGTTATTTTCTTTTATTTTCTTCTAAATTTACCATTCATCTATTTATTTTATTTTATTATTTCTTTTATTTAATTTTATTTTATTTTTCTATCTCACTCATATTATTTTTCTTTTTATTTATTTATTCTTTTTATCCTATCATCTTACCACTATGACTTTTTAACCTCAAAAAATGAGGGGTTACCCTGAGGCTTGGCCCGAGGAAGGTAAGTGTAAATTTCACGTTTTTTCACTTTATTCTTATATTTTTATTATGTTTTTGATGATAAATAGTGAATTTCATGGGTGCTTCTATTTCCCACCATGAAACTGAAATAAAACTCATTTATATTACATTATTAAATCTTTTCCCTGTCTTCTTTTAGACACAATATCTTCATATGATGGAGTTGATCCATTCAGTGGATGAAACAACATGTGATGGAGTCAGGTCATGGAAGGTGTCACATTCTCAATTGAGGTGTGTCACAAAATTTTATTATAGTAGGAGGTGTAATTAGTATTACTCAATGCATTCAATATTTCACACAACTAAATAAAATAATAGTAATTCATGAATGAGATCTCAGAATTGTATTGTAAAACTTAATCTAAATGCCAACTAAGAGAATGATGGCACCCATGAACCAAACCACAAAGTCCAAGTTCTTTATTTACTAATATCATTCTGTCATTTCATGTTAATTATATGTTTTAGCATTTTATTTTTCTTATAAATTTAATTAAATTCATATAAATAATTAAAAAGGTAAAAATATATAGTTTAGGTAAATCAGATTAAGTAGGTGAACAATTGAGAAAGCTCCTTAAGTGAGACAACATGAGTCAGCCTCTATTCTACATTAGGAAAATAAATTTTTTTTCCCATTCCATACAATAAGAATTCATCAGAGACCCATGCTTATAACTATCTCAACCCGAAGGCATATTGATACCATATAAAAATAATATAAATAAAAATAGGAAATCCAAACCAATTTTTGTGACAGTATCATCTCTAATGTATCTAAATCCCTTATCAATATGTTTTTAATGATCTCATCCCTAAGGAATCTTGATCCAGGATCATAAAAATAAAAATATAGTGGATAAAAGTGACCTCGGGTTTATAATGATCCCATCCCTTAGGCATCTTGATCCTATCAATGAATAATATAAATATAACAAGACAAGAAACTCTATTTCTATAATGACCTCTTCTATATGGTATCTCAATCCCAAATAATAAAAATACAAAGACATTATGGAAATATATCCTTATGTCTATAATGATATCAGCCCTATTTCATATAGATCTTATCTTAGAATAATACAAAGATAGTGGGAGATGTGGCCCTATGTCTATTATGATCTCATCCATAAGGAATCTCAATCAATGTTTAAAATAATAAAAATATAGTGGGATAGGTTGTATGATGTTTATATCAGTCTCATACTTACGTATACTTGATCCCATAACATTAACCCTACATGTAATGTCATAAAAATAACCTAATTTACAAAATCTCATAATAATTTTTGTAATCTAATACATTTCTTAATAAATACTATATGGGTCCATACACCCAAACCCTTTCCATAACCTGATTTTTAGGTACACCTTTCCTAGATATATAAAATCTATGGAGGGAGAGTTATCACCCCTTACGTACATATATCAATGAGAAAATATGGTATAAAACCCCATAATACCATTAATAAGATAACTTTGGGATATATTTTAATATAAATTTACATCTCCTAATCAAATAAGAAAAATGGGAATCTATCAAGATCTGTTACATCATAATATAACTCACAGAATATCTTATAATGTTCTAATTATATTGTATATCTCTCTTTATCTTAATCACATGGCCATAGAAGACCATCGTAATAAAGAACAATGCCTATAGGTCTACTCATGTCCCAAAATATTCTTACCCTACTCATATAGGTCCAATAGAAACATTTCAAAATAGTTTTAGGTCAAGAAAAACCATTTAGAATAGACACATATTACACCTCACGTGAAAACTCAAAAAATAGTGATATGAAAATTTAGGCACCACCTACCTTAATATGGTTTAATCCTACTTATTGAAGATCACGGGACTATTCAACTTGAATTAGGTTATTTTCTAAAATCTAACATTGTAACACCCCAAGATTTTATGAATTAACTTTTTTCAAATAAATTAAATTTATTTTATGACTTGAATTAAATTAAACACTAATTCAAGATTTCATTATATGCTACCTTGGGTTATATTTTACTACGTGCAACACTCGGCTAGCTTTCATAACACACAACACTGAGTTTTACCAAAACCATGACATATTATTAATATAGACAATTAAACTCAACCATTATAACCTAGCCATAAGTCATAGAAAAACTAATTCTAATAAATAATTTTTAAATATTAATTATAATGGTTTTACATAAAGGAACCTTATCGATAATAAAATATATAAATTTCAGAAAAGTCTTTATATGTTTCACAAACTATTTTCTCAAATAAAATATTTTTATTTCCATTGTGAACAATAATTAAATTAATTTTAGACACTTCTAGAAAACTAATTTTATAAAACAAACTTTATTTTTTTAATTCATAATGTCATAATTATCTTCAGGTGAATTTTCATGATTTTTCAGAAAAGTTTTATTTTTGATGAATAGTGAAAAATACTAAGATTTAATTGAAAACCGCCTTTTTGATTAATTTATTTATAATGTTATATTATATTTATTTATTTTTTAGTTTAATTAGTTCAATTATATATATATTAATTCAATTTAGTTCATTGTAATAAATTTCATATTGAAATTTAATATAAAAACTTTCAAAACTTTTGATCATTTTCACCTTAAAACCCCGCATTCTCATCATGTCTACGAGATTAATTTTAAATTAATTTTTGGAAGTTATGTGATTTGAATTTGGAATAATAGATTAAATATTTTTAATACTATTAATTTATAATATATAATAATTTTAACTTAATTTTTAACCAAAATGAATAGTTAATGCGATAAAAATTAATTACCATGGATAAGGTAAAAATGGGTTTACTCTGGGTTAAACTGAAAATATAAGGGTAAAATTAACATATAAATTTGTATAAAAACATTTAATGAAATTATTAAGACCATGAGACCTCTTAGGTTCTATAATTTTCCATTTTTTACTATTTAAACATATTAAAAACATGGGTGGAATTCTCTCTTTCAAAAATTTACACGTTGGCCACTCACCTCACTTATAAAAGGCCACCCCCTCTCAAATCTTCCGCACACATTAAAACCTATTTGGTTCAGAAAATAACTACCCAAATAACATCTCAAATTCCATATCCTCAACCTAGAATCCTTGTTTTGGACATAAATTCAACCAATTAATTCTTTTAGTACTAACCTATGGAGGATACCTGAAGAAGAGGTAACGTTCAACAGCGAAATTTTTTGTTTTATTTATTAATAAAACTATTTAAATTATTTTTATATAATTATTACATAATAACCTTATAATATTAAATATATTAATATGTTGTTATGTTAAGGTTGTTAACTATAACCAAACACACCTATATCAAATGGGTTATGAAATCATCGTTTGTGTGTACGGCGGACTACCGCTTCGCAAACCGATGTCATTAATTTTTCAATTACCATATATAAAGTATTTTAATAATGATATAAATAATATTTATATATGGTATTTATGGTATTTATGATATTATTATGCTTAAATAATTTTTATATCACATATACCTTCATGATTTATATTTTATGGGTATATGATAATGTGGTTCATTTGTACGGCAGACTACCACCTCCTGAAGCAATGTGATTTTTTCATGTTTTACAAGGAATGTATTAAGGATGAGTTTAATAAAAAAAATTGATATATATGAAATAAAAAAATTCTATAATTATAATATATCATTTACTTTCATTTCTTTCAAACTGACAAGAAAATGAAAAACAACATTAATGCATTCATATAACCTATTGTCTCCATGAATAATGCATTTTATTTCCTATCACTAAATTTTATATATTACTATAAATAAATATATAATGAATATATATAATATTTATATCATTTTTTAAATTCTATATATTATGAAATCATGATATAATTAAGAGGAAAAAAAATAACAAGTCAAAACATATACAAAAAACAAATTGGTTATTACCCGAAGCGTAACTTTAACATGGAATTGTTAATAAATGAGTAATATAAAGTCATAAGAAAATAATATATGGTATGATATATATGAATATGGTTATTTTATATATTTATAATAAAATTATAATTATTATACAGGTATTTAAAATGAGAACGACAAAATTCAAGACTTTAGGTAAGGGGATTTCTAGTCTCACTTTTATTTCTAAGAGACTTATTCCATATTCACCACTCGTTTCTTTTTTTGTGGAGTATATACTAACATATGACCTGATATATCATAAATATAAATCATTTCATGACAATAAATGTTCCCATTTATGTTATTATTTCTCAAGGATTATGATTCAAAAGTTACTCAAGAAGTAATGGGTTTTTTATCAATTTTCCTTCTTTGAGACGTACGTTATGTCATGAACCTATATTATTTCATGAGGTGTATATGTAGAACCATTAGCATGGTATATCATTAATTTACTAAACCTCATTATATTTTAAGTTTCATTTTATGTTATTCCTTTATGGGTTTTATGATTAAATTTTACTGAATTGGTAATGATTTTATGTTAGAATCTCATCGTTTATTGGGATTGTTTATGATCAAGTATAAAATGTTGAAATATCATGATTTAACTCTAAATAATTCTCATGAATTTTATTCTCATATTTTTATTCATGATATCTTATATTAATATTACCATTTTTTCACACTTTTTTACTTAAGATAATTAAGATTTTTTTTAAGAAAATCTGATTTTATCTCTCTCTTTAGTAAAGAATCTACTTTCTTTCAAAACCATTTTTTATAAAAATGCTTTCAAAAATATTTTATTACTCTATTATTATTTTTTAAAATAACCCATGTTTTAAATTTTATAAAAAATGTATTGAAATGAATCTTCATGTTGTTTTTTATCCCTATCTTACTGAACTAGGATCACTCTTCATTTCATCCATGTCTATCTCATGAGATATATACATCTTTACCCAATTAATTGGAGGTAGATATAGGTCCCACCCATATCATAATGAAAACAATATTTATGTGTGCCAAAAGATCATAAAAATTCATCATATCATTAACCATGAAATGAAATGGGCATTATAAATATGTCATCAGAATATAACCCATGGAAAATAGATAGGTTTCATAATTATTTCATCATATAACAACCTATGAAAAGAATCAGGTTTCATACGTATTTCCTCATGGTATAACCCATGGAAGAGAAATGAGTTTCATAAAAATCATTAAATAAAAATATAAACCATTAATAGAAATAATATAAATGGTATCCTTGGATCATATCACCATTAAGGCATAGGTAACACCAATGGATGTCATCTTAGATGGAAAATAATTTTGAAAGATCATTAGGTAAAGATGTATATATCTCATGAGATAGACATAGATTGAATTAAGAGTGAACCTAGTTCAATAAGATAGGGATAGAATTAGGAGTGAACTTAGTATAGTAAAGGAATTTTCTACTATGATGGCTTTGTAAGTGATCCTTGAAAAATATAGAAATTATTTTTTATGCTTATGTGTATTTCACAAATTCAATGTCTAATGCCAATGTTATGATCTTATGGATCACTTTCTTTTAATATATTATCATTCATTTCCTATGAACTACCAATATTTATACCTTGACTCATGTATATTATCAAGGATATTCTGGGTACAGTTTTCAAATGTTATTCTCATGTTCTCATGTCCTTATTTTCATGTTATTCTTGTGTATATCCCTTGTTTACCCTTACATATCATCTGATCTCACCCTTTATTATGTTTCATTTCCCTAGGTTATGATGATATGTATTATGTATGATATGTCTAATAAGAGTTCTAGTTTTGAAGAACATAGTGGGGGATGACGTAACTCACTTATAGAGCAGTGTTTATGTTTCCAAGTTTCCAAGTTTCCAATGACACTAAACTATTACAGTCCTCAGGTGTCTATTTGTGTGATGTAATAAATATTCATAAAAATTATGAAATATCTATGTACGATAATCCTAGGTCTCTACAGTTGGTATTATAGGATGGTTCTAGTTATCCTTTGGAAACTATGATGATAAAACCTTAGTGAGATACCCAAGTACATGTCTAAGGACAAGTCTAAGGATGAGTTAAATTATAGGAAAATATATTGGAATTTTGGTAAAGGATTGAGTGAGTGGTTTATAAGAAATTAAATCCTTGTCTAGATACTACAAGTGGATGTATCTTTGGTACATATGTACATAAGGGTAACCACGCTGAAGACACCATATTGAGTTAGACTCGGTCGGGAACTAGTACACAACAACGAGCCTTTCTACACACCTGGTTTGACACTCCCGGGGGATATGATTTAGAAATTCACAAACTATTTGTGAACCATCATAAATGATTTAAATAGAATATTATTATGAATAACCTATAATAAACCTAAGTTTTTATTTATTAAATAAGGTTTCATGATTTAGACATATTATAAGTGATTTTTCATGATTATGTGGTTACCCATCATGATTACTATTTCATGTACTGTGTTTTTTGGTTTTAGTCAATGGTTAGAACCTAAAGGAACTTCATTAATATTGAGTGTGATGGACAATGTAATGATTTTTCTTTTAAGAATCCAAACCGTATGGGAGCTGTAATGAAAAATATGATTTCTTTTCTCTCACAACTTTATCAATCTATAAATCATGCTAAACTTATAAGCATGAAAAGGAGGGAACAACGTTATTTTGAGTCCTTTATGAGGAAACATCCGCCTTCATTCAGTGGAACTGATGATCAACTAGTTACTGAACAATGGATCAATACTACTGAAAATATATTTTCCATTCTCCAGTGTTTAGAACCGGAAAATTTCATTTTGTCTATCAACCATTTTTAAGGTAAATTAGATCGATGGTGGACTCTTATCAATAATACTATGAGAAATTATGAAATTGACTTTGGGTATTGGTATCATTTCAGAAAATTATTTTTAATAAGTAATTTTCTCATGTTATTTATATGAAGATGGGGAAGTAGTTCCTTGAGTTAAAAAATTTTGATGAATATATTGGTACATATAAGGATAATTTTATAATACTTACAAGTTATTATTCTGGTATTATCATCCAACTTGAAAGTAAGGTTGATCAATTCTTCAGTGTCTTAAAACTGATCCCCCTTATGGAGTTATCCATAATATACTTCTGTAGATATGAATATATTATTCGATGTGCTATCAAGATAAAAATGGATGTTGGAGTTACATATCAGTCTCACTGTTTTGATAAGAAAAAGAAGATGGAGTTCAAAGGAAAATCTAAAAAATATTTAGAGAATTATATGGGATTTCCTTTATGCTCAAATTTTCAAAATAATAATGGAGGAAATTATCTTTAGGGGGATAGTAAATGTTTTAAGTGTGTGAGGGAAGTTCATTAGGAAATGTATTTTTAAAGTTACGGGAAGAATTTAGATAATAATGAAAATATATAGAAAGGTACACTTAATGCACCTCCCCCACTTCATTACTTCAAGTGTAAGAAGAATGATCATTTTTTTAAACAATGCTCAAATCCAAGGGTAAATGATGATGATCGATATCAGTAACCTCTTAAGCCCAAGGAAAAGGATAAATCTCATGTGATCATTGTTTCCGACGAGGGGTTCGATAACGATGTGGTGAAAGTTACACTTATCATCCACTTTAGAACTATTGATGTCATATTTCACTCTAGGTCTACCCATTTTTTCCAATCTAAATAATTTAATTAGGGGTATCAAGATACCACCAAAATTATTAGATATAGATTTATAAGTAAAAACCCATAATTGTAGGATGATCAAATATCAAGTATAGGATTCATCTTTAGTTGAAATTGGTGGGAATGTTCTTCTTGTAAATATTTTCATTCTTTCACTGGTTAATTTCATGTCATATTAATCACAGAATTAAATCCAACATTAATTATCAAGGAAGGGAATTCAAATTTGATATTCCAAACCAACCTATGGTTTTCTATAAATGTGATAATAACTAAAAACCTCGGATGGATATTACATACATTATATGGGACATAATTTCCATTTAGAAGGGGTGTTTATATCAAATTTTTTGTGAGAAACTCAACATCGATTATATGCCTATTGTGTAATATTTTTTTGATGTATTTATAAAATAATTTTCTAGTCTTCCACCAAAATGTGAAGTTATGTTTTCAATAGAACTCATACCTGGTACCACAAAAATTTCAAAAGAATCCCAATAGAATGGTCCTGATTGAGTTTCAAGAATTGAAGAAGAAAATATTATAAAACCATGAAAAGGGATTAATTTGACCAAGTGTGTCACCTTAGGGTGCATCTGTTCTCTTTCTTAAAAATAAATATGGGCCGATATGAATCTAAATTGATTATTTAGAGTTGAACAAGATCACAATCAATAAAAAGTATCATATTCCCAATAGGAATGACTTGTTTGATCAACTACACGGGGATCAATACTTTTCCAAGATTGAACTTTGTTCTGGATATCATCAATTGAGGGTTAAAAGGAGGATATGCCTAAGATTACATTCTGTATAAGGTATGGACACTATGAATATATAGTTATTCCATTTGGTCTTATTAATTCCACTGATATATTCATAGATTTAATGAATAGAATCTTTAGAGAATACCTTGATCATTTTTTGGTAGCCTTTATAGAAAATATTCTTATCTACTCAAAGATAAAGTAAGAGCATGAATATCATATGATAATTGTACTAAAACCCATTTGGAAGAAGAAAATATATGAAAAAATTACAAATTTTGAATTTTGGCTACAAAATGTTTCATTTTTTGGTCATATAATATCAAGAGAGGGTATATCAATAGATACATCAATGACAGAGGTTATTGAATATTGGACTAGACCAACCACAATGACTGAGATCCATAGTTTTCATGGTTTAGTGGGATATTATTGATTTTCTATGGAGAATTTATCATGATTATCTAATCCTCTAAATAATTTAACTAATAAAGGAGCCAACTTCCTCTGGATAAATGAATCAGAGGAAAATTTTAAAGAACTAAAGATAAGATTAGTCACTACACATGTTTTTACATTACCCTGTAGATGTTGTTTTTTAATAAATATTAATGTATCAAAGAAGATATTGGGATGTGTTATTAAGCATAATGACATGGTTATATCTCATGCCTCATGATAACTAAATATTCATGATAAAAATTACCCAAATCATGAATTTGAGTTAGAAATGGTAATATTTTAATTAAATATATGGAGGAATTATCTTTGTGGAGAAATGTGGGATACATATACTAATCATAAATTTTTTGAAGTATATATTCATAGATAATATGTTAAATGTGCACCAAAGAATATTGTTATAACTAATTAAATATCATTCCTACTTAATACATTACCACCCTAGGAAATTGAACAAGGTGTCCAATGTTTTAACTTGCAAGGGTCATGATATATTATCCATGATGAGGATTAAAAAGGAAAAAATATTTCTAGATTTGAAAATTATAGATTTAAAAATCTTAAAGTAAGGTTAAAATATTTTCTTCTCTAATTTAATGTTTAACCATATATCCAAGAAAAGATTAAAGAGGTGTAGAAGGAAGATGTAGAGTTGAAAATAAAGGTTAGAAATGTTCCTTAGTTTAACCTTGATCATGATGAAATGATAAGGTTTAGGAACCTTGTATGTGTTCTGTCCATACTGTACTTGAAGAAAGATTTGTTAGAGGAAAATTATAGTTATTTATTATCTATTAATTTGGGAAGTATGAATATGCATATAGATTTAAAAAATTACTTCTGGTGGGATGGATTGAATATTGATATTTCATAGTTTATATATCTATGCTTGGTACGTTAGAATGTTATGGTTAAAAGAAAAAATTATTTATGGATGTTGCATCCATTACTCATACCAAAAAAGAAATGGGAAAACATCACCATGTATGTTGTCATTCGACTCCTGATCGCATTGTCGAGCACGTCAAATTAGATGTTTATTGTTAACTAGAGTTTCTACAGTATAGCAGCAACCCTAGGTCGTCTCTCGACGGAGCCTTAGATCATTAATTTAAACATGTGGTTATGATTATAAAAGTAAAAAATGGAAATGGTTTTTTATATTACTTGGTTTTTATTATTAAAGATGACGATAGAAAATGAAAGTGGTAAAACAAAGTAGAAATTCACAGAATTAATTAAGCGTGATCAATCTGGGGTACTCTCATGATGTTCATCCTTCATCGCTTCATGATATAGGATTATGATATTTTAATCCCTAGTTTGTAACACCTTGAACCATTATGTTACTGAGTTTATACTAGGATACCTCCTAGGGTTCAGTCTAAATCACACAATGATTCACCGGACACTGCCGATGATTGGGTGATTTGTGTTCAACATCATAACTGAAACTCACCAAGGAAACATACAAAGAAATCTATGTGTTATCCATGTTTTTATGTTATTACATTGAGATACCAGGAAATAAATGTACATGACCTTGACAGTGCTTATGTGAGTTTAATTGACCAATATAAACCACACTAACACCGCAATTGGAAGGGGAAAAAGAAAGTGGTGAACGGTGTATGAAACATCACATGAATGGGTACCCCCAAACATGATCATATGAGTTGATCATGACATAATAGTACATAACTCAATAAAATAAGAATACAGGATGATTAAAAACAACACAAAAACCTGGAATTAAAAAGATCATTCAAATATTACAAACATGAAGCTTGGGATTTACATCACGTTCCTCCCCGGGTGATCACAAGGGGTTTAGAAACCCATGGGAGGGGAAGAAGAAGAAGATGTTGAAGTATCACTTCCCATAGCCTCCAGAACTTCTTAGGATGATTAAAAGACCTCTTTGGGACTCCAAAATGGTATCACCTTACCTCTGGTTCGAACTCCCAAATGGGGTTCCCAAAGTGCCAATTTATAGGCAAAGTAGGAGGTGGTTTTGGGCACCCTGATTTCGATAATCTGCTTGGTCCATGGTTTTTTCTGGTAAAAAAGTCATAAATCACTTTGGAAAAAACTAAAAAGTCATTTACTGACACCTTTTCTACCTCCATGTAAAATTGTGCGGTCTTATATGTAATATAATAAGAGATATTGTCGAAATATAGAGGAAACGTTTTGACCCCATGCAGATCCAATTTATTGGAAAGATCAGTTTTTATGGGCATCTTAATGAACGAATTGGGATTCGATTACTTCATATGAAATGAATATAATGGAATTTAGGACCGTACCAAAACGTTTCATCCCATGTTAATTCACAGTTAAGTAGAAACATGCATTTTAGTCCACTAGTGTTCTTGGATCATGTGCATATTGGCCCATATTTCTTGGACTTCATCATGGATCCTCCAAATCACCTCCACCTACAATATAATTATCAAAACAAGTAACATTTAACTTTTTAACAGTGTTAAACACAAAATAATTGAATCAAACATGGAGTGAAATTTGTTATTATACTTTTAATTTTCAATACAATACCAATTTAATACATTGGTATAAGGGTGAAATAAAACTGTGAATCGTGGTATGATCAACTCCCCAAAACATCTAAATGACATAATAATATATGGGTTATATTCAATCACCTTAATAAGTCAGCACACTTCATCTCCATCCAAGAATACTTCCATCTAGATCATCTTTCTAGGATATGCATTAAAGAATTGGTAAGCCTATATGGAGTACTACATTCCACATTATCTAATCTGGATCTGAGTTTTACCTCAATGTTCTGGTGAATTATTCAGTAGTATATCAATATGACGTTGAGTTTTAGCATTGTGTATAATCCTTAGATATATGTTCAGTATGAAAGAACAATTAAAACCCTATAGGATATGTTTAGATCTTTTTTATTTTATTTCAAATGTGGTTGGGATCAACACATTCCTCTAAATTAGTTTTCTTAAAATCATAGATTTCACTAAATAATTTAGATGGATCATTATGAAGTCCTATATGGAAATAAATGTATATTTCCTATGTTCTATAATGAATTTAAAGAAATAAATATATTGGGAACTAAGATATATGAAGAAATGGTAGAGAATGTTAGATCCATTCAAAAGCACATCAAAGCATCTCTAAGTTAGAAAAAACGTTATGTTGATAATCGATGGTGTGATATAGAATTTGAATACTGGGACAAGTTGTTTCTAATAATTTCTCCATTGATCAAGGTTATGTGATTCAGGAATAAAGGGAAACTAATCCCTATGTATATCGATTCTTTTGAAATTCTTGATTGTATTGGGACGTAGCTTATAGATAAGAACTTTCACTAAGGTTTTCTCAATTCCATGATGTGTTTCATGTATCTCTCATGAAAAATTGCATACTTAACCCTTCATATGTATAGAACTCATAGGTTATACCAATGGAGCAGGATAATTCTTATGAGGAACAATCAGTGGAGATTCTGGATCGTACAGAGAAAGTTATAACAAGACAACTCATATGGTTAAATTTTTGTGGTGAAACCAACCATTTGAGGGAGATATATATGAACTTGAGGATATATTGAGGCATAATTATCCTTATTTTTTTGTATTATAGTGATGAATTCTGAGGGATAAATTCATTTTATGGGGGTATAATGTCACATTGTGTTTTTATAAATTAATTTTTTGGAATAAATTAAATTTCTTTGATGGATTTCATTACATGCATCACTAATTCAATATTTTGTTACATGAAAACCTAGGTTATATTCCACTACATATAAGACTCAGTTAGCTTGTGTGACACATGACATTGATTTTTAACAAAACCACGACATATTATTAATATAGTCATTTAAACTCGAACATTATAACCTAGCCATTAGACTTAGAAAAATTAATATTAATAATTAATTTTAAAATATTAATTATAGTGTTTTTACATAAAGGAAACATATTCATAATAAAATACATAATTCTCATTAAATTCTATATGTGTGAAAATATAATCTTCTCAAAAAAATAATTTTTATTTATTTTGTGAACAATAATAAAATTTATTTTTGACACTTTTAGGAAATTAAATTTATAAAATAAAATTCATTTTTAAATTAATAATTTAAAATTTATCTTACTGTGAATATTTTGTATTTTTCTAAAAATCTTCATTTTTTGATGAATAGTGAAAATGATGAGTTTTAATTTAAAACCACCTTTTTATTTAATTTATTTATAATGTTTAATTATATTTTAATTGTTTTTAATGTTTAATTAGTTCAATTATTCATCTATTAATCCAATTTAGGTAATTTAAATATATTTCTTATTGAAATTGAATATAAAAACCTTGTAAACATTTGATCATTTTCTCTTTAAAAGCCTACAATCTCGTCAAGTCTCCAGGATTAATTTTAAATTAATATTTTCCACTTATGTGGTTATAATTTGGAAAAATTTATTCCATAATTTTAATTATCATAATTTCTAAATTCTAATAAGTCCAACTTATTTTTAGACCAAAATGGATAGTGAAGGAAGTAAAAAATAAAAATTTTCATGGTTAAGGTAAAAATGGGTTTACTGGGGGGTTAAACTAAAATGATAAGTGTAAATTTAAGCTATAAATTTGTATAAAACTCATAATATGTCCCTATTTCTACCATTACACCTCTTATATTCTAGTATAGTCCATTTTTTACCATTGTGAAAGATTAAAATCTTGGGTTGAATTCTCTCTTTCAAAAAACATTATGTTTTCCACTCACCTCACTTATAAACTGCCACCCACTCTCCTCTCTTCCTCAAACCTTCACACAGGTTTGGATCATCCAATACATAATTTTATCACTTTATAACTTCCCTCACCTCATTTTATTAGCCTTAGTTTGGACAAAAATCCAACCAAGGGATGCTTTTAGTGAAAAAATAAGGAGGATACCTGAAGAACAGGTAACGTTCATCAATGAACATTTTTTTCATACATTTTCCTAAAATCCATTAAATTACTTTTATATAATAACCATAGTGTTTTAAACACAATTATATAGTTTTAGGTTAATTTTACAGCCTAAAACCAAACACACTTTTATCAAATGGGTTACAAAATCATCGTTCATGTGTACGGTGGACTACTGCCTGGAAAACCGATGTCGTTTAGTTTTCCATTAACACCTATCAATGTTGTGAATAATGATATAAATACTGTTTATATATCATATTTATGATATTAATGATGTTATTATGGTTCTTAAATTTTTATATCACACATACCTTCATACTTTCAATTTTGTTGGAATATGATAATGTTGTTCGTGTGTACGGTAAACTGCCACCTCACGAAGTGATGTGATTGATTTACGCTTTACATGGAATGTATTAAGGATGGGTTTAATAAAAATATGTGACATATATGAAATAAAAATGATTCTGTAATTATAATATATCATTTACTTTTCCTTCTTTCAAAACTGATAAGAAAATAAAAAACAGTGTTCATGCATATGTAGGGCCTACCATCTCCATGAATGGTGCATTTCTTTTTATATCAATAAATTGTATGGATTAATATAAATACATATATGATATTTATATATGATATTTATATCATTTTTTTACATTCTTTAGATGATTAAACCAGGATTATATTAAGAGTGACAAAAATTACAATTCCAAACATATACAAAAAACAAAGTGGTTATTACCCAAAAAGTAACTTTAACATGGAATTGATAATAAACAGATGGTATAAAGTCATAAAAAATAATATATTGTATGATATATATGAATATATTTATATGATATATGTATAATAAACTTATATTTATTATACAGGTATTTTTAATGAGTACGCAGGAAGTCAATACTTAAGGTAAGAGGATTTCTAGTCTCACTTTTATTTATGAGAGACTTATTACATATTCACCACTTGTTTATTTTTTGGGGTGTATATACTACCATATGAGATGATATATCATTAATATTCCTCATTTAAGTATAATTAATGTTTCCATTTATGTAATTATTTCACATGGATTATGATTCAAAAGTCACTCAAGAATTAAATAATTTTTTTGTCTCAATTTTCCTTTGTTGAGACATACATCATGTTATACACCTGTTTCTGATTCTTTGGTAGGGGTGTGCTGCCTTTTGTGTTATTGTTCGTTGGTGTTGTATTGTTACCCCACATTCACACTTTCCAAAGTTTATTGGATTTCATCACTTTCTCAGTTATGCCTTCTCCTTGATCGAAATGAGATAATGGGATGTTAGTTCTTCCTTCCATGGATCTCTCCTTGAAACTTTATGCCTAGTCCAAGTCTCCCTCATAGATTAATATGTATTCATGAAATGCATTCCTGGTTTCATCTCTTTTTAGATTATAGTTAATTATGCTACTTATTTTTGTACATTCCAAGGGGTCTTGATAGGTAAGAAACCTTCTGTTAGGGGAGTGGTAACGTTGTGAATCAATGGCATGTCTGGACACTGGAACATTGGTCACGTGTATTCTTCCACATAGGAGGGCATCACATGTGTAAATATCCTTAGGAATCCCATAGAGATCATAGGGTATTTGATGCCAAAGAAATATATTTTATGGTTTTACTCAAGCATCTCATGTTTAAAAAAAAGTTTTAAGTGTAATATGTTATGAGTTTAACATCTTGGAGAGACAAAGGGAGGCTGAACTGAACCCCCAGTGGAGGCAGATCAAGAATGTGCATCCCTAGAAGAGACCACATGAAAGGTTTACCGGATGGGTGGATAAGAATTCCTATTAATTCATACCCAGGTAAGTGTGTCCCATAAAGGGAATATATCACACAGTAAATGTTGATCTAAACAATTCTAGAGTTGGATCAAGTAGGTGCACCCCTAAGAAGGGAACACCAATGTTTTCTAGATGGATGGGTCAGAATTCCCTATAAGAGCAGACCTGAGGTGGCATGTCCCGTGAAGGGAATATTTCACACCATAAAGACTTATCATAACACCTTTGTTGGTGGATCAAATGGGTTCTCCCCTATAAGGGTCACACTAAGGTTTAATATTAGTTAGGATTTAACCTCATGGAGGATTCCTTCATACCCTATTTAGAGGAAAACAATGAAAACCCAAATAGTTTGATTGATGGTGTGGGGCTTACACATGTGAGATGACCTTCACAAGAGGAGTTCTATTGGTTGGATTGTGTAGACTGTGTGGGGATTACACATGGGAGATTCTCCAGTGCTAATAGGAGAAGCGATGATGTGGTTGGGGCTTACATATAGTAATTTCCCTAGTGTATGATCTCATAGGGATGTGGTATCCTGGGTAAAATCAAGATGGATGTGGATGAAATTTTTGGTGGAGTGGATGGAATGAATGTATTTTTTGGGGTGTTGGGATTGAAACTCGTGGAGGATTTCTATATATCCTAATTAGTTGGGAATCAAAGTTCACATAGTTTTGTATGGGGAATTGGGAATTATACCTAAGGAGTAGGCCCATGGAAGTTGATAATATAGTTGAGGCTTACGCCTAGAAGTGTACTAGATAGATACATGGAATGGTTGGAGTTTACACATGGAAGCTGCCCATCGGGAAATGAAGGTTGGGTATTACTCTTGGATGGATTCCCATGGGGGCTGGATGGATGTCATAGGTGCTACTAATCTCTAAGACCACATGATTCATGATCGGTGTGATAAATAAGAGTAATTAGTATACCCAACGCTTGTGTCATGAAATAAGAATCGGTGAAAGATGGTGTGGTGGTTACGCATAGGAGCCTCTTAAGGAGGATGAAATTCTGTGCAAGGAGGATCTCATTCCATATGGGGAATATGTCATTAAAAATAAACCATACATAGATCATCCATTGAATCCATATGTTAGAAAATAAAAGTGAAGAAACAATATTTAATATTTAATTGAAATGAAAGAAAACTTACACGATTACAATTGACAAAAAATACAAACGAACATGAAAATAAAAGTGAATGAGAGGTATATATTATTGAAAAAATATTAAGTAATTTCCTAATAGTACCTTGGAAAGGATCTAGTAATTAAAAATATCCTCTTTAAGTACTAAAATTCTAACACCTTTCAAGGAGAAGAGAGGGATGTATTTATAGCCCAAGTTGGTGGATTGTTTGCATTTAAAATCTTCCCCTCCACTGGGCTTTCCAATTTAGCCACCAAGATAGCTATATCTAGAGAAATATTCTTCTTAATAGTTTTATATATTGGTTTTTAATGTCAACACTCTAAATTTTGTGTCCAATGGGCTTTTTGAGCCAAAGTTATGACTCTTTTACTAAACAATGTTCTGGTGACCATTTTTATCTATACTTTTTCAAAGGCCACAATGTGAATGGATTTTTGGACAGGAATATGCCATAAAATCAAGACCATTTATTCTAAAATTTATTCCAAATATATAATATCTTTAAAAATAAAAAATATTTGATCTTTTTTATGCTGACATCTGTATAAATTCAAGTATTTTTTGCGGCTTTTAATTTCCAGAAAGAATTGTGGGCTGGATTTCAAATCATTATTTGGGAACTTTATTGATTGATTTGGGCCTAGAAATTTTTATCAAATATGTATATAGATGTATTAGAATCTATATGATAGTTTCATAAAATTTTGTCTTCTGTATTGAGCCCAAAAATCATATCTTCATGGCTGGTCCATTTTTCATCACATATTTGGTGGGCCTTCTTGTGTTGTACATATGACCCTTAAAATTGCCGAATTAGACAAAGATCCCTTTTAATGATATGTTTTAATGTTCCTAAATAACACTAAAAATTATGAATCACATAATTTGAATTAGATTTTTAAAATATATGATGAAAACATTAAACTGCAGTTTAATTAAATGAACTTGAACAATGCTCTTATTTTGTGTTTATGATCAAAACATGAACATTGACTAGAAATTAATCATTTTTAAGTGAACATTATATGTTAGGAATAATTTAAAATCATGAATTAATATGTAATATCAGGGTACCAATGTACGATACCTTTAATTTCAACATGATATAAGAACACTCTTATGCATGTATGTTTGATCTTTCTATATACAATGTTGAATCTCGATCTCTTTTTTCTGCAAAACCACTGATTATTCCATGATTCATAATTTTCTAGAATTAAAAAATTTTAAAGGATCATTAGATGATATTTCAGGTATATCCACAATTTTTATGAAAATACCTTTGTCTTCTTCTCATCAGCCTTTAGACTTCCAAGCTCAACCAAAATGGTCGATCAATAGAATGATGTTGAGATGGAAGCCTCTATTATTTTGGGAAGAGCATAGATAAATGGGAAACCTAAAATACTTCATCCCAAGAGGGTAATATCAAACAAATATATTCTCTTGGGCATGCTGACATAGCTACATAATGATTATCTCCTAAGTGATAGCCTCCCTTTGTGTAATTTTGGAATACCAAATGAAGTATCCATCCTTAGCTTCTAAAGTGACTCTCTGTGATCATGGTTCACGCGCGAAGATAGCCTTCAGTGATATAAAATCAATTTCTATGGACACACTGTCAAATATCATCAAGAAATGTCCATATATGTATTGAATAAAAAGACCAGGATGATCACAGGAGATGATCTAGAGGTGGAGGAGTACCCTACCCACTATGTCAGTACCTTCCAAAGAAGTATGAGGAATGATAGTATGGGATGGCAGAAGGATTGGGACCTGATGTATGGGGGGACTTCACTAGTGAATGGGAATAGACGTACTTGTTATGTTACACATGCAATGAGTTTGAAGGAGAAATAGGAAACATCAGGCTATATGAATTCGTATGGATGTCTCAGTTCCATATCTATTGTCAACAGGAGCTAGTGCTAAAGCTCCTTAGCCAATGGTCTCCAGACACAAACACACTCCACCTCTACTATAGAGAAGTCGGAATTATCTTTTGGGACATTTACTGTATCGGAGGCATTCCTATGGAGTGATTCCAATGTGATGAGTTCCTCCCTCCATAAAATACCTAGTAGGATCATGATCAGACTCCAATCCTAACATGGAATATCTTGGATGAGGAAAAGGATAAAATGAATATCAAACACATCCAAAAGGACATCTCATTACAAGCATGGTTTGACCAGTTCCTTACTAAGGATTAGAGGGTAAGAATATTGGTTCATGGAAAGAAATTTCCATTATCATCATAGAGGGGAAATTTGGGATCATATTGGGTGATCTTGGAGGTAATAGAATATCATGCAAGATGATACAACATGATCGAAGACTGGAACCCTCTAGTTATCTACGTCATATTCTTGTTGTTTTCTTGAGTGGATGGTAGTTTCAAGTGAGAGAAACAAATATGGGGATACACCCAAGGACCTTGGTGATAGAAATGATCTTATCATCTCAAAACAGGGTTAACCAAGGAGTACCTATTTTGGAAGGGATCTATAGCATTTTGGGACACATCTCAAGAGGCAGCGTACCCATGAGAATATGTGGGCCATTCTATCTCCTATATGGTTGTATTATAGATCATCTTGGTGGATGTGTTTTCCCAAACACCATCCATCCTCCATTAACTGGTCTAAAATCATCCCTGAAGAACATTATTGGGGTTTGGCCACTGACCCTCACAATGAAGTAGTTGTACTCTATATCAGAATCCACACACATTTTAAATTCCAACCCTTACTCACTCTAGTCGACCCAATGTTAGATAACCTATGAGGTTCATGGCAGTAGATAGAGTACTTACAAAGCTTCAAGAGTGTTGTGTTAGTGGTCCATAATGATAGAAAGGTCCTCTGTGAACCATATGTGTTGTCCCACTTATCTAGGAAGTTCGGATTCCTTTAAAATGTGATAAAGATAATGTATATATAGGTTCATGAAGAACAGAACCCAAGAATCCTTTATCATCCCCCACCATCTGTAGTACATGCTAATGAATTTTAGCTTTGGTAAAACTATCATACTATCATTGATCCATGTCGAAATCTTCCTATGAATGCAATATGACAAAAAATGGAAGGAGTCATATCTAGATTCAATCTTATGAAGGTGAATTTGGATGATAGAACCAGAAAGAATGGAACAATATTAGTGGGTAAGTAGTAAGGCTACCACCCAAGAGGAAAACCATCCTATTGGGGTAGCACAAGCTAGAACCACAATGGTGGGGAAGTCACAGGGTGAAGTTGCACCTATTCCCCCTGTAGAGGGGTGGTCTCGAAAGTGGTCTTAAGGGCCATCCAACAAAGCTCCTGGATAGAAGATAAGGTACCTTTTTCAACTATTTTTTTATTCCATATTCTCAGACCTTTGGTTTGCTTGGAGAACATTGCAACAACTGATATCAATCGAAGACCTATGTCAGAAGCTGAAGTGGGATGGGCTCAAATTTCTAGAGGTTGTGTGCATTCAGGTGGAAGATATGGTTGTCTTTAATCGCTGGCATGTGTACCTAAAGGCCATGGACATTTATCCATTCCAAAATAGGAAATATTAGTAACCTCCCACTCATATGAAGGTGATTATTGGTCAAGTTTTAGATCAAGAGGAGACACTGCCTGATGATGATAGGAATGAAGAAGAATGAGAATAATGAGAGGGTGAAGAATAATATGAAGAAGAGGAGGAGGAAGAATTTTTGAATCCCTAGGGTATGGATACCCATCAAGGGAGACTTAGGGAGAGTGGTGAGATCACTAGCTCTGAATAAGTTTTCATTGAATATCTCTCGGTAATTGTAACTTACTCATGTATTTATTTGATCCCTCATTTTCACTACCCATATCTGCTAACTGAAACTCATACTGAATTGGAGCAACTCAGTAGTGGTTAAGAGATCAAAATGATAGGGAAAACAGATGTATCTATGGGTGTAGAGAAGAATGACCTGGGGCCAATGCCCAAGGCTGAGGAAGGTGGTGAGTTGGTTGTGGATGAGGTGACTAGTAGTGGTCCAGCAGAGTAGGTCGGGGTGGAAAGCATATAATCACAGGTCCTTACTTTCATCTATAGGGGACCATGCCCTGGTATTCCAGTAATTCCACCCACTAAAGAGGCACATATAATATGGATCATCATTAAAATCCCTCCTCCTCCAAGTAAGAGTAAATCTTGAACCATCCTGCCATCATCAGGTTACAAAATATTTTTATCATTAACATATACCTATCCTATGCATCCACTGCTCAAACAACGAAAGGAGTTCTAGTTCCAATCATCAAAATTATAATTGGTTAGGGATATCCAATTGTGTAAGTCCCTATAGTGACCCAAGATCTTGACCTAGATGCGCTTAGCTCCTATAATCCTTTGTTTTCACAAATTCATATATTTCATCAATTGAGTGAATTGAATGAGGTGATTAGTTCCATGTAGGTATCATAAGACTATGAACCCAACATGAAGATAGGGTTAGTGAATCTTTGTGACCCCTTCTAATGTTTTCACCCTTTTATGCAGAGTTGGTTCTCCAAACCGATCTAGACTTGGGGGTATCATATGAACAGGGAGTTGCAGATGCAAGAGAGGCCAATGGTGGAGAAGAACTCAAGGTTGGAAAAGTGAGGCTGCTAAATAAGAATAAAGAGAAAATGTTCACCCCCATGATATAGATCTCAGTACCTCATATAGAGAACTAGAGGAAGACCCTACTACTAAACATATATCTTTTTTCCTAGAATATGAGCCTTCCGATCCTGATGAGCTTGAAAATTCTAATCCTGAAGTAGTGGAAGAGAACCATATCATCTAGTTCATGGTGTGGAGATGAATTCATCACTTTATGGAATAGACCCCTGAACCACAACTGTTGGTCTGAATTGGATCACTCCACTATTGGTTGTGCAACATGGGCGTCGAAGGGGCGGATGCTCAAGACCCTTATGTGTTGGTCAATGATTTACTTACTGAAAAGATGTGGGAGGGGATCCAGCATATGGAAGTTT
Source organism: Viscum album (assembly GCA_963277665.1). Classification (NCBI taxonomy): domain Eukaryota; kingdom Viridiplantae; phylum Streptophyta; class Magnoliopsida; order Santalales; family Viscaceae; genus Viscum; species Viscum album. The sequence goes on from OY728123.1 coordinate 666,544,545, forward strand.
CCTGGTGCCAGGAGAAATTTGATAGCATGAGAAAACTTGATGAAGTCACCCAGGAGATTCAACACCTAGATGATCAAGAAATTGAGCGTATTTCTTTCCTCAAAACTCAGTTTAAAATCATCAACAAGATAAGGGATCAACTGGAGTAGGATGAAAACCAAATGAAGTAGGTGATTGCTTAGATTTTCAACCTTTATGTTGAGTGGATATGGGAATAGACCAGAGTTGATGATCTTCATTCAGTAGCTAATGATAAGGAAGTAGATCTTGGTAGGAGGAAAGAAATCTTGGGGACCACATGCTAGAGGCTGGTAGAGTTGATGTGCTCAATCACTGGAGTAAATCAATTGTGGATATTATTCCATAACTCATGAGAGGCTCAAGTGTGTGGTGACCCCTACTATATCTATTTTCATTCCTTTGAAACTTTGTGTTCATTGACACATTACTTTTTATGCTTTAATTATTTCACTTCAATCATATTTGTGGGAAAAATAATGACCAATTCCTAAGCTCACGTGATCAATGCCCAGTGTGAGAAACAAGGGATGACCATATAATTGTTAACTTTGTATGAGAGTGTGGGATGACCATAAAAATGTAGGGTCTATTGTTTTTAACTGACCATTCAAAGTGTTCGGGCTGAGATAATATGTGGTGGGAGAATAGGGCTCTTAGACCAACCAACTTGCCTTTCCAAACATATGCTAGTTCACGAATGGGATAATGCCATAGGGGTTAGAATCTATCTGAATAATGGGTAATGAAGATTTTGAACCAAGATGCCCAAAATTAGGAACATGAGAAGGATGGAATAGAGATAGAGGATGACTACTGACCATGTTTGAAACATACTATCTATACTGCTAGCCAGAAATGGGGAAAACAAACGAGGTTTGGCTGCTAACCATATTTGAAACACGGAACCTATCTTGAAATGTCACCTAAAGTATTTGGTAATCTTGGCCAAGGATGGTATGTGAGATGAAGGTGGCATGGGACTAGGTCATTATGGGGTCCCTTCAGACATAAAAGTGGATCAGGATCCAAATTAGGGGTATGAAAATCCTGGAATTGAGTGATGGAATACTCAGATGAATTCTAATACTCTTGGAATTATTCCACCATGGCTTAGAGAACATTAGTGTAAGAATATTGGTCTGGACAAAGATAAAACCTATATTATAGGATACCATTGTCTCAGATGTCAAGTGATAGCAGAATATGTGAACAATTTGGTAGATAAACGACACTGAAGGAGAGGACCTCTCATGTGAGGGTCTAGTATAACTTGTAATTATACATTGTGAAAGTGAGGATTATGACCACGTAGTTTAATTTCATATTGTGAGGATGATACATGGTAGAATTTAACGTCATGTGATCGGGATGTTACACATAGTTTAAGGTCATACTTCCTGGACCCTAGCCAATAGTTTAAATTCATGTTTCATAGACTAATGAAATGTCTATTCCTAGAATATTTCTGTGGAATGAAGTAAATAAACCCGATGTGAATTATCTAAGAGAATCTTGTGAATGATACAAGTATCAGGGGATATATGGGAAGGAGGCTTCCCAAAATAGGTGTATGTGATGTGGTGTCGAGATACAACCTGATGTAAATGGGGCCTAAGGAGGCCTAGTGCCACACCACATTCCCCAATGAGGCTCCCAATTTATGTTTATAGATTCTAGAGTAATAATCCATTGTGTGGATCAACCACATTGATATCCACCCTACCAAAACTTCTAATCCCACATGATCCATGATCGTGTAGGAAATAAGGAATGGTATAGGTAGTTTTACCTAATAGGTGTGATTTCACATTAGGGGTGACACCAAGAGTAGAATCATGCAATGATACAAGAGTGTGGAAAGGAGTTAATTCAATAATTTCAAGGTTTTGATGAAGGGATGACTGGTAATCAAGGGTTTACCATTGACCATGTTCAAAACATAGGGAATATTACCATACCAATCAAGAGTGAGGCGAGATGATGTAGTATCAACTATTGGAAAAATTTGAAATACACGATCCGCTATTTGTTACCAATAATCCATTAGGATGTTGGACCAGGATGGGAGGTGATCAAAAAATGGCATGGGATCAAACAGTTAGGGGGTCTATATTGATGTGAAAAATGGTGTAAATACAAACCTATAAACACTCAAAGTGTGGGATGGGAGTATCAGGGAGTGGGAATCAATCCTGGATGGTGCACACAGTTTAAATTCATGTCACTCAGACTATAGGGGATTAAAATGGTTTATGGTCATAATTCCTATCCATGAATAATATGGGAGTTCAAAGACATTAATGTGGTTTAAAGGTTAAAGACCTGATGTGAATGAGGTCAAGGAGGCCCTACACTATGTGAAACGACCCTGATGTCAGTGGTGCATATTTTATAGTCATACAGTTTGAACCATAATCAAGGACAAGGAACCAAAGGTTTGAATGAACTTGTGGCTGGTACCGAAGAAAATTTGTATGGGCATCGCTACGTATCCCATAAGGATGGGAATCAATCCCCACATAGTTCTGAAACACATCACGGTAGGATACCAACACAAGTTAGGGATATCCTCTTTGGTAAGGGAAATGAGGAATCCCATGATGGGTCATTCGAAACTTGTTAGGGTATGGTTACAGTTTAACTTCATGAATTGAGGACATCAGCTATTATTTTAAGTTCATAGAGTTTGAACCAATGAGGAGGATATCTCAAATGGGTTTGTGTTTCACAGTGTCCTTATAGACCTGATATGAATGAGGAACAAGGAGGCCTAACACCACACAACACATCCTAGATAAAACCCACACAATGTTTAAAATCGTATTATTGGACTATGGTGTAACAGTTTAAGGTCGTATGATTAGACTGGTCTAGGTAGTTTAACGTCATGTGTCTAGGACGCTGGTAGAAAGGTGTATTGAGAGGAATGTGTATAATGCAACATCTAAAACTCAATATGAACACAGAACAAGGAGGCCCAGCACTAAACAACAGATTCCAGATGAGGTCTCATATATAGTTTAAATTCATGCGTGGTGGACTAAGACAAATTCATGGGGCCAAAATTTCAATGAAACTGCATCTGGGGCTGAAGAAGAAATGTATAGGTGTTTCTATGTATCCCATGAGGATGGGAATAAATCCATACATAGTTCTTGGAAATGAAACATATCCTTGTAAGTATTCATACATATTGAGGGGGAATTATGCTTCGAGTGGTTGAACTATGATATAGAATCCAGGTGTCACTGCATATCTTGTATAGATAGAAATCAATCGGTACGTATTTCTTGAAGATGGAATGGTAGGTGACCAATGTCGTGGGTATTGGCCTCCCAGGTGATAACATTATGGTGTTGCATATTTTATCATCATACAACCAGGACAATGACTATCACGCAGTTTAAAGTATTGTAACTCATACTATATCATCTTTTAGTTTAATTTCATAGATTTGGGACCATGGGATTAGGCTTCAAAAGTTGGAATATGTAGTGAGATATCATGAAAAACACCATGTTAATGATCCAAGGAGGCCCAAAACTGCACAACACATTCCTGATAAGAACTCAAACATAGTTTAAAGTCATGATTTTTGGACTTGGGCACCCAGTTTAACATCATGTGTCTGGGATGTTGGGAATGCACCTTTTAAGTTCATGCAAAAAGGACCAAAAATGTTGTGTAGTTTAACATAATGCATCTAAGATATTGGTTGTTATGTTGTTTAACATCATGAAACTAGGATGATGAACACATAGTTTAATGTCATACAGTTAGGATGATGACCGTTCATTTGAATTACTATTTGAGGAACTTGGAATTGGTTGGAGGAGTGATGTTCTCTCTATCCATGGTGACCAGAGAATATGCACCGTTAGGAAAAACCTTATGAATTATGTATGGTCCTTCCCACTTGGGTTCCAACTTTGGTGGCTTCCTAATGGGTACCATCATCATTATAAGAGCCAATATTTTATCACCTTGGAGGAAAGAGTAGAGTCAAAACTTCTTGTTGAATGCTCTAGATATCTTCTTTTAGTGCCTCTCTAGATTATGCAAGGCCCATTTCCTATTTTCATTGAGGGATTCTAGTTTAGCTAGACCGATTTTGTAATATTTTACAGAATTTATAGATCATAGATAGATTTTCAGAGTGAAGGTAGTTGAATCTTGATGGGAAGGACTTCCTCTATTCCATACAACGGGGAAAATGGGTTCACCTGGGTAAAATTCTGAGTCATCATCTGATAATCCCAAAGGGATTTCTGGATCTTGTATGGCCAAATTTTCTTATTCTATCCCACCATCTTCTTCATAATATTGGAGTGGGTTTTTTTAATTAATAGATCTGTCCATTCACCTTTTCATGGTAGTGGTAAGTATGGTTGGATCAGATTTTTTACTTTTCATACAACTTCTTTAGTTCAGTAGCATATAAGTTATTGCCATTGTCAGTTAGAATAGTGTGAGGTACACCAAATAGATAGATGATGTGGGAGATCAAGAATTAAATAACTGATCAGGCCTTGACCTCATTGATAGTAATCACTTGTGGCCACATGGAAATGAAATATGTCACTATCAAAATGAAGTTTCACTGGAGAGATGTTGCTAGTCTATATGGTCCCTTGACATCAAGTCCCTATACTGAAAAGGTCCAAGAAAACTTTTTAGTATGGAGGGTCTATAGTGGTCGATGCACAAAGTTTTCATGGATCTGACAGATGTGACACCTCTTGGTTAACTCGATATGGTCTTATACCATGGTGGTCCAGTAGTAGAGTAGCCTTCAAATATAGTGAGAGAGATTCAACCATCCTGATAATAACTACAAAACTCGGCATGAACCTTTATCATAACCTGGGGGGATCTCATCTCCATTAATGTAGTGGATAATAATTCCATTTAACCCACATCTGTAGGTAGTCTTATTGAGGTTTGAACTTTTCTGGAGGGTGAACTACACTATGCGCCGATAGATTATCTCACATTCAGCTCTGTCCAGTGGGAGAGTGACATGTTATAGATACTCGATGAAGGGAGTTGTCCAATAGAAGGCTTCTTTGGATATAGGAGGATCCATGGGTTCTAATGTGGAATCACTAGTAGTCATTCGTCTTACCTACTATTTTTAATCATTATCTGAAATGACATAAGTGGTGACTCTTCTATGTGCCACATGAATGAAAAGATTATCCTGGTGAGGCTCTGCAAGAGAAATAGCTATACTAGATAGGGTATTGACTCGTCTATTCTACATTCGGGGAACATGATTCCCCACTGTCTAAGAAGGGAATCATTCCATCAGATGGTGATCATGTTGTATCAAGGTAATGATCTCTAGATTCCTAATTATGTAATCACCATTTCTTTTCGTAATAATTAGCTTAGAGTCCCCCTTTATGTATAGGCGAGGAACCTCAATCTCAAGAGCTAACTCGAGACCAGTAATGGGAGCCTAATACTGTACCTCATTACTAGAGCATCCTTATGAAAATGGGAATTAGTTGGGAAGGACGTCCTATGCTGGGATGACGAAAACGACTCCTAAATCCATTCTTTTGAGCTTGGTATCACTAAGCATTTTACTGGTGGGACTCTAAAAGGCACCATCAAGATGCATCAGCTAGCACAGAACAGCTTTTTCCATTGAGAGGATAGCCTAAACTTGGAAATAAAAAACTAGAGTCACTTATTTAGGGGATGGATGTGAGGCTAAGAAATATTCCAACACCTAATCCATGATGTCCTTCTATATAATGAACCTGATGTCGAACTGCTGAAGGATCACTACCTAGTGTGCTATTCTTCCTATGAACATTGGGTAGTTCATGATATATTTTAAAGGATACACATGGGAAACTAGATATATCTCATTATGATTCTTAAAATGTCACAACTTATGAACTATGAAAACCATCACGAGGTATCTCTTCTCAATAGGAGAATATCTAGACTCTATATCTAGGATCATGAGACTGATATAGTATAAACTTTTCTTTGTCCAATCATTTTTATTCTATGAAATAATGGTGTTGAGGGATCATTCCAAAGAATCCACTTAAAGGAAAAAATAGCTTCCCTAAGATGAGTGGCATTAAAATCAGAGTTTGCAGCAGATATTGCTTGATCTCCTCAAACACGGTCTAGCACTCATCGTCCCATTAGAAAATAGAGTCATTACTTATGATACTAGAAAAGGTATTATGCTTTTAGGATAGATTTGTGAAGAATATATATATGTAGGATAAGTGTCTATGAAGGCCTTGGAGCTTCATGAGATTTCTCATAGGAGGCATCAGGATGATGGCCTTGATCTTCTCTAAGTCAATCTCAATGCCTCTTTATCTAACAAAAAATCCTAGGAACTTCCGAGAGGTAACCTCGAAAGCACATTTCAAGGGGTTTATCTTGAACTATTTGGAATAGAGGAAGCTGGAAACATTATCAAGATCTCTTATATGGTCCTAATGATGGTGGGATTTTATCACCAATTGTCCACATAGCAAACCACTTGTGTCCCATGGATCAGCTTGAAGATGTTGTGCATGGGTAATTGATAATTTAATCCTATATGGTTCAGTCTGAAAGGGATCACATGATATAAGAAAGTTCCTTGTGATGATATTAAGGTGGTTTAATCCTAATATTCGAGGTCCATTTGGATCTGATTATACCTAGAGTAACCATCCATAAAGTAAAGATCCTCAAACCTAACTATTGCATCAATCAGAAACTCCATCACTGGAAGAGGAGAATCATCCTTCAGACAATGGTGGTTGAGATCCTATAAGTTCATATAGACTCTAATATTCCCACTATTCTTCCTAGACATGATGACATTATCTAGCCACTTAGGGTACCAAACTTCCTTGATGAAGCTGGCTTTGATAAGCTTATAAACTTAAGCCTTAACCATGGAACCGTGTGAAGGGTGCATTTTTATGGGAGGATACTTGAACCTGTAATGGCTTACTGGTAGACCAAGATGGTGGATGGTGATAAGAGGATCTAATCCTAGCATCTGACCATATCTATAGGAAAACACATCACAGTATTACTTTAGAAAATCCACATACTTATATTTTCCTCCATAGGAATGGATTCACTAATCAGTGTCACCCTCGTATTTACCTTGGTACCAAGGTTCGCCAACTAGCTCATTGAAAATGGTGGAGATGCCTTCCTAAAATGAGGTAGGAGCATATTCTAGATCTTATTCATTGTATGTGGTAGGGAAATAATTGGGAGGAGGTGGTTCTCCCAAGAAGACTAATTCTAGGTGAACACTGGTGTTAGCTAGGGTAGTGGTGGAATCTTCACTAGGAGAATCTGTCTATACAGAAACCATAGAAAAAAAGGTTGTCATGCCTATTTCATCAGGCCTTTGACTGTGCAGTCCATGCTTGATGTTAAAGTAATAGTGACAGGTTTTTTTTGGAAGTTCAACCTGGCTCGAAAAAAAACAGGTCTAATGTACCATTGTATCCATGGGGATAATGTCTTAGTACTTTAAAGGAGTAGAGGTTCTGGTATTACCCAAGCCTATCCTATGTATTAGTATGAGGTAATATTTCGTAATTCTTTGTACTTAGGGATGTGGTACCAATTATTCTCAAAAATGAAAAAGAAACTACCAAAGTTTGGTGTTGTATCCTATAACTGGTGAATCAAGAGGATGAATGCATCATGAAGATCTATCCATAGTCTGGCTACAATGGATGTGTGCTCAACCTCATTGGTCTACACTTTCTTTTCCTTGCTCTAGTAATAGGAAGTGTCTGTATAACAGGTCCACAATAGTCTAAGGGATATGCATCACCTTACAGTATGCCTACTTGACCGTTGATGGATTACTTGAGTCATTGGTGATATTAGGAGAGAAATGATGCATGAATATGAAGCCATGGCCTACCCATCATTGTGTTGTAACCGGTTTCTTGTGATAAAACCATGAATTTAGTGTTTTCTACCAAATTATCGAATTGGGTATTCAAATGGTTCCTACCACACAATCTTTGTTTGGTCATGTTGTACCACTAAATCATCAAGTAAGAGGGGATCAATTCTGCTTCAGTGAGTCCCAACCTATAGAGTGTTCGATTTAGGATTATATTGAACTCGAAACATGTGTTAACTAGACAACGACGAACCTCCATGACATTGAATTGTCCAGTGATGTAAAATGGTCAGATGTGCCCCTTCATGAGAGAGATCTCATATTCTACAGGGAAAAAGATGATAGCTTTTCATTCTAACTACACTTCCTCCTCATCATAGAAGGTTCCCATAGCCACAACCTCTTTTTTGAACTGGATGGGGATTTTAAAGGCTTCATTAATGTCCTAATGTATATCTTTTAATATGAAAACGGCCTCAAGGATCGAAAGATTAGTAGGAATGATGGTGGGGTGCTTAAACACATCATACTTCCATGATTTTCACACATTTATACCAATGGGAGGTCACTCTATAGCAGGGTGTGTGAAATAAATTGTTGGATGAACAGGTGGATTCTGGATGGTGATGGAAACATCATACTACTCATCAAAAAAACTTCCCAAAACTACCTCTAGTTGACTGTTGATTTATTGAGGATTTTTCAGATGAAACCAATCATGATGTGACTATGGATATTCTTTGTGATTAATTAGCATGATCAAATGTGGTGGTAGATATGATAGAGAGAGCTATAAATATTGTGTCTACTGAGCTCTATTCAATACATGTTTTCTAGTCTTGTCAACATTCACAAATTGACTTGAAACACAAGAATGAGCATACCTTCAGTTCGCATGTCATCAAATCCTTTTATAGTGTCAACCAAGGACATTTGGGGGTAGTGCTAATCGTATCATCAAATCTGAGTAGGACTGAGTACTAACTACAACCGCATGTGTGAAGGAAATGGAAGTCATCTATGGGTCCACTAGGTTATTTTGATCTATCATATCCCATAATAACTCTCTATGATCCCAGGTAGGGGAAGAGAATGATTTTGGGGATGATAGAGATGATTGCACAGTAAGACCCTATAAGGGATCCAGATCTTCCTCCACCTTCATATACCTTTGAAGGGATTCTAGAATCTTGTGGACCTTATTTTTTAGCATGAAAAATCTCACCTATCAGGCTCCTTCACCAGAATATGATGCATAATACTGGGTGGGATTTTCTATCATCAAGTTGTATTCATATTAAGAATTTGATATGTGAATGATATTGAAAATGACCTGGTGCTTCCTAAAGTTTTTTCTCTAGCAGCAGTGATTCTTCCTTCTTCCCCGGGATGGATCTTTAGGGTGAGGAACTTTTTTTTCATGGGGACGACCTCTATGCTAGTTAGTACTGGAGTGGGGAGGACCTATGTTGGAGCTAGCTAGGATATAGGGAGAACCTCTGTATCAATTTCTCTTGGATCAGGGAGGGCCTCTTCTTAGAATGTTTGGAGAGTGGGGAGGGCCTCTACTCTGGATACTGATATAGTAGGGAGGGCCTATTATTTGGTTAGAGATAACATGGGTAGGACATCTATGTCAACTGGTGGAAACAGAATGGGGGGACCCCTATACTAGAGGGTTGAAGCACAAGGATAACCTTCACACTAATCAAAGTGGACATAGGGAGGGCCTCTGTGTTGACTATTGATAGAGTAAGGAGGACTTCTAGTCGAGCTGGTGGAAACATGGGGAGGGCCTACATTCTGGTTGGATTTTTCATAGGGAGGACCTCGTGTTGGCTGGTGGTTTTATGTGGAGGGGATCTATACTAGTTGTTAATAAAGTAGGGAGGACCTATGTTTGTATTGATGTTGGAGTGGGGAGTACCTCTTCTTGAGCTGAGGATGGCGTTAGGAGGACCTTCACATAGATGGTTGGTGATACGGGGAGGACCTTCGTATCAGGAACCATAAACATAGGGAGGACCTCCGTACTAGATATCAAAAAGCTGGGAGGACCTCTTATTTGATAGATTCTAGGAATATATGGAGGGCCCCCATGTTGAGTGTGAGGGCAGGGATGACTCCACTCTAACTAAAGATGGTACAAGGATGATCTCCATACTGAATTTCATCACCTGGTTCATCCTATGACTGTTTTTGGTCATTCTAGTAATTGAAAGAGTCAACCCGGCCTGTTTATGGGGTATTTGAGGTCTCGATTCTGACCATGCATTAATGTTTAACTACTCTACAGTAGTAGGGGTATAGAAGAGTTAACTGAGGGTGGAAGGATCCACTATCTCTATGGAAGATGATGCCCCCTAATGGGAATCCTCTTGAGCCTAGGCCCAATTTTGGTGTTGGGTCAGTCGAACTAGGTCCAACAGAGTAGGGGAATAGTTCATCTGTTCCTTATCCTAAAAGACTGGTTGTTAGTTGCATTGATGCAGCCTATTGGGATACCTCCAAGGTGACTCCCGGATGATGGTCATTGTTGAGATGACCTGAGAATCCCTTAAATTCACAATGTAGGGGAGTGAGTCGAGGGATCACTCTAGATAGAGGCACCTTAAGTAGTTCATAATTGGAGTGGGGAGAAGTGGTTCCCTGCATGGCCCTTCGGGTGGTGGTGTTGGTGGGGTGCAGAAGCCTCCAGGTCCCAACAAGCCATATCCCTTGTGGGAATGACTCCATACTGCTCATATTGTCATATGAGGGTGTCCATCACCCTCCTATGGGTAATTTCATAGGGTGATATAGGGAATTTGAACCCATTAGATGATGGCATAGTGTACATCATGGTGGAGATAGGGTCATGCATAATTTCCATATCAACATTTCTCCTTCCCCTACATCAACGGAAATTTGGTGACCAGTTTCCTACTTATTGGGTCCTACAAAGAAAGAAGGTTATATTGTTAGTATGGATACAAGGAAAGTTATTCCCAATGGCCCAGTTTCTTCCAATATTCCATTGTTAGATACAGAGATACACACTGAAAATGTCACAGATCGGAATGCCTAATGTTCAACTTCCCCAATCTTTGGTAAGTTCTATTCTAGGACCACTATTTTCTTAGAGGTTTTTGGCACCAGATAATTGGATATGGTGACATTCTTATATATTTATATCCCAAAAATTAATAGTCCACATGTTGAGAAGAAGAGTTTCACCTTAGGTTCACCATTTCTGTTTCCGACACTTTAGTCAGGATACGATGCCTTGCATGTTATTTTCCATTAGTGTTTCATTGTTACCCCTCATTATAGAATTCCAATGGGGGTAGATTTCATCACTTTCTCATTGATGTCTACTCCTCGATCAAAATGGGATGGTGGGATATTAGTTCCTCCTTCCATGGATATCTCTTTGGAACTCGTCACCTAGTTTGGGTCTCCCTCATAGATTAAGATGTGTTCATGAAACTCATTCCCAGTTCTATATCTTTATAGACGTCAGTTAATTATGCTCCTTCTATATGGAAATTCCAAGGGTTCTTGATGGGGAATAAACCTTCAGTTAGGGGAGTGGTCATGTTGTGCATCACTGACATGTTTGGACACTAGAACATTGGTCACCTGTATTCTTCCTCAATTGGAGGGAATCTCATGGGCATGGAACTCAAGTCATCCCATAGAGATCATGAGGTATTTGATTCCAAATTCATATTATTTGAAGTTTTCCTTAGGTATCCCATGTTTAACATGAGGTAAAAGTGTAACTGGTCATGAGTTTAACATCTTGCAGAGATTAATAGAGGCTGATCAGAATGACTAGTGGATAAGGATAAAGAAGTGCATCCCTAGGAAGGAGCACCAGAAAGTTTTACCATATGGGTGCATCAGAATGCCTGTGAAGGCAGACCTAGGGAGGTGTGTCCCATAAAAGGAATATATCATGCCATGAAGGATGATATAAACACCACTCGAGGTAGATCAGGGAGGTTCACCCCTATGAGTGGAACACGAAGGTTAACCATATGGATGGGTCACAATGCCCTTTGAGAAAAGACCTGGGTTGGCATTTCCAATTAAGGGAATATGTCACACCATAAAGACTGATTAGAACACCTATGGAGGTGGATTAGAGGGGTGTTCCCATATAAGGAGAGCACCAAGGTTTTCCATTGGTCAGGACTAAAGCTCGCAGAGTCATCCTACATACACTTTTTATAGGAAAATGATCAAAACCCATGTAGTTCGATTGATGGTGTGGGGATTACTCATGGTATATCCCCTTCCCAAGAGGATTTATCTTTTTTGGATTATGTGGGTCTTATACATGGGATATTCTCGAGTGCTTATATGAGCATAAATGATGTGTTTGGGGCTTACATATAAGAAAATCCTAGGCGTATGGCATGATCTCACTGGGATATAGTGGCCCAAGTAAAATCAAGATTGATATGGATGAAGTGTTGGGTGGTGTGGATGGAATGGATGGATTGTTGGGGGTGTTAGGCTTGAACCGTAAGGAGGCTTCCTATGTATCCTAGTTAGTTTGGAATCAAATTCCACGTAGTTCTTTATGGATCATTGGGTCTTATACCTAAGTATTATTCCTATGGAAGTGGAGCATGTGGTTGGGGATTTCACATAGAAGTGACCCAGATAGAGACATGGCATGGTTGGGGCTTATGCATGGAAGCTACCCATTGGGAAATGAAGGTTAGGGATTACTCCATGAGGTATTATCATGGGGACTAGATAGATTTCATAGTCCCTACTAACCTCTAAGACCACATGAGTCATGGTTGGTGTGAGAAATAAGAGGAAGAAAAAGGCCAGACACTCGTGTTTCGAAAGAAGCATTGATACGAGATGGTATGGGGCTGATTTATAGGATCCACTCAAGGAGGACATCATTTTGTATGAGGAGGATATCATTCCATATAAGTAATATCTCATTATAAATCATTCATACATGGATAATCCTATCAAAGTTTTTATGGGGATTACTTGTGGAAACTTCCCAAGTCACACATGGAGACAAGTCCAAAAGGAATAGTAAAAGAGAGGTCTCTGGTGTCCATCCCTTCTCTAACCTAGTGGATGATAGGGGCGACGAGGATCAAATATGATTCCTCCTGTAAGAATTTTTAGGAGCTTAATCTATGATGGATTCATATGAGGATATCATTCCCTCTTTGGAGGGTGTGTAGGATGTCATTCCATGTGAGGAGGATATCATTCCATATGAGGAGTATCTCATTCCTTGTCAGTCATACATAGGACATAATAAATTTTCTACATAGGTATATTCCATAGTTTAACATCATGTGTTGAGGATGTTTGGTGCTATCAGGTTTTACATCATGCATCTTGGACATGGGGTATTCACTCTTCACCCCATGGGCTTACATAACTGTCACACATACACCCTTGGGAGGGGGGAGGCTTCAACAATGACAAGTTGTAACGATAGGGAGGATTGGTCAATCACAAGGTCCATGTTATCATACATATGCTAAAAATCAAGAGGTATTAACATACCTATTCTAAAAAGAAAAAGGTAAATCAAAGGAATAAGGTACAGCTCGTGAGGGTCCAAGAAATCACAACGTGCAAGACTAGAGGGTTGGGTGGAAGAGGAACGCACAAGAGAAGAGGCTTTTTCATGAGAGGGGCTCTTACATGGTTATTTGGAGTAAAGGGAACCCATTGAGATTCAATGAGATGGGGATTTCAAGATTATAGGCTTGTGTGAAAGAGTAAGTTTTGACTGTAAGATTAGGGAGCTCCCAAAACCAAGAGGCTTGTGCAAGAAGGTTATTTTGTGTGCACTTGAATTAGGCCTGAAATAAATGGGAGAGGGTCAAGACACAGTAGTCCCACATGAAGTAGGACCCCCCATGTAACCTTTCATGAAAGATATTATACATTTAGGGTTCCATATCAATCCCACTATCGCAGAAGATGTGCCTTACGCATAGTAGAGAGAATCATCTAATTCTAGAGGATCACCCGGATGAATGGGGTGAACTTTAATATATAGACAAAATCTTTTGTGACGGCATGAAATATTTCATCTGTGGAAGAGTTTTTCCACACAATTGCTCCTTGATTCACAGTGAGTGTGCACTCAAAGGGACTATTTGATGTCATATTGGGCACGTAAGATCCTTGCATGCAGATTTTATCCTTTCATGTGTAGGTTTCGGGCATAGCAGAAGTGTATTGGAGGGTGTATACAACTTTAATTTTAGCGTTAACAATGATCTATCCGAGATCCATCATGATAATAAAATTATGAATCTTCAAAATATAACAAAGAATTAAAAAGAAAGAGGGGAGTCCTGGAACCATAGATAGGATCATCATATGTTAGTTATAATTAATTTAATTAATTGACAAGAATTACCATGATGGAATTATTTCTTCATTGATGTTTCTTATCACTATCTGATGTGATCTATCATTGCTTCATAGAATCCAAGTGTATGATTCCTCTAGCGGTGATCCACACATGCTCCATATATCTCAGGATGTTACTGAAGGGATCTTTGGGTGCTAGCGCAGAAGAGCCTCTGTTTGCAATGTCCACCTTTCATCGCCTTGATCCGGTGGAGGAGGATCTCTCTATCTCTCTCATAGCTTGTGAGAATTATTGGAAGAAAATAATTCTCTCTTAGATTGAGTGATTTCTCTAGATCTGTTGTGCACAACCCCAAAAAAATGGCTAGTCTAATTAGAATTAAATAATTTGGATTTTAATTACATAGAATAATAAAATGAATTAATTACCCGAAATCATTTATTCATTTCATTTAATTCTTAGAAATACCCCATGTCTAATAATAACAGTTGAATATTATTATTACTTTACATGTGCCTAGCGAATTACAACTAATATTATTTAATTAAATAAATAATATTATTTCTCATAAATTCCCTAAAAAATACATGGTGTGTATATTTAATATACACAGCGTGTACTTTTGTTTTTCCATTTTTCTTTATTTCCTCCCCCACATTTATTAGACCTTGAATAATGGATATTTATTTCTCAAATAAATATCATTGAATTACTCGGTAATAAATATATTATTTCACCCAAAATATATTCTCTCGAATAACTAGTGTCGAAATAAATGTGAATAAGAATCCTTGAATAATTATTAAAACACAATCAATAATGATCTTTATTCAACTTGTTAAATTAATATTTAATTGAGATACTTGGACGCACTTAGTGTGTAACCCTTTAGGACTCTTTCTCAATGTCATTAGGTGGAGCCAGCCTAAAGTCCAAGGTTAGTGTCTAGAAACACACCAATACACCCATAGAGAAAGAATTTATCACCGCAATGATATGTCACCTCCTATGAACGCTTACCATGTAATATAATCCCTTTGTCTTGATATCTCGAATCAAGCGGGTTTTATGCTAGTGCCATCAACCCATGTGCTCGATTATTCTTTCTTGGACTTTCTAGAATTGAACATGCATGTTCCTCACCATTTCTAGGGATTTATTTAGGCTATATAAATTCCATCGAAGGGCCTGAGATATCAACATCTGTTATGTAACAGAAGGGACAAATCCTTTCTTACATTATCTATTAATGCAGTATTACCCATGACGCACCCAACATATCCTACCTCACTGTGAATAGTGTGTCATCACAGTTTTGGTCAATACATCTAATTGTGTGAGTTGTAATACCCATTAATAATAATATTAAATTCTAAGGACCAATAAACATGTCCGTAGATAGGAACATCCAATGACACTATGAAATGTGGATTTCCTATTGGCGGGTCTCGTTCTCATAATATCCTCCTGGATATTACCAAGGGCGCACACCATGAGAAGGTGCCTCAAAGTTTTATGAGTCCTCACCCCTAATGTCCTGTATTATTTATGTTCTTCAAATAACATCATTTGTCCATGGTACATATATTCAAGAATAGTGTTATGACACTTCCGGGTTATCATCATAGCAGGGATCTTCTATGACCCTTTAATGAAACAGTTATCCTTAAGAAATTATCACATGAATTGTCATGCATAATAATAATCAAGATGTGATAAGGTATTTATTAATGAATAAAGTACAAATTAGTTGATTATAGGCCACCAACTCCAACAGAATCGCACTTGGACTAGAGCCAACTACTAACAACCTTTAACCCGCTAGCTCTCACATAATATCCATGCTTCTATTGAGATAGACCTTTAGACATGGGTTCTTCCATGTTCTCTTCCATGGACTCTCTACTTACTGCAACTTCACCCCTTTGATAGAAATCCCTCAAGAGGTGATACTTCCAGAGTATGTGCTTTGTCTGTTGATGTGACCTTGGTTCTTTCACAAGAGTCACCGATGTAGTATTATCACAATACAATGTGATAGGATCTTTACTGGTAGGAACCATATCAAGCTCATGGACAAATTTCTAAATCTAGATGGATTCCTTGGCTACATCATAAGCTTCTATATATTCGGATTCTATTATAGAATTTTCGAAAACTGGTTTCTTTGAACTCTTCTAGCTCACAGCTCCTCCATTGAGATAGAAAACATATCCAGATTGTGATTTCAAATTGTTTTGATCTGTCTGAAAACCAGAATCAGCATACCCTCTAATGACAAGATCCTCGTCTCCTCCATACACCAGGAACATATCCTTAGTTCTTCTCATATACTTAAGGATAGTCTTAATATCATTCCAATGTTGTTCTCCTGGATCTGTTTGATATCTACCTACCATGCTCAGTGCATAGGCAACATCAATCCTGGTACATAACATGGCATACTTGATAGATCCTATAGCCAAAGATTATGGTATCTTACTCATTATATCTTTCTCTTGTTGTGTCAGAGGAAACATTTTCTTAGAAATATGTAGGCCATGTGACACTGGAACCAATCCCATATTGGATTGTTCCATACTAAATCTCTTTAGTATCTGGTTAATGTATGTACCCTAACTTAGTCTAAGTAGCATTCTGTATCTATCACGAATGATCTTGATCCCTAAATTGTAGGCTAGTTTTACCAAGTCCTTCATGGAGAAACACTTGTTCAACCAGTCCTTAACTGATTGTAAGACTGGTACATCATTTCCAATAAGCAATATGTCATCAACATATACTACTAGGATAACAACCGAATTCCCATTAAACCACTTATAAACACATGGATCACATTCATTTTTAATGAAACCAAATTCCTTTATGGATTAATAAAATAGAATTTTACATGACCTGGATGCTTTCTTTAATCCATAAATGGATTTATGCAACTTGCAAACCCATTTGGCTTCACCTGGTGTCACAAACCCTTCTGATTGTGTTATATAGACATCTTCATGAAGGTTCCCATTAAGGAATTTTGTTTTGACATCCATTTTCTAAATCTCATAGTCATGGTAATCTACTATGGAAAGTATGATTCTTATGGATTTAAACATGGAAACTGGCGAGAAGGTTTCATCCTAGTCAATTCCTTGATGTTGTCTGAATCCTTTGGCCACCAGCCTTGCTTTATAAGTGTTAACTTGACCATCCATGTCTAGTTTTCGCTTGAATACCCATTTTCATCCAACAAGATTTACATAAACTGGATCATCAACCAGAACCCATACTTGGTTCTGATACATGGAATCCAACTTAGAATTCATAGCTTCTAGCCATCTTGCATCTTCTGAGCTTTCTACTACTTCCTTGTAGGACAGAGGTTTATCAATTTCCAATAATAATGATTCACCATCCTTGGTGACTAGGAAACCAAATCTATTTGGTTCCCTTACCTCTCTTGAGCTCATACGCAGTACTTGTGTTTCTGGAACCTCTTCCACAGGGACCTACGGAACTTGTTCCTGTACCAACTCATTTGTATCTTGAGCATCAACTTCATCAAAGTCAATCTTTCTCCCACTATCCTTTATGAGGATATGATCCCTCTCAAGAAATAAGGCTTGTCTGGAAACAATCACTTTCTTGTATGAAGGGTTATATAGGTAATGTCCTTTTGTTTCCTTAGGATATCCAATAATGATACACTTCGTTCCTTGGGGTGGTATTTTGTTTCTTGACAAGGCCTTAACAAATGCCTCGCATCCCCATACACATGTGTGCAACAAAATGGGTTTCTTTTCATTCCACAACTCAGAGGGAATTCCATTTGCTACCTTAGTTGGTACTCAGTTTAATGTGTATGATATAGTTTGTAATGCATATCCCCAAAAGGATAATGGAAGATTTACATGACTCATCATCAACCTTACCATGTCTAACAAGGTGAGGTTCCTCTTTTCACTAACACCATTCCACCATGGTGTATAAGTAGGAGTGAGATGAGATAGAATCCCAGAACCCCGTAGAAGATCGATGAACTATTGGTTTAGATATTCTCCACCTCGATCCGATCGAAGCTTTTTTATCTTCTTACCAAGCTGATTCTCTACTTCATTATTGAGTTCCTTAAGTTTCTATAAGGATTCTTTCTTATACCTAATTAAGTAGATATAGACATATCTACTCAAATCATCAGTAAAATTAATTAAGTGAGAATATCCACCTCTAGCTTCTATTGGAAATGGTCCACACGCATCCGTGTTCACCAAACCTATAATCTATGTGGCCCTTTCACCCTGTCCACTGAAGGGAGGCTTGGTCATTTTACCTTGTAAACAAGCATGACATCTATCAAGTGGTTTTAGCTTAGTAGAGTCTAAATATCCATCTTGGAAGAGCTTTGTCAAGCGCTTCTCTTTTACATGACCGAGATGGTGATGCCACAACTAGGTTGTGTATGGGTCATGTGAGTTTGTTTTGTTATTGATTTCCAACAATTGGTTTTTTTAATTTAATATATACAAACCATTATTTAAATGCACCATACCATAAAATTAATTGTTCTTATAAGATAATCAACCCTCATTTCCAAACTTTAAAATAAATCCATCCATATCCAAACATAATATAGAAATTATGTTTTCGGTAACACTAGGCACATAATAATAGTTATGTAAAATCAAAATCATCCCAATTGTCAATAAGAGGTGGTAATCGCCAATGTCCAATGTAGCCAGCCTCGCACCATTGGCAGCTCAAAGATCTACATCTCCTCTATAAATCTTTCTAAATCTACTTGGTTCCTATATTTGAATACAAATGTGAGCCCCAAAAGCTGTATCTAATACCCAATGTGTAGAAATGGAAAGATTACACTTGATAACGAATACACCATTAGTGTCCCCATGCTTCTGGGTGTAGTTCCTCTTCCAGTGTCCTTGCTTTCCACATGAAAAACATACCACTTCCCATTCCTTTCCCTACCACTAGATCTTCCCCTTCTTGGAGGGACGGGGCTCAGGGGATTCAGACCATTTATAAGTCCTTGGCCCCTTTTCCTTGTCCTTCCTTTTCTTATTCACCATAAGGACTGTGTGTTTGTCACTCCCAATGTCCTTATCTACCTG
The DNA here is from genome assembly GCA_963277665.1 of Viscum album. NCBI lineage: Eukaryota > Viridiplantae > Streptophyta > Magnoliopsida > Santalales > Viscaceae > Viscum > Viscum album. Next base: position 666,563,941 of record OY728123.1, read on the forward strand.
GAGAATTAGGGTCAAAAGTTCCAATAGACTCTTCTCATTTTTTCTCATGTTATAGTTGAAAATAAAGCTATAGAAGGTCTTGGGAAGTGATGATAGGATGAGATATGTATTCAAATCATCCAGGAACTTAATCCCTAAGATATCCAGGAGTTAAATGTATCCAATAAGTTCGACTACATAAGGCCTAGCTGGTGAAAACTCTACAATATTAGTTGTAAACAAATCATTGGAGATCTCATATGTCTCCTGTCTCGCCTTCTCTTGGTAGATATCCTTAAGGTGAAACATCATGCTATACGCATCCATGTTTTCATGTTTCTTCAAGAGATCATTAGACATGGCCAATAGCATGAAAATTTTTAAATTTGTGGCATCATCCATATGTTTCATATAGAGATATAGTTCCTCATCACTGGCCTCTTTTCTAGGTGCAATTGGAATAATCTCTTCCAACACATACAATTTGCTCTCATGGCGAAGGATGACACGTACATGCCTCTACCATTCTTGGAAATTGGTGCTGGTGAGAAGGTTTTCCTTCATGAGTATGGTTAGTAATGATATGTTTGAAGTCATTTTTCTTTCCATTTCTATAAATTAAGATGAGCAAAGTTTTAGTACTTTATTATGATAAAACTGAGACAAATAAAATAATACTTATTAGTCTCTCACTATTTTATTGAAATCCAATATCCCTCACTATTGACTTCAGAATATTATATTTCCTAAATTTTATAGTGGAAAGGATCCATATTGTCCTTCACATTACCCCCAAATAGGGTTGGTCAAGCAACATGAAGTGTTTTAGGTAGGCATTCCAAATGCCAACTGCATTAACTCGTAGATCCTTGATCTACTGAGTGGACTCCCCAATCTTGAAATCCTTTTATTTTGGATTTCCTTAACCTTTGCCTCTTGGTCACACCAAGTCCTACTATGGTAGTCAACCCTTGATGAAAACCAAGTCAATTCCACCCAAAACCTTGAATTAGAATTCCCCGATAATTAAAATCACCCCAACTAGGGTTGGTCAAGAACTTTGAACTATGGTTCGATTCTAACCAAGATTATGGAAGGCTATACCAACTTAATATTTATTTCAGAGATTTTATCCTTATATGTAAATTTCCATTTTATTATCTTTGATTACATTATTTTCAATATTAATTGGGATATACTTAAGTGATTAACCATGACTAAGATAATCTTTTAAGCATAATCCGGTCTTATTTTAGTTCCATCTTGCATGCTTGTTTAATTCATTAATTGTGTGATTATGAAAACACACCCACAATAAATAAAACATGAAAATAATAGAAATAAAATAAATGGTATGATCATGAGCTTGTTCTATTGGTTATTTTATCTAGCGGTTGATAAACTAACCCAAGACCCAGGGGAGAAACACCTTGAACCTTTTGGGTTCATGTTTACAGCTTTCCACCTGTCCACCTTTGTATCTCCTCGGATTGGTTTCACCTTGACTCCTAACTTGAGTCGCCTTCACTAACTTGGGAGCTCCATCCATTACATATGCTTTTATCTCACACATAGGTGAGGGGTAAAATGGGTTTTTACATAAAAGAAACCTTGGGCACACAGGCCCTACGTATTAATGAAGAGAAGGCTCGCAGGACAACAAATTTAATTTAAATAAATAAATTAAAAGAAACCATTCACATACAAAGTTCTTGGTCTAGCTCATGATAATCCATGCATGCAATGGTATTTATATATAAATAAAACTAGCATTCAATTATTTAATTGTTCTTGTTTAAGATAAATCACCCTTGAATCAATTAATTATCTTTAATTAATCAATCCTTTTTTCTTAATCCCTTTTTCTGAATTTTCTTGAGATTCTCATCCATCATAATTATAAACAAATAAATTCATTTAAAATTATCTTTGTACGTAACTTGTACCTTGGATGAAACCCAGTTAATTCTCATTCATAACTACCCAATGAGTAGAAATGAATAGTACGTAGATGTTAAATTAAACATATATATATATAACACCTATCACATGTTGTGCCTCATCTTTACACCTACACTATGGTACACACATCAAGGGTCTATATAATATAATAATAAATTTTAATAAATCTACATAATTTGGATGAGTACACGGCATGTAGTTCTGACTACACGAAGTGTACTTTTGTTCACCATCCATCTGAAGTACACTCTCTAGGATATGGCATGTATATGAACTTCAGAATTCTTTATAGTACACAGTATGTTCAGTGGGACACTCACTATGTAGTATTCGCATTACACGGTTTCCAGCCGAGCAAGTCGTGTACGGGGTACACAGTCCAACCCTAACCTGAAGGGACTACACGCCGTGTTTAGTGGACCATGCATCGTGTAATCTGGAAACCATGTGCCATGTATTCCTGGTCAACACACGGTGTCATTTAAGACTTAGAAATACTCCAAAACACGGCCTGATATGGCGGACCAGTCCGATGTATTGAACCTAGACTACACGGCGTGTACTGCCGAATACACGTCATGTATTCTGCTATTATATAGCTAAGAATGTTTGGCACCTCCAGATGAGATCCTCAATTTTATTTTAATCAAAATTAAAGAAAAAAAAATTTCTGTAAGGTGAACAAGAAACGAGAGATGAGGAATAGATCTCGAGATTAAGATTTAAAGAATGATTAACTTGAATTGAAACAACTAAATTATTAAATGTGTAAATCACCAATGAAAAACTAAATAATTATAATCAATGATATGACCCCTATGATACCACTTGTAGGTTTTGGGCATAGAGGAAGTGTGTTGGAGGGTGTACCCAACTTTAATTTTAGCATTAACAATGATCAATCTGAGATCCATCATGATAATAAAACACTGGATATTCAGAATAGAATGAAGAATGGAAAAGAAATAGGGGAGTCCTAAAACCAAAGATAGAATCATCATATGTTGGTTATAATTAATTTAATTAATTGGAAAGAATTACCTTGATGTAATTCTTTCTTTGTGGATGTTTCTGGTCATGATCTAATGTGATCTGTCCTTGCGTCGTAGAATCCAAGTGTAGGATTCCTCTAGCGGTGATCCACATGTGTTCCACATATCTCAGGACATTATTGTAGGGATCTCCATGTGATAGCATAGAAGATCCTTCACTTGTGATTTCCACCTTTGATCGCCTTGATCTGGTGGAGGAGGATCTCTCTCTTATAGATTGAGAGTGTTCTTGGAAGAAAATAATTCTTTCTTGGCTTGAGAGATTTCTCTAGATCCATTGTGCACAACCCCAAAAAAATGGCTAGGCTAATGAGAATTATATTATTGGGATTTTAATTACATAGAATAATAAAATGAATTAATTACCCAAAATAATTTATTCATTACATTTAATTCATAGTAATACCCCATGTCTAATAATAACAGTTGACTATTATTATTACTTGACATGCACCCAATGAATTACACATAATATTATTTAATTAAGTAAATAATATTATTTCTCATAAATTCCTAGAAAAAAATACATGTCATGTATATTTAATATACATGGCGTGTACTTTTGTTTTTCCCATTTTTCATCATTTACTTCACCACATTTATTAGACCTTGAATAATGGCTATTTATTTCTCAAATAAATATCATTGTATTACTCACTAATAAATATATTATTTTTTCCACAATATATTCTCTCAAATAACTAGTGTCAAAATAAATGCGATCAGGCATCCTTGAATAATTATTAAACCACAATTGGGAATAATATTTATTCAACTTGTTAAATTAATATTTCACTAAGATACTTGGACACACTTAGTGTGTGACCCTCTAGGCCTCTTTCTCAGTTGCATTAGGCAGAGCCTACCTAAATTCCAATGGTTAGCATCTAGAAACATGAAAATCCACCCATAGAGAGAGAATTCAATGCTGTAATGATGTGTCACCTCCTACGAATGCTTATCATATAATATAATCCCTTTGTCTCAATATCTCGAATCAAGCGGGTTGCATGCTAGTGCCATAAACCCATGTGCTTGATTATTCTTTCTTTGACTTTATGGAATTGAACTTTCCCATTCCTCACCATGGACATGGATTTATTTAGGCTATATCAATTCCATCAAAGGGTCTGAGATATCAACTTCCATTATGGAACAGAAGGGATAGATCCTTTCTCGCATTATCTATTAATGTAGTATTACTCGTGACGCACCCAACATATCCCACCTCACTGCGAACAGCGTGTCGTCACGGTTGTTTTCAATACATCTAAGTGTGCGAGTTGTAATTATCATTAATAATAATCTTAAAGTCTAAGGACCAATACACACATCCGTAGATATGAACATCCAATGACATTATGAAATGTGGATTTCCTACTGGTGGGTCTCATTCTTATAATATCCTCCTAGATATTACCAAGGGCGCACACCATGAGAAGGTACCTCAATGTTTTATGAGTCCTCACCCATAATGGCCTGTATTATTTTTGTTCCTCAAATAACATCATTCGTCCATAGTACATATATTCAATAGCAGTGTTATGGAACTTCTGGGTTCTCATCATAAAAGGGATCCGCTATGACCCTTTAATCCAACAGCTATCCTTAGGACATTATCACATGAATTTTCATACAGAAGAACAATCAAGATGTGATAAGGTATTTATTAATGAATAAAGTAAAAATTAGTTGGTTCTAGGCCACCAACTCCAATAGCATGCACCCATTGAAACTTACATGAACCTGAATTAGGCATCTTGTAATGTTTCTATGAATCAAAGGCAGCCTTTAGTTTACCCAAAGATGGTCATTGTGGCTCTATGTGGAATTCAATGACAACGAAACCTATATTCTTTCACGAGGTGTATATATAACCCCACTAACATGGAATATCATGAATTTATTCATCTGCATGATATTTTAAGTTAAATTTTATGGTCTTTATTTGTGGGGTTTACAATCCAAGGTTACCAAATTGGTAATGATTTTATGATACAATCATATCTTTTTTCGGGATTTTTTATGATCAAGTCTCTAATGTTCAAATCGCATGATCTAGATCTCAATAATTCTCATGAATTTTCTTGTCCTCTGGTTATTCATGATATCTTCAATTAATGTTACCATTTTTCTCTGCAATGGAACTTAAGATAATTCAGATTTTTTTTAATAAAATCCAACTTTATCTCTCTCTTCGGTCATAAATCTGTTTTATTTCAAATCCATGTTTTATAAAAATGTTTTAAAAAATGTTTTATTACTCTCTTATGATTTTTAAAACACATTTTTACCCATGTTTCACTTTTTACAAAAATGATTTTAAAGGAATATTCATGTAATTTTCCAAAAGATTTCATGTTTTCCTTTTACCACAAACTTGAAAGGAATATTTATTTTATTTTTATGGCATAAATAGAATTTTCTAATTCCATGACCAATATTTTCTTGAAGGATTCATTTATAATTTATAAAATTTATTTTCAAATAAAAGATTTTAATTTTTTTATTTTAAAAAAAATTCAAATAAGGATTTTTTTTCTTTAATAAATTTTTTATATAGTCTTTCAAAATTATTTTCCATCTAAGATGACATCCATTGGTGTTACCTATACCTTAGTGGGGATATGATTCAAGGATACCATTCATACTCTTTCTTTGAATGGTTTATGTTTTGATTTCATGATATTTATGAAACCCCTTTCTCTTCTATGGGTTAGTTATAACAACCCGAGATTTTATGAGAATTATTCTTTTTAATTTCATTGATGTATTGTGTTGTACGCTACACCAAAGGGAGCTTGCACTACAGGCATCCCTGACTTGGATTGCATTACATGCAATCGTGACCTTCCTCGATAGCGTGTGTAGTACGCAATACCGGGTTTCACTAAACAGAGATATATTGTTATAATATTATTATGGAATAGCCTTTATGAATATTATTAACTAAATTTTAAATTTTATAACATTATTATTCATCTTAAACATTTTCTAGAACAGGGTATGAGAACAAAATAAATTATTCGGGTAAAATAAGTATTTTTCAAAAAATACAGTTTTGACGCCTCTTGATGGAGCACCCACTTTAAATCTAGTTATTGACATGTTTATAAGTTCAATTTTACAAAACAAAATTCTTCTTTGAAATCAGGATATAAAAATTTAATTTGGATAAATTTTTCATAACTTTCATATTTTAATGAATAGTAAAAACACACTATATTTTAATTAAAAACAACTTTTTTCATTGAAATAATTTATATGGATAAATTATAATAATTAATGGTTTTAAAATATAAATAGAATATATTTTTACTATTTAATATAATTTATTTCATTACCATTAAGTTTACATTGAATTCATAGGTAAAAACATTTCAATCTCTGGCAATATTTTAACTTTTAAAAGCCGTTTTCTTAACAACGGGATAAATTTTAATTTAATTACTGAAAATTATATGTTTTCAATTTTGAAAAATGGATTCCATATTTGGATTCATCGGGTCCAAATTATGTTAATAGGTTACTTTTATTTTTTTTATATTATGAATAGTAACTATGGTAATTTTTATTTACTTCAGTTAAAGATAAATCAGTTAATTAAGGGTAAACCTAAGATTATAAAATTACCCTAACACATGCCAAAATTCTATTGGATGACTAAAAGTTGACCCATTTCACCTAAGGGTCGGATTAGCTTCATTTTATGGACTTTTTACCATGAAAATAATTTAATTATTATTAAAACTAAAGAAAGTGACAACATTTCACTCTCTTAAATCTTATAAGTATAATAATTTTAATTTAGTGATAAACTTCATCAAACTTAGAAAATTAATAGTCTACATAAATCTAATAATATTATCTACATCATGTGAATTTATTTATAATTTTTAGGGATTAAATAATTATCATTAAAGGTGACACAATAGTGATGTTGAAATTATTTTATTGATTGAAATATCAAATAAATGGTTTTAAAAATATTAAAATAAATATTATATGAACTATTTAATGTGATACACTAATTTTATAGATAAATATGACATGTTATAAATCTATTAAATATTTTGGTTCTAACATATCTTCTGTGTGGATTTTATTTAAATTCAAATAAATTAATTGTGTCAAAATTGACACTATTGAAATTTTATATTATTAAATTGTTTAAAAATCAAAAAAAAATATTTTAAAAATTAAAATTTAAAATTTATTGATATAACATGTCATAACATATCAAATTATGTATAATTAATAACACATAAGTAAGTATTTATAACCATATAAAATTTATAACATTATTACCAGAAATAAAATTAAATAGATTAAATAAGGATAAATCAAAATGATAAGGTTTAAATAAACTCAAAACATGTCTAAATTTAATTGGTTGATGATATCAAAACCCTATCTTATCTAATATCCTAATTTGAGTCACTTTGGAAGTTTTTAAGTGGGGTTTAGGTTTATTATAAATTAATATTTTAGTGGTTTCCAAAAGTGCCCCTCTCCTCCCTTATAAAAGGGCACCTCCTCCCTCTTCTCTTTACACAACTTTGATCATTCAAGCTCATACAAACCCTGAACATTATGATTCTAAACTTCCCTATTAATATTATTGAGGTTCTGTTCTTCTCAAAAGACCAACTCTAGTCCCTTAAGAGGAAGTTTAAAGGAGGCACGTCGAAGAAGAGGTAATATCTTCTACTGATTATTTCAAGTTTCTTTCTTCTTCAACTTCTTCTTATTTAGTTGTTTCATTGTAAGGTAATAAAATAATATCACTAATATACTTATATGATATTATAAATATGAAACAACCCAATTTCACCTTCTATCCATCCTACGGAAAACGAAATCACCGTGCGTGCGTACGTAAGGAATATCGTCTCCACACCATGGTGTAATTAGTTTTTCCACCACCACCTTACTTGGATGGGTATAATGGTGTAAATAATAACTATATATGGTTATTATAAAATCATAATAATTCTGAGATATTATTTCATTCACTCCAATTCTATTCAATAATTATGGGAACGATATCATCGCTCGTGCATACGTACGGACTACCGTCTCCATGAACGCGATGAGATTCATTTTCCATGAATAACCATTCAAGTATGATTATAAAGTATATATGTAATAAATAATAATGAAAGATATTACATAATAATTATACTGTATTTATGTACATATATTTTTCATTTACTTAATTCCATTCAATTTAATAAGGAAACGAAAATAGTGTTCATACGTACGTACGGCCTACCATCTCCATGAACGGTCTATTTCATTCCATTTATTGATCTATAATATATATTTATATACTGAATATATATTATATATAAATCATTTTTTACATTATGGAATTAATTAAATCAGGATATGAGTAATAATATCAAGAACAACAAATCGAAACACGTACGATAAATGAAACGATTTTACCCAAAACGCTGCTTTAATATGGAATTTACAAAAGAACGGGTAATATAAAGTCATAAGTGAACCATATATAATATCATAACAATGAATATGATTCTGTAATAATTCAATGACATTATTTAAATCATTATATAGGAGGTTCGGATACATACGAAGCATATCGGACATAAGGTAAGGGATAATTTTGCAATCTCATTTTTTATCTGAGATTGCTTATACGTAAGTATTTACTGGGGTTATATTTTTCATCCATGTCCATAAAAATGTTTTTCATAAAGTGTTTAATATTCTTCCATGTATTTTTAAATTCATTTTTACCCCTATTTGACTTTTACTTTGTGTTATGGAAGGAATATTTATTTTGTTTACCATACAAGGTACTTTTTGACTTTTTCGGTAAAAGTACGAGAAGAATGTTTTTTTTAACTTATATGACATGAATGGATTTTTACAGTTTCATAATGCCTTATTTTCATGAAGATTACACTACAACATTTCATGACTATTTTCAATAAAATCCTTTTCTTTTAAAATTTCATGGAATTTTGTTAAAATAAAATGATTTTGAAGAAGAAAATATATTTTCCTCAAAAATTCATCTCAAATGTTTTATCAAAATTATTTTCCATATAGGATAATATAGGGTTCTGTTTATATCTCTATTATTACATTGATTTGATTATGTTATGATGTAATTATTTTTATGAAGTCCTTTTATCCTATATGGATTATGTTGTGATGGCATGATGTTTAAGAATCCCATTTTTATTACAAAGGTTATGCTATGATATATGATTTATGATTTTGTGGAACACATAAGAATGGTTTCATTATAAGATGGGTGGGACCTATATCTCCCTCCAATGCATTGGGTAAAGATTTATATCTCATGAGATAGACATCGCAGGAATGGTAAGTTAATCTGGTTCAGTGATACAGGACTAGAATGAGGAGTGAACTCGATTCAGAAAGGGACTTTGTCCACTAAGATGGTCTTGGAAGCAATGCCTTGGCTACTATGAAAAGCATATCATTTGCTTAATGGTTTTCCACAATTACATGTTTTATTCCCATGCTATTTTATCATGATTGATGTTCCTTTATGATATATTCCTTACGTACTTCCAAGATTTATGTCTTTGCTCAAGATTTTGATGTTTATATTTTATGTTCAAGTTTTTGCGTTCAAATGTTTATGGATTGATTTATGTTCTCTATATTTACCCTTACTGAGCATTTTAGCTCACCCTTTTTATGTTTTCTTTTCCCCAGGATATAAATAAAGGTTTTAGGTAAGAAAAAAAAGGGGAAGATCTTTATAGGAGATGTTGAAGATCTTTCACCATGATTAGAAGATTATGTTCCAAGTTTCCAAAGACACTAAATTATTACGGTCCTTTGGTGTCTATTTTTGTTATTTATTAAGTATTCTACAAAAGTAATATAATTTCTATGTATGAAAAGTACGGGTCTCTACAGTTGGTATCAGAGGAAAGGTTTAGTCAACCTTTGGAAACTAGGATTCAAGAACTTTAGTGAGATCCCTAGAGATATTTCTAAGGTATGTCTAGGGATATCCCTAAGGTTAAGTACAAGTATATGTTATAGTCCTAGAATTATGGTAATGATATTAGAAATAAACCTAAGATGTTAGATATTTAAGGTAATCCCCCTTTATTATGTTGTTTTCCTAGCATGATTTTTTCCTCTCACACTGTTCTTTTTGGGTTTTAGACGATGGCTGGAACCTGAAGGAACCCTACTGATCAATGTAATGGACAATGAAATGATTTTCCTCCTGAACAACAAAATGTGATGGGATATGGAGTGCAAAATCTTATTGTTATACTTACACAAGCTATGAATCATTCTATATTTCCAAATGATCAGATAAGGGAACAATATTCTATTGAATCCTTCATGAGGCAACGTCCACCTTCTTTCAATGGGTCTTCTGATCCACTTTTTGTTGAACAATGGATCAGTACCATTGAAAATATATTTTCCATACTTCTCTGTTCAGAACATGAAAAAGTAATTTTAGTTTTTTACCATTTAGAAGGTGAATCAGACCAGTGGTGGACTCTAATTAAGAACACAAGGCCCCAAGATGAAATTGAATCCATGGAATGGGACGAGTTCAAGAACTTGTTTTTCAGTAAGTACTTCCCTCGTATTCTTTGAACAAATATGGAAAAGGATTTCCTTGATCTTAAGTATAAGGATGATGAATCTATTGGTATATACAAAGCGAATTTTACAAGACTTGCAAGGTATGAATCTAGCCTTATCATCCAAACTGAAAGTAAAGTTAATTGATTCTTTAGTGGCTTAAAACCAAGTCTTTGAAGGGAATTAGCTATAAGAGACTTCAGTAGCTATGAAGAAATTGTGCATTATGCTATCAAGGTAGAACTAGAAGTTTTTGTAACATATCCATCTCATGGTTTTGACAAGAAACGAAATATGGAGTTCAAGGAAAAACCTCAGAACAATGGTGAAAAGAAGGTGAATGTTTCTTTATGCTCAAAGTTTGGAAAGAATATTGGGGGAGATTGTCTAAAAGGTACTAGGAAATGTTTCAAGTGTGGAAAAGAAGGTCATCAAGTAGATGAGTTCCGAAGTAATGGGAAAAAGGTTTCTAATGACGTGAATAGAGAAAATACTACAGAGAATGCTCCACCAACACTTCAATGATTCAAGTGCAAAGAAATGGGGCATTATGCTAATCAATTCCCTAATCCAAGGGTTAATGATGATCGACGTGAGCAACCTCTTAAGGAAAAGGACAAAGGGAAGTCACATGCGATCACTATTGGAAATTTTGAGTATGACAACGATGTAGTGGAATGATTATGTGTTTATGTAATGGGATTCCAAAATAATGTTGTGGAATCTAATTTATAGTACTGTGGAATATTGGAATATATATGTATTGGTTTATTATGGTTTTCAATAATTATATAGTACTGGTAACCATGAAAAGTAATTCAAATATTTTGGAAATTAGATGATATGCGCATAATGAAGGGATAAGGAGAAAATAATGTGTTTGATAGTATTAATGAGTTCATGACTGATATAAGGACAAAGTGATATCATGGTTTGAGTATATAGAAATTTTGGGATTTTGGTATGTGGAAAGAGTTACCTTTTGAAAGAATTCATGTTTTCACTATGGTTCTATGGTAATTCATGTTGCAAGAGAATACAAGATTAAGGTATTCACATGTTTGTAATGCTATCAACAAGATATATCTTATGATATATGGGGGATAAATGATGGTATTCACATGCTTGGTTGATGACAATTCTATTAATCATTTTCTTTATACTATGAGATTGGAAAGATGTATTTTGGATAAGTCTAAAGACTATAATGGATTATATTGGACATAAGATAGTATTGTTTAAGGCTAGAACTCTTTTCAATATTATTTCTTTAATTTTATAATAGTGAAGTTTTAGAAAAAAAGACAACCCGCAGGACGGGAGACAACCTGTCGCATCAGACAAGGTTGCGGGAATTGAACCCACAACTGAAGTGCGAAAGGCCTTTATTGCCTACCACTGGCCTACAGGAAGTCCCTGGTTAGTAGAAACTAGTTTTATTTTATTAAGAGGTATTATAGATGAAGTATAAGTCCATTTTTTGAATCATATATGATTAACCTTACCATAAATGGACTTATGTATATTTGATAGCTTTTTCTAACCTTTTGTTTGAGACAGATGGAGTGACCCATCATTCTATCACATGATCTGCTAACACTTCACGAATGACAAATTCAACTTCATTTCTTTAAGATATGAAGTGGAAATCGTTCAAGACACGAACAACGGTGAGATTGTACTGAAATAAATTAAGTATTTATTCTAATTCAAATTCTTCAACTTTAGGGAAATGATCTTGAAAACCAAAAATGTTGTCCTAGTGCCCTTATATCCAATGAATCAGATGGTACCTTAGATCATCACAAATTTATGGCTTTGTGATTGTTGGCTTTGTCATAGACATGTTCTCTACCACTCTCCATCAGAACTTGATAGTTAGGTTTCTCTTCCATATCCATATTTTCACCTATGTTCTCCTATGTGGAAACCCAGTGATGAGTTAATTGGGGTAACCAATATGTTTCATACTTCACTTTTTAAAAATAAGTTTTATTATTCCTTTTTACTATGTGGGTTTCTATAAAAGAAACTTTCAAGTAGTAAACCATTTATAACCCTAACAAATTTTGAGGGAGAAATTCATTTTAAGGGGGGTAGAATGTAACAACCTGAGATTTTATGAGAATTACTATTTTTAGTTTCATTGATGTCTTTTGTTGTATGCTACACCAAAGGGATCTTGCACTATAGTCATCCCTGACTTGGCTTTCATTACACGCAATCGCGACCTTCCTCGATAGCGTGTGTAGTACGCAATACCGGGTTTCACTAAACAACGATATATTGTTATAATATTATTATGGACTAGCTGTTATGAATAGTATTAACTAAATTTTGAATTTTATAACATTATAATTCATCTTACACATTTTCTAGAACATGGTATGAGAACAAAATAAATTTTTCGGGTAAAATAAGTATTTCTCAAAAAATACAGTTTTGTCGCCTTTTGATGGCGCACCCACATTAAATATATTTTTTGACATGTTTATAAGTTAAATTTGACAAAATAAAATTATTAGTAGAAATCAGGATATAAAAATTTACTTTGGATAAATTTTTTATAACTTTCATATTTTAATGAATAGTAAAAACACGCGATATTTTAATTAAAAACAACTTTTTTCATTGCAATAATTTATATGATTAAGTTATAATAATGAATGGTTTTAAAATATAAATATAATATATTTTTACCATTTAATATAATGTATGTCATTACCATTAATTTTACATTGAATTAATAGGTAAAAACATTTCAATCTTTCACAATATTTTAACTTTTAAAACCTATTTTCTTAATAACGGGATAATTTTAATTTAATTACTACAACTTCTGTGTTTTTAATTTTGAAAAATGGATTCCATATTTGGATTCAATGGGTCCAAATTATGTTAATATGTTACTTTTATTTTTTTGATATTATGAATAGTAACTATGGTAATTTTTATTTACTTTAGTTAAAGATAAATCGGATAATTAAGGGTAAACCTAAGATTATAAAATTACCCTAACACATGCCAAAATTCTATTGGATGACTAAAAGTCGACCCATAGAACCTAAGGGTCGGATTAGATTCATTTTATGGACTTTTGACCATGAAAATAATTTAATTATTATTAAACCCAAAGAAAGTGACAACATGTCACTCTCTTAAATATTATAAGTATAATAATTTTAATTTAGTGATAAACTTCATGAAACTTATAAAATTAATAGTATAAAGAAATATAATAAAATTATCTACAACATGTGAATTTATTTAGAATTTTTAGGGATTAAATAATTATCATTAAATGTGACGCAATAGTGATGTTGAAATTATTTTATTGATTGAAATATCAAGTAAATGGTTTTAAAAATATTAAAATAAATATTATATGAACTATTTAATGTGCTCTAAGAATTTTCTAGATAAATATGACATTTTATTAATCTATTAAATATTTTGGTTCTAACATATCTTCTGTGTGTATTTTATTTAAATTCAAATAAATTAATTGTGTCAAAATTGACACTATTGATATTTTATATTATTAAATTTTTTAAAAATCAAAAAAATATTTTAAAAATTAAAAATTAAAATTTATATGATCTAAAATGTCATAAAAGATCAAATTATGTATAATTAATAACACATAAGTAAGTATTTATAACCATATAAAATTTATAACAATATTACAAGAAATAAAATTAAATAGATTAAATAAGGATAAATCAAAATGATAAGGTTTAAAATAAAATAAAAAAATGTATAAATTTAATTTAATGATGATATTACAACCATATATTATCTAATATCCTAATTTTAGTCACTTTGGAAGTTTTTAAGTGGGGTTTAGGTTTATTATAAATTAATATTTTAGTTGTTTCCAAAAGTGCCCCTCTCCTCCCTTATAAAAGGGCACCTCCTCCCTCTTCTCTTTACACAACTTTGAGCCTTCAAGCTCGACCAACCCCTACCCATTACTCTTATAAACTTCCATAGTAATATTCTTGAGGTTCTGGTCTTCTCAAAAGACCAACTCTAGTCCCTTAAGAGGAAGTTTAAAGGAGGCGCATCGAAGAAGAGGTAATCTCTTCTACCGATTATTTCAAGTTTCTTTCTTCTTAAACTTATTCTTCTTTAGTTGTTTCATTGTAAGGTAATAAAATCAGTATCACTAATATACTTATATGATATTATAAATATTAAACAACCTCATTTCACCTTCTATCCATCCTACAGAAAACGAAATCACCGCGCGTGTGTATGTACGGAATACTGTCTCCACACCGTGGTGTAATTAGTTTTTCCACCACCACCTTACTTGGATGGGTATAATGGTGTAAATAATAACTATATATGGTTATTATAACATCATAATTATTCTGAGATATTATATCATTCACTCCAATTCTATTCAATAATTATGGGAACGGTATCATCGCTCGTGCGTACGTACGGACTATCGTCTCCACGAATGCGATGAGATTCATTTTCCATGACTAACCATTCAAGTATGATTATAAAGTATATATGTAATAAATAATAATGAAATATATTACATAATAATGATACTATATTTATTTACATATATGTTTCATTTACTTAATTCCATTCAATTCAATAAGGAAATGAAAACAGCGTTCATGCGTACGTACGGCCTACCGTCTCCATGAACGGTGTATTTCATTCCATTTATTGATCTATAATATATATTTATATAATGAATATATATTATATATAAATCATGTTTTACATTCTGGAATTAAGTAAATCAGGATATGAGTAATAATATCAAGAACATCAAATTGAAACACGTACGATAAATGAAACGATTTTACCCAAAACGCTGCTTTAACATGGAATTTACAAAAGAACGGGTAATATAAAGTCATAATTGAACCATATATGATATCATAAGAATGAATATGATTATATAATAATTAAATTACATTATTTAAATCATTATACAGGAGGTTCGGATACATACGAATCATATCGGACATAAGGTAAGGGATAATTTTGAAATCTCATTTTTTATCTGACATTGCTTATACGTAAGTATTTACTGTGGTTATATTTTTCATCCATGTCCATAAAAATGTTTTTAATAAAGATTTTAATATTCTTCCATGTATTTTTAAAGTCATTTTTACCCCTATTTGACTTTTACTTTGTGTTATGGAAGGAATCTTTTTTTTTACCATACAAGGTACTATTTGACTTTTCCGGCAAAAGTACGAAAAGAATGTTTTTTTAACCTATATGGAATGAATGGATTTTTACAGTTTCATAATGTCTTATTTTAATGAAGCTTACTCTACAATATTTCATGACTATTTTCAACAAAATCTGTTTCTTTTAAAATTGTGTGGTATTTTTTGAAAAGAAAATGATTTTGAATAAGAAAATATATTTTCCTAAAAAATTCATTTCAAATGTTTTATCAAAATTATTTTCCATCTAAGATAATATAGGGTTATTTTTCTATCCCTATTATTACATAAATTTGATTATGTTATGATGTAATTATTTTTATGAAGTCCTTTTATCTTATATGGATTATGTTGTGATGGCATGATGTTCAAGAATCCTATTTTTATTACATGGGTTATGCTATGATATATGATTTATGATTTTGTGGCACACATAAGAATGGTTTCATTATGAGATGGGTGGGACCTATATCTCTCTCCAATTCATTGGGTAAAGATTTATATATCATGATATAGACATGGCTGGAACGGTAAGTTAATCTGGTTCAGTGATACAGGACTGGAATGAGGAGTGAACTCGATTCAGAAAGGGACTTTGTCCACTAAGATGGTCTTGGCAGCAATACCTTGGCTACTATGCAAATCATATCATGTGCTTAATGGTTTTCCACAATTACATGTTTTATTCCCATGATATTTTATCATTATTGATCTTCCTTTATGATATATTCCTTACGTACTTCCAAGATTTATGTCTTTGCTCAAGATTTTGATGTTTAGATTTTATGTTCAAGTTTTTGCATTCAAATGTTTATAGATTGTTTTACGTGCTCTATGTTTACTCTTACTGAGCATTTGAGCTCACACTTTTTATGTTTTCTTTTTGCCAGGATATATATAAATTGTTTAGGTAAGAAAACAAAAGGGTAAGATATTTATAGGAGATATTGAAGATCTTTCACCATGATTAGAAGATTATGTTCCAAGTTTTCAAAGACACTAAACTATTACGGTCCTTTGGTGTCTGTTTTTGTTATTTATTAAGTATTCCACAAAAGTAATGTAATTTCTATGTACGTCAAGTACAGGTCTCTACATTATTCCATGAGTAAATACTTATGAAACACACATATTTTCACGAGTTATTCTATGATTAAATGATTATAAAATGTGTCACTTTTCCATAGGTTATGATATGATGAAATGTTTATGATACACATTTCATTTCATGGGTTATGATATGTTAATTTTTTTTGATCTTGTGGAACACATAAATATGGTTTTCATTGTGTTATGGGTGGGAACTATATCCCCCTCGAATGAATTGGGTAAATATTTATATATCTCATGCGATAGATATGGATGGAACATGGAGTGAACCTGGTACAGTAACACAATGTTTTAATGGGGATTGAACTGGGTTTAGTAAGATAGGGCTAGAACGAGGAGTGATATTAGTATAGTAAAGGACTTTTCCAATTTTATGGAATTGGTAGTGATACTTGACTACTATGGAAATTATTTTCTATGCTTATTTGTATACCATAATTCCATGTCTTATGCCAATTTTATTCCCTCATGGATCATGTTCTTTGATTTCCTTATGATTCATGTCTTATGAACTATCAATAATTATGAAATGACTCAAGATTGTGATATTTGATATGTGGAGTATGGTTTTTAAATGTTATTCTCATGTTATCATACCCTTATGTTCATGTTATGATTACGTATATCCCTTTTTTACCAATAATTATCATTTTGTATTTCCCTTTCTTATGTTACCTTTATCCAGGTTATAAAGATATTTATTTTGTATGATATGTCTAATAAGGGTTTTAGTTGTGAGGAATTTAGTGGGGGATGACATAGCTCACTCATGGACTAGTGTTTATGTTTCTAATTTTCCAAAGACACTAAACTATTACTTTCCTTAGGTGTGTGTTTGTGTAATGTAATAAATATTCATCAAAATTATGTAATATCTATGTATAATAAGCTCGGGTCACTATAAACATAATCCCATAAATTAGGTATATCCATAAATGAATTTTATAACAAAAATATAACCCAATAATAATTTGAATAGATAGATTATCCTTACCTCTAGTGACCCACTAGGATAGAATAAACCTAAAACAGATCTAAAATATAGGAGAAATCAAAACTTGGAGGAGAAGAGTTAAGAAGGATGGGTGTTTTTTCATGAGACATGGAGGGGGGAATGAGAAAATCTTGTGTAATATATTTATCATTTTAAATAAATTAAAAAAATTATTAAAAAAATCACAACAACTATTACAGTGTAAAAAAATGGGCCATAATGCAATGCCCTATCCTAGGGTCGCCTTATGACTTGACTTAATGGATCACTATGAAACGCCCTCATCTAAAAAAGAACCAAGAAATCACAACCACCCTATTACAGAGTGATCATGGGATTCATATACCAACCCTTGCATTATAGAATGACTAGCCACCTACTCAAGATATTTTACTCTTCTGTAGTCCCTCATCATACCATAATGCCCCATGCTGATGTGTGATCTTCTTTATACAGTATAAATTCATCCTTCATCGGTTCCAACTCTTAAAATACCAACATTCATCCTCAAATAATTAATATAATATCTTAAAACAATAAAAATACACATGGTTTGGAAAAATATTAAACATATATATACCTCAACATATATGGGGTGTTATAAAATGGTATCCTTCTATGTGAAAATTTTTGGAAGGATCAAATAAAAGTTGGATTTTACCAATCCTAGGGGTGATATTGATCTGAAAATATCCATAATACCCATAAAGGAAATATTATTGGGACTACCCACACTAAACTCTCTAGGATATCTCTAAATAATAATAATGGGAAATGTTCATTCCTTTTATATTGGTTTAGTCAAAGATAATCTATATAGACATGCAAACTATTCTATTCTTGGGTGGGCACCAATTCATTAGTTTCATTTTTATAATTATTAGACTAATTTTCTTAGGAGCTACAAGAACTATATTAATTTATCACCCCAACACTTTACCATATTTTTCTTTTATAATAAATTTAATTTTATTTATATAACCTGTAATTCCCACAACACCCGGTTTAAACAAAACTCTATTTAAACATGATTTACATAGTCGATTATATTTTAACACTCTTATAGAATTTATATAGTAAATTTAAATTTTAGATATAAAATAAAATATTTTAACATTTATTAAATTTATTTTATAGTCATAATATAATAACAAACATAATTTTACGTATAAAAACTATATTTTTATAAAGTTAGTTTTACCGCCTTTTAATGGAAACCCCATTTTAAATTTAAATTTTGATACTTTTATAAATTTTATATGAAAAAAAACTTCTTTTTTGAAATAAAAATATAAAAATAATGCTAGGATGAATTTTTTTTATTTTTCTGAAATATTTCATTTTTGATGAATAGTGAAAAATACTGAATTTAAATTCAAAACTACTTTTTTGTATAATTTATTAATAAGGTTAAATTATATTTTCAATTGGTTTTAAAGTAAAATTATATAAATTATATATAAATTAATACAATTTAGTCCATTTTAATCAATTTCACTTTGAAATTGGGTATAAAAACTTAACAATGTTTTAACATTTTTACGTTAAAACCTACATTGTCATCCTGTCTGCGGGTTTAAATTTAAATTATTTTATGTCACTTATATGATTTAAATTTGGAAAAATAGATTAAATATTTTGGAATAATAATAATTTCTAATTTCTAATAATTTCAACTTATTGTTGGACTAAAAATATTTGTGAAAGTGATAAAAATTAATTACAATGATTAAGCGAAAAAATAGCTTAATAATATACTAAACCTTAAACTTAAAGAATAAAATGACATAGAAACTTTTAAAAGTCCATTTCATGGACATATTTAGACCCTATACTCCATTTTATATAACGTTTTTCATTATTTTATCCACTTTTAAAAGGAAAAAAGTGGTTGGAATTCCCTTTTCAAAAATTGACAGCAATGCCACTCCTCCACCACTATAAAAAGGTACTCACCCATCATATTTATTCAAAAATATAATGCCTTTTAGATCACCCAAACTCTACTAAAATAAGTTCCCAACATCCCTACCCTTTTCTTATAATCCTCCTTTTGGTAATAAATCCATTCAAGGAAGCCTTTTGGTGAAAATCAAAAGTCGTTATCCAAAGAAAAGGTAACATCCTTCCCTAAGCTCTTTTGTTTTATTTTCATTCTCCACCCCCTAAAATATTTTTATTCAATGTTTATATAATAAAACCAGTATCATACATATAATTATAATTTTTTATGTTAAGGGTTCACCCTAAACTTACATTCACTTCCATATAATGGATAACAAACCCACCATTTATGTGTATGGTGAACTACCGCCTCACAAAACAATGATTGTTTGTTTTTCCTTTACCACCTATCATGGTAGGAATTATAATGGAAATGATATTTATATTTTATATATATGATATTTAAAATTTATTTATGCTTATATAATTTTTATATAACATATACCCTTATTATTTTCATTTTTTGTAAATACGATAACATCGTTTGTGGACGTGTGGACTAACGCCTCCTCAAAGCGATGTGATTCGTTCACACTAGACATGGAATGTATAATGGATGGTTTTAATAAAAATTAGTTACATATATGACATATATATGATAATTTAATTATAATATACATAAATATCATTTACTTTTCATTCTTTTAATATGGAAAATAAATGAAATTAGTGTTCATGCATAAGTACGGCCTGTCGTCTCCGTGAATGGTATATTTCATTTATTATCTAAAAATATTATGAATTATTCTAAATACATATATATTGGACGTATATGATAATTAAATCATGATTTACATTATTTATATCATGAAATCATGATCTATGTAATAGTAATAACAAATAACAAGTCAAAACTTACTCGAGAAACTAGGCAATTAACACCTGGAATAGTGAAAATAATGAATGGTTGTTAACAAATGGTTAATAATATATCATAATAAGATAATATATGATATTATAAATATTATTATGTTTCTATTACAAGTTTTTAACTTGTTTACAACCCTTATACAGGAGGTTAAATTATTTTCACCCAAAAAAGGAAACACGGGGTAAGGTTTTTCGTCTCAATTTACATTCCATTGAGACGTATTTGTTACTATACACCAATTAAATTTATTATGGTATATATACAACCCCATTATCATTTAATATCATTATTCCCACATAATTAATGGTATTTTATGTTTTACTTTGAATTATCTCACCCAGGGGGTTTAGCTTGAAAATTTTCAAGTGGTAAAAGTTATCTTTGCAATCTTACTTTATTTTGTGATTGTTAAATTTATCCTAAGACAATAACTTTATTGTAATCGTTTTTTAGGGTATATTTCCCTAAATTTTCACATTATTGGTTTTTGGATATTATTATTTCCTAAACTATATTTCATATTTACATACATTTTCACTTTTACAGTTATTTGATTAACTAGGAATTATTGATAAATTTATATCTTATATTCATTACATATATTTGATAAGGAACATTATTTTTTTAATTAAATCAATTATATGATACATGTGGAATGATTTTGACATGAAATAAATAGTTTGGGTCACACTTAATTCAAGTCTTATGGGTTGGGGACTGGTTAATGAAATCCCCGCAATGCATCGATAGTCTCATGAGACGAATCAGTTGGCCAAATCAGAATAATTTAAACTATCTTATCTTGATGGTAAAGGTTTCATGTGACTAGGAAAAATGATGCCCAATAATTAAGAATTAAATTTATTTATAATTAATTTATTATTATTTTTCATGATATTATTGTGTTGACATATCTACGGATTCATTTCACTCTCATTTTATTGATTAAGTGACATGTGTTTCAGTTTCTCACCTTTCCATATTGATTATTCCTTATATAGTTTTTTGAATTGCATGTGTTATCAGTTATTTACCTTTCCATATTGATTTAACCTCATCAATTTATTATTTATTCCTCTTTAATTTACATTAATGGTCATTTTATCTCATGCTTATTTTTTACCTTTCCCCAGGTTATGAATAATAAATATTATAATAAGCTTCCAAGGGTGTTGTTAATTTCTTTTTATTATTTATCATTTTTTATTTTTTATTTACAAATATAATATGGGTATCATGTATGTAATTTGGTTTTCCAAAACTACTAAATTCTTCATTCCCTTAGGATTTGAAGCTTTTATCTATGAAAATGTAATAAATTAGTGCATTGGAATCAAGAATTTTTGGGCTACGTCATTATAATTTGTATCCAAGGAAGTTTAGAAGCAACCATAGAAAGTATATTTAGAAAACATAGATTAGGGGACACAACCCTAAGATAGAAGTTGAGGATAAGTATAGAATAACATCCTATAATTTTGGTATGGTAGAGATTATGTGGGTATTTATAGCAACACATCCATGTCTAGATACTACAAGTGGACATGGTTATGGTACAGATTTACCTATGGGTAATAACTCTAACAAGGTGCATCCTGGTACACGAAAATGGGTCTTATTATGCACCTGGTTTGACACTCCTAGAGGATATACTTAGGATAATTAAAATTTTATTTACAAACCATTATGAAGGATTTAAAATTAATGATATCCCTAAAGAAACCAATTTTTATGATTATAATATTTATGATGAATATATTTATGTTGGGCGTTATACCATATTTGGAATTATACATTATGATTTTATAAGATAATCCAGTATATTCCATTGTTTAGATATGGATCCTGGAAGAATGAATGGTATCAATACTCATGTAAAATGTAGAGATTTACCTATTTAGGAAACCAATATAGCTATTATTGTAACAGAGAAAATTATGGAAATATTATGGAAAATTAATCAGGTTATGGCAAATAACCTTTCCTGAATGGATAAAACTATTCTACAGAGATAATATACTATGTTGTATTTCTTTATGTGATATAATCCAATTTATTTTAGTAGGACTACTAATCCAATTATATATGAACAATGGATTTTGTCTCTAGAGAAGATATTTATAACTCTAGGATATAGTGAAATGGAAAAGGTCACACTTTCAGTCTATTTTCTTAAAGGTTATACTGATCAATTATGGTATCTTATCTAGAATACTATGGAGGAAGAAGAAATAAAACTCATGGAATAGAGGACTTTTAAGGATAAATTCATTGATAAATACTTCCCACATGATCAAAAAATTGAGATGAATAGAAAATTCCTTAATTTAAAGTTAAAAGGAAGAAGAGAGTGTTGAAAATTTTGAATATACATTTACAAGGTTATATTGGTATTCTAAAAATTACATATGCAACATGGAGTACAATATTGACCACTTATTTTAAGGTCTTAAGACAAATATCCAAAGGGAACTAGTTTCACATACCTTTTTATCATATAAAGAGATATTTTTATATTCCATCAAAAAAATAAGTAATGCTCAAGATCCTAAATATTTAATGGAATTAAGGAGAATAAGAGGTCTTATAAACACTATGAAGAAGGTAATGTGACAAAGAAGAATAAGGTAATGAATAAATTCCCACCTTGAGATAACTTTGGGAAAATAACTACAGGAAATACTTGAAGTGACTGTCAATTTGTTATATATGCGGAGAAAAGGGTCATCATATTAAATAATTCAAGGAGGGGAAGGAATATGGGGAACTACTCAAATTAATGCCCCAAGAATCAAGGGAATATCTCACAAAATATTACAAGGGGGGATGGACAATATTATGTGATCACTATAGTTGAGGTGGAAGTACTCATTGATGTGGTGGCATGTACATTAATCCTATATTAAAATTTATCCAATTCCTTTTTTATTATAGATCATTTTACTCATTTATATCTACTAAATTTTCCAAAAGAAATTAAACATTTCCATTTTGATTTAATAAAAAATTATTAGTCAAATATCATAAGCTAAGTATCATTATAACAAAGATTTTTCGGGAAGTCCCCATTAGGACACATAAATTTGATTTATGTTCCAACATTATTATCATACCTATGGTTAAATTTGATGTAATTCTTGTTATGGACTAGATCCCAAAATATGATGAAAAATTTTATTGCAAGAGGAAGGAAATTATGATTTTTTAGGGAGATGTAGAATCCCTCATCTTTAGAGTAGAATCACCCTTGCCTGATTCTTATCAAAATCCACTCATGGTAGATCTACTGAATGAAATTCTTAGGGAAGAGGAGAAAACAACATCTAGTGATGAAGAAGGTAGTCTTAAAATTGAGTATGTTCCTATTTTGTAGGAATACATTGATGTATTTCTTATGGAACTACATGTACATCCCCTAGAGCATGAATTTGAATTTTTCTATTGATTTAATCCTTGATGAAAGTCCAATATCAGAGACTCACTATATAATAGACATTGTGGAAATAGTGGAGTTGAAGAAACAACTATAGTATTTGGGTAATAAGGGATTTATTCACCCTAGGGTTTAAACATGGGAAGCCCCTATCCTATTTGTTAATAAGAAAATGGATCCATGAGGTTATGCATTGATTATAGAGAAATAAATTCCTTTAAAATAAAGAACAGGTATCATATTCCTCTTATTGATAAATTGTTTGATCAACTTCGTAGAGCCCAATATTTTTCAAAGATATATCTTCATTCTGGGTATCACCAATTGTGAGTAAAGAAGGAATAAATTATGAGGATATATTTTTAGACAAGGTATGTATATTAAGAGCTTATGGTAATGTCATTTGGATTGACTAATGCACCCTCTGTTTTTATGGACCAAATTAATAGATTATTCAAGCAATATCTTGATGATTTTTTTGTGGTATTCTTTGATGACATTATGGTGTATTTTAAAATATATGAGGACTATGATAATCACTTGTGTATCATTATTAATAATCTTATAAGGGAAGTGTTATATGGTAAATTTAGTTAGTATGATTTTGGGATCCTAGAAGTCTTTTTCTTAGCTATATTTTCTCTAAGGATGGAATATTAGTTGATCCTGCAAAGAAAAATGCATTCATAGAATGGCCTATACCAACAAACATAACTGTGTAAAATTGTTTCATTGGTCTGGTAGGATACAATCGGTGATTCGTTCAGAATTTTTTTCTAATTGGATAACCTTATAAACCATCTTAAATGCAAAGTGGTTATGTTTTTCTGTACAAAGGAATATAAATAATATTTTTATAAACTAACTATAATATTAGTCAATGATCCAATTTTTACTCTACCATCTGAAATAGATGGGTTTGTAATATATATTGATGCATAAAATAAGGGAATTGGTTGTGTCTTAATGTAAAATTATAAAGTTATTTCATATACATCAAGGCAATTAAACACTCACGAATAGATTTATCCAACCCATGATCTTGAGTTAGCGACAGTAATATTTGATTTGAAAATATAGAGACATTATCTCTATGGTGAAAGATATGAGATATACATGGATCATAAAAGCCTAAAATACATATTGTCACATAAATATATTAACATGAGACAAACAAAATGGATTGATATAATCGAGGATTATGATTTCCCAATACACTACCACCTAGGAAAAGAAAATAAGGTAGCTGATGCATTGAGTAAGAAGGATCATGGAGTGATAACCCAAATGAGGATTGAGAAGGATCTTATGTTCAGGGATCTAGTAAATATAGATATGGTAATTTATAAAGAAGGTTATACATAAATCATTTTTTAAATGATTTCAAAACCATCTTTATTAGAGATGATAAAAAATTCTTAATCTGATGATGAGAACTTTTAAAATAATATTAAAGCTGTGAGGAATGAAAAATTAGGAGACTTTTTTTGTGAAGATGGTGTTTAAAATTTTTTAAAGAGGATATGTGTTCCATCCATAATTGATCTGAAAAGGTAATTGTTTGATTATTCCCATAGCATAAATTTATCTATACACCCTAGAATCACAATGATTTACAGGGACTTAGGGGAACATTTTTAGTGGGATAACATAAAGTGGTAAATTGCTGATTATGTGTCTAGATGTTTGGTTTTTCAATAAGTGAATGTTATGAGGCATAATCCTAAAGTGTTTATACAACCTATTATTATTAAAATATGTAAGTGGGATGAAATTACAATGGAATTTATCATAGGACTACCAAAGACTCCTGGGAGGAATGATGCAATATGGGTTATCATTGATCACCTAACCAAATATGCACATTTCCTTTCTATAAGAGAATATTTACCTCTTGATAACCTCACAATTATCTATATTAATAAATTTTTAATAATTCATGGTGCACCTCTATCAATTGTGTCTAATCAATATCCCCACTTTACATAAAAATTATGGAATATTCTTCAGAAGGATATTGATACCAAGCTTCATTTGAGCACTTCCTACCATCCTTAAACTGATGGAAAGTTTGAGATAACAATTCAAACAATTTAAGACATGTTTAGGTCATTATCACTTGACTTTCAGGGTACTTGGGATCATTACTTACCTTTGGTAGAGTTTTCCTATAATAATAGTTTCCATTCGATTATTCAAATGGCGTCATATGAAACATTATATGGAAAGACACATCATACTTTAACTTGTTGTGATAAACTTGGTGAAAGGAAAATAATAGTACATGAACTTGTTGAAGAGATGATGAAAAAGGTAAAGGTTATCCATAAACATATTAAAGTATCTCAAAGTATGTAAAATAGTTATTCTGAAATCGGAGGAAATATTTAGAGTTCCAAGTGGGAGATCATGTTTTCTTGAAAGTACCTCCATGGATGGGTGTTATTAGGTTTGGTAAGAAAGGGAAATTGTTTCTCAAGTACATCAGACCCTTTGATATTCTTGAAATAGTTTCAGTTGTTTCCCATCATTTGTCAATACCACAAAATATCTCAAAAGTACATGATATGTTCCATATATCTCTGATAAGGAAGTACATGTGTGACCCAACACATGTTCTCGCCTATGATGAAAAAGAATTAGAACCTGGCCTTTCATACAATGAATAGCCCATCTAGATTCTTGATACTAGAGATAAATTATTGACAAATTGGACAACTCTTTTGGTAAAGGTACTCTAGAGAAAACACAAAATGGAAGAAGAAACATGGGAACCAAAGGACTCTGTGAAGGAGAAAATTACACAAATTTTTTAGAAGGTAATACCCTTAAAATTTGGAGGATTAAATTTTTGTA
This sequence comes from Viscum album, assembly GCA_963277665.1. Taxonomy (NCBI): domain Eukaryota; kingdom Viridiplantae; phylum Streptophyta; class Magnoliopsida; order Santalales; family Viscaceae; genus Viscum; species Viscum album. The sequence goes on from OY728123.1 coordinate 666,591,029, forward strand.
GGCTGTAATAATGTAGCACCCCAATGCTTTTCTATATTTTCCTTTTCTAATAAATATAATTTTTTTATATAACTTTCAATGCACACAACACCCTGTTTAAATAAAACATTATTTATTCATGTTTTGCATAGTAGATTAAATTATAACACTCTTAGAAAATTTATAGAGTAAATTTATATGTTATATATCCAATAAAATATTTTTAAATTCATTCAATTTATTTTATATGCATAATATAAGAACAAAACAAATTTTACGTAAAAAAAATTATATTTTTATAAAGGTAGTTTTACCACCATTTAATGGCACACCTATTTTAAATTTGAATTTTGAAAATTTTATAAATTTAATAAAACAAAATAAACATAATTTTTTAAATAGAAACATCAAAATAAGTTTCAGGTGAATTTTTGGTATTTTTCTGAAATATTTTGTTTTTTGATTAATAGTGAAGATAGTGAATTTAAATTCAAAACTTCTTTTTCATCTAATTTATTATTAAGGTTAATTTATATTTTAAATTTTTTTAAAGAAAGATTATATTAATTATATATAAATTAATCTAATTTAGTTCATTGGAATAAATTTTACTTTGAAATTGGGTATAAAAACATAGCAAACTTTTGAACATTTTTACTTTAAACCTCGCTTTGTCTTCCAATCTGGGGATTAAAATTAAATTAATTCTTGTCAATTCTGTGATTTTAATTTGAAAAAAAAAAGATTAAATATTTTTAATCAGTATAATTTATTATTTATAATAATTTAAACTTAGTTTTTTTCAAAAAAAATATTAGTGAAAGTGATTAAAATTAATTACACTGATTAAGAGAAATATTAGCCTAGCAAAAGGACTAAACCTTAAACTTAGAAGCCAAAATGACCTAAAAAATTTTACAATATCCATTTTATTGAAATATTACGACTATATACTCCATTTTATATAATTTTTTTCATTATTGTAGATATTTTTCATAGGAAAAACATGGGTGAAATTCCCTTTTCCAAAATTTACAAGAATGTCACTCCTTTATTATAAAAAGGTACTCACCCCTCCCATTTATTCACACCTCTAAATCCCTTATTCTCAACCAAAATATGCTCAAATAATCTCCAAATTCCCTCACCTCATTCTATAATCCTCCCTTTATTCATAAATCCATCCAAGGAATCCTTTTGGTTCAAACTAAAAGGAGTTACACAAAGAAGAGGTAACATCTTTCCTCAAGTTCATTTGTTTTATTTTCATTATCCACCCCCAAAAATATTTTTATTAAATTATTATATAATATCACTTGTATCATAACTATACTGATATTTTTTTATGTTATGATATCTACCTACACTTACACACACTTCCATCTAATGGGTAACGAACCAACCATTTATGTGTACGGTGAACTACCTCCATCTGAAATGATGATTGTTCGTTTTTCCTTTACTAACTCTAATGGTGGGAATTATTATGGAAACACTATTTATATATGATATTTATAATTTATTTATTATTATTTAATTTTTATATAACACATACCTTTAGGATTTCCATTTTGTGTAAATACGATAACATCGTTTGTGGACTTATGGACGACCGCCTCCTCAAAGCGATATGATTCATTCACACTATACATGGAACATATAATGGATGGTTTATATTAAAATATTTAAGATATATGACATATATATGATACTATAATTATAATATACATATATATCATTTATTTTTTATTCTTTTAATACGAAAAAGAAATGAAAGTAGTGTTCATGTGTACGTACAACCTACCATCTCTATGAACAGTGCTTTTCATTTCTTATCTTCTAATATTATGGATTATTATAAATACATATATAATTAATATATATTATAATTACATAATTTTTTACATTATTTATATTATTTAATCGTGATCTAAGTAATAGGAGCAACAAATAACAATTCAAAACTTACTCGAGAAACTAGGCAATTAACACTCGAAATAGTGAAAATAATGAAAGATTGTTAACAAATGGGTAATTAGATATCATAAAAATATAATATATGATATTATAAATATTTTTATGGTTATTTTAAAAAAAATAACATGTTTAAAACCCTTATACATAAGGTTAATGTATGTTCACCCAAATAAGGAAATACAAGGTAAGGGTTTTCCTCTCAATTTACATTCCATTAATACTTATTTGTTACTACACACAAATTCACTTTATTACGGTGTATATAATTTCTATTTGTAATTTAATATCATTATTCATTCATAATTCATGGTATTTTATGTTTTAATTTTAATTATCTCACCTCAATGGGTTTGTATTGAAAATTTCAAAGTGGTAAAAGTTACCTTTGTTATCTTACTTTCTTTTGTAACTGTTTACTTTCTCCTAAGACAATCACATTAGTGTACTAATTTTTAATTGGATATTTCCTTAAATATAAACATTATTGGGTGATGGATATTATAATTTCCTAATCCATATACCATATTTACATATGGTGTTCACTTTGACAGTTATTTGATTAACTAGTAAATTATTGATAAATCTGTATCTTCTATTCAATAATGATATTTGATAAGGAAAATTTATTTTTGAATTAAATATATTATTATATATATGAAGAATTATTTTGAAATTAAATAAATGGGTTGGTAACATTTAGTTTAGACCTTATGAGTTGGGGACTAGTTAATGCAAGCCCCACAATGCATCAATAATCTTATGAGATGAATCAGTTTTCCAAATCAGAATAGTTTAAACTATCTTATATTGACAGTAAAGGTATCATGTGTCTGGGAGACATAAATTCCAATAATTAAGCATTACATTTATTTATATTTCATTTATTATTATTATCCCTAAGATTATTTTGTCGACATATCTATGGATTCATTTCATTCTTATTTTATTGATTAAATGTCATGTGTTTTAGTTTCTTACCTTGACATATTGATTATGCCTTATCTATTTATTTTAATGGAATGTGTTAAAAGTTATTTACCATTCCATGTGTATTCTCTATCATTAATTAATTATTTCTTCTAATTTACTATCCCTTACAGAGCTTTTGGGATCACCCTTATTTTGTTTCCTTTCCCCTGGTTATGAAGAAGAAATATTTCAATAAGATTTCAAGGATTCTCTTCATTTAATTTTTGTACATATCATGTTTTATTTTCTATTTCCCAATGTAATATGGGTATCATGTATGTATTTTGGTTTTCAAAAACTGCTAAATTATTCAGTCTCTTCATATTTAAAGCTTGTATCTTTACCAATGTAATAAAGTAATGCACCAACTCTAGGATTTTTGGGTTTAGGTTGTTAAAATTAAACTATTGGAAATTAAATATAGGATAAATGATTACAAAATTTAATAATTTGTTTATATACTTTTAGTGGAAATAATAAGGTTTTGTTTTAGTCATTACTTTGTCCACCTCATTGGTTAATCCTCATAATTTAATAAAATAAAATGCATACAAATTGATGGTATAATATCAATAATGTTAAAAAGAGAGAGTGAACTAGAAATGATGATAGAAAACTTTTTCTATTATCAAGATATATATATTTTAAATTTTTTGGTAGTGTTTTAGGTTTTAATTTTTAGAGATTTTGTATTTATGAGAGTAAATGAGAAATGGGGTCTATAATATCATATAACTTCTCAATGGTAACATCCCCATGAGAGTCATAATTTATTAGAATTTGAGTATAATCAAAAATGGTCATTTTTCCTCAATGTAAAAGAAAAAATAAATTACCAATCATGAATGACATTTTTACAAACCATTAAAATATAAAACATATGAATCATTGCCTAGAATTTATATCAGTGATGAAAACTCATAAAGCTGATCAGGGGAAATAAGATACATTTTTCTTTAGATAGGGAGTACATCAATAATATTAACTAATATGAATGTTCTTCTTAAATGTTCTTCATGTCATTAAGTATGTCAAATTAGATAATGTCAACACCAAAATCCATAGATAATATATCATCATGTACATTAATTATGGTTTTGGTGGTTTTTAGGAAATAACTCCCCAAGATTAAAGGATCATGTTCATTTAATCTATCATATTTCATTTTTAACATAGAGAAATCACATTAAAAATTAAATTATTTAGCCTCATAAAAACATCCTATAGCATAGGAGTGGGCTATGTAGTACTTTGATTTTCAAGTTGAATGATATTCAGAAGGATTTAGAACCCCAGTCTATAAAGAATATAAAATTTAGTGAGGAATCAAAATTACATAGGAACATAAATTAATCCTAAAATTAGAAAATAAATACTTCCTCATGGTATACGAAACTGAGAATGTTCCATTGTCTTTTAATTTAGTGGGAAGTTATGTTTAGGTCAATGAAAATATATTCCTTCATAATCACAAACTTTCATCCCCATGAATTCCACATTATTTTTTTCACATATCCTTTAATAACATGGAATATTGAGGAATTTTCTCCATGACATCTATTAATGGAATATTAACTCACACCATTTTAAAAAAAAATTCCTTATCAAGATTAGTTTATTTTGATTTTCTTTGTTGGAAAACCATATGGAGAAATCGGAGAGGAATGATTTGGTGGGGGTTTCATCATTGTAAATACTCTTTATTTTTTATGGAATTATATCTAGGTAATAATTTTCATCATTTATATTTTTAGTGATTTTTTGAATAGTAGTATCGTTGGGATGTAAAGACTCTATTGGAAGGTTTATTGACCTTTAAAATTATGTAGAAGTTCCAATGGAGATAATACTTATATTATCATAGACATATCTATCCCATGATTACCATATTTATAAAAAATATTCAATAACTTACATGATCAAAACCATTTAGGTATATAGTTTTATAGGATTAGGAAAAATATTCCATAGTAAAACCCATTATTTTCCCACTAAATGAACATTATTTTCTAAATATTAATTAACAATACACAATAGTACTTAAACATCTCCAACAAAATTCCCCACACATGACACACTTTTAGATACATCATACATAATACTCTTATTCATACATGGGGAATTGAAATATAATAAAGGGTGAGAAAAAATTCAAGGATCCTAAACACAACATAAGAAAATAATACCGAATTAAACATGGATTATAAATCATAAATCATAAATTATTACATATATATTTATGAAAAAAAAATATGACATGAGTAATAAGAGTGTGGAAACCCGAGTCAATAATTAAGATCCAGGAAATCATATAATAGCAATATTTCATAACATATATATGTTTCTTATTAATTTCAAACATACATAAGCATAAAAATTATTTCTTATGTCAAGGTGCACTGTTAAGGACATCATATCATAGTGGATGGAGTCCCATTATGGATTGGGTTTACTCTCTAGTCCCATACATGACATCTCATGAGATATAAATCTTTAACCAATGAATTTTAGGGATATATAATTCTCATACTTCCGATCACATAATGAAAAAATCATATTATTGTGTACCACATGAAAAAAATTTATAATTTCACCATAAAAAATTAACTCATGAGAAAGAAATTATTTTCATGAATATTTCTATAAAACATGATCATAATACATCTAGATAAATAATTTGGATGGTATCAATAGAATATATACCAAATTGTTCGTACAAAATATTTTATATTATTTACATAGATAAAAAATACTTTATAAGTGCATTAGAAAATTTCTTTCAAAATTAAGTAGATATACACTTTAATTATCATAATATTTATTATTTTAAAAAGTAAAACAGGAAGGAAAATAATTAATTTTGGAAGACCATGAATTTTTAGAGAGACATTTTCATAAATAAAATTCTATATAATGTCAAGAAAATTAATTCATGAAAAAAATAATTAAAAAGGATATTTTTTTTCAAAATTTTATAAAGAGAGTCAAAGTCAAAAGAAATGACCCGTGCAGAAAATGGTAAAAAATATTCCTTTAAAAAAATTGTAAATCAGTTAAAATTAAATAAAAAATGAACTTAAGAAATAATTTTAGTATATAAAATTACATTCATAAATAAATTTGAAAAATGTGAACATTAAGGTAAAATATTCTTAGCTATAAGGAAGAAATAAGGTTAGCTCCACTTACAAGAAACCATTTGGTTGAATTGAAAACCAAATGGAAGTGAAATAGTAAGAAGACATGTAAACCCCAATAATAACTAGGGGATAATAAAATATATAGGGTTTAAGATAGAAAGAACATATATTTCCCTATATGGAAACTTATTTACAAACAATCTCGAATTCAATGTGAGATTGGAAAGAAAAATATTATGGTTTTTTCTACTTTTGAATCAAAAACCTTGAAATAGGGAACATGATATGGGTTTTAAACTCCCTTTAATTTCATGAAAAGTATTATAAAATGATTCCCTAGGGTATTATATACACCACACAAAATAAACCAAGTGTTTAATATGGCATATGTCTCAAAGAAATAAAATTTAGATGAGAATCCCAAACCTTTATTCTTAGATTCTAAGAAATTGATTTAACCTTATATATATTTAACACAGTTTTTTTGGCACTTACATTGGGTCATGAATAACGTGTAATTCTTCCTTTTCTTAGAGTTCTTTACATCCTTATATCAGGTGTGGACCCTTCCAGTGTGGTGCCCCACATTCCCATATTCCAAAGGCATGATGCCTCCACCACCATAGTTGATGATGTTGGCTCCTTAATTAGAATGGGATAATGGGATTTAAAATCCTCCTTCCATGTATCCCTCATTATAACTCATTGGATAATCCAGGTATACCTTAAATATTTGATACATGTTCTTGAATCCTATTTCTAGCACCATATTTAAGTGCACACCAATGAATTATGTGTCTTGTCATCATGACAGTACAGCTACCTATGGTTGGTGCTAATAATTATGTTAGGAATGTCTAAGAATCAGTGAACATTAGGTTTGTTGGTAATTTTAAAGAGTCTTTATTTTTCATAGTTGAGTTAATATCATATATGAGACATCTTAGGTGTAAAACCCAATCCACCCTATTTCTGTCATGGGGAAACTTATGTGAGGAGTGTAAGGTATCCAATACTCATTACCTCGAGAATCCTATTCTTTTTTTGTAGAGTGACTCACATTTATTTTGTTTTTCGATGAATATGGAACTCTTCATTCTAGGAAACTTATGCTCATCACATAAGTATTCTTAAGATTCTCACTTAGGGAATCTCATGCTCACCACGTAAGGTAGATATTATGATGCATCAGGTGGGTTCAAAATTTTAATGTCTTTTGGGCATGCTTCCCGATAGCAACATCAATGTTCTTCACACATGGAGTGAAGGGAATAAAGTGGTGGATCACCTTACCTCCTTGGCCGAGCACACCTCCAACATCTACTACATCTCGAATGTGAACCTCTTGAAACCGGAATGTGTGGAACTCATAAAGGGAGATGCCCTTGGGTTACATTACTTCATACCTCCTTAGGCATGTGCCTGTTTTTCCTGGAGTTCTTGTTTATTCTCTCCTTCCCCTATTTTTATAAACAAATAAATGATGATAATGATCATAGGATTAAAGTATTATAGGAATATAATCACTGTTTTAAAGTATTTTTATGATGTTTTCTATGTATTATTTTCATTTATTGGGATGAATATAGGTTATAATCTAATAGTAGAGCTGGATTCCAGTGGAGACATCAAGTTTTAGTGGTAGGAGGTTAAGTGTTTTTCTATGGATAATGATCACACTTCAGGGTCATCAACTCTCAGGGGGAAGATAGTTGGATTTTTTATGGTGTTGGGATTGAACCTTATGGAGGTGTCCAACATACCCTATTAGGATTTTGGGATCAAAACCCCCATATTTTGATAGTGAAGTTTATGGTCATGTGACAGGATTGGTTCATGCAGTTTAATTTCGCACGGTAAGGATGATTATGTCATGAAAGGAGAAATAGAAAGGGATGGTATGGGGATTATGCATAAAATATTCCCAAAATATGTGAAATCATCCCATTATTATCACATGAGGCATCCTATTTTTTTAACATAGGGTAAGGATATAGTTTCAAATCATGTGATGAGAACATTTTCATACAGTTAAACATTGTGTGACAAGGATGTTGGTGTTATGTAGTTTAAATTATTACTACTTGAACGTCATTGGGGCTTACAAATGGAGCTGACCATTCCCTATTTGGGTAGGAAGATAGGAGGATATGTGAATATTATTCACCCTTATCAAAGGTAAAATCAAGTTTTTTCCCTTAATAATTCCACCACTAGGGATTATATGTCCACTGTCTAGGTGCTTTTGGATATAAAAAGGTGTAGAAACTTTCCATTTTAGGTATTAAGTGGGGGTCCTGAGGTTGGGGTGCCTGTGATTAAGAGAAAAATGAAACATGGTTATATTTTTCATGCATGTATAAATTTTTTTGGTCATGATGGGTTTCTAATATAGGTCATACGGATTATAGGGACACAATTAGACCCATCTAAGATAGTCATAATTCCCATGAACACTCAACTTTTACAAAGTTTTGTCTATGTTGACACTCACCAAATGAGAATCTTAAAATTCAAAGGAAGGAATACCTGAATATGAGTATTATTTCCCCCACAAAAAGAAATGGAATGAGGAGGTGGTTGAAGATCATGGATAATTTAAGACAAGAGACTTGTGATTTCATGACCATCATAGGATCATGAAAAGGAATAAGGTGTAGTTGATAGCCTATAATAGTTCTCATGGAGCCCCTCTTGAAAAGTTATTCTTCTCTCACAAAGGTGCTTTAGACATCTGATGGTCATGTGGAAGCAGCCAGATAGGCTCCCCCATGCCACATGGTTTTTCATTGTCGATATCTTGAAAACCCATCCAAAAATACTTTGAAAATGGGAAGAAAATTTCCAAATGGTGGAGTCCTCTAGTGGTCATAAATATTATGAGACACATCCTTGAGGGGAATAGAAATTTTCATTGAAAACATTCAGGTGGACTCATAAGACCCCTAAACTTTTGTAGAATAAAAACAAAAGAAATAAAAGAAGAGGAGGTGGGAGCTACTTGTGGTCATAAAAGATATATGATGCACCACCGATGATTCACAAGACACCGTGAGTCCCTGGTCATATGTCCACCTTGTCTCGCAAAATCTAGTTGGCTTGTTAGCCTCATCCCTCAAAGTGCCTTGGTCCTATCCAGGCAACCTCATTCTCCCCATTTGGCTCCCAAAGGATGAACTAATGGATTTTTTCATGAAATTATTGTGCATATTCACAAGAACTTTATTTTTCTCATAATGAATCACTAAAAAATATAGTAATTTTACTTGAAATTACTAATGAAATCTCATATGACTCCCAACCTTTTAAAAATAGACAAATTAAATATAAAATAAGAGGATGTGGGAGCCTCTCATGGTTATAAAACACATTCAATAAGCTGAGTAAGTCTGCAGCATGGTCTCTTGGGACTCCTTGACAAGCCGCCCAGATCTCGCAAAGACCCTATAAAATCCATCATTATCTTAAGAAATATCCCAAGAAAGTCATCTGAGATCCTGTGAATTCCTTTCAACAGGAACTCTGATCTCATGAAGACCCTTGGACATGTCAATATGACAACATGGAAGTCCTTTGACATGTTTTCATGATCAAAAAATTCCCCATTAATTGGAAATAATCCAATAAATGAAATTTTTATGGGAGGGACTCATGGTCACGGAAAACTGGGCGATGGCCTTAGAGAAATTCATAGTAGAGGCTCGTGAAGATGTGTGCCACCATAACCCTTCACCGGCTCTAGCTTGGAACTACACGAGATACATCATGAAAACCGAAGAACAACTAGGGTGTTGAGGCTTATAAATCCCCCACCCCTGCCTCAAATAAAGTTGTTAGCTTTTTCACATCGATGTGCATCATCACACCCAAGCACCTAATAAATTTCTTGGATCGGTAGATCTCATGACCAGTAAGTCTTTAATCAGGTAATATACCAAAAAATAGTTGGATCGATCATTCACCATGCATAAATCACTTCATTCGATCACCCATAGATCATGTGAAGGGATTCTGGAGGTGAAAACATCCCACGTATCTTCTTGATCCTGAAAGATATAAAATAAATTGACACTGAATAAATCTAAGGTTTTCGCAATATAAAGGATAGAACAAATACTGAGGGTGTAAGACTTAAACCAAAAACATGTTCCCTAACCCTCATGTGCTTTGTGTGAACTATTCACGACCCGTGATAGCATCAGTACATGTTTCACAAATCTCACAATGCCCCCTCGGTATGTTATTTGGGTCATGATAAGTCCTTTGTACATGTCAGAGTAGGCCACATGGTTATCATGGGAATTCTACTTTAGTCTCATGAAATCCCTCTAGACTCGTCACCCAAGCCTTTTGATGTCCTTCAGATACATCTCCTAACTCATATAATAGTTCTCGCTCATATTATGAAAGTCTCGTGGTAGCATCTAGGCATGTCAAATAGCTATCGCGCCACTATTCAGGAAAGTCGTTCGAGACTCATGCTACCCTCCAAACGTGTCAACTAGGACATGAAATACCCTCCAGACATGTCAACCAAGACATGTGACATGCTCTAAGACATGTCGCACTGACTCTCATGACACCCTCTATATGTGTTAGACATCTCTTTTGATGACACCTAGGGAAGATCAGCTAGATCATGAGACACCCTATGGAAAATCCACCCAAGTTATGTGATGGCTTCTATGACAAACATTTTGGGCCTTGTGATGTCCTATGGACACCATGAGATAACCTTTGAACATTAAATATTTGTTATGCAAGGTCCTCTGGACAAGTCAACTGGATCATTTGACTATCTCTGGATATGTCGGGCAGAGACTCTCCTACCACTACTACACAATCCATATTTTTTGTATTTTCTACTTGAAACTTTTAAGGGGTAAGTGTAAACCCTAACAAAAAATACCAAAAACAAACCAATAAGAAAATTACAGCATACAACATTCAAATTTCAAAATTAAACACATTATAGATCCCATACCTCCATTACTGCCTTCCAAAACTCCACAACATTCAAAATTCAAAAAATAAACAGATCCACCACGTGTCACATGCCTTCCTCGATCCACGTATCGACTACCATCATGACTCCACCCTACCAAAGCGGCCTTGAACTGTGAGCACCGCATCAGCCGGTCACTTCGCCACTTTTCGCCATCAATGTTAGTAAACCACCTTTGTTGTCGCCACTGTACATCACCACCGAAGCTGATTATCAGAACACATAGCGCTGATACACCACCATCGTCGGTCGCCCCTCACCGCCAGCACCGATCAACACCTCATTTACAATTCTGACACTGTTGTCATCATCCTCATCTATTCAACACCGTCGTTGTCATCCTCGTCTATTCAACATTTTCTTCATCGACTCCATTGAAAATCGCCACCAGATCCAAACAAACAACCACCAGCGTCTCTGAATGATATCACCGATGAAAAATAAAAAAACCTCCGTAAAGAAAGAATTTAAACAAGAAAGGAACCTAGAAGAAGTCTGGGGAAAAACCCAAAAGGAACCTCAACTACCACAAACCGTATGACCCAAAACCCTGTGTACCCATCGCTCCTACTCCTACCTGGAGAGAAGTGGTGGAACCCTAGGTCAGAGCGGGTTTCGGCAGCTGAGGAAGAAAGACCAACTTGAGCAGCATCTGGAAACCCAACGACCACCAAACCCCAATCCCAAAGTCCCAGAAAAACATCACACTATCCCCAACCCGAAGAGGAACGAAGAAATTTAAGACCAGAGCAGTTTAAGGCGGCGGAGGACGACCAAAACACAAACCTTCGATGGAAGAAACAAGAGAACCACATAAGAAAGTCCATAGCAGCAAGCACCAGAGGGGAGGGGGAGATCAGAGGGGAGAAGCCGAGAGCAAATATCCTACCACTACTACAAAACCCGCATTTATCAGCACTGGTATTTATCAGTGCTAAAAAAATTACTGATAAATTTAACCATTTATCAACACTTTTTTTAGCACTGATAAAGGGAACCATTATCAGTTCTTTATTTTTAGTGATGATAAATATTTATTTCATCATCTCTTTTTTAGCACTGATAAAGTTCCTAATAAATAAAATGATATAATTAAATAAATAAAAACATAGTTTATTAAAAAAAGTATTAAAATATTTATTATTTAAATAATTATTGATAAAAATGAATAAATCGATTATACATTATTAAATATTAAACATTTTATTAATTAGATGATTATGATAATTAATGTTATTAAATTGTATATATTAAATATATAGATATATATTAATGTATATAAATATGATTTATATATTCCAAAATATTTATGCGCATTACATTAGATATTCATTAATAATATTAAAATAATATTTTTTTTAAAAAAATTATAAATAAATATATTTATAAATGTATATTTACTATATTTATACAGTTATATATTTATAATTATAAATAGATAAATATTTTTGTTTACATTATTTATATAATTATAAATAATTAATTATATATATTTAAATAATTATTAAATTTATAATAAATTTACTTAAATAATGAATATACTTACTATATTTATATATATTTATTAAATATATATGTATAATTATATAAATATATATAATGATTTAAATATTATTTTTTAAAAATCTATAATTATAAATAAATAATTATAAAATTATAATAAATATATTTAAAACAAAATATGTTTACTATATTTATATTTATATATATTTATTAAGTATATATAAATATTTACAATTTTTTATTTATAATTATAATTATAAATCATTTATCAGCGCTTTTTTACGCTGATAAATATGATGCTTTATCAGTGCTTTTTTATCACTAATAAAGACCTACCTTTTTCAACGCTAAAAAAGTGCTGATAAAGAGTCCTTTTATCACTACTTATTACTTAAGTGCTAATAAAAGTAGTATTTATCATCACTTATTTATAATCACTGGTAAAAGTGTCCTGATCTATTTAAAAAACCCTAACCCTTTGTGAACCCTTCGTGATATCAAAAGCTTTCCATGGAAGCCACCTGTTATTGGTGCTCCACCTTGATGAATCGAAGCTCAAATCACACCACTCGACTACCTCTAGTTGGTTGAACATCTTGTCCAACATCCGGTGTTTGATTTCAGTTAGTGTTTTTGAAGAGGGTCTTGGATTTTCTTCAACCTAATGAGATAGGCCTTCCTATTTTCTTTGTGTATTTTTGGTTTCATTTTTTTTCTCTTCGATGAAGTCATTATTTGTAGTCCAATGATTGTATACTATTTTTTATTTTAGATTATGAAAAGAATGATTTGATTATGATTGGTTGTTTGATTGACTATGGATGTATAAACCCTCTTTATATATGGAGTTATTGGTTATATCTGACACTAAACCTTGGATTTATTCATTGTTGTTTTACTACTATGTTTTATATGTTCTTACTAAATATTTTTTTCATATATTTATATAAATGTGTAGAAATTTTCATGTATATTATTTTTTATTGACTACTAATTTGAGGCACATTTGTTTTTCCCTAATGAATATATATATATTGATACCTCAGTGGACATGTAGCTTCAGATGCTATTTTTTAGGAACCAAGTTAGTGGAGTGATGTATGTTTCTCTATTGGTTATATGTATAATAGGATCTAGTTCCTCTTAGAATTCACTATGGTCCTTAGTTTTCTTATGGAGAATATTTAAAGGGGCCATCCCCAGTTAATCACATGAGGTTTTATCATAAAAAGACCTCACCTTTTGAATCATTATGGTGCATTTAGTTCATGTTATGTTTGAATATCAGGTTTTTATCTATTTTGATATTTCTTATAGACTATAAGTGAGTTATTATATGTGACATGTATGTGTGTCTATATAGTTATTGAATCATTTATTTCCATAGTTGTTTTTCTAATAGTTATTCCTAAATTGGATAATGATGATTTTGGGTCGGCATGTTCATTGACCCCAAGGGTCATGCTAGAATTTTGTTCAACCTCTGGTACTAATTGTTTCTATATAGGGGGGAACCTCCCATTTATGGTTTTTTACACCCAAAGTTTAAACCATAATTTATTTACTTTGAGGTGTGTTAGGGGTCATATGATGATATGACCTGGTGTTTTTTTGGTAATTCGGGCTAGGTTCATTACACTATCCATCTTTTGATTTACACCTATAAATTTTAGTGATAATATCATTTATTATATGCCTTTATCTCCTTTTAATTATCATATTCTTCGATATGATTCAACATAGTTTATCCATTCATGTCCTTATCCTGTATCCTTAGATCAAAGACATAACTAATAACATGATTCATCATAAATATGATGCATCCCATGTGTTCCTTCTATAGGCATCTTTCTCACCCTCACTCTCTCTACATGGTTAATAATCATGTATAAGGGATTCCAACAAGTTTAAATTCTATTCTTTGTATAATATAATGCGTTAGTGTATATACTACTTCTAGAAGTTTTCATTAGATATGACATTCTCTTTCTATAACTTAGATCATAAGGAAAGTGATATAGTCAAGTAAATTTCCATTATCTACAAAAATCAAATAATAGTTATTAAATTTTAATGATTTCTTGTTGTGATGTTATTAATGATTATATTATATCTCCAAATATTTTTTAAAATCCCAATAGCCCTTATTGTTCGATTTAGAATATATAGGTTCTCATATATTCTAGAATAAATTATTCATATTTTCCTTTATTGAAGTATTAATCCCCTCGAACCAAGATTTATTCCTTTCTTTCCAAATTCACCAAAATGCTACATAAAGAATGAAAGTTCTCTCCCTTTTATCATTAGAGTTATTCCTCAATCCAAGAAACCACTGATCTAGTTGATTAAATGAGAGTTTATTATTCTTGTTTATCATATTTGATTATATTATTACTCCTTAATTGCCTATATTATATTTTCATTTGTTTTGGGTATTTTTGAAGGATTTTATGTGTAGTGATTCTTTTCTTAAATTCAACTACTCATTTTCTTCAACATACTAAAATTCTTTGAAATAATCAAATGTTGAGTGTCCCTTATTAGAATTTTCTATAACTTTCAGTTTTGATAATGAATATATTATGTGTATTTATTTATATATTATATAAAATTGATAATTTATGAACCCACTAGGATGTATATGAACCAAAAATATATGCACTCTAATCATTTAACAAACGAATATTAATATGTATTTAAAGAGTTCATCAAGTTTACAAGAGAGCATGCAGACGACCCTTCTAAAATCTTATGTTCACATTTACATTGTTGTTATTCAATAAATATTAGTCTGGAAGTTTTTTAAGAACATTTTATTCTTCACGGAATAGATCAAATCTATAAATGTTGGACTAAACACAGGGAAAAATGAAAGTGGACATCGATTGAGATGATACTATTGTTTATGAATCATTTGATATGAATACCTTTGTAAAAGATAATGAATATAACATGGAAGAAATGAAAATGGAAATTGAAGAAGACCTTCATGATTTTCCAAAGTTGTTTGAGGAGTTAAATATTTGTTCCAAGAAACCATTGTATACTAGTTGTACTAAATACAAAACATTTTCAGCTATATTGAAGTTATATAATTTGAAAGCTGGCAGGAGATAGAGTGACACCAGCTTTACAAAACTACTTGGTCTTATGAAAGATATTCTACCAGAAGACAATGAACTACCATGATGAACATATAACACTAAATGAATTTTATGTTCAATGGGAATGATCACTAAAAAATACATGCTTGTTCAAATGATTTCATATTGTTTTTAAAGGACCATGAATCGCTTATAAAATAACCTATATGCAGTGCATATTGATACAAGAAAAATGAATCAATTACCTCAAAATTTGTATGGTACTTTCCTATCATTCCATAGTTTAAAAGACTGTATAGATGTCAGGAAACCACAAGAAAATTAACATGGAATGCAGATACAAGAATTAAAAATGGGAACCTATGTGATCTAGTATATTCTCATCAGTGGAAGAAAATTGATTATGAGTTTCTTGAATCTGGAGATAAGACAAGAAACTTTCATCTTGTGTTATCTATAGATAGAATATATCCTCTTGGTGTAAAGAGTAGTACTCAAAGTACATGGCCTGTCATGTTGGTAAATTATAACTTGCCACCATGGTTATGCATGAAGCACAAATACATTATGTTTTCTCTACTTATATCTAGACCCAAGCAACCCAGTAATTATATTGATGTCTATTTGGCTCCATTGATCAAAGATCTTAAATTTATGTGAGATATAAGTGCTACAATGTATGATTCCCATAGAAGTGGAGAATTAACATTTAGGGACATGTTGTATGGAATAATAAATGACTTCCCCTCTTATGGAAATTTATCAGGCTATAGTATTAAAGGGATGTTGGGGTGTCCCATTTGTAAAAAACTAACATACTAAGTTCAGTTGAAACATTCCTTGAATACTTTATTTTTAGGAAAGCATAAAGTTTTACCTCGATGACATAAATACTGATCCTGGATGATAGCATTCGATGGTAATATCGAACAAGGTACAATATTGTCTCTAGTAATGGGTGATCAACTGTACAAAAAAGTAAAAAATATTGACATTGTTTTTGTATAACCATTTTGGAAAAACCTTAAAAACATGTTGGAATAAGAGATTAATTTTATTTGAATTACCCTATTGGAATTGTTTGTATGTCAGACATTTCCTTGATGTCATGTATGAAGAAAAAAATTATTTGATAGTGTTATTGGAACATTACTAAATGTTCCTGAAAAAACAAAAGATGGAATCAATGCTAGGTTGGACTTGATTGTAATGGGGATAAGGAAAGAGTTGGAATTGATGAAGGGTAAAAGGTAGACTTTTCTTCCTCCAGCAGCTTACACTCTATCTAGATAGAAAAATTTTCAATTTTTATTTTTCCTTACTAGTGTACAAGTTCCACAAGAGTATTGATCAAATATCAATAATGTCATGTCAATGACTAATTTGAAGTTACATGGAATAAAATCACATGAATGTTATGTTTTGATGCAAGATTTAATGTCTTCTCCTTTCCATTGCATTTTGCCTCAAAGTGTACAACATATATTAACCAGAATCTACTTATTTTTGAAAGCCATATGTAGTAAAGTTGTAGACCCGATGAAGTTTTCCATCATGAATAAGTATATTGATGTTATATTATATTAATTAGATATGTTCTTCCCACCATTATTCTTTGATATAATGGTCCACCTGATGGTTCACTTGTTCAAAGAGGTTCAACTATGTGGTCATTTCCATTATAGATGGATGTACCCCATTGAATGTTATATGAAGATTTTTAAAGGTTATGTCAAGAATCGAAGTCATCCAAAAGTTTTCATTAAAGAATGATATGTTGTTGAAGAAGTTATTGAATTTTTTACTGATTCCCTATTAGATGTTAAAATAATTGGTCTCCCAAAGTATTGTCACGGTGAACGCATTATGGGAGAAGGGATTTATAGAATAGATTTTGTTACAATTACCTTAACAGAGTGGGAGCAAACACATATTTACATATTACATAATAGTGAAGATGTTTATCCATACATTGAAGCCCATAATGAAATTATTAGAGATTTAAATCCATCATGGGATTAAGGATAGATATCAAATACACATAATCAACAGTTTATAGGATGGTTCAGAGATCAAATTTATAAGGAGTTATCTGAAAATATGAATTAAATTACCTTACAACTTCAATGGATAGATAGAGGACTAAATGAAATTGTTATATCTTACATTGGTTTTATAATCAATGGTTATACGTTCTATACAAAAGAACATGATGAATTCAGTACGATGAAAAATAGTGGTGTTACACTTGTGGTTGAAGTGATGCACATATCTGGTTCTAAGGATAGAAATAAAATTTATGAAAATATTTCATATTTTGGCATTATCGAACAGATATGTGAACTGTATTATACAACATTTCAAGTGTCTATTTACCATTGAAAATGGGTTAACAAAATAAATGGAGTGAAAGTTGGTGAAAATGGATTTGTGAAGGTGAATTTTAGTTTAGAATGAGAAAATAAGATCCATTCATAATGGCATCATAAGAAGTGCAAGTATTTTATATTTCTGATCCGACAAACAAGAAATGGTTGATTGTCCTGCTAGCGACTAAAACAAATGTTGAGTCAGATGAAAATTCAATCGAGGATGACCCTTTCATTAGAACATCACATTCAGTTCATGATGATATCAATATAGAAAATGTCTTGTATTTTTAGAGGGGACTACAAAGAGGGGATTTTGATTCTCGATAGAGGAACCAAATCCTTGAAACCTTTAAAAATAAATAGGGTTCAATGAGAAGGTAAAATTGTTTTTTAATATATTATGTTTTTCCTCATAATATTATATGTTCTATACTACATTAACTTAATCTAAATTAAATGTTTGACTACTCATGTAAACAATTTATTCTTTACATGATGATGTTACCAATCCCTCAGAAGAAAAAACTATAATGAAGGAAACCCTTTGGAAATATGTAAAGGTAATGTTATGATATACTTTGTCTATTTTACCAAAAATTTATATAATGGAACATTGATTTAATTTTCATTATTCCTTATAGAGTTTGTTTATTTTAGAATATTTTTATCCATGTGTTAGGCCTTTGAAAGAAGATCAATGATGTTTTCTCTCCTCAATCACAAAGGTAATATTGATGTTTTCATAATAAAATCATTGTCCATAGAATTGACGTGTTGTTTCATATTTATGTTTAATTTATTTATTTTTAGTATTACTCTCATAATAATTGTTTTCTTATATAGTTGGATTCTTTTTTTTATTTGGGGTGCTCTATCCATATTTCATGCCTTTCTGCACCAAAACTTCCACATACTTATTCTCCCTTAAAACCTTTTCACCCCTACAGTGGTTCATTTATCACTTTCTTTCAAGTTACATCTAATACCTTTGTAAAAAGAGAGAAGAAAGTTCCTCTACTCAATTACAGAGCTAATATTGATGTTTTCATAGTAAAATTATTTTTCCATATAATTAATGTATTATTTCATAATTATGTTTAATATATTTATTTTTAGTTTTACTCATATAATAATTGTTTTATTATACAGGTGGATTATTTTTTTGAGTTGGGGTACTCTATCTATATTTCATGCCTTTATACACTAAAAATTCCACATACTTATTCTCCCTTAAAACCTTTTCACCCCCATAGTGGTTTATTAATCAATTTCTTTCAAGTTACCTTTACTGCCTTTGTAGGAAGAGCAATGATTCCACTTATTCTAAATTATAGAGGTAATCTTGATGTTTTCACAATAAAATCATTATCCATAGAATTAATGTATTATTTCATATTTATGTTTTATTTATTTATTTTTTGTATTACTCACATAATAATTTTTTTCTTATACATGTGGATTCTTCTGTTCGATTAGGGGGTTCTTTATCCATATTTCAGGACTTTCTGCAGTAAAACTTCCACAAACTTCTTCTCCCTCAAAACCTTTCACCCCTACAGTGTTGACATTTATCACTTTCCTTTAAGTTCCCTATACTTCTCAATCACATAGGTAATATTGATATTTTAATAGTAAAATAATTTTCCCTATAATTAATGTAATATTTATTATTTATATTTAATTTATTTCTTTTTAGTATTACTCATAATAGTTATTTTCTTATACAGTTGGATTATTTTTTCGATTTGATGTGGTTTGTTCGAAGCTACTCATGAAGTGTTGGAAGCTCGAAAAAAAAAATCAATTGAAATCATGGTAACATTGATAGTTAGGATTTTTTTGATACTTTGGGATGTGTGGGAATCAACTTCACCTCAATCCGACACACAATGTCACCAGTATGACTCTAAGTATTTCTTTCTATTTAAAATAGACATTAATTTTAGTAAAAAAAGAAAACTTACATACTCAAAACTGAGCTAACATATTTAGACTGTTTTTATACTTTAATAAAATGATCCATCATTCATTTTTTATGTGTAAGAATCAGTTTCACTTCAATATGATACACAATGTGCCTAATATGACTCAATATGTCTGTTATCTATTTAAAAATGATATTTGACTTTAAAAAGTGCCACTCACTGAAAACTTAGAAAACACACTCATATTTTACTGAAAATTTAGGTAATAAATTCATAAATCATTTTTCACATATATTAATTATTCTCATGTCAAACGAATACATGATGTGATCTGTATGAGTCAAATTGTGTGTTTCAAGATAAAAATGACATTTTAGTAAAAAAGATAAGTGATGTACTCAAAAACTAAGAAAACATATTCAGATTTTTTTTGCACTCTATGAAAATGATCCATAATTCATCTATGATATTTATGAATTATCCACACAATAATCTGACATATGGTGTGACCGATATGACTCAAAGTGCGTCTTTTTATTTAAAATTGTCATCAATTTTAGTAAAATGGACAACTATCCTACTCAAAACTGAGAAAACACATTCAAATTATTTTGATACATTACAAAAATGATCCTCACTACCACAAAACTGGGCAAGGCAAGCACCTGCCTTTATCAATGCTAATGGAAAAGCGCTGATAAAGGGTTTGGCCTTTATCTTCACTTTAAATATCCCTTTATCAGCGCTTTTCTTAGCACTTATAAAGGTTACATTTATCAGATCTTATCTTAGCACTGATAATATTTATTGTATACATTAAATAAAAATCACATGTTATAACTAAATATATATATATATATATAATTAAATAATTATAAGATTAATAATAAATATATTTATTAGATTTATAATATTTATTAGATTTATTAATTCATTATATTTATTAGATTTATTAATTCATTATATTTATTAGATTTATTAATTAATTATATTTAATATATATTTATTATATTTTTTATATTTAATGTATTTGTTTTATTTATAAATATATAATATGTTTTAATATATATATATAATTAAAATTATTGAATATATGTTTGTTTTCCAATGAATTGGGTTCAATGAATATATACATGCGTGTATATATATATGTGTGCGTGTGTACATGAATAATGTTCATTTATAGATTATAATTACATATCATGTTGATGTGTTATTGATTTATAATTCATTATGTTACCCATATAATATATATATTATAAAAAATGTACACTTATAATTAAAATTAAATTATATTTAAAAAATAAATATATATTTTATTATATTTTCAATTATATATATATAAATAAACCTTTCAAATAATTTTATAAGTATAAATAGATATATATTTATTTAGAGTTATAATTATTAATAAATATATATATATATATCATAAATATAATTTTAAATAAATATATAATAATATAAAGAAATTATTAAATTTATACATTTATCAGCACTTTTATTAGTGCTGATAAACTACGTCTTTATCAGCGCTACAAAAGCGCTGATAAAGAGTGTCTTTATCAGCGCTAAAATGAAAAGCACTGATAAAGTCACCCTTTATCAGCACTACAAAAGCACTGATAAAGTCCAACCTTTATCAACGCTGAAAAAACGCTGATAAAGTTCCACGCGTGATTTACAAAATCCACCGGGTCCTCCTCCTCCTCCACGCATCCTATAAAGATTTTGTGGAAGCCCTACCCTGCGCCGCTGCCTCCTCTCCGTCGCTGCCTCCTCTCTGCCACAGCCGCCGCTGCCTCCTCTCCGCCACGGCCGCCGCCTCCTTCTCCTCCTCCTCCACCATGGTCGCTGCCTCCTCCTCCTCCTCTGGTGCCTACTTCTCCTCCTCCTCCACCACCACATCTCCTCCTCCTCCTCCTCCTGTGCTGCGACCTCCTCTCGGCCGCTGCTACTCCTCCTCCTCCTCCTCCATAGCGGCCTCCTCCTTCTCCTCCTCCACTAGTGCCTCCTCCTCCTCCTCCTCATCCTCATCCTCCTCCTCCTCCTCCTACTCCATTGCCTCCTCTCCATGGAGGCTCCTCCTGCTCCTCTCCAACGTGGCCTCCTCCTCCTCCTCCTCCACCGGTGCCTCCTCCTCCTCCTCCTCCTCCTCCTCCTCCTCCACCACCTACTCTGCTGCCTTCGCTACCTTCCGCTGCCTCTGCTGCCTCTGTGGCCTTCGCGCTACCTCTGCGCTGCCTCTGCGCTGCCTCTGTGCTGCCTCTGTTGCCTCCGCTATCGACACCTCCTCCTCCTCTTCCACCAGGTCCTCCTCCTTAAGGTGAGTAAAATTGAATTTTCATGAATTAATTATGTTTTAATTTATTGTCAATATTTAGATTAATTATGATTTGGCATGATTCTTGTGTGTGATGCTTGTGTGTGTGACACACGTATATGTGGTTGGTTACTTGTTTGATCTTGATTAGCTCTCCCCACTTAAGGTAGGTCTCACCATCACATCACATAAAAAACAATTTGAGGAGGGAATCTCTATAGACAACTTCTCACAAAACTACTCCAAACCAATACTAAGTGATCCCCATTTCTATATCTTACATCATATTATCATACAAAAAATGATCTAAGGAGGGAATCACAATATCCAACATATATCACAAGTAAAAATGCACCATCAATAGGTAGATCCCATGTAAGACACACACCAATCCCCTTTGACCAATGCCTTCTCACTCAAAGTAGGGTCCTACCAACACCTTATCACTTAAATAAAGGCCATCCATATTGTCTCATGCCACAAAACATATAAATAGTAATCTAAG
The DNA here is from genome assembly GCA_963277665.1 of Viscum album. Classification (NCBI taxonomy): domain Eukaryota; kingdom Viridiplantae; phylum Streptophyta; class Magnoliopsida; order Santalales; family Viscaceae; genus Viscum; species Viscum album. The sequence continues at coordinate 666,613,834 of OY728123.1, forward strand.
GAGGGTATCTAGAGAGCCAACCTCTCGTACTAGCAAAAACACATCATCAATAGGTGGGCCCCATGGATGATCATACTTCAACTAGGTAAAAGTCATATGAAGTCCCAATCTCTTATTTGGTTTGACCATAAATGATAAAAGTCACCATCCATTTATCCTTGCATAATAATCTCCTTAAAACCATCTTGGTTATACATGAAAACTATTCCCAACCTATCAACATTCTAATTCTGCCTATAAGGGAATATACTGGGTTCTACAAACCTAACACATCTCTACTCATTTATATAAACACAAACTCATCTCTACATGGTAATGTCACAACCCACATGCTATACTTGATCTAGGCCTTGATAGTCTAGTCTATATCATCTTCTAATTCCCACATTAAAACTCATTAAAACTAAATAATGACCATCATAAGAAACTCACACTAAGAGCCTTGGATACCCTATGCTAAGTCATCTAGACTATTATCATGACCCTCACTTAGGTACCATATCATGTCTCCCCTTGGAGATCTCTTAATCCAATTATAAGGGGTAAATCCTCTATGTTACACTTCATCAATCCCTATATGGAATATCCTACTCATCACACACACCATGACTCTTATATATCCTTAATAGGGTGTTCCTCATCATACGTGAGATATAAAACTATATGATCCATGTTCTTTAGGACTAAGACTCTAATACCTACTCAAATAGCCTTAGAAAACCTAACTAGGCTATAAAAATCTCATACCAAACCCGATCCTCTCATAAACACAACTAATCCATAGAGACATAATCTCTAGATGATCACAAAATCACAAACATTTAATAGAACCCTCACTCTATCTCTTGGTGGATCAAAAACACCCTATTTATTTACCTTGGTTGCTCTTGATTTCTATACCTTACATTGGAACACATATACTCAGGCATGAATGCACAATCATGCATAAATTGGAACATGGTTTTGTATTATAGGGTCCACCTACCTCAAAAAATGGAGTAACCCCCTCACCAAGATCAATCAACTCATCCTCAACCAAGACTATACATGCCTTATCTAATCGTGTACCAATGATTGAGACCCAATCTCAAGGCACAATTCCCAAATAATTAATTATAGAAACTTATAATTAATTATTCACCTTAATATAATTAGGAATAATCTTTCAAAAACTCATTGGGAAACACAACACAACCTAAACCAAACAAAACATGGTGCGTTCATCATACGAGGACGACCTCTAGCCAATACAAACAAAATCTACATCATCTGAATTGATTTGAAGATGATATAGTGAAATCATCACACAAATCCTAGTTAAAATCATCCCAAATCATAAGGAAATAAAGGATAATAGTAATGGAGGAATTATGAGGGAATAACTCACTAACACACTATAAAAAACTCCCAAGAACCACCCCTCGTCAGGGGGGATCGAAGAGAGGAAGAGAATAGATGAATACCAAGAACCACCCAAGATTTGCTATTAATGAGCACTCCCCCCACCATTTTTGAAGTATCTATTTTTTTATCTAAATTATACTCATATTCCTTCTCCCCTAACCTATATACCCATCCTATGGATTTCAAATAGGATGAATATAAATAAAGAATAGATGAATGGCAATCGGTTGACAAAAGAGTATGAAGAAGGCGTGAAAGAGTTTATCAAGTTTGCAAAAGATCATGCATGTGACCCTTCTCAAATCCTTTGTCTGTGTTTACACTATTGTTATTCAAAACAAATTAGTCCAGAGGAGTTGGAAGAACACTTGATATGTCACAGAATAGATTAGAGTAATACATATTGGAATAAACATGGGGAAACAATGAATGTAGGTAGTGGCTGGGATATTATGAATCATCTGATATGATTACAAACATGAAGAATGAAGATGACTGTATCGAGGATGTGATTACAGATGTGAATGATGATGAATATCTTATTGAGGAAATGACAAGGAACGTCAAAGATGAAATTTTTGATTACCCAAAATTGTTTGAGAAGTTAAAAATTTGTGCGAAGACACCATTGTATACTGGTTTCACTAAATATACAGCATTGTCAGCCGTACTGAAGCTGTATAATTTGAAATCAGACAACGGTTGGAGTGACGCCAGTTTTACGAAACTACTTTATCTCATGAATGACATGCTCTCAGAAGATAATGAGCTCCTGATCCGAACATACAATGCCAAACGAATACTACGCTCGATGGGTATGATCTCTGAAAGATTACACGCCAACCCGAATGAATGTATATTTTTTCTCAAGGACCACAAATCACTTAAATAATGCCCAAAGTGTGGTTCTTCTCGATACAAGAAAGATGAATCCAGTCCTACTAAAGTTGTATGGTACTTTCCAATCATTCCAAGGTTTAGGCTCTTATATGGAAGTGAGGAGACTGCAGGACAATTTACATGTCATGCAGATACAAGAATTAAATATGGGATACCACATCACCTAGTAGACTCTCCTCAGTGGAAGAGAATTGATCATGAGTATCCTGAATTTGGAAATGAGTTGAGAAACTTTCATCTTACGTTATCTACAGATGGAGTGAATCCTTTTGGTATTCAAATCAACAGTCATAGTACATGGCTGGTTATGTTGGTAAATTATAACTTACCACCATGGTTATGCATGAAAAAAAATACATCATGTTATCTATTCTTATATCAGGACCAAAACAAATGGGTAATGATATTGATGTATATTTAGCTCCATTGATCGAAGATTTGAAATTATTGTGGGATTCAGGTGTTACATTGTATGATTCTTAAATAAAGGAATATTTCACTTTGAGAGTCATGTTGTACGGGATGATAAATTACTTCCCTGCTTATGGAAATTTGTCAGGATATAGCATTAAAGGAACTCAAGGGTGTCTCGTTTTTAAACAAGTTACACAATCAATTAGGTTGAAATATTCATCGAAAACTGTGTTTCTAGGACATCGCAGATTTCTACCCCGAAAACATAAGTACCATTCTTGGACAACATCATTCGATGGAAGTTCATAAGAACATACAGCATTGTCTCCACTAACAGGCGATAAATTGTTTGAGAAAGTTAAAAATGTGGACACTACTTTTGGTAAACCGGCTTCGAAAAACCTTACGAAAATCGGTTGGAAAAAGACATCAGTTTCTTTTGAATTACAATACTGGAATTGTATGTATGTCAGACATTTTATTGATGTTATGCATGTAGAAAAAAATGTATTTGATAGTGTCATCGTCATGTTGCTAAATACGTCTGGAAAAACAAAAGATGGAATTAAGGCTAGGTTGGATATGGTTGAGATGGGAATACAAGAAGAGTTGGCACCAGTGAAGGGTGAAAAATGAACATTTATTCTTCCTGCTACTTACACTCTCTCCAGGAAGGAGAGATATCAGTTTTTCAACTTCTTGAATGACATAAAGGTTCTAGAGGGGTATTCGTCAAATATCTGGAACCTCGTGTCAATGAGCGACTTGAAGTTAAAAGTTTTGAAATCACATGACTACCATGTTTTTATGCAAGATCTCATTCTTGTTTCTTTACGTTAAATTTTTCCCAAGGATGTACGCCATACATTAATGAAACAGTGTTTCTTCTTCAAAGCAATATACAGCAAAGTTATAGACCCGACGAAATTGCCAACTATGGAAAGAGAAATTGTTGTCATATTATGTGAATTAGAAATGTTTTTCCTGCCTTCATTTTTTGATATGATGGTTCATTTGATGGTCCACTTGGTGAGATATATTTAACTATGTGGCCCCATACATTACAGATATATGTACCCCATTGAATGGTATATGAAGATTTTGAAAGGGTATGTCAAAAATCGAAGTCGGCCAGAGGGTTGTATTGCAGAGCGATATATTGTTGAGGAAGACATTGAATTCTGTATCAAATACCTGTCTGGTGTGGAAATCATTGGCCTACCAAAATCTCCTCACACTGGGCAGCTTGAGGGTGAAGGAATTTCAGGAAGATAGGTTGTCACAATCAATATTACAGATCGGAAGCAGGCCCACCTTTATGTTTTGCATAACAGTTTCGACATTGACCCATATGTTGAAATCCACAAAGAAATTCTTAGGAATTTGAATCCATCTAGGGATGAAAAATGAATATCAGATACACATAATCAACAGTTTATAGGATGGTTTCAGGATCATATTTTTAAGAAGTCAGATGAAAATCCAGAGTCCATTTCAGAAAGACTTTGATGGCTAGCCGGAGGACCAAGTGTGTATGTATTATCTTACAATTCTTATGTAGTTAATGGTTATACATTTTATACTAATGAACATGATGGAGATAGTACCATTCAGAATAGTGGGGTTACACTTGTGGTTGAAGTGATGCATGTTTCCGGTGCTAAGGACAGAAATCCAATTTATGCGAATATGTCATACTTTGGAATCATCAAACAAATATGGGAGTTGGATTATACGTAATTCCAAGTTCCAATTTTTCAATGCAAGTGGTTTGATAATAGGAGTGCTATTAAAATAGATGAATTGGTATTCATGAAAGTTGATTTCAGTAAGGAAGGGGAGAAAGAAGAACCGTTTATAATGGCATCATAGGCAGTGAAAGTATTTTATGTTCCAGATCCCGCAAACTGAAACTGGTCAATTGTTCTGTTATCGACCAAAATAGTTGAAGGGTCAGATGAAAATTCAACAGAGGATAACCCTTTCATTGGGAATTTGCAATCATTTCACAGTGGTCCCAATGTAGATGAAGTTTTTTATGTCATAGGAGAGCACAATGAAGGGATATGGATAGTCGATAGAGGGTTCAAATACCTTCATCCTTTAAAAAAAGAGAGTTCAATAATCAGGTTATTTTTTATTGTAATATAGATTGTGTTACATTATGTTATTATCCATTTGTTGCTGCTTTTATGTGATCTAAATTAAATGTTAAACCACTTCTGCAGATAATGACTTTTTCACCAGCTAATGCACCCAATCCCGAGACACAACAGGTCTCTCAACCTGTTGCAGTTGGTCCCACTATTGAGGTACAATAGGTCTCTCAACATTTTGCAGCTATTCCCACTGTTGAGGTACAACAGGTTTCTCAACCTGTTGCTGTTGGTCCCAATGCTGATGCTAGCGCTTCGAAGGAACATAATGATGATACAGAAACCGAAGAAATGGTAGGCAATGAAACCCCAGTGGCATAAAAAAACAGGTGTGCCGTAGTTTGATTGTTTTATCCAAAATCCTTAAGGCAGAAGCAAAATGCATCAAATATGAGGTGGTATGGAATAAAAGAGGCTAGCATGTAAACCCCAACCAATCCATGTTTATTAGCTACATTGGAATCATCACTTAGAAACGCGTGCCGATTGATGTAGAGTTGTGGCACCATGTTGTCAGCGGGTTGAAAACATTAATGTGGGAAGATATTACGGTAACATTACGATATCATTTATTTAATTTATTAAAATAAAATAAAATAAAATACTGAAATATTGACTAACTCTTCATCATCTCTTGTAGAGTTCATTTATAGTAGATGTCTCGCACAAAGAATATGTATTAAGACTGGCAGGAAGGGTTCATAGAGGCTTTCGCACCATTTTAACAAAACATCGTCTGAAAGATGAGGAAGGGGAAATAAAGCCTCACCCACCTCCTCTTTATTCACACTTGATATCCTAAGGAGCATGGGATGCATTTTTCAACTGTCGTGCGGAGTATACTTTTCAGGTACATTGTTTTTGGTTACACTTTGTTTAATGTTGCTTGTATTCATCACTTTTATTGATAGTTTTTTATTTATGAAACAGCAACTGAGTGCTGAAATAAAGAACAGGCATCAAAGCCAGTGTACCCCTACCATAAAGCAAGGTTGGGGTATGCTTCAATTGAAAAATAATTGGTACGTATTTTAAAAGTACTGTAATACTTTTATGTGACATAAAAACAACACTGTAACCACGTTTCTCTGTTTATATGCAGATTGATGAATCAAAATACCAAGCCACTTCCATCCCATGCCATTTGCTATGGAAGGAGGCTCATGTTAATAAAGAGGGTAAACTGGTAGATGAAAACACACAAAAAGTGTGGGAAACATGTGTAAGTATGACATAATATAAATTTGTTTTGATTTAAATCACTATTACATAACGATGATTACTTATTTTCCCAAATTTTCTATTTGACATAGTCACAGGAATCAACAACACCCACACCAGATGAGGACATACTTTCAGAAGCCTTAAAACAGCCAGAATAGTATGGCCGCATCAAAGGTGTGGGTTTTGGGGTGACACCCCGGAAGTATTTTCCAAAAAAAACTAGAGGATGAACAAACTAAAGAAATGAAAATGATGAGAGATAGAGTAACTACCCTTGAAGAAATAATCAAAATTCAGGGAGAGTTGATAGCAACTTTGGTGGGGGAGAGGTGAAGAGAACAAACAACTCAAGAACAACCCACGGGATAAGATCCCGCACCACCCCCCAGTAGCTTTGAGGCGAGACATTCCCCTTAAATACATTATTTAACTGATGTAATCAATGTTCTAATATTTGTTTCTGTTAAATGTGAATCACATAGACACTGATACCTTTCTTTTAATGATATTCTACAGGGTGAAAATGACTTTGATTTATATCTGTCAACTCCCACCCATCGCCTTGTAGCGAGGGCTACGGTGTTCAATATGCAGAATGAAACGCTACACTCCAGACCACTTACAACCGGTCATGTCAAAGTGTCAATTAACATAGCTCATGATCCGAGCACCGAGCTACCCATTCCAAATGACGATGACGACATTCATATGGTGGAAAAAGTTGTTGGAACATTCATTGCATGGCTGTCGAATCTTGTAAAAAAACATGTCGCCCAGGAGGTATTCATTTCCAATTCATTTTTCAAGAAGAACCTTTAACATTAAATTCGAAAAGGGCTGAACCAATGAATGTTATTATAGAAGGACAAAATGGAGGATCTAAAATGAAAGAGCAACTCAAAAGGATCAACTAACCGATCAAAACAATCTACTGAGAGCACCTTCACCCCGCCCATTCTATATCCACATTTAATATCATTGAAAACTCATGTGGATATGAAAATGAAAGGAATAAATAGTCAAAAAATTGTTTTTGAAAAAGATATGTATGGAGAGGAAACATTAGATTTCATTAGTGCTGACGATGTAGCTGAAATCATCACATACGACTGGTTAGGCGCCTCAGTTATAAATGTATACATGAGGTATGTTTTCATGATTTGATTTTACAAAAGCTAATATACTATGATATTTATGGATAAATACATTTCATATTTTTCACAGGTGTATATATGAAAAACAATTGAAGGTATTTTCCCATGAATACAAATTTGGACTCAATAGTCCTCACACCATTTCTATAGAACGAGAAGAAATAGATTCTATTTTTCAGGCTGAATTAATGTCAAGCCTGCTCAGAACGTTTCAATGCAGAATTATGACTGACAAACTCTTTTTAATAACAATGTTGCAGGGGTAAAACTCTACATTTTAATCATATAAATTATATTTTCATTTCTATCATTACTTATTCCTTTTTGTGTTTTTAGGCAACATTGGATGCTCATTGTAGTCAATTTGGATACTCCAAAGATTTATTTTCTGGATTCACTGTATAGATATCCAACAAACCGACCACACATGATGGCGATTGTCAATTCGTAATACACTAGATCCAACATTTTAGAACTAAATATCTAGTTATATAATTTATATTATCTTTTAATGAGGATTCTTGTTATGATAGGGCCGTGTATGAATATCGTCTAAAGGCTGGAATGAATCCAGGGCCTAAAGACGACAAGGCACACAAGATCTACAAATAGAGAAGTATCAGGGTATATATAATTATATTTCACTATCCAAATACATATCAAAATAGATTAATTATTTTTCTTGATGTTTTTTCAGTGTCCGAAACAAACAAACGACAAGGACTGTGGTTATTATGTTTGTAAATTTATAAAAGAGATCATATTTCATGAACAAACTAGCATCCCTGAAGAGGTATTTTTGAAAATAATTACTACTTAATTTAAAATAATTATTAATCCTTTATGTATTTATATTTTTTCATTACTACTATGACTATCTCAAAAACTCCTATTCAGAAGATGATATAGATGTGTTTAGAAATGAATGGGCAGCGTACCTGATGGAAGAATGTAAACAAATAGGACAATAAAGGTGAATTCCTAATACTTATTTTATCTTTATATGATCATTGATATCTACCTTTTTTACACTTATTGAGCATCTATGATCAACCTTTTTTATGTTTCATATCCTTAGATTATGAAGAATGGTTTTAGAAATTAATTGATTTTCTAGTAAAGAATAACTTAATGAGAGACTCTTATGAACTACTGACATACGGAATACTAAGAAAATGAATTTTTATTGTTTTGATACTTTAAGAAAACAATCCATGAGTCATTTTTGACGTGTACAAATCAACCACATCTCAATTCGACGCACAATGTGACCGGTATGGCTAAAAGTGTCTGATATCAGTTTCAAATTGACATTAACTTTAGAAAACAACACAAGTAACATACAAAAAACTGAGAAAACGCGTTCGGATTGTTTTTATAATTTAGGAAAACGATCCATGAGTCATTTTTGACGTGTACGAATCGACCGAACCTCAATCTGACACATGGTGTGACCGGTATGGCTAAAAGTGTTTGATATTAGTTTTAAATTGACATTAACTTTAGAAAACAACACTAGTGACATACGGAATACCGAGCAAATGCGTTCGTATTGTTTTTATATTTTAGGACAACAATACATGAGTCATTTTTGACGTGTATGAATTGACCTCACCTTAATCCGATGCATGGTGTGACTGGTATGGCTAAAAGTGTCTGATATCAGTTTCAAATTGACATAAACTTTAGAAAACAACACAAGTAACATACGTCAAACCAAGAAAATGCATTCGGATTGTTTTGATACTTTAGTAAAAAGATCCATGAGTCATTGTTTATGTGTAATAATCGACCACAACTCAATCTGATGCACGGTGTGACCGGTATGGCTAAAAGTGTCTGATATCAGTTTGAAATTGACATAAACTTTAGAAAACAACACTACTGACATACGGTAAACCAAGAAAACGCATTCGGATTGTTTTTATACTTTATTACAACGATCCATGAGTCATTTTTGACATGTACGAATTGACCGCACCTCAATCCGATGCACGGTGTGACCGGTATGGATAAAAGTGTCTGATATCAGTTGTAGATTGACATTAACTTTAGAAAACAACACTACTGACATACAGAATACCGAGAAAACGAATTCAGATTGTTTTTATATTTTAGTAAAATGATCAATGATTCATTTTTGATGTGTATGAATTGATCGCACCTCAATCCGATGCACGGTGTGACCGTTATGGCTAAAAGTGTTTGATATTAGTTTCAAATTGACATTAACTTTAGAAAACAACACTACTGACATACGGAATTCTGAGAAAACTCATTTGTATTGTTTTTATATTTTAGTAAAATGATCCATGAGTCATTTGTGATGTGTACGAATTGACCTCACCTCAATCCGACGCATGGTGTGACCAGTATGGCTAAAAGTGTCTGATATCAGTTTTAAATTGACATTAACTTTATAAAACAACACTACTGGCATACGAAATACTGAGAAAATGAGTTCGGATTATTTTGATATTTTAAGACAACGATCCATGGGTCATTTGTGACATGTATGAATCAACCACACCTCAATCTGATACACGGTGTGACCGGTATGGCTAAAAGTGTATGATATCAGTTTTAAATTGACATTAACTTTATAAAACAACAATACTGACATACGGAATACTGAGAAAATGCATTCGGATTGTTTTGATATTTTAGTAAAATGATCCATGAGTCATTTTTTATGTTTACGAATCGACCACACCTCAATCTGACACACAGTGTGACCGGTATGGCTAAAAGTTTCTAACATTAGTTTTAAATTGACATTAACTTTAGAAAACAACACTACTGACATATGGAATTCCAATAAAACACATTCAGATTGTTTTGATATTTTAGGAAAATGATCCAAGAGTCATTTTTAACGTGTAAGAATCAACTTCATCTCAATCCGACATACGGTGTGACCGGTATGGCTAAAAGTGTCTGATATCAGTTTTAAATTGACATTAACTTTAGAAAACAACACTACTGACATACGGAATACTGAGCAAATTCGTTCAGATTGTTTTGATATTTTAGGACAACGATCCATGAGTCATTTTTGACGTGTATGAATTTACCGAACCTCAATCCGATGCACGGTGTGACCGGTATGGCTAAAAGTGTCTGATATTAGTTTCAAATTGACAAAAAGTTTAGAAAACAACACAAGTAACATATGGAAAACCGATCAAACGCATTTAGATTGTTTTGATACTTCATTAAAACTATACATGAGTCATTTTTTATGTTTAATAATTGACCCCAACTCAATTAGATGCACGGTGTGACCGGTATGGCTAAAAGTGTCTGATATAAGTTTGAAATTGACATAAACTTTAGAAAACAACACTACTAACATACAGAAAACTGAGAAAACGCATTCATATTGTTTTGATATTTTAGGAAAACGATCCATGAGTCATTTTTGACATGTAAGAATCGACCGTACCTCAATCTGATGTATGGTGTGACCAGTATGGCTAAAAGTTTCTGATATCAATTTCAAATTCACATTAACTTTAGAAAACAACAGTACTGACATACGTAATACCAAGAAAATGCATTCATATTGTTTTTATATTTTAGTAAAACAATCCATGAGTCATTTTTGACATGTACGAATTGACCGCACCTCAATCTGACGCACGGTGTGACTGGTATGGCTAAAAGTGTCTGATATCAGTTTCAAATTGACATAAACTTTAGAAAACAACACAAGTAACATACGGAAAACCAAGAAAACACATTCATATTGTTTTTATACTTTAGGAAAATGATCCATGAGTCATTTGTGACGTGTAATAATTGACCGCAACTCAATCCAATGCACGGTGTGACCGGTATGGCTAAAAGTGTCTGATATCAGTTTGAAATTGACATAAACTTTAGAAAACAAAATTACTGACATACGGCAAACCGATAAAATGAGTTCGGATTGTTTTTATATTTTAGAAAAATGATCCATGAGTCATTTTTGACATGTACGAATCGACCACACCTTAATCTGATGCACGGTGTGACCAGTATGTCTAAACCTGTCTGATATCATTTTTAAATTGACATTAACTTTAGAAAACAACACTACTGACATACGGAATACTAAGAAAACACGTTCAGATTGTTTTTATATTTTAGTACAATGATACATGAGTCATTTTTGATGTTTAAGAATTGATCAAACCTCAATAAGATGCACGGTGTGACCGGTATGTCTAAAAGTGTCTGATATCAGTTTCAAATTGACATAATCTTTAGAAAACAACAAAAGTAACATACGAAAAACTGAGCAAATTCATTTGGATTGTTTTGATACTTTAGGACAACGATCCATTAGTCATTTTTGATGTGTAAGAATTGACCTTAACTCAATCCGACGCACGGTGTGACTAGTATGGCTAAAAGTGTCTGATATCAGTTTGAAATTGACATAAACTTTAGAAAACAACACTACTGACATACGGAAAACTGAGAAAATGTGTTCTTATTGTTTTGATACTTTAGGAAAATGATCCATTAGTCATTTTTGACGTGTAAAAATCGACCTCACCTCAATCTGATGCACAGTGTGACTGTTACGGATAAAAGTGTCTGATGTCAGTTTCAAATTGACATTAACTTTAGAAAACAACACAAGTAACATACGGAAAACCAAGAAAACGCATTCAGATTGTTTTGATACTTTATAACAACAATCCATGAGTCATTTTTTTCATTTACGAATCAACCACATCTCAATCCTATGCACGGTGTGACCGGTATGGCTAAAAGTGTCTGATATCAGTTTCAAATTGACATAAACTTTAGAAAACAACACAAGTAACATACGGAAAATCGAGCAAACGCATTCTGATTGTTTTGATAATTTAGGACAACGATCCATGAGTCATTTGTGACGTTTAAAAATCAACCTCACCTCAATATTATGCACGGTGTGACCGGTAAATCTTTTCATTAGATAAATAATCAGTATTTATTAAATGAGATAAATCATCCAAAAATATATTGATTTGACATTATTCCCTTTCATTGTTATTAGAATGAAAACATTTGAGTTTATCATTTTTCATATTTTAGTTTCAAATTTCCATATTAATGTATTCTTTCATATTAATGTTTTAATTTATTTCATTATTGTATTACTAACATAATATTTTTTTTCTTATATACATGATTTTTTTCCATGAGTTCGGATGCTTTTTTCGGCAACAAATACTGTGGATTACAATTCTTAAGAGTGGATCACAGATATCAAAGGATAAAACATTAATGTTTATAACTGTTGTTGGATAATTGTAATTGTAACCATTTAAAACATTGTTTGAAATGTATATAGTAGTGTTTTTTTTGTATTCATGATGTTAAGTAAATGTATATAGAATTTTTTGTCAAAATATTGTGTGCGGGTGCTGGTTTGTGCAGGTATGATGGTTTGTGTAGGTGTGCAAGTGTGCAGGTGCTGAATGTGCAGGTTCAGGGGAAGTTGCCTTTATCAACGCTTTTTTGAGCACTGATAAAGGATACATTTAACAGCGCTAAAAGAGCGTTGATAAAGGGCCCTATTATCAGCACTCAAAAAAGCACTGATAAAGGCATCCCTTTAGCAGTGCTAAAAAAGCGCTGTTAATGCTGGCATAGATAAAGGGGGGTCGCCTTTATCAGCTCTCCAAAAAGCGCTGATAAAGGGTAGCCTTTATCAGTGCTTTTTTTAGCGCTGATAAAGGGGACCCCCCTTTATCTACGTTGGCATTAACAACGCTGTTAATGCCGGTTTTTAGCGATGATAAAAGCCTAGGTTATAGTAGTACCTTAAGTCATTTATGGAATTTAGAAATCATCCACACCTAAATCTGATACATAATTCACCTGATATGACTCAAAGTGTCTATTATCAGTTTAAAATCAACATTTTTGATCAAAAAGTGCCACTCGCTGAAAACCGATCAAACATGATCATATTTTTTTCATAATTTAGGAAAATTATTCATAATTCATTTGTGATGTGTAGGAATTTATTTCACATAAAACCAATACACAATGTGAATAAAATGATTTAAAAGTGAATCCTTCCATTTTAAAATGAAATTTTAGTAAATAAAAATTACATACCCAAAACTGAGAAAACACATTCATATTTTTTGATACTTTAGGATAATGATCCACAAGTCATTTGATATGTTTTGGAATTATATAAACCTTAATCAGAGGAATGGTGTGACCGGTATGACTCCAAGTGTATCTTTTTATTTAAAATTGACATCAATTTTAGTAAAATTAACACATTCTATTAATTTTTGTTATATTATTACTAACATAATAATTTTTTCTTATATGGGTATGTTATTTTTCTTGAGAAGGGGTGTTTTTTCAACAATTTCATGAGTTGGGTCAAGATTAAAAGATAAAGAAACATTTATTTTTTTGAATATATGTAATAGTTTGTATTTATGTAATTGTATAAACCAATGTTTGACATGTCTATAATATAGTGTTTTTTTCTTTTGTTTGTGTTGTAAATTTCATTTCATTTAAATATTGTATTGGTACTTTTTTTGATATCTGGTGTGTTTTTGGTGTCGCGGTGTGCTGTTACAGCACATTGCAGTGGTGCTGCAGTGTGCTGTTACAACACCTTGTAGTATGGCCCTTTATTAGTGCGTTTAAAAGTACTGATTAAAGTTATTTTATTAGCACTTTTATAAGTGTGGATAAAGGTATACTTATCATCACTTTTATAAGTGCAGAAAAAATAATATTTATCATTGATTTTATAAGCACTGATAAATGTTTCATTTTACAGTGTTAAATTAAAGTGTTGATAAATGGTTCCTTTATCAAAAATGATAAAATACCAGGGATTTTAACCTCACTCATGTAGTCAATGATTTTATAGTGCTGATAAAGGAAATTTCTAGTGTTTTTAAATGCCAGTTTTGTAGTAGTCTATATATCAAGAAAATAATCAAAACATGACGAGAAAATGATTAGCACGTGGCAGGGAGGAAAGAAGGACATATCAATAAGGTCATACCTATATTTTATAACCTCATTCATACTTGTTCTGTAAACCCTTATTATAGTCATAATATAACATGCCCTAATCATCAAAAGTAACCTTAGAGTATAATCCCTCATCATCAACATAATACAATATGCCTCATTCAGAAAGGGAATCCCTAGATTTGATAACCTCATTAATCCTTGGTGTGTAATCCCTGAATACAAGGGAAACTTCAGAGTGTAATCCCCAATCATAGGAATAATACAATATGACCCAATCAGCAAGTGAATCCCAGGACTTGATAACATTTTCCTTCCTCGGTTTGTAAGCCTCAATCAATAGAGAAACCTTAGTGTGTAAGACCCAATCAAGGGAACTATGGAGACTCTAATTCCTACCGTAACCAGGATACATAGGACACCTCCCAAAGGTTCAATATCTATATTAACGTTTCAAGGATGATCTTAATATATAGGTCCCACATCTATAAGAAATGACTTTGATTAATTATCATCCCTTATTTCTCATAATGATCATGGATAATGTGGGCTTAGGGAGCTGCAATAATCATATCATTTGCATCATAAGCCTCTAAAAAGGCAATAGAAACATCATTATGTATGCCCCAATTAAGTAAACTATGAGTACTCTGATTCCTACCATAACTAGGATACATAGTATTCCTTTTCTAGAGACCTGATCCCATACTCAAATGGGAATTCACCTCAAGTATAAGTCCAATTATTTCAACCACCATCACCCAATCATTCCCATGGGTGGACAACTCTACCTCATCTATCAGCGGTCTGAGAAATCAATCAAACTATGATGAATCTTATTCCTTCCATAATAAGGATACATAGGATGCCTCCCAGAGGCCTGAGCTCTATAATAAATCCTATGATGGATTTCCCAGTGCATAATCCCCACACCCTTATGTAGTGAGACTTATTACTTTTTATCCCTTGTTTCTCACATCGAGCATAGATCACGTGATCTTAGGGAGTTTAAATAGTCATATCATTCAAATCAAGAATATCCACCATCTAAGGAAATTTCATCATGTAATCCTCGATGAGTGGCATGATATATTCACCTCAACCTAAATGCATCTACCTTGGGTCCAGTCCCAAGGGTGTGAATGAACAATGAGAACTCTGATTCTCTCAATAATTTGGATATGTAGGAGGTCTCCCCAGGACTTAGTCTTGAATAGTCAGTGCCTCAGAGCACTCATATATGTCCTATCCATATGAAGTTAAATTTCACAAGTCTAAAAAATGACATATATTTTTATTCCTATAATAATTAGGATACGTAGGACACCTCAAAATGGTTGAATCCCATCCTCAGAATATTAACCGCCACCTTATGTGGCTACAAATACTGAATCTCTTGGTCACCCGACTTTAATATATGGGTATCTTCCATTATTGGAAATGAATGGAGAACCTCATATATATATATGTGAATTCATATATGAGACCCCCATCTTCTGTACAAAGAGATAGAATTAACCTATAATCTTTTCTTCAAGGTAACTATTCTCATATCGAGGTTAGGAATAGATTTGTGAACATATCTTAAGTCTATAAGAAAGTCCTGGAGTAGGAAACAATTCCCCCCAAAAAGGTTTGATGAGCTCGACCACCCATACTCTCAACCAATGTGAGTACCTAAGTACCATCAGGCTTGGAAACCTAGGTGACTACCTACCTTTGGAAAGCAGGTCCGTACCCAGTTACGGATGGGGGGACCATTAGGAGTTTCTGTAGAAAACTAGATAAATGGAGATCCCAATGCGTGTTATTGAAGAAGGACTTAAACCTCCAAATTCAATCAAAACCATCGAGAAGAACCCATCCATGTCGCCTCATTTCTTGAAGAAACAAAAATGGTGAACCTGAAATGAATCTCTATAACAAAAAAATGATTGGGTTATTTTCCATTGAGACATTTCATATGCACATTATACGCAGGAAAAACTGGAAAACCCAATCCGAATCTCTCAAATGATCTATGAAACATGCATCACACCACTTTTTTCAAACCCTGTACAAATAAATAAGTAATACTGGAATAATCCTACAGATGATCCTCTATAACTAGGGTTCTCAAAAAATAATTTCATCCTCATTTTGATAAGTCAAAGTGAGTATAATGGTTTAATAGGGAATAAAAGAAAAATTGTGTTAACCATGCATATCTGATTGAGTATATTATGCCAATGATATTGCAAAAATAGGTAACCTTGTTCTTTTTCTTCTAAACAACTACAGATACTACTCTCAACATCTTGATTCAAGATAATTTATTCATCATCCAGTGATATCTTCAGAAAATCACCTATAGATACAACCCCCACAGGTCACAAAATGATCTTATTTTCTTGAAAGATCCAATATCAGGTGGTGAGCATGATGGTCTACGAGTACCAATGATGTGGTAGAATCCTGACCCTATAAGTTTCCCATGAGGTTCTCCAAGGATAGAAACTAACATGTCTGCACAACCCAAGGAAAGATACTACTAATCCAGTATCCATTTTCATTATAACCAACTGCTTCAGGAGCTTATCCCCAGAGCACGAAAACTTCCAACTTCCATATATGATAAAGGAATACTAGGAATACCAATGTGGATCTTGTCCTATTCAAGTTCTGTTGAGGAAGGAACCTTTCAACCACCATCTCCAAAACCATCCCATTGGTACCCACCATTCACCTACTAAAGGTACCAACCAACACGCTACCACCTCTGATGCCCATGCATGGGAAACAAGGAAGGATCATCAGAGGAGGAAGTCACTAGATATCTAGTAGAGGGATCATATCCCCACTCCAACTGATGAGTCCTACTGGAATAATCTGAAAGGAACTAGCAAGCAGGTTTATATCCCTGCTCAATTGGAATAAGTCTGTGGGCATATTCCCATAGGATACATGGGTGAGGCACATATCCCTACCCCTGTGCATGAATCCCATCGGTATACTACAATGGCACAAGTAGAATATAAGTGGACACATATTCTCGCTTCAATAAAAGACATCTACCAAAGTAAAATAGAGAAAGAAAATTTTAAGACTTATATCCCTGAACGCACTTTTCTAAAATGCCAATATATTTTAGAAAAAAATGAAGAACTCCATCGGCATATTCCAACATTGCTTTAGATAAAGGTACAGGTGTGTAATTCTATCCATACAGCAGAGAAACTCAACACTCTAATCATTACGAACAAGTGGTTTTACCAGAGCATGCACACATTATTTCTCCTATCTAGGAAGATTAATAGTATATTACAATAAAGGATGAGTCATCAAACTAGGATCATACTCCCATTCCAACAGGGGAACACTAGGTGAGAGTAGAAAATGACTTGAGATAGGGGAACATGCCTATCAAAACTTTTGACATCATATTCCAAAGTCCTAGGATTAGGCCCATGTCGCCATTCTGGTCAGGTCTCACCAAATGAGAGGTGAACAAGCCTTAGGACAGGCTCATATTCTAGGCGAAGAAGTCTAGCGTTATACTCCAAAGGCCCAGGATCGGGTATATATTCTAGTTCTTGACAGAGAAGACCAAGTGATAATGGCACAAGCCTTAGGATAGGCACATATTCCTATCAGTGAATCAACATGGCATATCCTAGAAGATTATAGAATTCAGGCGTATATTCTTACTTTCTATAATGAACAACTACACTAACATCATTCTGAGGAAATACATGAGGTGGCTCATATCCCTTCTCCCATTCTGGAGGTCCTTCAATATGCTATGGTAGGGAATATATATTCGGACTAGGCTCACGTTCTTATTCCAACCGGGGCTCAACAGGTGATAGTGGAACATTCCTCGGGGCAAGCTCATATCCCTACCAAGAAAGACCAGTGGTATGTCCCAAAGGCTCAGGATCAGGCTCATATTCTCATCTCAACTGAGGATCACCAAGTGATAATGGCACATGCCTCTGGACATGATCATATTCCTATCAATAATGATACATCTTATTGGAATATTCTAATACACTCTTTGTAATGGTCATATATTCCCACATTTTCAAATGATTATAAGAAGGTTCTAGAAACTGTCATATAGCAGGCTCATATCCCTGGACAATTTCAAAAGGAGAGTCAGTATATTCCAGACATGATCCAGATCGAGGCCCATATTCCCAATCTACTCAATGATAGTGTTATTTATGTTGTTCAGGATACATTATAAACACTACAAGGGTCCATCAACTCTTTCATTGAAGTAGAAGATGATAATTACCATGATAGTCTTCCTCATGGTAGTGTGGATATGGATCAAAGGGAATCTACTCCTGACATCCACCATGGTTAACCTCCCAGTGGTGATATCTCCCATGAATAAGTAAATTACTCCTTTCCCAGACATCTCTATATATATTGGTGTTCAAAACTCTAAAACCTTCATATAGTGAGGTGCTCAAAACATCGGGGTCAACTACATATTGTTCTCCAGCAACTTCTAGTATCACTCCACTCTTGTCAGCTGGAAACCCTCATAAGAATCATCTATGGTCTAACTGGATGGAGGTGTATAATTATGATAATGAGGAATTCGAAATTTACATATAGATATATTTATCCACAAACAACCTCCCCATCATGTTTTAGCCCCTCACCACTTCTGACTATGAGATCTCAGATGAGCTAGAAAAGGATTACACGCCTTATCTACACAAAAATATAAGGGATACTCATCAGAAAAATAAGGATCGACATCTACCATATCCAAGATGTGAGTGTCACCTTTAGACAATCAATATAATCTATTTTCAGCTAGACCCAGCCTCTATCTCCATGGTCTGGGATCCAAATTCAGAAAATCACATTGCAAACCTACAACATGCTTATCTCCATTGCATCATGACCCTTCGGAAGTTGATATCTTAAGCCACATCATGTTTCTATATTCAAGGATGGGGAAAGTATGGAGAATTACACTTTGTTTCACCCATGGAATAACAAAAACCCCTAGATACAGCATCCTTTAATGATATAGACTCTAGATAATTTAGGGTACTGGGTAATTATTGGGCCAGTTGGTCACTATAATAGAATTCCCCACTTCTACGATGCCCAGATATCATGAAAAAAGGGATAGGATAGACAAAATGACTTCAAAGGAGGCCCTTTGAAACAATAAGAATTAATTTCATACACATAGATCAAATTTTATATTACCCAGACAACTTCTCATGAATAATGGTTCTCATCATGCACTACCATCACACCCATCTCCTACTCGAGCATAGTTTCACTGTATCAAAAGGGTCGTTGTAGCAACTGCTATAATAGCCATCCAGGATCAGACCTAGCCCCATGGGATAGGGGAATATCTTACACCACCTCCACCCCTCAGATCATCAATCCCCAAGATAATTCAATAAATATCCTCATAAGCTACAAGAAATCCACAGCTTATTGTGATGGGGAAATTTATATCTCAATCACCATCTATAGGTTCAGAATCCACTGAGAGGGTCCTGGGGAAATTAGTAGTGATTCTAGATCACCCCCATCCCATAATGTTGAGGGAATTTATAACTCAATGTCCATCCCTAGAATCATAAAATCCATGGTTGGAATCATTGGATCCACAACAATAGGATCAGTCAATTCCCATTACAACCCTTAATAACCCCCAGTCCTTAGGGATGGGGGAATTTTCATCATCTCATAACCACAGAGGGAATCATTCTTCTTCAGGTTGGGATATAAAATCATCAGTAAGCATCCCACTTATTCTTTCCATCGTAAGAAAAACCTCTCATATTTTTGGCCCATTCAGAAATCATGACCAGAAACTCCCTAAAGGTTACTACTTATAGGCCAAGATAGGAGGAACATATGATAAAGGCGATCATACCCCACTGGGGTTGAAAGATGAAATATACCAACATGGCCAAGGACTTAAATAATAAACTTGATGAAGTTATTTTAGAATTATCATGTTGTGTCAAAATTAATGGCACCACCACCATTTCCCAGTATGATTCTATAAATTTCGTCACTGTCAGTATGGAAGACATTGTAGATAAAGACACAGATACAGAGGGTCGCAACATGGAAAATATACCTCTATAGGAGGGTTATCTGGATGCACCAACCAAGGATTTACACACTTGGAACTAGATAAGGCTCCAAAATATGCCACCTACAAATAATGAGTTTCTACCTCCTCAGTGGAAGACTTATAAAGAAAAAGGGAAAGGTACGGCTACATCCAAATCACCACCCAGAATAGTTGAGGTTCCTATCATGAATTAATAGTTGTCACAATATGATAATTAAATATGAACTCTCTGATAACTCAATGAGGAGCTACTAATGAGAAATATCGCTAGTGGGTATCATCTTTAGGATAAGGCAAATATCCATCCTCCTGTAAGATCTGATCCTCTAGCAAGAGTGGCATCTAAGCATCAAACTGGCTTTGGATCTAAGAATCCAGTCTATATAGATGAGGAATTCGAAAATGATTGTGAATTCCCTTTATTGTGACGATAGCCTTTCCCTCTTCAGGGAAATCATTCAGTCTTGGGACAAATCAAAAATCCATGGGAGACAAAGTTGGGGCCACTTCATCAACCCTCACTTTCTCCCGGTGGATGGGAGATGGATCATAAAGTAGTTCCCTTGGATTTTATTAACATCATCGAGTCCCTGGATACTTGAATGAAAGCCATGGAAGGGAAACGCATGCCTGTGAAACCTGAGAAGAGGCTATATCCCAAATGGTTGGATGATACTCCACCTCCACCCAACTTCGTAAATCCTACCTTCTCTAACTTTGATGGTGTAGGTGACCTCAAACAACATATCACACACTTTATATCATGTTGTGGGCCGATGATGGAGCCTCAAGAGAAATAGGAGGCAATAAAGCTGAGGCATTTCATATATACCCTGATAGTGCCAGCCTTTTTTTGGTACAGAAGTCTACCAACAGGATCTATTACAGGGTGGGAAGACCTTCGTTGTTGGTTCCTTTATCAGTTCAACTCCACAATGAGGAAAATGAAAATTTCCAACCTAAGAAACTGTTAGAAATGCGAAAATTAGAGGGTTTATAACTTCATAGAAAAGTGGAAAGGTTTAACCTACTCACTCAACATCCCTCTCTCACAAGATAAAATGCTAGTATTCTATATTGAAAATCTCAAGGATGAGTTTCCTACACCTCTAATTCTGATTAAGTATCCATGTAGATTCTGTGAGTTCATAGAATGGCCTAATGTTTTGAATAATCAATTCAATTAACCCAATATAAATCTAGACTCATGTCCTCAGAACAGTGGAAAAGGTAGGGAAAAGTAGAAGCTGAAACTATCACTCTCAAGCCATCAGCAGTGCATGTCCAAGCACATAGGTAGGCTCTAAACTGTCTAGTACCTCCTGTCTAATGGTGACAACCACAAAATCACCCTTGTCCAGAAGCACTGAGAAATCAAGGTCACCCGGGATTTGAGTAATGGATGAATAAGGTGTACTAATTATAGAAATAATAATACCTTTATTATTTCATATCATCCATGGAAAATAACATGCTCAATCTTTCACAGCCTATGAAGCCTAATGAGGTCAGCCTCACCAATTGTTCTAACTATTTCCCTTACCATAGAAGGCTCGGTCATAATATCTAGGACTATTTCATCTTCAAGGACGTACTTCAAGGAATGATTGATTCTAAATAGGTGGCATTTGAAAACTTCCCATAGTAGGTGGCATGCATAACCATTGTCTGGTTAGAAGAATAATATAGTTGACAGAATGTTTTTTCCAGGTGATCACGAATGTTTAAAAACTGGATGACTTGAAAAATGGTTGATCAAGATCATATCACCCTAAGAGTACAGGTGTGTAGGCCTGAAATATCTCCAACACCTAAAGAGGAAGAATCAAATATTCCTCCCAAATATGGGAATGAACACCGGAAGTAGGAAGAAACATAAGAGGAAGAATCATATTCTGCTCTAATGCAAGCTCTGACTCTTGCAGATTTCTTCCCTATGACATCAAAAGCATGGGAACCACTCTAAAAAATGAGATCTTCATTGTATGAAGATATAATATTTGGTTCTATCAATGTGATACACTTGGAATACCACTTATTAGATGATGAACATGCCTCATAATATGAGTCCTTGCATATAAATGGGGAATGGGAGGCTACATGCACAGGAACCAAGGATACAAGGGATATCAGGGGCATAGTTGAAACCAATATTTTAGTCAAGTCCCTACAGAGGAAAAATATTTTGCCAATACATATGGTAAGATACCCCCAACGAACCCATAAAAGGAACATATGTATCTTAGAACCCTCTAGTAGTTTTCCACACCCAATTTTATTGCATGACCTCTTAGCGAGGGTTAGATTATTCGATCAACCCAAAAAATGGGGAAGGCCAGTGTTACCATCACCACTAGAAAAATATACTCCCAAAACCTCTTCACAAGAACTTGGAATGTCCACCTCAAATACCTCTGTTCCTAATTCTCATGTCCAAGAGCAACCCCACGTTGGGAAGCATCGACCTCTGGCTCAAAAGTATGAAATTATGAAATAGATAGAAATATCCCCATCAAATATATCGATCCTAGATTCACTTCATATTTCAAAGGAACTCTGGGAGGCACTTGTTGAATCCCTCCAGATCTTATAGGATTTTGAGACAGAATTCGTTGTATCTGAGGTTTATCAAGTGGAGACCATGCCATCAGAATTCCATGTCACCATCTCATTCACTAAACATGATCAGGAAGAGGCATTACAAGGTCACATTAGGCCCCTATATGTCTCAAGAATACTCAATAATGTCAACTTACAATGTTCTATAATTAATAATGGTTCTGAGATCAATCTTATCCCATATTAAACCCTCGACGTTTGTGATCTGACGAAGGGGAACTATCTCCCACAAAACTGGCCATTAAAGGGTATGATAACCATGAGAAAAGACCCCTAGGGATGATCAAAATCAAAGCCCAATTTGGGTAGCTCACATCATATGCTGAGTTTATGATAATCCTGCAAGACACCACATATAATGTCCTACTTGGAAGGCCCTATCTCCATAGACACTTGGTAGTACCTTCAATATTCCATTAGTTTCTGAAGTACCCCATCGATGGAAAAGTATGCATATGAAATTATGATAATTTCCCCTTAATGACTTAAGGAGAAACATATTCTGAATCATGTTTATATAATAATGGATGAAATCAAACAATGGAGGATTATAATATATAGGTTTTGGCCCCTAATGGCTTTCGAACCACCCCTGCAAATCTATGGAGTGTTCTCGATAGCGACTATGTGCTCCCCATAAATCCGATCGAGGTAATAGATCTAGTCCCAATGGTCCAATCCCCTTCTATATCTAGTGATAGTGTAAAAAGAAACCAGCCTATACATATCTCTACAACAAATTAGAGAGTAGGGGATGATATGTCTCTTCTCATGGACTCTCTCACCTTGATAGTGATAGAGATGCCCCAAGATTTCTAACTTCACCTAGATATCTTTCCATAGATTCAGAGATGGAAGAATATGAATATTACCTCAAAAAATCTCCTCCCACATTCAAGGAAGGTGTCTCCACCACCATAGATGAGATCCAAAAGATAAATCTTGGAAGAGAAGAAGACCCGTAGCCTACTATGATTAGTTCCACCATGACCCTCGAAAATAAATAGATGTATATCTCATTTTTTAAGTATCATCAATATGTGTTTGCTTGGAACTATAAAAAATTCCCATACTGAATCCAAATGTGACTATGCACCATCTTGAACTACCCAATGAGAATTGAGGCTTCAATAAGGCATCTAGGAGGATGAACCCCTCTCATGTCACCAATATAGAGGTGGAAGTTGACAGATTTATCAAGGAAAACTTTTTTGAGAAGTGAAATACCCAATATGTCTTATTAACATCATCCATGTCATGAAAAAGAATGGGATGATTAGGGTTTGTATTGATTTTAGAAACCTTAATCAGTATTAACCAAAGGATGATTTCCCATTTTCGATCACATAACTCTTGATTGATGAAACGGATAGCTTCTAAGACCTTTCCTTCTTATATGGGTATTCAAGGTACAATCAAATCAAGATGGCCCCTGAAGATGAGGAATCCAGTACCTTCAAGGAACCTCAGGAGATATTCTTCTATCAAGTCATGCCCTTTCGATTAAAGAATGATGGAACTACATATCAGTGCACTATGAATTTCATCTTTAAACCATTCCTAGGAAGGATATCTGAGTGTTATGTCGATGACTTGGTTGTTAAATCCCAATAGTGATGTGATCACTTCATAGACCTTTAAGAAATCTTCAACAAGATGTGATTGCACATTATGAAGATGAATCTCCTGAAATTAAATTTCGTATTAACATAAGGGATGTTCCTTGTATTTGTGGTATTCCACCACAGCATTGAGGTTGACCCTAAAAGTACTAGTTCTATTTTATCAATTTCACCCTCCCCCCCTCAATCTCAAAGAACTAAGGGGGCTCCAAGGGGAACCTTGCCTACATTCAGATATTCATATCCAACATGTCTGGTAAAGATCTCCCCTTCACCAAGATAATAAAGAAGGTGATTTTTAATCAATGGGATGATGAATATCAATAATACTTCAAAAGTCTCAAGTAGTACTTACTACACACACCATTTTTGATGTCTCTGGTGGAAGGTAGGACACTCATATCATATTTTTCCACTGTGGAGCACTCACTGGGTGCCCTCATCGCATAGAAAAATGACATGAGGAGTGAGAATAATCTCTACTACCTAATCTAAATGATGATAGGTACTAAGAGTAGATATTCCAATGTTAAGAAGATCTTCATTGCACTCATACTCATAGTAAAAAAGTTGAGGCATTACTTGAAGCACCAAAAATTTCATCTTGTCTCTTATATTGATCCACTCAAGTATATCCTTTTCCACCCTATTCTGAATGGAAACTTGGCCCGATGGGTGGTCATTCTACAGAAATATGACATTCAGTTCATATCATAGAATTCAGGTAAATGGAAATCCCTAGTTGATTTCCTTACAGCATATCTTGCACCGAAAAATACACAAAAAGACATCAATATTCCAGATGAGGAGGTTTTATATTCCCATGACACTCCCCAAACATGGGAGATTTACGTTGATGGTGCCTCCTGGAGTATAATTAGCATAATGATGGAAAACTCGATGTTGAATTGGGTTGGTCTAGGTGTTGTGTTTGTCTCTCCAAACAAAGCAGTTCTACCATACTCTTTATCACTATCTGAAGGCTGCACAAATAATGAGGTATAATACTAATCCCTCTTCACTAGGTTGGAACTAACACTACATCGGCACACATCCTACCTAAATATCAAATAGGATTAATAATTGGTGATAAAATAAGCCAATGGTGAATATGTCATCAAAAAATAATAAATGACCCCTGTCACTGGCTATATCAAGGGACTGATGTTAGAGTTCCCTTTTGAGCCAACATTGCATCATGTTCCCCGGTCACTATATGTTCATGCTGATGCATTGGATAATACAGCCACCATCCAATCTAACCCTAATCAGGAGGAAGAAATATTCAATATCACACATCAAATAATGTTATCATCAATTATCATATATGATATAGAATAAATCAATCTGGTCAACACCTCCCCATAGTGTGATGAACCAATGAACAACATTGGATTGGTGGATACCATAATCATTTATCATCAAAATGGGATCCTCCCAACAGACCGATCCAGAAGGGAATATATGTGGTTCCATGCAAAAAACTTCACTCTACAAGATTACCAAAATGATCATAAATTCCTCTATAAATGATAATTTTATGGATCCTCCTCAGGTTCATAGTACAAAGATAGATTCCTTCCATAATGGAAGAATTACATGTAGGCTCTTGTGGCACCCAACAATTTGGGACTAAACTCTCCCAAAAAATGAGGAGATTGGGATATTACTGGAAAACCAAGATACAGGACAACATCAAATTCACCAAGAAATGTCATGCATGCCAGATCCATGAAAACTTCAACCATCAACCCTTATAATTGATACATACAGCTAAATATTCCTCGTTGTTTTCAGGTTAAGGAATGGATGTTGTGGGACCATATCCCCCAGCCATATCTAAGCAGTTCAAGTATATCCTTACTACTACCAACTTATTTTCCCAATTTTCTAAGGCAATACATCTCAAAGAATTCGGGATGAATAATATCATAAACTTCATGAAGTCTTGTATCATCACTTGGTTCGGGGTCCCTCTCAAAATATTGATAGACAACAGTACCAACTTCTATTCTACAGAGTTGAAGAGATTTTACCAGTAGTACAATATCAATTCCAATCACTCATATCTCTATCACGTATCTGAAAATGGATAGATAGAGGCCTAAAATAAGACTCTATCTAATATACTTCAAAATATGGTTAATAAGGATAAGAAGTCTTGGATGGAAAAGATCCTTCATGATTTGTGGTCCTACCATACCACCACACATACTACTACGCAAGAAATTCCATACTCATTGGTGTATGAGAGCAAAGAATTGTTACCCATAGAGGTCCAACTACCTTCTCTTTAAATATCCATCTGTGGGAAAATCTCAGATGATGAACAATTTCAAAAGCAGTTGGACTAATTAAAGCGGCTCAATGAGAGAAGGTTGTTCACGTTGCACAACTTGTAGGTATATAAGAATCAGATCTCATGTGCCTTTAATAATATAGTTCACCTATATTCATTCATCCAAGGAGAACTGGTGTTGTCTCTCAAAACCCCCAATGATACCAAGAAGGAATCCCTTGAAGCTGGAACCTAGATGGGAAATACCTTACATTATACGTAAGGTCTATTATAATGGATTATTCTCATTAGACAACATGGATGGGGATCATGTCACACCACACACCAATGTGATATTTATCAAGAAATACTTTGCATAGATATCATCATATGGGTATCCACATCATTGTAAGCCCCTATATTCATCCTGGCCACATGATGTTAAACTATACAGAGGTTTCTTTACCATAAGACATTTAAACTACATGGAAAATGTCCTCTATTTGTGAAATTAAACTGCTCGGTTCCTCAAGAACTACATAGGGATTGATTCTTTCTATCGTAGGATATATAGTGACACCTGAAACTCCAGTCTTGGGTTCAGCCTAAATCTCCCTCTTTATTTTTCTTTATGTTGAGTTATCCATGTCCTTACCATAAGATGTTAAATAGAACAAGTAATTCCCTCACCTTATAATGATAAACTAAATGAGATTTCAAGAACTACATATAGCTTGATTGTCATTTTCAATGGGATACGTAGGTACTCCTATATCTGGGTCTATCTATCACATGATACATAATTCCCTTGTCATGTCCTGATTTCCTTTGCATGGTGAGAGGAACCCTTGTTATTCCTTGTTTCTCGCATTGAGAATAGATCATGTGATCTTAAGAATTACAGTAAGGGATTCCCCATACAAACAAGATATGAAATCACACAACAGGTCCATCGTGATTCTGAATGAAAGACTATAAAATACATACCATGATTCCTTGACCGCATAATGTTAAACTGAACAGTCAATGTCCTTACTGCATGACATGAAACTACTCAGTTTTTCAAGAACTATGTGTGTATTTATTCTTGTCATCACAAGATATGTAGTGATTCCTGGATCTCTAATCCTAGGCCCAATTAAATGAAATTAACATAAGCAATTACCACCTCTTTGTATGGGCTAAACCAGTTAAGAAAGAGTTTTTCATTCAAGAACTATGTTTGACATGATTCCTTCCCTCATAGGATACATAGTGACACCTAGATTTATAACTCTAAGCCCGATCACAACATATAATTATAAATATTCCCCCCCCCCTTTTCATACAGGTTAGACCTTCACAGGGAAATTTATTAAAAACTATGTGTGGCTTTATTCCTATCATCATAGGATATGTAGTGGTGTTTGAATCTCAAATCCTTCACCAAGATACAACAACCAATAATAAATTCACCCTAACTAGATAGAAACCAAGTCACACAAGATCATTTTTCCTATGAATGATCCAGATCTATGTACAGCTTGATTTTTTAAATGATATATCATGCAATAATTTTTCATATCGGTTCCCACATCCTTATCACATGATGTTAAACTGTATTGGATTACATCCTTATCACATGATGATAAACTACACAGAAGTAAGTCCTTACCATATGACATTAAACTACATCGAAAATTGCCTTAATGAATGACATTAAACTATAAGGAAAATGTTCTTACCATAAGACATTAAACTACACAGAAAACCTCCCATACTAAATTAAAATGAACTATGCAATACATCACCCATTTTTCATACCCTATCAAGGGACCACAAGAGCCTTATCTTATTCAAACAGATTATAGGTTGCTTCCACCATATTTTAAAATCACCTCAATCCATGTATCACAATTCATGTCTTGAGTAAATCAAGTTTCTACAAGGCTTTCATAGACCTTGGAAAAGAAAATAGATCTCACAGTTTGACCATACTATTGATAGAGAAGGGATTAAGACCCACCAACCGGTGACATGTTTTCCTGATATAAATGGCTTTCTAATTATTTTGATCATGATTCCTCCATGGAAGAACCCAACACCTCATCCTGTTTCGATTCATCCCTAGTATTGTTGTACCATATCATCACTCATAACCTGAGAGCCTTGATTTGTGATTTACAACATTTCCATCTCCCACTCAAAATTTTTTTAGAGTTATCTTGACCCTAGGTATCCTAATTGGGCTCTAGTGTAACACCCCTATATTATTTCCATGTGTTTCATGAATTTAAATAGACCACACTTTGGAAAAAGTTGTACGAACTTAATCTCTAGCCTATGATGGTATAGTCACAAGACCTTAAACTACTAATGAAATAGACAAAATATTTTTCAGGTGGAAAACCCAAAAAGGGTGGCCTAGTAAAAATTCAAGTCTTCTCTTTTTAAACTCTTCATCCCAAAATTTTAGGTAAAAAATTAGGGTGTAAATAAATAAGTAATAAATCTCATAGGGTCTACTCTGTAACCCTAGTAAAAGTCAAGTTATGCTCATTGAACCCCCTAGTTCAAGAAAAAGTTAGATTAATGATTTTTCACACCTCCTCTTAATGAGAATATATTCACTAGGTTGTGACACAGCCTTAAGGTTGTTCAAACCCTTTTTGGATATTACACTTTCCATAAATCACACTTCATTCTTTAATGTGATTTGGTTCATCACAAACTATTCATATCCCTTGGAAAGGAAAAGAGATCTCTATACTTGGCTAGGCTATCAATGCAGAAGGGCTCAGACCCACCAACTAGTGACATCTTGACCCAATATAAATGGATTTATAATTGTTGTAAGAATTAAGTCACTATGGTGGAACCCAACACCTCAGTTTATTTTGGGTCATCCCTGATATGATTATCCCATATCATTACTCCTAAGTCAATCACTTTGGACCATGGTTTACAATCTCTACAACAAACTATTCAAGTGGATTCAACACCCTTGATGTTACGTCACCAAATTTTGTACCCTTTCTCAAAGAAGGAATTTAACACTCCATTCCTAAACCTTTGATAGCCCACACCTCATGATTAAAACCACAGGTTATAGGGCTCGAGCTTCACAATCAGGAGATAAATTTCCCTATGGTTCTAGTTCCCTTTCTAGATAGCTTTCTTTTTATACCCAACTTCATTGGTAAAATGCTTGAATCTTATAAAATATTTCATATCCCCTATAAAGGAAAATAGATCTCCTCATTCAAACATGATATTTATGTAAAAGGTATTAGACCCACCAATCAGTGACATCTTAGCTCTATAATAAGGGATTTATAATCCTTTTGAGCCCTGACAGCATCATGGTGTAACCTAACATCTCTAAGTGTTACGGTATATACTCGGTATGTATTCCCCATCCCATATTCACAGACTCAAGATTTTGGGTTATGACTTACATCAACCACATTCAAACTTTATAGGCAGACATAGTATCTCTAGTATTTCACCCTCAAATGATATCACCTCCATAAATCTTCTATAGCCCTTGTAAAAGATCCCCGGCTTCAAGGATCCATTTCTTGAATATGTATGTATGCCTATGGCTCATGCATATGTGCCTATAATCATCAAAAAAATGCTTCACTCTGCAAAAAAGGGATTTATGATCCTTGTGAGCCCCTACAAAACCACAACAAAACCCAACATCTCTGTGTGTTTTGGGTCATTCTTGGTATTTTTTCACTATATCCTACAGTCATTTATCAGGTCCAAGATAAAATTCTATAAACTAATGCAATATAAGGTTTGATCTAAAAGAACTTAAAATAATGTAATATAAGGTCTAAGCAGAAAAGACCTCAAACTAAAGTAATATCAAGTCCAAGCTAAAAGGACTTAAACTAAAGTGATATAATGTATGTGCTAAAAGACCTTAAACTAAAGTGATATAAGGTCCAAGATAAAGGACCTTAAACTAAAGTGATATTAGATCCGAGTTAAAATACCCTAAACTAAAGTGATATAAGGTCCGAGCTAAAAGATCTTAAACTAAAGTAATATCAAGCCTGAGATAAAATACTCTAAACTAAAGCAATAAAAGGTTCAATCTAAAGGACCCTAAACTAAAGAGATTTTAGGTTGGATCTAAAAGACCCTTAACTAAAGAAATATAAGGTATAAGCTAAAATACCCTTAACTAAAGAAATATAAGGTATAAGATAAAAGACCCTAAACTATAGCCTGACGATGATTTGGTCTTAAAAATCTTGTAAGGCTCACTACATGGCCATAGCATAATCAAGATTCTCTAGTTAATCCTATCATATTTGGAAAAATAATAGCACTCTCCCTCTGGGACATGAATCCTACCCAAGAAATCATTCTGAAAATCAAGTGATATCAAGATAGTTGTAACATATTATCAATATAAAATCTTGTGTTGGTGTGCATTCATGAGAATCTATCAAGGGGAATCTATAATAATTTCAACATTCAATTCCTCTCATTCATGTTAATTTGATTTGATGTAAAGTATGGGTATTGTTTCATGAAATATCATATCTTAAGAACATCATTCATGTCATGAATGAATAAAAACTATAAAGTAATGTTGAAAGATTAGAAAATTCATTCATTCATAATGTGAAAAAATTGTAGGAATCACCACATTTGGAGTCTCTCTGAATTCATATCAAAAGGAAAATACACTAAAAGAGTCTAACTATGATAAAAGTTGATTAGCCGCACTAGAAAGGTCAGAAAGGGTTATGTAAGAAGCATTAATCAAATGTTTAAGTGCCTCTCACCCTTCTTCATCATCTTATACTATGGGATGAAGAGTCTCGACCAAATCCATCATCCCCTCAACCCTTTTTCGAGCAGTTTCCAAGGAAGATGATTATTTTGAAAGATCATACCTCAGATGAGCTATGATTTCCTCACATATCCATATTTTCATAGTCAAAGAATCCATCTAGGCCTAAAATTTGGATATCAACTAATAACCCTGCACCAATGCCTCTAATGTCACCCTCTTATACCTAGAAAGAGGATCCTCATCTACAAAATCATTCAAATCTATTTCAATAGTGTCTAGACCTTATTGAGTTAGAACAATTTGTTTCATGATTTCATACATCAGATGTTGGTCAAAAACACTTGTTCCTAAATCATGAAATAACTGATGAAGGATTTCCCCTTAATCACTTAATACTTACAAGGGAGTCTCAGTGATCAAGGCATGAATTTGTTTTCAGATTGGCCTACATTATGCTTGATCCTCTATGACCAACAAAGTAGGCGCAAACAGAGGAGGAATAACTAGTTGAGCCAATAAGTAAATATAATAGGAATCCTCATATTCCCTTATCCCAATAGGTGTATCAACTATAGACTATATTGGAGGATTAATTTACTCAATGGAATCTGTTTCTCCATTATCATATTCATCACTCAAATGAGGTTTCTTTCTTGACATCTCATCTAGATCTTCAATCAATTTCATCATATCCATAGATAAAGGGGTTGATGAGGAAAATTTTTTGTCTACACGATGGACCAACTATTTTATGACACCACATAGATAATATTCTACCCAATCCTAACCATAATATTGGGTAAGGAAGGTGGACACATCAATAGGTGGAAGTATGATCTCAGCCTCAATATCTTCATGTTCTAGAATCTTCCAAAATTTGAGGATGACCCAAGGATTTTGTTCCCCTCGAACTCCATCTATGGGAATAGGGGAGATGCTTTGGGTACAACTAAACTGATGTGTGAATCAATAGGTTATATAAGGTTCTCTTATAATTATCTCTTCCACCCTAGCTTTAAGAACCTCACCCCAAAGAGAGATCATGTATGAGCTTTCATCAAGGGAAATACCACTGTTATCGATAATTGGTCTAACCAGTGCATGGAAATAAGTAAATTTGAATTAGTTAGATTGGATAAATGCATATTTAACCATTATAGGGTCTAGTTACATAGTCCCAACCCCTTATATATTTAACAGTCTGGGGCGGGATGAAGAATTGGGGATCCAAGTGGCACTGTAATATTAATAACAATGAAATTTCTCCCATATACATCCAAAACAATAGAGAGGATCATTGATTTTGTAAGGGTTACTACCTTATTGGATTTGTCCTAGTAGATAATAAAGATTCATGAAGATTGGAAGTTCCAAATTAAGGTTTTGTCCTTCCACAAGTCATGCTACCATCACCAATATGCTAACTCAGCTCCCTAAATGTGTATCCATAGCTGGAAAAAGCCACCCATTAAAAAACAAGCCTATAAATCCTGCCAACCTATGGTTTGGTGAGATATCTAAATTCACCCTGTATCCCCATGAGGTATAATCCCCAGCTTCCAATATATCCAAATATGAGGTAGTACTATCAAAGACTTATTTAGAAGGGAACTGATGAGGGTGTATGGCAGTTGGCCTATCCCCACTGCTGAAGATAAAAATATCAATCCAATCCTTGAAAAAAATGAGAGAAAATGTTGATAGATCCTTCCTCAATTTCTCTTTCATAAAAATAATAATATCCTTCTCTAAAAATGGGGTCATCAAGTGATCATCCCAAACATCTACAGCAGGGAGTAAATCATCAAACATCTCTCTAAGAGGGGGAATCCTTCACAGTTGGTAGATGTCCTATAGGATAATTCCTACTTCACAGTGGGACAGATGGAATGTGTTAGTGATAGGGAATGAATGAATAATCATCTATCGAAGAAGTTCATCCTAGAGATAAATGATTAACTAGGAAATCCACGTGAATTTATAAAGATGAACCCTATATAGTTTATCAGAAAACTCTATGCAACTCTGTCTGACATAAAAAGGCCATGCACATTCATCATAGAAATTTTTACCTAGATGAAGATACCATTTCAATATCCATCTACTACCTGTATTGTTTAGATAAGAATAAAATATAATTGAATAATTCTGATCAATAGGCTGATGGGATAAATCACAGTCATCCGAACCCAAATGATAGTTTTCTACTATATATGACAAGCTCTGGGGTGGAACTACTACCAACTGGCCTTCCTCAACAATTTTCATCTAAACACATGGATAATAACTTGACACCCAATGAGGGGGTAGATTGAAATTTTATAGAGGGATGACAACATCATCCAGTAGTATAAATCCATATATAGGAATTCATAGAGATACAGGATATTCCTGAAGTTTAGATGATAGAAACCTATTTAGAAACTCATTATCGGAATACACCTGATATTGATGGTTGGTTCTATGATCTATGGAAATCATGGCCCTTTTATTGGTTATAGCTGAGGAATATTTATGAGAACCATAAGCCATCTGAAAAAAATTAAGTGGCATATTTCAAATAAAGAGAATATAAAATCTTATCAAAATAAAGACATAATAAACTGACACCATTAGGAACATCACATGAATCAATAAGGTATTCACAAACCCCATAAGGAGCTATCAAATATCCTAACCCTCAAAGGCTTGGTGGGTCACATAATCCCATAGGTCATCATGAAATCATATGAACCCTTGGAGAATCGCAATCATGTTAACTGAGCATGGTCATCTGAATCGTATGATAATCAGCCGATCAAATAATCGATCCAATGGATTCTATGAAACCCCCAAGATAATAGAATTACTCATGTATGAAGTTCAAGAAATTACTGAAGTATGGTTCGTAGTTTTATTGGATAGTAACCTGATTAAGATCAGTCTTATGAAGGAATTATTTAAAAATAGGCTTGGGATGAAGGCTCGGGACGGGGTCTCGCGATCAGGTCTTGCGGAATGGTCTTGTGACAAGGATGCATGATGGAGTCAATGAGAGAGATCTATGGAGGAATGTTAGTTATGGGATAAAGTCTCCCTATACTCCCCTGTATATATAGAATTTCTTTGAATACAAAGCATCACCTAATAGACCAAGCATCACCCCATACACTGATTTATGACAATGCCAAAGACTCAAGAGGGCATTTATTTTCCTCAGAACCAAGCCCTTATCCCCACGAAAATCGCTTCTAAGGAGGTGAATTTGTTGATGTCTACCAAATGTGAATCAATAAATTCAAAAAGGAAGGAATATCTGAATATGGGTATTATTTCCCCCACAAAAAGAAAATGAAGAATGAGGTG
Source organism: Viscum album (assembly GCA_963277665.1). Taxonomy (NCBI): domain Eukaryota; kingdom Viridiplantae; phylum Streptophyta; class Magnoliopsida; order Santalales; family Viscaceae; genus Viscum; species Viscum album. The sequence goes on from OY728123.1 coordinate 666,648,850, forward strand.
GCCGAAGCTCACGAATTGTGTAAGCCTCTAAGATTCTTGTGATCGCGTGACCATAATAGGGTCAAAAGAAGGAACCATGTGTAGAATATAGTCTATAGTAGGTCTCTTAAAGCCCCTCTTGAAAATTAATTCTACTCTCACAAAGGTGCTTCAGAAATCTGATGGTTAGGAGGCAACATCCAGATAGGATCACCCAGGCCATGTGGTTTTTCATCGATGAGCACATGACAACCCATCCTAAAATCCTTTGAAAATGGGAAGAAAATTTTTAAAAGGTGTAGGAATCTAGTAGTCATAAATATCATGAAACACATCATCTATGTGAAGGGAAATTTTCTTTGACAACCCTCAATCAGAATCATGAGACCCGCAAACCTTTATAGAATAAAAACAAAGGAAATAAAAGAAGAGGAGTTGGAAGCTACTCGTGGTCGTAAAAGACATACGACACGCCTCTAGTAATCCAAAATACATCATGATTCCATGGAGATATTCCCAACTCATCTCATGAAAGACCTTTGGATTGTCATCCTCCTTGCATGAAGTGCCTTGGGCATGGCTATGAGACCACATGATCCCCCTTTTGCTCCCTAAGGATGAATGGGTGGATTTTTACATAAAATTATCATGAATCTCTATAGGACCTTTATTGTTCATGTGACGCATCACTAAAAAATATAGTAATTGTCCTTGAAATTACTCATGTAATCTCTCATGACTCCCAACCTTTGAAAAATAGACAAAGGAAATATAAAATGGGAGGAGGTGAGAGCCTCTCACAGTCGTAAAACACTTGAGACACACTAAGGATGTCTGTAGAATGATCTTGTGAGACTCTTTGACAAGATTTCTTAATCTCGTGAAGACCCCGAATAATCCATCCTTATCTCATTAAATGTCCCGAAAAAGTTATTTGAGATCATGCGAACACCTTTAAACAAGTTCCCTGATCTCATAAAGGCCCTTGGACATGTCAGAATAATAATAAGGAAGTCCTTAAACATGTATGAATGATCAAAAAAGTCCCCATTAATTGGAAATAATCCAATAAAGGAAACGTTGATGGGAGGGACTTTTGGTTGCTGAAAATAATTCAATTCCCTTAGAGCAATCCACGATAGAGGATCATGAAGTCGCATGGTGCCAAAACCCTTTTTCATCTCCATCATAAATCCACGTGAGATATGTCATGAAAATTAGTGAACAATCGGTTGGAGAGGCCTAAAGATCTCCCACCCCAGCCTCAATGAATAGGGTTAGATTTTTCACATCCATGTGCATCAGCACACCCAAGCACCAGAGTATATTTCTTAGAGTAGCTAATATCACGATCGGAAAGTATTATATAATGTAATATATTGATGAATAGCTGGAGTGATCATGATCCATTCATAAATCACTTTGTGAGATCACCCATAGATCATGTGAAGAACTTTTGGTGGGACATGCAAAGATCATCCCTCATATCTTCTAGATCCTATGATACTTAAAATAAATTGACATTGAATAAATATAAGGTATTCATAATATAAAGGCTAGAAAAAGACTAAGAGTGGAATAATTAAACCAAAAAAATGTTCACTGACCCTCATGAGCTTCGTGTGAACCATCAAAAACATGCGATAACACCAGTATATTTTTCCCAGATCTCATGATGATCCTTTAGTATGCTATTTAGGTCATCAAAAGTCCTCTGGACATGTCAGAGCAGGCCACGTGGTTCTCCTAGTCATTCCACTTTAGTCTCATGAAATCCCTCTGGGATTACCGCCCAAACCTTGTAATGTTTTTAAGATACATTTCCTGAATCATTTAATGGTTCCCGCTCATGTCATCCAAGTCTCATGATAGCATCTGGGCATATTAACTAGCTCTCATTAAACTATCTGGGAAAGTCAGTCGAGACTCACATTACCCTCCAAACATGTCATCCAGGACATGTGATACCCTCCAGACATGTCATCAAAGACATTTGACACCCTATGAGACATGTTTTATGGACACTCATGACACCCTCTATATGTTTCATCCATCTCTTATGATATCCTATGGACAAACCATTTGGGTCTTGTGATATCTTATAGACAATTCATACTTGATCATGCGATAACCTTTAGATATTCCATCCAAGTTAAGTGAGGTCCTCTATACAATTCAACTATATCATTTGACTATCTTTGGATATTCTAGGAATATACTCTCCTGCATATCAATAAAAAAATTAAAACATGACATGAGGATGATTAGCACATGGTAGGAAAGAAAGAGAGCTAGATCAACAAGGGAATCCTTAGATTTTATAACCTTATTCAACCATAGTGTGTAATCCCCAATAATTGGAATAATATAACATGTTGCAATCGGTAAGGGAAACCTCAAAGTGTAATAATCGATCAACGGCATAATAAAAATATGCCCCAATCAGCTAGGTCATCCCTAGATTTGATAACCTCATTCAACCTCAGTGTGTAAGCCCCAGATATAAGAGAAACCTCAGAGTGTAAGCCCTGATCAGCAGCATAATACAATATTCCCCAATTGATAAGGTAATACCTAGACTTGATAACATTGTTTATCCTGGGTGTTTAAGTCCCGATTAATAGGGAAACATCAGTGTGTAATCCCAAATAAAGGAAACTATGGAAAATCTAAATCTTGTCATAACTAGGATATGTAAGTCACCAACTAAAGGATCAATCTCTATATTAACCTTCCAAGGGATATCTTAGTATATAATTCTTATATCCATAAGCAGTGAAATTGATTTCTTTCTATCCCTTATTTCTCACAATGAGAAAGGCTCACATGGGATTAGGGAGATACAATAATCATATCACCTGCATCATAATCCTCTATAAAGGCAAGGTAAATACCAATGTGTAAGAACAAATTAAGTGAACTATGAGGACTCTAATTCTTACCATAACCAGGATATGTAGGATGAATTTTCTAAAGGCTCGAGCCCAAACTCAAATGGGGATCCACATCAAGTATAAGTCCCATTATTTCAACCATTAGCATCCAATCATTCTCACGTTCTCACCACTCTACCTCATATGTTAGTGGACTGAGAAATTAACCAAACTATAATGAATCCAATTCCTTCCATAAGTAATATATGTAGGATGCCTACCTAACGCACAAGCTCTATAATAAATATGTATAGGGTTCTCCTAGTGCATAAGACCTACCCTATGTGCAGTGAGATTTAATACTTATTATCCCTTTTTTCTCACACCAAACATATCTCATGTGAGATTAGGGAGTTTCAATAGTCATATAATTCACATCACAAATCTCTACCTTCTAGGGAAATGTTAGTATGTAAGCCTCAGTGAGTGGCATGATATATTCACCTCAACATAGAGGAATCTACCTTGGGGATAGTCCCAAGTGTGTGAATAAAATATAAAAACTATGATTCTCTCTATAATCAGGATAAGTAGGACATCTTCTAAAGACTCTATCTTCAATACCTAGTGCCTTAGAGAACTCATATAAGTCCTTTATGTACAAAATTAAACTACATAGGTCTAATGAACTATGTGTTTTTTCATTCTTGTAATAACTAGTATACATATGAATCCTTGTAATGGCTCAATCTCATCCTTAAAATATTAATTACCTCCTTTCATGGAAGGAAATTTCAAATCTCTTGGTCACACATCTTCAGCACATGGAAAACCATCCATTATTGGAAATAGATAGAGAACCTCATATACATGTAGATGGATTCATATATGAGACCCCATATTTTATAAAATAAGATATACCTAACCTATAGTCGTTTTTAGGGTAACCAATCCCATATCAGAATTAGGAAGATATTCGCGAACATTTATTAAATCTATAAGAGAGTCTCGGAGTACGAAACAATTCTCCCAAGAAAGGTGTGATGAGCCCAAACTCTCATCCTCTCAACCAATGTAAGTCTTTATGTACCATTGGTCTTGAAAATCTAGTTGACCGCCTACCTTTGGAAAGTAGTTATGTACCTAGTTACGGATATGGGAACCATTGGGATTTTCTAGGGAAGGCTGAACAAATATAAAACCCAATGCGAGTGATTGAACAATTCCTTAAACACCCATAGTCAATCAAAACCATCAGATGGATCCCATCAATGTCACCTCATTTCTTGAAAAAATAGTCTACTAAAATGATAACTCATATAGTGTATTGTGATTTTGTTTTTCTAAAGGTGGGTTCCATGAATCTGAGGCTTTTGTAACACGTGTATGCTCAGAGTTAATGTTTTCTCTTGGTTTCTATGGGGATGGTTTTATAAAAGGTGTAGGCCTCATGAAACACCAAGAGGCACGAGGCATATTCCTCTAGCACAAAACGTGTGATACTTCATAAATATTATCAAAACCATGACTATAGGTTCTAAAGGACTCATGGAGGTCTCCTCATGAAAGATGGCTATTAGTAGGAATCCATGTCATCTTTGACTCATAAAGTATGGAGTTTTAAAAATTAAGAGCTTATTTTGGAATTATAAAGGTCAATGTCCCCATAAATGAAGGTTGGAGGGGTTATTTATAGATTTTGTGGAATTTGAGACATATTTTTCATGAAATATTACCGTATTCGTGTAATATGAAGCTTTGTGGTGCTCCAACATCCTTCACAAAACCCTTATCATTCATGAAGGATTCACCTTTCATGAATCTAGCCCCTTGGGTGGATTTTGGGCCTGTTTGGACCCAGATTCACCTTGAATCATCCATTTACTCCTCAATATCTCTCAAAATTCATGTTTTATATTTCAAAAAATGACACCGCCCCTCATAATGGGAGCTGACATGGGATAGGAGGATTAAATTTTAAGGATAAAATTCCAAAATCCAACACCATGGGTAGTTGGGTTTATGAAACTTGTCCCACCCTTGGCCTATAAATAAGTAAAAGGGTCCTAGGGGGAATGATATTCTCATATAATATTGGTTGATCCTATATTTTCATGAAACTAAAACCCTTTATGAGTTTCCTATGATAAAAATTCTTAGTGTTTATGATACTTTCTATCTTTATAAATAAAACATTCATGGGAATTTTTTCGAGGAGAACCTTTTGAGAAGGAAATATTTCTCAAAGGATGAATATTCCTAAGAAATTTTCATGAAACGTAATTCAAAAATATATAGACTTTAAAATTTCCATTGAAGGTGCTAAAATTATAACTACGTAAAGGAGAAATATGTTCAAGAAGAGTTTACAGACTGTCAGAGAATCAAACACTCTCTAGTTTTTGACAAAGGTAAAAAGAGAATACCCACTTTGTCAAAGGCTAACACTGTATGTATTTGGACTGAGGGATGATGTATCAATCCCAATTTCCGATCAGGATTCCCCTGACTATTGGTTTAGAATTTCTTTAGGGATGGATTGGTGGAACATATCCCATTTCGGTCATTGTGTCAAATATGACATTTAAATAATATAATATTCCCTCTAGAATACTTTAAATATGAATAATATGGAGGATATGTCTGTAAAAACATCCATCACCCCCACACAAACAAAATATGATATAACTTCCAATACGTGTATGGCAGACTGCTCTAGGTTTATACTGAAGAATGGGATCTACACCAGGGTGAAAACTTCATAGACATGTGGGCTTGGGAAAAATAGGGATGACAGTTATGTGATGAGTTTGAGGAGGATATAAAAATAGTGGGGTTTCATGAAGTGATGTGTAATCTTATATTATATTTATACCTCCACCCAGATATCATGCCTGAATTACTAATGATGTGGTCACTATAACATCCTGATATTTTGTGAAATATTTTTTTTCCAGATTAATTTAATATTCTTGATATTTTTGTTTATACGCAACATAGATTTTAGATTATGTTACATGTAACCTATATTTTGGATTTTGTTACAAATAATACTAGGTTTGGATTTCAGTACATGTAGCACTGAGCTTATCTTGCATTACACACAACACTAAGTTTAAATGAACCATGATATATTATTAAAATATAATTATAGTTATCACCTAGCCATTAGAATAGTGGGTATGAAAATGATTAAATAAATCATAAAAATATAGTTTATGAATATTTATAAAATTAATTATTTTGTACTTAATTAATTAGAAATGAAATTAGAAGCTTTTTGAATATAAATAAATTCTTTTTCTAGAAAACTATTTTTCTACGAAAATTTTTTTTTATCTCAATAAATTAAAAAAACCAACACCAATGAATGATTTTAATTAAATTTATATATTATATATTTAATAAACTATTTTAAATTCATATTATTATTTTTATATACAATAGATACGAATAAATCCAATTTTACGCGTAAAAATATGTATTTTTCTAAAAGCCAGTTTTACCACCTTTTAATAGGGTACTTATTTTAAAACTAATTTTTGACACTTTTATAAATTTAATTTAAAAAAATTAACTTCATTTTTTAAATAATAATTTCAAAATTATCTTAGGGTGAATTTTTTTTTTATGAAAATATTCATTTTTTATGAATAGTGAAAAATATTGATTTTTAATTAAAACTACCTTTTTTTAATTATTTATATAGTTAAATAATATTTAAAATTGGTTTTAAAGTATAATTAGATAAATTATACATATATTTATCCAATTTAGGTCATTTTAATTAATTTTATATTAAAATTGAATATAAAAACTTTGTAAATGTTTGATCTTTTTGCTTTAAACCCCTTATTTCTTGACACGTCTGTGGGGATAATTTTAAATTAATTTCTGCCACTTCTATGATTTTAATTTGGAAAAATGTATTAAATATTTTTAATAATCATAATTTAAAATTTATTATAAGGAAAACTTAATTTTTTACCAAAATTATCAGTGAAAACAATTAAAATTAATCACGGTGATTAAGATAAAAACATGTTTACCAAGAGATTAAACTTTAAACATAAGGGTAAAATGACCTATAAACTTTTACAACACAACTTTTATGGTCATATTTTGACCATAAACCTTAATGTATCTAATTTGGTACATTATTTAATCCTTTTTCATGTATAAACATGGGTACACCTTACTTCTTTTCAAAAAATTCATGTGGGTCCTCTCCCCCACTTATAAAAGGACACCACATATCCCCCTCTCTTCACACCTTCAAAACCACTTGGTTCAGCCAGTACCTACCCAAATAATTTATAAAATTCCATACTCTCAACCTATAATCCTCATTTTTGGAATAAATCTAACCAATTAATTCCGTTAATGAAAACAAAAAAGAGATACCCGAAGAAGAGGTAACATTCATCAATGATTGTTTTTGTTTTATTTCTTCCTAAAACCACTTAAATTATTTTATATAAATATTATATGATTAAATAAGTATATTAAATATAATTATATGTTATTATGTTATGGTTATGACCAAAAATAACACAGACTTCCATCAAATAGGCTATGAAATCATCGGTTGTGGGTACAGCGGACTACCGCCTCACGAATCAATGTCATTCATTTTTCCATTACCACCTATCAAGGTTGGTTATAATGATGTAAATACTTTTTATATATGATATATATTATATTTATTGTGTTATTATTATTTTTTAATTTTTATATTTCACATACCTTCATGCTATATTTTTTTGGAATATGATAACGTCATTCCTATGTACGACGGACTACCGCTTTGCGAAGCGATATGATTCATTAACGATATACATGGAATGTATTAAGGATGAGTTTAATAAAAATATGTGATGTATATAACATAAAAATTATTCTATAATTTTATTATATCATATACTTTTCTTTATTTCAATCCGATAAGAAAATCAAAACAATATTCATGTGTACATACGGCCTACTGTCTCCAATAATGATGTATTTCATTTATTATTTATATATTTTAAATATTATTATAAATACTGAATATATAATATATTTATATCATGGTTATAATTATAGATATTATTAAATCATGATTAATTTAATATAACCAAAAAATATAAAAAATAAATACTTATATGAAAAACAAAGTGGTTATTACCCGAAACGCAAATTTAACATGGTGTTGTTATTAAACGGGTAATAAAAGGCCATAATAAAACCAAATATGTTATGATATATATTAATATGGTTATATAAGATATTTTTAATAAATATTTATTTATTATAAAAGAGTTTTTAACATGTAAAAAGTAATTAAATACTTAAGTTAAGGGATTTACTTCTCACTTTTTACTTTTGTGACACACATTCTATATTCACCACCACTTTCTTCTATGTGGTATATATACAGCCCATGAATTTAATTTTTGATTCTTATACATAAAAATTTTGGTATTTACACATCCATTTTCGGATCTCTATTTAATAGGGTTATAGTTTCAAAGTTACCAAAGCGGTAAGGGAATTTTGTCTCAATTTTCCTTCTTTAATACACATATTGTGTCATGCACCTATATTATTTTATAAGGTGTATATACTATCCCTTTTATATGTTATATCATGAATATCATTCTTTTAATAATATTTTAAACTTCATTTAATGTTATTATTTCAAGGTTACTATGATTCAAAGTTACCAAAGTGGTAAGATTTTATTGATACAATCTCATCATTTATCTGGATTATTTATGATTATTCTTCCATTGATTAAATTTTATGACCTATATCTCAATAATTCTCATTAATTTTATTATAATTTATTTATTCATGAAATATTAATTTAATGGTACCATTTTTACACTCTTTTTTACTTAATATAATCAAGATAATCTTTTTAATAAAATATGACATTATTTCTATATTTGGTCAGAAATTTGTTTTCTCCAAAAACCACGTTTTCTAAAAAAAATTTAAAAATTGTTTTTAAATTATATTTTAAGATTTTTTTCAATTCAAAGTATTTTTTATTTTTTTAAGTTTTTAAATTTATTTTCAAATATTCCTTTATAAATTTTTAAGGTTATTTTCAAAGAAAAAGGCTTTAAAAAGGTTTTACATTTTGAAAAGTGTTTTTTTCAAAGAGGAAAGTATATTTTCCTCAATAAATGTTTTAAATAAAATTTAAAATATTTATTTATAAGTTAAAAAATTTAGTTTCAAATAAAATTATTCTAAAAATGTTTTATGAAATATATTTTCAAATAAATTTCATTTTCTTTAATAAATGTTCCAAGTGATCTTTCAAAATCCATCTCCATCTAAGATGTCATCCTTTAATGTATTTTATGTTTTACTGGGGATATGATCCAAGTATAAAATTCATATTATTTCTCTAAATAGTTTATATATTTATGGAATTATTCTTTTGAAACCCATTTCTCTTCCGTGGGTTACACCATGATGAAATACTTATGAGAACCGCTTATTTTCATTGGTTATTATATGATGAAATATTTATGATACCCATTTCATTTCATGGGTTATGATATGATGAGTGTTTATGATCTTGTGGCACATATGTGTTTTATTTCCATTATGTGATGGGTGATACATATATATCCCTCCAATTCATTAGGTAGGATTTATATCTCATGAGATAGACAAGACTCGCACAGGGAGTGAACTCGATTCAGTAATACATGGCTAGAACGGGGAGTGAACCCGGTTTAGTAAAGGAATTTATCTGCTATGAAGGTATTATAAGTGTTCTTTAACTAATATGGAATGATTTTATATGATTATGTGTATTCCAAAAAATTTATTTTCTATACCAATGTTATGTTATCATGGATCATGTTATTTGATTATCTTATGATTCACATATTATGAACTGCCAATATTTATTCCATGAATCGTGATTATGATATTTAATATGCAGGGTATGGTTTTTAAATTTTATTCTCATGTTATTATCATTCTTATTTATCTCTTATGTTTACCCTTACTAAACATCTAAGCTTACCCTTTCTTATGTTTCCTTTCCCTAGATTATGAAGAAATATTTTAGGTAGGGTATGTCTATAAAGAGTACTAAATGGGAAGGTATTTGTGAGAAACATTGAAGATATTTCACCTTATTAGAATATTTTGTTCCATGTTTCTAAAGGCACTAAACTATTACGGTCCTCAGGTGTGTACTTTTGTAATGTATTGAATATTCATCTAAAAAGATGAAATATCTATGCATCAAAGTATTGGGTTATTATAGTTGGTGTCAAATAAAAGGTTTATTTAACCTTTGAAAACTAGTATGAGAAAAATTTAGTGAGTTCCCTAGGTATAGTTCTAAGTATATTTCTTGGTGTGTATCTAAGGATAAGTCTAAGGATGAGTCAAAGTATAGAAAAATGTCCTGGAATTTTGGTAAAGGATAGATTGAGTTATTTCCAAGAAATTAAATCCCTATCGAGATACTATAAGTAGATGTGGCTCTAGAACAGATGTATATAGGGGTGAGAACCCTAAAAACACCATATTAAGATAGATTCAATCAGGAAATTGTTCATGACAACATGAATTGTGGCACACCTAGTTTGACACTCCCGGAGGATATGCTTTGGGAATTCACAAACTCCTTATAAGACATCATGAAGAATTTTAATATAAGATTACTATGAATAACCTAAGATAAACCTAAGGTGTCATTTATTATAGATGGGTTCATTATTTAGATATCTTATAAGTTATTATCATGTTTATATGGTTTACCATAATTATTAGAATTAATCACACAATGATTTATGATTTTAGTCAATGGTGGTAACCATAGGGAATTGGATTAACATTGGATATGATGTAAAAAATTTATAAGAAATAAAATGGGATGATTACTGGAGTAAAATATATTTTCATTATTCCTAATCAGTCATCAAAAAAATTTATTAACAAATTGTACCTTATCCAACTCTCAGACTCACCATAAATAAAAGAGAAGGACATAGTTTTTTGAGAACTCCTATGGTGGATACCATACAGGAATGAAAATCCAATTCATTGTATTTCAATAATATAGAAATAATAACTCAAGTTAATGTCTCAAGGAAATAAGAATATGTATTATGTGTGGTGAAGTCAGAGTAATTAATTTCTGAGGAAAATTAAGAGTTTAGTTAATGTAATGAATGGGAATATTTCTATCCCTAAATTTTTTTCAACAATTGAATATTTTAAGTATGGAAAGTATGGGAATTATACAAATTGATGTCTTAATGGGAAATATCATAAAGAAAATGAGCATAGTTGTGTGAGTAATGGTTATATTTATCATGATAAAGATACTAAAAATGGAATATGAAAGGAAATATGATTTAAGGTATAAGATAATGAATCCTGGTTAATTGTTTGAGAAGGAAGTGTGATTATTAAAGTTTTTATATATTTTAATTCTAGAATTATGATATATAAATTAGGAAGTATATGTTTTTAATTAATTATTTTCAAAAATATATTGAATGGTACTAAAAAAAAACCTAACATATTTTTTTATAGTTAATTTGGTGTTATCTTGATGAATTGAGATGGCCATGCAGACGTTGGAGTCTCCACCCCTAGGCGATCATCTGAAAATCCCTAAGGCCAATTCTTGATAATTCACAGATGTTTTTGTTGGATGATTTCTAAAATCTATTGTGACTTATGGCATGGGTGGTGTTTCAAATGATGAGTTTTTCATTTATCTAAATATCTTTCATCATATAGGTCACTGTTAATTTTTTTTTTCAACAAATGAGGTAAATCTTATCTCCTCAGACTTACACTTTGTAATTTTTGGAAAATTTATTAGGTGTAGGGAATCTTTGATCTTTTTAAGGAAATATATTATATCTATAGAAGTTTGTGGATTCCATATTGGTTTTCTAAACTCTTCTAACATCATTCTTTGATTATCATCTGAAAATGCGTATTATAGATTATGGGAGAGGAGATCGTAGGTTTTTTGTGGTTTCATGGTGAAAGTTCTGAAATGGAATCCTGATTTTGATCCTGACATTGAATTTTAAATTTTCTATTCTTGTCTTGGTTTCCATGGATTAATGCTTCATCTTTTAAATAAAATTTCCTTGTTTATAATTTCCAGCCTTATTGGTTATCCATTGAAATTGGACTTTTCAATAAGAAAACTATTAATACCGTTGATTGATTGGGTTTTCAATGATATTTGTGTCACTAAACCTCTTAAAACTCAATTATTAATTCAAAATGGAAACTCTAGATTCTTTAAAGATGTGAGTTATGAAAAATTGCCTTCTAATTATAGAGATTGACTTAAAATTGGAAACTCATCCATTGAATGTGGATGGATATTATACCCACCTGTTGGTAAGTTAACATGGGTTGATAAGGGAAATAAGAAGTTGGACCTAGAATATTACACTAGATAGTTAAGAAAATTGATGGAACCCTCTAGCCCTTCTAGAACCAAGGACTCCCTTTGAGGGAAAAAAAGTTGTTAACAAGCCAGTTGAAGATCATACTGGGATCATTGCCAATGATGAGAGTGATTCTCAACCTAATATGTATAATTTATTCTCATGTTTTATTGATGCTATCTAAAGTTCTATAAGTGACCCCACTTATATTTCCCCCACTTTTTAGAGGTATCGAGATGATCTTAGTGACTCTTCTAAAGACTTGGAGGATGTTTATAATAGTTAACACCAATATAAATTGGTTTTCTTATAGACATGTGATACAAAAGGAAAGAAAGTGGTGGTGGATTCAGATGGTTATATTACCCCTCATCCTAAGAAAATAAATAAGTGTAAGGATTATTCCATGTTGGGGTGAACCATTGATACTATATCCTCAGGATTATATGATGATATGAACCTGGTCCCTCTACAAGCTGAATTTATCAATTAACCATCCCTATTTATTGATGAATATAATCTGGATGATATATGTAATATTAAAAATCATGTTAGTGTTTTCAAGGAGGGTCTCAATGAAGATATTTATTCTTGTATAAAATAAAATAACTCCTTGATATTTTAAATAATTTAAAAAGGGGATTTTACTTTTTAGGAATATTCACAAATCAAGGAACATATGCTCTCTAAAATTGAAATGAATTTTTAATGAAATCCAAAATTTGGTGATGGGACATAAATATTTATTTTGAATTTCATGTTCTAGTAATAAATATGAGTGATGAGATTGAGTGTTGTCTTCATGGTTATGTTTTTGAAAAATATATTTTTCTAATAAATTTTTTTCTTTTAGCTCATTCAAGGCTATTGTTTTAGATTATATTATGTCTCTTGAAGTTGTTAGAGTTTTATGAATTCTTTAATATATAATATTTTTTATTTATTATGATTATTTTGAATATATGGTCCATATTTTGAACTAAAATTCTGAACAAGAATATTTCAACAAAAAAAGGTTTTAGTGTTGCTGGTGATCATAATTTAGACTTCAGTGCATATGCTGGATTAACTTGGGTTAGGATTTTTTAGTAGGATGATTCTCACTTTTTCTATAGTGAGATTTAGATAAAATATGATTTCAATGGTGTCTTATATTAACTACTTATATGGTGTTTTTTAGGTTTAGTTTTGAGAATAACTCTACGGGACAAAAAATAAAGAATTTGGGATTAAGTGGTTAGATTATCTGGGTCACTTATTTCTATTTGAGATCATTCATATAGCTAACTTTTTATTTTTTTGGATGATTGGGTTCTTTCAAGGGAATATCTTGGGTGTTATTTTAATGGATAGTAGGACACCATCCTATGATTCAATCCATGCTTCCACAGTAATAAGGAAGTCAAGCATAGGATGAGATCCTATTGATATGCCTCTTTCTTTTCACTACCCTGGAAAATGAACTAGATTCTATCATTTTATGCCTCTCATTTTATAATCCCTAGGTTTATAGCTAGTGAAAATACATTACACCTCGTTTCATAAATTTTTTGATACCTTTTATTTTAATAAATTTCCAGGCTATGAGTTGGGTAACCAACTCATTCTTGAAACATTTTTTTATATTGAATGATACTGATAACATAGAAAATTTATTTAATGAAAAGGTTATATTTTATGAAAAAATGTGTGATTAAGGTAAGTTAAACCTTAATATATTATTGATAATGAGAAAATAATTTTTATTTTGGATAAAGAGATGTTAGATAATATTAAATGAAATTGGATAGTACTGATTACCTTGGAATAGATTAATAGTTTTTTGACAAAGTGGTTTATTCTATCATGGATAGTGTTTACAACATTTTTGGATTTAAGGAATATATCCAATAATAGTTTTTTAAGTAGTAAGTAAGCATGCATGTTCACAATAAGGTTTTATGGTAATTTGGGTTATGATTTAGTAGAATACATCATGAAGGTATTCACATGTTTGGTATGTGAGAATAAATATCTACTTTATAGTAGATGGGTATTAATGATAAGTTCAATTTGGAAATTCAGAAACTTTCTTTATAATGATTTGGATTTCAATATTTCAGAAGGTTTTAAAGGTTAACCATTTATGAAATGGTTTTAGTTGAACTTTGGATGATGCTTTATATATTAATTTATTATTTTACTATATAAATATTTATTCATATTGGATAACATGTTCTAACCATTTTGTTTTTATGATCAAAGAATATAGATGAAATGGATTAATGTTATATATATGTATCTAATGATCTATTAGTTATTCAGGAATAAACCAATTTACCCTAATTTTTATGGATCTTATGATCTATCAGTGATCTTTATCAATATCTATAATTATTTATTCTTTTATTCAATGTCTATGTTTTCACATCCCACTAATGTTCTGTGATGTAGAAACCTGGTTATAAGTTACTTTGAGTAACCATTATGTTTCCAAATTTCCCTTTATTAAGGAAGTTTTGTTATTCATTTGTACTATGTGGGTTTCTATGAAGGAAATTTTTTAAATGGTAAATCTTTGATGACTGAGATGAATTTCAAAATTCATTTTAAGGGAGGTAGAATGTAACACCCTGAGATTTTTTGAAATATTTTTTTTCAAAATTAATTTAATCATCTTGATATTTTTCTTTACACATGAAACTGATTTTATCTTGTGTTACTTTAAACACTTAGTTTTTATTTTCATACACATAATACCAAGTTTAGATTGTGCTACATGCAACACTAAGTTTAAATGAAACGTGACATATTATTAAAATATTATTATAGTAATCACTTAGCCATTGGAATGGTGGGAATGAAAAATATTAACTAAGTTATAAAAATATGTTTTATGAATGTTTATAAAATTAGTTATTTGGTATCCAATTAATTATAAATTAAATTAATAACTATTTGAATATAAATAAATTCCTTTTCTGAAAAACTATTTCTCTATATACAAACATGGTTTATCTTAATAAATTAAACAAACCAATTTTTATGAATGATTTTAATAAAATTTATATATTATATATTTAATAAACTATTTAACATTCATCTTATGTGTTTCCTAGACAAGATATAAGAATAAATCCAATTTTAGGCATTAAAAATATGTATTTTCTAAAAAGGTGGATCTTCCACCTTTTAATGGTGCACTTATTTTTAAAACTAATTTTTGACAATTTAATAAATTATATTTGAAAAATAAAATTAATTTTTGAAATTTTAACATTTAAATTATCTTAGGGTGATTTTTTTGGATTTTTCTGAAAAGATTCATTTTTTGATGAATACTGAAAAATGCTAAATTATAATTAAAAATTGTCTTTGTGTTAGAATTATTTATATAGTAAATTTACATTTTAAATTGTTTTTAAAGTATAATTAGATAAATTATAAATATATTAACCCAATTTATTTCATTTTAATCAATTTAATATTTAAATTAAATAAAAAAACTTTGTAAACTTTTAATTTGTTTTGCTTTAAAATCTGCTTTCTCAACACATCTGTGGGATTAATTTTTAATTAATTCATGCCAGTTATGTGAATTTAATGTGTAAAAATGTATTTAATATTTTTAATAAACATAATTTATAATTTCTAATAATTTAAACTTCATTTTTAACCAAAATTATTAGTGAAAATAGTTAAAATTAATCACGATGATTAAGAGAAAAATAAGTTTACCAAGAGACTAAACATTAAACAAAAGTGTAAATGACCTAAAAACTTGTCAAAAACACATTTTATGGTCATAATTATACCTTACCACTTTATGGATCTAATTTTTTTCATTATTGAATAATTTTTTTAAGTAAAAAAGTGGGTATACCTAACTTTCTTTCAAAAAAGCCAAGTGTGTCCTCTCCCCCACTTATAAAAGACCACACCCTCTCCCCCTCTCTTGACACCTTAAAACACAATTGGTTTAGAAAATAACTTCTAAAATAAATTCTCCACTTACCTTATCTAATCCTATAATCCTTATTTTTTCATAAAGGCTACCAATTAAGTTCTTTGGTGCAAACTAAAAAGAGATACCAAAGAAGAGGTAGCATTCATCAATGAACGTTTTTATTTTATTTCATACTCAAAACCATTCAATTATTTTTATATCAAGATTATATAAAACCCTCAGTATATTACATATAATTATGTATTTTTATGTTAATTTTACTACCTATAATCATACACACTTCCATCAAATGGGCTATTAAATCATCATTCGTGTGTATGGCGGACTACCATCTCGCAAAATGATGTCATTCATTTTTCCATTATCACTACTAAAGGTTTGTAATAATTATGGAATAATATTTATATATATAATATATTATATTTATTATTTTATTATGATACTTTAATATTTATATCATAGATATATTCATGCTTTCCATTTTTTTAGAATACGATAACGTCGTTAGTGTGTATGGCGAAGTACCACCTCGTGAAGTAATATAATTCATTCACACTATACATGGAATGTATTAAGTATTATTTTAATAAACATATGTGATATATATCACATAAAAATTATTATATAATAATAATATATCATATAATTTTCTTTCATTCAATCCTATAAGAAAATGAAAATAGTATATATGCATACGTATAGCCTACCGTCTCCATGAACAATGTATTTCATTTATTATTTATATCTTTTAGAGATTATTATAAATAAATATATAATGAATTTATATTATATTTATATCATGGATATGATTATGGATAATATTAAATCATTATTATTTTATGTGAACCAAAAATCTAACAATTCAAAACTTGTACTAAAAACAAAGCAGTTATTACTTGAAACATGACTTTAACATGATATTGTTAATAAAAGGGTAATAAAAATTCATAATAAAACTATATATGGTATGATGTACATGAATTTGGTTATGTAATATATTTATAATAAACATATATCTATTATACAAGAGTTTTCAATGTGTACAAAGGAAGTCAAGTCTTAAGGTTAGAGATTTATGTCTCACTTTTTACTTTTGTGAGACAAGATATATTCACCCCCTATTTCTTCTATGTTGTTTATATTCTTCCAATGAATTTAATTTATGAT
Organism: Viscum album; assembly: GCA_963277665.1. NCBI lineage: Eukaryota > Viridiplantae > Streptophyta > Magnoliopsida > Santalales > Viscaceae > Viscum > Viscum album. The sequence goes on from OY728123.1 coordinate 666,666,252, forward strand.
TCATATAATTATAATTTTTTTATTTACACATTAATTTTAGTATCTATCTTTCATAGGGTTACGGTTTCAAAGTTACCAAAGCGGTAAGGGAATTTTTTCTCAATTTTCCTTCTTTGAGACACATGTTATGTTATACACATATATTATTTTACAAAGTGTATATACTTCCCCTTTTAAATTTTATATCATGAATATTATTATTTTAATTATATTTTAATATTTATTTAATTTTATTCTTTCATGGGGATTATGATTCAAAGTTATCAAAGTGGTAATATGTTATTGTTATAATCTCATTGTTTACCGGGGTTATTTATAATTATGCTTCCATTGATGAAATATTATGATCCATATCTCAATAATTATCATGAAATTTATTCCCATTTGGATATTAATTACATATTCATGTAATTTTAGCATTTTCTCACTCTTTTTTACTTAATATAATTAAGAAAATATGATATTATTTCACTCTTTGGTCGGAAATCTGTTTTCTCCCAAAACCATGTTTTCTAAAAATGTTTTAAAAAAATTAAATGATATTTTTATGTAATTTTGAAGTAAAAGTATTTTGAAAATATTTTTTTTCTTTTAAATTATTTTTGAACCTTTATTTATAAGTTTTTAGGGTTATTTTCAAATAAAAATTATTTCAAAAGGTTTTACATTTTTAAAAGAGTTTTTTTCTAAAGATTAAACTATATTTTCCTAAATAAATGTTTTAAATGAATTTTAAAATCTTTATATATAAGTTTACAAATTTTATTTTCAAATAAAAAATTTTTATGAAAGTTATTTTCAAAGAAAGGTTATTTTCCTTAAGAAATTGTTCCAAGCGATCTTTCGGAATCATTCTCCATCTAAGATGACATCATTTGATATATTTTATGTTTCACTAATGATATGATCCAAATATTCCATTAATATTCATTCTTTGGATAGTCTATGATTTTATCTAATAATGTTTTTGAGACCTGTTTCTCTTCCACTTTTAACACCATAAATAATTGCTTATGAAACCCGCTTCTTTTCAAGGGTTATTCTATGATGAAATGTTTATGATACCCATTTCATTTTATGGGTTATGATATGATAAATTTTTATGAAATTGTAGATAACATGTGTATTATTTTCATTATATTATGGGTGGGATCTATATCTCCCTATAATGCATTGGGTAAATATTTATATCTCATGAGATATACAATACTAGAACGGAGAGTTAACTCGGTTCAGTAATATAGGGCTGGAACGGGGAGTAAACCCAATTAAGTAAGGGACCTTGTCAACTATTATGGTCTTTGTGGTGATCCTTGACTAATATGGAAATTATTTTATATGATTATGTGTATGCCACAAATTTCATTTCTTATTCCAATTTTATATTCTCATGGATCATGTTCTTTGATTACCTTATGATTCATGTCTTATGAACTACCAATATTTATTCTATGAATCATGATTATGATATTTGATATATAGCGTATAGTTTTTAAATTTTATGATAATTTTATCATACCCATATGTTTAATTTATACTTATGTATCTCTTATATTTGCCCTTACTAAGCATCTGAGGTCACCCTTTCTTATGTTTCCTTTACCAAGGTTATAAAGAATGGTTTTAGGTGGGGTATTTCTATGAAGATAACCAAATGGAAAGATATTTTTTGGAAACATTGAAGATCTTTTTAAAGGTTATAATATTTTGTTCCAAGTTTCTAAAGTCACTAAACTATTATGATCATTGGGTGTGTACTTTTGTAATGTATTGAATATTCATCTGAAAAGATGAAATATCCACGTATGAAAATCCTTGGTTACTATAGTCAATAAGGACCAAATCCTTCTATTTTAACTATAATAAGTTTATCATCATCATGTGGGACCTCTACTAGATTAGTGGGATCCCAATATAGTGGGATATGTATGATGAATTCTTCCCCCTATAGAATTTATGGGTTGATCGCAAGTAGTTTTCAGAATTAGTAAATTTATTTCTAGAAATGGTGTAGGGGGTGGTGAAGAAATCCTAAGATGAAGGATATCTCATTTAAGTAATGGTTCAGCTTCTTATTGAATGAACCTATGGAAAGGATTCTAGGAAGTCCCTGGTAATTCTTGAGGTTAATGTGGCATGGGAAGGAAGTCTCCTACCGGGTGCTCCTGGAGGCCATCCAGTTCCACCTATGGGGATACAGTGTAAAGGCCCTCTCCCCTAAATTCAGAATAACAGGGTTCATTATAGCATTCCTATATGGATGGCTTCCACCCAATTGTGATTCCCACATTGGGGTGAGTCCAAGAACATTTTTTATGGAAGTGATATTGGTGATGGTGCATCGCATCAACCTTGTGGTACTGGTTTTGTCCAAGAACTTCAAGGTGTTATGCCACATTAGTAAGAGGAAGACCGCCTTCTATGTGTATATCCCATTTCATTTTTTATATGGATGGGTGGCCACACACATGGGAGTATATGAGTATTTAAACCATATCTTACCTCCCAACACCAACTTTTGGTCATTGATACTGAATATCATCAGGAGTCACCCTCTCTAGCTGGAGTAGGTTGGTATGATGGTGATAGTTGGGTTGTCATAGTAATTTATGTTTCAACCATTCCCCCTACCAATAAGGAAGTTTGTGTATGATTCCTTGAGAATGGTTGAGCAGTGGTCGTACCTCCTGGACATTCAAGGTGGGTTATTGTGGGAATGGTTCGATTGTAATGTGATTTGTGAGTCATACACCCCATATCATTTACCTCACCAATTTTTTGCCTCTAAAGGCTCATTATGAAGTTTTATACTGGAGTACATAGTGAGTGAAACCCCATGGACCTCCAAAAGATATGGAACATGTTTTTACATGAAGGTAGCGGAGACAGGATCGAGCTTCCAATGGGAGATTCTCCCTTCATGTTGTTACACAAATATGCACAAATATAAGAGAGAATATATCATAGGAAAATATTTTGTCACCCAGTCATTTTGGTATATTTTGTAGAGGGGATCCCATAGAAACATGATCAGGGGTGTAATATTGATAGGGGAGCACATCAGGGTAGAGGAGGTGGAGTAGCATTGAGAGGGGTGGTGATGGATCTAAGGGATACCACCTCTAAAAAGGTTAAAACCTTAATAGGATCCACAATGGTGGGCCCATGTATACCAAGAAAATTGCTTCGGGAGTAGGGAGAACCTTCTAGGGAAGATCTAAGAGAATATTTTTCCACTCCATGTAATCGTTCCCACTTTATGGTGGAGGTGTCCGACAATTTGGTCTTCCCTGATGCCTGGACGAACTAGGAGATATTTTGAGTGTTTAATTCCTTATGAGACACATGGATAAATCACCGGATGTATGGGATTATACTTACTTTATTGGTAAATTCTAATGCCAGATTATTGAATCCTTAGATAAAGTCTATGTAGTATATGTAAGAGTTTAATGATGTGATATAATGTTGTGTTATGGCATAGCCCCTATCCGACTGAGTGAGAGTGATGTTGGACAAGTGCTCTTTTAATGACCTCCTGGTGGGTCAATCAATTAAAGGTGAATTAGGGGAGGAAGGATTGGATGAAGAGTAAAAGAGTAGTGATGCCTCCCTAGAATATTATAAGGAATAATACTTTTTTTCTTATGAGGTAAGTCTCTAAATTTTGTGGATCTAATCATGTTTTAAACTCTTTGGACCTGCTAACTCGTACCCTTTTAACTTATGAAGAGATCAGCTGGCATGGAGGAGGGATAAATTTATGAAAAATATCTAAGGGAGGATGTTTTTAACCAAAACATATAAGTGGAGGGAATTAAACCTTACTATAATGTTATAGTCATAGGCAGTCATGCTTCCATTATATAGATTTCACCTAATACTAAAGAGATGGCTCATTTTCCCAAGGGACTAGATTTTAACATCCAATACTTTACCTTTTAATTTAAAATATTTTTATTTTAAAACTTTTTACTAACTTTATTATTTACTTTAAGCATATAAAATGTGTCTATTTGTGGGTAAATCTCTGACTTTTGAATAATTAGTCTCTATGGAGGCGTGATCTCCATGGGATCATGTGTCAAGAATCTCCCTGCTCAATTTTTTGGTCGACCTTTACGTTTCTAGTAAGTCTTTACTAATAGTTTTATTTTTATTTTTCAATTATAAATTATAATTTAATTACCTTATGGTTTAATGTAAGAACTTCCCTCATTAGAGACCCATACACTAGTAGTGATAATAGAGTAGTTAGAGCCCACGGCTGAGGTGGAGATGACCGAAGTAGTGAGATCAAAAAAGGTAGATGAGGAGGCCATAATGGTCAATCCTACCCCTGATGTTCTATAGGAGGCTTTCATGGCTTCTTATTTGGGAAAATATTATCTCCCTCTAAACATGGATCCTATATCATTAAAAATTATACCTTAGTAAGACCCCATTATTGATGTGTGTATGAAATTTTTAGAGTACAAGATCATTCCACCCAAGGATCTCAAATAATATGGCTTCAACATTGTAGAGTAGAACTGGGTATTTCAATGTAGGGTGTGGAAGAGTGTTTAGAGATTAATCACCTATACCCCATGGGATGAATTGATAATCTTAATGAGTTCCATTATCCACTAGATGATGAGTCTGGGGAACAAAGGGGTAGACTTATCTGGCCTCCATGCGTTGTCCTAGGACTTCTTAGAAGAGATAGTGTGTGAAAAATGGAAATAGTTTGACACCAACCTGTATGTACATACCTCAGAGGGTATCAAGGCTCTATGATTAGATAAAGAAGTGTCCAATAAGTTAGAGGGATAGGACTAGAATCATGATACCATCTTCACCACTAATTAATAGATCATTATCCAGCTGAGGTCACAATTAGTGGTGGTCGAAGCTGAAGTAGTAAGAAAAACAACCTTGGAAGTGAATTGTGGGTTTTAATAGGTTCAAGTTAAAATCTAGGATTATGGGGTTTCCTCAATGGTTGAGTAGGAGATAGTGGATATTTCCAAGTGTAATTAGGCTCTCTAGGTGACTAGGTAAAGGATAGCTAAGATGGAGCATTCTCTTTCCTAGGACAAGCTATAGGGAGCATGTTGTTTTGTTTTATATTTTTAATAAAGGAGAGGCTCTAGAATGTGGATAACTCTCATCATTAATACTTACTTAAAATATATAAAATTATTATTTCACCTAAATTCCTTATGTGTTCATTTTGTCACATATCCATCATACTAATAAGGAAACCAACCATAAATATATAAGCCCATGTGATCCATGCATGTTGATAAAAATAGATACAAATATAAAGCCACTTATTTTCATGATAATTCCATACAAGAAATTAAGGGTTAGGGTATGAATGGTTTATCAACCATTAGGAGTTTCTTGAATAAAGGGATATTATTTAGAGATATGTACCATGTGTATCCTAATTTCTTTACCAACATGCACAAGTAAAAGATCCAAGTAACACTAGGGTGTTGGATTCTACCCAAAAACGGGGGAAAGAGATGATGTGAATCAAGACATCCATGATTTGGAATGAAAAGAGACATGAGTGGGGATATAAAGATGTGGGTAAACTATTGACCATGTTAGATACATGGTACTTGTTAATTTTTCATCGTAAGTCCTTCGAGGCATGTGCCTAGGATGGGAGGTGATCCAGTTTGTTCATGCACTATTACAATTAGAAGATACCTTTTAGATATGGAATATGGTGGGGATAAAAGTAAAGGAGGATGAAAATCATGGTGGAGAACTTAGGGAATGTTAAAGTATATTTCAATGCTCTAGTCATTATGCCACCATGAATTGGAGCACATTGATAGGGTGTATTGGTCCAAATGAAGGTCAAAACTGCCTTTGAAGAGGAGAATCATCATGGTTTTCAAGTGATGATTGAAGAAATCAAGCTATGTGGTAGGTGACCGACACCAATTGGGGAAAATTTCCTCTCAAGTGAGGGAAAAAATATTTTACAAGTTTATATCTTATAATAAGGATGAGAAGCACATAGTTTAACATGTTGTGGTGAGGGTGTTTAATGTGAAATTTAATATCATACATTGAGGATGATATATCATATAATATAATGTTGTGTGACCAAGACATATGTAGCATAGTTTAACATAATTTTACCAGTACTTATGAACTAATGTGAATAACATCCACCCTATCAACATATTGGGATGCATTAAAGAGGAACATAGAGGGTGGTGCCTCAAGGAAGACCTCGTAAAGGGGGTGAAATAGGGAGTAAGGATTAGCTCTCAATTTTTCCAAAACTAGTAGGTTTAGCAAGCAAAAATGGGTTTTTATTAGGCACAAATGGTGGGCCCCATAGGATTTTTACCTTTTCTATTAATGCCCACAATATTTCCTAAGTTTTAGGGGTGACTTTTTGACCAAAATTCTTACTTTTGATCAAGTTTCCCTGTATGTGTTTTAAACTTGACCAGAATTTGTGCCTCATACCTCAATAAGTTTAAAGTCTTTCTAGTCAGACAAAAAGTGTCATGGGGAAGTCTATGTAGTACAAATGGTATTATAAACCCAAGATTATGGAGGTAAAATTTTAGATCTAATGCCACACAGGTTTTCCCTTTAGACAATACACACATATTTTAAGGGAGTGATGCTTGGACCAAGGGGTTATTGCTAGTTTAAGGTCATGGATCTGGGAAAGTTTAGAGAAGTTGGTGTGGCTGAGAAGGTATTATAAATTCAAAGTGAATATAGATCCAATTAGACCCATCACCACCAAAGTTTTAAAATAGTTTAGAGTCATAATTCGTGGAGAATTTTAATTTTTATGTCACACTTCCTTGGTGTTTAAAGAGGCACCAAGGTTCAAATTTGGGTTAAGGAATGCCAAAAATAAGGATTAAGTGATGGGGGAGCATGTGGCTAGGACTAATATAGGAGATATAGGTTTCTCTACATATCCCACTAAGTGGGGAATCAAGCCATATGTAGTACTAGAAGGTGGAATGGAAATATACTGTCACCAAAAGGGCCTACCTCTCGAATAAGGGTAAGAAAATGGGGGTAATTAGTCAATTTATCACCATAGATGATGAAAACTAGATGTGGAGGATTGCATTCAATTTATTTTCATGATTCATGGAACAAAAGGGGGTTTTGAAGAATTTCTCACATCATGGGTGAGAGTATTAACCTGATGTAAAGAAAGTTATAAAAAGGCATCATATGACACGAATATCTTTAAAATGATTCACATGTGGTTTAAATTAGTGTTTCTCAGAATAGGGGGATCTTGGTGTATCTTAAACATTTGGGTAGGTCCCTACCAAGATTCTTAATCCCACGTGATCCATGATTAGTGTAGGAAACAAGTAATGGTGAGGATCCTCCCTTATCACATGGGAGTGAGAAACAAGGGAAAATAAATGTTGGGTTGAGGGAGTCCCAACAACACTAAATTTCTTAATCAATGTATATGAATGCATGAAGTTGTAGTACCAAGAGTTCTAAAATTCCACCAAAATAATGGAAGGTGTAAGGGAAGTAAATTGTAACTTCTAGGATTTGATCCACAAAGAGGGGTGACAAATGGATAAGAACTAACTACTAACCATGCTTGAAATTCATGCTCCACAACTAAATTGGTTAAGGATGGCTTGAGAAACTACAAGATCGTTGATCATGTTTGAAATATGGGAACTTCCATATATTTTTAGTGATCCTTTTGGAAATGTACCTAATATAGGAGGTGATCTAGTTTTCCCAGGAACAATTTTCATTTGGTGATCCTATTTAGATCAGTGGGAATTATGATTATTGAAATTAAGGAGGCCTAAAAGTATGGAGATGAATCAGTAAAGTGTTTGAGTGGAATATAAAACTCTAGTTTCTATGCCACCATATATTTGGGAACACTTAACATGAATAATTATGAGAGATATTTAAACCTATTCTAGAGGATGTAGGTACTAAAATAAATAAATGATGAGGTTAGAACTAGGATATAGGATCTGAGTGACTCTATATATCTCATGGAACTGGGAATCAAGTCTCAATTAATTTTACAATGTGGTGAAGTAGGAGATTATAATTGAAAGATAAATTCCTCTTAGGTGAGGGCCAAAGCATTATTCAATTTTACATCATGTGATAGGGATGTTGACCATGTAGTTTAACATCTTGTGGCAAGGATATTGTCCCACATTTTAATGACATATGATTAGAAAAATGGATGTTCCTTTTAAGTTAGTGAAATAAAAACCATTGGTGAGGGTGATATGACTTCTTTAGTAAGTAATTATAAACCCTCCATGATTAGAGGCATAATTGTCTAAATAATAGTGAATATAGTCTTACTTTTGGGGAGAACGTGTGGATGGGCATAAGAAAAAGGGTCTATGAATCTCTATGTATCCCAATAAATGAGGAATAAAGACATACATAGTTCTTGGAGGTGTGCTAGGAGACAAACACAAAAATTGAAAAGTATCCTCTCATATGAAGATGATTAGCTAGGTCTATTGTTTAAAATTTCATACAGGGAGACACCAGCAATATAGTTTTAGGTTATAAAACTGGGACCAAAATGGGTTGCTATTAGTTTATGGTTATGGAGCTTAGTCCCAAGGTGTCATAATTTTTAATGTCATATGATCAGTATGTTGTCCCATATTTTAACATTGTGTGATTGAGATTATTGGTTGTTTTAGTTTAAGGTTGTATAGCTTTGACCAAAAAAAATCATATAGTTTAAGGTCATAATTCTTGGAACAACAAATTGGTTTGTGTCCCAAGGATGTTTTGTGGCACTAAAGAGTAATAACCCAACATTAACAGAGGACCATGGAGGGCCTTCACCATATAAAAAGGCTATGATACAAGTTACACATGGTTTAAGGTCATGATGCTTGGACTAAGAGGTGTTCAAATTTGGAATGTTTGTGTGCCTCAACCATGGTAGGGAAGGCCCTACTATAACTCTTAATCCTACATAATCCATGCTCAATGTGAGAAACAATGAGTGTAAAGGATACCCCTATTTCATATGGGATCACACTAAATGGGTAAAAATTCATCTTTATAGGGTTCTAATGACATTTAATTGCTCGATCGACATACATTAATGCATGTTGGATAACACCAAGGGTGTTAAAACTCCAGCATAATAAAGGGAGGTGGAAGGGAAGTAAACCATGACTTCTGAGATATGGACCAAAAATGGGAGTGAGTGATGGGTGATAAATGATTATTAAGCATGTTTGAAACATAGGTTCCCCAACCACATCCATCAAGGATGTAATGAGAAAATGTAGGATCAATCATTGACCATTTTTTAAAAATTATAGCCATTGTTAATCATAATATATACTTCAAGGAATGTACCTAGGATGAGGAGTGATCCACTTTGGCTAAGCATAATCACCATTAGGGGTTCTATTTGGACTGGGAGGATAATGAGGATCCAAACAAGGAAGGAACAAAGTTTGAGGATGATCATGGTGGGATGTTCAAGGTATAATTAAAACACTCTGGGATCTATCCTAAAACATGATCAAATTCATCGAGTCGGTGTATTAGTGGGAGATAAATTACAAAGGAGAATATCCTTGAAATAGATCAGTGGCTAGACTGGGCTTGGGATATGAAATATGAGTATCCTTATGTATCCCATGAGATTGGGAATCAAGCCATATGTAGTTATAGAATAAGACATGGTAGGATACCGGCACCAAAATTGTAACACCCCAAGCTTCCATGGTATGTTTCCCTTTGAATAATGCAATGACGTGCATTGTACGCAACTTCGAGATTCTAACACACCACAACCAATCAAACTAGCTATTATGAATAGTAATACCTACTTTTTGAAATTTTATAAATATTATCTTTCGAAATGGACTTCAGTTTTGGATTCGTAATATCTAAATTAGCTTAGGGTGAAATTTTGGTACTTTTCAGATAACTTTCATATTTTGATGAATAGTGAAAATTACTAAATTTTAATTAAAAACAACTTTTTTAATAGAAATAATTAATAGTGATAAATTATTAATTTGAGTGGTTTTAAAGTATATTTAGAATATATTTTTACCATTTAATGCAATTTTGTTCATTGGATGAGATTTCACATTTAAACCAGACATAAACAAGTGTCAATCTTTTGATAGTTATTATCTCTTAAAAACACGCTATTTGTTTTGACGACGGGAATTAATTTTTAAATTAATTAATGCAACTGATATGTTTTGAATTTGGTAAAATATAAATCATTTTTGAATTCATAATATCAAATATAGCTTAGGCCTAATTTTTGGTATTTTTCTGGAAACTTTCATTTTTTGATGAATAGTGAAACCACTAAGTGGTAGTTAAAAAAACAGAATTTTTCATAAAACTTAATTTTACCGCTTCTGTGAGTGGAATTTCGAAAATCCAAGAGACACGGTTAATATCAAGGAGTAAAATGTGGTTCATTGAGATGAAAATAAGTTGTTGGTGAATAGTAACTTTTTACTTTTATTTACCACGGTTAAAAGTAAATAGGGTAATTAAGGGTAAAAATGATATTAATATTACCCTAACACATGTCCTAATTCTATTGTACAAGTGTATCTCGACCAAAAACAACCTTAGAAATAAAATATTATCATTTAGTTCCACTTGGATTAGATTAGGACATTTATTATTATTTAATTCAAAGAAGAGTTAAAAGAGTTAAAATCAAAGTTTATTCACTAAAACATTTTTAATATAGGGTTACATATAAGATAAATTCGATTATAAATATTCATTAGAAAGATAAGAAATTTAATACATAATTATATTTTATTTATAATTTTTAGACATTAAATAATTTAATTTATTTATGACACAATGATGATGTAGTAATTACCATAATAGTAAAAAATTAAAATAATTGATATTATAAATAACCAAATAAATATAATTGGAGACTTTTATTGAATTACAATAATTTTCTAGGTTAATATGACATATTAGTATTGATTTAATTTACTTTTTTCGAAGTAATCATTCTCTTATGAGTTTCACAAAAATCAATTATTGAATAGTGTCAAAATTGACATAAAAGAGTTTTTAAAACAAATATTATATTATTAATTGATATTAAATTCCTAAAAATCTAAGTTTCATCCAAGAGACTTATATAATGATAGTTGTATCATTAATGGACCACTTGGGGGTCTATTGGATGTATATATTAATCTTATTAACCATATAATATAAAAATACAAAGAGACATTGTAAAAGTGAAACTAATTAACTAAGAGTTAATACTTAAAGATAAGGTTAATATAATGACCCAAACCTGTCTAAATTCTATTGGTTGAGTGGTTTTATACCTATCCCCACCTTAAACTTTAAATAATCCACTTTTTAGCCATTTTAAACCGAATATGAATTTATTATAAAATAATATTTCTAGCTTTTCCAAAGGTGCCCCTCACCCCTCTTATAAAAGGGCACTCCCCCTTCTCACTACTTCACAACTTCAAAGCCTTTTGTTTCATCCAACCCCTGACAAAATACTCTCTAAACTTTCCTCACTACAACCTAGAGGCCTTAGTTTGATCATAAATCCAACCTAAGGATCCCTTTTGATCAAATGAAAATGAAGAACCCGAAGAAGAGATAATGATTTCACCACCCTTTTTCAAGTTCCTTTCTTCTTCCACTTCTTATTTCTTTGTTATTTATATTCTAAAATAATGAATCCAGTATCTTCTATATATTGTAATATTATTATAAATATGGTACAACCATATTCATTATTCTATCCACCCTTTGAATAACATGTCACCATACGTGCGTACGTACGGCTTACCGTCTCCACGTCGTGGTGTAATTGTTATTCAATAAATTATTATTTAGATGGGTATAATAATGGTGTTTAATTCATGTAAATAATAAATATAACATGATAATTATTATATATATATGATATACCATCCAATTATATATTATTTTAACATCAAAAGAATGATATTGTCGCTCGTGCGTACGTACGGACTACCGTCTCCACGAAAGCGATGAGATTCATTCTCCATCATATCCATTCAAGTATAATTATCATTTTATGATTTAAAAATAATTTTTAAGGACTTGATATAATTCTGGATATGAATAAGATACAACCTATCCATAACAAACACGGCTTAAGTAACAAAAAATATAAAGGAAAACGAGTAAGTTAACACCTGAAATGATGATAATACTAAGATATTATTAACAAATAAATGTTAAAAAATCATATATGATACCATATTAATGTAAATGATTCTTGTATAATTAAATAACAATTATTTCACCATTATACAGGAGGTTAACCTACCGTCGACCAAGTAAAAAGTACAAAGTAAGGGGTTTCTTATCTCACTTTTAATTCCGTGAGAATTCCATTATTCACCACTTATTTATTGCATGTGGTGTGTGTACTTCCCATGATTGTATTCATTGTGTAATATACTTTAATTTATGGATATTTAAATCATCATGGTATGATCCTTTTTTCATGGGTGTATGTTTCGTAAGTTACCTAATCGATAAGGGAATTTGAAATTTCAATTTCCACTCATTTGGCTTTACGCATATTTCATTGATTATATTACTCCAAGATTATGTGTGGAATCACTATTAATTTGATTATGTCATAATTTCCACTACCCTTAATGTGGATATACTTTTTATACACATAATCACTCCATTGATAATTTCTCAAGTCATCGATATGAATTTGATAAGAGTAATTTTAACTCATTCTCCATTTGTTGAGTTAAACATCCAATTCATTGGTGTTGTTTTTACAAGATTATGTATGAATGTCATTTGATTGTTTTAAAATAAATATACAATCATATTTAGTGTATTTATATTTTTCACACATAAATATGTCGTTGATTTATCCTTAACCTAAGGATACGGCCTTATGAGAGATTTCATCTCAATTTACATTCCATTGAGACTTCTTTGTTGTTATACACCAAATCACTTTTATGTGGTGTATATAATGTACTTTGACATAGTATATCATGAATTCCTTTATTCTCATGATATTAAAATGTTTTGATTACCTCAATTATTTTTATTCAAGTGTCTCTCTTTTGGTTAGAAACTCTAACTAAAATACCATTTTTAAATGTTTTAAAGACTTATTCTTCTAAATCTTTCTCATTAATGTCCATGTTTTAAAAAATGGTTTTAAGGATTTATTTATATGGACATTAAAGTTTTAAAATTAAAACTCCTTTTAAAAGTTTCAAAGTGCTATGGGACACTTTGATTCAAGAATCTATTTTTAAACGGCTTCTTGACAAATAGTGTGACTTTTAAATGTTTTCAAGAAAAGGGGGATATTTCTCTCAAATATTTTTGATGGTTATTTTCATCTATGTCAATATCATTCATTATTATCGATTGAGGTACAATAAAATCTTCCATATTGTATTGAATGAGTTATGTTTGACTGTGGATGTGCTATTTTTATACCATTCATGGTTTGTGGTTAAAGTATTGACATTTTGTATGCTAGTTTTAATACGAATATTTATGTTATGTTTAAACATGTTCATATGAGGAATGAATTGGACTTAATAAGTGACGGGTGGATCCCTCTATAGCTCCTCGATGCATCGGTAGGTCTCATGAGACAAACTAGTGTCTTGGCACAAGGCCTTGACAGAATCTTATTTGTATTCTTGGCACGAGGCCTTGGATATATGGTTATGATAGTCTGGAATTATGCATTCCATCATTATGAAAGTGGTTATTGATATTTCATGTGATTATTTTACTAGTAGAATATCCATGTAATTAAGTAAATGGCATAATTTCATTTTATCTTTTCCATTTTATGTTGAAGTTCAAGTTTAAAAGGCTTTTGTTTTAGTTATAAATTGCCTTAAGTGTTTATGCTTATCTATGAAAGTTTCTGCTATATTAATATCCTTACTGAGCATCTGAGCTCACCCCTTTCAATGTTTTATTTTTCCCAGGATTGTGAAGAAGTAAATTATGAATGACCTGCAGGGATAGTATGAGTGTGGACTATGGATACTATGTTGTTGTTGTTTTCAGTTTATGATGTAATGTAAACTTTATTAATGTATCTAGTTATTCCAAGGATACTAAACTAATCGGTCTTTCGAGACTTTATCTTTCTTGTGATCATGCCAATGTTATGTAATAATGCACCGACTATGGGTAACTGGGGTCGGGGCGTTACAAAAAGGGGGTACCCTCTTGAATGAGGGTTCAAGGAATCGTGTATTTTTACATCATGAAATAGGGATGTGGATCATTTAGTTTAATGTATTTTGGCATGGATGTTGGATATACAGTTTAACATCATATGGTGAGGATGAAGTTTCATACAGTTTAACCTATTGTAACAAGGATATTGTAGTATAGTTTTACATCATGAAACTAGGATGTTATCATGTAGTTTTACATCATGAAACTAGGATGAATATTTATTCTAGTTTATGGTTTTATAACTTTTACCATGGTTTCATATATTTTAATGTCATGTGGTCAAGGCAAGGAGTAAGAGGGATATGCGAATTACTTCTTGATGAACCTAGAATTGGTGGGAGGTGTGATCTAATCCCTATCTATAGTGATCAATGAGTATGCACCATTAGAGTAGACCTTATGAATGACATAAGGTCCTTCCCATTTGGGTTCTATCTTTTGAAACTTATTCCTAGGAATCATTGGAATACTTAGAGATAATACCATATTACCCTAAAGGAAGGAGAGAAGGTGAACTTTTTTTAACACCTACACCATTTGACTCTAATGCATTTCTAGGTTACGCAATGCATGAACCCTATTTTATTCAAGGTATTCCAACTCATCCAGGAAGACTTAATATTTTTTTTCCATTTTTTTATGATCATAAATATCCATTTGGAGTAATGGAATATAAACCTCTATCGGTTAAACTATCATTGTCCTGTATACTAGGGAGTATGGGGCCACCTGGGTGGAATTATGAATCATCATCCAATAGACCCAACGGGAACTAGAGAGATTATTGGGGAAACTCTTCCTATTTTAACCCACCATCTTCTACATGATTTCAGAGAGGGTATTGTTGAATTCCTCAATATTCCCATTCAACTGTGTGTGATAGTGGCAGGTGTGATTGACCAAATGTTTCATTTGGAATACAAATTCTTTATCTCAGTAGCTCAAAAATTAGTCCCATTATCTGTGAGGATGGTGTGATGGGTCCTGAATCAATGGATGATATGGAATTTTGAGAAATTGATCATGGAATAGGTCTTTAATTATTTTAGGGGGATGGGTTTCACCCACTTTAAGAATAATTCAGTGGTAGTCAGGATGAATGATCATTTTCGAGCTATTTCTGGTGGTTAGGGGCCTACAATGTTAAGTCCCCAAAGCTTGGGTGGGTAATGCATGAAGTTGGCATAGATCTATCATGCATGACACTTATTGGTGAACTCAATGAATTCATAAACCATGGGGGTATATAAGTACCCCCAATATCTGGATTTGATGGGAA
The DNA here is from genome assembly GCA_963277665.1 of Viscum album. NCBI lineage: Eukaryota > Viridiplantae > Streptophyta > Magnoliopsida > Santalales > Viscaceae > Viscum > Viscum album. Next base: position 666,681,790 of record OY728123.1, read on the forward strand.
ATATTAAATCATTCTTGATGGGCCCCATATTACCCAACATGGACTTCTTACATGACTTGAGGAACCCACTTCCCTTAGATTAAATGGTAATTTATTTCATAAAAACCCTTTTTATAGAGGATTTTCTTTAGGTTAGGGCCACCTTAGATGGTAAATTTCACCATACACTGATGGATTTCCTCATTATCATCCCAATCCAATTGGTGAGTCTAATTTTTCTAATACTCATCAAAGGGATTCATCTAATCAGGTGATTCATCAACTACCAAGGAATATGAGGACTCTTCTTTAGGGGTTCTGATGGTTAAATAGTTCACCCATTGGTCCTATTTATCATAAGTTATAGGGTAAATGACTCAATGATTCACAACATGAATAACCAAATCATCTTATTCAAGCTCTGTAAATTATATATCCAGGCCTTCTAAGGCATTAGCTTAGTGATAATGTGATCGAGTAATGTAAGTTACCTTTGGTTGGGAATTTAACTGGGCCATCAGCTCATGAATCTACTCCAAAAAAGGGAAAAATATCTTGATTCGTGATGATGTAATCACCAATGATATTCTTGATGACTATTTAGGAGTCTCCCTTCAAATACAGTAAAGGGATTTCAATATTTAGAGCTAAATCAAGACCAGTGATAGGAGACCGATACTTGGAATCATAATTGGTACAACCTTTAGAAAACATAAATGAGTATGATATAATAGCCTATGTGGGGATGATGAAGACAATCCCAAGGCCCACCCTATTGAGTTTGTGATTATTGATCCTTCTCCAAGTCAGGATCTAGGAGGAAGTATAGAATTGAATCTATCAATGAAGTGCATCTAGATCAATGGAGAGGATGGAATCATCAAGGAATTCACCATCTAGTGGTTTTTCCTCAGGTTTCAGATGTGCAGCCAAGAAATATACTAGTTCTTGGACCTTAACAACATTTTGGGGGATAAATTTGATATCTAACTACTGAAAAAATAACACATACTATGCTAATCATCTAGTACTTGTTGGGATATTTATTATGTACTTCAGTAGATAAACATAGAACACTTTTTATATCTCATGGTTCTATAAGTATTGCTTCAACTTATGAACCGAAAAGACCAAGGCAAGGCAGCTCTTCTCAATAAGAGAATATCTTTTCTCCATACTGAGTAGCATTTTTATGAGGTAGTATAGACTATTAACCCTACCATCATTTTTATATTGGTCCAATAGGGTACTAAGGGACCATTCTAGGGTATTTAATTAAAGGACTGGATGCTTTCCTGGGATGAACTACATCATGGATAAAGGATGTATTGAATACTTATTGATGTACTTGAATGTGGTTTTAAATTATTCATCCCACTGAAATGTGGTGCCTTTATTTATGATCCTTAAAAAGGGATTACACTTTCCAATTAGATTCATGATGAATCATTGGATATAGGTCAGGTGTCCCTGGAGGCCTCACAAATCTCAAAGGTTTCATAGAGGAGTCATTTGGATGATATCCTTAATCTTATATGGATCTATTTTTATTTCTATGTACCTAATGAAAAATATTATTAAATTTCCATAGGTTACTCCAAATACACACTTTAGATGATTAATCTTTAGTTGATGGGATTGGAGGAAGTCAAAAACTTTATCAATATCCTTATTATTTTCCTAGTTCTAGAAATATTTAACCACCAAATCATCCACAGAGAACTCCACCAATATCCTGAGGAGTTTCTTGAAGATGTGTTTCACAGTGAATTAGTAGGTGGCCCCATAATTCTTAAAATTTACCAACTTTAATCGGTAAAATAACATTATGTGATACATTCATAAAGTGGTGGTTTCTTTGTCCTTAGGGACCATTTGGATTTTATTATACATGGAGTACCCATCCATGATAGACGTGGATTATAAACCATCAGTTGTGTTAATTATTAGTGTCATCACCAGGAGGGTGAAATAATACTTTGGGAAGTGGTGATTAAGTTTCTAGAAGTCAATATAAACTCTAATCTATCTATTATTCTTCCTGGATGAATTATATTTTCCAACCACTTTGGGTACTAGACATCCCTGATGAAGTTTTCCTTGATGAGCTTGTTAAATTTGGCCTCAAACATATAATCATTGTAAGGGTGCATCTTTTTTAGAGGTTTTCAAACTCAAAGTATCCCATTGGGAGTCCATGGTGGTGAATTTTAACTTGAGGGTTGAGCCATAGAATTTTTTTTATAGATATAATAAAACATGTTGTAGTACTTCTTTAAGAAATTAAAATACCATTATTTCTTCTCTTAATACTTGACTTCATTGAATAGAATCAACCAAATATTATCCTCAGTGTCGAGATTCACCTAGGTAAACTCATCGAAAGTGGTTGAGATGCCCTCACTACTGGAAATCGGATCTTTCCCAACACTTATATACACCCTTTCCCAACAGTTTGGGAGAACCATTGGGAAAGGGCCCTCAAAACACCCCTTTCCCAACGGTTTGGGAGAACCATTGGGAAAGACCCCCCTTTCCCACCCATTTCCCAACGGTTTGGGAGAACCGTTGGGAAATACCCCCCCCCCCCCCACTTTCCCAACGGTTTGGGAGAACCGTTGGGAAAGACCCCCCTTTCCCACCCCTTTCCCAACGGTTTGGGAGAACCGTTGGGAAAACTCAGCCCAAAATCCAGCATTCACACCTGGAAATTATCACCTATCCCAACGGTTTTGAGAACCGTTGGGATAGGTCTATCCCAATGGTTTTGAGAACCGTTGGGATAGATTCTTTGATTTCTTCCAGGTCTACTACCCGAGAACATTATATAAATATAAATTTTAAATAATTATGATAATACATATATATATTTATGAAGTTATGTTTATAAAAGTTATGTTAGGTTAGTGGTTAAGGCGTTTAATTATAAACGGGGGGTTGTGGGATCAAATCCCACCACATGTTTTTTTTTTGAAATACATATACCAACGGTTTTATAACCGTTGGAATAGATTTTCATATTACTTATACCAACGGTTTTGAAAACCGTTGGGATAGGTCTATACCAACGGTTTTGGGAAAACCGTTGGTATAGACCTATCCCAACGGCTTACTTCGCAACGGTTCTCCAAACCTTTGGTATAGGCTATACCAATGGTTCCAAACCGTTGGTATAGGTTAGTATTCTACTAGTGCCTCTTCAAAAGCAGATGGGGGATCATCCAAATCCTCTTCATCATTGGAAACATCAGGATCATAAGAAGGAGGATATTGTCTTAGATCTAGATTTCATGGAGTAAACTGCCATATACTTTAACAGGGAAGGTATTCCTACTCCATGGAGACCATTGAGATAAAAAACAATGAACCAATCCCATGTAGTTTTTTATGGTGATATTCACTTTTGATATCAAAAAAAGGATGATGTGTTAACCTCAACCAGGTTATCCCTGCTCTCTAAAAGGTATGGTTCTATCATGGGTCAAAAACCAAGGGGTGGATCTCTCAGTACTCAATAGGAATCATCCTTTTTAGATTCAACCATGCTTTTCCTATGTAGTAATATGAGGTGATCGATGAGTATTCAATATTCTTGGGTACTATGAAATAGATCCCAAGATCTAGGGTTGTTGGATCCAACCGGTGGATTGTTAGGGTGAATCTTACTTTAAAGTACAACCAACAATTTTTTGGGGTGGCTTTAATATTTTTGGGTCATTGATACACTTGAACTCATCAATCTAGAGATACTTCCCTTCCCTTTTTTAATACCAACCATCTAGGTAGTGGACTTCATAGGATTTTAAGGGAGAAGTGTCATTAGGGATCACCCCTACGTGACCATTGAGGTAGTATTTAAGGAATCAATGGTATAAAGAGGGTAATATTGTATGAAGATAGGGATAGGCCCACCCCAAAATAGTGTTTTAGTTATTATTATGTGAGATATCCATGAACTCATTGCTTTCTACTAAATCACTAAACTGAGTCTATAGTTGAATCTTATCATGTGGCTTATGTTTGATTTTTCCATACCCCAAAATTTTCAATTTATAGGGGGTTAGATATGATTATATAATCCCCATATTATAGAGCATCTAGGTGGGGATAATATTGATCCTATATCCAATTTTCACTAGAAAATGATGAATTTGAACACCATTAAATTGTCTTGTGACATACAGCAGGTTTATGTTCCCTAGAAAAGTGGAACCATCATCTTCTTTGAAGAAGTAAATGATGACCTAGAATTCTTCCCTTTTTTTTTCCTCTATGTGATAAGCCTTGAAGATAGATAACTCTTTATCTAACCAGAGAGGGATCTTCAAGACCCCATAATATCACCACATAACTCCTTTTAAATGAAAAAAAGATCAAGTATTGAGAGTCAAACTAGTATACTGGAAAAGTGATTATTCACATCATACTTCAAGGAGAGGGGAATATTTTTTCCTATTAATGATCTCGATTTAACAAAGATAATAGTGGGAACCATTGGTTGAGGCATTGGGTATTGGATGGTGTATGTCATCTTCCACTATTGATTGGATGGCTTAGGTTGAGCACTAGTCAGCTAAGATCTGGATCTAGCCTACCATTGTTAATTGTTGATCTGCTATGGTTTGGATACATAATCAACCAATTTCATTAGTTGTGGAGATGTAATCAATAGTAATTCCTATGAGGACTATGCCTTATGAGCTTTAAATTAGGAATTCATTTTGGTTTTAGATACATGAATAGTTCATTTAGAAGAATCGTCTCATGCATATTGCCAAAAAATGTGGCACCCACCCTTCTTTCAATAGTATTGACTAGAGGTGCTTGAAGAGGATATGTGGAATTCCACATTATGATGTACTACATAAAAATACACCATCCTAACATAACTCATGGAAGTATAATTCTGTTGTTTATTGGTGGATTATTCCAATATGGAATGTATTCTAGTGGATTCTCTCAACTTAGGGAGTAATGAAGTCTCTAAGAGTGAAATATGGTTTTATCATTGTTGGGAGGATCTGATTTCCATGGAGTAATTGATATCTATTAATATAATACTTGTAAGGATATAATGTTGATGTGGTAATAGTAGAGGAAATGGAGTTGGTATTATTAATCAAGAATGGATAATTTCATGAGTGTGAGTGACCGTCTTATGATCTAGTCGCACATTATACTTATATATTCCCCAACCATTAACCTGATTCCATTTACCATAGTCTTCTGCATCACCATTGAGAGTGGCAAAGACATATACCGTCTATGTTGGGACATCACCCAGCTCAACCAGGCCATGGTTTACCTCATCCTGGATCCAATATTCAAAGATGAAACACTCTTTGATTTCAAGACCAAGGACCCTATAGTATGGGAATTAGTTGGTATGGTTCTTCAACCTGACCTCCTAGGGCCTCCTAGATTCAAGAAACTTCAGTATGTTCTTTTTCATAGAATATATAAAGTATCATGGGTCCTATGCATCCTTTAAGGAGTGTACCTAGTTATTCTACTCTATAAAGTGAATCTTGGGTGCCTATCCCTAATGGGGATCCTTGGAAGAATTCTCATAGAAATTTTGCTTCTTGGAGAGGCCTGTCATATGGAGGTTCCTGAAGGCACACCAGCTGTGTGCCCTGAGGATTTATAGTAGGGGTTATTTCTGCCTTCGTGCGATTTTGAATGATAGATAGAAGAGGTAATGGGAATTAATTCTACATTTTATACTACAGGGCTTCTTCAAATGCTAATCTCTTTCAAAAAAATCATAAATCCACCTAGATATCTTATGAGGATGAGGTTAAGGACCGAATCATATCATAAATTCTCTATGAACATCCCCAATATCTATTCCTGGGAATAATTCATGTCAAGGAAGCATGTGATCCCCTTCCATCAGACAATGAAGTCAGCAACTTTCTCATCAGTCATCTTCTTTCATTTTCAGAGGTTAGAAATGATAGTCTACTGCAAGGTAGAGTTGAAATGGTAGATAAACTGCCTGGGGATATTCTCATATCTTTTAATAGATCTTAGGTATAAATAACTATACCAAAAAAAGTTGGGAACCTACAAGGTTTGGATGTAACATTTATTCTTGTAACCTTCCTTCTGTTTGGGAGTTCCCATCATTAGGCTGCATCATGAGGCAATGTGGGCCATATGATGCAGTAGATCACCCTTCCTATTGAATGGGTTGAAATTAGGATTACCAAATTATGGGGGTGTATAAACCTGATCCACCCATTCCTGATATGGTTTCCCTTCAGGAAATATTGAATATTTTTTCATATTAATATCCTCAACATAATAAGTTATATCATATATCATGACATCAGGGTGAGGGTTGGTAGTTACTAATGCTTTTATTGGCCTACTGGCTTGAGGGGAAAAGTTTCCATGGTCCAAAGGATTAAATCATCACTACTTGGGTGGGGTGGGAAGGTTATAACTCAATTTTTTTCATGACCACCAATATCTACCCTAATTAGGTATACGGGAATTCCTATCCTAACCCTAGGTGTCTCACCAAGAAGGATCTAATGTTCATCTAGAGGAGGGACAGGGTCCCCTAAGACATTTTCTCTCCCTATGAACTATTCGGAGAGGATTTTGGTGGTAAGCCTTTTATATCCCTCAATATCCTAAAGTAAAGTGTATATTATAGCATCCATTTTAGTTTTAAGTGAATCTTACAATTTTCCCATGGGCTCAGTGATTCCCTTACCCCTATCGAGATGTCGATGAGAAGGTGGTAGCACCTCAGAGCACTACAACAAAAACCGGGTTTAGAGGAGGTTTTGTGGCGGCAGTTCACAAAACCGCCGCTAAAAGTTTTCGCCGAAAGGTTTCGCGGCGGTTTTTAATAAATCGCCGCGAAACCTGAAATTTTTTAAAATAGTCGTGACCCTTCCCTACCCCCACCCCGATCTTTCCCCCAAACCAGGCCTGCGCCCTCCATTCTTCCCCTAACCCCCCCCCCCCCCAGCAACCCGTGACCTTCGGATCCAAACCCCAGCGCCCTCCCGATCTTTCCCCTAACCCCTGTCCTGCGACCCGCGACCTCCGGCGACCCCGTGACCTCCGGCAACTCTGCGACCTCCGTCTTCGGTGACCCCGCAACCTCCATCTCTGGAGACCCGTCTTTTCCAGGTATGTATCCATTTAACTAGGTTTGAAATATAGAAAATTTTGATAGAGATTATGTTTATGGTAGGACTTGTGTTATATTTGAATATTTTGATTAATTTTTAGTATTATTTTGTTTCTTTGATATTCAGTTTGTGGATGTGCTGCGAAAATCATTTTATGTGCATCAAAAAATAGATTTTCCTAGAAAACATTCCTTTGGTTATAAATCAATTCCATATAAATTGTTTGTAAAATGTGCTTGGTTTGATGAAATATTTTGAAACCATTGATTTTATTAGGAATTTAGAAAATAATTGATGTGATTGTTGTGTGAAATGTGTGTTTTTTAAATGAGTGTTTTATGGAAAATCATTCTAATTTGATAGGAATCCTTTGGGATTTGTTTGCTAATTTTATTTTTTTTGGAAAAGTTTTGTGATTTTTTTCTTATTTTAAATCATTTGAATTAGGTTTCTGTAATAATTTTTTCTTTTAAAAACCAATTCAGTTTTAAAGGAATTTGGAACCCCATGGGGGGTTTGAAAAACAGACTATTTTTATTTAATGAAATTGATATAGTAAATGTTTTTTACATTAATTAAATATTGAGATTTGAGAATCTTAGGTGGTATCAATAAATGGTTGATAATGTTTTAGGATTTACGTATTCAATTTGGTTCTTTTACAAGAACATGTGTTATTTGAAAAATTTATTTTTGGAAAATGCATTTTTTGAGAATGGTTTTTTTATTCTATTGTGAATTTTGTTGTTTTAAAAGAATTTATAGGAGAATGTGATGTTCCATTTAGGATGTTTTGGGATATATTGGTGTGATTTTGGGGAAACAAATACTTAAGGGTCTATGCTTTAGTTTATTTGATGTGATCCCCCCCTCCAAAAAAGATCTATTATGAAATTAGAGTGTTCATATTATGGGTTCTTCCAACTTTTTTTGACCCTGTCTATGATCCAATTGGAGTGGTTGGTGTGGTTTCATTTTTGGGGTGATGTGATTTAGTTTACTTAAGTAATCACATCATTAGTGGCTCTATTAGGGATTTTCTAGTCTAGTAGTTTAGAAACTTGAACCTTGGAATAACTGTTAGATCGATGAGGATATGTTTTTCTTGGAGTCTACTGGGTGATAACATGGAATGATAAGCAGTAATGAAATTTTATAGAAAACATGGGTAAACATTTCCCTTTTTCCTAGTTCTAAACAAAAGTAGGTATATAATGTATATCAATTATAACTCAGAAATCCAATCAGTACAAAATAAAATAAGCAGTAGAGGCATAAGTACCAAGGAACACTATTGTTTAGACTAGAAGAATACTTATACCATAATAAATCATGTGCATAATCCAATTCCTATAACACATGCCTAGTAAGAAGAGGAATACCCCATGAGTAAACCCCCCCCCCCCCCAAATGCTATGTTTTCCCCTAGAATAATGGGACTAGGAAACCAAGGAAATACCCATGAGAAAACCTCCTAATAATCACAAAACATGGAAGATGGACTCAAGATAAACCTTCCACCTAAGTACCCAAGGTAACCTAAGTGCTCATTTTCACAAATCAATTTCAATATTTTAAAAGTACCCATTTCATTTTCATTTATCAAAAATCATGGAAAAACATTTCTCTCAAAAACCCCTTCTTAAAAAAATTAAAATAGTCATTCCAATTTGATAAATCAACTTATAAATTAAGAGAAATTAGGCTAATTATTATAGGCTAGATATGGAACCACCTACCTCAAAGCTCAAGTCACACATTCCCGTAATGGGATCCACCAACAATGAAAACCCAATGATGAAAATGAAGGCCCTAGAATATAATAAAAACATTAATATTGATATAAATTAGAAAATAAGGGGTTGGTGGAAAGGGAAAACACCAAATACCTCAAGAATAGACATCTGTCGCACCACAACTAACCAAGGAATGGCCTCTATAATGATATCTCCCAAAGGATCTAGAAGAATACACAAAGATTCAAAAACTTAGGCCACCAGATCTGATAATGTTACCCTAGGGTGCCACCATTATCAAGAGAAATGAAGAATCAGAAATATTTCTTACCTAGATAGATGTGCCACGACTATAATAAAAGATCCAATGTTGAATGGATCAATATAGATGGAGCATAGTCTCCCAAAATAACCCGAGAAGATCTCTAGGTAGGGATCCAAGGGCCTGGAGAAAAGAACTGAAACCAAAATAGCCACTCGCCTATTTTAAAAACTACATGGGGGCCATTTGATGATGTGTAATACTATTACCTACTGTGAAATCCATGGTGTTCTAGTATGTTGAAAAATCCTTCACCTCGGATTAAAAATCCATTATTTTAAAATTTACGATGTGAAACCACTCTTCTCGAGGTGTAAACTTTCACAGCATGAATACCCTTTCATGACTTGTATCTAGTAATAGTTACACGGTGTGTAACCTAGTTATAGAGTGTGAAAGACTTTTGAATCATGTAGAAAAAGCTGGTTAAAGATGAAAGTACAACAAATATCTGACTTCGCCATTTTAGGTATCTTACCAATTCCTTCCTAGTCCTTTACAGACAATGGAAAAAAGGAAAACCATGAAGAGGATAAAAAAATACCTGATAGATCAGTAATAGGATCTTACAAACTCCCCACTATAAATAATTTTTTTCCTCAATAAGTCATGTAAAAGATGTAATCCATGGAAAAATATGAGTTCACTGCACCTTCATCAACGACTCGTGTTCTCTGTCTCCAACTCAACGACACCCACATGAGGAACTCATGGAAGGTACAACCATGTAATATATAGGGATAATAGATATATGAATATTTTTCTTTGGTTTATGAGGATAAATGGGACAGAACCATTTAATTATTTTAAAAAAAGTATCATCACTCAAAATAAAAGATCACTTGAACCATATTCTTATTATATAAATAAAAGGTACTTGATTATATGTAATGAAAAGATAATAATTTATAGTAATGTTGATAAAGACCAAAAAAATAAAACTCATCTTTTTAATGAATTAAATAATCCTTGTCCATCTTTGAAGAATAGGTAATCACAACTAAATAAATGGTTAATAGATGAAAAAACATTGAAATTAATTGGGGGAATTATCATAATGTGTTATCACTGTGTTGGATCTAGTGAGAAGAATATTCATTGGCTTATAAACAAGTATCAACAACATTGTTCAAATTATGAAACTAAATATGGTAAAAAAAATATTCCATATTATTTTTATTGATCTATAATATTGATAAGTGAAGGTAATGATTATTAAACATAATCCAATGAGGGGAAACTCTATAAATGGGAACCCATGCATTGGTATTCTATATTAGTGATTTTGGATGGATGTTATAAATACCGACTGGTATCCCATTTCTAGATATGGAAAATAAAATAAAACATTTAATTGAGATGACCAAGCACGTGAGTATATGAGATGTTCAGGAAAGTTGTAGTATTTTTTGTGAGGGTGTGGAAGTAATCTGAGTGGACCAATGCATCTCATTAATGTAGTGGGGATAGAAATTGTTTGAGGCAACATAAATGTGTGATTGACAGTGTTATGATAATTGTGTAACCCAATATTCTTACTGCTCCTCAATGAGGTGTTCACGCTGTCTCCTAGGGACCAGACTTGTTTGGTTTGTCTGGGCATGCTAAGTAAGTGGTAAATGTGATAAATGAATCATCTTTATTATATTATGCATACTTTATGATCAATGGTTCATCTTTATTATATTATGATTCTGCAATCTTACACTATCGTATCTTTTGTGTAGGCACATTGTGATATACATGGATAAAAGTTGGATCACATTACCGAGGAACACACCTCAGTATGTTAAGGGTTTGAATGAGTTTTTAGATTTTGCGATTTCTAATCGATCCGTTGAAGGGAGAATAAAATTTCCATGTCCTAAATGTAAATTTAGAACATGGTTGAAGAGAGATGAGGTTTATGAACATTTAATACTGAAGAAATTCCCTGATCAATATTTGTGTTGGATTTGGCATGTAGAATCGAACGTTACAGAAAGATTGAGCACTGATGTTAATCCACAGAATGAGGTCCCAAGTTCATCGAAAATGGAAAATGAAATGCAAAACCTAATAAATGATGCATTCGTCACTGCAAGGCACCACTATCAGCATCAAAACATATCAGAACAACCAGAAGAGGGTGCTACAAATTGCAACGTGACAAGTGATGTTATTGAGAATGTAACCCAAGTAGATCAATATTTTCACATATCATTGGATCCTCCTCTTGATTTTGTGGAGCCAAATGTAAGAGAAAACTTCACTGAGGAAAATGTGTTTCATGATTTAGTTGACGATGGAAATCAAGAGTTGTATTGTGGGTGTTTGAAGTATTCAAAACTTTCATTTCTACTGAATTTTTATCACATCAAATGTCTATGTGGAATTACAAATAAGGCAATGTCCATGATATTGGAATTGATACGTGATGCATTTCCTAAAGAAAAAATCCCAGAATCTTTTTATGATATGAAAAAAGTTGTTAACAAGCTTGGTCTGAATTATACAAAAATACATGTGTGTCCCAATGATTGTATGCTTTATTGGGGAGAGGATTCAAGTAGACAGAATTGCAAGAAATGTTCTTCTTCTATATGGCAGGCAAAGGGTGATGTTGGAAGTCTGAATGAACATAATTTCATAGAGAATAAGAAGAAAAGGATCACACCTGCAAAGGTTTTGCGTTACTTTCCTTTGAAGCCTCGATTGCGAAGATTATTCATGTCATCGAAAACTACTGAACACATGAAGTGGCATTCTGTAGATAATAACAATGATGGGTTAATGAGACATCCATGAGATTCCCAATCATGGAAGACATTCGATTCATTACATCCAGATTTCTCAGCTGATCCTAGGAATGTTCGATTGGGATTGGATGCCGATGGATTCAACCCATTTGGGACTTTGAGTACAAGTTATAGCATTTGGCCAGTTGTTTTGATCCCTTATAATCTGCCTCCATGGATGTGTATGCAACAATCATCTTTTATCATTTCAATGATTATTCCTGGAAAACAAATGCCTGGAAATGATATTGATGTATACTTGCAGCCTTTGATTGAAGAATTGCAGGAGTTATGGAGTAACGGTGTTGAGACATTTGATGTTTCTTCTAAAACAATGTTCAAAATGCATGTTGCATTACTGTGGACCATTAGTGACTTTCCTGGGCTTGGGAATTTATCTGGTTGGAACACTTATACGGGTTTGGATTGTCCCGTTTTTAACTTTGATTTTGAGCCCAAACGGCTACCTCACAGTAGAAAATGGTGCTTCTTATGCCATCGAAGATTTCTCGATGCATCTCATAGATTTCGGCTGAACAAATCAAAATTTAATGGTTTCATTGATCGTAGACCACCTCCAAAGTTGTTAACCGGTTATGAAATATTAACACAGCTTGAAAATGTTGAAAAAGAATTTGGGAAGGTTCATCATTTGAATGATAGCGGAAAACGGGTCTGAAGTGCATCGTCAAGTGAAATCAGAACGCAACAAGGGAAGAAAAAAAGTATATTCTTCAAACTTTCGTATTGGGAATTTAATTTGTTGTTCCACAATCTTGATGTGATGCATATTGAAAAGAATGTCTGTGATAATTTGATTTTCACATTACTTAATGAGAATGGAAAGTCTAAGGATCATCTTAATGCTCGCAAAGACTAACAAGTAATGAACATAAAACGCGATCTATGGCCATATGAGAATGAAAAGTATGCTCCGGCCATTTTCACAATGAAAATAGGGATAAAGATACGTTCCTTAGAATTTTAAAGAATGTGAAGGTATCTGATGGGTATTCAAGTAACATCTCGAGGTGTGTTGACTTGAAGAATCGTAAGTTACATGGATTGAAAAGTCACGATTCACATATTTTGTTACAGCAATTACTACCATTGGCATTGCGTACATTATTACCTGAAAAAGTTACTGCTATTGTACTCCAATTCTGCACATTTTTAAGGAAATTATGTGAGAAGGTTGTACATCCATTTCAGCTTGACAACCTCCAGGAGAGGTTTTTATTGACTCTTTTTGCAATGGAGATGATCTCTCCTCCATTGTTTTTTACTATCATGATGCATTTAACTGTGCATTTGGTTGAAGAAGCTAAATTAGGAGGCCCCATTCATTATCAATGGATGTATACAATTGAGAGGTATTTTATTTATATGTTTTCCAGTTAAGTAAACAATTTTTGACATTTACATAAATGCATAATGTTATTATTTTATTTCACAGATATCTTGGGAATTTTAAATCATACGTGAGAAATAAAGCTCAACCAGAAGGCTCTATTGTTGAAGGCTATTTGGCTGAGGAATGTATTACCTTTTGTTCCAGGTATTTAGATGATATTGAGACAAGATTTAATTGAGTTGGACGTGTTTACGACACATCAACTCAATCTCAAATGCATCAGAAATCAAAAATATTTCCTGCTATTGGTCGATCAGTTGGGAGGACCTCAAATGTGACGCTGACAGAATTGGAATTATTATAGGCACATAGATATGTGCTGCTGAATAGTGAAATTGCAGATCCATTTATTGAAGATTTGAGGATACAAACAAAAAGACGAATGAGAGGTCGAACATGAAATGAGAAAGATATAACGAAAGCTGTGAATAAAGATCTTGTAGAATGGTTTTCATGACGTGTAAGTTCATAAATATTTCAATAAATATGAATATTAGTTTGACACATACAATTTGAAAATCTATTAAATTATATTTCTTTTTTCAGATCATGAATATTGATACTCGAGCAGACTTGTCAGAATATTTGAAGTTTCTTGCTAGAGGTCCTATAAAGAAAGTTAGAAAGTTCGACGCTTATAATGTGAATGGCTTTAGATTTCGTACAGTCGATCGAGAAGTGGGTTTGAAAACACAGAATAGTGGTATATTTACATTTGCTGAAGTGGGATACTATGGAAAGCTGCATGATATTATTGAATTAAACTACCATGGACATTTTTCTGTTGTTTTATTCAAATGAAAATGGGTCGATATTATCATAGGTGTTAAAAGAGATTCATTGCAATTTACTTCTGTGAACTTATCTCGCTTGATGGATGTTGGTGATCGTGAAATGCATGATCCATATATCTTTGCATCACAAGAAAAAATGGTATATTATGTGAATGATGTTGTGGATGAAGGGTGGAGTGTAGTTACTCACGTAATACAAAGAGATTTTTATGATATGGGTGATGAAGTGGAAGATTTGACCTCTGAAATTGAATTTCATCAACAACAGGAAGCAGAATTATTTTTCCATCATGATATTGAAAATATTAGTCTTGCAAGGATGAATGAATTGGATGAAGAAATGGAGAAGGAAACCGACATGATTGAAGGGGAAAATGATTGTATGTACAATTATTCATTCATGCAGCAACCACTTGTTTCATTTCTGCAGTCATTCATTATCATTGTTATATATATTTTGTTTGTTAGTACTGGGCATCTATTATCATTTTTAATTTTTTTTCTGCATAATTTTTTTGAAATATATATTCTGAACTTAATTTTATTTCATTAAATGAAAGGAATGCCAAGGAGGAAGTGGTATACCATTTCTTCTAGTTCTGCGACGGATGCCGATCCATCTGGGTCACTCCCCACGACATCTGAGGCACCAGCTTCCTACACCCCCGCACCATCTCCCCCTGCACCATCTCTCACACCATCAGAGGGCCTCCCATTAGAGGATGAGTCGTCGACTCCCCCTACAGGTGCCTCATCAGTTGGGCGGCGACAGACCCCTTCCAGTTCATCCCGGACATACTGGAGGGTCACAGTCATAGGTATAAATTTTAATTAAATAAATTTATTGCATTTTGTTTATACTAATTGTTTGCGCATTGAAGATGACAAAAATAAAACCGTGGAGAAACACTTAAAAAGATCATATGTTTGGAACTTGAATTGCGAAAAGATAGTCGTGCCATTTGATTCTTATGGAGTCCCTACGGATGATGTTGCGGGGTTACTTGGCCAGATTATAGGTCAGTTGGCAGTGGAGCCCATTTCCCTTCCCATTTCATATGATGATTGGAGACATTTGCCTCCAAATTGGAAAAATGAAGTTTTCGAAACTCAAATAAAGGTAATTTTATTACATTATGGTTTAATTGAATGTCATGTTACTAATATGTTCAAAATTAATTTCTGTATACAGATGTTCTTCCACTTCACAGTTGCTGATGTGATAGCACAGAAGTGGACTTTGAAAAATCTTGGTAAAAAATGGAAAGATTTAAAATGGAGATTGTGGTGTGATGTCAATGATACTTCGTTGACCTTGGAACAAATGTATGACAAGCTACCCAGTGGGGTACCGAAAGAGCAGTGGAAATTTTTTGTTGACAGGCATCGTGATGAGAAGCGGATGGTATTGAAATATATATTATTATATTATCCTCATTTTACATTAATACATGTTTATGAAGAGGAAATGAAATTGGATACATTACTATTAAATTGAATTTTATTTATTTCAGGATCTCTCACAATAGAATGCATCAAACAGGGCGAAACAAGTCATCCCTCACACGGCGGGCTCAAAAAGATTTTCTAGAAGCCGAATGTCATTGGTAATATTTTAAATAGTTTAAATATTTATAATACAATATTATCTATTTAATATATTGAATTTTTTATTTATCTTTGCTTATTGCAGTCACAGAGTTTAGGGCACGAAGCCTCTCGGATTGAACTGTGGTTGGATGTTCACAGAAAATCAGATGGCTCTTTTGTTAATGAGCCTACCAAAGAATTTGGGGTATGAAGTCAAATTTTTATTATAATAACTTATTATCAGTTTTTACTGTGTTAATATGTATTGATATTTGATTTATAGGTAAAAATTAAAGAACTATGGGATGCCAATCCTGGGCAGTCCTACTCAGTCTCCCAGGATGACCCAGTTGCTCAAGTCCTTGGTAAGGAGCATCCTGGTAGAGTGCGCGGTATGGGTTTGGGACCCGTACCATCTGAGGTCTTTAGTAGGCCATCAGGGATTCCAGCCGCATCTACTCCTGGTTATAGTCAGCCCATACCTGAAGATGCTTAGAGGGATATTTCTTCGCTACGAGCCAAAGTTTAAGACTAAGGGGCTCAGATATCCACTATGCAGAAAGCGTTGACTGATTTATATCAGCAGATGAGCAGATATGCCCCCAGTGGTAGTGCACTGAGTGGTGGTGAGCAGGTAAATCACAGAAAATCAAAATCATTTAGTTTGAAAACTTTTATTGGTTTTAAGTTTAATTATAAATATGAAACAATATTAATTTTCAATATAATGTTCTTATAGGTGGCAGTAGGAGATGGAGGTGGAGAGGGTGACGATGCATCATCGGACCATGAGTAGTATTGTTTATGTGTTGAACAAATATGGGAAAGGTTGGTTTGTATATATAACATGTGTGGTGTATGGAACCTTTAAAAAACCATTGGTCTTGGAGGAGCTTCAGTGGATAACCTTGAATGATCATAATAACCTCAGGTGGTAAAGAGAATGATGTGTTTGTTTCATTGGTTAGATGATCTATGGTAATAGGCTCTTTGATGTTTCTGTTGTGAATTCAGCATTGGGAATTGGACTCATTAGGGTGTTGCATGTCCAAACAGCCATGTTGAATGGATATCACTAGATCAAGATGGTTTTCTGAGGTGATTTCATGATCATTAATAGTTTTTATGAGGCACGTAACCACATCACATGAAAACCAATGCAACTCCCTTCCCATGAAGCTTCCCTCTTTTCTAACTTTTATTTTATGAACATATTGGGAGATTGTTAGATGACATGTCATATGATAAAAAAGAATAATTAGAAAGGTTTTACATGATTAATTGGGCTATTTTATGGGGCTTCACATGATCAGGAACAGATCACATGAATTGCATAACCCCTTTGGATGATGTTCCTAGGGTCATGTGATCATGAGCCTCATTGAAGTTCACATGGTCCTTGTGACCTAGGTGATTAATCTATATGTATACATGCTATAATTTTCTTTCCTCTGGGTATATATCAATACCTATTCTTTAGGTATTTCTTTGTTCCTAAAATATACAATGCTCATTTGGCTAGCGTCAAAAATTCCCCCCCCCCCACAAAAGTGATGTTCGAAGGAACAAGGACTCAGTTATGAGGTAAGAAATGACTTCATGAGTCTCTTATGCTTTATCTGGTTGGAATTCAAAACATCTTTTGGTCTTCTATAAGTCCATTCATATTCCTTGAGGTTCCCTATAAATAGGGGGTGAGAGGCTGGTCAATTGACCGGTGACATGAATCTCCATAGCTCTCAAAACCTCCTCTCTCGTGCGATTGTTTTGCAAGACAACTTTGCATGACCTCATCACAAGAACCATACAAGAGACCTAATCATGTGATCATGTCACTTGACCTCTTTGTGTGATCACCTTGTCTAAATATCTCACTTAATCAATCCATGAACTAATCAATGGTAATTTATTTGAACTTTGATGCACACCCTTGGCCATTAGTCTATCTTATGTGATTCGGTTGTCTCTTGAGGATTTTTTCATGATCTACTAATCTTTATGTGATTCATGTGACCTTCACATGGTAACATGATTATATGTATTAATAAAAATCATGTGATCAAAAGATGTTTTATGGGTTATGTGATTTTCATGACCTAGAATGGATCATGTGGTCCACATAATGTTTTCCATGTTATGCACTTATTTTGTTTGATTAGCACAACTGATTCTCTCTTAATGGTTACATATCTTCTAATATATTCTCTATTCTCTTTAAATATGTCCTCTATTTCTCAAATGTCTTCTTATGTGGTAGACTGGAGAGACCTTATTTCTTGGAACCATAATGTCAATCATCGATACAAAGTATTTTATAACAGTGATGTTTTAAAGGTTCTTATTCTGACTGAACATCAACCCATTTAATCCTCATTCCTCCTCCTTGTAGGACAAATGACTAGTAGTGATCCCTCCCCTCTCTTCTTTGGCACATTTTGATCCATACACTTTAATCCTTTATGGAATCAAATATTTTCAATTTTGATCATCTCTAAACTATAAGTATAAATCCATGTGACCCCCAATCTCTTGTTTCATTTGATGTTATCTTGTGTTTCATTCTAAATCCATAATTTTAGGTATTTTGTATTCTTTAGGTATTCTTATTGAATTGGATCAACTTTTTCATCAAAATTAAATGAAAGGGTGTTTATGAATATTGCGTAGGTGGTGCATAAATTTTCTCCTCATTATATATATGTTGTATGTGTTGTTTGATGCACAAGTGTAGAAGGGAAGGTAACAATGGATCAGGATGGAACAAAATTAGATTTCCTCATAGATTAGATTTAGGAAAGGTTTGTTAGGGTTGTGTAAGGTCCTCTGGTTTATAATTATTAATCATGTACATCCATGAATTAAATTGAAATTGGTGGTGGAACTTGGAATGATAACCAAGAGGGGTATGTATTAATGTGAAATGATAATATCTTAAAAGTTATTTAAAGAAATTCCTCAATGGTGGTGAATTATATACAACATAATTGATAGTGGAGATCTTATCCAAGTAAGAGTGACTTGAGTAAAATGATGTATATTTTTGGTTGGGTGTAATTAAATTCTTGTTATTACTTGGTCCTTTAGTTGGGTTTCATTCCAATGATGTTTCTATATTGTTAATTAGGTTTGGCATAATGATAACCATTTCTTTGGCATGCTATATAGGTTGGATATTTTTTAACCATGTTGAACACTTTATAATAATTTGTATAAGATTACAACTATCATTCTTATTGGTATATGGGTTGGGTGTGATTCCAACCAAATTTTTGTGGTTATATAGGTTATACATGATTCTGACAATTTATCTTGGTTTTTACATAGATTGGGCATAATTCCAAATATTCCTATGACTTCTTATATGGGTTGGGTGAAATTAAAACTAGTGTTCTTGTTAGTTACATGGGTTGAATGTAATTCCAATTATTGTTATTATTTATTATATGGGTTGGGTGTAATGTTAACCATTGTTATCTTCATGTATATATGTTGGGTGTAACACCAAACCTTCTCTTCTTTGATAGTTGTGTTGGGTGTCATTAAAACCGTGAATTTTTTTTAGTACTTTTGTTGGGTGTGATTAAAACCATGAATGTTTTATTATTTATAAATGGTTTCTTGTTTGGTTTGTTTTCCAGGGCAGTGGTGCAGTATAAGCAGAAATGCTATTTTTTTTTCGGGTCATCATTTCACAGCGGTTTTAACCGCCGCTAATGTTTTACAACTTATACATGTAGCGGCGGTTTAAACCGTCTCTAAATGTATTCGGCAATAAACTTAGCGGCGGTTAAAACCGCCGTGAAATCACTCCGAAATTAGCGGTGGTTTTAACCGCCGCTAAGAAGGCGCATGACACGCCTGAAATGCTGACCCGAAATAGGGGAACTTTCACAATTGTCATGCGGATTTTCCTGATGGTATCATTGTATCCATAGAAGGTGATTAAATTAGAGGGATACGTACTACCCCCATACCCTAAACTACACATGAGGTGACACATCCTACATATCCTGTTGAAGATTGGTGAGGTTGCATATATAGGTTTGTTGGAAATTATAACAGTACCCAAATGATTAGGGGAACAGAGACACTAGAAGTACTAAAATATCAACCTTTTAAAATTGCTAATAGATAGCCTTGAGAGGTTTAGGGCCTCCTTTATAGCCCACCTAAAAAAATATAGAAGGTGGTTGAATGTTTCCCAGATATTTTAGCAAAGGTTCACTACATTATATTCCATGAGGAACTATTGGATAGTGAAGTGCATAGTGGAAAGTGGAAAAAAACATGAATAGTAAATAGTAAATGGCTAAGGTATCCCATAGTCTCTCCTACTTATAATTATCTATAGTTTAATCCTATTATTAATCACCATGATATCTAATTTCAAATAGTTTTGAATCTAGGGGTGGTAGTGATATATACATGCTCTATTGATGTTTTTTTGGTAGAGGGGGCATCACACTGGACAATATCCCCTAAAATGATGGGGTGTCTTCTAATAGTGGGTCCAAATTTATAACTATATACATGTAGGATGGGGTATCATGTATTCCTATTAACTTATAAGGTCTTCATGCTCTAGTGTCTCTATAGAGTGCTCACCTTCATCTGAGGGTGCCAACTCAAACCATGGCGTCTCCCCGACATCTAAGGTGGAGGTGGAGTGGAGGGAAGTTAATAGGATATAGTTTCATGAAGAGTCCCTAAAATAAATCCAAGACATCCTACACATACAATTACATGAAGAGGTATCTTGGGACCTTGTGTATCTCAGTTTTAGGGATGGTCAATCATCACTATCAGGTTCCTTCCCCTAACTCTCATGGAGAAGGAGGACGAATCTCTATCAAATTTTCCATCATCTCGAACTTTTAGAGGTTTATGGTAATATGATGTTTTCATAGATACTATCCCTAATTTAATATGATTTCCCTAAGAACAATCCTATTTAGTTCATGGTGATTTCTTCTTCATGTGTTATAGACAGTGTCTTGAGTTGGGCCCCTATAGTGCCTGTCTGTTCTCCTACCCCATGACAACTCTTCATGGTAGGGAAGTATTAGGAATGGGGAGGACCTTTTTTACTGATATCATTGTGAGTAGTACCCCCATCATTGAATTATTCATCATTATATGGCCCATGATGGTTACTGGCGGAACCCATAATGGGGAGAGTGAACCCGACCTGACCGGTAGGTGGATTGGGTCTCGATCACAATCAAGTAAATAAATGCTCCTGATTGATGTTATTAATATTTTAATAATTTATTATATACCCCCTTTAATGATTTTAGATGAAATGTGAATAATTTGTGTGAAATATTAACATTTAAATATTAATTATAATTTTTGAGCACTATTCAAATTCATCCAGATTCAAGTCATTTTACTAGTTTAATAATAAGTATCACCATACTGATCCAAATTGTGTGTTTCTTGTTTTTTAGGATTCCTTATTCAATTTCCCACATATCATTAGAAGTAATCATTGGAAAATTATTCCATTTGAAGGGTCATATGGACCACACAATAAGGCCCATAGAATCTATGAAGAAACTGGACCATCCATGAAGATTGAATTACTGGGCTCAATACAGAAGTGAAAATTAATTAATTCTCCTCAAAAATTCGTATAACAATTCAAGGATTCATTAATAAAAATTTCAAGGCCCAAATGAATCTTTGAAATCCATCCCACCATTCTGGACGGGAATTAAAATCAGGACACTATTCATGAATTTTATCCTAATTTAATCATAAAATCAGTCTGGTATTTTTCAGTGTGAAATATAATATATGTTTGGACAAATTTATAGAAGAAACTATATTTATTTGAGGTCATCTTCCTATTCAAACACCAATTCACATTTTGACCTTCTGAAAAGTATGGATTGAAATGGATAGAATACAATTGTTTACTCCAACCACCATAACTTTGGTTCCATAAGTCCAAATGGATCCAAATTTTGATATTATTCTTATAACATTATTATCTACAACTTTGAAGAATACTATATCTCGATATTCAGCTGTCTAAAAGGGAAAACTGGTGAGACAATTAGAGGGACATATTTGGAATGAAAATAGTCCACCTCCTTGGGCTATAAATACAACCCCCTCTTCTACTTTCATGAAGTTGGAATTTCAGAAGAGAGAAGCATATATTGTAATGACTAAATCCTTTAAAAATTCTTGGTAGGACCTTAAATACTCAATTTTTCACTTGAGAGGCCTTTCCTCCTCTCTTTGTTTTCATTTACTTTTGTGTTGTTCTTCGTTTGTAATCTTGTAAGTGTTTGTTTTTGTAATTATATTTTAATGCAAGTTTTTTCTTCTTAATCTATTATTCTCATCCACCTTATGTTAAATAATATTATTGTTCTTAAAATATTTTAAATTCAGTTGATCCCCTTGCCTTATTGTGCTTTCTCATTCAATCTAAAGTCAGTATTTAATTCCCTTCATTGTTTGTGTGTGTGTGTTTGATGCAAAACTCTTTTCTTATCCATTTATTTTTCTTCACTTTTAATTCATCATCATAAAATTATAACCAGATTATTAACCACCCAAATGTATGACTAAATATCTCATTGGGTTGAGTTATAATTTAGGTGTGTTAAGTGATTGAGAACTTTTACTCGATGAATATTCTTTGAATTAACATTGTGTATGTTGGACTTAACATGTCATAAATTAATGACTTGTTTTGTTTAACAAGTGGTTTCCATGGATTATTGGAACTATAAATACACAACCATAAACAAGATATGATTAATATTATAACCCTAAGTTAAGTTAAGGCTTGGATTAAAGCCTTAACACTTAGGAATTCCAATCAACATCAACTTGTGACATGGGTGTTAATTTAATGCAATATAAAGTAAGGATCAAGGATATAACAAGCTTAACTACCTAATGATGAACTCACCCTAATATTTATCAAATTGTTAAATCAAACACCAATCATTAATCACTTCATTTAAGCTGTACAAACAAACCCCTCGATCAAAATACAATCAACTAAAAACAATCGACTATTAAAAAGTATCGTCATCAAGGATTCAACCCGAGCACTGCTATACACATTAGCAGAGCATCGAAACCTTGAACGGTCAATAGGAGAAAACAGGTTGTGCTTTAAAATGGCTCCTTTTCTAGGGATGGTTCAATTAATTAGTCATTAATTTTTGGTTATTGTAAAAAAACAAAAAACAAAAATTAAAAAAATTAAAAAAACGCACAAAGAAAAACCCACCTTCTCATAAAAATCATAAATGGAAAAAAAACACAAAGAAAAACTCATCTTCCTCTTTCTTCCAAAATCTCTCTGAATGCCTCATATCCTCCCAAGCAATCCCTTGGATTTTTTTGAACCTAAAATTGAGTGAACACTTCGCCAACTTAGGAGTAACATTAGGGATAATAAAATAATTCAAGAACCAGTCCTTATCCAACCAGTTGAATTAGAAATGGTCAATCCTAGGGAAAAACACTTAATGAACTTTCTACCCCTAATATGAATTACCAGCCCCTTGGTATTCAATATCCAAACATAGAGGCTTACTTATAACTCAAATTGGGTTTGATTCATCTTCTTCCTCATTTATATGGGCTAGCCGGTGAGGATCCGCATCTTCATCTTAAAGAGTTCCAAGTGGTGTGCTCTACCATGAAGCCTCAAGGGGTTTCTAAGGAACAAATCAAACTCTGAGCATTCTCTTTCTCCCTAGATGACAGTGCTAAGTCATGGATTTACTACCTCCCTCCTGGTTCCATAACCACATGGAATGACATGAAATGACTTTTCTTAGATAAATTCTTTCTTGTTTCTCGTACTGCTTCCATCCGAAAGGAAATAAGTGGTATTCGTCAATTCCAAAATGAATCACTCAATGAATACTGGGAGAGGTTCAAAAAGATTGTGTTAACCTTCCCACACCACCAAATCCCTAACCAACTCTTGATCTAATACTTCTATGAGGGGATATTAGCTATGGATATAACTCTCATTGATGTCGCAATTAGTGGTGCTCTTGTTGATAAAACTCCTACAGCTGTAAGAGATCTCATCAGCAACATGGCTGAAAACACACAACAATTCCATACTCAAGCACATGCTCAAGTCAAACAAACTCAAGATAGAAAATCGATAGAGTCGAACAATATGACATAGTGGATGAGTGAACTTACAGTTCTTGTGCGATAACTAGTTGTGGCTACTAAATCCCCAACCTCATCTTCTCTACAATCTCTGTTCCTTGGACCTATCAAGAACTATGGAATTTGAAACTCCTCATATTATCCAAATGACACATGTCCTCAACTTCAAGAGGATCTCTCTAATTCATCTGGACCAATGGATATCAATGCATCATATTCTTAGAGGAACACCAACCCTCAACAATCAGGTCAGTTCATTAGAAACTTCAAACAACCCCACTCTGAGCCTTTATCTTCTACCTTCAACCAAGGCTTGAGGTATGGTAATCCCTTTTCTCATCCCCCTCAATTACCTCCTCAAAACCCAAACCAATTCCAATATTTTCAAAGTGTTGGTAACTTCCAACAACCTTACCCTTTTGTTCCTCAACCTAAAAGGATCAATCCTCCTCTTCCTCCTCCTGGATTCCACTATCTTAGTGAGCCTTCCCAATTCCCAAACCAATACAATCACTTTCCCAAGAACCAAAATCAAGGTAATCCCAATTTGGGACAAGCCTCTTCTTCCAGGAAACCATGGGAAATTGCAGTATAAGATCTTTCCTCCTTCACCCGTTCTAGCCTCAAAAACATTGAAACCCAAATTGGTCAACTTACATCCCCCCTAATCCAACAACAACAATAAAATTATTCCCAAATCCTAGCTCAACCATTACCCAACCCCAAGGGTAATGTAAGTGCAAATTCACTTAGATCGGGAAAGAAAATTTCTATTCCTCATGATAAGTCCTCCAACACCCCTTTGAATGTTGACCTAGAAAATAAAAAGAAAAAGAAACTTGAAAAGGAACCTGAGGCCATTCCCTCACCTCCTTACATTCCACTTAGGAATCCAATTCCTTTTCCTCAATCCATTTTTAATCCAAAGAAGTCCTTTGAACCCGATCCTGAAATGATTGAAATGTTTAGACATGTTGAAGTCGGCATACCCCTCTTAGATGCCATAAAACAAATCCCTAATTATTCCAAGTTTCTTAAGTAGTTGTGCACCCACAAGAGGTAACTTAGGACCTTTGAAAATTTTTCCACCCAACAGTCTATTCCTATAAAGTGAAAAGATCCGGGTACCTTTATGGTTCTATGCCAAATTGGAAGTTCCAACTTCGATGATGCACTCATAAACCTAGGAGCCTCAATTAATGTCAATACCAAACCCATCTTCTCCAACCTTGGTCTAGGTCCCTTACATCCAACGAGTGTTTTCATTCACTTATCCAATCGAAGAACAGTCGGTCCTGAGGGAATAATTGAGGATGTCCTTGTTCATATCAATGATCTTATCTTCCCTACAGATTTCTATGTCCATGACATGGAAGGTGAGACGAACTCTTCTCGATATCCCCTAATTCTAGGAATACCATTCCTAATGACAACAAGAACCAAGATTGATGTCCATTCAGACATCTTATCCATGTAATTTGGTGGCCAACTGGTCAAGTTCAATATTTTTCAATCCATGTGATACCCATCAGATAATGAATCTACATTCTTTATCCATTCTTCTGAAAATATCTCTGAGAGTGTCTTGAATCCCAATCTATCAAGTTCTTATTGTTCTTCTAATAGAGGATTTTGTGAATATTGCATCCTCATTAACCAAGTCATAAATAGAGAAGTTGATGTTGACATTACAAATTCAAACTTCATTGATCTAAAGGATCTTGAAAACTCATTGGAATCCCAACTCACCTCTAGCCTCCACTGCTCCAATTTGGATGGTAATGGGGAAAAAGAAAAAGCATGTTCATTTTTTGATTCAAATATTATTATCCAACATTCATCATTTCTTATTCATGATTCTAAAAATTATGTTATATGTGAGTTGAACCCTAAACCAATGTGTTTATATTGTCCCGATGGTAGTGATGTTTATGATATTTGTTCCCTAATTAATAAATTGATCACTGGTGATATTTAAATTGACCATTATATGGTGAACAACATTGATATAAAGGATATTGAAAAGTTTAATCAGTTTTATTACTCCACTGATCCTCATTACTCTACATCGGTAAGTGATGAAATAAATGAGTCAAAAAAAAATTGGGATCTCATACTATGGTTTCGTGTTATCTGAACCTTACATAAATGAACCATCAGAATTTAGACATATTCCTGAATTTCCAAGCATAGAAAACCATCACTTTGTGGAAAAATCATTCCTCGTTTTGAAGAACAAATAGAGGATAGTAATATTCTCTTTCCAGCCTCATTAAATTTCAATCAAAACAACAAGGAAGGGATGAAATTATATAATGAATCATTGGGCCTCCCAAAGGAAAAGTTTTTTCTGGAAGCACTCTGGATTTGAGAAAATATTGTGGCCACCATCAGACTATGGGTAGTCTACTACTACTGTCTAGTTGTATAAAAATAAATGAATCACTTCTTGGGAGGCATCCCATGTTTTCTTTTACTTTTATGAAATTATAATTTCTTTTTTGTTTTTCATTAGATGAATAATGATTTTTCTTTTTTAGGTAACATCCCACAAAAGGCACGTCAACTTCCACTGACCCACCACTAGATAGAGACGGTGACCCACAAAATCTAAACCAAGGGGAACCTCTTTCCCTTTAACTCTCCCTCTTTCTTCTTCTCCCTCTCTATTTTATTTTATTTACCACTTCCTTAATCAAACCCTTTCCTTTCATCTTCCTCTTTTGTGTGGGTGTTAATTTTAAAAACACTAAAAAACTAAAAAAAAATTAAAAATATATATAAAAAAGAGTCATACTTACTCACCATCTAGTTTTGAAATTTTTTTCAACCATTTTAGGGAGTCAAAAGACATGTTTTCATTTCAAAAATTTTGTGTTTTGATCATATATTTGGATAAATAATATTGTGTCAAAACTAAAAACAATTAATGCTCAATTTTTTATTTGGAAAATTATTTCCCCAACCATGAGGAACAACATTAGATTTAATACAAGGCCACCTACGGACATCTTTTCAAAATCTGTTTTTTTTTTACCCCCATTTGTGAGTCTTGAGTTTTTAGACCTTCGAGCTGAATTTCCAACTTTGATGTGAATTAATATTATAGAGGCATTTTCTAAACCTCATGAGAATCACAATATCCAAATATCCTCACATTTCCCTTACATTAATCCTCATTTTGAAAGCCCCTTCGAGACTATGAAAACATTTTCTTTCATAGCCACATTACAAGCCCAATACCTTATCCCACCCAATATAAACATGTATTTTCATTGCATAATTTTTTTGAAATTTAAGTGTGGGGGGAATGGATTTCATTTTGGGTACCCTTTTGTTGATTTTCACCATGTTATCATATGCTTGAGGGAAAGAATCAATTTATGTGTGAGGGATATTTTTTCCTTTAGTTGGGTTTGGTAATGTATATATGTTTATGTTGTACAAATGATATTGAAAAGTGTTCAAAAAAATATTAAAAAAATATAAGAAAATATATAAAAAAAAGAAAAAAATGAACACTTATGTCATTGAGAGAAGTTTCGTGGTTTGTAAATATTTAATATTCTCATCCACTTCAAATTTTATTCCTATTTTGTGTCTTATTTCACATTTTCATTCCCTATTAAATATGTGTTTCCATTTCATTTCATGTATCATTTCAAAAAAAATGTGTATTGGTTTTTCCATGTTGGAGTTTTACCCCCTTTTTCCTATCTTTTGGATATAATATTCCTACCATCCCATAGCCATAAAAAAATCCCAAAAATACCTCTTGATTTTTGATCACTTTAGGATAGGGAATGGAAGCTGAGATCTCTTACAAACTCTAATATTTTCACTTTTGTTTGGTGAATGAGTGAAGCTCTATAAATTAATTTTATCATTTTGAGAGGAGTAAGTTTCTTGTACCTCCATTTTCCATTTATAAATTTGAGCATGAAAAAATGAAATTTTTTTGGAACATTATTTCTATAAAAACTTGTGCTGGAATTCAATATGGATGAGTGAAATAGTCTAAACCTCCCTTGATTGGGGAAAACAAAATTTTAATATTTGTTGGTGAGTAAAAATGATTTTGTTATGTTTTTATATTTATTGCACATGAGGACGTGAACAAGACTAAGTTTTGGGGATTTTATGTTACTAATATTTTCATAATTTATTATATACTCCATTTACTGATTTTATATGAAATTTTCATAATTTTTGTGAAATATTAATGTTTAAATATTAATTATAATTTTTGAGCACTATTTGAATTCATCCAGATTCAAGTCGGTTTACTAGTTTAATAATAAATATCACTATAATGATCCAAATTGTGTGGTTCTTGTTTTTTAAGATTCCTTATTCAATTTCCCACATATCATTAGAAGGAATCATTGTCCAATTATAACATTTTAAGGGTCATATGGACCACACAAGAAGTCCCACAGAATCTGTGAAGAAACTGGACCATCCATGAATATTGAATTACTAGGATCAATCGAGAAGTTAAAAATCATTAATTATCCTAAAAAATTAGGATAAAAATTCAAGAAGTAATTAATAAAAATTTTAAGTACCAAATCCAAAAATAAGGGGCCAAAATGAAGCTTTGAAGTCCAGCCCACCATTCTGGATGGGAATTAAAATCAGGAAAATATTCAAGAATTTTCTCTTGATTTAGTCATCAAATAAGACTGGGATTTTTCAGTGTGAAATCTGAGATATGGGTGGACAACTTGATATAAGAAACTATTTTTATTTGAGGGAATCTTTTGGTTCTAAAACCCATTCACATTTCGACCTTCTGAAAATTCTGGATTGAAATAGACAGATTACAATTGTTTACTCCAAACGAAATAAATTTGGTTAAATAAGTCCAAAATGATCCAAATTTTTAGATTAGTCGGACAAATTATTATATAAAACTTTGAAGAAGAATATATCTCTAGATTCAGATGTCTGGATGGGAAAACTGGTAAGAGAAGTGGAGGGATAGATTTGGAATGAAAACAGTCCACCTCCTTGAGATATAAATACAACCCCCTCTTATCCTTACATGAAGTTAGAATTTCAGAATATAGGATCATATATTGGAATGAAAAAATCCTTTAAAAGGCTTTGGAGGACCTTCCATACTCAATTTTTCACTTGATAGACCTTTCCTCCTCTCTTTGTTTTCATTTACTTTTGTGTTGTTCTTAGTTTGTAATCATGTAAGTGTTTGCTTTTGTAATTATATTTTAATAAAAGTTTATTATTTTTCATATATTATTATCATCCAACTTATGTTGAATAATATTAGTGGTATTAAGATAGTTTAAATACAGTTGAATCCCCTTCCCTTATTGTGTTTTCTCATTCAATCTAAAGTCAGTATTTAATTCCCTTCATTGTTTGTGTGTGTGTGTTCGACACACAACTCTTTTCTTATCCCTTTATTTTTCTTCACTTATTAATTCATCATCATAAAATTATAACCAGATTATTAACCACCCAAATGAATAATTAAATATCTCATTGGGGTGAGTTATAATTTAGGTATGTTAACTGATTGAGAACTTTTTCTCGATGAATATTCTTTGAATTAACATTGGGTATGTTAAACTTAACATGTCATGGATTAATGAATTGTTTTGTTTAACGAGTGGTTTCCATGGATTATTGGAACCATAAATACACTACCATAAACAATATATGATTAATATTAGAACTCTAAGTTAATTTAAGACTTGGATTAAAGCCTTAACACTTAGGAATTCCAATCAACGTCAACTTGTGACATGGGTGTTAATTTAATGCAATATAAATCAAGGCTCAAGGATATCACAAGATTAACTACATAATGATGAACTCACCCCAATATTTATCAAATTTTTAAATAAAACAACAATCATTAATCACTTCATTTAAGCTCTCCAAAAAAAACCAATCAAAATACAATCAACTAAAAACAATCGACTATTAAAAAGTATCATCGCTGAGGATTCGACCAGAGTGTTGATATACACATTAGCAGAGCATCAAAACCTTGAATGGTCAATAGGAGAAAATAATCCATGATTTCACTTATAAAAGGTTATTAGGGAATGAGGTGGTGGGATGATGGTGTTAGTTCCCACTAAATCAATTAGATATACCTCCTATCAGGTGTGGTTAGCATCTTACACCCAACGCCTTCGCTAGGTAGTCTGGATGGGGGATGGTGGAGTAGGGATAGGATTGGCCTACTCATTGGCCCATAGGAATGCTCTATATTTTTGGTGTGGATGGGTTGGATATCTCCTAGGATACTCCTGGATAGTATTTATGGTGGGATTGACCCATGCATCCCCCACATTCTTAGTGTAGGGGAATGATCCATCGAAGAACATCAAGGAGAGACTCCCAAAATGGTTCATCATCATCATGGGAGGGGGGATTTCCCCATGCATACCCCCTAAGGGTGGTGGTGTCAGTATGTTTCTATAGGTTCTAGGTTTCATTGGGCCACATCCCAAGTTTATATATCCCCTTCTTGTTTATATCAGTGAAAAAGGGCATTGATTACCCTTTTTGGATGATCTAATAGGGGGATATTTGGCGAGGGAACCTAGTAGCTATATGAGTGGTGGTCATTGTGGTAGGAGTATAGTTACGTGGGATTTACACACCATCATTCCCCATACCCCCACACCTATTAGTGGTGGTTTATCAAGAATTATCCACCGCATGTGTCTTATAGGATATATAAATTCAACCATCAGTACATGTATGATAATGGTGATGCCCAACATGCCCAGTGTTATTCATCCTCTCTAGGGTGGAGGAATGATCCATGTAAACAATGTATTAGATTTAGGATAACCAACATTCATAATCTTCCCACTATTGAGGGATAAGCGATTTCATGTCTAGTTCACCATTTTTTTAGTAAAGACTGGTTCCATGGATATCCAGATCTAGTGATGTCCAAAACTGGTAATTTCCAGCATTACTCATATGATCAAGGTTGAAGGAGAACATATTCACATCAGGTTCACCATTTTGTTTTTTGTAACTTTTAATAGGTTTCACATCATGTGCACTTTTTTCATCTCCTATAGTGGTTCGTATCCTTGGACTAGTCACGACCCATTAAAGAATGGTGTCTTGCATTCCCATTTTACAAAGTTGGGTGGCCTCCACCACCATAGTTGACAGCATTGGATCCATGATTAGAATTGTATAGTGGGATGTCTATTCCTCCTTCCATGGATACCTATTTAGAGTTCATTTCCTAATCCAGGTCTCTATCTTATATTTGATACATGTTCTTTAATATCATTCTTGACACCATGTTGAAGTGGAAACTAGTTAATTATGCTACTTTCCATCATGGAAGTACAGCTACCAGCAGTTAGATATGATGATGACGTTAGGAATGTATTACTATATATGGAAGTTGGGTGTGTTGGGAATATATAAAATTATTCAAATTTCATATTTGAGGGTACCTCATGTATTAGGAATCTTATGTGTGAAACCCAAGTATCCCTATTTCCATCATGAGGAAACTTACATGAGGGGTGTAAGGCATTAAAGTCTTGATACCTTAGGAATATTATGCTCATCAGATAGGGTGAATCATGTTTATTGTGTGTTTTATGTGGCATATGAAATTGATCATGTTATGAAACTTTATATTCATCACATAAGGATTCATAATCTCATCACCTATGGAATATTATATTCATCCAATGAGGTATATATTTTGATGCATCAGGATGGTCATAGGTTTAAGGTCTTATGAGGACATAATCATGGGTTTAATGTCCTATGGTGAAGTAACCATGGGTTTAAAGTCATGTGGGGTTGTTTCCCATATATGCTTGTCACGTACTATGATGAATATAGGATAGTGTCACATGGAGGCGTTGGAGTCCAGTGGGACCTCAAGTTTGGGTAGTAAGAGGTTAAGTGTGTTCTTGGGGGTAATGATCACACATTGGGGTTCTCTCCTCCTAGGGGAAAGATAGATGGATTTTCAATGATGTTGGGATTGAACCTCAGGGAGGCCACCTATATACACTTTTATGATACAGGTATCAAAACATACATAGTTTTACTATATAGTTTCATGTCATATGACATGACTAGTTCATGCAATTTAACATCATGTAGTGTGGACAATTGTGTCACAAAAGGAGTGACAACAAGGAATGGTGTGGGGATTATTCATAGAAGTTTCCTATAAGATGGAGTATCATCCCATTATTATCACATGAGGAATCTTATGTTTGTTATAATAGGTAAGGATATAATTTAACATAATTTGCTATAAAAATTATCATATAGTTTAATTCCATGTGACTATGATATTGGTTCTATGTAGTTTAAATTCTTATATATCAGACACCATTGGGGATTACACATGGAGTTTCTCATTCCCTAATTGGGTTAGTGGAGATGAGGATATGGGGATTCTATATGCCTTCATAAAAGGTAAAGATAAGTTTTTTAACTTAATATTTCCATCATTAGGGATTACATGTCCACTTCACATGTGCTTTTGGATTGCAAAAGGGGTTGACACTCCCCATTTCAGGTAGTAAGTAGCGGTCCCAAGGTTTGGGTGCCTGTGATTTGGAGAAAAAGGAGAGGGTATATGCATGAGGGTTAATAATACTATCTATAATGTTCTTTGAGAAAAGGGTATATGAATGAGGGTTAATAATACTAGTTGTGTGGATGATAGGGGAATCAGTGGACCCATCTTGGATAGGTAAAAGGCCCATGAACACTCAACTTTCACAAATCTATGTCTACTAAAAGGATGTCTCGTGTATGGTATTGTGAGGTGGGTTTCATGAAGGTGGGTTTCACAAAGTTTATGATTTCATGAAACATGGATTCCTAGCCTTAGATTGATGTCTTGATTCCCATAGGGAAGGTTTCATAAAAGGTACAGGCCTCACAGAACACCAAGAGGTGTGTGTCAAATGACTCTAGAATAAAAGGTGTGATATTTCATTAATATTGTCTCCATAATGATCACATATTCAAAAGGACTCGTAGGGGGATCCTAAAAACATATTTCTACCTATAGGAATTGATTCCATATATATCTCATGAAGGATAGAGTTTCATGAATTTGTATCTTTTATGGGAAGTCCAAAGGTCACGGTCTCCTTAAATGAAGGGTGGATGAGGATATTTATAGGAACCATGGAGGTTGAGACATACATTGTGTGAAATATTTCCATCTTCACATAATATGGATCTTCATGGTGCTCTGATGTCCTTCTAAAACCATTTTCTTTAAATAAGGATTCACTATGCATTAATTGATCCCCTCAAGTGTATTTTGGTCATGTTTCATCCTGGGTTCACCTCGAATCATCTATGTACTCCTTGACTTCTCCCATAATGCATGTTTTTTAGAATCCACAACAACTCTAATGAGTCATGAATTTATGGTTCATTAAGTTTCAAGTATAGTTTTAATTTTTGGTCCAAAGTAGGGTAAATTTCATGAATTGGTTTTTAGATCGTGAATCTGAGTTTTGGGACATCTCAGGAAGATTTTTTTTGGCTAAGTAATATGGCCCAAGTGATGATTTAGGTACTTGAATGGGTGTTGGAGTAAGGATAGAAGGCCTTGCTCAAATTTTGGTGTAACTGTAGGTCATGAAATGAAAAACTACAGTGTGGTTTCATGTCATGAGGGGAAAAAACATCACATCATAGATCCCAAGGGCCTCGGTGTGGATCTATTTTATGAATCATTACATTTAATCCCATAGGGGTCACTCCACAATGATTTTGGTTAGGTTTGGGGTCTCTTATCTTACATAGTTCATGTAATAACCATGAGGGGTGATTCCATGATTGATTTATATCATATCTTGGTATTGATTTTAGGTGTGAAATGTTTATTTAACTTTATTTTCTATCTCTTGTTGATCTTATCCATATTTTAGCTAATTTAATCCTTTGAAGGAGCTACAGAACTACTACTGTAGAGGTTCATGGTGTGAAAAATTTATTCACAACATGAATAATCAAGGTGTGGAGATCAATTTATATAACTAGTGATTCATGGTATAAACCACCTTCTCATGTTGTGAACTAGGTGAGTCAAATAGTTTCATGGTTTGAATTATTTTCACATCATGAATCCATCATCCAAGATTTAAAAAAATTAGTTTTCCCAAGTTTTCATTGGTTTAATTTAACCCTATTACTTCTTTTTTTGTACCATTCTTGAAACCAATCATGTCTCTATGGTACAGACTCTTTCCTTCCTTCACCCATGGTGTGATTTTGGAAACATTTCACCCTAGATCATCAAGGATCCTCATAGTAAGTGGTTATAGTAATATCCCTTTAGTATCTCCTCTTTTTATCTTGAGGTTTCATTCCACCCAAAGGCTTTCGTAGCCTATAGTTTCTTGGATCTGAATTTCTTGATGGGGATTTGTGGTTTAGGACTTTTTATTACCTTCTATGAGACCCTTCTCCCTTTGTCTTGTGGATTTAATCTAGTTTTTATAAATTTAAAATTTTTGAGGTTGGTGGTTTCATAAGATGACTATTTCATATAAATATAGGTTTCTTGCACATGTTTAAACTAGTTTTTAAAAAAAATTAAAGGAATGGATTTTATTTCTTGAAAACTATTTTGAAGGTTACAAATGAATTGATGCTAAAACTTATTTTCAATACATTTTTATTCCCAGTTTGGGTTTTTTGTTTTATATTTTATAAATTTGTTTAATGATTGTTGAAATTACCCTTAAAATGGTTTTTAATCATCAAAATGGTACCTCCTTGAGAGGGTTACATCCCAAAGGATCTTGGTTATTTAGGTGGGTGTCTAGGAAAAGCACAACTTGATATGGTTAACCTCCATATCATTGGATATACATAAAAAATCTAACTAAAACATTGTTAAGGCATGGAGATGCATGTTTTTGATCTCTAATCCCTAGGCCTAGTCTCTAGGTATGTGTTTTCACTCAACTATTTTGACTTAGTCATCAAGGTATGAGGATCCTAGCTAGTTGTGACCTGATATACCTTAGGTCTCCTTGACATAGTGTTAAATTCATTATTTTCAAATTGTTTATTTATTCATTTATTTCCTTTAAACTATTTTAAAGTGGTTATTTACCCTATTTTATGTAAAATTATGAAAATAGTATATTCTCCTATTTTTTCTTCTTAAATTGATCATAATTGGTTTGTTTAATAAAGTCTTCTTATGAAACACCTAGTGGGACCCTATAGGTCGTGTTGTGATCATACCCTATATACACCAATGGGTGTATTTAGATTTTTTTATGTCTGAAATAGGTAAGGGAAATGGAAAACCTGGAGGTGGTGGGTTTTCATACTAGTTAGGTATGAGTTTTGGTGGTGGCGCAATGGGACACCGATCCGCATATCATGCAGATATATGTTATAGTATTTTAGTTTGTTTTATTTTATCCCTTGGGATAGTAATTATATTATCTTAGTGGAACTACTATAATTTATTTTTTAGGTATTTGTATCTATATTTTCATGATAAGTACTTTTTTAGAGTTTTCTTTTGTTATGATATATGTAGAAGTGTTGTTTTATTCCCTATTTTCATAACAGATCCATGGGTGAAATCATTCCAAAGGTAGTTTTTTAATACCCAAGAACTTTTTTTCATCCCATGGGGATCAAGAACACCCTTTTTTAATTTTTATGGGATATATTGGGTATCCTATTTATGGGTGAAGTGTGTTGGTTTATGAAAAATTAGTATAAGAGCCCATGTTTTTGGTTAATGTGATTTGGGATGTTTTAGTACATATGAGTTAGGACTATCGAGGCTTAAGGAGTATGTTGTGAGAGATTTTCTGGACATATCTCTTCACAATGTGACTTAAGTTACTATGTTATGTCAAGAAATGGGTTTTCTAATTTATTTTTCAGTTCTATTTTGGATCTCATGGAAATCCATGATTTTTCTATGATTTAGATTGATTTTGTTTCCTTTTTTGATAATTTCCCTCTTTATTTATGTTTTGTAGTATCATTCCACCTAGAAGACTCCCAGTGAATCCTAAAGAGGGTATTTTAGATGATTCTTTATAAGAAAATTCTCAAATTGATTATAATATTATTGAGGTTATAGTATGTGTGGTCTATGGTATGGACCAAGGTGCAACTCTAGTCCCTGCTCAAGCTAAAGAAGTAATTCCAGGGAAAAGTAGAGATAGGGATTTTGTATAAGAGTTTCTCTACTATAAAGTAGCATCCTTATAGGGGATGAATGATCCCCATGAAGTGTATTCCTATTTAGAGAAAACTGAAAGTATCTTTGACTTCTTGGAGACTCTAGATTTTGTTGAGATGGAGTGTGTTGTCTTTAATATTAGAGGCCATAGTCGAAGGTGGTAGAATTCATAGGTATTATAAAATAGTTATAATGGTTTGGTGTGTAAATATTTTAAATCCATATTTACTAAATATTTTTACCCATAAATTATGGTATTAGATAAGTCCATAGTGTTTATCACCCTTCAATAAGGTGATCGGATGGTGATAGAGTATGCTAATCGCTTTAATGAACTTTTCCTTTTATCAATAGAGTTAGTATAAAATAAAAATCTAAAATCTCACAAGTTTTAGATGAGACTATAGATATATATCCATTATTAGGCATTCTTGATAAAACATTTCACCTATTCCAAGGTGGTGGACAGAGCATTAATGGTCTAGATTGATTAGGCAGTCAATTCAATGTTGGTTGGGATTACTTACATGCCTAGTTGAAGTTATATTAGACCTTATGGGAAGAAGAGGAAGTAATTTATGGTTCAAAATGGAAGTGGAAGTGACTCATAGCAGTATAATTATTCCATTACCTCTGTAGTGTCTAGTATAAGCCCTTTGACTTGCTACTAGTGTGGAAAGACAGGGAACGCGAAGTATTATATCTGAAAAACACAAAAAAAATTCCTCTCTTGTGGGTGCCTCAGTTACTTATAGAGATTTTTTTAGGATTTAACTACTACACACAATGTCACAAGCTCACATGTACCACAAGGGTCTATAGTGTAGTTAAATACTTCAAAGGTAATGGGTTTCTAGAAATAAGATTATGGGTCTAGGATTGGATCATATTATAGTCATGGTTAGATAAGGGTAGACCCTAAAATTGGTAGTAAGTGGTAGACATATTATATAATTAATTAGATATAGGTGATGGAAGAGTTTTCAATGGGAAATGAGGTGGGACCTATGATTATGAGAGGTAATATTTTCATTGATTCATCCTTAGAAACCATTTTGTTTGAAATAGGTGTCTCTAAATACTATATATCAACCCACTTTGTTAATCTATAAAATCTATTGATGTAACTCATTACATAATTTATAGAGTTAGCAATGACTCTCAAAAATAAAAGGGAGAAGGGGTTCTAATTCCCCTCATGCTCCTTCTCTATATCTAAATTTGAGTTAGCTTGGTATTAATTATTCTTTGAAATAGACTTCTTTGATGATATTATTGGGATAT
This sequence comes from Viscum album, assembly GCA_963277665.1. NCBI lineage: Eukaryota > Viridiplantae > Streptophyta > Magnoliopsida > Santalales > Viscaceae > Viscum > Viscum album. The sequence goes on from OY728123.1 coordinate 666,719,223, forward strand.
ACTAGCTAGTTTCCCAAAAATCTTGGATATATTTTTATCATCAACAGGTTTCATTTACAACCCCAATGAGGACTCATGGGTATTCCAAATAGAATGGTACCCAAGGTCTAACCAAGAAATACCTCCTCTACCAGAGCTTGGTACATCAATATCTTCTTTTGTGGATAAAATTGAAGAGGGATGATTGGTTTGTGATCTTCCTCCAGTGGTCAATGAATTTAGTGAGGTATTTGCAACCAAATTTTTTGGTCTACCTCCAGAGGGATAAGTGGAGTTCTCAATAGAATTGGTGTGGGGGACCCAGCTAATATCTATACCTTTATACTGTATATCACCAGTATAATTGAAGGAGGCTAAAATTAAGTTATATGATTTAGAGGCCAAGGGATTCATCCATCCAAGTGTATCACTGTGGGTATCCCCTATACTCTTTACTAAGAAGGTTGATGGAAATATCGATTTCTGCATCGATTATTGAAAACTCAATTGAGTGATGATAAAAAATAAGTACCCCTTTCCCCGAATAAATGAACTATTTGATAAATTAAATGGAGGAAGGTGGTTCTTTAAGATTTATATTAAATATAGATACCACAATCTCAAAATTAAAGAGTTTGGTATTCCAAAGACTTCCTTTGGGTGCATGTATGGTTACTTTGAGTATATTATGATTTTGTATGGCCTAACTAACAATCTTGGAGTATTTATGGCATTGATAAACCAGATATTTCACCATTACCTAGATTATTTGATCATGGTATTTGTGAACAACATCTTTTTTTACTCATAAAATAAGTAAAATCATTATCTTTATCTAAGAACTATTTTGGGAACACTGTGCTAAGCTATCAAGGTTTCATTTATAGATCTGAGAAATTCAATTCTTAGGACACATGATCTCCAAACTTGAAATCTTGGTCGGTCATGAAAAGAACAAGGTAATCACATCATGTGAGGAGTCACTAATTTTTTTTGATATTTTAATCTTCTTGGGTTTGGAATGGTATTACCAATGGTTTGTAAAGGCTTTCTAAAATTTGGTATCGCTATTTAATACTCCCACTAAGAAAGGGAAAAAAATTAATGTGATTCATGATTTAAATATATTTTTGATGAATTGAAATGGATTTTAACCTTAAATTCAATCCTTATTTTTATAAAAGTTGTTTTGGGTTACATAGTGTATTTTCATGCTTCATTTATAGGCTTGGGTTGTGTTCTTATGCAAGGGGATCACATGGTAGAATATATCGCTCATCATCTTTGACCAAACAATAGGAACCACTCCACCCATGATCTAGATATTGCCGCTATCATGCACACCCTTAATATTTGGTGATGTTACCCTTTTTATGGAAATGTTCATTTTCTATTCTAACTACAAAAGTTTGATCAATATATTTTCTCAAAAGGACCTGAACCTCAGGTAGAGGTGGTGGGTGGAGTACCTATAGTCGTTTGACATTAAAATTTACTACACCTCCATAAAGGGGAATTATTTTGATAATGGTCTCATTAGGAAACTTTTATATATTTTCATGATGGAATCAAAAGATAAATAGAACCAAATAAGACTATTCACTGAGATGCATCTGGATGTAAATGAGGAAGTGACTAATGTTTCATTGGTGAACATTTAGTTGACACCATCTCTTCTTGAGTTGGTTTTCTAAGAGTCGTAGTGAGATGATGAGTTCTAGAGTATCATGAATTCTTTATATAGTTAGGATATCATCATAGATTGGTATCTCTCCTCATAGGGTGGTATTTTTTTAGGAGTTATTGTGTCATTCCTTCACCCATGAGAAATTTGGAGATGGGAGATTATCATTACTCTCAGTGGGGTTTTCACCCAGGCACTACTAATATGTATTATGACATGAATTAGAAATTAGGGTGACCCAGTTTGAAGTAGTAAAAAACTAATTTCTTATCTCATTGATTTGTGTTTCATAAGTTTAAGGTTGAGAACTAAAAGCCTTTTAGTTTTATTCAACCCCTCTATGTTATGATGTGTAAATGGGATGAGATTTCCATTAACATTATCATAAGACTACAATAGACTCCTCGAGGAAAGAATGACATATGAGTGGTGATTGATCGATTAACCAAGTCATATAATTTTATTTTAATATGGGATACCATCAAAGTTGAAGAGTTTATGAATCTTTTTGTATAAAAGATTGTGAGGTTGCACAGGGTACAGTCAATTATCATTTCAGATAAGGACCCTAGTTTACCTTTTGATTTTGGAAATGCCTCCAAAAGTTGATAGTAACCTATGTTAATTTGAGCCTAGCCAACCATCCTCAAATGGACAGACAAATATATTAAGTGATTCAGATTATAGAGGATATTCTTTGTGTATGCGTCTTGGAATTTGGATGTACTTGGGATAATCATTTGGTACTGGTTGATTTTTCCTATAAAAATGGTTACTAATCATTGATTAGAATGGATCTCTTTGAAGAATTATATGGTTGACCTTTCAAATCATCCCTTTGTTGGTCTGAAATCCATGAAGTCTCTTCAGTAGTACCAAGAATGGTGCATGAGATAACGACAATAATCCAAACTATTAATTAACGGTTAGTGGTGAATCAAAATCAATATAAATTTTATCCAAATAATTTGTTCCATCCTTTGTAATTTTTGGTTGGTATCCATGTGTTATTGAAAGTTTCACCTTGGTTAGGTCATTGATGGGCTAGAAAATAAGGGAATTTGGATTCAAGATATGTGGGTCCTTTTAAGATGATTTAGTGGATTGGAAAGGTGGTTTTTATTGGAATTGCCACCTAATATGACTATGCTCTATAATGTATTTCATGCATCTTAGCTCAAAAGGTATCATTATGAACCTTCACAAAATATTAATTTGGAGGATCCTGATTTAAAGATGGATATATTGATAGTCGAGGAACCAGTTCAGATAGTTAATTCCTAGGAAAAGATCCTATAAGGGAAATATATTCTATTACTTTGGGTGTTGTGGCTGTATGGGATAGAATCTCATGAAATGTGGGAGTAAGAATTAGATATGAGAGAGCAATAGCCTCATTTTTTCTTGGATCAACCTTCTTCAACTTGACTTTCTAGGGAAATAATGTAATTTGGTGGGGAGAATTGGCATATCTTGGTATTTATTTTAGGTATGAAATTTTTTTATCTTTATTTTGTATATATTGCTAATTTTATCCATCTTTCAGGTGTTTTAAAACTTTTAATGAGTTGTAATACTATTTTTACAAAGTTTCATGGTGTGAAAAAATTATTTACATCATTAATAATCATTGTGGAGAACTTGATTTCTATAACTAGTGGTTCACATCATGAACCACCTACTCATGCTACGAACTAAGTGATTCAAATATATTCACAGTGGGAATCTTATTTTACGGCATGAACCTATCAGCCCCTCTTAAAATTTTATTTTTCCCAGGTTTCCCTTGGTTCGATTTAACCCTATTGCTCTCTTCTTTATACTAGTTTTGAACCTAGATGTGTCGCTCTCAGGTTTAATCCTTCCTTCCTTCTCCCTTGGTGTGATTTTGGTGGGATTTATACGACACCAAAGTAGGCGTTTAGCAGCGTTTTTTATTTTCATTTAACGGCGGCTTAAACCACCACTAAATCATGTGTCGGTAATCATTTAGTGACGGTTTTTCAAACCACTACAAATGATTTAGCATCCATTTTTTAAAATCAGGAGAATCATTTAGCAGCGGTTTAAACCGCTTCTAAATTGATTCATGACTATTTATTTTTTATCTTTTATTTTTTATTTTTTTATTTTTTATTATTTTATTTTAATATTTTTTATTTTTTTATTTTTTTATTTTTTATTTTATTATTTTATTATTTATTATTATCTATTATTTATTATCATGCACATGCACATGCACATGTCATGCATTCATATGCCATATATTGAAATTCTACATTGGGTGAGACTTGAACCTCTTATATTTTGGTTAGTCAGCAAAGACTTTACCACTCCAACTGGCTCTTTATATGGTGAATAAATAGAATTTAATATACTTGTATATATATTGACAGAAAAACAAATAATACATAACAAATAAATACAAACTAAATAATTAATAATTAAGTATTAATTAATAATTATTAATTGATTATTATTAATGATTAATATTTTTTAATTAGTAATTAATCATTAATCGTTAATCATTAATAATTAGTAATTAAAATTAATAATTAATAAATAAAATATAAATAAATAATATATATATATAATATGGTAATAAATGGTAAATGATAAATAGTAAATAATAAATATTAAATATTAAATATTAAATATTAAATAATTAGTAATAAATAATAAATATTTAATATTTAATATTTAGTATATAAGTAATGTATATATAATTAATTAAATAAAAAATAAATTAATATGTGATAAATACATAATAAATTAATAAATAATAGATAATAAATAAAAAATGATGAATAAATAAATAATAAATATATAAGGAATATAAAATAAATAATTTATAAATAATATGTTAATAATAAATTAATAATAACAAAATAAAAAATTAATAATTAAAGTATAAATAATAAAAAAACAATAAACAAATAAATAAGAAATAAATAATAAAATAATAATGAAAAATAAATAAATAATAAATAAGATTTTAATAATAAATTAATAATAAAATAGTAATAAATTATAAGTAAATTAATAATTAATCTATAAACAATAACTAAATAATAAATACAAAATATATAAATAAAAAATAATAATGAAAATAAATAAATAAATAGTAAATAATTAATTAATTAATAATAGATGATGAATAACAAATAAAAAGTGAAAAATAACAAATAATAATTAATAATTAATAGTTAATAACTAATAATTAATAATTAATAATTAATAATTAATAACAAATAATTAATAACAAATAAATAATAAATAATAAATAATAAATAACTAATAAATAACTACTAAATAAATAATAAATAACATATCGATTATAAATTAATAATAAATTTATATTTTATAATAAATTAAAAAATAATATGTAATAATATATAATATATAATAAATAACAAATAATAAATCAGTAATATATAAACATTAAAATAATAAATAATAATTTAATGAATAATAATTGAATAAATAATAAATGGTAAATAATAAATAATACATAATAAATAATAAATGGATATAAATATCTATAAATATATATACATATAACAAAATTTACATAAATATATATAAACACGCATTAATGTTATATAAATATATATAAACACACTAAGATATATAATTGTATATTAATATAAATATATATACTTAAATTTATTTAAATATATTATATATTAATATTTATTTACATATATTAGATTATAAATATAGATATATATCTATTTATTAATACACACACATATATATATACATTATATAAATATATATATTCATACAGTTTATTGTAAATTCATTTATATGCTATGTTTAATGATAATTATATATTTATATAAAAAACATTTATATATGATATATACACAAAAATATTAATGACACACACACACAAGTACACATTTATATTTATTAAATACACACACAAATATTTACATATATTTGTATTTATTTATATATATTATAATATACACATAAATATATATTTTTTATTTACACACACATTTTTATATATAAACATTACTTGTATTGGTATATATATACATATTAATGCATTTTTATATGGTAAATAAAATCGATAATTATTTATTTTAAATTAAATGAATAATAGATATTTATTTTCATATGGTTTATATGTTTAAAAAAACATTTCTATATAAATATGTAGTTATAGAATTGATTTATTATAAGTAAATATAATAAAGTGTGCATATATTTAATTATAAATAAAACTATGTTATGAAAAATGATAAAACTTCAAAACTGTAATATCAATATGAATGTAAGACTAGTGAATAAATTTAGTCTCCATCAAAAAAAGATAATAAGACACCCAAATCAAAATTTATTTTCGTTTAAAGATCAAGTTCAATTTCCAACTTTTATTAAAACTATAATAAATTTTATTCTTTTAACTATTACAAAATTATTATCTAATGTGGTTTGAGTTCATTTAATAAGATTCTATTTGACTGGTTGTAGAGTTAAAAAAGACTTCAAATCAAAAGTTATGTTCATTTAATGTCAAAGTCTAATTTTCCACTTATTGAATATTTATTTTAAGTTTCAAATTATTATTAACTAATAATTATAAATATTTATTAATTAACATATTATAATTAATTAAAATTATAAATAATAAACAATATATAATAGTACATAATAATCATAAATCATAATTATTATTTTTTTAATTTAGCGGTGGTTTTTTAAGAATCGTCGTTATTTTTTTGAAGATTCAAGAAATGCCTCTATTTTATGACGGTTTCTATAAAACTATCACTGAAAATAAATTTAAACAAATTTTAAAAAAAATTAAAAAAAATTAAAACCACATTTTCTAGTGTTTTTGAAAACTGCCACTAAATCTGTTTTTTCCATATAGTGTTGACCTTAGATCTTCAAGTGTCATCACTGTAAGTGGTTGTCCTCGTCTCACTTTAGTTTATCCTCTTTCTCTCTTATGTTTTCTTTCTACCTTAAAGCTATGGTATCCTAGGTATTTTTGGGTCTGAATTTATTGATGATGAATTTCTTGATGGGTATTTGTGGTTTATGGTTTTATCTTTACCTTTTGGGGTCTCATCTCTATTCGGTATGTGGATTCTATCTAATTTTTAGAAATTTAAATGTTTAAGGTAGGTGGTTTCATAAGATGAATTTTTTATATGAATCATGGTTTATTTTTTGTGTTTAAACTGGTTCTTAAAAATGTTTAAAGACAAGATTTTTATTTCCTTAAAACTGTTTTGAATGTTACAAATGATTTTATGATGAAATTAATTTACAAGGCATTTTTATGCCTAGTTTTTGGTTTTTTTATTTTTCTTTTGATATGTTTTTATAATGGTTGATGAAATCCTCATTGAAATAGTTTTTAATCATGAAAATGGTGCCCCCTTGAGAGGGGGAATACTCATGGGAGCCTAGGTATTTATATGGGTAGTCTAGGAAAACCACATCTATTTATGGTTAGCCTCCCTAACATTAGATATATGCTAACACTTTAACTAAAAAATTAAGGAATGGAGACACATTTTGGTGATATCTTATCCCCAGGCTTGAGTTCTAGGGTTGTGTGCATGCTCAGCTATTTTTATTTGGTTATCAAGGTGTGAGGATCCTAGATTTCCTTAACATAATTTACCTTAGTACTCCTTACCATAGTGCAAAATTATTTGTTTTCAAATTAGTTATTTATTCTTGAATTTCCTTTAATCTATTGAAAAGTGGTTATTATCCCTATTTTATGTAACAAAAATTAAAATATCATCTATTCCTATTTTATCACTTTAAATTGAGTAAAATTGGTTTATTTAATAAATTATACTTATGAAGCACTTGGTGGGGCCATAGTGGGATTTTTATACTCACACCTTGCATATTCATAAAGGGTGTGTGTAGTATTTTTATGTCTGAAGTGGGTAATGGAAAGGTACCGCTTAGAGGTAGTGGGTACTTATGCTAGTTGGGTATGAGTTATGGTGTTTTCACATTGGTATGTTAACCCACATGTAATGCGAAGATGCTTTGCATTATTTTGGTTTGTTTTTTATCCCTTGGACCAGTACTTTTATTGCATCAATGACACTCCTAACATTTCTTTTTTTGGTATCTATATTTTTCTTTTCATGTTGTGTAATTTCTTAGAGTTTTATTTTTTAACACCCTAATATATTAATATATGATTACCTTTAAATAATTCAATGTGTTCGATATCTTACTTCACAGGAAACACCAAACATTAACGACATTGTGATATATTTAGGTAAGAATGTAAATATTAAGTATGACCATTAAAATTCATCCATTGAATTGGTGAGAATGAATAGGAGTAACCACTTTATGAAATATTTATAGAAATAAATTAAATCCTACTTTAAATATGAATGAAATTCAATTAGTTTAACTAAAGTGACTAAAAAGATCATTTATTATTTAGAAAAGTGTATTTCTAGAAAACTTGTTTTATTTTATATGCAATTCTATTTCAAGAAACATATGATTAATAATAAATTATTTTTGATATCAATAAACATTTAACACTAATTTATTTAGTAAATAATATGAAATAATAAAAATAATAGTTAATATTTGAAAATGACATTTTCTAATAAAAAATGTCTTGCATTATATTTTATGATTTTATTCAAAAATTAATTTATAAATTTTTGGATTTGAAATTAATAAAAGTGAACTTCATTTTTTAATTCATCATATCAAAATTTACTTAGTATTCATTTTTTATATTTTTTTGAGAATGTTGTTTTTTAGTCAAAAAATATAGTTTCCACAAAACATGTAATTTGTATGAATTTACCATTATATAATAATGACCTAGAAAATTATAAAACCATTTAAGTAGAAAAATATGAATTTTAGGAATGACATTATTGGTTTTAAAATATTCTTTGAAATTAGAAAAGTTATGAAAAACATTTTTATAACTAATTAAAATATTACATTAATATAAAACTTTTTTTATCCTTTTATTTTAATCAATAATTTTTCAAGGGAGTTTAGGTTTTGTCTAAAATTTGAAGTCTTATATCCTTTATTTTTTTATAATAATTTAATTTATGTCATTAAAATCAGTTTCCAATATAATTTTACCTTATATATAAATATAAATCATAAATAAGTATTTCTCTAAAAATTGATTTTATGTGATTGAGTTTATTTATTTTGAAATTAACTTTTCTCACCATTAAAAAATCTTCTAGTTTCCATTATTTATCATAAGTACTTCACTTCCAAGGCTACTTCTAAGTAAAATTTAAATCCTTGATGTGAGTATTATCAACTACTTAGCTTTTATCCTTAATTATATTCTTTCAAATTTATTCTATACCTAGTAATATAATGGTATTATTATCATTTATATACTTAAATGTTACTATATTGAGGTTATTATCATTTTTTATTCATATAACCCATTCATTAATAAAAAAATTGTTGTTTGAGTGTTGTGTAAACTGCCATCTCCACGATGTAATGTGTTTCATTTTCCTTCAACACCTACAAAGGATGAATATAAGGATGGTATTAATGGATGGATATTATTTTTATTATTTTATTAATTTTATTTTATAAAAAATTAGAGAAACTATTAATGATATTATCAATAAACAATTTTCCTAAATTCAATCATTTAAAACGAGCGAACTAAGGGGAAAATAATATTTTTTTTCTTTGTAATGAATTTATATAAATAATATTTTATTTATAATTATTTCAAATTATAATATATCACACTAATAAAAACTAAATAAGATCATTATGCTTTTTTTATAATGATATTACAATTAAACAACCTCATAATCGTCCATTAATTGTCACTACATGTCCCTCGGGGCCCGTGTCATGACTACCCCAAGCCTGCCTTCCATAGGCCAGGGGCTGGAGACTAGCACTGGAAAGGTGTATCCCTATAATGGGAAGGCATTTCCTTTTTAACCTATATAGACACACAGTTCAAGAACACAACAAGAAGAAACCACACAGACTAGAACTCAAAAAAAACAACCACGAAGTAAACTACTGTAGTAAAAGAGTGTTGAAAGTAAAGGGGTCGGAATACAAGCCCAACTGAAAAAGTAAAAGTACAACTGAAAAGTAAAAATACAACTAAAAAGTACAAAACAGCTCCTGGATCTTCCACTGAGGATCCTACCTAAAGGGTAGGTATAGTTCATCTCCACAGCACTCCATGTCAGCCCGTCCCCTCTGAGTACCACCTGGTCCTAGCTCCCTCAAGTCTCAGCCCCGCTGCTCGTCGTCTGCACAATACATAACAAGGTGCGGGTGAAGCCCGTGTAGGGGTGAGTATAACAATACTCAATAGGGATCCCGAGACCCCCATAGGTCTCCCAGAGTTCCACAAAGGAAATAACAGAAATCAAGACCTCAATCTCAAAGTACGAAGTAATAGACATCAACTCTACTTAGGTATATGCTCATACATATACCTAAGTTATCAAGACATACCCATCTCATACACAAGAGAAGAATACCACAAAGGTAACACCACGAAGGTAGAAGTACCATATAGATGACACCCCAAATATAGAAGTACCACACAGGTAACACACGAAGATAGAAGTACCACATAGGTAACACCACGAAGATAAAACCACGAAGGTAAAAGTACCACATAGGCAACACCCCAAAGATAGAAGTACCACACAGGTAACACCACAAAGATAACACCATGAAGGTAACATCATGAATGTAACACCACAAAGGTATAAGTACCACATTGGTAACACCAATAAGATAGAAGTACCACACATGTATCACCACAAAGATAACACCACAAAGGTAGAAGTACCACACAGGTAACACCACGAAGATAACACCACGAAGGTAGAAGTACCACATAGGTAACACCATGAAGATAGAAGTACCACACAAGTAACACCACGAAGATAACACCGCAAAGGTTGAATTACCACACTAATAACACCACAAAGATAGAATCACCACACAGGTAACACCACAAAGATAGAAGTACCACATAGGTAACACCACGAAGGAAGAAGTACCATATAGGTAACACCACAAAGATAAAAGTACCACACAGGTAACACTACAAAGATAGAAGCACCACACAGGTAACACCACAAAATATAGAATTACTTCACAAGTAACACCACGAGGGTAGAATTATCACACATGTAACACCACAAAGTTAACACCACGAAGGTCAAAGTCTCATCTCACACTAGGTATAACTTAAGTACAGAAGTAAAAATGATTAGTTGTAAACTAGATCATCTTATTCTATTAAGAGGAACTATTGTTGACCCACAAAAGATCAATAGGTACTAACCCCTGTTGACCCACATAGGATCGATAGGTACTAACCCCCACTGACCCACACAGGATCTGATCCACACAAGATCGGTATGCGCTGACCCACACAGGATCGCTGAGTGATGACCCACACAGGATCGGTATAAACTGACCCACACAAGGTTGTTGAGTGCTAACCCACACAGGATCTGATAGATTCTGACCCACATAGGATCGATAGATGTTGACCCACACAGGATAGATGTTCTTTCTTCACGTTACAGCCAGCCACTAGATTCCTCGCACTCAGTGCACTCGAGTTCTGTAGAATCTACCCCTTAAGATATTGGTCATATCTCGACCACCACTAATCTCTACAAAGGATTAACCCAAAGGACTATAATGTCATAAGGGTTCCAATGCGACAGACGGTACATCAATCAGACGCCCGGTCTGTGAGTTATAAGTGTTTTAGCTCCGAGGGCCCGGTTAGATTCGGGTTCGATCCAACCCAGCCAAACTCCAACTATCTTCAAAAATAAAGTGGGGTATACCAAAAGGACCATCTCACTCCAAGTATCCCAACACTATAGATGGTTTCTCAAATGGATGTACGGTTCTCAGGATTTGTCCCTTTAAGTGTTTCTGGGTCCGATTGGGCCTAGGTCCTGTCCGACCCGGTTAGACCGACCCGACCTGAGTTCGACCCGGCTAGGCTGGGATGTGGAGGGCTCGGCCCGATGGGTTGAGGTTCAGCTTGGCCTACAAGGGGGTGCATCCTGGCCTGCAAGGGGGAAGCCCGACCCGCTAGGTAGGAGGCCCGGCCACGTGAGGCGCGACCCGCAAGGGGGCGGCCCGTGGTCCGCCCAAGCTGGCAAGGGGGGAGCATTTCCCCCTGGTATCTCGAATAGCCTAGAGGTCATTAGGATTTATGAAATGGTGACACCACATGGGAACCACCTAGTCATTGCGGAACCCACTGGGTAAGCATGGGTTCTGACTCTACCACGGCTTCGGTCGTGGCCCTCTGCTCACCGGCAGCGCATTGGTCACACCGCCTTCCCGCTCATCAGTGGTGCACTGGTCACACTGCCTCCCCTTCCATGGTCGGACGATGTATCATACACCTCCTTCAACCACTGTGGCTGATGATCCGTAGCCCTTTTCTCACTGTCGGCACGCGACAGTACGCCGCACCTCCTCCATGGCCGGTTGGTGTCGTCCACTCCGATGACCGTCGCGGCTTAGTGTCGGGGCCTCCTCTAGCGGCGTGCGTCAGCGCGCTGCCTCCTTCATAGCTGGTTGGTGTTGTCGCATCGGTGGTATTCCACGGAGGGTGTAAGGGTAGCAAAGTAGCGGAGGGTTCAGGTCGGGCTCCTTAGGCCTGCGCCCTCCGGGTTAGCTCGTAATCATGAGGGAGGATTAAAGGGTTAAATAAATTCACTTGAATTTAAACAAGGATCAAACCCCTACCTGAATAATGATGAAGAAATGCTCATGGTTTAGGAAGTGGGTCAGTGTTCACCGTCCCCGCAGTTATCCTCCAACGACATCGCTTAATCACCAATCATCAGTTCGGGGTTTCAGTGTCGCTCATCACTGCTCGCCAGAACCAGCTCCGTCCTCCAAGGGTTTGGTGTCTTGTCACTTTTTCATCACTTTTTTGCTTGGTTAAGTAGTGTCAACACCTCTCCCCAAGCTCTATATAAATAAGAGGGGGGGAGGGTAAGTAACGAAATTAGGAATTTAATGGGGGATCATTAATTAGGAACCTTCCTAATTCCTCAATGACATCGTTACTTAAGTTTGAAAGGTCAATCCATTTATTGTCTTGACACACCGCTGGTCCCACATTGTGGTTTTTTCATTGGAGGGAAAGAAAGAAAATAAAAATTAACTAAGTTATTTTTATTATTATTTAAAAAGTAACAAAACTTAAATTTTTCTCCAGACCTACTATAGTCAAAGTGAATCCCTCCTTGAGCGAATCCTGATGCTGCGGATTCAACAGTACCCTCATATTTTTAATCTGATCACCGATTCAAAAGTTAGAAAACGCTGCTCGCGCGTTTACTGAGCGTACCTAAAAAAAATTTAGAAAATTATTAACATTAACCCTTAACCTATGTCGGTCGAGGTTAGGCTCTGCCTAAGGAAAACATGTCCCAAAAAACTCAATGGTACTCTTATATTTTCAATCCTAGTTATCATTTAGAAGTTATGTATTTTACAAAAAAATAATTTTCAGTTAATTATTTTATTTACGGTCAAAAACTAACTTTCATTAGTGGCCTACACCGGCTAATGTTAGTATCATTATAATGAAATAATACCCTCATGAGTTCAATGGTGGTCTCGGATTTTCAATATGAGTTACCATTCGTGAGTTATAAGCATTTGAAAAATAAAATAGTTTTATTTAGTTATTTTATTTACAGTTATACCATTTTTGGTTTTTCCCACTGGAGGCATGCACTAACTAAACTTATGTCATGCCTAGGGTAAAAATGACATCCTGAACATAACGGTGCCCTTGGATTTCTGATCCAAGCAACCTTTTAAGAGTTATTCCACTTTTTCAGGAAAATTGCTTATACATGCTAATTAAAGCTTAACAAAAATTCGACGGATCATTCCGGGCACTCCAAGCCTCGTAATCATGTGCTGTTAGATTTCACAGTCTCAAAATAATTCCATATAATTAAAAAAATTACATGGAAAATATGGGTCTTTACATTCTCCCCACCTTAGGGCTTTCCATCCCCAAAATCCACAACATAGACTAAGGGAACAAGTGGGAGTACTAAGTACGAATCTGAGCCTTCCGCTCCCATGTTCTCTCTTGGAGGTTCTCATGCTACCAGTGAACACGCACCAAAGGTGTCGACCACCCATAAAGGACCCACTCATGTTGATCCTCAATCTCTACTAGAACCTCCGTAAACGTCACCCCATCATCAAAGTCCAGCTCTTTGTGGTCGATGATGTGATATGGTTCATGCACGTATCTCCTTAGTTGGGATACTTGGAAGATGTCATGCACCCTCTCCAACTATGGTGGAAGTGCCAAGAGGTATTCCACCTCACCAATCCTCTGAAGTATCAGAAATGGTCTGATAAACCTTGGTGATAACTTGCTACCTCATCCAAATCTCTGTAAATCTCGTCAAGGTGAGACTCGTAGGAATACATGGTATCCCTCATAAAACTAGAAAGGTCTCCACCTCATGTTAGCATAAGAATTCTTCCATCTCTATGCAGTCTTCACTTGCTGAAAAGTAAGGCATCGTGATACAAACTCTACCACTATTTCCTTTATCCCTGGCCACTAGTATTGATGTTGGAGGTCCTGTTACATCTTCAAAACTCTAGTATGTACCGTTAAAAGGGATGTATGGATGTCCCTCAACACCTACTCCTAAAGTGTCACTGGCACCATGGTGAGTCCTTTGAAGAGGATGACGTGCTCCCCACCTTAATAAAATATTTTAGGAGACCGTCCTAAGGATATCTAAGCATGTCGGGCTTCGCAGTCAATGTCCCAAGTTGTGCCTCCCGAATTCTCTAAAGAATTGGGGGAGTTACAGTCATAGACTGGAGGTAAGCTGCTCCATATTTATCCACGAAGGATATTCGAAACGCGACTAGCTGCTCTAATGCCTCACTCAGTAGTTGTAGACCAGACCTCATACTGAGTGAGTATGCTACCACGTTCCCCTTCCCAGGAGTATAGACCATCTCAAGGTCATATTCCTGGATGAAATCTACCCATCGTCGTTGTTTCATCTCCTGAAATATATACTGACACTTCTTCGTCCACAGGGAAGGCTTCCCCTTCTTCTTCAAAGTTTTCAAGGGTGTCTCTACCCTAGAGAAGTCTGGTTCAAAACTCTGGTAGTACCCATCCAAAGTAGAAGTACCTCTCCCTTCGGGGAGGTATTCCTGGAAACATCTTTTGAAAATATTTCCCCACACTCTTCCACTTCTGTTGGGAACTGAAAACTCAAAACTCCAGTGGCCACAAGGGTAAGACTGGCCGACTCAAGATTGATCGCCTGCACCCTCCTATGCATGATTTTATCCTATGCTTTCTGGGTTTCCTTTTTTTCCAACCAAGGAAAACCCCATTACAACATTATAGATAAACCACAACCTTTTTCCCTAATACATTCAATCTGAGTATGAACTATGGATGTCCAGTCCATACCCAAACTAACTTCGTAAGGCCTCGACGTTTCCACCAAGAGGTTCCTACCAAAACTCTCGCCTCAATGGTGAGATCACACCATAGACATAATTGTGATTATCGAGTCTCCTCTCAAAGTTATCTCCAGACGTAAGGTTCAAGTCACCGGTTTAACTGAAAACTCTAGGTCTTGAACAAGATTCGTGGAAAGGAATGATTAGTTTCTATGTCTATTAATACGGTAGCTAGTAGTAGACATAGATCGTACCTCTAATCATTCCTGGAGACCTTGGGTCACACTCCTTGATCGCATGCAGCTACTCTCTTCCCCTGTCCTCCAGCTCCCTGATCCTAGTGGGGACCACATTGAGGTGGTGGTTGTAACATGTCAAAATGTATACCACCTCATGTTGCTCTCCTAGATCCACTTCCACATCTGCTTCCCTATAGATTCATCTGTACCTATCACTTCCTCTTTCCAAAACATTTTACATGCCCAAGTCTCTGAGACTGGCATCATTTTTCTGCTTTCCCACTGTTAACATCCACTGGTTGCATCTGCTCATCCAAAGAACATTCAACCACAAATATTCTCTCTAGCATCCTAACATAAGTAAGAATGAATAGAGTAATAGTGCTAGCTTGGATGTCCCTAAACACACCTTGCTCGGAATTCTGAGCCCTGAAGCACTGACCGTACTATATTCATCAAGTACTTGGGATAGTCGGTATGCCTCGATGAATACTCATCTACCGACATATCATCCTACCGAAGCTATAGAAGCTCTAGGGAACACTCATCCCTTGGCTCTTTATGGAAAGCAACCCCCTTCTCTGAGGAAGGTTCTCAAGCTTGTCCACATAAAAAGTCACCTCTTCGCAAGATCAGGGTAATCTAAACCTTGTCATCATCCTGCTGAGCCATGTAGAAGGCTCTCTACCAGGACAACCATCTGATCGAATGGAGCCCTGGATATATGGAAACTTGGTCACCTCATCAAGCCAGTCCTTAGTCGCCTATGAGTTAGGCTCACCTTGGAACCTGAGGGGTATCTGATACTGAAACTCATGTAAGGCACTAATCCTACATGTGTCCTCTATCGGTACCGTCGGTTGTAACTGTTTCTCAATGGGTAGTGGTGCTACTGGTACACCACCCAAAGGTGCCAACACAATAAGAGGGCCCTGCACTAGTGCCTCGTCGCTTGGTGGGACATCATCATGTAATCTCTCAGGAATCCTAGCTGGTTGTCTTCGTGGAAACATACTGATAAGGAACAGTTTCTCCATGGTCATTAAGTTATACCTGGTGAGATAACTCTAAAGAAACCAAGGAAAAAAGATTCCAAAACAAAATAAATCAGTGTTTTCATGCACCAAGTTAGAAATCAGAATTCAGTGTCCTGTTGTATGGATACATCGACCTCCACACCAACACTGGACTCCCCAAACTAAAAAATTCACTCATAACACTTAACACTATTACCACATTGAAAATATCAGAGTCCTAGTTCTTCGGTAGAACTGAATCCTCTAATTCCACTTTGTCACGACCCGTCCCTCAAGGCCCATTCCGTGACCACCCCAAGCCCGCCTTCCATATGCCAGGGGTTGGCGACTAGCACCAGAAAGGCATATCCCTATAACAGGAAGGCATTTTCTTTTTAACTTGTACAAACACACAGTCCAAGAACATAAAAAAAAGTAACCAAACAAACTAGAATTCAAAAAAAATAAACCAAAAAGTAAAATGCTATAGTAAAAGAGTGCTGAAAGTAAAGGGGTTGGAATACAAGCCCAAATGAAAAAGTACAAGTACAACTTAAAAGTAAAAATACAACTGAAAAGTACAAAATAGCTCCTAGATTGTCCACCGAGAATCCTACCTAAAGGATAGGTATAGTTCATCTCCATAGCACTCCACATCAGCATGTCCCCTCAAATTACAACCTAGTCCTAGTAAAAGGCATTTCCGTGGGCTCCCTCAAATGATTAATGGTTTTTGGGGTACTTAGGTGCAGTAGAGTGTCTGACCAAGGTCATCTCTCAAAGGAGAAAGTAAATTTCACAACATATTAAAGGTATTTTGAAAATAAAATAAAAGTAATTAAGAACACTAATTAAAAGGCTGGGTTTTTTTATCATTTATAAATCTAGAAGAAGTATTTTGGAAGAATATTGTATTTTTTTTAGTTTTGAAATGAAGTTCGATTAAAATGACACAACAATAAGATTTTTTTTGAGAAAATATTTAAATGAAATAATCAATCTAACTCTACCTCTTCACTCAATTATTTATCATTATAATTTAAATTAATATCCACTTAATTATAATCCTCTAATTTTTTAACCCTCAAACCCTATGGGAGTTAACTTAACCACAAAGATAAAATTACTTAAACCCTATGCTAGCTTCGGAACATGCAATCATAGCACCCTTCTTTAATTGATGTTCTTAGGTTAGCTTATAGTCAGTGGTTAATTAGAGAACATATCCACTCTGGAAATGATTATTAATTGAGTTTAAGTATTATATTTTAACTCTAAAATTTATACTTTGTGGTCTTGTATTACCAATTAAGATCGCACTCTCACAATTTACACAAACCTCGACCTCGTGTATTTTTGTTTCAATTGTTCAATCGATTTATTAGTTTAATTTATATTTAAAAATCAATTAATAGATCATATTAAGTGAATTAAATTATCTCATTGATTCAAAATAAATTAATGAAGAAGTTAAGAGATAGATCGATTACTAAAAAGTCTATTCTTCCATGGGTGGTGTAATCATCGTAGAAGCGAATTGCATTTGAAACAGTTTATAATGGGTATAACCCAATCACGTTTCTACTCAAGAATTCTAGACAAAAGAGGAAGATAAAAGAAGAATAAAATTAAGTAAAATAAAAGAAATGTAATATAAAATAATAATTTTATTGAAAGAAAAAAAACATTACAACAAAGAAGAGGAAGAGAAGATTATTTTGGAAGAGATCCTAGCTTGAAAGCTTCCCTCCTCCAATGGTTAATTTAAGTGGAAAAGAAACATTTCACCACTTATCCCAATCCTATAAGGCATTTCCAACCCCCTAAAAATGAGAAAAATACCAATTTATAGAGTGAAGGGTAGGTTGGGTTATAAGCGGTTTCAAGTGTGAATGGGGAAATTTGGCCAAATATTTTAATCCAAATTACATCGCTCATTTGACCTTTAAAATGCGTGAACCAGCTCTCCATATATAATGATTATGTGTGAGAAATTTTTTTCCCAATATCCTCTCCAAATTTGAGCCCAATCCAAGCACATATTTAGGAGTTATGTCCCAAATACAGAACCCATGTCCAATCTGGTGAGTCCAGCCCAACTTTGACTTCATGGACCATTTTCACCAACCAAATGCATGATTTAGCTCCAATGTACTTAATGAAAGTTATATACCATTAAGTCGGTAACATATTTAAATAATTTTAAGTTCAAATAATTCATATCAAAATATTTATGTCTGAAATGCTACAGTGAATTTTAAAGGGTAAAATTGGAATTTTCATCAAATTTTCAAATGAATGATCTAATCCCAAATATTTCATAAATGAACACATTTACCACAATTTGAGAAAATTTTATCATTTATTATTAATAAAATATTCAATAAAAAATTGTTTTATCAACTCCCCCACACTTACCCTTTTGCACTCCCGGGCAAAACCTCATATCATGTATTCCGAAAAATTATGACAAGTAAACATCAATATCAAATCAAAAAAAATTAAAACACATATCCTTGAGATCCAAAAATTCCACACCAAGAAAAAAAAGTTATCATGACTCATAAAAAACTATTATTTCAATTTCTCCATTTATATCATTCAATATATTTCCACTTAATTTATCCTCATATGCACAAAACACTTACCTCACTTGAATTTTCTCTTATCACACAAATATCAATTTTTCAGCAATGTATTTCTCATCCAAACTCATACAAGGTTCGACATAGGCTTGATAAATTCCTGCATCATCACTCGATGTGAGTCAAGGACATATTTTTATCATGATTACTTTTTAGGGTTATTCTATGGCTTTCGGTTGGTGGGATTTAGATGTGAAAAATTTTAAGGTTGAATGAGGAGGGATTGACTCTTTTTGAAGAAAATTTGCATTAATCTAATTTTCGCTTAAATATGGTCTCCTCCTCAATCCCCATAGTATCAATTCATGTTCATAGTCATGAAAAATAAAGTAATGTGCACACCATTCAACATTTCAGCATTAAAAATTTCAATCTTCTCAAACATGATTTTATTAAAAGCTCTAGATAGGCACAAATTTATCCCTCTATTAGAAGCTCTAAAAAGGCACAACTTCACTTATCATGAAAGATCTAGAAAAGGCACAGCTTTCAATATAATTATTTTCTTCAGAAGAAAACACATCTCTTCAGAATTTAATTTTTCTCCCAAAGTATCACAGAATGTGGTAGCACAACACAAGGCAGCTTCCCCCACACTTAAGTTCAAATAGATTGTGCAATTTCACTTAAAGAGTTGGTTAGATAGGGAAAATTGGATTGTAATGTGGATAACCTAAAAGTTTTTTCATGGATTCTAAGGTATAAAAGGATTAAATGTTCAAGGTAGGCCATTATAAAAAAATGATTCTTTGAAATAGGGGCTTTAATACCAAACAAATGCCTCAATCGTTTAAAACATAAGTACCTCAAACCCTCAAGTTTTGACAGGAATAAATCAAATTATAGTTAAATAAAGCATGGTTTGGTTCTCTTAAGAAATGAGTTAAATGTAAATAATATGAAAATAATGGTTCAAAAGTCTCACAGGAAATTAATTTCAAATATAAAGACAGTGAGATGTGGCATGGGATTCAAAATTCAGGGTACTTTTCATGAAATTGCTAAAGATTTGAACTTGAAACAAAGTCCTTTTCAGCATTCATTTAAGCTCAGTTTCAAGGGATAAATTTTTTTCACTTATTTATATGGATTTAAAAATGGTGATGAGAATCATTTTAGCTCAAAAGTTTCAAAAACACACACAAAATTGAAAAATAAACACACAAAATTTGAAAAACACGCAATTTTTTTTTATTTTTTTTAAATCGTTGAAAAACAGGAAAACAATTAAAATTAATAAACTAAAAGGTTCCCTCCCCCACACTTAAAATATTTCATTGTCCTCAATGTGAACCCATGAGATGATATATGCACATGGAATGTATAATTTCAAATAGGACAAAAAATAAATAAGTGAAAGGGTTAGGAACATTCTGATGTAGTGTGTTGAAATCCACTACATCAGTAGGAAGTCACTCAATGTATTTATTTAAATGTTTCCCATTGACTATAAAGATATTTCTTGTTTCCTCTTGTGTGATCTCCACTACACCATAAGGAAAAACATTAGTCACAATATAAGGACCTAACCATCTGGAATGCAACTTAATAGGCATCATCTTTAGTCATGAACTATAGAGAAGGAATTTCTCTCCAACTTGAAATTCTCTTTTCTGAATCATTTTTTCATGAGATACTTTTGATCTTTCCTTATATATCCTTGAGTTCTCATATGAAGAAAATCTAATCTCCTCAAGCTCTTGAATTTGTAGCTTCCTTTGGATTCCAGCATGGACCAAATCCATGTTGCATTTATTTATAGCCTAATAAGCCTGATGATCAACTATCACAAGGAGATGACGCACTTTCCCAAAAACAATCCGAAATGGGGACATACCAATGGGTGTCTTGTATGTTGTCATATAATCCCACAATTCTTCATCTAATCACTTTCTCCAATCCTTCCTATTTGGTTGCACGGTTTTCTCCAAAATTTGTTTCAACTCACGATTTGAAACCTCATCCTGGACATTTATTTGTGGGTGGTATGGTGTTGATGTTTTGTGTTCCACCCCATACTTCTAAAGGAGAGAAGAAAAATTACAACTACAGAAGTGTGTCCCTTGGTCAATAATGATGTCCTTCGGTACTCTAAACCTACAAAAAAATATGTTCTTTGACAAAGTCCACAACAACATGAGAATCATCAGTCCTAGTGGCCTTAGCCTCCACCCATTTGCTCACATAATCAACAGAAACCAAAATATACAAAAAACCAAAGGAATTAGGAAAAGGACCCATAAAATATATTCCCCACACATCAAAAATCTCACATAATAATATGGGTTGTTGAGGCATCTCATGTCTCCTAGAAATGTTTCATGTGTGTTGGCAACGTGAGCACGACTTACAATACACATGAGCATCGTGGAATAAACTAGGCCAATATAATCCAAATTCTAAAACTTTCCTAGCTATCCATTGGGGTCCAAAGTGTCCACCACAAGAAAGTTTATGATAGAATTGTAGAACAAACTCAAACTCATGATCAGGAACACACCTCCTAAAAACTTGGTCACTACACATGAACCATAGGTATAGATCATCCCAAACATAAAATCTTGACTCACTCTTTAATTTTTGGACTTGATGTTTCTTTAAATTTTCAGGGATTTTAGAGGCAACAAGGTAGTTAACTAAATCTGCATACCAAGGATGTGTACCTGATATGGAATAAAGATGATCATCGAGGAAAATGTCCCGAAGTGCTACTTGGTCCAAGGTGTCATCCTCTAGTGTGTGAGTAAGCCTACTCTTGTGGTATTCCGCCAAGTTTTCCGACCCCTTATTGTCCTTTATCTCAATATCAAATTCTTGAAGAAAGAGCATCCATCAGATTATCCTGAGCTTTGCGTTTGGCTTCTTCAAGAGGTACCTCAGAGCTGCATGGCCAGAAAAAAAAACTACTTTAGATCCCAATAAATATGAACAGAATTTATCTAAAGTGAATATGATATAAAGAAACTCCTTTTATATTGTTGTGTAGTTTTATTGGTCTAAATCCAATGTCTTTGATGCATAGGAAATCACATGTGAACGGCTCTCCACCCTCTAAGATAAGACAGCTCTAACTGCGAAGTTGGAGGCGACACACATAATCTAAAAAGGATTCTCCCATCATAGGGGTTGTATGATCGGTGGAGTGGTTAGATACTTCTTTATCTCATCAAAGGAAGTCCTACAATAATCATAAAACACAAAATCAGAATCCTTTTTAAGTAATTGTGGTATAGGAAGAGCAATCTTACTAAAATCTTCGATGAAGTGCCGATAAAATCATGAATTACCTAGGAAAGATCTAACATCACACACACATAAAGGATATGGTAAGGATGAAATGATATCTAACTTAGATCTATCAACCTCAATCCCATGTGCTGACACTATATTTCCAAAGACAATGCCATGCTCTACCATGAAATGACACTTTTCAAAGTTTTGGACTAGATTATTCTTAATACAATGATTCAACACCTTTCCCAAACTACTTATATATTCATAAAATGAGGATCCATACACTGTAAAATCATCCATAAATACCTCCATTCAGGTCTCAATAAAATCAGAAAAAATACTCACTATGCATCTTTGGAAGGTACCTAGGGAGTTGCAAAGTCCAAATGGCATCCTTCGGTAGGCAAACATACCAAATGGACAAGTGAATGTTGTCTTCTCTTGATCCTCTGGAGCAGTAAGAACCTAAAAATATCTAGAAAATACATCCAAGAAACAATAATGTTTCTTCCCAACTAGTCTCTCAATTATTTGATCAATAAATGGGAGTGGAAAATGGTCCTTACAGGTGGACTGATTTAGTTTCCTATAATCAATACACACATGCCAACTGTTTTTTACCATCATTGGAACTAACTCATCATTCTCATTTTTAACAATTGTAACACCACTTTTCTTAGGAACAACCTAAATAGGACTTACCCACTAAGGATCTGAAATGGGAAATATTATACCTACCTCGACCAATTTTTCAACTTCTTTTTTAACAACTTCCAAAAAAGTTGGATTCAGTCTCAGTTGTGGCTGCCTAACCAGTTTATCCCCATCCTCAAAAAAAATCCTATACATGAAAATGGAGGGGCTAATACCTGATATGTCATCCAAGGTCTACCCAATTTCCCTAATGTTCTCCCTTAAAAGATTCAAAAGTTTTTCTTCATGTTCAAAAGGGAGATTGTTAGCAATGATAATAGGTAATTTCTCACCACTCAAAAAGTATGAGTATTTGAGATTTAGTGGAAATGGATTGAGTTCTAGTGTAGGGTGGTGGTGTATGGATGGATACATTGAAGGAAATGAAATATGTGCACAAATAGCATCAGTATTAGAATACAAATCATTATAATCAGAGAATAAAACATCAAATCCATCAGCATACTCAAAAGCCATGTCATAATCAGAGTTCACATGATCAAAATCAGAATATGATTCCATTTCAAAATCAAATCTAAGAGAGTCTTTTTCATTATAAACAAGTATGTAAGTACTCTTATACATCAAACTAGAACCAATACTCATAATCTCCCTAATCATAGGACAATAAAATTCCATGGGGTTTTTATTTTGTGGTTCGAAATGGGAGATAAAAAATGCAGAATGGTCCTATGAGGGGTACTTCATGGAATACATAATATTAAATATCACAACTTCATCCCCAAACTCCATGGAAAGTGTACCCTTATTAACATTTATTATTGTTTTTGAAGTTTTGAGGAAGTTTCTACCTAAGATAATGGGATCATGAGAACTTTCTTGATCATCCTCCATGTTAAGCACGTAGAAATCTGCTGTAAAGATCATGTCTCTTACCCGAACAAGTACATCCTCAAGGAATCCTGCTGGATATTCCATAGCTCTATTCACCAACTGTACCAACCTATAAATAAGAGAATAAAGAGTGAGTCATCACATTTATGGAAGCTCCCAAATCACAAAGAGAATCAGAAAAGTGAAACTTCCCTATGGTTCATGGGATAGTGAATGTCCCGGGATCCTTGAACTTTGTTGGCATTTCTAGAGTTGGTGTAATGAGAACTAAAACATTCCTTCCAAGATTGATCCTCTAATTTCCCTTGATCCCTCTTCGATTGGTACAAATTTCTTTTAAGAATTTTGCATACCTTGGGATTTTCTTTATGGATTCAAGTAGAGAAATGTTGATCTCCACATGATTAAATGTGCCCAAAACATCCTTTTTCATTTCCTCTTCAGCCATTTTCTTGGTTTGAACAACCCTATTTGGAAAAGGAAGGGGTTTAGGAGGAACATCATTAATCTTTTTATTAACTTTATCTTTCTCCTTGGGTTGTTCATCAACCGGTTTTGAATGGGGATTCTCTGGTGTTAAGGTGAATCTTGGTGGAATGATGGGTGCAGATATATTAGTTGTTTTCTTCCCACTTCTCAATGTGATGGCATTGACATTCCCCTTTAAATTTAGAGTAGTTTGGGAAGAAATTTTTCCATAGTTCTTACTTACCAGTTCATGGAGGGTGGTCGCAATCTGGCTCATTTGAGTCTTCAACTCCCTTAGCTCCGAACCTTGACTCTTCATCTCATTCTATTGATTAAGAACAATTTGCTTCAAAATATCATCATTGTTAGAATCTACCTTTGTTTTATAATTCCCTTGTTGTTGACTTATTGATGCTTAAGCTTCAAATCACCTTTGGGGTTGTTGGAAACCTTGTTGGTAAGGTGGAGGTTGTTGGAAGTTTTGTTGAAAAGGGGGCCTTTGTTGTTTTCCAGATCCATACCTCATGTATGATTGATCCTTCCACCCTTTTTTTATGTTGTAGAAAAAGAATCAAGCTTTTTGGGGGGATATGGTTTTTGCTGCTGTTGATATGGTCTCCCAGGAAACACTACTGCACAATATTCTATTTCTTGTAGTTGGGGGCAATAGTCAGTTGGGTGTCTTATCTCAGTGAAAATGCCACAAGGCCTTGAAGGGGTGGGTTGAGATGTATTTTGAGCCAAATAAGTTTTCCTCGCCATAGTGTTCAATTATTATAACTTGGTATCAATCAAATGAATCTCAAGAGAAGAAGTACTTACTTGATGTACTCCTCTGACATGTGGTGTACCTCGATCACCAAATTGTTGGGAGTTTTGGTCCATCTTGTCAATCAACGCACGTGCAGCTACTGGTGTTTTGTCCACTAATTCTCCTCCAGTCACGGCATCCACCATTCTCCTCTCCATAGGTGTGAGTCCTTCATAGAATTATTGGATGAGGAGTTTCTCACTAATTTGGTGATGTGGGAAGCTTGCACAAAACTTCTTGAATCGCTCCCAGTACTCATATATTGACTCCCCTTGTGCTTTCTTGATCCTAGATATCTCCTTACTAATGGAAGTGGTCCTTGATGCTGGAAAAAAAATCTGCAAGAAAAGATGTTTCAAATCATTCCAACATGTGACATCTTCATGTTGTAAATAATACATCCATTCTTTTGCATC
The DNA here is from genome assembly GCA_963277665.1 of Viscum album. NCBI lineage: Eukaryota > Viridiplantae > Streptophyta > Magnoliopsida > Santalales > Viscaceae > Viscum > Viscum album. The sequence continues at coordinate 666,744,760 of OY728123.1, forward strand.
TTCATCAAGTGAAAATGGGAATTTCCCTAGTTTGATTTGATCTTCAGATACATTTCTTTGTTTAATGGTTGAGAAAACCACATTGAATTCTTTTAAATGTTTGTTTAGATCCTCACCAGATAATCCATGAAACTTTGGAAGAATATGAATTAACCCAGATTTCAGTTCAAAATTTGATTCGAGATTCAGGTATGCAATACAATTTAGTAGATAGTTAATATCTGGTGCATCCAATTCTCAAATGATTCGATTAATTTCATTGTTATTTTCTTCAGACATTGGTTCTTATTTTAGGTTTGAAATAGAAGTTTTTCCAATTTCAATGTTCTTAGAGTGGAGGAATTCCCCTACTGGTTGAATTTTGAAACTTCTCGTAGATTGAGAATGTCTGATTCGATCCCTAAGGATGAGTTCAATCTCTGGGTCAAGATCTAAGAGATATTTGGTTTTAGTTCATGTCATAAATCAAATAAAAATGAAAATAAGGAAAGTGTTCCATAGTAAAATAAAAATGATAAATTTGAGTTGATGGTCCAAAAAGAAGAAGAAAATAATAGAAGAAGAATAAGAAAGAAAGAAAACAAATTGGGTAAAGAAGAAATAAAGAAGAGAAGAAGAGAATAAAATGTAAAATAAAATAAATACCTCTAATTAGTTGAAATAATTACTTTCCTCCCTGTAAATGATTCCAATTTGAAAGGAACTATCGTGGGAACCCTCAAATGATTAATGTTTTTTGGGGTACTTAGGTGCAGTAGAGTGGCTGACCAAGGTCGTATCTCAAAGGAGGAAGTAAATTTAACAGCATATTAAAGGTATTTTGAAAATAAAATAAAATTAATTGAGAATACTAATTAAAAGGATGGAGGTTTTTTATCATTTATAAATCTAGAAGAAGTTTCCTAGAAGAAGATTTTATGTTTTTTTAGCTTTGAAATGAAGTTCGATTAAAATGACACAACAAGAAGATTTTTTTTTGAGAAAATATTTAAAAGGTGTAATTGATATAACTATACCTCTTCACTCAATTATTTATCATTATAATTTAAATTAACATACACTTAATTATAATCCCCTAATTTTTTAACCATTGAACTCTATAGGAGTTAACTTAACCACAAATATTAAATTACTTAAACCCTAAGCTAGCTTTGGAACATGCAATCGCAACACCCTGCTTTATTGATGTTCTTAGGTTAGCTTATGGTAAGTGGTTAATTAGAAAACATATACACTCTAGAAATGAGGATTAATTGAGTTTAGGGATTATATTTTAAATCTACAAATTTATCCTGTGTGGCTTTGTATTACCGATTAAGATTGCACTCTCACAATTTACACAAACCTCGACCTCACATGTTTCTGTTTCAATTTTTAAATTTCTTTCTTAGTTTCATTTATCTTGAAAACTCAATTAATAGATGATATTAATTGAATTACAGTATCACATTTATTCAAAATAAATGAATGAATAAGGTAATAGATAGATCGATTACTAAAAAGACTACTCTTCCATGGGTGGTGTAATCATTGTAGAAGCGAATTGCATTTGCAACAGTTTATAATGGGTATAACCAAATAATGATTCTACTCAATAATTCCAGACCAAATATAAAGATAAAAGAAGAATAAAATAGATCAAAATAAAAGAAATATAAGATAAAATAATAAGTTTACTGAAAGAAAAAAAACATTACAACAAAGAAGAGGAAGAGAAGATCATTTTGGAGGAGATCCTAGATTGAAAGCTTCCCTCCTCTAATGGTTAATTGAAGTGGCCAAGAACCAATTCACCTATTATCCCAATCCTCTAAGTCACATCAAACCCCGCCAAATGAGAAAAATACCAATTTATAGAGTGGGGGAGGCTAGGTGATAAGTGGTTTCAAGTGTGAATGGGGAAATTCGGCCAAATATTTTAATCCAACTTTCACTGCCCATTTGACCTTCACAAATTGTGAACCAGCTCTCTATATAGCAGTACGATTTTTGAGAAATTTTGTTCCCGAGCTCCTCTCCAAATTTGAGCCCAATCCAAGCACAGATGTAGGATTTATGGCCCAAATACAGAACTCATGTCCAATCTGGTGAGTCCATCCCAACTTTGACTTCATGGCCCATTTTCGCCAACTAAATGCATGATTTAGCTCCAATGTCCTAAATGAAAGTTGTATCCCATTAAGTGAGGATCATATTTAAATAATTTTAAGTTCAAATAATTCATATAAAAAGATTTATGTCTGAAATGCTACAATGAATTTTAAAGGGTAAAACTAGAATTTTCATCAAATTTTCAAATAATGATCTAATCCCAAATATTTCATAAATGAACACATTTACCACAATGTGAGAAAATTATATCATTTATTATCAATAAAATATTCAATAAAAATTTGTTTTATCAACTATCTCCCTCAAGTCTCATCCCCGCTGCTCCTTATCTACACAAGACACAACAAGGTGCGGGTGAAGCCCGTGCAGGGGTGAGTATAACAATACTCAATAGGGACCCCGAGACCCCCGTAGGTCTCCCAGAGTTCCACAAAGAAAATACCACAAATCAAGATCTCAATCTCAAAGCACAAAGTAATATACATCAACTCTACTTAGGTATATGCCCATACATATACCTAAGTTATCAAGACATGCTCATCTCATACACGAGGGAAGAATACCACAAAGGTAGAAGTACCACACAGATGACACCACGAAGATAGAAGTGCCACATAGGTAACACACGAAGATAGAAGTGCCACACAGGTAATGCCACAAATATAACACCACGAAGGTATAAGTACCACATAGGAAACACCATGAAGATAGAAGTAACACACAGGTAACACCACGAAGATAAAACCACAAAGGTAACACCACAAAGGTAACACCACAAAGGTAGAATTACCACATAGGTAACACCACGAAGATAGAAGTACCACACAAGTATCACCACGAAGATAACACCATGAAGGTAGAAGTACCACGCATGTAACACCACAAAGGTAGAAGTACCACACTGGTAACACCATGAAAATATAAGTACCACATAAGTAACACCACAAAGGTTTAATTACCACACCAATAACACCAAAAATATAGAATCACCACACAAGTAACACCACAAAGATAGAAGTACCACATGGGTAACACCATGAAGGTATAAGTACCACACAGGTAACACCATGAAGATAAAAGTACCACACAAGTAACACCACAAAGATAGAAACACCACACAGGTAACACCACAAAGATAAAAGTACCACACAAGTAACATCATGAAGGTAGAAGTACCACATAGGTAACACCACAAAGTTAACACCATGAAGGTTAAAGACTCAACTCACACCAGGTATAACTTAAGTACAGAAGTACAGATGATTAGTCATAATCTAGATCATCTTATTCTGTTAAGAGGCACTACTGGTGACCCACATAGGATTGATAGGTACCAACCCCCACTAACCCACACAGGATCTAACCCACACAGTATTGATAGGTACTAACCCCCGCTGACCCACATAGGATCTGATCCACATAGGATCGGTATGTGCTGACCCACATAGGATCGCTGAGCGTCGACCCACACAGGATCGATAGATGCTGACCCACATAGGATCGATAGATGTTGACCCACACAGGATCGATGTTCTTTCTTCATGTTACAGCTAGCCACTAGATTCCTCACACCCGGTGCACTCGAGTTCCATAGAATCTACCCCTCGAGATATCATTCATACATCTACCACCACTAATATCCACAAAGAAGTAACCCAAAGGACCATCATGTCGTAAGGGCTCCAACGTGACAGACAGTGCGTCAATCGGACACCTGGTCTGTGAGTTATAAGCATTTTAGTTCTGAGGGCCCAGTTGGATTCGGGTTCAATCCAACCCAGCCGTACTCCAACTGTCTCCAAAACTAAAGTGGAGTATATCAAAAGGACCATCTCACTCCAAGGATCCCAGATCCACAGACATTTCATCAAACAGACGTTTGGTTCTTAGGATTTAGCCCTTTAAGTGTTTCTAGGTCCGGTTGGGCCCAGGTCCTGTCCGACCCAATTGGACCGACCCGACCCGAATCCAACACGACTGGGCTGGGCCATGGAGGGATCAGAACACTGGGTCGAGGTTCGGCCTGGTCCTCAAGGGGGTGAATCCCGGCCTACAAGGTGGCGGCACAGCCCGTAAGGGGACAGCCCAACCCGCAAGGGGGCGGCCCGGCCCGCTAGGCAGGTGGCCCGCTGGGTAGGCGGCCCGGCCGCGTGAGGCACGGCCTGTAAGGGGGCGGCCTATGATCCGCCTGAGCTGTAAAGGGGAGATCGTTTCCCCCTAGTATCCTAAAAGTCCCTTAAGCCATTTGGCTTTGTGAAATGGTGGCACCACGTGGGCGCCACCTGGTCGCCGCAGAACCCGCTGGGTAAGCACGAGTTCTGCCTCCACTGCAGCTTCAGTCGCGGCCCTCTGCTCATCGGTGGCGCGCTGGTCGCGCCGCCTTCCCACTCACTGGCAGTGTGCTGATCACACCGCCTCCCCTTCCACGGCCGGCCGATGTGACGGCCACCTCCTCCGACCGTCGTAGCTAACGAGTCGCGACCCTTTGCTCACCAGTGGCGCACGACGGTGCGCCGCACCTCCTCCATGGTAGGTCGGTGTTAGCCACTCTGATGACCATCATGGATTAGTGCCACGGCCTCCTCTTACGACGTGCGTTAGCGCGCCTCCTCCTTTGTATTTGGTTGGTGCCACCATACCGACGGTCTTCCATGGAGGGCGCAAGGGTAGCAAAGTAGTGGAGGGTTCGAGCTGGATTTGTTAGGCCAGCGCCCTCTGCGTTATCTCATAATCATGAGGGGGGATTAAAGGGTTCAAGAAATTCACTTGAATTTAAAAAAGGATCAAACCCGTACCTCAAGAACGATGAAGAAACACCCACAGTTGAGTAAGTGGGTTGGTGGTCGATGTCCCTGCAGTTAGCCTCCAACGACGTTGCTTGATCATTAATCTTCGGTTCAAGGTTTTAGTGTCTCTTTCCACCGCTCGCCGGAACCAGCTCCATCCTCCAAGGGTTTGGCATCTCGGCACTTTGTCAGCACTTCATTTCTTGGTGAAGCAGTGCTGACACCTCTCCCCAATCTCCATATAAATAGGAGAGGGGAATGATAAATAATAATGTTGGGAATTTAATGGGGGCTCATTAATTAGGAACCTTCCTAATTCCCCAACGACATTGTTGCTTAAGTTGTAAAGGTCAATACATTTATTGTCTTGACACGCTGCTTGTCCCATGTTGTTTTTTTTTCTGTTATAGGGAAAGAAAGAAAATAAAAATTAACTAAGTTATTATTATTATTATTTAAAAAGTCCCAAAACTTAATTTTTTCTCTAAACCTACTATGGTCAAAGTGAAGCCCCCCTTAAGAGGATCCTGATGTTGCGGATTCAACAGTTCCCTTTTATTTTTAATCTGAGCACCGGTTCAAAAGTTATAAAATGTTGTTCATGTGTTTAGTGAACATACCTAAAAAAAATTCAGAAAATTATTAACATTCACCTTCACCCTCGACCCATGCCGGTCAAGGTTAGGATCTGCCTAAGGGAAACATGTCACAAATAACTCAATGTTACTCTCTGATTTTCAGTCCAAGTTACCATTTAGAAGTTATGGATTTTACAATAAAATAATTGTCACTTAATTATTTTATTTACAGCCAAAAACTAACTTTCACTTGTGGCCTGTGTCGGCCAATGTTAGTATCAGTCTAAGGAAAGCATACCCTCACAAATTAAGTTGTGGTCTCAGATTTTCAATCTGAGTTACCATTCATGAGTTATAAGCATTTGAAAAATAAAATTATTTTATTTTATTATTTTATTTACGGTTATGTCGTTTTTAGGTTTTCCCATTAGAGGCTTGCACCGACTAAACTTATTTCGCGCCTAGGGTAAACCTACCATCCTGAATGTAATGGTTCCCTAGGATTTCTGATCCATGAAACCATTTAAGATTTATTCCACTTTTTATGAAAACTGCTTACACATGCTAATTAAAGCTTAACAAAACTTTGAAGGATCATTTTGGGAACTCTGGGACTTGGAATCATGAACCTTCAAATTTTGCAGTCTCAAAATAATTCCATATAATTAAAAAAATTACATGGAAAATATGGGTCTTTACATTAATAATGGTAGGTTTGAGTTTGGGTCGGTTTAACCACCTACATTAACAATAATATACATTTATGTCATGGAAGACTATGATAAATTTTTTACAGGGTTAATATGATATAAATATGTAAATAAATATTTTTTATTCTATAGATGTTATATCAATATTTAATTCTTCAATTAAGAAAACACCCTTTGATCATCAAGAATCATTAAAACATGACTGTTGTTGATTCCATCATCAAGGATAAAGACAAATAAACCCATAAAGGATTTTTGAACATCATAATTAATTATAAAAACCCCTATAATTAACATTAATTACCTAGTGATGATTAATTTTGGAATAAAAATTAATACAGACACTGTTGTATTGAAACTAGTACAAACGATCAAACCTACAAACACCCGATATGGAAAATCGGTATAATTCATATAGAGAATTAATATTTATGAAGATAATAGATGTAAATTTATATGATTAAGGTTCTTAATTAAGTTATTAATACATATATTCTTATGATACATGAGGTCAAATTAAATTCATAGAAGTTGGGGACAAGACGTATGGGTTTTTGTCTCGATTTCCCTTCATTGAAACAAGTATTGTATTTACACACCTAATTTCATTTATGTGGTGTATAAATGGATATTTGAGATACCATATCATGAATTATATTTTAATGATAGCATTTCAAGTTCAATTTAAATATCTTTATTTCAATGGATTTTTATTAAAGTGTTACTCAAGATGCAATGGTTTTCTTGGTCTCAATTTTGATTCTTTAAGACGTGTTACGTGTTATGCACCATGTTCCCTTTATATGGTGATATATTGATTTACTATCCCATGAATATTCTATACTTTATTTCCTTATATTTAATAGGATTTAATATCCAAATAATGTTTCTTTATCCAATTGGTTATTTATTTATTTGTTACCCCATTAGTGAGGATTTTTTTTAACTCAATTTTTATTCATTGAGTTATGATCAGTCATTGAACTTATTTCATATAAATTGGGTATATTTTACACCTTTATTGTAGAATGTGGTATTATATCATTGTTTTATGTGGATATAAATTACTACCATATAAACCCTTTGAAAAATATTTATCACTTCTTAGGATATGATCTTTTAAAGCCATCCAGTTTCTTTCACTAGATGGATTATGATCATGATATTCTAGTATTGACATGATCGTATAATATTTTTTATATACGATGTGAACATAAAATTTTACATAAATCATGTTGGATGATTTTCACTTATAATTTATGATACTCTATTAACATGGGATAAATTATTGGTATTCTATATATTTTTATTCTAATATGGATGATTATTGACAAGTTGAATGTGTATTGTTTGGCCATCCACCTTCTTTCTCTATATGGGTTATAATAATGCTATACATTTTATTGACATAGTGAAAAGTTTTTGAATTCTTGATTATTATTGACTACCAACATGGTTTAATCATGTATTGATATTCCATATTCTTTATTATATGGATAACCAAGTTTTATTCTGTAAGAGTTTCCTCAAGGAATGGTATGAAAGGTCTTGATGAATCTTATGTTGAATGAATTAGACTTAATCATGTGATGGGTGGGGCTTCTAATTACATATTCCCTAAATACATTGATAGGTCTTATGATAAAAAACATGTTTGGGTATTTGGTGTATGCCTATCCATTTCAGCAAGATCTCTTGACTGTAGTCTCGATGATAAGTAAGTGTCTTGGTAGAAATCCTTGAAAATAGTTTTTTGATATTCGACATTATTCATTCCATCAGTATAATATCATTTTTATTGATATACATGTTTTAATTTATTATTAGGGATATATTATTCTCATTGTTTGGATTTGATTATGGCTTCATGAATTTTACATATTCCTACTATAATATTTATGTCATTTCCATGATTACTTCAGTTGTATGTTTTCCCTTATTGAGCATTTGACTGAAAATTAAAATTTTTATTTTCCAAACACTTTTGAGGAAAAAGTGAGAAACCAACAAACACTTTTAAGAAAAAGTGATAAACCAAACATGACTTCAAAACTTACCACATTCAAACACCATGAACCCAAACCAAAACAAACCACAAACATTATCTACATATCATAATAATTATACCCTTCACCACATCCATCATAAGGATCCTCCTCTGCAGTGGTTGATTCCCACTTAGAAGTTGTGTTGTACTGAAACAAGAGATTGGTATACTTCGGTTGCTCCAATGAAAGTGGTTCCAGGAATGGCTGATTGACTGCACAATCTTTTTTAAGAGTGAGGAAAACCCCTCTTTCCCTCTTAGAAGAAGATTGGGTCTTCATCAGTTTCGGTAAGTAAGAATAACCCTTACTCATCTTTCTCCCTGAAGCAGTAGGCATAATTCTTTCACATTCAAGAATCTTATTTTTCATTTTTTGAACAACATCAATATATGAAGGTCTGGAAATACCACTAAAATTTTCTTTATCATTCCCAGAGGAATCTCCCCCTTTGTCAATCGTATGCACAGAACTATTACCCTTGAGTCCATCTTTACTTACAATTAACTGTGTTTGTATATTATTATCTATCGAAACAAGACACAGCACCACATTTTCATGGTTTTCAAGGGGCTCCTTGCCCTTAACAACATCCTCAACCTTTGATGGCTATTTTTTGGACATATCTTGCATGCCAACATCTCCAAGATTTTGATTTTTACATGACCGTGTTTCCATTGGTTTTGGAAATTGGGAGTAGTCCTAGCGCCCCCTCCCTTTCTTCCTCTTCGGGATATTCCCCTCCTCATGAACCTTAGCAGCTCTGGAATCCTTCTCAGACTCCACACCTTCTAAAGTGCCTCCATCAGGATCATAGGTCGGCTCCTGTGTAAACACCTCGGTGCCCAAGCATACAAAAGAGTTGTGAGTTTGTATACCATCACAAACTGACCCATCATTATTGATCTTATAATTAGGGACAGTTATATCTAGGATTTTATAGCTGGTATCAAATAAAATGTGTAAATTATGTGTCTTTGAGCACCGAATTTGGGAGTGAAAATCTGAGAAATCATAGTTTGTATTAAAGGAAAGGTTTAGATAAGTTTGGAGATTAGAATTTCTATTAAGGATAATTTAAGTGTTGATAATTTAAGTGTTGATAATTTAAGGTTGATCAAGATTTTAAATGTATAGATAACCCTTTGGGACAAGTATATTATTTAATATTAAGGTAATAATGCATTTTATTTGGGGATTAGGATAAGAGAACCTCAGTGAAAATCCTAGGAATAATTATATGTATAGATAAAATACTGAAGTTTTAGTAAAGTATTGAGTATATGGTTTTCCTATAAATTAAATCTCTATTAGGATACTACATGTGGATATAGGCTCGAGAATAGATGTACTTAGTGGTAATAACCCTGAAAAGGGAGTATGGGGTTTTAACTCAATTTTAACTTATTGTATGAAAAATAGGCCTAACTACACACCTTCTTAGACACTCTTAAGGGATATACTTTGATGAATCATATTCTATTTATAAAACATTATAAATTATTTATGAATAATTTTAACCAATTCGGTTATATAAAATAATAGAAAAATGATCATAGATAACCAAGGATTGAAGAAGGGAGTAATAGGTTGATCCAAAAGTATTATATGTTAAAAACTAAGGTGTCATAAAGGAATAAATATTTGGATTGATGTTTTTATATTAATATTTTGGATATTGTTATAACCATTTTGGTTTTATTATTTGGTTGAAATAGGATCACAAAAAATGACACTGAGAAATGTATGTTTCTATAAAAAACTTTGTATCATAGCTAAATAAGGAAGAATATATAAATGGTTTAGAATATAATTACAGGACTATTATGATGTAAAAGGTTAGTTTCCTAGTATTACCTATAGTACTGAGTTTTATATCATAATAGAAATTAATTCTTGATACATTTAGCTATTTTAATTTTTGGAGTGATATTTATTGATGGAATTTTAGTATACTCAAAATGTTATTGAAGATTATGTGAAACATATAAGTATTATTCTTCAGTATTTCTGCTTTAAAGGTTTTTAAAAATATATTAAACGGTATTAAAAACCTTGAGAAGCGATTTTATGAAAATGTTACATTTTTTGGGATAACTATTGGAGAATACATGATCGAGATATATATAAATCTTATGTTTAATATACACATTATGTTGAGATAATAAAGGGTGGTTTGATATTGAATAAGTATGTTAGATAGTAATTTGTAACCTTGGTATTGGGAATTGATTCATGATATTTCTAGATAATTTCATCTTAGTTTCGGTATTATGATTTATAGTGACTAGTGTGTAACCTTATGAACTAGTTTCTACTACTATTTGAGGGTTAAATGGAGAGTTAATTTTTAGAGGAACATATAATCTCATTATGTCTAAATGTATTGGAGATTCAAATAGGTTTTGGGAAAAGAATATTATTTAGAGATATGATTAGGTTATATACATACTTGGGTATATTATTTTAGGAATGGATAATGTTGTTTGGGGATGGATAAATTGGATTTTCAAAGCATACATTTCAATGATTATTGGGACTAGAATATTTTAAGAAAGTTCATGGTAATTTGTTATCACTATTTTAAGTATTAGGTTAATAATTATGAGAGAAACCAACTCAAATTAACCTAGTATAAACCAAGAATTATATATGTTAAAATGAGAGTGAAATAGGTTGATTCGAGTGTGGTACACATTGATTTGTATGAACTATAAGATAACATGATAGTGTTATAAAGTGAAACATCTTGAGGATAAATCTTCATGTGGCTATTTATAATAATTATCTTATAATGATCATCACTCATGTTGAATATTTTTGTTTTAGTAATGTTTGAATCCCAAATAAACCAAGTAAATAATGGATTCCATGGAAAATAAAAAAAACTGTCCTAATGAACAACTTAATAGGATAAGGGTTTGAGTGAGAAATATTATAATTATACCAAACTGACTATTAAGAATTCTAATTAACAACATGAACAAAGTTCAAATCTCAAACACACCAAAGAATATAAGGATGAAATCTCATAGAAAATTGGGTGACCAATATGATAAAGGAAAAAAGATTCAATTTTCTACATGTCAAAAATGTGGGAAGAAACATGTGATTAAATACTATAAGTTTGAAGACAAAGGTCATCATACTCACAAGTGTAACAAAAAGAGAGAATCTATAAAAATCTATTTCTTTAACTATAAGATAGTTGGGAATTATGTGGTTTAATTTCCTAATCTAAGGTCCAAAAGGGGATATAGTCACTAATAATCATAAAAAACAAGAAAAACTATGAAAAAATTACTAATGTATCATATAGTGAGTTTTCACTCTATATTTTATAGTGTCCTCTATCATGTAAATTCTCACCAACTACTGGATATTGAGTTATGAAAGCCCACAGTGGTATGATTATCATATAAATAATTTTTAATGTCTGTGGGAAGTTATTTCTTACAAATATAGATCTTATTCCCTTGGTATAATTCTATGTGAAATTATGAATGGGTTATCTACCATTGTAAAGCCCTTATAATAATTTTTCATATAGATAAATCTCATTCCACATTCTAAATAAACCCATGACCATCTAGTGGTGTATGGTTAATTATGAGTACTCTATAGAAATTATTATGAGTCAATTTATGGGGATGAAATTTATTAAAGGGGGATAATATAATACCATGATATCTTAATATATGATTACCATTAAATAACTCAATCTGTTTGATAGCTTTATCCATGCGCAACACCAAACTAAATCAAAATTGTGATATATTTAGTTAAAAACATAAATATTAAGTATCATTGTTAAAACCTAGTAATTTAATTAGTGGGAATGAATATAAGTAACCAACATATGAAATAATCATATAAGTAAAATAAATTCGATATTTAATATGAATTAAATTCAATTAGTTTATGTAAAGTGACTAATAAGATCATTTAGTTCTTAGAAAAGTGTTTTTCTAAAAATTTCCTTTTATCAGATATGAAATTTTATTTTAATAAAAATATGATTAATAATGAACTATTCTTACTATTAATAATTGGTAAATAAAAATTTATTTGGTAAATGATATTAAATAGGAATAATAACAATTAATATTTGAAAATGTCATTTTCCAATAAAAACTATTTTCATTCTATTTTAGGATTTTATTCAAAAATTGAATTTATAAATTTTGGGATTCAAAATTAATAAAAATTAACTTCATTTTTGAATTTATTATATCAAATTTGACTTCTTATGAATTTTTGAGCTTTTTTGGAAATGGCTGTTTTTAGTTGATAAATACGATTTTCACAAAACTTGTAATTTGTGTGACTTTACTGTTATATAAGAATGATATATAAATTTATAAAACCTTTTAAGAAATAAAATACTTATTTTAAGAATAAAAATATTAATTTTAAAATTTCTTTTAACTTATAAAACCTATGACAAACATTTTTATAACTAATTAAAATGTTTCTTTAATTTAAAAGTTGTTTTCAGTTTTTCATTGAATAAAGTATTTTTCAACATAGATTCAGTTTTTTCTTGACATATAATCCTAATAGAATTTATTATTTTATAGTAACTAAATTTATTTTATTAAAATTTAAATCAAAAATAATTTTACCTTATATATAAATTTAAATCTTAAAAACATTATTTCTCAAAATAAATTGTTTTTACTCAATTAAGTGTATTTATTTTGAAATTAACATTTCACATCATTGGAAATTTTATTTGATAAAATAATTTAAAATTTAACTCTGAACTATCAAATTATTTATAAATGAAAATCTTAACATTTTTCATTAAAATTAATTACCAAGGTTTTAAAATTTATTATAAAGGTAAAAGTAAGTTTGGGTAGAATGAAAAAAGTTAAAATAAATCCATAAAACAATAAAATTTGTATCAAAATGAGTTTTTGTGGTGATTTTATTCCCACTTTCATTGTAATCACATATTTTTTATTTTTTGAAATTTTAATATTTAATATTAACCTTATATTATTGAAAATGTAAGGGTTGTTCTCAAAACCACCCATTCCCTTCACTTATAAAAGGGTAACATCTTCACCACTTCAAGACACAATATTCTATCAAATTTAATCTTTAATATCTAACAATGTTTTCTTCATAAAACACTCTTACACTTTAAAAAGTTTCTATTCACCCTTATTTATAATAAATTCTTCATTTCTAATGATGCTTCTAACGAAAATTCAAGTCCTCGATGTGATTATTGTCAACAACTTAGCTTTTAACATTTATAATATTCTTTAAATTTTATTCTAATAACACTAATATAATTATTTTAGTATCATTTATATAATATAGTGTTACTATATTAAGGTTATTATCATTTTTTATTTTTATACCTCATCCATTTCGTGTGTTGTGAGGATTACCACCTCCACAATGTAATGTATTTTTTTTTCCTACACCACCTTAAAAGGATGGATATAAGTATTGAATAAAAGAATAAATATTATTTTTATGATATCATTAAGGTTTTTTTATGAAAAAATTAGATAACCTATTAATGATATGATCAACAAATTATTATCATTAATTCAATCATTTAAAATGAATGAACTATGAGGAAAATTATCTCTTTTTTATAAGTAGTGACTTTATATAAATTATCTTATCATTATATTTATTTAAAATTATGATATATCACATTAATAAACACTAAATAATATCAATATTCTTCTATTATAATGATATTACAATTAAACCATCTCATAATCATCTGTTAATCAGGGTAGGTTCTTATTTGGGTTGATTTAACTACCTACTTGAACAATACTATAAATTTATTGCACATATGACTATGAGAAATTTTCTATATGTGTAATATTATATAAATATATAAATTATATTTTTTTTATTCTAGATAATTTATATCAATAATTAATTAATTATTTAATAAAACAATCTTTGATCGTCAAGAATCACCGAAACATACATATTATCATTTTCATCTTCAAGAATAAAGACAAAAATAGTAATTAAAGGATTTTGGAACATCTTAAATAAATATAAAACATTACTTGAATTAACTTTAATGACCTATTATGGAAAAAAATTAATAAAAAATAATACAGACATTTCTATTTTGAAACTAGAACAAACAATCAAAACTACAAACACTTGATGTCGAAAATCAATAAAATTCATATAAAGAATGACTATTTATGAAGACTATAAATTAAAATAGATATGATTAAGTTATGAATTAATTTATTAACATATATATGTTTTTGATATAGGAGGTTAAATTATGTTTATGGAAGTCGGGAATAATAGGTAAGGGTTTTCATCATAATTTCTCTTCATTGAGACAAGTGTTGTATTTATTCACTTAATTTAATTTATATGGTATATATAATATCTATTTGAGATATAATATCATGAATTATATTTTAATTAGTGTATTTTAAGTTCAATTACAAGCCCTATCTTTCATAGGGTTTTTATTAAAGTGTTACTGAAGACGTAAGTGTTTTCTTGGTCTCAATTCTGATTATTTGATACATGTTACTTATTATACACCATGTTCTATTTGTGTAGTGTTCTATTGATTTTTTATCCCATGAATGTTATGTAATTTATTTCCTTGAATTTCATGGTATTTACTATCCAAATCATGTTTCCTTATTCAATCGGTTATTAATTCAATTGTTTCCCTAGTAGTGAGGATTTTTTGTGACTCAATTTCTGCTCATTAAGTTATGATCATTCTTTAAACTTGTATCCTATAAGTTGGGAACATTATACTATTTTATTATATTATGTGGTATTATCAATTTTTTATGTATATACATTCCTACCACATAAACCCTTTAAAAAATATTTCTCACCTCTTGGGATATACTATTTTGAATTCATCCAATTTCTTTCTCAAGATAGATTATGATCATGTTATTCCTATATTTTATTAGTTGTATGATCACTATTCTATATCATGTGAACAGAACATTTTACATAAAATAGATTGTATTATGTTCACCTATAAAGTATGATATTTTATTTACATGGTAGAAAGTATTGGAGTTCCATATATTGTTATTCCAATATGGATGATTATTATCAAGTTGACTATGTATTGTTTGAACATAAAATTTATTTATCTATATAGATTATAATCATGTTATAAATTTTCTTAACATGGGGAAAATTATTGGGATTTTGGATGATTATTGACTACCAATGCAGGTTTATCATGTATTGGTATTCTTTATTCTTTATTATATGGATATCCAAGTTTTATTTAGTAAGAGGTTCCTTGGGGAATTGTATGAAAGGTATTGATGACTATTATGGTGAATGCATTAGACTTAATCAGGTGAATGGTGGAGTCTAGAATTATATATCCCATCAATGAATCGATGGTTCTCATGAAACATAATGGGTTTTGGTATTTGGGGTATTCCTACCCATTTCAGTAAGATGTCTTGATTTTGGTCTCAACGGCAAGTATAGTGTCTTGTCATAAGGCCTTGATAGTAGGTTTTTTATGTTTGTAATTATGCATTCCATTAGTATGAAATCAATATTATTGATATCCATGTTTTCATTTATTTTCATGGACATAGTATTATCACAGTTTATATGGTTTCATGATGTTTACCTATTCCTACCATAATATTTATTCCATATTTATTCCAATATTACTTCAGTTGTATGTTTTCCCTTACAAAACATTTGAACTTTCCGTTTTTTATATTTACATTTCCCTAGGTTATGAATAAAATTAGCACATGTGACATATTTATAAGGATTGAACATGTGAAATAATTTAGGGGATATTCTTAAGACACTTTATGAATTAATTAGTTCCATATATAATGGTAAAATTTTCCATTTGATACAAAGAAGATGGGTTTTATTAGTATATATTTTGTTCTAATTCTCGAAATATCTAAACCTAAAATTATACTTCATATATAATAGGTGCATAATTATTATTTATCTTGTAATTATATATGGTTATATCTAGGATTTTATAGTCGATCTCAAAGAAAGTTTGTGAAGTATGTATCTATGAGCACTAAATATGAGGGTGTGAGTCTGCAGTGTCACATATTTTGTTTATGATATATGTTAAAGTGTTTTTTTATTTCTTTTTTTCTTGATATATCATAATTTTATTGTATTTATAAGTGAAATAATTCCCAAATTTAGTTTTTTTATACCCAAGAGCTTGTATTTATCCTTTGGGGATGAAGAACTCCCTTTGAGCCTTGTTATGAGCTGGCTCAAGTGTATGGTTTTGGAGTGACCCAGGTTGGTTCATGATAAGGTAATATGAGATTTATTCTCTCTTATTATAATGGTTTCACCATATCCCCCCTTTGTCATTTTGTGATTTTATCAAGTGAAGGAACACATTTCTCTACAACTCCATTAGTTTAACCATAACTGATTCTTGGGGTGTTTTTTTAGTAGGGGTAGACTTGAAATTTTCCATTCAGCCCCATAGTGATTTAAGTTGGTAAAGGAACTCAAGGAGTTCCATTTTGGATAGATCTTACCTCTCTCTTACTCCCTTCAATCCTATATGCTATGGGTGTTCTTTTTTGTGTTTTGTGGTGATTCTAGTTATGTATATCCCTTTATTTTCTTCCATTTTGGTTTTAGTTATCTAGCCATTGATTTGAGAGATTGTGATTATTAAAATATATAAATGTGGAATCAGGTGAGGAAGATCTTATTTTTTCCTAGGATGGATAGAGGAGGTCCCAAGAGAAGGAATTCATGAGGTACTGTTCAATTTTTGTGATGTGGGGATGCTCAATTATTTTTTGGAGAATATTCCTCTTTGGTTTAATTTAAATAATTATTGTTATAAGTAATTATTTGTGATGTGTGGAATAATATAAGATCTTAGGTGGTTTTAATATCTTGGATGAGGAATGTAAAAGCTTGGTAGAGGTTTAATAGAGCATCAAAAGGATAGTAACTCCTTGGTCGAGGTAGTTATTCCCTTTAATAAGGCCATATGCTTGTTTATGCTTATTTCTTTTTAAATTTTTGTTTCATGGTACTAAGTAGAATGTAAAGACAATGATAGTTCCATAGAGTAATAGAGATTGTGGTATTGAGCCTCCTTGATTTGATATAATCTCCCCTTAGCACTTTAGGTGAGTTAGGATAGCCTGACAACTATGTCCCCAAGGGGTAGAGATGTCGTGTGAGTTAATGAGAGACCTTTGGAAGGTATTATGATATGAGTTGAGACACAAGTAACATATGATGGGTTCCTTGGGTGTAGTTAAGTAGTCACAGGAGACTTAATCCCAATGGTACGGGTGATATATTTTTACACCTCACAATGGGTAAGGAGTACACTCATGAGAGTAGATTTAGTCTTGGTGAGAGTTGTGAGTAGGATAAGTCCTCTAGGAAAAAATAGTGTGTGATAAAGAGGGTTTCCTCTAGGAAGTGATCTTGAGATATATTCTAAGAGTGATGTGATATGGGATATAGTGAAGGTTCTGAAGTGTAAATTGGAAGAGGATGAGACCTGTATATTGAGGCTAGATTCGGATAGAACCTATGGGGGTTGGTGTTAGAAAGAGTGACTGATGAGAGATAGTATCAATGAGAAGATACTAGGGTGGGTTAGAAATTCCCTAGTGGATACCCTAATGGGTGATATGATATGTGTTTTGAGGTGTGGGGCTAGGTCTTGAGTGACTTGCAAGAAGGTTCTAGAGTGTAGTGGAAGTTGTCATTCCCATTCCCAGTAATGTAAACTCATTAAATTCACTAGATTTATCCTCAGAATAATACAAATAGAAACCCATAAATAAATGAAAATGGATCAACACATATATTTTATAATTAATTTATGTAAATAAATAATTACCCCACGTTGAAATTATTTCTTCATTAATGAATTAACTAACATATTCACATTGTACTATCATTGTGTTAGAGGATTCAAGGGTATAATTCCTCTATCAGAGATATACACATGCACAATAAACCTTTGAATGTCATCATGGAAATATCAAGGTGATATAATGGTAGGATATAAAACTTGTTTCATTCATTAATGATCAACACAACAATACCTTTAAGAAAAAAAGATTCCTTTTATTCTCTCTATAATCAAGAGGGTGTGGGAGAAGGGTTACTCTATGTTCTTAAGAGCATTCTAGGAGTGGAGATCTCTAGGTCTTGAGAGAATTATCTCTATAATTTCATTATATACAACAATGATCAGGGTTTAGAATAATATAATTGGGTTTAAATACATATAAGTTTAGAGAATAATAGTTTTGTAACATCACAATATTTTGTGAAAAAAAAATTAATTAATTTAATTTTTTTTGTTATTTTTCAACACTAAATATAGATTTGGTTATATAAAAACACTAATTTTGGATTGTGTTATATGCAACACCAAGTTAATCTTGAAGTATAAGAAAAAATTAGATTAATTTTTGGTACACACAACACTATTTTTGGATTGTTTTATACATAATACTAAGTCCCTTCAATAGCTTTTGTTACACGTAAGACAAAGTTTTACCAAATTAAATATATTATTAATATTATTATTAAAATATTGTTATAATTATCACCTAGCTATTAGAATGAAAGATATGAATGATATTGAGTAAATTATGAAACTATGGTTTAAAAATTTATCTAAAATGAATCCTTTTGTTATCAATCATATAGAAATGAAAGTAATAACTATTTGAGAATAAATAAATTTATATTCTAAGAAAAATATTTTTCTACGTACAAACACCATTTTATCTTAATAAATTAAACAAACCACTTTTAATGAATGTTTTCAATAAAATTTATATATTATATATTCAATAAAAAAATTATAATCATCCAATAGATTTGATAGTCATAAGATAATAATAAATCCAATTATATGAATAAAAGAGGTATTTTCTAAAAGGTAATTTTATAACCTTTTAATGAAGAACCTATTTTAAATATAATTTTTGAAAATTTGATAATATTTATTTGAAACAATAAAATTAATTTTTTAAAAACTAATATCAAAATTTACTTTGGGTGAATTTTGGGTATTTTTCTGATAAGTTTCATTTTTTTATCAATAGAGAAGAACAATGAATTTTTAATTCAGAACTGTTTTTTCGTTTAATTTATTTATATAGTTAGATTATATTTTAATTTGGTTTTAAAGTATAATTAAATAAACTATACATAAATTAATCCAATTAAGGTAATTATAACCAATTTAAAATTGAAATTTTATATAAAAACATTTCAAACTTTTGTACTTTTCACTTTAAAAACTCGTCATCTCATCCCGTCTATGGGATTAGTTTTAATTTAATTTATAGAACTTTTCTTTTTAGAATTTGGAAAATTGGATTCCATATTTTTAATAATCATAATTTATAATGTCTAATAATGTAAAATTAATTTTTTACTAAAAAAATTATTGAAGGTAATTAAAATTAATCACAGTGATTAAGGTAAAAATGAGCTTAATTAATGACTAAACTTGGAAAATAATATGTAAAAATGGCCTTACACTTGTATAAATTATTTTATGGAAATATTTATACCATTAAACCTATAATAATCTATAATATTTTATTTTTAACCCTTATTGGACAAGTAAAATGTGGGGAATAGACAATTATTTTCAATAATACATAATGTATCATTTTCCCTACTTAAAAATTCCCCCCCCCCTATCTTTACACCTCTCAATCCCATTTGGATCAACCAAAACCTACCCAAATATCCTCAAACAATCCATCATTTAATCCTATAATCATCTCTTTGGGAATATATACAACCAAGGAATCCATTTGTTGCAAACCAAAAGAAGTTTCCTGAAAAGGAGGTGACATTCTTCAACATGCATTTCTATTTTAATTCTTTCTCCACTTATTTAGCTATTTGTATTCCATGATTATATAATAACATAAGTTTCCTAAATTTATTGGTATATTTATATTATAAGGGTTATAACTACACCTACACACACTTCCATAATAACATAAGTATCCTCAATTTACTGGTATCTTTCTTGGATGTCACAAACATTTTTTTCACATCATAAAGACATGTACTCTAAAGTTACCTCCATGAGAGGTGGCCTTGACATATGATTCCTAATAAAATTATCATATTACCTATGATAAGTATAATTCAAATAAATTTAATCTTAATGAATTAGTATAACCAATCAAGTTTTATTTTTATTATTCTTATACCATTCATGTATAGTTTCTATTGAATACCCACCAATGGATTTACATCAAACACCAAAATATAGATTGAATTTTGGTATATGGAATCCATATTTAAATTCATAAGAAATTTTCAATCATATATAGTTTAAAATTACTACTCCCCATATGATTTATTATTCTTATCAAATAATATATCACCCACCATGGTGAATATAAAAGACATTACTATGGTTTTAACCTTTTTATGTAGTATGTGTCTCTAGAAAAATTCCCCCCACTTTCACTTATGGAGTTTAATTTTCTTATGTAAACTTATTCATATGGATCAAAGATTCAACTAAGGACTTTCTTACTCCCACTATCTCAAAATATATGTTCTCCCTTCATATAAATATATTTGGTGTGATTAATAAATTTTCTATCTTGGTGGAGTTAATGTCATTGGTATTAATATGATCATTAATAGAGATGAACCATTTGTTTTTCATGATGTAAATTTTAATCTTTCGCTAATTTTACAAATGGATATCATTATAAATTCATGAGTCTATGACATAATGTAATTTATTCTAATAATATCTTATATTATATCCATTAGTGAATATAGTTTGCATATGATTAGTTGTTATGACGATGTTTTCAAAAACATATCTAGAAAGGAATCATAAAAGATTATATTAAAATTTTAGGACTCCTTATCAATCTACTTTATCTATAAGATGTGAATAAGGCTATGTAAGTTTAGAAAAGCCCCAATCTTCATAACACGATCGATGAATACTTGGTTAAGATATACTTCGATATACCAAACCAAAGGATCTTATATCCTTTACCAAGTGTATTCAATACTTCACTGATCATTCCTAGAATTTTTTAAAGGAATATCATATGGTACATGACTTTACCACTATATTTACCTTGTAATTTTTCATTCTAACAAGATTTTACGAACTCTATAATCTTGATGGATTACCTTTATTTCTAAATATTTCCTGGTCTAAAACATATGTATGTCATATACCTAATAATTTTCACTCCTGCGAGTATAAACATCATATTGGGTATATAAATCACAACTTATAGTTTTATTTAACTAAGAATTATCTTTCCACTATTGGATATGGGTCTTATAATTATATCCATAATTTATAGTCGATTATTATTCAAGTTTTATTGAATTATAAAGTTTAGTGTATGATGGAAACATCCATTTCAAAATAAATATGTCTTATTGTATCCAAAATAACATTGAGATAAATGTATTGGTAACACAAATGATAGTTTGAATAGAATAAATATAATGTAAAATTAGAAGACATCTATTTTTTATTTTTAACATAGTGATCACCCTTTCTCAATTACTGGAGGAAATACCTTAATTTTGAAGTCATGTGTTTCACACTACTAATATAGGAATCACCCTTTCTTGGAGATTAGGTGAACACACCTTACTTCTTGTAATGTTTCTATGTACTTCTTACTGCTGACATGGGAATCACATTTTATCAACCACTAAGAGACCACACCTTAGTTCTTTGGTTATTATTTTAAAATAAAAAAGTATTAAATACACAAGAATTTAGATATAAACTTTACATGATATGATTAATATATTCTTGAAGTAGATGAAACTGATTACTTATCCTTAAATTCATTATAATTTCTTTTTAAATGATCTTTAAAGACACATGGGAATAAAATGTCCTTATATTCACTAAACTTACTATAAATCTTATATTTTATCAAAAAGAATTTTTAAAATCACCATTTCCTATAAAATAGTCATGTGATTTTCAAAATTTCCATTCATGTTGTTCACCAAAAAGGTTATAGAAATGAGTTCCCTAAAATCATTATCATCATGGTGAAGCTTAGTAATTAATTACTATTATAGGGTGTAGAAAAAGAAATTATTTCTCTTATTTTAAATGTAGTTATAGTGGTAACCTATCCTAAAGAGGCATGCATGAAATCTATTTTCACTTATTAATTAGTTAAATAAAAGAGGTTTTGTCTTGAGTTTGTGATTTTTGAAAAAAAAATAATTAGTGTAAAAGAATTATTATGAGAAAGGTGATTGGGTAAAGATATTATTTTCCACTTATAATTCTATAATAGTCCCTAAAAATGTTTTACTTGTCTTCTTGATAATTGATAAGTGAAAGGTCTGTCAATTGATTCACCAAAAACCTTAGGCAGAAAATTAATATAGAGACTGGTCTAATAGTGATTATTATTTTACCAGGCTCCATTAATGTGTGTTTTAAGGTTAATAAAACACTTTTATACTACTAATTTGATACCTAATTTAGTGTTAATGTTGCTAGGAAATTCAGAAGTGATTCAATGCTTCCACACATGTGTCAGCAATTACTAGACACTCACTGTCTAACACAACCTAATATGTCAATGTATGATTCACTAGATGGAGGGGGTGATATGTTATCAAACCAAATAGAAATAATTGTTACACCTCGATATCTTAACATATTATTAACTTTAACTAATTCAATGTGTTTGATAGATTTCTCCACACACAAAACTGAACTTAAATGAAATTATGATATATTTTGATAAAATATAAAGGTTTAAGTATGACCATTAAAACCTAGATT
This sequence comes from Viscum album, assembly GCA_963277665.1. Classification (NCBI taxonomy): domain Eukaryota; kingdom Viridiplantae; phylum Streptophyta; class Magnoliopsida; order Santalales; family Viscaceae; genus Viscum; species Viscum album. Next base: position 666,767,812 of record OY728123.1, read on the forward strand.
TTGAATTAGAAGGAATGAATGGGAGTAATTTATTTATTAAATATATTTATAAAGTAAAATAAAAGGTACTTTTAATATGAATGAAATTCATATATTTAACCTAAAATGACTAATAAGATCATTTATAATTTAGAAAAAGTGTTTTTATAAAAAAAATATTTTATGTGATACATGTTTTTATTTCAAGAAACATATGATTAATGATAAATTATGTTTGATATTAATAATTTTTTAACACCAATTTAGTCGATAGATGATATGAAATAAGAATAATAATAGTTAATATTTGAAAATGTTATTTTCCAATTAAAATGAATTTTCAATTATATTTTATGATTTTTTTCAAAAATAGAATTTATAATTTTTTTAATTTGAAATAAATAAAAATTAACTTCATTATTTAATTCCAAATATAAAATTTTACTTATTATGAATTTTTGATCTTTTACTAAAAAGTTCAGTTTTTAGTCAAACAATTCAGTTTTCACAAAACTTTTAATTTGTTTGACTTTACCATTATATAAGAATGGCCTAGAAATTTATAAAACCTTTTAAGTAATAAAAAAAATATATGAATGAAACTATTCATTTTAGAATATCCTTTGAACTTAGAAAACTTATGGAAAATATTTTTATAACTAATTAAAATTTTTCTTTTAAAATAAATATTATCTTTAGTATTTTCTTCGAATCAAGTATTTTTCATGGGAGATTCACTTTTGGATTGAATTTAAAGCATCATACCCTTTATTTGTTTTATAATAAATCAATATATTTCGTTAAAATTAGTATACAAGATAATTTTATCTTATATAAAAATTTCATGCTTAAAACGTTATTTCTAAAAACACGGTTTTTACACGATTAAGTGTATTTATTTTAAAATTAAATTTTTAATACTTTATAAATTTTATTCCATAAAATTATTTTAAAATTTTAAATTATATGTATCAAATTAGGAAAAAATTCAACATTAATATGCTTCATTAAATTTAATTACTAAGTTTATAAATTAATTACTGAGGTAAAAGTAAATTATAGAAAAAGATAAAACATTAAAAAAGCATTAAAAACTAAAATTTGTATAAAAAATAGTTATTGGGTTGATTTTTGACACACGCTCATTTTCCTATCCTCTTATTTCCATTTTTTTTCTTTGATTCATGAATATTAACCTTAAATTATTGAAAATGTACGGGTTTCTCCCAAAACTTCCCTTCCCTTCACTTATAAAAGGGTAACATATTCACCACTTCAAGACTCACATATCTTCAGAATTTACCATTGAAACTATGAAATTTTTCTTCTCCTATATCCCTCTCCTACTTTGAAAATTTTTAGTTCACCATTAGTTTTCATAAGGCCTTCATTTCTAAGGAAAATTCGAGTCCCCGACGTGAGTATTATCAACTACTTAGCTTTTCCCCTTAATTATATTCATTAAAATTTATTACACACACTCTAATGTAATGATATTAGTATAATTTATATAATATAATGTTACTATATTAAGGGTATTATCATTTTTTATTATTATTCCTCATCCATTAAGAAAAACAAAACCATCGTTCGTGCGTTGTGCGGACTACCACCTCCACGATGTAATGTATTTTTTTCATTCACCACAATAAAAATATGGATATAAGGATTATATTAAAGTATAAATATTATTTTTATGATATCATTAAGTTTTTTTATGGAAAAATATATAAGATATTAATGATATGATCAATAAATGATTATCATTAATTTAATTGTTTAAAACAAGCGAACTAAGCGAAAAATGATCTATTTTTTCTAAGCAATGAATTTATATAAATTATATTCTCTTTATAATTCTTTAAAATTATTATATTTCACACAAATTAACACTAAATAATATCTTTATTATTCTAGTATAATGATATTATAATTAAACCATCTCAGAGTCATCAATTAATCTTGGTAAGTTAATGTTTGGGTCGATTTAACCACCTATTTGAACAATACTATAAATTTATGTCATGGATGACTATGATAACTTATATAATAGTATAATATGATATAAATATGTAAATAATGTTTGTTTTTTTATTGTAAGTTTATACCAACACTTATCTCATTAATTAATAAAATACCTTTTGTTCGTTAAGAATCACTGAAACATGATCATCGTTGATTTCATATTTATGGTTCATAAGAAAAACTAACATGAAATGAAATTATATATTTTAAAAATATATTTTAAAATATATTATATTACCTTATATGGTATTAAAGTGATGGAATTTGGAAAAAAAATAGATACGAAAATGACTTTTATAAAACTAGTTCAAAGTGATAAAAGATTACATACACTCGGTGTTGAAAATTTTTACAAAACTAGATTATATATATATGATGGTTATAAATGAGGGGTATAAATTATTATATTCATGGATAACTTCCTTAGTAATTAATTTAATTATTCATGATCTTTTTGGCATGTGTGGAATGGATCAGGATAAGGTAAGGTTTTCGACTCAAATTTTCCTTTATTGAGACACACTTGCTATTATACAGATAATTTCATTTATATGGTGTATATACTTACTATTTTAGATATCATACCATGAATTATATTTTAACCATGGTATTTCAATTTCAATTAAAATCCCTATCTTTTAAGTGGTTTTAATTTGAAATTTTCTAAAGTCGTAAGGGTTTTCTTTGTCTTAATTCTAATTCTTTAAGACATAATACAGTTTTTGAACCACGTTTTCTGTGAATGGTGTATTCACTTTACATTGATATATTTTAATCATAATAATTTTGTTTTATTTGATTTAATATCAAAATAATTTTTCCCTATTCAATTTTCTAATGATTTGGTTTTTTCCCTAGTAATAAGAGTTTTTGGTAACTCAGTTTTCATTCATTGAGTTATGATCATTCTCTTGAAATTGTTTCATATAATTTGGGTATAATATACCATTTGATTATATAATTTGGTATTATATATTTTTTTATAGGTATATAAATTCATACCACGTAAACCCTTTGACACATATTTCCCACTACTTGGGTTATATTGTTTTGAAACCATCCACCTTTTTTATTTAGATAGCTTATGATCATGTTATTCGGGTTTTGACTTAGTTGTATACTCATTTCTGTAAAGGTGTGACCATAACATTATTAAATAATTCAGATTGTATGATGTCCACCTAGAAATATTTTTATTCTCTTAGCATGGGGAAAATTATTGGAATTTTGTATGTCGTTATTCCAATATAGAAGATTATTTTTAAGATAACTATATATTGTTTATTCATCCATCTTCATCCTCTAAATGGGTTATGATCATGTTATCTCTTTTATTGACATGGGGAAAAGTATTGTAATTCTTGATTGTTATTGACCACTAATTTATATTGATTACGTATAGATATTCCATATTCCTCATTATATGAATAGCCATGTTTTATTTAGTAATAGATTCCTTAGGTAATGGTATGAAAAGTCTTGTTGACTCTTATGGTGAATTCATTAGAATTAAACAATTTGTGGATGGGGCCTGTAATTATATATTCCCTCGATTCATTGATAGGTATCATGAGACAAAATAGGTTTGGGTATTTTGTGTATGGATTACCAAATCAACAAGATGTCATGACTACGGTCTCGATGATAATTAAAGAGTCTTAGAACAAGGTCTTGAAAACGGGTTTTTAATGTTCGGTATAATGCATTCCATTAGTATGAGATCAATATTATTGACATCCAAGTTTTAATTTATTGTTATTGATATTTCATTATCCTAGTTTCAATTTGATTATGGATTCATGTTGTTTACATATTTTTCCATAATCTTTTTACATAAATAATTATTCCATGTTTATGACATGATTCATTCAATTAAATGTTTTCCTTAATGATTATTTGAGATCACCCCTTTCTTATGTTTATATTTCCCTAGGTTATTAAGAAAAGGCAATACACATGAATTTTTTTGAAATTATAGCACATGTGGAAGATTTTTTGGGAGATGGTGGGGTCTTATTATGGATTAAGTAGTTTAATATAAAGTGGAGAAAAATTTCCTCCTTTATACAAAGAACATGAGATTTATTAGTTTATTATGTCTCATAATTCTTTAAGTATGTAAACCTAGAAAGATACTTTTGATGTAAGAGATCAATTAATAATTATTAATTTTATAATTAAGGATGGTTATATCCAGGATTTTATAATTGTTATCAAAGAAAGTATGTAAAGTATGTGTTTATGGAACCAGGTTTAGGAGTGTGGGTTTGGGGAATCATAGTTAGTATAAAAGGAAATTTTTAGATAACTTTGGAGATTAGGATGTTTATTGAGGATAATTTAGGGATTTATAAGTTAATTTTAATCATAATAAATAACCCTTTAGAATAAGTATATGATTTAATGTTAAGGAAATAATTCACTTTTTATTTAGGGTTTAAGATAAGAAAACTTCTATAAAACCATAGTAATAAGCCTAAGTATTGGATACCATCAAATGTTTTGGTAAAGTATATATTATGTGGTTTCTATAGCAATGCATACCTATCTAGATACTAGAAAGTGGATGTGGTTGTGGCATAGATGCACCTATGGGTAATCTCTCTCAAAAGTGTTGGTTGAGAATTAACGCAATCATCACACTAATGCACAATGAGTGGGACTAAGACTGCACACCTAGAGAGGTACTCATGTGAGATATTCTTTGGTTAATCTCATTATCTTTACAGACTATTATGAAGAATTTTATAATTATGTTAATTAATTCTGTTCGAGAACCTAATAGAAAAATGACCATAGATAACCAAATATTGAAAAAAGAGAGTAATAAGTTGATCCAAAAGTATCATATATTAAAAAAAGGTTTCATAATGAAAGAACTATTCATATTGATTTTTTTATATATTTTTTGGATATTATTGTAACCATTTTGGTTTTAGTATTCAGTTGAAATAGGATCCCATAAATGAACCTAAGAAATGTGTGTACCTAGAAACTACTATGTTTTATAATCTAATAAAGGAACATTATTAAATGGTTGATAATCTTATTATATTCATGTTATGATGGAAAAGGTGAGTTTCCTAGTCTTACCTATGGCAGTGAGATTGATATTTTCTCAAAACTCTTAGCTATTTTCATTTTTGAGAGATATATATCAATGATATTTTGGTATATTCTAAAAGTAATGGGGATTTTTTGAAACATATAAGGATTATTCTTCATTAGTTTTACTTTAATGGTATGGTGAAATATATTAATTTGTATTAATAACCTTGAAATGTGATTTTATGAAAAGTTTATACTTTTTGGGATAACTATTGGAGAACACATGATTGAGGTATGGATAACTCTTATGTTTAATATACACGTGATAATGAGATAATAAAGGGTGGTTTGATTTTGAAGAATTACATTAGATATTAATTGGTAAACTTGGGGCTGATAATTGATTCATGATATTTTTGGATAAGTTCATCTCATTTCTAAGATTATGATATATAGTGACTAAGTGTGTGACCTTGTGAACTAGCAGTTAATACCATTTAAGGGTTAAATATAGAGTTAATCTTAGGAGGAATATATAATCTCATTGTTTCTTAATAAATTTGGATTAAAATGGGTTTTGGAATATTTATATTATTGAGAGTATATGATTATTGGAATGACTAATATTTTTTGAGTTTGATTTTGAGAGTATAGATATCAATGATTATTTGGTTTAGAATATTTTAATAAATTTCATGGTAATTTGGAATATATATTTTAAGTATTAGGTTAATAATTATGAGATAAAACAACTCAAAGTAACCTAGGTTGAATCGAGAATGATATATGAGAGATATATAGGTTGAATAATTTTGATACAAGTTCAGTTGTAAGAACTAAAGGCTAGCATTATAGTGTTATAAAGTGAGACATCTTGAGGTTAAATTTTCTTAAGGTTATTTATGATCATTCTCTTATAATGATCATCACTCATGTTAACTCATTTGGTTTTAGTAAAGGATAAATCTTGAAGGAATCAAGTTAACAATGGATTTCATGGACAATGTAGAAACTGTCCCAATGAACAACCTAACCAAATAAGGGATAGAGTGAAAAATATTTTAATTATTCCAAACCAGCTATCAATAATTCTGATTAACAACATGAACATAGTTGGAATCTAAAACACTTCACCAAATATAAGGATGGAAACTTATAAACACTCAGGTGACTAGGATGATAAAGAAAATAGGATTTAATTTTCTACATGTCAAAAATGTGGGATGAAACATGGGAGTAAATACTATATGTGTGGAGATAAATATCATCAGACTTAAAATTGTAAATGAAAGAGAGAATCTATAAAAAAAATATGTTGTTATAATTTCATGAGTGTTGGGAATTTTGTGACTCAATATCCCAATACAAGGGCTTAGAAGGGAGATAGTCACCAACAACCATGTGAACAAGGAAAATCCTATGAAAATACTACTAATTAATCAGAAATTGAGTTTTCACTCTATATTTTCTAGTGTCCTATGTCATGTATTTTTTCACCAACTATTGGATATTGAGTGGTATGATTATCATATAAATCACTCTCAAGGTTTTTAGGAAGTTAATACTTAGGGAACAAGATTTAAATCCCTTATAAGAATTCTATGTAAAATTGGGAATAGGTTTTCTCTCTTTATAAACCTCTTATAATAATTTCTCATACAGATAAATCTCATTCCACGTCCTAAATAAACCCATGATCATCTAGCAGTGTATTATTAATTATGAGTTCCCTATAGAAATTGATATGAGTCGAGTTATGAGGATTTAATTTATTTGAGGGGAGAGAATGTAACACCTTGAGATCTTAATATATAATTGTCTTTAACTAAGTCAATGTGTTTAATAGCTTTCTCCACATGCAACACTGTATTTAAATGAGACCGTGATATATTAAGATAAAACATAAATGTTTAAGTATGATCATTAAAACCTATCAGTTTAATTAGTGGGAATGGATAGGAGTAACATATTTGTAAAATATATATATAAGGAAAACAAAGGATACTTTTAAAATGAATTAAATTCAATTAGTTTACCTAAAATGACTAATAAGATCATTTATTGTTTAGAAAAGTATTTTACTAAAAAAATCCATTCATGTGATACACATTTCTATTTCAGGAAATATATGATTAATAAAAATTATTTTTGATATTAATAATTTTTTAACACTAATTTATTTGGTAGATGATATGAAATAATAAAAATAACATTTAATAATTAAAATTTTGATTTTCCAATTAAAACGGTTTTTCAATTATATTATATGATTTTATTCAAAAACTAAATTTATAAATTTTATAATCTGAAATTAATAAAAATTAACTTCATTTTTTAATTCCACATATCAGAATTGTCTTAGCATGTATTTTTTTATCTTTTTCTGAAAAGGTTGATTTTTAGTTGAAAAATATGGTTTTCACGAAACTTTTAATTTGTATGACTTTACTGTTATATAAGAATTAACTAGAAATTTATAAAACCATTTAAGTAATAAAATATTAATTTTTGGAATAACATTATTCTTTTTAATATATCCTTTGAACTTATAAAACCTATGGAAAAAAATTTATAACTAATTTAAATGTTACTTTAATATAAAAACTATTTTTGGTTTTTTTTTAATCAAGTACTTTTCAAGGTAGATTCGGTTTTGGATTGCATTGAAAGTTTTATACCCTTTATTTTTTTATAATAAATTAATAAATGTCATTTAAATCAGTATCCAAGATAATTTTATCTTATATATAAATTTAAAGCTTAAAAACATTATTTCTCTAAAAACTATTTTCATGTGATTAAGTGTATTTATTTTAAAATTAACTTTTCACACCTTTATAAATGATATTTTATAAAATGATTTTCAAATTTTAAGTTCTAAGTATCAAATTAGGTAAAAGGTTTAATCTTAGTTTTTTTTTGTTAAAATTAATTACTAAGGTTAGAAATTAATTACCAAAGTAAAAGTAAATGAGGGAATAAAATAATAAAAAAAGATAAAATAAAAAGACTTAAAACACTCAAATTTGAAAAAACAAGGAGTTCTTAAGGTTAGTTTCAACCCAAACTTATTTCTATCTCCTATTGTTTTCATTTTTTGGCCTTGTATGCATGAATAGTAACCTTAAATTATTGAAAATGTAAAGGTTACTCCCAAAAATACCCTTCGCTTCATTTATAAAAAGGTAACATATTGACTAATTAAATACTCACATATAATTTGAATTTCTAATTGAAAATATTCCATTTTTATCCTCTTATAACCATCTCCCACATTCAAAAGCTTAAGGTCACCATTATTTTTAGTAAGGCCTTAATTTTCAACGAGACTTCTATAGAAAATTAAAGTCCCTGACGTGAGTAGTATCAACTACTTAGCTTTTCCTCTTAACTTTCCCCATTAAAATTTATTCTAAACACACTAATGTAATGATATTAGTATCATTTATATAATTTATTGTTACTATATTAAGTCTATTATCATTTTTTATTCATGTACTCTATCCATTAAGAAAAACAAAATTATCATTTATGCAATGTATGGACTGGTACCTCCACGATATAACATGTTTCATTTTCCTTCATAACCTTATAAAGATGGATCTAATTATTTAATTAAAGGATAAATATGATTTTTATGGAATCATTAAGTTTCTATTATAAAAAATTAGGGAACCTATTAATGATATGGTCAAAAAATGATTATAGTTAATTCAATCATTTAAAATGAGAAAACTAAGAGGAAAATGATCCCTTTTTTCTAAGTAATGAATTTATATAAATTATCTGCTCTTTTGAATTCTTTATAATTTTGATATATCACACTAATAAATACTAAATAAGATCATTATTCATCTGGTATAATGATATTACAACTAAATCATCTCATGATCATCAATTAATCATGGTAGGTTCATGTTTGGATCAGTTTAACCACCTACTTGAACAATACTATACATTTATATCATGGATAACAAAGTAAAATTATTTAATAGTGTAAGGTTATACCAATATTTATCTCATTAATTAAGAAAACAACTTTCATTTGTTAAGAATTAATGAAACATGATCATCACTGATTTTATCTTCATGGTTTGTAACAAAAAATGATATGAAATGAAATTATAGCTTTATAAACTATCATGGAATATCTATCATAGTATAATATATGATCTAATAGTGGTTTACTTTTGAAAAATAATAGATTACCAACTTGACTTTTATGAAACTAGTTCAAAGTGATAAAAGATTACTCAAACCCAATGTTGAAAATAAGTAAAAAAATATCTAATCTATATATTTAAGATGATTATAAGTGAGGAGTATAAATGGTTATAGTTATGAATGAGGTTCTTGGGTATGTATTTAATGAACTTAAATTAATTATTTAGTATGTTTGGTTCAAGTGAAGAATGGATCTAGACAAGGTAATGGTTTCATCTCAAATTTTCCTTCTTTGAGACACACTTTCTATTATGCACTTAATTTCATTTAAGTAGTATATATACTATCTATTTGAGATATAATATCATAAATTATATTTTAATCATGGTATTTGAAGTTCAATTACAAGCCCTTGATTTTGAGGGGTTTTGATTTGATGGTTTCTAAAGTTGTAAGAGTTTTCTTAGTCTCAATTATAATTCTTTTGGACATAATACATTTTATGCACCATTTTTTTTTTAATTGTGTATTCACTATTCATAGATATATTTTTATCATACTCCTTTTATTTTATAGTATTTACTAGACAAATAATTTTCCCTTGTTCAAGTGGGTATTGATTTAATTTTTTCCCCAGTAATATGAGTTTTTGATAACTCAGTTTTCATTCATTGAGTTATAATCATTCCCTTGAACTTATTTTATATTAGTTAGGCAAATTCTTCCTTTTGATTATATTATGTGGTATTATCTCTTTGTTTTTGAGTATATAAATTCCTACCACATAAAACCTTTGACAAATTTTTCTCACTACTTAGGTTATGTTCTTTTGAAACCACCCACCTTTCTATGGATAGCTTATGATCATGTTATTCAATTTTTGACTTAGTTGTACACTCACTCACAATTGGGATTTTTTATTCCAACAAAAGAAGGCAACACAAGTTATGGTAGATGGAAATAGTGCAAACCAAGGGCGTCGGCACTAACAAAGTTACTACAGCCTTGAGGTATAGAACCCATAAGAAAATAAAGCAAAAGAGCCTCATCAGAACTGGTTTGTTAGTCAAGACATCCGCCGCAAAGTTGCCTTCTCTCCAAGTATGCACCACCTTAACCTCGAGATTCAACAAGTTCCTCCCCTTCCTAATAATATAAATCGGCTCCCATGGAATCCTCATACGCCCTTACATCATTTCCACCAGAATCTTTGAGTCAGATTCCACTGGTCCATAGTAAGCACTATAGCCCAAAAAGACTGAACCCTTGTTTTCTCTTATAATCCCTACCTCTCATGCATCCATCAATACATGACCCATCCACATTGAGTTTCAACCCCATTGATGGGGCTTCCAGCAAACCCAAGCTCCCTTAGTGGCACTTCGATTTACATCAGCAACCAGAGTAACCTGAGGAATCATCTTCCCAGGTGATGGGGAGAAAAACCCGCTAACTCGGAGGCCCCCCAGCTCAGCCACCAAGGCACGGATCTACACCTGAGACCTATACAAAGAAAACGAGATTCCTTCCCTTGTGTTGTTCTGCCTCTGCCAAATAACCCAGCACCCAGCTGAGAAAAACATGCTGCGTGTTTTTGCCTCCTCAACACACATCAGTCCCCTGAAACCAGCTATAGAAAAAATCATCCATGGTTTCACTGGCAATATTGACACCCATGAAGCTCTCCATAAAACTCCAAACTCCTGCCGCAACATCACTCTTGAAGAATGGATGCCAGCAAGACTCTTGTCTTGGATATACACAGCACCAGCAGCGGGAGGCAAGAGGGATGCCTTTCTTCTAGATGTTGTCCTCTGTTGGAATAGCCATGTTCCTCAAGCGCCAAACCAGGAAATTTAGCTTCGATGGGATCCATTTGCACCAGAGTGTTTTTGCGCAAACATCATCTCCATTCCTGATATGCAGAAATTCCTGCAAGGCAGAGCTGTTAAAACACTCTGAATCCTGATCCTCATTCATAACAATGCTATCAAAAATCTCGCGTTGATTGCTGTTAAGCATAGCCTGGATGAGATTCAGGTACCCAGATGCTTCCTTTAAGGATAAACCTGGAGCCGTACATCCTGGAAAGAATAATGGTTCGCCACTCCCGTTGTCCCTCCAGTAGCTGATCTCACTGCGCCCGACCATCCAGCGAGAGTTATCCTCTAGCACCTCAAGAAGCTCGATCATGAGATGCGCTAGCTTCGAAAGCTTTTTCCCACCCGAGTTCCAATCACTCCACCTCTCACTGTACCTGTGTTTCATGAATCTCTCCCACAAAGAATCTCCTTCAATGATCTCCCAAGCCAACTTCGCTTGCATGGAATACATGTTTTCCATTATATCCCATAGGTTAACTCCCCCTTCATCCAAAGGCTTTTCCAACCTCTTCCAACTCTCCCAGTGGCATCGTCCCGTGTCATTGGCATCCCAAAGAAACTTAATCATGGTTTTTTCAATTCTATCAATGGTTCCTTTTGGAACCCTGATAACGAAAAGCCCGTGTATTTCCATGGATGACAGCACACTGTTTATCAGAGTTATGCGACCCCCAAAGGAAAGAAATATATTCTTCCTGTTGCATATCCGACCTGTAATCTTATCAGCTCTTCAAACAAGTATTTCTTGATTCTACCATTCGAGATGGGAGAACCCAAATAAACAAGAGGCAGTTGCCTTTTATGCATACTTAAAATATTACAAATCTCCCTGGCTCGACATGCCCCGAATTTGCAGGAAATATAAACACTGCTCTTTTCTAAGTTCATCCTCTGCCCACTTTGCTCCCTGTATATCCTCATTAAGGTATTCCACCCTTTGATCGAGCGCTTCCTGCCATTGATGAAGAAAAGAATATTGTCAGCGAACATCAAATGTGATATCATACTATCACCTTCCCTATTTTTATAAGGAAAAATGAGCCCCTCCTCCATGTTGCGCTTCATATTCCGTGAGATCGCATCCTGAGCCATGATAAATAAAGTAGGTGATATGGGGTCACCCTGACGCAGACCTCAGACCGTTTTAAAGAATCCAAAGTTCTTCCCCATGAAGGAAATGGATAACCACGGAGACGCAAAACACCTAAACATCAGATCACACGCCCAGGCACTGAAACGAAAACTCCTTAGAATTCTAATGAGGTAACACCATTCAATCCTGTCATACAGCTTGTCTATGTCAACTTTGATGATGATGTTTGATCCCAACATCTTTTTAGTTATATCCTCCACCATTTATTGTGCAATTCCCACCTCACCTTGGATGCCTCTCCCATGAATGAACCCATGTTGTTCAGCTGAAACCACTTTCGAGAGCAAGGTATTCATCCGTTTGTTCACAATGGTCGATAAGATTTTATACACAAATTTACATAGACAAATAGGGAGGAATTGATTCACAGCTTCAGGGTGCTTCACCTTAGGAGTCAAGACCACTCTGGATGCACAAACTACTCTCGGAAGAGCCTCTCTTATGAAGAAATCTTGAACAGCATCAACCACCTGACCTCCAATTATCTCCCAAGTATCCATAAGGAAAGATCCAGGAAATCCAACCGGCCCTGGAGCACTCTCAGCTTTCATACTGAAAGTGACTTTCCTAATTTCCTCCGCAGTTGGTAAGGCCTCAAAGAAATCATTATCAGTCTCATTAATCAAACCAGGTATGCACTGCCAAAACCTTGTCTCCTCCTCCCCACGGACCAGCCTCTCCTCCAAGTTGTGATAAGGGTCTTCTAGAAGATGCTTAAAGTGAAGGGCCACACTCCCAGCAATATCCACATCATTAGTGAAGGAACCATCACGCAGTCTGATGTTTATTTTTCTTGACACCCTTTTCTCTTTAATACATGCCTAAAAATAGGCGGTGTTTCTATCACCTTCCTTCCACCAAAGAGCTCTAGCTTTCTCCCTTCTCAACCTCCAGCAATTTATCCGACAATAATCTTTGCTTTTCATTGAGGACCGCAAACACATCATCATCCCAGCAGCCTTGCAAGCTGTCTTCGAGCCCTTCAATATCCCTTTGAATCGACTCCAAATAGTTAGCGTTATTGATTCTACCTCTCCTCCACTCAATAAGGTCATTTCTCAGATGTTTCAACCATTTCATTAAGTATTCCCATGGACTCCCTTCAGTTTTCTTTAACCATGACTCTCTAACCCATTGCATGAAGCCTTCCAACTTCGACCAACTTCCTGAATATATGAAATGCTCCAGACCCCTATTCTCCCTTTTGATGTTGACCACAACCGGAGAATGATCAGATAAAGCTCTTGGCAGATGCCTGATTGATGTCTACGGGAAAGAATCCAGGCACTGCATGTTACCAATGCAGTGGTCGATTCTGCTCCATATGCGCATGTTGCCTCTTCTATTGTTACACTACGTGCAGCATCCGCCTTCATATCCCAAGTCCAATAATCCATTTGATGCCATGAAGGAGTTGAAGTCCTATATGGCCATGCTGGAATAATCAGCACCCCTTTCTTCTCCCGAGCCTCTGCTATAGTGTTAAAATCACCTGCCACAAACCAGGCCAAGTTTCCAGCGGATAAATTTTCTAAGGACTGCCATAACTCCCTCCTACCAATAACATCACAATTTTCATAAACAAAAGAAACAAAGAACTTTGTGGCTCTTACATAAACTTTCATAGTGATGTGCTGAGTTGAGACATCCACTCTTTCCACCTCAATGTTACGCTTCCAAAACACCCAAATTTGGTAATTGCATGGATTTGCATGCAAACAGCTCCAAAAACCCATACATTTTGAAAAAGAATTGATACGTTCAACCGGTTATTTCGATTCCAAGATAGAAAGTAAAGAAACCTTCAATTTTCAATCTTCATTCCTTATGTAAGAACTTTTAGCCCTCATACCCAATCCCCTCACATTCCAAACCATTACTGAAGTCATTGATATAAGGCAGGGTTGGACTTGCAGCCTGAGATTGTACTCCTTTTACCATTTGAACTGACCGAAGAAGATCTCCCAGTATGCAAGCACGATCAGGAGCGTGCACGGGTAACCAAACCACAAATGCCAGGAGACGAACTGGGAATAGAAGGAACCACCGCTTTAAGAATCGGGAGAACCAAAGGCTCGTCAGTAGATACCGACTCCCCCAGAACTGAAAAGTGATTAGACGAGCATACCGAATCAATCTTTCCCACCCCCTCTAATCCATTAGCAGACTCTCCCACCGGTTTGGAAGCCTTGGAAAGACCAGGAGACGGGTAGCCACTCTGAGTCGCCACATCTGGTGGTAGAACGACCTTCGGCGAGCAACCCAGACCACTACTAGAGCTGGATGCAACCACCTTATTATGCAAGCATGTGGAAAAGGGAACTGCATGTCACACCCGACCCTACTGGTCTCGAGCCCCAACTACCCCAAGCCCGCCTCTATAGGTCAGGGGCTGCCGACAAGCGCCGAAGGCGTAACAATCTCGAGGAGGCCTTTGCCTAAGTACCTGCACACACACAACCCACTCAAAGCAGAAGTGCAGAGTAAAAAGGAAACCAAAGGACAAACAACTATAACACAACCACAGTCATGCATCAACCTCTAAAACGGAAAAAAAAGTAAAGTGCTGAAAAGTACTGACAGATATTGAACGGAGAAAGGGGCAAAACACGCGCCCAACCCGAAAGGTGCCACAACCCGGCAACAGGTAAACGAAAGTAAACAGCTGGTGAGTCTCACACCTAAGTCCTACTACGTCCACTGAACGCAGCCCAAGCTCATGTGTCCTCTACGCTCCTCCGTAGTCTCGATCGACTTGTCCGTCGTCTGTAAAGGCACACCAAGTGCGGGCAAAGCCCAAGCAGGGGTGAGTATAAGGATACTCAGTAGGATGCCCCGAAAGCTCGAGGGAGCAACAAAGGAGGTACTAAAACGGTGAGCAGTAGACAAAACAATGAACAATGAAAGAGTACAGTAAATAGAGTACAGCTCAACCCAACAAAAGAAAGGGGGTAGACTCGTCCAATCAAGAGGAGCTAGACGCGGAAAGCACGTGGCATACCTCGCGTGTCTTCGCCCCTCCTAGAAGGAGAGTAACCGAACCCAAGGAGTGAGAACGAAAGTAGGGTGTATATATATATATGCTCCACAAGAAACTCGAACGCGTGCGTAAGGGGATCTCCATCTCCAAGCTCAGCTCGGGATAAGTCGCCAACAGTTCTAAGGGTAGCCATCATTGATGTCCAACAATCTCGCACGTCAAAGCTGCCACATCGCTAAACCGTACCACCAAAATGTTGCGGAATCACCGGGAGACAGAACGACAGAAAACGAGAAAACGAAAGAAAGAAAAGCAACAAGGAACACGGCGATTTACGTGGTTCGGGAAAAATCCCTACGTCCACGGGAGAGGCAGATTTTCACTATGATTCGGGAGCAATTACAGAGGATTTTCCAACCACAAAACCCTAGCCCGAAATGGGCTATAAAACAGATAGAGAAGACGATCACTATTCAAAAAAGTGGTCCGCGTCGCTACAGTGAACGGCGGCTGGCTTTGTCAAAAGCGCTACAGTAAAGTTGACCCCGAAGTCCGCACCGCTACAGTGCCTGTCGGTGTCGGTCGGTCAGCTCCGCTACAGTGGTCAGCATTGCTACAGTGCCGAAAATTTGGGCCGGGGGCCTTCGGCCCCCGGACCCCCGGAGCAGGGGCGCGTTGCCCCCTGCAACCCCCAACGAGCTCACCGCGGAGCTCGACCCGCGAAAGTTGCGGGCCACAAGGATTCGGCCCAACCGGATCGGGCAACACCAATCCAACACAAAAGTCCCGCTCCGGTAACCACAGAGAAAAAGCCACTGACTAGCCTCATCGGAAGAGCTGAGTCTGGAAGAAGTCTTCGTCGGGTAACCCACTATCCAGCCCAACTGGAGGGTAAACCCCAAAAGGTCGTCAGGTGACCCACTGCCCAACACTGCTGGAAGGTAAACCCTAAAAGATCGTCGGGTAACCCACTGCCCAACCCGGCTGGAGGGTAAACCCTAAAAGGTCGTCCGGTAACCCACTACCCAGCCCGACTGGAGGGTAAACCCTAAAGTCAAGGCGTAACCCACTGCCCAGCCTTGCTGGAGGGTATACTCTGATACGCTGGTGGGTAACCCACTGCCCAGCTCCGCTGGAGGGTAAACCCGGAACTAGTCTGATAACTCCGCACTGCCCGTGCCATCACTGGGTGTCGCTCACATCGCGACCGTGCGTTGGGTCGGAGTGCGTCAAAGAAACCTCCGACCAACGTCCTTTCATGTTTCCACATTTAATGAGATCTCGAAAGAGGCTCTGCACGCCCAAACAGATTACACCGTTGTAATCCTCACGGAAAAACACGCGAGATAGACTACTTACTCGCTGGAAACGGACTCCCGACGAAAAAGTTATTCAACACTGTTTTACGCTCATACGGCGTCTAGTGTGGCTCACACCTCGGTCCCGACAGAAGTCGGGCGAACTGCGCCATCGCGATGCTCTCGGAAAAACACGTTAAAACGACTACTCATTCGCCCCGAACGGACGTCTAATGAAAAAGTCGCAAAACGCTGCTCAGAGCTTAAAAGACGGCTCGTGGGGCCCACGCCTCAACTCCGGCTTCAACGCCTGAAACCACCCTGGACCACTTCGTCTCGACACCATGGTCACAATGCCGCTGGCGGCGCCGTAAACGGACTTCGGATGTGTTCGCGCCATCCGAAGGAAGAATCCCGACGAGGTACTTAACGAGCGCGTCGCCCCACCGAGCCCCCGTCTCGGGAATTGAAAACCCCCGAGACCATCTCAAAAACTTCGTCTCGAGCCGAGGATTGCACTGCCGCAGACTACACGCAAAACGGACACCCGTAGTGGAAGTTACTGGTGTCCGAAGACAAGGGGTGAACCCTTTTGGGCTGGACCGGCCCGGTCCAGCCGGTCCACCCGGCCTAGGCCGGCCGGCCCGGCTCGCAGCGTCGGCCCGCGGCTCACCCGCGCGGCCCGGCCGCTGACCCCCGGTCCACCCTGCGCCGACCGGCCCTCGTGGCCGGTCATTGTCTCGCGCGGAGACCCGCTGAAGGCGGGTCTCGGTCTCCCTCACGGGGTCGCGCGCCACGAAAGTTATACCCCTCCTAGGGTAAACGGCACGCTCCGGACTCAACGGTGCCCTCGGTTTTCCCATCTGAGCAACCGTTTAGGAGTTATTCTTTTTATTTGGCGTGTCTAGTATGAACGCACTTCAAATTTAATTCCGGCTACACCGGGGCTCGGAATCACAAGTCGTCTGAACGCTCTGCTCTGGAATAACATTAAGAGAATTTCAAAGTCTTACAGGCTCCAAACTCGGGTTCTTACATCATTCTCTCCTTCAAGTTTTTCGTCCCCGAAAAACAAAACTACAAAAACAACTCGGGATACTGAGTCCGCATCTGGCTCTCCCGTTCCCAGGTGCTCTCCTGCACCCTCCCGTGCTGCCACAGCACACGAACCAAAGGAATGGTCCGTCCACGCAGTGTCCGCTCCTGCCGGTCCTCAATCGCCACCGGGTGCTCCGCAAAGGTGGCTCCACCCTCAATGTCTAGCTCTCCCCAGTCGATAACGTGCATGGGGTCGTGCACGTATTTCCTCAGCTGCGACACGTGGAAGACGTCATGCACCCTCTCCAACTGTGGGGGTAGAGCAAGACGGTAGGCAACCTCGCTGACCTTGCGCACGATCTCGAAGGGCCCAATGAACCTCGGGGATAGCTTGTCACCCCGGCCGAACCTCCGTGTACCACGCCGCGAAGAGACTCTCAAAAAGACATGGTCCCCCTGCTCAAACTCTAAAGGTCTGCGACGACGATCTGTGTAGGACTTCTGTCTGCTCTGAGCCGTCCTCATCCGCTCACAGATGACCTGCACCTTTTCCGTCGTCGCCTGCACCAACTCTGGGCCCACGAGGGAGGTCTCCCCAACCTCCGTCCAGCACAACAGTGACCTGCAGGGTCTCCCGTAGAGGGCCTTAAAAGGTGTCATGCCGGTAGTAAAGTGGTAACTGTTGTTGTACGCGAACTCCACCAAGGGTAGGTGATCCTCCCAGCTCAGGCCAAAGTCTAACACGCACACCCTGAGCATATCCTCCAACACCTGGATAGTGCGCTCAGTCTGCCCGTCCGTCTGGGGGTGAAAAGTTGTACTCATCCGCAGCTGGGTCCCGAATGCCTCCAGCAAGCCTCGCCACAATCGCGACATAAACCGCGCGTCACGGTCGGAGACGACCGTCGAGGGTACTCCATGAAGGCGGACGATCTCCCGAACGTACAGCTGCCCTAGACTCTCCACCGAGCTCTGCTCCCTGATGGCAAGGAAGTGCGCCGATTTCGTGAGTCGGTCCACTATCACCCAAATGGAGTCATGGCACTTCGCTGTGCGCGGAAGCCCTGTGACGAAGTCCATAGATATGTCACCCCACTTCCACTCCGAGATAACAAGGGGCTGCAACAACCCTGCCGGAACCTGATGCTCTGTCTTCACCTGCTGACAGGTAAGACACCGAGAAACGAACTCAACTACGCTCCGCTTCATGCCAGACCACCAAAACTGCCGCTGAAGGTCTCTGTACATCTTCCCCACACCGGGATGTACAGCCAAGGGAGAAGTGTGGAACTCCCGCATCACCTCCTCCCGCATCTCCACTGGTACTACAGTTCGCCCCTGGAACAGTATCTCATGATTCCCTCCTTCAGAATACTCATCGGGTGCATCGCTCGTGGATATCTGATCACGCAGTACCTCGCTGTCGACATCCCCCAGTTGCGACTCTCTCACACGCTCAAGGAGCGAAGGAGTCAACACCATCGACTGCAGAAAAGTCGCACCCTCCTGCTCTACCAAGGTCAGTCGTAGGGAAGCCAACTGCTCTGAAGCTTCCCGCACTAACTGAGCCTGGGACTTCCTGCTAAGAGCATCTGCTACTACGTTGCCCTTCCCTGGAGTGTAGACTATCTCAAAATCATAGTCCTGCAGAAACTTCAGCCAGCGCCTCTGCCTCAGATTCAAATCCCTTTGAGTGAAAATATACTTGAGGCTCTGGTGGTCTGAGTAGACCACAAAACGCTCACCCAGAAGGTAGTGTCTCCATAACCTCAAGGCGAAGACCAGTGTTGTCAGCTCCAAATCGTGAGTCGCATAATTCTGTTCATGGGGCCTCAACTGCCTCGACCCATATGCAATCACTGCTCGCTGCTGCATCAGCACACACCCGAGCCCAGCTCCTGAAGCGTCGCAGTATACTATGAACTCAACGCCCTCCTCTAGCAGCCTCAACACTGGAGCACTAGTTAGCTTATGTCTCAACTCCTCGAAGGCCTTCTGGCACTGATCAGTCTAGGTGAACGGTCGTCCCTTCCGCGTCAATGCGGTCAAAGGGGCGGCAATCCTGGAGAAATCTTCCACAAACCACCTGTAGTACCCTGCCAAACCAAGGAAGCGCCGCACCTCTGACGCATTCTAGGGTGGCTCCCAAGCAAGTACTACCTCTATCTTTGCGGGATCTACGGCCAATTCCTGTTCCGTAATGACATGCCCCAAAAAGTGAACCTCATGAATCCAGAACTGACACTTCGAGAGCTTCTCATACAGCTGGTGCTCCCGGAGTAAGTCTAGGACAATCCTCAAATGCTCCGCGTGCTCCTCTTCCATTGCGGAGTAGATGAGTATGTCGTCAATAAAGACAACCACAAATCGGTCCAAGTACGGTTGGAAAATCTGGTTCATCAAAGCCATGAAAACGGCGAGGGCATTCGTCACGCCAAAGGGCATCACCAGAAACTCGTAATGCCCG
Organism: Viscum album; assembly: GCA_963277665.1. Taxonomy (NCBI): domain Eukaryota; kingdom Viridiplantae; phylum Streptophyta; class Magnoliopsida; order Santalales; family Viscaceae; genus Viscum; species Viscum album. Next base: position 666,787,847 of record OY728123.1, read on the forward strand.
TAATGACAACAGAAAGCCAACTTCAGGATATCAGTCTCACGAACCCGCAACTGGTGGTAGCCGGATCGAAGATCAATCTTGAAAAACCACTTCGCACCTCTCAACTGGTCGAAGAGGTCGTCGATCCTCGGCAAAGGGTACTTGTTCTTTATCGTGGCCTGATTCAGGCGACGATAATCCACACAAAGCCGCAGACTCTCATCTGTCTTTTTCACAAACAAAACTGGAGTTGCCCAGGGGGACACACTGGGCCTGATGAATCCCTTCTCACGAAGGTCGTCCAGCTGAAGTCGTAGCTCCCGAAGCTCTGTGGGTGCCACCCGATAAGCCGCACATGATATCGGGGCAGTCCCCGGCTGCAAGTCAGTGCAGAACTCCATCTCTTGCCTCGGAGGTAGTCCCGGGACATCCTCGGGAAAGACATCCATGTAGTCCTCTACAACGGTAGGGATCCAGGTGCCTGTAGCGTCTGCTGCTCCGAGAGCCATGCTTGCCAACTGGTGCGAAAAAGGTCGGGGTCTCCTGCTCAGAGTACCCATCTGCTCTGCCACGAGGTCTCGTTCACCAAGGATGGTGAACCTCATCCCATCAGAAAACACGCCTCTGACTCGTCTGTGACGACAGTCGATCTGGGCGTGAACCATAGAAAGTCAATCCATGCCCAGGATGACGTCGTAAGGTTCCATCGTGATGACGAGCAGGTCCCACGTGAAACTCCCTCCTCCGAACGACAGTTCGCACTGTCTGCAGATAAAGGTCACTAACGAGGCACTTCCCGTAGGAACCTCGAGGCTAAGTGCAGGTGTCAGCGCCTCTACTGGAAGCTCCAACTCCCGTACCAACAGCAGCGATATAAAGGAGCGGATGGCGCCTGTGTCTACTAGTACCGAAGCAAGCATAGAGTAAACACAAAGCGTACCTCGAACCATCTCGTGTGCTGGGGGGTCACGAACACCCATAGCCTGAAGCTGCCCGCGGCCCCTACCGCCAGCTCCCTGAGCCTGGCGTGGGCCGCCCGGCGGTGGCGGTGGAAGGACCTCGAAACGCCGTCCCGGACCCCCAGGTCCTGCCGCTCTGCCTGCGCCGCCTCCCTGGGGACCACCCTGTCCTCGCCTGGGGGATCCTTGGTCACGACGTTGCCTCTGCCGCTACGGTGCGCCCACTGCCTGCCACGGCTGCTCGGTACGCCTAGTCAGGCAGTCCCGTGCTAGGTGACCCCGTTCGTCACAGGCATAGCACCGGCTCTCTCCTGCCTGCCCCGGTGCTCCACAGCGCCACTGCGGTGTACGACCCTGCCCCTGTGTCTGCTCACGGAAGGGCCTCCTCGACCAAAGCTCTGCTCTCTGCCTCCTGCCTGTCACCGAAGACTCTCCTCTAAAGCGGTCACTGCTAGGCTCTGTCAGCTAACGCCCCTCAGCCAAGAAGTTCTCTGTTACGAGCACCCACTCTAGCATCCCAGCATAAGTAGGGATGCATAGGGGTACTACACTAGCACGGATCTCCCCGCGAAGACCCTGCTCAAACTTCCGCGCCCGGAAGTAACTGTCGCGGATCATATCCTGCGAGTAGCGTGTCAGATCGGTAAACCAGGTCGAGTACTGCGCCACGGTCATCCCCCCTGCTTCAGCTCCAGAAGCTCCTGAATCCGAACAGAGCGTAAACAAGAGGGGGAGTACTCCTCCCGAAAGAGCTGCTGGAAGTTATCCCACATGAGAGACGACTCATCGTGGGTCTGCGTAACCAACCCCCACCAACGCCCGACCATCCTGTGGAAAAGGCTGGCAGCTAGAGCTACCATCTGGTCCGCTGGTGTTCGTACCAGCCTGAAAAGTCGGTCCACGGACTCTAGTCAGTCTTCCGCTGCCTGGGGATCCGGGTCTCCGCGGAACTTGTGCGATCGCTGACGTTGAAAGACTCGGAGCGCACTCAGCCTGCGCTCGACCTCGGCCTGTGCTGTCGGTACTAACCGTCGCTCCTCAGGTGGAGGGGCTACTGCTGAAGCACTGGGCGGAAGGGGATCACGTGAGGGTCCCTGAACTGACGCATCGTTGCTCGTCAGGTCGTCGTCACGAACTGGAGAGGGTAACCTGGCCGGTTGCTGTCGTGGGGGCATCCTGAAAATTATCAAGGATTACCACGATCAGATGAGCATATATATATATAACAGTAATCACAAAGGGGAGCTGACTCAACAAGGACAGTCAAAGACTCAATCCTACCGGATGCATGTTCCAAAGTTCCCTGCAACAAGTGTCTCAGCGTGCCGAGTCGACAAGCGGGTTATCAGAGTCCTGGTGAATGGATACGTCGGCCGCCCATACCATCACTGGACTCCCTGGCCTGAGAGCCGCTCTTGAGACACGTCGATACTATTGCCCTAAATCCCAACCAATTCCTTTTTAGGGACGTCCGAACAACGCCCCAAGAAACGAACCACCTCTGATACCACTTTGTCACGACCCGACTCTACTGGTCTCGAGCCCCAACTACCCAAACCCGCCTCTATAGGCCAGGGGCTGGCGGCAAGCGCCGAAGGTGTAACAATCTCGGGGAGGCCTTTGCCTAAGTACCTGTACACACACACAGCCCACTCAAAGCAGAAGTGCAGAGTAAAAAGGAAACCAAAGGACAAACAACTATAACCCAACCACAATCATGCATCAACCTCTAAAAAGGAAAAAAAAAGTAAAGTGCTGAAAAGTACTGACAGATACTGAACGGAAAAAGGGGAAAAACACGCACCCAACCCGAAAGGTGCCACAACCCAGCAACAGGTAAACGAAAGTAAACAGCTGGTGAGTCTCACACCTGAAAGTCTTACTACGTCCACTGAACACAGCTCAAGCTCCTGTGTCCTCTACGCTCCTCCGTAGTCTCGATCGACTTGTTCATCGTCTGCAAAGGCACACCAAGTGCGGGCAAAGCCCAAGCAGGGGTGGGTATAAGGATACTCAGTAGGATGCGCCGAAAGCTCAAGGGAGCAACAAAGGAGGTACTAAAACGGTGAGCAGTAGACAGAATAAGAAACAGTGAAAGAGTACAGTAAATAGAGTGCGGCTCAACCCAACAAAAGAAAGGGGGTAGACTCGTCCAACCAAGAGGAGCTAGACAGGGAAAGCACGTGACATACCCCGCGTGTCTTCGCACCTCCTAGAAGGAGAGTAACCGAACCCAAGGAGTGGGAACGAAAGTAGGGTGTATATATATATGCTCAACAAGAAACTCAAACGCGTGCGTAAGGGGATCTCCATCTCCAAGCTCAGCTCAGGATAAGTCGCCAACAGTTCTAAGGGCAGCCATCACTGATGCCCAACAGTCCCGCACGTCAAAGCTGCCACATCGCTAAACCGTACCACCAAAAGTCCCGCTCCGGTAACCACGGAGAAAAAAGTCACTGACTAGCCTCATCGGAAGGGCTGAGTCTGAAAGAAGTCGTCGTCGGGTAACCCACTGCTCAGCCCAACTGGAGGGTAAACCCCAAAAGGTTGTCGGGTGACCCACTGCCCAGCACTGCCGGAGGGTAAACCCTAAAAGGTCGTCGGGTAACCCACTGACCAGCCCGGCTAGAGGGTAAACCCTAAAAGGTCGTCGGGTAACCCACTGTCCAGCCCGGCTGGAGGGTAAACCCTAAAGTCAAGGGGTAACCCACTGCCCAGGCTCGCTGGAGGGTATACCCTGATACGCCGGTGGGTAACCCACTGTCCAGCCCTGCTGGAAGGTAAACCCGGAACTGGTCTGATAACTCCGCACTGCCTGTGCCATCACTGGGTGTCGCTAACATCGCGATCGTGCGTTGGGTCGGAGTGCGTCAAAGAAACCTCCGACCAACGTCCTTTCATGTTTCCACATTTAATGAGATCTCGAAAGAGGCTCTGCACGCCCAAACAGATTACACTGTTTTAATCATCGCGGAAAAACACGCGATATAGACTACTTACTCGCTGGAAACGGACTCTCGACGAAAAAGTTATTCAACACCGCTTTACGCCCATACGACGTCTCGTGGGGCCCACACCTTGGTCCCGAAAGAGGTCAAGCGAACTGCGACATCGCGATGCTCTCGGAAAAACACGCCAAAACGACCACTCATTCGCCCCGAACGAACGTCTGATAAAAAAAGTCGCAAAACGCTGATCACAGCTTACAAGACGGCCTGTGGGACTCACGCCTCAACTCCGGCTTCAACACCTAAAACGACCCTGGACCACTTCGTCTCGACGTCAGGGTCACAACGCCGCTGACAGCGCCTTAAATGGACTCCGGATGTGTTCGCGTCATCCGAAGGAAGAATCCCGGCGAGGTACTTAACGAGCGCGTCGCGCCACCGTACCCCAGTCTCAAGAATTAAAAACTCCCGAGACCATCTCAAAAACTTCGTCTCGAGCCGAAGATTGCACTGTCGCAGACTGCACGCAAAACGGACACCCGTAGTGGAAGTTATGGGTGTCCGAAGACAAGGGGCGAACCCCTTTGGGCTGGACCGGCCTGGTCCAGCCGGCCCGCGCCGGCCAGCCCACGGCTCACCCGCGCGGCCCGGCCGCTGACCCCCGGTCCACCCTGCGCCAACCGACCCTCGTGGTCGGTCGTTGTCTCGCGCGAAGACACGCCGAAGGCGGGTCTCGGTCTCCCTCACGGGGTCGCGCGCCGCAAAAGTTATACCCCTTCTAGGGTAAACGGCATGCTTCGGACTCAACGGTGCCCTCGGTTTTCCCATCCGAGCAACCGTTTAGGAGTTATTCTGTTTATTTGGCGTGTCTAGTGTGAACGCACTTAAAATTTAATTTCGGTCACACCGGGACTCGGAATCACACACCATCTGAACACCCTACTTTAGAATAACATTAAGAAAATTTAAAGTCTTACAGACTCAAAACCTGAGTTCTTACAATGCACTACAAGAAGAAAGATGCCCAGAGTCGGAGCCCAGCAAAACAAGAGATCCGAAGAAATAAGTGCAAGAGGGACCCTGTAGAAGGAGAAGACTGAGGCACAGCGGCACCATGATTCAGGGACAAAGTCTGCACCAGATCTGACACCTCCTTTAAAAAACACAAAAAACTTCCCCAGTGCGTGAGGCCCGTCGACGAAATTTGAATTTCCAGGAGTCCCGCCCTGAACCGCCGCTGCCAGCTTGGATACCTGCAACTCCGGTGAGCCCTATTGCCGAATAGACCCAGAATCCAAAAACCCATACGCCGGTCCCCTAACCGGCGATTCCTCCTTGATAACTCCAGGTGGAACCTCAGTCGAAGTTGAACCTGGAACGAGCAACCCAACCAACCTACCAGAAGCCCGGTTCTTCCTGCAAAAATCCAGTTAATTCCCTTTCCGACGACAGGAAGAACAGAATCTAGGAATCTCCTGATAAAGGACTCTTTGCCACCAAACCAAGCCCCTGCCCCCTCTAAGAAGAAAACATGCGGGAAACATCACGGATAAGTCCATCTCAACGCAGATCCGAGGAGCAGCCGCCGACTGGAGACAAAGGGTATCCTCATCCAGGAACAAAAAACTACCCAGTGCGTTCCCCACCGACTGCATAAGCGCCGGGTTCTGAAAAGGAAGCGGAAGCCCCAAAAACCGAACCCAAATCACCGTAAGGCTGGACTCCTTCCCTGTATGTGTGTCACAGGACCATCGAGACAGAGAAAAGGTTTAAGAACCGTACCTCCTTCCTCCTCTAGAACAGGCCTTCATTAAGTCTTCTCTGGAGAATAGGTGGATGCAGAAGGCCGAACTGGATAAAGCCGAAACCGAAGCTTACTGATTGAGACCCCAAGAATCCACAAATGATCTGAAATATGCCAGCGACGGTTTATCCTGACCAAAGGAAGCCACCAGGGTCCACTCGTGAAAACCCGCCGCCCCATAAAGTTCTTCCGCTAAGAAATCCACAGCCGGACAGCCATCCACATGATCTGCACACCTGGGAGCCACGGGAACTGACGGGATACTAGGAAGCTTTTCCAGATCCATCTTCACCCCCACCAGCACCTTACAAGATCGAACACCGTCGTAAACGTTCACACCCGGAGAACCCGCAGGCCCTGCCTGAACACCCAACAAGCAGACCCTGCCATCGATAGAAGAAAACACCGACTTATCCAACTCCAGGGTTTGCTTCAAGGAATCAGCGAGGAGGAAGCCCCGGACCGAGAGCAGCAGCCATCCACTTCGTTGTATATCTATTTAGTGAGAACATCACATTTTTATTCATATTACTGATGTTCACCTCGAAGTATTATTATTCTTTTAACATGAAGAAAATTATTGTCATTTCATATGTTTTTATTCCAATATGAATTATTATCAGAAAGTTGACTGTATTATTTAGACATCCACAATCTTCCTCCGTGTAGAGACCTGGAGTTTTTTCAAAGTCTTGAATTTGAGCATAATTTTGAATTTTTATTCCCAGGTGCTCATGAAGGGTAAAATTGTCATTTTCCCCTAGAATATGGTCTCGTGGAATTTTTTGGACCGCTCCATTGGTTTTGGAATAGAGTGTTTACCCAAAACAGGAGTTTGGTGGAATTCCAAGCAATTCAAGTTTTAAAAGAATATTTAATATTTAATTAATTAAATATTAAATTAGTTGGGCAGTTTTGGGTTACCTGTATCTTTTGAATGAATCATTGTATTGGGATTCTAACTCCATGGTTGATTCTGGAACTACGGTTTTCACCTATACAAGGTATAAACTCACTTTGGGTTCTGGGACACGGGTCGGGTATTAAAGAGGATAATTGATTAATTAATTAAATTAAATTAAAAGTGTCCCCCACCCCCTCATATGGGGCTTTCCACTCATGGAAGAAGAATGGAGGGATCATCCCTCGCATGCAATGGTCGAACTAAGAGGGGAGGAGGATATACCGATGGACTTCATCCATGGTGTAGATCGGGACCGGATCGAGGTGCAGTAGCTTCCGGGAGAAGATTTGGACCCAAAGCTTCAGTGTTTACATCACAAGGTAAGATGGTTTTTTAGTTGTATGTTTCTATCCCCGTAGATTAGTTGTTTTATGTTTTAAAGCCTTATTATGACTGCTAAGGACCCTCATGGGGTAGATCTGTGCTTAGGGAGAAACAAGGGGTTTCAAGAGATTTGAAGGGGCTTCCGGTTTGGAAAACCCGACTACTCGGTGTGTGGATTTAAGAACACACGCCATGTGTTCTTCCTCTTTGGGGAAGAAGAGTGAAAGATGAATACACAACATGTATTCCAAAGGACACGTCATGTAGTGTCACTCGACGTGTGGTCGAGTACAAGGCCAGATGACCCGTGTAGGGGGGACACGACTATGTAGGGTACATGACCAGACCTCGTGTGGGTGACACGTCATGTGTGAGTAAACGGCCAGACAAGGACAAATGGTCAGGTCATGTGAGGAACATGTTTAGGTACCCTGTGTAGGATACACGCCTTGTACATTACTTACACATCATGCTTTTGTTACCCTTTTGAGGATTTTGGGGGTTTTGACACCCTGGAGTCATATTTGGAGATGAGAGGAGTCCATGTTGAGTGTTTTTTCATGTAGATTACAGTGTTGGAATATTTTTGGAATATAGAGGTCGTCTATATTGTGTTTTGGCCATGATATTTTCATTGGAGGATTTCTTTAGATTTGGATTCAGAATCCTCCGGTTGGTTGAGTTGTGAGCTAGGAAGCCCAGGTGAGGGTTGTGAGCTCAGTGATCGGTCTAATACGAGTGTGCCATAGAGAGTTGATTAAGGTTGCATGGAGGGATCTCAAAAGGTGGGATTGAGTAGTATATCTAAGGAGATCTTGGTTTTTTCCTACGTATCGGGACCAGTTGCTCGAGTCTAAAGCAGTTTAGATTAGATCTTGTGTTTGAGGATCAAGGTGGCTAGAGCCTTTAGGCTTGGTTGACATCACAGGATAACGGTTATGTTCAGGTACCATTGTGGTGTGGATTAGAGTCTGAGGGACTCATGAGGATTCCCATAGTGGGATGGTTTCTGGTTAAGTGATCTTGGATGCCTTAATTGGCTATTGGGAATGCCTGGGTGGAATGAGTTGCTTTTGGATGCCTCGTTGTCATGTTGTTGATTGAGGATTGATTGGATGCCACTGAGGGCTGCTTGAGGATGTTTCTTTTGATAGGTCTTGTCCCAAGAGTTTGGTTGTTACCTGGATTGGGTGGAGATTTCTTGTCACTACCCGTCCTCAGGACCCGTGTCGTGACTACCCCAAGCCCGGCTTCCATAGGCCAGGGGCTGGCGACTAGCACCAAGGCGTAAATCCCAGAAAAAAGGAAGGCATTGCCTTTGTAAAGTAAACCACAAACACCACAGAGCAAGCAGACAAAAGTAAACGCTAAGTAAAAACTGGTACAACAGTAAGTACGGAAAAGTAAGTGGGCCAGTATACAAACCCAAACTGAAAGTAAAGTACAACTGGAAAGGGAAAACAACAACTGAAAAGTAAAGCCGCAACGTCAAGCTGTCCACTGGAAATCCCACCTGAAGGGTGGGTACAGATAGCCTCCACTGCTCCTCGGGTCCAGCCGACTGCTCCGAGTACGTCCCGCCCAGTGGTCCACCTCCAGGTATCGTCCTACTCCGCAAGCCTCAACCACGTTCAGCGTTGTCCGTCGTCTGCAACCAACACAACGTAGTGCGGGCATAGCCCGTGCAGGGGTGAGTATAAGCTACTCAGTAGGGACCCCGAGACCCCCGAAGGTCTCCCAGAATCCACAAAGGATAATCCACAAGGAAAGATACAATCACGAAGTAACATCCGATACTGATTAGGTATATGCCCATACATATACCTAAGTCACCAATTCTCGTTCAGCTCCAACATCCGAGCCCAAGTACAACCCAGTCCACACAGGAAAGCAAAACGTAAATCCACACAGGATAGCACAACACAATCCACATAGGAAAGCAATACAGGATTCAGCTCACACAGGTATACTTCTTCGTATGACGATAGAGATGATCAGATATATCCACTGATTCATCTATGCCGTCGGACCCACAAAGGATCGATAGGTACTAACCCCCGCAATGACCCACAAAGGATCTGACCCACACAGGATCGATAGGTAACTAACCCCCGCAAAGACCCACACAGGATCGGACCCACATAGGATCTGTAGGCGCTGGCCCACACAGGACCGCTGAGCACTGACCCACACAGGATCAGACCCACACAAGATCTGTAGCACTGATCCACGTAGGATCGCTGAGTGCTGTAGTCGTCGCCGTCGAATCCACTAAGGATCTCTGCACAGTCGTCGTCGTCGTCGTCGCAGTCGCAGCCAGCTCTAGGGTTCCCGCACACAGCAAGCTCGTTCGGGAGGGTCCGCTCCACGAGCCGAGAGGCTGATACATCAACTGACACATAGTCCGGAGTTGATGTATCCAAAAGTTCCGTATCGTCAACAGGAACTTAACGTCGCAGACGGCGCGTCAATCGGACGCCCGGTCTGAGAGTTATTGGCTTTTTCGTCCCAGGGGCCCGGTTGGTTTTTAAGTCAAAACCAACCCGACCATACTCCACCTGCATCCAAACCTCGGGCAGAGTAGGCCAAAAGATCCGTCTCACTTAGAGGAATCTAACAAAGTCGACGACACGTCAATCGGACGTCCGGAGCTCAAGATATGAGCGTTTCCGCTCCGAGGGCCCGGTTGGTTTCGTGTACGAACCAACCCGGCCGAATCCAAAGTATTCTGAAACCTTGAGTGTGATATACCAAAACGACCGTCTCGATCCAAGGATCACATCTCCACTGACGGTGCGTCGATCGGAGGCCCACATCTCAAGTTATGAGCAAAAGACCGAAAAGGTCCGAAAACGGGGGGTCTGGGCCCGGACCGCCGGCCCAACCCCCCTGGGTCAACCCGACCCGGGTCCGGGTCCGACCCGACCGGCGCGGCCCAGCCCGACTGAGGTGGCCCAGCCCGGCCTGGGCGCGACCCGGCCCGGCCGACGGGTCGGCTCGGCTGTTACGGCCGAGCCGCGGGCGGGGGGCGCGCTGCCCCCGCGTGAAGAAGAGTCGTGGCCCCGCGTGGGGCCGCCCTTGCTAGCGGACGCAGCAGCCAGCCGCGTCCCGTCTCTCGCCGGACCCACGCGGTCGCGGGTCTGCCGGCCGCCGTCGCAGCTTCAGCAGCGGCGGTTCTCCTCGGCGGCGCACCGGGCGTCGCCGCCTCCCGCTGCCGGCGCCGCCGTGCCGGCAAGGCGCGCCGGCGGTCTGCTCTGCGGACCACTGGATGAGTTCCGGTGGTCGGAAATCCTTGTCGTCTTCGCCAAAAGCCCTCCCGGGGTCCGTCCTTCACTGCGAGGACCCCACATCGCCCGTGCGGCCTGCTTGGTCGACGTCCACCGTTTTGCACACCAAGAACGAAAGGGGCGGTGGGTTCGGACTTGTTCGTTAGTCCGCACCCACCGCGTTAGCGGTTTAAAAGTCTCACAACAATTTTAATAAATGAAACGTCGCGGGTACAAATCACAAAGATTCAATAAAACAAACCCCTACCTCGTAGTTGTCGTCGAACGAGAGTTCTTCACGGAATTGACCGTCACGGAAGAAGAGGATCGTCGCGTCGCGGAAGGGCGTCGCGTCGTCGCGGTATACAACGTTGCGTCGACGATCTCCAATGGTTAAAGAAAACACATAGATTTAATTTCACGAGTTAAATCCATGTTAAGGATAAAATCCACAAAGGAAAATTAAAAGATCTGTAATCCCCTACCTCAATCGGTGATCGAAGATTTGTCGCGGGGAAGGAACGTCGCAGAAGAACGTCGCGAGAGAAGAATCACCGGCGTCGCGGTACACGGCGTCGCGTCGTCGATCTCCGAGGGTTCGGCGTTCTTCGTCGCCTTTTGTCGAAGGCCGGCATTCTTCGCGTTCTTCGTGAAGGAGGATGAAGATACGGTTTCTCCAAATCCTCTCAACAAGCAACCCGTCAACAAAAAGGGTGTTGGTCTTATTTTATTATTATGCCAACAGTTTGAAAACAAGTTAAGAAATGAACCATTAATTCGGTGAATTAATGGTAACGACTTAACTGTCCATTTAATAGGGGCGTTAAGTGTTTTAGAAAACGCACCAGTTGACTTTCATTAAAGAGGAGTTTTCGCGGGTGCGTTACTTAGAGGAAAAGAAACGGTGGGGCTCGTGCGGGCCCCACCTCACAAATATCCTACCAAGAGGGTAGGATATTTTGGGTTCCACCCTATCCACTTCAACTCAGCTTAAGTAGCTTTAAGTGGCTTTAAGTGGCTTTAAGTGAAATAAAATAAAGTTGTCGCACCACTTTATTTTATTTTCTTCACTTAACCCCAAAAATTAAAAACCACACCCGAGCAAACACAACTCCGAAAGAGGTGTTTCTAAGCAAATATCAGCGCTGCGATTCCATCGGTGCCCTCGGAATTCGATTTCGAGCACCGGTACAAAATTTAGAAAAACCCACTCATTCGTTCACTGAACGTACCCGTGCCAAACTTCGGAAAATGATTCCGGGTACACCGGGCCTCGGAATCACGTACCGTCAGAAACTGCGTTCTTGTAAAATTACAAAGAAAATTAAGAAAAAAAAATTTCCTTGAATTTTACGGGTCTTTACATCACTCCCACCTCAGGGCTTTACGTCCCCGTAAAGATACATCATAAACTAGGGAAACAAATGTTGGTACTGAGCATGCATCAGAGCCTCCCGCTCCCAAGTGCTCTCCTGGAGGTTCCCGTGCTGCCATCTGATGCGCACTAGAGGAATCGACCGTCCACGTAGGACCCGCTCTTGTCGATCCTCGATCTCCACCGGAACCTCCGTAAAAGTCGCCCTATCATCAACGTCTTGCTCCCCATGTTCAATGATATGCGTCGGGTCATGCACGTATCTCCTCAGTTGAGATACGTGGAAGACGTCGTGCACCCGGTGCAACTGAGGTGGTAGAGCCAGGCGATAAGCCACCTCGCCAATCCTGCTGAGGACCTGGAATGGTCCGATGAAGCGTGGAGACAACTTGCCGCCTCGACCAAATCTCCGTAATCCACGTCGAGGTGAGACACGCAAGAAGACGTGGTCGCCATCCTCGAACTCTAGTGGCCTCCGCCTCCTGTCAGCATAAGACTTCTGTCGGCTCTGAGCTGTCTTCATCCACTCCTGGATGACCTGGACCTTCTCTGTCGTGGCCCGGACCATCTCCGGTCCCACAAGAGCTGACTCCCCAGGGTCTGTCCAAAACAAAGGAGATCTGCAAGGTCGGTCGTACAATGCCTCGTACGGTGCCATCCCGATGGTGGAGTGGTAGCTGTTGTTGTATGCAAACTCCACCAAGGGTAGGTGGTCCTCCCAGCTGCGACCAAATTCAAGGAAACATGTGCGAAGCATGTCCTCGAGAGTCTGAATGGTCCTCTCCATCTGACCATCCGTCTAAGGGTGAAAGGCGGTGCTCAGACGTAGCTGCGTCCCGAACGCCTCCTGTAACCCCTTCCAAAGCCGGGAAGTAAAGCGAGCATCTCGATCGGAGATGATAGAAGATGGCACACCGTGAAGCCGTACAATCTTCTGAACGTAGAGATGCCCCAAGCTCTCCACTGAGCCCTGCTCTCTGACGGGTAAGAAGTGAGCTGACTTGGTGAGTCGGTCGACAATCACCCAAATGGAGTCATGACCTCTGGAAGTGCATGGAAGTCCAGTCACAAAGTCCATAGATATCTCGTCCCACTTCCACTCCGGGACCTCCAAGGGTTGTACCAAGACTGCTGGTACCTGATGCTCTGCCTTCACCTGCTGGCAGGTGAGGCATCGTGAAACGAACTCTGCCACAACCTTCTTCATGCCCGGCCACCGGTGCTATCGTCTGAGGTCCTGGTACATCTTCTCCACTCCAGGATGTACCGCCAAAGGAGAAGTGTGAAACTCTCTCAGCACCTCCTCCCGTAAGGCAACTGGTACCAAGGTACGTCCTCTGAAAAGGATGTCGTGCTCTGCTCCAAAGGAGAAACCATCAGGTGCATGTCCTGAGGATATCTGCGCACGCTGCGTCTCACAGTCAGCGTCCCCACGTTGTGCCTCTCTGACCCGCTGTAGTAGTGGAGGAGAGACTGTGAGTGATTGAAGGAAAGCTGCTCCATCTCTATCCACAAAGGATATCCGCAAAGCGCCTAGCTACTCTGTCGTCTCCTCGAGTAGCTGAATGCCCGTCCTCCTGCTGAGAGCATCAGCTACCACGTTCCCTTTCCCAGGAGTATAGACTATCTCAAAGTCATAGTCCTGGAGGAAATCGAGCCATCGCCGCTATCTCAGGTTCAGGTCCTTCTGAGAAAAGATGTACCTGAGACTCTGATGGTCAGAAAAGACTGTAAAGCGCTCGCCCGTCAGATAGTGTCGCCATGTCTTCAGAGCGAAGACCACTACTGCTAACTCCAGGTCATGGGCAGCGTAGTTCTGCTCATACAGCCTCAACTGACATGATCCATAGGCGATCACTGCCCGCTCCTGCATTAGGACACATCCGAGTCCGGTCCCTGATGCATCGCAGTAGACTACGTACCCCACTCCCTCCTCCGGCAACCTCAAGATAGATGTGTTGGTAAATCTCTGTCTCAGCTCCTAAAAGCTCTACTGACATCTGTCCGACCACACAAAGGGTTTCCCATTCTTCGTAAGAGATGAGAGTGGTGCCACAACTCTGGAGAAGTCTGGCACAAATCTCTGATAGTATCCAGCTAGTCCCAAGAAACTCCGCACCTCCGTCACACTCTTGGGTGGTTCCCAAGCTAGCACTGCCTCGATCTTCGCAGGATCCACCGCAACTCCCGACTCAGAGATGACGTGTCCTAAGAAGTGGACCTCACGTATCCAGAACTGACACTTCGAGAGATTTCCATAAAGATGGTGCTCTCGGAGTGTGTCTAGTACAACCCGTAAGTGGTAGGCGTGCTCCTCCTCAGTCGTCGAGTAAATCAAAATGTCGTCGATGAAGACCACGACAAATCGATCGAGGTATGGCTGAAAGATCCTGTTCATGAGGCCCATGAACACTGCCGAAGCATTGGTCATGCCGAAAGGCTTAACCAAGAACTCATAGTGGCCATACCGACATCTGAAGGCCGTCTTCTGCACGTCCTCGTCCCGAACTCTGAGCTGATGATATCATGACCTGAGGTCTATCTTCGAGAACCACCGTGCTCCCTTGAGCTGATCGAAGAGGTCATCAATCCTCGGTAGCGGATACTTGTTTTTCACTGTCACCTGGTTCAGGCGACGATAGTTGACAAAAAGTCGCAAGCTCCCGTCCGCCTTCTTGGCGAACAATATCGGGGAAGCCCAGGGTGAAACACTGGGTCAGATGAATCCCTTGACCTGCAAGTCCTCCAACTGTACCCGTAGCTCTCGAAGCTCAGTGGGGGCCATCCGATACGCTGGAGTCGATATCGGGGCTTTCCCGGGGTACAAGTCAATATAAAAGTCTACCTCTCTGTGAGGAGGTAGTCCTGGAACGTCGTCGGGAAAGACGTCCGCATACTGATCCACCACTGCAGGAAAACCGGGACTCCGCACATCAACTACTCCTAGGATGAGACTATCCAACTGATGAGTGATGGGCTGTCCTCTCCTATGCGAGAGTCCATCCTATGCTGCAAAGGCTCCCTTCTCGCCGGTGAAGGAGAACCTGCTCCCGTCGGTGCGTACACATCGCACCTTGCGCCTAAAACAGTCAATCTGTGCATGGACTATAGATAACCAATCCATACCCAAGATGACGTCGTAAGGCCTCGACGCTGCTACAAGAAGATCACAGCCGAAGCTCTCGCCTCCTAGAGTAAGCTCACACTGCCGGCACCAGTGCGTAATCATCGAGTCTGCTTCCGTAGGAGTCTCTAGCCGTAAGGATCAAGCCAACGACTCTGTCGGAATCTCCGAGCTCCAAACAAGGGCAGCGACTATGAAAGAGTGACTCGCTCCTGTGTCTATAAGAACTGCATAAAGGGTGGAATAGACACAGATAGTACCTCGAATCATCTCGGGCGCACCGTGGTCGTAGGCCTCCGCTGCCTGGAGCTGTGTCTTTCTCTGCCCTCCAGCTCCCTGTGGTCGGGGTGGACCTCCTGGTGGTGGTGGTGGTAGAGCCTCAAAGCGTCGCCCACCACCTACTACTCGGCCAGCTCCTCTGCCTCGTCCACCTCCTCCCTGCGGACCGGCACGGTCGACCCTCTGCCTCTGCCTGGGTGGCCCCTCAACCGTCTGCTGCTCCTCGGCACGGCGGGTCGGGCAGTCACGAGCCAAGTGGCCCTGCCCGCCGCATGAGTAGCACTGCCTGCCTCTCGAAAGACTGGCTCCGCGCTGTGTGCCCCGCACTGCTGAGCCAGTATCCTGAGGTCGTATGCCTGAGGGTCTGGTCTGCCTGAACCCATGAGTCATCTGTCGACTGCTTGCTGCAGAAGACTCTGCTACATGCCGCCTTGCGGTGGGTCTCGGCGCTGGTGTAGACTCAGCAAGAAAGCTCTCGATCAAAAGGGCTTGCTCCAGTACTCCTGTCTGGGTCGGAATGCTGAGGGAGATCAGCGATGCCTTGATCTCGTGTCTCAAACCCTGCTCAAAGGTCCGGGCCCGGAAGAATGGGTCTCGTACCATGTCCGTTGAGTAGCGCGAGAGATCGGTAAATCTCGCCGAGTACTGTGCGACCGTCAAGCTGCCCTGCCGCAGCTGGAGGAGCTCCTGGATGCGCACCGCACGGAGGGTGGTCGGGACGAACTCTGAGTGGAAGAGGCTCTCAAAGTCTATCCAGAGAAGCGATGCCTCATCGTGCACCTGGAGCATCAAGCTCCACCATCGGCCCGCTGCCGCGTGCAGTAGGCTCGCTGCGAGGATCACCATGAGGTCTGCTGGTGTCCTCACTAACCGGAAAACTTGTACCACTGCCTCCAGCCAGTCCTCGGCTGCCTGGGGGTCCGTCTCCCCGCGGAACCTGGGCGGTCGCTAGCGCTGGAACTCATGCAGTGCACTAAGGCGACGTGCATCGTCAGCAGCTGGGCTGGAAGCATCGGTGGCTCGGCGGGTAGCGGTACCACCGATGCCTCAGCTGTTAAAGGGCCCTATACCGAGGCCTCGTCGCTCGGCGGGATGTCGTCACGCTCAACTCTCAGAACCCTAGCTGGCTGCCGTCGTGGGGCCATCCTGAAAAGAAACAAGTGCGCTATGGTCAAAACAGTATACCTGGTGAGCTGACATAAAGTAATCACAAAGAAAAGTTGAAACACACATGCAATCAATGTTTTCGTGCATTAAGTCAGAAATCAGAAGTCAGGGTCCTGGTGTACGGATACATCGGTCGTCGCACCAACACTGGACTCCCTGAACTGATAACCACGCCCAATACGCTAAACACTATTGCTTCACATAGAAAAAGATCAGAGTCCCAAGTTCTGCGGTAGAACCGAACTCGTCTGATACCAATTTGTCACGACCCGTCCTCGGGGCCCGTGCTGTGACTACCCCAAGCCCGCCTTCAATAGGCCAGGGGCTGGCGACTAGCACCAAGGTGTAAATCCCAGAAAAAGGGAAGACATTGCCTTTGTAAAGTAAACCACAAACACCACAGAGCAAGCAGACAAAAGTAAACACTAAGTAAAAACTGGTACAACAGTAAGTATGGAAAAGTAAGTGGGCCAGTATACAAACTCAAACTGAAAGTAAAGTACAACTGGAAAGGGAAAACAACAACTGAAAAGTAAAGCCGCAACGTCGAGCTGTCCACTAGAAATACCACCTGAAGGGTGGGTACAGATAGCCTCCACTGCTCTTCGGGTCCAACCGACCGCTCCGAGTACGTCCTGCCCAGTGGTCCACCTCCAGGTACTGTCCTGCTCCGCAAGCCTCAACCACGATCAACGTTGTCTGTCGTCTGCAACCAACACAACGTAGTGCGGGCATAGCCCATGCATGGGTAAGTATAAGCTACTCAGTAGGGACCCCGAGACCCCCGAAGGTCTCCCAGAATCCACAAAGGATAATCCACAAGGAAAGATACAATCACGAAGTAACATCCGATACTGCTTAGGTATATGCCCATACATATACCTAAGTCACCAATTCTCGTTCGGCTCCAACATCTGAGCCCAAGTACAACCCAGTCCACACAGGAAAGCAAAACGTAAATCCACACAGGATAGCACAACACAATCCACATAGGAAAGCAATACAGGATTCAGCTCACACAGGTATACTTCTTCGTATGACGATAGAAATGATCAGATATATCCACTGATTCATCTATTCCATTGGAACCACAAAGGATCGATAGGTACTAACCCCCGTAATGACCCACAAAGGATCTGACCCACACAGGATCGATAGGTAACTAACCCCCGCAAAGACCCACACAGGATCAGACCCACACAGGATCTGTAGGCGCTGACCCACACAGGACCGCCGAGCGCTGACCCACACAGGATCGAACCCACACAGGATTTGTAGCACTGATCCACGTAGGATCGCTGAGTGCTGTAGTCGTCGCCGTCGAATCCACTGAGGATCTCTGCACAGTCGTCGTCGTTGTCGCAGTCGCAGCCAGATCTAGGGTTCCCGCACACAACAAGCTCGTTCGGGAGGGTCCGCTCCACGAGCCGAGAGACTGATACATCAACTGACACATAGTCCAGATTTGATGTATCCAAAAGTTCCGTATCGTCAACAAGAATTCAACGTCGCAGACGGCACGCCAATCGGACGTCCGGTCTGAGAGTTATAGGCTTTTTCGTCCCAGGGGCCCGGTTGGTTTTTAAGTCAAAACCAACCCGACCATACTCCACCTGCGTCCAAACCTTGGGCGGAGTAGGCCAAAAGATCTGTCTCACTTAGAGGAATCCAACAAAGTCGACGGCACGTCAATCGGACGTCCGGAGCTCAAGATATGAGCGTTTCCGCTCCGAGGGCCCGGTTGGTTTCGTGTACGAACCAACCCGGCCAAACCCAAAGTATTCCGAAACCTTGAGTGTGATATACCAAAACGACCATCTTGATCCAAGGATCGCATCGCTGCTGACGATGCATCGATCGGAGGCCCGCATCTCAAGTTATGAGCAAAAGACCGAAAAGGTCCGAAAATGGGGGGTCTGGGCCCGGACCGACCCGGCCCAACCCCCCCTGGGTCGGCCCGAACCAGGTCGACCCGACCCGGGTCCGGGTTCGACCCGACCCGACCGGCGCGGCCTGGCCCGACCGGGGTGGCCCAACCCGGCCTGGGCGCGACTCGGCCCGGCCGGCGGGTCGGCTCGGCTGTTACGGCTGAGCCGCGGGCGGGGGGCGCGCTACCTCCGCGTGAAGAAGAGCCGCGACCCCGCGTGGGGCCACCCTTTCCAGCGGACGCGACTGCCGGCCGCGTCCCGTCTCTCACCGGACCCGCGTGGTCGCGGGTCTGTCGGCCGTCGCCGCGGCTTCAGTCGCGACGGTTCTCCTCGGCGGCGCGCCGGGCGCCGCTGCCTCCCGCTACCGGCGCCGCCGTGCCGGCGTGGCGCGCCAACGGTCTGCTCCGCGGACCACCGGATGAGTTCTGGTGGTCAGAAATCCTTGTCGTCTTCGCCAAAAGCCCTCCCGGGGTCCGTCCTTCACTGCGAGGACCCTGCATCGCCCGTGCGGCCTGCTTGGTCGACGTCCGTCGTTTCACACACCAAGAACGAAAGGGGCGGTGGGTTCGGACATGTTCGTTATTCCGCACCCACCGCGTTATCGGTTTAAAAGTCTCACAAAAATTTTAATAAATGAAACGCCGCAGGTATAAATCACAAAGATTCAATAAAACAAACCCCTACCTCGTAGTTGTCGTCGAACGAGAGTTCTTCACGGAATTGACCGTCGCGGAAGAAGAGGATCGTCGCGTCGCGGAAGGGCGTCGCGTCGTCGCGGTATACAGCATTGCTTCGACGATCTCCGATGTTTAAAGAAAACACATAGATTTAATTTCACGAGTTAAATCCATGTTAAGGATAAAATCCACAAAGGAAAATTAAAAGATCCGTAATCCCCTACCTCAATCGGTGATCGAAGATTTGTCACGGGGAAGGAACGTCGCAGAAGAACGTCGCGAGAGAAGAATCGTCGGCGTCGCGATACACGGCGTCGCGTCGTCGATCTCTAAGGGTTCGGCGTTCTTTGTCGCCTTTCGTCGAAGGTCGGCGTTCTTCGCGTTCTTCGCGTTCTTCGCGAAGGAGGATGAAGATACGGTTTCTCCAAATCCTCTCAACAAGCAACCCGTCAACAAAAAGGGTGTTGGTCTTATTTTATTATTATGCCAACAGTTTGAAAACAAGTTAAGAAATGAACCATTAATTCGGTGAATTAATGGTAACGACTTAACTATCCATTTAATAGGGGCGTTAAGTGTTTTAGAAAACTCACCGGTTGACTTTCATTAAAGTGGAGTTTTCGTGGGTGCGTTACTTAGAGGAAAAGAAACGGTGGGGCTCATGCGGGCCCCACCTAACAAATATCCTACCAAGAGGGTAGGATATTTTGGGTTCCACCCTATCCGCTTCAACTCAGCTTAAGTAGCTTTAAGTGAAATAAAATAAAGTTGTCGCACCACTTTATTTTATTTTCTTCACTTAACCCCAAAAATTAAAAACCACACCCTGAAAAAACGCAACTCCGGAAGATGCGTTTCTAAGCAAATACTGGCGCTGCGATTCCATCGGTGCCCTCAGAATTTGATTCCGAGCACCGGTTCAAAAGTTAGAAAAACCTGCTCGTTCGTTCACTGAACGTACCCGATCCAAACTTCGGAAAATGATTCCGGGCACACCGGGTCTCGGAATCACGTGCCGTCAGAAACTGCGTTCTTGTAAAATTCCAAAGAAAATTAAGAAAAAAAAAATTTCCTTGAATTTTACGGGTCTTTACATTTCTCCTCTTTACTGCTAGTTCTGAGGATCCAAGGATGGATGCCTCTATTTATGTGTGGTTTTAGAGGACCAAGTATGGCCCTAATTGATAAGAAGACCCTGAGCGGGTGTGTGTTCTTTAGTAGTTTGGTTATGGGTGTTCCTGTAACATCCCCACCTCTAAGATGATGGTCAGACAGGTGGGTCACATGACCTCAAGCGCATCTCCCCGAACGTCAGAGGCTGCTGACTAGCAGCGAGAGCCTTTTTGTGTCTGAGGGGAAGACTATGCCCTCATAAGTAATAAGTATTATCCTCCAATGGCCCGAATACCTTCATTTTTTATTGATTTTGATAATCCATCTTTCAAGGGGTGAGGTGGAACCCTTACAAGGCCCGTAGGCATAAGTATTACATGGCCCGTAGGCCTTAGAGGAATTCATTTCCCGTAGGCTTCAAACATTACATACAACCCAGACAAACTACTTGGAACTGCTCCTCCTCAGCATCTTCATCGTGAAATCAGCTCTCCACCTTCGCATGGATGTTCGACTAGGCATTCCCGTGCATGCACAGGCTTGTCCCGATGGCAGGTGTCATACCCTCTCATTCTTGCAATCCGTTTAGCTTCTGTTGTGGTGAAAGCTCCTTGCTCATCCTCCTTGTAGAGCTTGTTCCTTGTAGGTTGTCTGGTTTGCATCTGCACTTAAGGTGGCCCGAAGGCCTTGAGGTGGCCCTAAGGCCTTACTGACCCGAAGGTCTGGGTGGCCCAAAGGCCTTAAAGGACTCAGGGACCAAATCGGTGGCCCGAAGGCCCAAACGGGGGTATATTCCCGGCTGCTACAGTGCCAAACAGTACCTGCTACATTACCTGCTACAGTACTGCTATAGTACCCGGAAATTCTGCATCCGCCTGGTTTTGATCCCTGGTCGCTTGGATGCACTTACAGAGTCCTTACCAACCGGGCTAAGTAATAAGTATTATCACAACAGAAGTAAACAGAAACTAATAATAAATAGCATAAGCATATATAAATGAACAAACTACAGCAGAAGCAATATAAATAACCCAACTGAATGATACTCAGGTGTGGAAGCTCACAAAACGATGTCATGCCATGATGTTTGTCTAAACTGGAAGTACGGAAAACAGAAACTCAAGCACACAATCAACTAAAAGAAAAGACACAAAGCAACAACTCCATCACGAGAAATGCTTAGTCCTCTGCCCCAATCTCCATCCTAAGAAACAAGGAACAATCAAGCATCAGAAGCAGCACACTTCCCTTTATCAATACATGTGAGCATGTAATCTACTCGGGTGTCATCGATGTCCAAGAAGAGTGTGAGATAAAATCCCAGTAGGCCGACACCCATGATGTCTAAACCTTTCCATTTCGTGCAACAATAAAATGCAGTGTGCCTTTATATAACAATTGTAGATAATTAATCAAGTACACTAAAAATAAATAACTCGGCCCGGGTTCCCAATGACACCTGTCCCTAATCACCTCCTTCGTCCTAAGCCGGAAGTCTAAAAGGAATACCTGCAAGCAGAATACACAAATGCATATATATATAAAGCCTGGAAGAGTAAGGTAAGACAAGGAAGGGTATACCCCCAAGTTTGTGTTTTAACTTGGGGTCTAAGTCATGTGTCAACCAGGTGTGCTTAAACATACCAGAAAATATCACAATCTTAAGAAACTAACAGCGGCGTTAATATAAACTCTCAGTGCATCATTATTAAGGTTCAAGTTGAGAGTTGGAGTCTGAGCCCGTCTCGAAGTTATCGCTACGGAACATCCTTCAATTTATCTAATACCGCTGAGCCCGTCCAAGGTAATCTTTCAAAAGGCCAAGTATCGCTCGAGGCATGACTTTACAATGAGTCTGTTCTGATCTTGCAAAAAGGGGTCGAGTGCCATCCGAGGCTGGCTTAGCCACATTTCCAACGGATCCATCTCGATGAGCCCTTTTGGAACCGGTGTCACTCATAAGTATTAGAAAACCCATGGAAGTCTTGGTCCGACAAAGCCAAAGACACCGCCCCTCGACGCGTAGTGGTAATAATTATGAACAGAGGGTCTAAGAGTGACCCTTAATACGAGACCCACCTCCTTTCCCCACCCTAAATTTAATTAAAATTTTCACAGCAGCAGGTATGACATAATAAGAATATGAAATTGCAGCTTGAAAACTAACCAGGTACACCCCATGCATCATAAGGTACAAATTAAATATCGCAGCATAACAAGTTAACAAGGCAAAATACCGTATCAATATAAGCAGATAACACACTTTTTCAATAAATAAACAGTTCAGCACAAACAATTTTCAACGATCCAAAAATTCAAAGTTCGTGTTCAATGCAAACTAATTATTTAATTTCATTACAATAAAAAATGGGTTGTGCAAGACCTGCAGTTAATTAAATTAAAAATCCGACTAACAGAAAAATATACCGACCATGTCGGCACTCCCAAAGGGGTGCCCGACCTTGTTGCAACAATTCAAACAAATTAATTTAAGACAAATAAGGCTGCAACAATTAGGCGAAATAATTAAATTAATGAAATTGGGTGAAATTGCTCAAAGCCGGTAGGCACCGACTAACGATACAATGGTGAGTTTTTATAAACTGCAACAAAATGGAGGGAAAGTGAGTAGGCACCCTACCTTATAGTCGTAGATGACTCTAAGATCTGCGGTATGCTTTGATTTGACCTAAAACAGAAGAAAACAGAATATTTTAGAAAAACCCTAAAATATAGTAAAATCCTTCCATGACGAACTACGTGCAGGATACTCAACAAAACCTACGATTCCACTTGCGAAATGTTAGCCTTTCCCTAAGGTTTACTGCGCACCTGACGGTAAAGAAAACGGATGACGGACAGAGGAGCGGCAGTCTTCCGAAGGGGCTGTAGGGTTGTGTGCCACCTAGGGGAGAGGGGGAGTGCGACGTGAGGGAGAGGAGAGGAAGAGAGGAAAAAAAAGAAAGAAAGAAAAGGAAGAAAAAGAAAAAAATAGGATAAAAATTGTAACGTCCCGAGTCCGGAGCCCCTCCACTGGTGCCCCGTACCCGGTTCGTCACATGACCTCAAGCGCGTTTCCCCGAATGCCAGAGGCTGCCGACTAGCAGTGAGGGCCTTGGTGAGTCAGTGGGGAAACTATGCCCTCATTCAGTAAGGTATACAAGGTAAGAAACAACAATAAACAACGGAAGCAGTAAACAACATGCATAACAGCATAAACCAAACAACGGAAGCAAAGTAGATGTATAACTATGATAACAATGATGCAGCAGGTACAAGTATCTAAAGAAAACAGCAAACACAACAACGTGCTGAAATACAACTGAAACCAAGTGCAAAAGAAAAACAAAATAACCTCCTCAGCATCGTGAGCCACGGCTCCGTCCCATGCTCCCTAGCTCCTGGTGCAATCAATATCTTGAAGTAGAAGGGCGCTTTCCCTTGTCTATACCTGTAGCAACATAGTCTGCTTGGGCCCAAAAGCATGGCCCAAACAGGGTGTGAGATACAATCCCAGCAGACAATCACCCAAATATTTGTGCCTAATAGTCAATGAATATATGGAAGTAAAAGAACAAGAAGCAGTAAACAGCAAAGCACAAACAGCTACAATCCACAGTTCTATCAAGTAAAGTACACAAGTAAGCAGTTAGCAACAAGAAGAAAACAGGTAACCCTCTGGGTAGCTCTCATAGTCTAACCCCTATGGTTCAACCTATCAGTACTAGCAACCCTCTGGGAGGCACACACAGTCTCACCCCTCTGGTTCAACTACGTAATTAACCAGACTCTCTGGGGAAGCACTCATCGTCAATTCTCCCTATAGTCTTGTATCATTCTAAAGGATCTCTGGGGAAGCACTCAACGTCAATTCCCCCTATGAACCACGTCGTGAATCTATAGACTCTCTGGGGAAGCACTCAACGTCAATTCCCCTTATAGTCTCGCATCGTAATTAAAAGACACTCTGGAGAAGCCCTTCTGTCAATTCTCCCTTTGGTCTACTACTCTAGGTTCTTACAGTCCTGAGTATAACTAAACATGCTCAGTACGTGTGTCGTCCAAGTAAACCTCAAGAACTACTTGGCTAACAACTAAGGCTCAATAGTAAAAACAAGCAATAGTTCTGCTATCCTATAATTAGGCATGACAACTGGAAAAACGCCCAACAGGCAAAACAAACATGACAAAGAAATTTGAGCACAATGTAAATTACTCTACTCACAAGCAATAACCTCCACTAAAGCAATCAAACAAAGCAGGCAAACAACAGGGGAAAAACAGGAACACACAATTCCCCATTCAAGGGAATTGGTGGTAATTGCACATAAATACTCAAAGACTTTCTACAGAAAGGCACAAACCACCTACCTTGATCCTAGGAGATATATATACGTGAACCTCGATGATGGATTCCTCTTAGAACAACGTAGATCTGAGAAAACGCACAAAACATTCATCCCACGATATCTTGGAAACGAGGAGGAATCAAGAAACGAGGCTAAAGCAGAAGGAAGAACTCACCGCTGTGATTCCAACGCAATCGACCATGCTCGAATCGGAGAACGGACGACGAGGCAGTCGTCCGTCGAAGATCTGGTCGTACGGGTCGCTTCGGATGGACAAAAACTGAAGAAGAAGATGGATATGGGGGTTATATGCGACCCCGGTCTGTTTAATGATAAAAAAGAAAGTACACGGCGTGTACTTCAAATTTTTTCCATACACCAAAAAACCGGCCTCCACCTCAACCTTACACACCGTGTGTATGGCCCTGACACGGCCAGCACACGGCTTCGAGCCGGAACAGAGTACACGACGTTTACTCAGAAAGTACACGGCGTGTACTTCTGAAATTTCCAGAAAATTCATTTTTCTCAAAAACTCCAGAAAAATGAAAACGTACCTGAAAAGAAGATCCGGGTTCTTACAAACTTCCCCCCCTTAAAGAAATTCGTCCCCGAATTTCCCTAACGAGGTGGAGAAGAAGAAACCCCGAACAACTCTGGACATTGTGATCGCACATCAGCCTCCCTCTCCCAGATCTCGTCCTGGACTCGTCCGTGCTGCCATAACACCCACACCAGAGGAACAGACCGCCCGTGAAGAACCTTCGTACTATGATCGACAATCTGGATAGGATGCTCCTCGAACGACGCATCCGCTTAAAGCTTGACTTCCTTGGGCTGAAAGACGTGATAAGGGTCTGAAAAGTAACGTCGGAGCTGAGAGACATGGAAGACGTCGTGCATGGACCGATACCTCTGAGGTAGCTGCAACCGATAGGCAACCGTCCCCACTCTCTCCAAGACCTCAAACGGCCCGACGTACCACGGTGAGAGCTTACCCTGTCTCCGAATCCTTTTGTGTCCCAGCCTCGGTGTGACGCGTAGGAAAACCTGATCACCAACCTCGAACTCTAGAGGTCGTCTCTGCTGATCAGCATAAGACTTCTGTCAAGACTGCACTGTATCCATCATCTTCCGAATCAGCTCTATCTGCTCTAAAGTCTCCTGAATAAGACGAGGTTCCAGCAAAGATGTCTCTCCTGCCTCCAGCCAGCACAAGGGTGATCGGCATGGCCTACCATACAAATCCTCGTATGGTGCCATCTGGATGGTCGCCTGGAAACTGTTGTTGTAGGCGAACTCCACCAAAGGAATATGCTTCTCCTAAGAACCACCAAAGTCTAGGATACAAGCTTGGAGCATATCCTCAAGCACCTGGATCGTGCACTCGGACTGGCCATCAGTCTGGGGATGGTAAGCTGTACTCAAAAGTACATGTGTACCCAAGGCCTTCTGAAGTTCCTGCCAGAACCGAGAGGTAAAGCGCGCATCTCTGTCTGAAACAATGGAGCATGGAACTCCATGTAGATGAATGATCTCTCAGGTGTAAAGTCGTCCCAGATCATCGACACTGAAGGTCTCCTTGATCGGAAAGAAGTGAGCAACCTTCGTAAGTCTGTCGACGACAACCCAAACAACACCGTTCCCTCGAGGTGATCTCGGCAAACCGGTCACGAAGTCCATCGCAACATTGTTCCACTTCCACTCAGGAATGGGTAACTACTATAAGATATCTGCTGGTCGCTAATGCTCTGCCTTCACCTGCTGACAAGTAGAACATATCATGACGAAACCAGCGAAATCCTTCTTCATACCTGGCCACCTGTACTGGCGATGAAGATTCCGATACATCTTGGTGACGCCAGGATGAACTGCCCAAACTGAGGAATGGAAATCCCGCATCATCTCCTCGCGTATATCTGCTGGCACCCATACGCGTCCTTGGAAATTCAAGATTTCATCCTTTCCCACTGTCCATCCAGGAAGAGGGTCCTCTCCTGACACACTCTCCCGCAGGACTAAGCCTTCTGAGTCTGATAGCTGCCTCATCCGTACCTGTTCAAGTAGCGTGGAGGTAACAGCTATAGAAGATAGAAAAGTCTGTCCCTGTCTGTCGTGCACCTCCAGATGTATCTCAGAGAACAGATCAATCAACTGCCACTCACTACTAGCCTCCTGAACTGCCTGAATCTGAGTTCTCCCGCTCAACGCATCAGCCACGGCATTGCCCTTTCTCGGCGTATAGGCAAGCTCGAAATCAAAGGACTGAAGATACTCAACCCACCTGCGCTGCCTTAGATTCAGATCACGCTGAGTGAAGATATACTTGAGACTCTTGTGGTCAGTGAAGACCACAAAGTGATCTCCCAGAAGATAGTGTCTCCAACAGCGCAAGGCATGAACAACAACTGCCAACTCCAGATCATGCGTAGGGTAGTTCCTCTCATGTGGCCTCAACTGCCGCGACCTGTATGCAACGAATCCATCTCCCTGCATAAGCACAGCTCCCAGCCCGATACCCGAAGCATCACAGTAAACAATGTAGCTCTTGCCTGGCTCTGGCAAGACTAGTATCGGTGCTGACGTCAACATCCCTTTTAGCTCCTAAAAGGCTGACTCACAAGAATCTGACCACAAAAACTTCACCCCCTTCTTGGTCAGACCTGTCAAAGGTGCTGTTAGACGAGAAAAGTCCTGAATGAAGCGTTTGTAGTATCCAGCTAGCCCTAGGAAAATCCGTACCTCAAAGACGTTCTTCGGATGCTCCCAGGAAACTACAGCTCTCACTTTATCTGGGTCCACAAATACTCCTGCCTCTGAGATGACGTGACCCAATAAGTGAATCTGATCCATCCAGAAGTGGCACTTTGAGAGTTTAGCATAAAGTCGATGCTCTCTCAGTGTACTCAAAACGATATCAAGATGTGTGACATGGTCGTGTCGAGTGTGAGAGTACACCAAGATATCATCCACGAAGACCACAACGAAGGAATCCAAGTAAGGATGGAACACTCAGTTCATCAGTGCCATAAAAACTGCAGGTGCGTTCGTGAGACCGAACGACATGACCGTATAATCGTATAGACCATACCTGCTCCTGAAGGATATCAGAGGTATATCTGATGGTCTGACGCACAACTGATGATAACCGGACCTCAAGTCGATCTTCGAGAACACCCGGGCTCCTTGAAGATGATTGAAAAGGTCATCAATCTGCGACAAGGGATATCGGTTCTTGACTGTCAACTGGTTCAGCTTCCGATAATCCACACAAAGCTGAAGGGTACCGTCTGCCTTCTTCGCAAATAGAACAGGCGAACCCCAAGGAGAAGTACTGGTTCGGATGAAACCCTTAGCCTGTAGCTCCTCCAACTGCTTCTTGAGCTCCTGCAACTCAGGTGTGGCCATCCTATAGGGAGGAATGGACACCGGTGCCGCTCTTGGCATGAGCTCAATAGAAAATTCTACCTCACGCTCCGGAGGTAAACCCGAAAATTCCTCTGGAAAGACATCCCTGAAGCGATCCACCACTGGAGGAAATTCTAACTATGGAGTCCCCTGATCATCCAGATAAAGACTAGCAATCTGGGCTGTCACCCCTCCTAGCCCAAGATGCTCGAGTCCCGCCCGACTCACCCAAACACCCCATTCGCCTCTATAAAGGAAAGATTCACCCTCTAGTGAAATGAAACGGACTCTACGGCGATAACAGTCAACGACTGCCTGGAAGGGAATCAACCAGTGCATACCGAGGATGACGTCATAGCCTGTCATCTCTAGGACATAGATATCCCATAAGAAGTGATACCCTGAAACCTCAATAGGGCACTCTCTACACTGGCGTACACTAGATGTCCTCGTTCCCAAAGGGGTTTTTAGTGTCAACGAGTCGATAGAAGAAAAGATGCAGAGCCCAAGGATCTCCACGACAGCAACATATATAAATCTATGTATAACAACAGTATCGAAAAGGGATGAAGATAAAACTAAGGCTACTAAAATCGTACCTCGAACAGTAGAAGGGTCGGGATCCTGCTCATGATAAGTCTGCTCCACGGTGAAAGACTGGCCTGTACCACGGTCCTGCGCCCCTGGCCGACCACTCTGAGCTGAACCTCCCTGCTGATGCTGAGGGACTGGTGGCTGACCACCACGACCTCGACCTCCACCTCGGCTTGAATGGTTGGAAGAACTCCAGTTCCCTGACTGGTAAGAGGCTGGTGGGGATACTCCTGAACGAGGAGTCGTGGAAGAACCCCGGTCACCAGATGCTGGTGAGAAAACCTGACAGAAACACTGAAGGTGACCCATCTTGCCGCAATATCGGCACTCCACGGGGTCCCTCTGGCACTGCGTCCTCGTGTGCCCTGTCCGGCCACACTGATAGCATGTCACCTGGCTGCCTGATGATGCGTCTCGCTTCCTCAAATCACCGCGCGTAGGCTCCCTACGGCGTTTCTTGCTGTCATCTGAAGTAAATCTAAATCTAGAAGCAGAACTGCCCTGGATCACAGCTCCGGAGTCTCTCAGATTGCGCTCCGCAATCAGTGCCTGGTTGACGATGGAAGTAATGGAAGTCAGCTGGAAGATGTTCACCTGCGAGCGAATCTCCCGCCTGAGTCCATCCTCAAACTTCCTCGCCAAGAACACCCCACTCCCATCCCGAAGGGGTGTAAAACGCTACAGATCGGTGAAACGAGAGTAATACTCCATGAAAGATAGAGTACCCTGCTCTAAGCTCATGAACTCCCGGGCTCGATCGGCCCTCAGGGTCTCTGGGTAGAAGTAGTCGTAGAACACGCGCTGGAACTCCTCCCAAGTCATAGCCTGCTGCTGACCCGCCTGTGAGATCACGTCCCAACAACTCTTGGAGGAGTCTCGAAGCATGTAGGTGGCGAGCTTGACCCACCTCTCTGGAGGCGTCTCCAGATGATCGAAGATAGTCAGTATGGCTTCCAGCCATGACTCTGCAGCCTGAGGTCCTCCCTCCCCCGAGAACGTGGGAGGATGCTGCTACTGAAAGACCCGCGTCAAGTCTTCCATAGATGAGACAGGAGGCGGTGCTCCCTGGAAGGCCTGCATCATCCTCATGAAACCTTCCCTGAACTGTGCATCAATGCCCGCGACTGGTACAACAACCGGTGCCAAGGCTGGCCCGACTGGAGGATCGACAGGAAGTCCCTGATCAGCCCTATCTGGCGTCTGATCACTGCCCGAAGACAGACGTACAACCGGAGGACGTCTCAGAGGCATAACTCTGAAAGATCAAAAGCACACCTTAGATCAGGAAAATAAGGACAGATAACCCAAGAGTGCAAAACGGGAACAGGAGAAAGAAAACACACAATATTGAAAAACCAGACTACATGGCATGTATAAAACTACACGGCGTGTCTTTTTAAACCACTGACATGGGCATGTACTCCTACCCCTACAAGTTGTGTACACATCAAACTACACGGCGTGTTGACCCCCACACACGGCATGTACTCGAAAACTATTCCCCTACCCGAGTCTCCTTACACGGCGAACCCACACGGTCCAACTCAACCTGAGGATACACGGCGTGTTCGAAACAAACATGGCATGTACTAGACAAGGCTTCAGAGGCCCGTGTTTTTAAGCACATGGCCATCTACACGGATGAACCTTACACGGCGTGCTCCGAACAAACACGGCGTGTATAGGTGAAGGTGACACCGCCCCATGTTGTTCGTGACACGGTTGGGTACCTGAACCAGACAACACGGCGTGTTCCGAACAAACACGGTGTGTGGAAAAGAAGGTCACGCCGACCCGTGTTGTTCGTGACACGGCCGAGTACCTGGGCAAGACTACACGTTGTGTTCCGAACAAACACGGCGTGTGGAAAGAAAGGTAACGCCGGCCCGTGTTGTTCGTGACACGACCGGGTACCTGGACAAGACTACACGGCGTGTTCCCAACGGACACGGCGTGTTCTACCCGAGCTTCCCCGGCCCGTGTTGTTAGTGACACGGCCGGGTACACGGCTCCGAACTCACACGGCGTGTACCAATGGTACACGGCGTGTTCCCAAAGTCACTCCCATGACAACGTGTTCTGCTCACATGGTCAGTGAAACGGCCAGAAAACTACACGGCGTGTATCTAAAAAGTACACACCGTGTATTCTGGGTTTCTCTGGGCAGTAACTCAGAAACTGCGCAGAATTCCGGAAACACTAAACAAGGGAAAAAGTGCCAAATTCTGATCCGTGAGGGCAGATAACACCTCAAGAACCAAAATTCGGCATTCATTTTTTAAGCAAGGAACAAAACAAATAGTTTTCTAACATAACTGCAGAGAATCTATCAAGCATCTATCACAACAGAATGCATAATCTACACAGAGCCTATCACAACAGCATGCAATTGCTAATGCACCCTAGATGGCATGGCAAGAATGCATGACATGTGATTTATACAAGTGCCTATATGATGCATGAGATGTCATACCCCCATCTCATCGGGTTGCGACAGAAATAGAACCGAAATATCAAAACAATAACCGCACAAGTCATGCGAATCACTCTAGGTGAAAACATATCAACCATAAAACTCAAAACCAACAAAATGCAAGTAACGAGGTAGTATGGCCTTTCCCTGTACACGGGTTAGCTACTCCCGAGCACAGCTTAATGCCAAGTACCTAATTTTTCCTATCCCTGGCTAAAGTCTCCAAACAGTAAGAGAAAAGAACCGCTCTGATACCACTTTGTAACGTCCTGAGTCCGGAGCCCCTCTACTGGTGCCCCGTACCCGGTTCGCCACATGAACTCAAGCGCATTTCTCCGAACACCAGAGGCTGCCGACTAGCAGCGAGGGCCTTGGTGAGTCAGTGGGGAAACTATGCCCTCATTCAGTAAGGTATACAAGGTAAGAAACAACAATAAAAAACGGAAG
The DNA here is from genome assembly GCA_963277665.1 of Viscum album. NCBI lineage: Eukaryota > Viridiplantae > Streptophyta > Magnoliopsida > Santalales > Viscaceae > Viscum > Viscum album. The sequence continues at coordinate 666,819,025 of OY728123.1, forward strand.
CAGTAAACAACATGCATAACAGCATAAACCAAACAGCGGAAGCAAAGTAGATGTATAACTATGATAACAATGATGCAGCAGGTACAAGTATCTAAAGAAAACAGCAAACACAACAACGTGCTAAAATACAACTGAAACCAAGTGAAAAAGAAAAACAAAATAAGCTCCTCAGCATCACGAGCCACGACTCGGTCCCATGCTCCCCAGCTCCTGGTGCAATCAATATCCTGAAGTAGAAGGGCGCTTTCCCTTGTCTATACCTGCAACAACGTAGTCTTCTTGGGCCCAAAATCATGGCCCAAACAGGGTGTGAGATACAATCCCAGTAGGCAATTACCCAAATATTTGTGCCTAGCAGTCAATGAATATATGACAGTAAAAGAACAAGAAGCAGTAAACAGCAAAACAAAAACAGCTACAATCCACAGTTCTATTAAGTAAAGTACACAAGTAAGCAGTCAACAACAAGAAGAAAACAGGTAACCCTCTGGGTAGCTCTCACAGTCTAACCCCTATGGTTCAACCTATCAGTACTAGCAACCCTCTGGGAGGCACACACTGTCTCACCCCTCTGGTTCAGCTACGTAATTAAACAGACTCTCTGGGGAAGCACTCACCGTCAATTCCCCCTATAGTCTCATATCGTGCTAAAGGCTCTCTGGGGAAGCACTCAACGTCAATTACCCATGTGGATCGCGTCGTGGATCTACAGAATCTCTGGGGAAGCAATCAACGTCAATTCCCCCTATAGTCTCGCATCGTAATTAAAAGACACTCTGGAGAAGCCCTTCCGTCAATTCTCCCTTTGGTCTACTACTCCAGGTTCTCACAGTCCTGAGTATAACTAAACATACTCAGCATGCATGTGTTGTCCAAGTAAACCTCAATAACTACTTGGCTAACAAATAAGGCTCAACAGTAAAAACAAGCAACAGTTCCACTATCCTACAATTAGGCATGACAACTGGAAAAACGCCCAACATGCAAAACAAGCATGGAAAAGCAATCTGAGCACAATGTAAATTACTCTACTCACAAGCAATAACCTCTACTAAAGCAATCAAGCAAAGCAGGAAAACAACAGGGGCAAAACAGGAACACACAATTCCCCGTTCAAGGGAATTGGTGGTAATTGCACATAAATACTCAAAGACTTTCTACAGAAAGGCACAAACCACCTACCTCGATCCTAGGAGATCGATATATGTGAACTTTGACGATGAATTCCTCTTAGAACAATGTATATCTGAGAAAACGCACAAAACATTCATCCCACGATATCTTGGAAATGAGGAGGAATCAAGAAACAAGGCTAAAACAGAAGGAAGAACTCACCGCTGCGATTCCAACGCAATTGACCGTGTTCGAATCGGAGAACGGACGGCGAGGCGGTCGTCCGTCGAAGATCCGGCCGTACGGGTCGCTTCGGATGGACGAAAACTGAAGAAGAAGGTGAATATGGGGTTTAGATGCGACCCCGGTCCGTTTAATGAAAAAAAGAAAGTACACGGCGTTTACTTCTAGAGTACATGGCGTGTACTTCAAATTTTTTCCGTACACCGAAAAAACCGGCCTCCACCTCAGCCTTACACACCGTGTGTGTGGCCCTGACACGGCCAGCACACGGCTTCAAGCCGGAACAGAGTACACGACGTGTACTCAGAAAATACACGGTGTGTACTTCTGAAATTTCCAGAAAATTCATTTTTCTCAAAAACTCCAGAAAAACGAAAACGTACCTGAAAAGAAGATCCGGGTTCTTACAAAAATAAAAGAAAAATAAAAGGGAAAATAAAAAATAAAATAAAATAAAATAAAAGGAAGGAAAATAAAAGGAATAAAAATAAATAAAAATGGAAATCTCCCATTTTTTCCCATAACCCCCTTTCTATTTTATTTCAAAATTTATTTTTATCCCTTCTTACTTTCTTTTAAATCTTCTTTAAATCTATTATTATTCTTTTTCAAATTTTAATTAATTGTTTTAATCCTGAACACCGTGCTAAAGCGTGACATAAATTTTTTCATAAAACGTCTGCAGTTATTTAAATTAATTAAAAAGCTGCCCAGGACCTGTAGCGAGGTGCGCAGATGCGCTCCCTAGGTCGCTTAAAGAATTAGACAGTAATAAATTAAAAAACGGTCTGCACCTGATAAAGGCTGGGACGTTACAACCTCCCCTCCTTAAGACAACTCGTCCCCGAGTTGCCCTTCTGAGGGTAGTGGAACGTTGCCATAGAAAAGTTTCGGCTACTACATATGTACATCCGTCTCTCGCTCCCAGGTCTCGTCCTAAACGTGTTCGTGTTGCCATAACACCCGGACCAAAGGGACTGACTTGCCTCAAAGGACTTCGTGCTACGGTCGACGATACAGATCAGATGCTCTGTAAAGGATGCATCTACCTCAAGCTTGATGTCGTCGAGGTCAAAAGAATGAGACGGGTCTGGATGATATTGTCGAAGTTGAGATACATGGAAAACATCATGCATAGAACGATACCTCTGAGGTAGCAGTAACCTATAAGCTATCGGCCCAACTCTCTCCACTATCTTGAACGACCCGACGTATCTTGGTGATAACTTCCCCTGTCTCCTGATCTGCCTGTGACCCAACCTCAGAGAAACACGCAGAAAGACTCGATGTACCATCTCGAACTCCAGAGGTCTGCGACGACGATTGGTACACTACCACAAAACGGGGCAAGGCCAGCGCCACCCTTTATCATCGCTAACGAAAAAGCGCTGATAAAGGGGGGTACCTTTCTCTGCGCTAAAAAAAGCATTGATAAAAGTACCCATTTATCAGTGCTTTTTTTAGCGCTGATAAAGGTACCCCCTTTAAAAGCGTTTTTTTAGCGCTGTTAAAGGGTACACCTTTATCAGCGCTTTTTTAGTAGCGCTGATAAAGGGGGGGGGGTCTTTATCAGCACTTTTTTTAAAAGCGCTGATAAATGATCTACTTCCAAAAAAAATCATTAAAAAAAATATATTAATATTTAAATATATAGATATAGTTATATTGATATAAATATAATATATATTTTTTAAATATAATTTTAAATATATTTTAGATAAGTATAAATATACAGTTACACTTAATATATAAGATATTTAGTGAAAATGGCTTATAAAAAAATTTAAAAAATATTTTTAATTAAGAATTTTCTAATTATTATGGAGTAATAGTCATTTAATAACAATTTGAAGACTAAAAAAATTAAAAAAAAATCAAAAAAAAATCCAAAATATGTTGAAAACGCAACTCGAACTTCAAAAGGGCATAACTTTTGATCTAGATGTCCGTTTGAGCTCTACCATATATCAAATCGAAGTATGTGACGAGCTCTAAACCCTTATAACATAGGGGGACCATGGTCAAGGTTTTTTTGAGGCCAAAAAAGGCCCATAAGCCCTCCAAAACTGAGTTTTTAGTCGGGATACCCTGATTTTTTAACATTTTGTGGATTTTCAGCCTCGTTTAAGGGGGTATTATTGGCTTTTTTTGGTGGGGACTGAATTTATTCCAACGTATTACATTCATATTGATATTATGTCTTTGAAATTTTATCATTTTTTATAATGCACTGCTATTTATAATCAAATATATAACAATATATACATATTTTTTTATATATTCACACATAAAAATTTAATTATAAATATAAATAATAAAATATATTTACATATAAAATATATTAGCTTTATCTAAATAATAACTAATATCCATTTTATTTAAAATACAAATATATGAATATTTATATACCTATATATTAATCTAACTATATATATATATTAATATAACTACATATATATATTAATATAAATATATATATATTAATATAACTATATATATATTAATATAAATATATATTACTATACGAATAAATATAACTAAATATATATATATATATATAAATAGAGATATCATGAAATGGAAAACAAATCAAAATAGAGGAGTGATAAAGGCTTAGGCGCGCAAGGGGGGAGGTCTCGAGTTCAAAACCTGATGGAGGCAGGGGCGCACACGCTTGGGGGAATATGGGAGCTAGCGTTGATAAATGGGCGGGGGATAGCGCTGATAAATGGGCTGGGGATAACGCTGATAAAGGGTGGAGGGGGGTGAGTGGGGGCGTTGAAGGTGTGGGAAGGCGCTGATAAAGGGGGGGCTCAAGCGCTGTAAAAAGCCCCCCCCCCCCGAGATTGCCAGGATTTTTTTAATTTTTTTTAAACTTTTATCCGTGCTAAAAAAAAGCGCTGATAAAAAGGGTCTTTTATCAGCGCTAAAAATAAAGCGCTGATAAAGGACCCTTTTATCAGCGCTTTGTTTTAGCGCCGATAAATGACTCCTTTTATCAGCGCTGATAAAAGGGGTCTTTATCAGTGTTTTTTGGAGCGTTGATAAAGGGGACCCCCCCTTTATCTATGCCGGTTTTAACAGCGCTTTTCTAGCACTGTTAAAGGCCATTTTTAGCGCTGATAAAAGCGGTATTTGTAGTAGTGGTATAAGACTTCTGTCTGGACTGAGTTGTAGTCATACGCTTTTGAATTAACTGAACTTGCTCAGAAGTCTCCTAAACGAGATGAGGATCCAACAGAGCTGCCTCACCTACTTCGAGCCAGTATAAAGGTGAACAACATGATCTACCATAGAGGGCCTCATACAGATCTATTTGAATTGTCGCCTGGAAACTGTTATTATAGGTAAACTCAACAAGAGGTATATGTTTCTCCCTGAAACCTCCAAAATCAAGGATAAAGGCCTGTAACATATCCTCTAACACTCGTATAGTTCTCTCGGACTGCCCATTAGTCTGATGGTGATATGCAGTACTCAGAACACTACGAGAAAAATCGCTATTTGCGACGGGCTATTTGCGACGGGCAATTTGCGACGGGAATAAATCTCGTCGCAAATAACAAGTCCACGAAGCTATTTGCGATGGAGTGAAGTGCCCGTCGCAAATAACCAATTATTTGCGACGGGATTTCATCTCCCGTCGCAAATAGTATGGCGCGGCTTGCGCGCCAAACCGCCCAGGGTTATTTGCGACGGGACCCGTCGCAAATACCCGACGGCGGTCAATAACTTTTTGCGACGGGATGTCGTCCCGTCGCAAAAAGACTGTCGACAGGCACTATTTGCGACGGGACCCGTCGCAAATAACCTTTTAACCGCCGACTATAATTAATGCGGGCGAGGGTAATTGCGACGGGACCTGTCACAAATACCACCATTTGCGATGGGAAGCCCGTCGCTAATAATCTCGTCGCAACTAATCTAACCTATATATACCCCCATCCGTTTTTTCCCAAAACATTCAAATCTTGCTCTCTCTCTCTCTCTCTCTTCATTCTTCAATTTTCAAAGAGAATTTTTCTTTTAATTGAAGTTTTTTATACAAGAGCAATCGGAGGGCGTCAATATCTTCAAAATATCATAGTTTAAGGTATTTATATTTTATTTTTTTATATTTATTTTATTTTTTAATGTTAATTTTAATTGTTGTTTATGAGTTCTAATTTAATTAGATTTCAATTGATTTTTAATTATATTTAGTTTTACTAAGAAATTGATATTGTTAGTAATAATTATAAATAATTAGTTATAATTAATATTAATTAGATATAATTAGGAATAAATAGATATAATTAGCAATAAATATATATAATTAGCAATAAATAGTTATAATTAGTAATAATTCGTAATAATTAGATATAATTAGTAATAACTAGATATAATTAGTAATAATTAGATATAATTAGTAATAATTAGATATAATTAGTAATAATTAGGAATAATTAGTAATAATTAGGAATAATTAGTAACAATTAGGAATAATTAGTAATATTTAGTATTAATTAGGAATAATTAGTAATAATTAGTAATAATTAGGAATAATTAGTAATAATTAGGAATAATTAGTAATAATTAGGAATAATTAGTAATAATCAGGAATAATTAGTAATAATCAGCAATAATTAGTAATAATTAGGAATAATTAGTAATAATTAGTCATAATTAGTCATAATTAGGAATAATTAGTCATAATTAGTCATAATTAGGAATAATTAGGAATAATTAGAAATAATTATGAATAATTATTAATAATTCGGAATAATTAGTAATAATTGGGAATAATTAGTAATAATTAGGAATAATTAGTAATAATTAGGAATAATTAGATACAATTAGTAATAATTAGATATAATTAGTAATAATTAGACATAATTAGACATAATTAGTAATAATTAGATATAATTAGTAATAATTAGATATAATTAGTAATAATTAGATATAATTAGTAATAATTAGACATAATTAGTAATAATTAGATATAATTAGTAATAATTAGACATAATTAGTAATAATTAGTAATAATTAGTAATAATTAGTAATAATTAGTAATAATTAGTAATAATTAGTAATAATTAGTAATAATAGTAATAATTAGGAATAATTAGGAATAATTAGTGATAATTAGTGATAATTAGTCATAATTAGTGATAATTAGTCATAATTAGTGATAACTAGTCATAATTAGTGATAATTAGTCATAATTAGTGATAATTTGTAATAATTAGTGATAATTAGTCATAATTAGGAATAATTAGTAATAATTAGAAATAATTAGGAATAATTAGGAATAATTAGGAATAATTAGGAATAATTAGGAATAATTAGTCATAATTAGTCATGATTAGTCATAATTAGTCATAATTAGTCACAATTAGTAATAATTAGATATAATTAGATATAATTAGTAATAATTAGTAATAATTAGGAATAATTAGGAATAATTAGGAATAATTAGTCATAATTAGTCATAATTAGTCATAATTAGGAACAATTAGGAATAATTAGGAATAATTAGTCATAATTAGTCATAATTAGGAATAATTAGGAATAATTAGGAATAATTAGGAATAATTAGAAATAATTAGGAATAATTAGTAATAATTAGCAATAATTAGTAATAATTAGGAATAATTAGTAATAATTAGGAATAATTAGTCATAATTAGGAATAATTATTCATAATTAGTCATAATTAGGAATAATTATTCATAATTAGCCATAATTAGTCATAATTAGTCATAATTTGTAATAATTAGGAATAATTAGTAATAATTAGGAATAATTAGTAATAATTAGTAATAATTAGTAATAATTAGTAATAATTAGTAATAATTAGATATAATTAGATATAATTAGTAATAATTAGTAATAATTAGTAATAATTAGGAATAATTAGGAATAATTAGTCATAATTAGTCATAATTAGGAATAATTAGGAATAATTAGTAATAATTAGGAATAATTAGTAATAATTAGGAATAATTATTAATAATTAGAAATAATTAGGAATAATTAGGAATAATTAGGAATAATTAGTAATAATTAGTAATAATTAGGAATAATTAGTCATAATTATGAATAATTAGTCATAATTAGTCATAATTAGTCATAATTAGTCATAATTAGTCATAATTAGTCATAATTAGTCATAATTAGTCATAATTAGTCATAATTAGTCATAATTTGGAATAATTGGAAATAATTAGAAATAATTAGGAATAATTAGTAATAATTAGTCATAATTAGAAATAATTAGTAATAATTAGGAATAATTAGGAATAATTAGGAATAATTAGTAATAATTAGTAATAATTAGTAATAATTAGATATAATTAGATATAATTAGGAATAATTAGATATAATTAGAAATAATTAGAAATAATTAGTAATAATTAGTAATAATTAGTAATAATTAGGAATAATTAGTAATAATTAGTAATAATTAGTAATAATTAGGAATAATTAGGAATAATTAGAAATAATTAGGAATAATTAGTCATAATTAGGAATAATTAGGAATAATTAGTCATAATTAGGAATAATTAGTCATAATTAGAAATAATTAGGAATAATTAGGAATAATTAGGAATAATTAGTAATAATTAGGAATAATTAGGAATAATTAGTAATAATTAGGGATAATTAGGAATAATTAGGAATAATTAGTAATAATTAGGAATAATTAGGAATAATCAGGAATAATTAGGAATAATTAGGAATAATTAGGAATAATTAGTAATAATTAGATATAATTAGATATAATTAGATATAATTAGTAATAATTAGTCATAATTAGTCATAATTAGTCATAATTAGGAATAATTAGTCATAATTAGGAATAATTAGGAATAATTAGTCATAATTAGGAATAATTAGTCATAATTAGGAATAATTAGGAATAATTAGGAATAATTAAGAATAATTAGGAATAATTAGGAATAATTAGAAAATAAAATCTGCTTGGATAATGAAGGGAAAATTTGTAATCATCTCCACAATGATGATTACCAAATTTCCTTTCATTATTCAAGCAGTTTTCCTTTTGCTAAGTATTGCTAAATTAGTAATAAATAGTAATAATTATTAATAATTAGTAATAAATTGTAATAATTAGTAACAAATTGTACTAATTAGTAACAATTAGTAATAATTTGTAATAATTTGTAATAATTAGCAATAATTAGCAATAATTAGGAATAATTAGGAATAATTAATTAGTTGTAATTATTTATCTTCTTTTTCAGATAGTGTTTTTATAATTTCAAACTATTCAAAAATAGTGATGATTTTATAATTTATGTAGAAAAATATGGAACAAGGAAGTCGACATCAGTCATTATTAGATGATCGAGCTTGGATAAATCAGCGCAAAAATCCAAATGGTTCTGGTTTAAATCCTGTATATATTGAGGGTGTTGAAGATTTCTTAGCATTTGTATCATCAAAACCAGAATATGTTTCAGAAGGCACAATTAAGCGTCCTTGTAAAAAATGTGCTCTGAGAATGTTTGACACATTTGATAACGTTGGGGGACATCTCTTGCGGTTTGGTTTTCAACCAGATTATGTTTTTTGGTATCAAATCGGTGAACGCAGTTCCAGAGAAGATTCTAATAACTTGGTTTCGGATCCATCACGGTTTCAAAATTTAGTACATGATGTTGCAAGTCCATCTGTGCAACAAACTGAAACTCATGATGATATTGATTTAACTCCTGAGTTGGAACCATCCGAATTTTATGAGTTGTTGAGGTCTGTTGAGGATGCATTATATCCTGGTTGCAATATAAGAAAATTAGAAGCGGTTGCAAAATTTATGGCTATTAAATCAGATAATGCAATGTCAAACAACTATTTTGATCAGATATTTTCTGTGGTTAAAACACTATTACCTGAAGGAAATGTGTTGCCTGCAAATTACTATGAGAGCAAGAGGTTGATTCGTAATTTGAGCCTTAGTTATCAGAAGATTCATGCATGTTCAAATGATTGCATCTTATATTCTGGCGAAAACGAGTCTTTGGATATTTGTCCCACATGTGGACAATCGAGGTATAAAGAAGCTCAACTAGGGAAGTCTTGATCGATTCTAGTAAAACAGTTGAGATATTTCCCCCTTACACCCAGATTGCAGCGTTTATTTATGTCTCAGAACACAACGTCAATGATGTCATGGCACAAAACCAAGATTTCAACTGATAAAAGTTTGAATCATCTATCTGATGGTGATTCATGGAAAAATTTTGACCATCCGCATCCGTCTTTTGCTATAGAAGCCCAAAACGTGCGATTGGGTCTTTCTACTAACAGTTTTTGCCCGTTTGGTTCTTATGGTAGTCAGTATTCATGTTGGCCTATCTTTATAACTCTGTACAATTTGCCTCTATGGATGTTGATGAAGGATCCTTATATCTTTTTGACTCTATTAATCCCAGGACATCCGAAAAAGAATATTGATGTTTATTTGAAACCATTAATTGATGAGTTAAATGCATTGTGGAGTGATGGTGTTAATACATATGATGTTGCTACGAAACAAAATTTCATATTAAAAGCTTCATTGATGTGGACGATTAGTGACTTTCCGGCATATGACATATTATCTGGTTGGAGTACACATGGTCCGAAATCATGTCCTTACTGTATGAAAAAAAACAAAGCCTTTATGATGGTCAATGGAAAAAAACCTTGCTATTTTGATTGTCACCGTAGATTTCTTCCAACCGATCATCCTTTTTGGAGGAACAAATCCCATTTCAGAAAAGGTACAGTTGAAAGAGATGAACCTCCAAAGATGATATCAGGTATAGAGTTAAAATCAGTTGTATTTTCATTACCCCCCATCACATTTGGACCAATATTAAACCAACAAAAAATTCATGTCTTTGGGAAAGAACATAACTGGATAAAACAGAGAATTTTTTGGGATCTTCTGTATTGGTCTGATTTGTTGGTCCGCCACATGTTGGATGTTATACATATTGAGAAAAACTATTTTGATAATTTATTTCATACAGTTTTGGATACACTAGGTAAGACCAAAGATACTGTAAAGGCACGATTAGATCTTTCCCAAATTTGCAGGCGACCAGAACTTGAATTATTTGAAAATGTCAGATCATAGAGGTTAATGAAGCCAAAAGTAGCTTATACACTGTCCAAAGAGAGTCACTTATTATTTTGTCAGTGGATTGCAGATTTGAGACTTCCAGATGGCTATGCTTCCAATTTGGGAAGATGCATTAAAAATGATTATATTACTGGATTAAAAAGTCATGATTGTCATGTTATAATGGAAAGACTTTTGCCGATTGGATTCAGAGGTTTGTTGAATTCTATGATTTTGGATTTGATAACAGACATATCATATTTTTTTCGAGACATTTGTGCAGCGACAACAGACTACGATGAGCTAAGAAAACTGGAAGAAGATGTTGCTGTAATTATATGTAAATTAGAAAAAATCTTTCTGCCAGTATTCTTTGATTCAATGGAACATCTGATATTACATTTGCCACATGAAGCTAAATGTGGAGGTCTAGTACAGTTTCGATGAATGTACCCATTCGAGAGATGCATCCAGAAATTGAAGAAAAAAATACGTAACAAAGCATCAATTGAAGGATCAATTGCTGAAGCTTATTTGCAAGAGGAAATTACTTTTTTATGCTCTCATTATTTTGAATCTCAATATCCCTCAAAACAGAATTGAATGGGACGAAACGAGGGGAATGTTAATGACGAAATGGAAAATAAATTAACAGTTTATAATCAGCCAAATCTTGATTTCGGTAGAGTTTATGAATGATGGATTTTAGATGATGAACATCACAGAGCTCATACATACGTACTTCTCAACTGTGAAGAAATGACATCATTTGTCCTGTGAGTGCTTCTATCACTTATTCTATAATTTATGTTATAGAATTTAAACTTATTTTATTTGTAGGTTATATGATAATCATATCAAGAAACAACTTCCACAAATTACTGCAGCTGCTCTTGAAGAACGAAGACAAAAAGAATTTTCTCAATGGTTTCAAAAACTGGTAACATAAATTATTGATGGTTTAATATCAATTTCATTTATTATTTATTATATTTATAATTGTTTTACAAATTTTCAGGTGTCTCAATATGCTGATAAAATTGATAAGCGACTGTGTATGTTGAGTAACCCGCCATCAAAATGGTTAAATATTATCATGCATATGTGATGAATGGTTTTCGATTTCATAAACTTTCATATGAGGAATAAAAAAAACAATGAACAGTGGATTTTTCTTGAGAGGATCACATCACAGAGAAACTGAAGTTGACTTTTATGGCATTTTGGATGAAATTATTGAGTTGTGTTATCTAGGATAGAATTACATAACAATGTTTAAATGTCGGTGGTTAGATATTGAGAGAGGTTTTCATGTTCATCCGACTCATGGAATCGTCGATATTAAATATAAAAGTCTTCTTGCAGTAAATAAACTATTTTTACTGGCTGAACAGGCACATAAAATTTATTATGCAAAGTACTGTGCTACTTCAAGAGACTTGAGCGATTGGTGGAGCATAATAAAAATGCAATCTCGGGAAAATCAGTTTACTCAAACTGAATGTGGTTCCGCTAAAGTGGAAGGAATTGAAATTTTTCAAGAGACGGCTCAAAATCCATCTAATTCACAAAGGGATGTGAATATTGACAATGACACCTCACAATTAAGGATCGATAGTGATGAAGATGTTAATGATGTTACAAATGAATTTTAAATGACAAGAGATGCTGAAACTGAAACTCATATGGATATTGATGATGCTGAGGAGGAAGATGAAGACATTGACGTTGACAGCTATGAAGAAGAGGATGAAGATGAACATTGACATAGTTAAATGCTGCTTATAATCACAACTAATATATATCTATATATAATAGTTATTTTTAACTATCTGCTAACAACAATCATTTTGTGTTTTAGATGGACTCCGATCTATTGCGTGAGTTAGAGGAGGCTGAGCTACCTTTGGATGATAAGGATGTGGGATCAGCTGACCCTCAACCTACTGGTGGTTCAGGAGGTATGCGGAGGGGGCGTAGTCTTGCGCGACTGATGATTCCTAACCCTATCCCCGAGTGACGTCCACATCTTGGTTTTGATCCATGCACACGGAGGTATGGTAACCTGTATATTTTAGTTATATTTCATTAATTTATTTATATATATACTAATTGTTTGATTATTTATTCCTTTTTCACAGTTTTCAGCATGTAGCTATTAGAAAGGGGAGAGCTATATTGCGCAATTATTTTTCTCATCCATGGATCACATGTGAACAGATTCCCGTTGATGTACGACGTGACATGTTCCATCATTGGATGGTATGTAAATAAATAATATTTATTTTGAAATTTATTTTATTAACAACTTGATATTATAAATTATTTGTAGGGTTTATGGCATCCTATCGATGATAGCATGCGCGACGATATCCACACGGCATGGTAGGTTTCTATGCGTGACCGTTTCTGCCAGTTTTTTCACAATTTGAGAAGGACAACCATTAAGAAAGTAGGGGTAACATAATTTGATGAGTCATGTAGAGCCCACCGACCAAAATACATTTCATCTCATGTTTGGGATGGATTATGTTTACACTGGTTGGGTGGTGGATTTCAGAGGAGATCTTCAGTGGGATGACAGAACCGGGGGAGACAGGAGGTGACACATCGAGCTGGTAGTCGTACATTCAGTTCACATAAAGAGAATCTAGTAATTATATTTTTTAAATATTTTATATAACTTTAAATATAAACAGTTTATTTTATATTTATGTAGGCAGTCGAGCATCCCGATATTACGGAGCTCGATGTTTATCGGAGGATGTACAGTGATCCAGCCACTAGAGAGATTAGAGGTGATCGTCAGCGTCAGATTGTGGTTAGTATTATTTTTTCAGTTTAACAATTAACCGCATATAATATTTTGAAAATTTTAATTTTAAATTGTAATTGAAGGAGTCATATGAGGCTGCGACCTCTCAGACACAAGCTGAGGGTCTGGACGAGACGGCTGAGCAGACCAGTGCTCACCATTTCGATGAGCCAGCATGGATGCAGGCGACTCGGTATGGCTTTGAGAAGGGCAGAGTAGTTGGCATCAGCTCTCATTTGACTCATGGTACTTATTATGGTACTACTATGATGTTGGCGTCCAGCTTGAGAGGAGCTTGTGGGGAGGCATCATCTTCTGCTTCACAGTATTAGGAGCAGTTGCGAGCTCAGGCTGAGCATATAGAGACTTTGCAGAAGTAGCAAGAAGAGATGTGTCGGCGACATCAGTAGCAGGAGCAACATTACAAGGAGCAGAGCCGTCGATTGTAGTAGCAGCATCAGGAGTAGATGGAGTACATGCGCTATCTAACTCATAGTTTAGGGATAGAGTTTCCTCCACCAGCTCCTTCAGCTCCTCCACCTCCTCCAGACGACCCCCAGTGATTTTTTTATGTTACAAACATTTGAATTAAAATTTTAATATGAATTATTTACATTTTTTTGTCTTTTATATTGGTGTAAATATTACATAATTTAATTTTTAATATTTTATTATTTTTTTAAATTTTTTTGTGAATATTGGGAATTTTAATATTTTTTATTTTTTTATTGTTTTAATAATAATAATATTATTTTTTCATCAATCATAATATTATTAAATTTTATTTTTTTTAAAATTAATTTATTATTTGTGATGAGGCCTTTTGCGACGGGACCCTATCACAAATTAGCCTAACTAAATATTTTTCAAAACATATTTGCGATGGGTAAGTAATCCCGTCGCAAATCATTTGTTACGACGGGCCTGTCGTAGAATGTTATATATATATATAGATATATATTTTTTGCATCGGAAAAATATCCTGTCTCAAATAGTTTTTGCGATGGGCCCGTCGTGAAAACGTTTATTTATATATAATAAAAATAATCGGAAGCTTATTTGTGACGGGAAACATTCCCACCGCAAATAAACTTTTTTGCGACGGGCCCATCGTAAATAATTGTATTTGCGTCAGCGTTTTCTGCAACGGGCTATTTGCGATGGATCCCCGTCACTAAAACCTATTTGCGACGGGATCCCATCGCAAATAGGTCATCGCAATTAATAAGAATTCCAGTAGTGGAAGTACCTGTGAACCCAATGCCTTTTGCAACCCTTGCCAGAACCGTGAAGTAAAGCGAGCATCCCTATCCGAGACAATAGAATGAGGTGCACCATGAAGTCACACAATCTCCCGGATATACAGCCTTCCAAACTCATCAATCACAAAGGTCTCTCATATAGGCAAGAAGTGCACAACCTTGATCAACCTATCAATAACCACCCATACTGCATTACTACCTCGAGGAGATCTTGGAAAGCCTGTAACGAAATTCATGGTGATGTCATTCCATTTCTATTTAGGAATGGATAGAGGCTATAGGAGTCCAGCAAGTCACTGGTGCTCTGCCTTCACCTGTTGGCAGGTGGAGCATCGAGTGACGAAACCTGCTATCTGCTTTTTCATACCAGGCCACCAATACTGTCGACACATGTCTCTATACATCTTGGTCAGCCCAGGATGAACTGTCCAAACAGAGGTGTGAGATTCCCTCATCATCTCTTCCCATATACCTGAAGGTACCCATACACAACCATAATAAAGGAGAGTTTCACTGCCATCAACAACCCAACCAAGAGGTGGGTTCTCTCTAGTAACGCTTTCCCTCAAAACGATCCCCTCAGGATTAGTCAGCTGTTTCCTGCTAACTTGCTCTAGGAGAGAGGATGTCACTGCAAGAGATGCTAGAACATGTTTCCTTCTTTGCTCCTAAACCTCCAGATGCATCTCTAAAAACAAGTTCATCACCTTCCACTCACTCCTGGCTACCTAAACGACTTGCTTCTATGTCTTGCAGATCAAAGAATCTGCCACAAAATTACCCTTACCAGGGGTATAAGCAAGCTCAAAATCGAATGACTACAAGTATTCAACCCACCTGAGTTGCCTTAAGTTCAAGTCTTGTTGATTGGAGATATATTTTAAGCTTTTATGATCCGTGTAAACAATTAATCTCTCACCCAACAAATAGTGTCTTCAACAGTGTAGAGCATGAACCACAACTTCCAACTCAAGGTCGTGTATAGGATAGTTCTGCTTGTGAGGTCTCAGTTGGCGGGATCCATAAGCCACAACTTGATCACCCTGCATCAAAACTGCACCCAGTACGATTCCTGAAGCATCGAAATAAACAATATATCTCTTACCAAGCTCAGTAAGAACTAGAATCGAGGCAGAGGTTAGTCTTCCCTTTAACTCCTGAAAAGACTTTTCACAATATTCTGACTAGATGAACTATACACATTTCATAGTTAGGGACATAAGAGGTGCTGCTAAGCGGGAGAAATCCTGGATGAAATGCCTGTAATAGCCATCAAGCCCCAAAAAACTGCGGATGTCGAAGACACTCTTGGGCTGCTCCCATGAAACCACGATTCTCACCTTTTCTGGGTCAACTGATACCCCTACTTCAGATATAATATGACCCAAGAAGTGTACCTTATCAATCCAAAAGTGGCATTTTCTGAGCTTAGCGTATAACTGGTTCTCTCTCAGTGTACTCAACACGATCTCAAGATGGGTTGCATGGTCGTGACTAGAATGCGAATACACTAAGATGTCATCCACTAAGACTACCACAAAGGAATCAAGATACGGGTGAAAAAACCCAGTTCATCAGAGCCATGAAGATTGTCGATGCATTCATGAGGCCGAAATGCATAACCAGATACTCGTACAAGCCGTACCTGCTTTGGAATGCCGTACGTGATATGTCAGATGGTCGCACATGCACCTGGTGGTATCCCGACCTCATATCAATCTTGGAGAAAATAGTTTCTCCTCAGAGCTGGTCAAAGAGATCATCTATATGAGCCCATGGATATCAATTATTTACTGTGAGTTGGTTGAGTTGAAAATAATCCACGCATAACCTGAGGGTGCCATCTGCCTTCTTGGTGAAGAGGACATGTGAACCCCACGACGATGTGCTAGGTCTAATTAAACCCTTATCCTTGAGGTCTTCAAGCTGCTTTTTGAGTTCCTGTAGCTCTATTAGTACCATACTATAAGGAGGAATAGACACTGGTGTTACACCTGGCATGAGCTCGATAGTGAACTCCACATCTCTCATAGGAGTTAATCTAGAGAAATCATCAGGGAAGACGTCCCTAAAAGGATCCACCACTAGAGGGAATTCAACTAGGTGCGTTCCCTGATCGCTCATGAAGAGACTTGTCAACCGAGCTGTCAATCTTCCCAACCCTGCATATTTAGGCTTAGCTTGGTCTGCCCACATATCCCATTCTCCTTTGTGAAGATATGTGTTTCCCTCAGGGGATGTGAAGGAAACATGACGACGATAGTAATCCACTTGAGCATGATAAGGAGCATGCTAGTTCATACCAAGAATGACTTCGATGCCAAATATGTTGAGGATATAGAAATTCCAAACAAAATGGTACCCACCTATCTCGAGGGGCCACTCTTGGCATTGTCGTATGCCCTCTATCCTGACCCCAAGAGGAGTGTCGAGAGACATGACGCCACAATGGTACTCAATTGAAAAACCAATACTTTCAAAAACAACATTAGATATAAAGGAGTGCGATGCACTGGTATCAAAAAGAGAAAAAACTAAAGTAGAGGCTACTAGAATAGTACCTCTCAATGTAGATGGTCTTGCACTCTATTCCTCTGGTGTTGATTTCACTATGTACATGAGACCTGAGCCACAACCTAGATACGCTGCCTGGTTGGCCTGAGCAGGTCCACTCTGCTGACGCTGATAATCTGGAACTTGATTTCATTGACTAAGACCTCCACCATTACCTCAGCCTAATTGGCCGGTGAAAAAAGAACTTCTAGCCTACTGTGGAGTCATAGATCCCATACCTAACAGAGGTGCAGGTGCGGATCCTCTACCACTGGATGCTAAAGAGAAGGAATGACAAAAACACTAAAGGTGACCCATCCCACTGCAAGCTCGACACTCATTCGAATCTCTCGTTCATTGTGGATTCTTGTGACCATATCTGCCGCACTGATAACATGCGACAAATCCCTCTACACATGCTGTTTGGCTAGGATTTCCCCCATATGCACCTTCAAAATGGTGTTTCCTTCTACCAGAAGATCCATCACCCTATCTCGGAACTGAACCGCCCTGGCTCACCGGTTTAGCTTCCCTAACATTTCACTCTGATATTAGAGATTGATTTACGATCTCTGTAACAGTGGTCAAACGGAAGAAGTTCACCTATGAGCGAATAATATACTCAAGTTCGTCCTCAAAACGCCTCGCAATAGTCTGGGCGTTGCCAGTCAAAGATGGGGAAAAATGATGAAGTTCTGTGAAATGAGTAGAATACTCTAACACGATCATAGAGCCCTACTGAAGATGTAGGAACTCCCACACACAATCATCTCTCAGAGTCTATGGGAAAAAGTGATCGTATAAGGCTACTTGGAAGTCGACCCAAGCCATGTCACTGGTCTTCTTAGATTGAGAAACAACATCCCACCAGAGCTTGGCATAGTCACGAAGCATGTAGACTTCCAATTTGACCCTTCGTTCCAGAAGCATCTCGAGGTGGTCGAAGATAGACCTTATATCTTCTATCTATGAATCTGTAGCATGAGGGACGCCACTCCCTGAGAAGGTGGGAGGGTGTTGTTGCATAAAGTCTCGTGTGAGGTCTGCCATAGACGGGGCAAGTCTGGGGATATTTTGAAATGACTGCATAAACCTAAGGATACTATCCCTGAACTAAGCGTCAAGGTCCCTCAGAAGATCAACAGGAGGTAGTGCCACAGGAGGCTCTATAAGAGGTACTACTGGTGTTTCAGGACCCACCATCTCTGGAATGTGCTCATTGCCACTCTCTTGAGGCATGACACGAAGACGTCGCAGTGAAATTTTTCTCCAACATCCAAACACACACCTTTAGATAAGGAGTATATAAGGAAAGAAAACCTGTAAGGCATAAAAAGAGACTAAGTACATAGCCTTCATTTGAGCACTAAAAAACAGACAACCCACTTCAAGATCTAGGTTTTGATATGGAAGATACAACTCAAAAGGATCACTAAACAAGTTCTACAGTCCATTCCCAGGCTAAGTCAAGATAACATTTAACTAAATACCACAAATTTATATTTAACAAATCAGAACTTAAAAATTTTACCACTAGGCACAAAAACAATCACACGCAAACAGGAAAATGCACGCTGATAGTAGATATGGCATGAAAATATGCACGACATTTTAAATATTATAGTGCCTATTATGATGCATGGAATGTATTGCCCTTGTTTCATTGGGCTGAAATGGTAAACAAATTATTTCAACAATACCAACACAATAACAACACAATACAAGTGAGTCACCCAATAGTGAAATCATATCAATAGTTACTAGCATAATCAATAACTACAATCCCAACCCAGGAATTTGGGTTTTCTCCTGTACATGGGTTAGCTACGTCCAAGCACAAAGTACATTCTAAATACCTATATCTTAGTCTCCTGTCTAACCCAAACAGTAATACAAAAAGAAAAACCTGGCTCTGATACCAATTTGTAATGTCCCGACCCGGCTTAGCTCTAAGACGGTGGCCAGACTGGTGGGTCACATGACCTCAACCGCATCTCCCCGAACACCAGAGGCTGCCAACTAGCAGTGAGGGTCTTTTTGTGTCTGAGGGGGAGACTATGCCCTTATAGGTAATAGGTATTATCACAACAGAATTAAACAACAAATAATAATAAATAGCGGATGTAATGCCCCAACCCCAGTTACCCAGAGTCGGTGCATTACTACATAACATTGGCATGATCGCAAAAGATCAAGTCTCGAAAGACCGATTAGTTTAGTAGCCTTAGAAACACTAGATACATTCATAAGTCTTATATTACATCATAAAGTGAAAAAATACAACAACATAGTCTCCATAGTCCACACTTATATCCCCTTAGACCATCCCTGCAGGTCAGTCATAAAATACTTCTTCACATCCTGGGAAAAATAAAACATAGAAAGGGGTGAGTTCAGATGCTCAATAAGGATAACAATATAGCAGAAACTTTCATAAATAAGCATAAACATTTAAGGCAATGTATTACTAAAACAAATGCCTTTTAAACTTTAACTTCAGCATAATATGACAAAAATAAAATGAAATAATGCCATTTACTTATTCACATGAATATTATACTAGTCGAATAATCACATGCAATATCAATAACCACTTTCATAATGATGTGATGCATAATTCCAGACTATCATAACCACATAGTCAAGGCCTTTTTCCAAGACTACAAATAAGATTTTGTCAAGGCCTTGTGCATGTTGATCAAGTATTGTTTTCAACAATACATCTTGTTTGTTTTTAAAGGGGGAGTTTGTTGAGAACAATACTCTATCTCTTTATGAAAATTTTGATGCTCACAAATACCCTTAATTATTTTCTAATGATTTCATTTGTTAAGTATTTTTCAGGAATTTATTATTCATTATATTTTTATTCCTGGATGAAATATTTAGATTCTTGAACAACAAGAATTAATTTCTAAGGTATTCGCTTTTAGTGCATTCTGGAAACACTGTTCATGCTCTACATATTCAGGATCTGCTTTAGTGTGTTCTGGAAACACTGTTCATACCCTACGTGGAGAAATGTAGCGTAAGGATGAAAAACATTGTATAATTTATGAGATAAGAGAAAATCATGGTTAATCAACCATACGTTATCGACAAAGTATGAAAAAGAACCCTACATTAGGAAGGAACCCTACACTTGGGATATTAGAAAAGTATGGAAGGAGAACCGTACGTAAGTGTTAAACGTTACTTTTTTAAACAACCATACGTTCCTGGAAAAGTATGGATCAAGTAAAAGTATGGATCTTTTATCATATGTTTGAAAGTTGAAGAGAAAAGTATGGATGACTAACCCTACGTTTATGATCAACCTTATGTTTGATTAAAGTGACATGAACCTTATGTTTATAATCTACGTTATGAGGATTCTTACTGTACAACTCAACCTTACATTTGGCATCGGAGAATTTTATAATCGATATTTTTATGCAACGGTCGGCAAGCTGATTATTAGGCTAATTTCAAGCCGAATTTAAAGCTGATTTTAAAGTGCGACTTTGATTGATTCAAAGATGTTTTATCAATAGTTTAATGATCGAATTAAAAGGATATTTTTATGACGAGTCTTCAGGGAAGTTACTACTACTCTGTAAATTCAAATATTTGAATATCGTGAGTCAAAAGGTGAATTTTGTGGATCTAAAATTTGCAGAAGAAGTGCTTATCATTGTTATTATATATGAGTTTTTTCCGAAAAGAAACACGAGATCTTATGTGATATCTCAATCATTCTAAATAGAGGAAGAAAAACAGATACTATCAAAATATAAAGATCTGCTGATTCAAGAGAACGACAAAGTTCTGTTTGCTGAAGAAGAAAAATCACGATAGAAGATTCATTCGTTCTACATTGAAGATCATTTGTTAATATTCTAATAATGAAGTTGTGAATTATATTTCTATATCTACTGCAACGGGATCGAATCGGAATGAATCTTTTTTGAAGATAATTATTTATGAAGGTGACGATCTATCTACTGTCAATTGCATGCTATTACAATTGTGAAGAACATCTGGAAAGTATTTTCAGAATACAAAAATCTTTATTTTCTATTCTTGAGTGACTGACTTCTCATATTAAGCTGTGTAGGTTCTGTAAGTGAACCAGAAGGCTTTGTTTTGCTTTAGATTGTAAAGGTGTCAACTACCTGTACTCAGTTGTGAAACGGTCTGTGGAAACGAGGACCAGATAGTGAAAATCACCAAGATCGTGGAATAGAGCGTTGGTGGAGTGGACTAGGGGCCTTATGTTCCCCGAACCACTATACATCGTGTGTCTCTACACTTCATATTTCCGCTGCATTAATTCATCTGATTAAAGTAAAAGGGCAAAACACAATCTTGCTAAGATTTATGAAAAGACACAATTCACCCCCTCTTGTGTATATTTGGTATAATCTGATCCAACAATTGGTATTAGAGGTTGAGCTTTCTGATAAAGACTTAACAAGATGAAAGTGATTATACACAGTGCAAGATGACTGATACAAGAGAGGGAATGTCTATGGTTAGAGAACTGTACTTTAATGGAGAAAAATATGGATGCTGGAAGTCGTGAATGATTATCTATCTGAAAAACCTTGGATACAAAGTATATTCTAAGATTCTGACTCCATATGAAATACCAGAAAAACCTGAAACATGGAGTGCATCTACTGAAGCAGAATATTAAATGAACTTGAAGGAAATGAATGTAATTATATGTGGTCTAGGACCTAATTAATTTAACAGAGTATCTCAATGCCTGACAGCATATGAAATGTGGAAAACTATTGTTGTTGCTTATGAAGAAACTAACAATATCAGGGAAATGAGATATGAAACTGCTAAGATTAAATTTGATACTTTCAGAATGGTTGAAGGTGAAAGTATTACTCAAATTAATGGAATATTGATAGATATTTTCAATAACATAACTGCTTTGGGAGATCCCATTAAACAAGCTGATCAAGCTTTAAAAGTACTGAGGGTACTACCTACAAAATGGAATGGAATCTCTACTGTAATCAGACAGTAAACACCTGTCAAAGACTTAACCATGAGAGAATAGATTGGAACACTAATTATGTATGAAGTTGAGATGGAAGATGAAGCAAATGAACATAAAGTTCTTATCAAAAGAGATGACATTGCCTTGAAAGTGTCATCACAGAGCAAAAACAGAAAGATAAAGAAAAGTGTAAAAGAGAAATCAGAAAGTTCTGATTTATCAAATTTTGATGTTGAACTAGCTTAGCTAGCCAGAAGATTCACTAAATTCTATAGAAATAAGAAGGTCTTCAGAGAATCCTTCAAAAATGATGACAAGGAAGTCAGATGTTATGAATGCAAGAAAATGGGGCATATCAGACCTAACTGTCCTCAGCTAAAAGAAGACAAGAAAAAGAAATTATTCAAAAGAAATGATTATGAGCATAAGGACAAGAAAACCATGAAAGCTACATGGAGTGTATCTGAAGACTCCAGTAACACTTCTGAATCAGACTCAGAGAAGGAAGAAGTAAATCTGAAAGCCAACATGTGTTTTATGGCAGAAACAGATGAGGTACAATCTTACTACTCTTCTGACTCTAGTTATGAATCTAGATACTCTAATGAAAAACTTGCAGCCTACTACAATATGCTTGAAGAAAAATATGATTCTCTATTTAAGAAGTATAAGTCTTTAAAGAAAATTCATAAGGCTGTTTCTGATGAAATAGATACAATGCTGAAACAATATAAGGAGTTAACTAAAAAGTTTGACTCAATTAACACTAACAATACAGATTATGAATCAAGGATAAAATCACTGCAAACTGAAGTGGAAACTTATAAAAATACATACCTTGTTTTTACTAAAAGAGAAAATATTTTAAATGAAATTATTGGAAAAAATGTCATTAAAAAGGAAATATTTGGAATTGGCAGTAAAGGTGAAAAACCCAAGTTGTACAATAATTATTTTATTCCAAGTGAAAAAAGACTAGATTGTAATTACTGTGGAATAAGGGGACATATTTTTAAAAACTATTTCTTAAGACAACCCCAAATAAGTGGTATTAAGAAGGATTTTTTATCAAATGATTTATTTGACTTTTGTGAAATTAAAGAAACAAAGCAAGTATGGATTCTCAGATATCTACTGGCTAACACCCCTGGACCCAACAGAATATGGGTACCAAAGCAAATTGTGTAAATGCCTTTGCAGAGAGAAGGTCACAAAAGAAAAAGGGACATATGGTATATGGATAGTGGCTTCTCAAGGCATATGAGTGGAAAATCATCAAATTTCTCTACACTCACTCAAAAAGATGGTGGACTTTTCACTTTTGGTGATAATGCCAAAGAGAAAATCATTGGTATTGGAACAATTGGAGACCCAGAAGCTGTCTCAATCAACAAAGTACTTTATGTACAAGGATTAAAACACAATATGATAAATATCTATCAACTATGTGATGATGGTTATGCTGTTGATTTTTCTAAAAATTGATGTTCTGTTTTCAAAAATAAATTGCTTAAATTTAGAGCACCTAGAACTGACAATGTGTATACCCTGGATTTAAATTCCTTGTGTAAACAACAAGTAAACTGCTTAACTAATAAAGTAAATGAATCTTGGATCTGGCACATGATACTTGGACATTGTATTGTATATATTTTACATAAATTATCTAAGAAACAATTAGTTTCTGATTTTCCTAGTCTCAGATTTGAAAGTGAGAGATTCTGTGATGCATGTCAACTTGGCAAACAACACAAATCATCCTTCAAATCTATTAACAAAATTTCTACATCTAAACCTCTAGAACTTATCCATATGGATTTGTTTGGACCTTCAAGAGTATCAAGCTGGGCTGGTAAATTATATGTATATGTTTTAGTTGATGACTTTTCTAGATTTACATGGATTTTCTTTTTAAAATTTTAAAATGAAGCTTTTACCTTATTTGAATGTTTTTGTAAAACTGTTTAAAATGAAAAGGGTTTTAAAATAATTTCATCAAGAAGTGATCATGGTGGAGAATTTGAGAATCAGGAATTTAATTCTTTCTGCTCAAATATGGGTATTAAACACACCTTCTTTACACCAAGAACACCTCAACAAAATGGAATTGTTGAAAGAAGAAATGGGACTATTCAGAAAATGGCTAGGACTATGCTAAATGAATACAGTATTCCTACCTATTTTTGGGCAGAAGTTATAAGCATATCCTACTATATAATGAATAGAGTTTTAATTAGACCTCTTTTGAAAAAGACACCCTATGAACTTTGGAATAAAAGAAAACCTAAAGTAAATTACTTTAAAGTTTTTGGATGCAAAGTTTACATCTTAAACACCAAGGAAAATCTTGGTAAGTTCGATCCAAAATCTGATGAAGGCATTTTCTTAGAATATTAAGCTACCTCCAAATCTTATAGAGTCTATAATAAGAAGTCAATGATTGTTGAAGAATCAGTTCATATGAAATTTGATGAATCTGATCCCTTTGAGAAAAGGACAAATCAAATGGATGAATCTGACTCTAATGATAAAATGAGACTTGAAAACTTGAAAAATGATTTTGAAAAAGATATAAAAGAAATTCAGTCCAGTTCAGAAGAACATGATACTGAAGAACCTATGAGTGTGCTACCTAGAAAAACTAGAACTCTAAATAATCACCCTTTAGAAACTATCATAGGTGACTTAGACACAGGAATAAAAACTAGAAGAAATATAAGGAATCTGGTAGAATTCTCTGCCTTTCTATCCCAATTAGAACCCAAGTCTATAGAAGAATATTTAGATGATGAAAGCTGGATGATAGCAATGCAAGAAGAATTAAACCAGTTCAAAGGAAATGAATTCTAGGAATTAGTTGAAAGACCACATAATTATCCAGTGATAGGAACCAAATGGGTCTTTACAAATAAGCAAGATGATCAAGGAATAATAACTATAAATAAAGCTAGACTTGTAGCTAAAGGATATAATCAGGAAGAAGGTATAGATTATGATGAGACCTTTGCACTTGTAGCTAGATTAGAAGCCATCAGAATCCTTTTAGCCTATGCATCTCATATGAACTTTAAATTATTTCAGATGGATGTTAAGTCTTCCTTTTTAAATGGTTATTTAATGGAGGAAGTTTATGTTGAGAAACCTCCTGGTTTTGAAAATTCTCAAAAACCAGATTCTGTTTTTAAACTTACTAAAGCTCTTTATGGCCTTAAACAAGCACATAGAGCTTGGTATGAAAGATTAAGCTTTTTTTATTGAAAAATGATTTTACTGTTGGAATGGAATATCCAACACTTTTTAAGAAAACTATAAATTCTAATATTTTATTGGTTCAAATTTATGTTGATGATGTAATTTTTGGATCAACTAATAAATCCCTTTGTCACGAGTTTTCAAAGTTAATGCAAAACGAATTTTAAATGAGCATGATGGGAGAATTAAATTTATTTTTAGGTCTTCAAATTTATCAAAAATATTTTGGAAATGTTTTGAATCAAAGAAAATACATTACTGATTTATTAAAGAAATTTGGACTTGAAAACAACAATACATATACAACTCCTATGTGTACTAATATAAAACTTGATTTGGATGAAACTGTAAAATCAGTTGACAACAAGTTATATAGAGGTATGATTGGTAGTTTATTATATCTTACTGCTAGCAGGCCAGATATAATGTATTCAGTATGTCTTTGTGAAAAATTTCAATCAAATCCTAAAGAATCTCATTTAACTGCTATTAAAAGAATTTTTAGATACTTAAAAGGAACTATTTTTCAATCTATTCTTTATCCCAAAACTTCTGATTTTAATTTAATTTCATATTCAAATGCAGACTTTGGGAGTTGTATATTAGATAGGAAAATCACTTCAGGAACTTGTAACTCTTTATGGAAATCCTTAGTGTCATGATCAAGTAAGAAAAAACATTCAGTTGCCCTATCAATAGCTGAGGCATAATATGTTTCTGCTGGCAGTTGCTGTGCACAAGTGTTGTGGATGAAAAACACTCTTATGTAATTTGGACTAAATTTTAATAATACGCCTATTTTATGTGATAATACTAGTGCTATAAATATTTCAAAAAAATCCTATTAATCATTCTAGGACTAAGCATATTGATATTAGACATCATTTTCTTAGATATCATGTTCTTAAAAAAGATATATCTTTGGAATTTTTAAGTACTGAAATTCAATTAGATAATATTTTTACTAAAACACTTCCCACTGAAAGGTTTGAATTTATTAAGGGGGAGCTAGGTTTATTTAATTTTAAATAAAGTTTTATTTTACTACGTTGTTTCTCTATTTTAATAGTGTTTAAAATAATATAGTTATTTTTTTTCAAACCGAATAAGTTTTTTTTTCTTCCCTTCTCTGCTCTTATTTTCCCCACGTAATCAATTTTATTTATATTTAAAATCTATGTAATGATTAATGAAAACATGGGAATCAAGGCTGTCAGAAACCCTTTCGACTTCTAAACCGTTTCATTTCTACCAAAACCTTTCGAACCCGCGAAACTGAACCACTACTTGTCAAACCCTAATTTTCAAACCTCTGAAACCCTAACCTTCAAACCTTCAGAGATTCTCGCAGAAATGGAAAAGACTAAGAGAGATGATGAGGCAGAGACCAGCAATGCTAAGAAACAATACTCATAAGGAAGGAAAATCTTATTGGTAAAGGTAATTGATCTTGACTGGATATTTCAGATGAACTTTTTGTTAAAACAAGCACCGTCGTTTCAGAATCTCAAACAAACTTTCAATAGTGAGAATACCGAGTTTTTGTATGAAGCAGAACTGCGATATTTCTTTAAGTCTGTACAATTCAGTCTGGGAGACAATGAGGACACTATACTGGCTAAGATAAAGTATAGGGATTTTTCAATCTCTTCAGTAGAAATTGGTTAGATTTTGAACTGTCCTCATGAGGTAGTCTTTCATTTTAATTTGAAAAATATAGGAGATTATGTGCATAAATCTAAGGGAATTATGTCTTTTATTTTTGGTTCTACTTCTATAAAGAAGATGTTTATTAAGGACCTAGATCCAGATCAGAAAATACTTGTGAAATTTGTACAAATAGGGATAACACCAAGAATTTCAGATATGGAAAATATATTGTATCCTGACATGTACATAATGTATCTTTTGATCAGTGATATAAAATTAAATTTTCCTAGGTACATGGTGAGGTACCTGTGTTACTGATGTCATAGTGAAGCCAGAATGAACTTCTACGCTTTTGGTATATTTATTTCCAAACTATTGTTCAAAAAGGATATGGTGAGACTGGTGGATGCCAGAGTAAGATGTTATCATAGTAATGTTTTCAATGCTGGGACTTTGAGAAAAATTGGCTATTTCTGGAGCACTATAAAAGGGAAACTTTTGCCAGTAGGAGCTGAGGAAGAAACAGAGAGTGCTCAAGTTCAATCTGATCAGTCCAAAGAGGGACAAGATGAATCGAGAGTCAGCACTACTGCAAGAAGAATCAGATTTGAAATAAAAGATATTGAGGAAGAAAGAAGTCAGGAGGGACTTTAGTTTCAGAGAAAAAGAACTGTTAATGAGGAACTTGTTTCCCCTATACTGACAACAAGATATTTACTCTCTTATAGTTTTTTAAGAGAAGCTACTGCTGAAAAAGCAATGGAATCTACTATTGAGAGGTCATAACTAGTGGAAGTACCTCAGATTTAATCTGGAAATCAAGAAAAAGCTACAGGAGAGACTCAAGAATAGGTTGTAACTAATGTTGAAGTTACACTTCAACAGGAACAAGAGGCATATCCTGGTGAGGAAGTGGCCAGACCTTAGGAAACTCCAGAAGATATTCTTTTAGAAACTCTAATGGAAGAACAAATTTCTGATATTCATGATGAGCATGTTTCTGAAGCTCAAATAGAATTACTTCATGAGGATTTTTCTGTGGAAGAGTTTGCAAAAGACTCTGAGGAAAAATCTGTCGATCAACCAGCTCAGGAGAAGGAAAAAGACAAATCTAATGCAGATTCTCTACCTTTAGTACTACTGTATCACAATAAAACTGAGAATGAAAATCAAGCATAAAGTGCCTCATATTCAGGGAATAAGGAAGTTGAAGAGCTGAACAGAAAGTTGTCTCAATTGGAATCTGAAAATGTTACTCTGAGAAGAGCCTTAGAATCAGAACAGTTGAAATTTCAGAGACTTAAGGATAGTACAGTTTCACGGCAAGAAGTTGAATTTTTTAAGAAGGATATTCTGAATTCTGTTTCAAAATTAAAGTCTTAAATGGCTATGAAGTCATATTTATCAGATCTCAAATTATTTATGGAGACACAATTTGCATCTGTTGGAACTAGTGCTACTAGTGTTCCAGGTACTTCACCTGATTTACTCAAAAAGTTTCAAGCTATCACAGCTACCATGAGCAATATGAGTGATATATTGCATGATATTCAATTCAATAGTGCTCCTTTATCAGTCTTGTTATACAATCATAAATTTTTGGTTGATCAATTGACATCAAGTGAACCATCTCTTAGAGTTGTGCTGACTCAATTCACAGAGAAGTTGTCTTTGTTTATGGAAAAGGAAGAAAGACTTCATGAGTTTTTCAGAGTCAACCTCATAGAATATATTCATATGACTCAAGAGACCAAGGATCTTATTATTAAGCTTGGTGATGGAATGATGCGAAGACTCATGGAGCAGTTAACTGAAATCAATTTTGCAGTTCAGAGGAGATAGACCCTACCTAAACCCTGACCAAACCTTGATTTCTGTATTTCTCATATTTGTACTTTTTATGAAAATATGTTTCATTATATTTATTTATTTTACTGTCCTTGTTTCGATATGCCAGTAATCAGAATTTAATTATTGACAAATAGTTAATTATACAATTTACTTACGTTCAGTGCTACATTAATCTATGTTATATTCCATATTTTGTCATTCTTTTTGATATCACAAAAGGGGGAGAAATTTGGATAAACACAACATATTTGTTTGTTTCATTTTATTGGGGGAGATTAAGTTAACTCTAATATTGTATTTTTTTTTCAAAATTCAAAACTATATTGATTTTTTTAAGTTAATTTCATTAATTATTTTTTGAGTTTTGTGATCATCAAAAAGGGGGAGATTGTTGAGCAAGTGTTGTTTTCAACAATACATCTTGTCTGTTTCTAAAGGGGGAGTCTGTTGAGAACAATACTCTATCTCTTTATGAAAATTTTGATGCTCACAAATACCCTTAATTATTTTCTAATGATTTTATTTGTTAAGTATTTTGCATGAATTTATTATTCATTATATTTTTATTTCTGGATGAAATATTTAGATTCTTGAACAACGAGAATTAATTTCTAAGGTATTCACTTTTAGCGCATTCTGGAAACATTGTTCACGCTCTACATATTCGGGATCTACTTTAGTGTGTTCTGGAAACACTGTTCATACCCTACGTGGAGAAACGTAGCGTAAGGATGAAAAGCAATGTGTAATTTATGAGATAAGAGAAAAGTATGGTTAATCAACCATACGTTATCGGAAAAGTATGAAAAAAAAACCTACGTTAGGAAGGAACCCTATGTTTGGGATATTAGAAAAGTATGGAAGGAGAACTGTACGTAATTTTTAAACGTTATGTTTGTTTCTAAAAAGTATGGTTCATCAACCTTACTTTTTTAAACAACCACACGTTCCTGGAAAAGTACGAATCAAGTAAAAGTATGGATCTTTTATCATATGTTTGAAAGTTGAAGAGAAAAGTATGGATGACTAACCCTACGTTTATGATCAAACTTAAGTTTGATGAAAGTGACATGAACCTTACGTTTATAATCTACGTTACGAGGATGCGTACTGTACAAATCAATCTTACATTTGGCGTTAGAGAATCTTAAAATTGATATTTTTATTTAACGGTCAGCAAGCTGATTATTAGTATGATTTCAAGTCGAATTTAAAGCTGATTTTAAAGCGCAAATTTGACTGATTCAAAGCTGTTTTATCAATAGTTTAAGGATTGAATTAAAAGGATCTTTTTTTGCTGAGTCTTCAGGGAAGTTATGACTACTCTGTAAATTCAAATATTTGAATATCACGAGTCAAAAGGTGACTTTTGTGGATCTAAAATTTGCAGAAGAAGTGCTTATCATTGTTATTATATATGAGTTTTTTCCAAACAGGAACACGAGATCTTATGTGATCTCTCAATCATTCTAAATAGAGGAAGAAAAACAAAGACTATCAAAATATATAGATCTGTTGATTAAAAAGAACGATAAAGTTCTGTTTGCTGAAGAAGAAAAATCACGATAGAAGATTCATTCATTCTACATCAAAGATCATTTGTGAATCTGCTACTGCTAAAGTTGTGAATTATATTTCTATATCTAATGCAACAAGATCGACTCAGAACGACTCTTTTGTGAAGATAATTATTTCTAAAGATGACGATCTATCTATTGTCAATTGCATGCTATTGTAATTGTGAAGAACATCTGGAAAGTATTTTTAGAATACAAAAATCTTTATTTTCTATTCTTGAGTGAACGACTTCTCGTACTAAGCTGTGTAGGTTCTGTAAGTGAACCAAAAGGCTTTGTTTTTCCTTTAATTGTAAAGGTGTCATCTGCCTGTACTCAGTTGTGAAACGGTCTATGGAAACGAGGACCAGATAGTGAAAATCATCAAGCTCATGGAATAGAGCATTGGTGGAGTGGACTAGGGGCCTTCTGTTCCCCAAACCACTATACATTGTGTGTCTCTTCACTTCATATTTATGATGCATTAATTAATATGATTAAAGTAAAAGGGCAGAACACAATCTCGCTAAGATTTCTGAAAAGACACAATTCACCCCCCCTCTTGTGTATATTTGGTATAATCCGATCCAACAGTACCAAGGCACTAGTTTGTCTCATGAGACCTACCGATGCATCGAAGAGCTATAGTGGGCTCCACCCGTCACTTACTAAGTCCAATGAATTCCTCATATGAAAAGGTTTAAACATAACATAAACATTCATATTAAAACTAACATACAAAATTTCAATACTTTACCTATAAACCATGAATGGTATAAAAATAACACATCCACAGTCAAACATGTCACAAAACCTTCAATACAATATGGAATATTTTTATCATAATAAATCAACTTCAAACAAGTTTAAAATCAATTAAAGGATTTTGACATAGATGAAAATGATTTGTAAAACTCTTTGATAGAAATATCCATTTTTCATGAAAACATTTAAAAGTCACACAATTTAAAAAGGAAGACATTTAAAGACATTTTTGAATCAAAGTGTCCCATACCACTTTGAAAATTTTGAAAGTAATTAAGATTTTAAAACATTCATGTCCATTTAAATAAATTTTTAAAACCATTTTGAAAACATGGACATCAATGAGAATGGTTTAGAAGAATAAATATTTAAAACATTTAAAATGATGTTTTAGTAAAAAGTCCCTTAAAATAATCCCTTTTAAAACTATTTTATGAAACATGTAAATGAATAATAAATATTTCCCAGTAGATACTTACGTAAAAACAACCTCGGATAATAAAGATATTGTGAAATTAACCCTTACCTTGTACTTTTCCTTGGTCTAGGGTAGGTTAACCTCCTGTATAATGGTGAAATAATTGTTATTAAATTATACAAGAATCATATACATTAATATGATATCATATATGATCTTTTAACATTGTTTTGTTAATAATATCTTAGTATTATCATCGTTTCGGGTGTTAATAGATTCGTTTTCCTTTATATTCTTTGTTATGTGAGTCAAATTTGTTATGGATCAGATTTATATTATTCATATCCAGAATGATATCACGTATTTAAACATTATTTTTAATCATCTAATGAAAATTAGTCTTGAATGGATATGATGGAGAATGAATCTCATCGCGTTTGTGGAGATGGTAATCCGTACGTACGCACGAGCGACAATATCATTCTTTTGATATTAAAATAATATATAATTGGATGGTATATCATATATAAATAATAATTATCATATTATATTTATTATTTACATGAATTAATCATCATTATTATACCCATCCAAATAATAATGTATTGAATAACAATTACACCACGATGTGGAGACGGTAATCCGTACGTACGCACGTATGGTGACATGTCATTCAAAGAATTAATAGAATAATGAATATGGCTGTAGAATATTTATAATAATATCACAATATATAGAAGATAATGGAGTTATTATTTTATAATGAAAATAACAAATAAAGAAGAAGTGGAAGAAGAAAAGAACTTGAAAGAGGGTGGTGAAATTATTACCTCTTCTTCAGGTTCTTCCTTTTGATTTGATCAAAAGGGATCCTTAAGTTGGCTTTCTGACTAAAGGAAGGACTCTAGGATGAAGTGAGGGAAGTTGAGAGGATATTTGGGTAGGTTTTTTCCAAGACAAAAGGCTTTGAAGCTGTGAATTAGAGATAAGGGGGAGTTCCCTTTTATAAGAGGGTGAGTGGCACCTTAGAAAAAGCTAGAAATATTATTTTATAATAAAATAATTTTCGGTTTCTAATGGATCAAAAATGGATTATTTAAAGGATAAGGTGGAGATGAGTAGAAAACCACTCAACCAATAGGTTTTAGACAGGTTTGGGTCACTATATTAACTTTATTTTTTAGATTTAACTCTTAGTTAAATAGTTTTACATTTACCACGTCTCTTTGTATTTTTATATTAAATGGTTAATAAACTTACTATATACTTTCAAGCGAACCCCAAGTGGTTAATTAATGATACAAATATAATTATATAAGTCCTTTGGCTGAACGTTAGATTTTTATGAATATAGTATCAATTAATAATATAATATTTGTTTTAAAAACTCTTTTATGTCAATTTTGACACTATTTGGTATTTTGTTATTGCTAAATTCATAACAACATTATTACTTCGAAAAAAATTCATCTAACCAACCCTAATATGTAATATTAAACTATAAAATCAGTGTAATTCATAAAAAGTCTCAAATTACATTTATTTGGATATTTATAATATCAATTATTTTAATATTTCATTAATTAGGTAATTACTGCATCACCATTGTATCATAAATAAATTAAACTATTTAATGTCTAAAAATTATAAATAAAATACCATTATGTATGAAATATTTTTATATTTCTAATGAATATTTATAATCAAATTTATCTTATGTATAACCCTATATTAAAAATTTTTTAGTTATTAAACTTTGATTTTAACTCTTTTAATTCTTCTTTGAATTAAATAATAATAAATGTCCTAATCTAATCCAAGTGGACCAAAGAGGTTCATATTTTATTCCTAAGGTTGTTTTTGGTTTAATTATATTTAGAAAATAGAATTAGGACATGATTTAGGGTAATAATAATATCATTTTTACCCTTAATTACCCTATTTACTTTTAACTGTGGTAAATAAAAGTAAAAAGTTACTATTCACCAAAAATTGTTTTTATCTTATTGAACCAAATTTTACTCCTTGATATTAACCATGTCTCTCGGATTTTCGAAATTACACTCACAGAAGCGGTAAAATTAAGTTTTATGTGAATTTGCAAATTCTCCTAGGAGATGGGTAAAAGACGGTGAAAAGTTCAATAAAATTTTTATATATCTAAAATTATTATAATCTGAATCCAATGAATTACATTGAACTTATATAGGTATTATGTATCTATTTTGACCTAAAATAAATTTAAATAAAATAAATAATTATTTAAATAAAAATTCGGTTTTAAACTATAACTCAGTGTTTTTTCACTATTCATCAAAAATTGAAAGTTTTCAAAAAAATACCAAAAATTCACCCTAAGCTATTTTTGATATTCCAAAATAAAAAATGAAGTCTATTTTACCAAATTCAAAACATATAAGTTTCATTTATTAATTTAAAATTAATTCCCGTTGTCAAAACCAAAAGGCGTATTTTAAGAAACAATAACTATCAAAAGATTGACACTTGTTTATGTCCAATCTCAAAGTGAAATTACTTACAATAACCGGAATTGGATTAAATGGTAAAAATATAATCTATTTTTACTTCCAAACCATTAAAATTTATAATTTAACACTATAAATTATTTTGTTTAAAAAGGCTGTTTTCAGTTAAAATATAGTATTTTTCACTATTCACCCAAATATGAAAGTTATCAGAAAAACACCAAAAATTTATTGAAACTAAATTATTATGTCCCGATTCTAAAGAAGAAGTTTATTTTGTCAAATAGAATATATAAAAGTTTCAAATATTGGATTTAAAAAGGGTTCATCATTAAAAGGCAGTAAAAGTGTATTTTTTTAAATAAATACTTCTTTTATCTAAAAAAATAATTTGTTCTTACATTATGTCTAAGAAACTCATAATATGGATTCTAAAATTATAAGAATTATATATATAGTTCAATATTCAGTTAATACTATTCATAACCGCTTTTGAACGACTAGTTTGGTAATCTTGTGGTGCGCTCGAACCCGGTGTTGCGTGTAGTGCAAGTTATTGAATTAATTTGAAGAAATAACGTACTATGAAATCTTGGGGTGTTACAGTGGAAGCATATAGAAATGAACAAACTAAAACAGAAGCAATATAAATAACCCAACTGAATGATACTCAAGTGAAGAAGCTCACAAAACGATGTCATGCCATGATTTCTGTCTAAACTGGAAGTACGAAAAATAGAAACTCAAGCACATAGTCTACTAAAATAAAAGACAAAAGGAAACAACCGCATCACGAGTAAGGCTCGGTCCTATTCCCCAGTCTCCATCCTATGCAGCAAGGAACAATCAAGCATCAGAAGCATCACACTTCCCTTTGTTAATACCTGTGAGCATGTAATCTACTCAGGTGTCAACGATGCCCGAGTAGGGTGTGAGATAAAATCCTAGTAGGCCAGCACCCACGGTGTCTAAACCTTTCCATTTTGTGCAACAATAAAATGCAGTGTGCCTTTATATAACAGTTGAAGATAATTAATCAAGTACACTGAAATAAATAACTCGACCCGGGTTCCCAATGGCACCCATCCCTAATCACCTTCTTTGGCCTAAGTTGGAATTCTAAAAGGAATATCTGAAAGCAGAATACAAAAATGCACACACACACACACACATATATAAATCCTGAAAGAGTAAGGTAAGACAAGGAAGGGCATACCCCCAAGCTCGTGCTTTAACTTGGGGTCTAAGTCATGTGTCAACCAGGTGCGCTTCAACACACCAGAAAATATCACAATCTCAAGAAACTAACAATGATGTTAATATAAACCCTCAGTGCATCATTATTAAGGTTCAAGTTGAGAGTTGGAGTCTGAGCCCGTCCTGAAGGTATCGCTACGGAACATCCTTAAATTTATCCAATACCACCGAGCCCGTCCAAGGAAATCTTTCGAAATACCAAGCATCGCTCAAGGCATGGCTTTAACATGAGTCTGTTTTGATCTTGCAAAAAAGGGGTTGAGTGTCATCTGAGGCTAGCTTAGCCACATTTCCAACGGATCCATCTCGATGGGCCCTTTTGGAACCGGTGTCACTCATAAGTATTAGAAATCCTGAGGAAGTCTCGGTCCGGCAAAGCCAAATACACCGCCCCCCGACGCGTGGTGGTAACAGTCAGGAACGAAGGGTCTAAGCATGGACCTTAATATGAGCCCCACTTCCTTTCCCCAACTTGAATTTAATTAAAATTTTCACAACATTAGATATGACATAATAATCATATGAAATTTCAGCTTGAAAACTAACCAGGTACACCCGTGCATCACAAGGTACAAATTAAATATTATAGCATAAAAACTTAACAAGGAAAAATACCATATCAACATAAGCAGATAATGAAATTTTCCAATAAATAAATAGTTCAGCACAGACAATTACCAACGATCCAACAATTCAAAGTTTATGTTCAATGCAAAATAATTATTTAATTTCATTACAATAAAAAATGGGTTGCGCAAGACCTGCAGTTAATTAAATTAAAACCCATCTAACAGAAAAATATACCGACCATGTCGGCATTCCCAAAGAGATTTTCGACCTTGTTGCAAAAATTCAAAAAAATTAATTTAAGATAAATAAATCTGCAACAATTAGGTGAAACAATTAAATTAATGAAATTGGGTGAAATTGCTCAAATCCAGTAGGCACCGACTAACGACACAACAGTGTGTTTTTATAAATCGTAATTAAATGGAGGGAAAGTGAGTAAGAACCCTAACTTATAGTCATATATGACTCTAAGATCCGCGGTAGGCTTTTATTTGACCTAAAACAGAAGAAAACATAAGATTTTATAAAAACCCCAAAATATGATAAAATCCTTCCACGACGAACTGCACACAGGATACTCAACAAAAACCTATGATTCTGCTTGCACAATGTTATCCTTTCCCTATGGTTTACTGTGAACTTAATGGAGAAGAAAACGGATGACAGACGGAGGAGCGGCGGTCTTCTGAAGGGGCTGTAGGGTGGTACGCCACCTAGGGGAGAGGGGGAGTGCGACGTGAGGGAGATGAGGAGTGGAAGAGCGGAAAAAAAGAAAGAAAGAAAAGGAAGAAAAAGAAAATAAAAAAATAAGAGAAAAATAAAAAAAAATAAAAGGGAAAATAAAAAGAAAATAAAATAGAATAAAAGGATGAAAAGGAAAAAGAATAAAAACAAATAAAAATAAAAATCTCCCATTTTAATTTTTTTTTATTTTTCCAGTAACCCCCTTTCTATTTTATTTCAAAATTTATTTTTATCCCTTCTTACTTTCTTTTAAATCTTCTTTAAATCTCTTATTATTATTTTTAAAACTTTAATTAATTATTTTAATCCCGAACACCACGCTAAATCACAACATAACATTTTTTTATAAAATGTTTGTAGTTATTTAAATTAATTAAAAAGCTACCCGAGACCTGCAGCGAGGTGTGCAAACACGCGCCCTGGGTCGCTTAAGGAATTAGACAACAATAAATTAAAAATGGCCCGTACCTAATAAAGATCAGGACATTACAGTTCCCTTGGTACCTGGGTTTATGTATGAGATGATGGGGATTAGATGTTTCTAATTGAGATGGGTGTATAGCCAACCCTTGTATGTTTTGGTTTGTTGAGGTTGAGACTTGGAATACACCCATGGGGAGGTTTTGATATGGTTGGGTTGATATATTTTGGAATCTAGTTTTTTATTAAGGACTATGATAGTTGAGAAATTTGGACAGACGATCCACTGGTATGGTTCCGAATATCCGTGATTGAGATTATTAGATCGAGGCTCTGTATCAGTACTGATAGTTTGTATGTGGTTTGAGTTCTAGAATGAGGTTCTAGGAACATTTTTTACATGGATAATTATAGAGGATATGATTTCACATTTATTTGGTTTTAGAGTTGGATTGTGGTTTTGGGCATGTTGTTTTATTTTTTTGAGTAAACTGGATGTGGCGTCACATGTATGTGGTTTGGTGTTGTATTGTGGCTCCGAGTAAGTGTTGTAATACCCTGAGATTTTAATGAGATAGATTTTTTTAATTTATTTGATGTATTGTGTTTTATGATACACCAAGATAATATTGTGCTACACACAACACTGGCTTAGCTTGCGGTATATGCAACACTATGTCCTGTGTTGCACACAAGTTTGATTTATTTTGATAGTTTTCATTTCACGCAAGGCCGAGTTTAAGCAAAGAACTAAATATTATTATGTTACCTTATAAACTAGAAATTATATTAGAAGGTATGAATATTATTAATTTAATAATGAAAATATGATTTACACATGTATATATAATTAATTCTTTGATGATAAATTAATTATAAATGAAAAATAAAACCCTTTTTAAATAAAGGGAAATGTTTTTCGAAAAAACTATTTAAATTAAAATAAGTGAGTTTATAAAATAATAAAATCAGTCTTTATGGATTTTATTAATGAAATATATATGTAATATATTCAATATAATGTTTAAAAACCATCTTATATGTTTTCTGGACATGATATAAGAACAAATTCAATTTTTTAGATAAAAGAATTATTTTTCAAAAAATGTAGTTTTTTCACCTTTTGTTGGTTCCCCCATTTTAAATATAGTTTTTGACACATTCTTATATTATATTTGAAAAAATAGACTTTTATTTGAATGTGGAGTATCAAAATTTATTTTGGTATTTTTCTAATAAGTTACACGTTTTGATGGATAGTAAAAAATTAATGCATTTTAAATGAAAACTTCTTCTTCATAAAATTTATTTATAGTGTTAAATTATATATTTTAATGATTTTAAAGAATCAATAGATTATATTTTTATCATTTAATATAATTTAGTTCATTGGAATTAATTTTACATTGAATTTAGATGTAAAAACATTTCAATATTTTGCATATTTTAACTTTTAAAACTCGTTTTCTCATTATGACCATAGGATTAATTTTAAATTAATTAATGTAACTTATATGTTTATAATTTTAAAAAATATATTACATATTTGGAATCATTGGGTCTAAATTATTTAAATATATTTCTTTTATTTTTGGGTAATATGAATAGTAATTTTAGTAATTTTTATTAATACGATAAAAAGGTAAATCAGGTAATTATGAATAAAAATAATATTATAAAATTACCCTAACACTTTTCCTAATATAATTAGATGAGTTTTTTTTACCTATATCATCATTGGGTCAAAATGGTATCCTTTGGAAGCCACTTGGATGAGATTAGGACATTTAATATATCTTACTCAAATTTTAATAACTATATTATTTTTAATGTAAGGTTATACAGAAGATAAATTCTAATATAAATACCCATTTTAAAGCTAAAATGTTTTTATTTATCATGGTAATTTAGTTTTAATATTTAGGAAATAAATAATATCCTTAAAGGCTTATACAATGATGATGCATAAATTATTTAATTAATGAAAAATCAATAAACTAATTTTAATTAAAATGATAATAACTATTAAAAGGCCAAAAAACATGGCCAAATATTATTTTTCAATTATATATCAACCATAATCATCCAAGGTTTGAATTAGTGACCATTTGGAGCCACATGGAAATAATTAGGACACTTATAATATTTTATCTAAAGTAATGTTAAAGTTATCACATTCATGTTTTAATAAATATAAAAATTTTAATGTTTTATTTTTAGAAGATATATTCAGCTATAAGTATTCTTATAAAATATAGAGGATTTATATTATTCATATTATTTAATTTTTAATTTTTATTCAAAAAATAAGTATATTAAATAATTACATAAAACTAATGTAGTAATTATTTTATTAATGAAAATATCAAATAAATGTTATTAAAAATATTAAAAATATTAAAATAAATATAATTTTGGATAATTAATATATATAATGAATTTTATAGATGAACTTGACCTCTTATTAATATAATAAAATATTTTTTTAGAAGTTAATTTGTTATCTTAATATTTTTAAAAATAAATGAATTGAATAGTGTCAAAATTGACACTATTGATTGTTTATCAAAATAATGATTTATTAAATTATTTAAAAATCATAAAACATTTTAAAAAATACCAAATAAATATTATGTGGTCTAAAATATTCTAAATGTTTCATTTATTATTTAATTTATATGAAATAATTAAAAATTACACTCTTTTAATATTTACAAATTTGTTACCTTAGTTAAAATTAAAATAAAATAACTAAGGGTAAATTAAAATAATAATGTTTAAATTGAAAGAAAAAATTGTCTGAAATTTATTTTTAATTATATTACGACCTTATATCATCTCATATTAAAAAATATGACATTTTTTAGGTTTTTTTATGTGGTTTTATTTTATTATAAATTAGTATTTTTGAAGATTCCAAAAGTTTCCCTCCCCTCAATTATAAAAGGGAACCTCCTCCCTCACTTATTAATCTCAATTTTAGCATTAAATATTGTCCATACCATTCCCATTTACATTATCAAATTTCCTAGTAAAATTCTAGAGGTTCTGGTCTTCTCAAAATACCAACTCTAGTGTCCCTACGAGGAGATCTAGAGGGAGCTCGTCGAAAAAGAGGTAATTTCTCTACCAATTCTTTCAAAATTATTTCTTATTATAATTAATCTTCACGATTTTTTTCCATTATAATGTAGTAAATCCATTATAACTTATATTTTGATATTTTATTATGATTATGTAACAACCATATTCCACCTTTTATCCATCTTACGAAAAACGAAATCACCACGTGTGCATACGTACGACTTACCATCTCCACGTCATGGTGTAATATGTTTTTAACAACCAGCTTACTTAGATGAGTATAATGATGGAAATAATAACTAAATATGATTATTATAACATTATATTTATTCTTTAACAAAATATATACCATCCAATTCCATACCATTCCACAATTAAGGGAATGATATCGTCGCTCGGGCATATGTACGACCTACCGTCTCCACGATGCGATGTGATTCATTCAACATGATATTAATTAAATCATGATTATATAAATGTATATAATTAATAAATATTATATATATTACATTAATATAATTCTTTAAATTATATAACTATAACCTACTAAGAAGAACCAGAACTTATACGATAAAACATGTCTGGGAAAATGAAGCAATTAATACCTGAAAGAAGAGTAATAATGAAATTTTATTAACAAATGGGTGATAATATGATCATATTTAATATAATAAATATAAATATGGTTATAGAATAATTTAATTACATCATTTAAACCTTTATACAGGAGTTTTGGATACGTACCAATGGAATCAGACCTAAGGTGAGGGATTAATTTTGTCTCACCTTTATTTCTATGAGACACGTGTTATATACACTACTTGTTTCTTATACACGGTGTATATAATTTACATGAATGTATTTTATGATTCTTATCCATAAAATTATTTTATTTTCATAATTTTATTTCTTTTATGGGGTATAATATTCTATTGATTATAAATTTAAGGGTATTTATTTCACAATCTCTTCAATATTTAGAATT
This sequence comes from Viscum album, assembly GCA_963277665.1. Taxonomy (NCBI): domain Eukaryota; kingdom Viridiplantae; phylum Streptophyta; class Magnoliopsida; order Santalales; family Viscaceae; genus Viscum; species Viscum album. The sequence continues at coordinate 666,860,156 of OY728123.1, forward strand.
GTTTTGTTTTAAGTCTCTATTGAGAAATATTTATCATCCATCTCCATGTTTTCAAAAAATGTTTTCATAAAATGTTTTACTATTATTATATGGATATTTAAATTCATTTTTACCTTTTACTACATGGTTTTAAAGGAATCTTTTTTTTTCAAATAAGGTACTTTTTGACCTTTCCATAAAAATTACAAGAAAAATGATTTCTTTTTACTTATATGACATGAAAGAAATTTTATGCTTTCATAATGTTTTATTTCCTTGAAGATTACCTTAAAATATTACAAGGATATTTTCAAATAAATTATTTTTGTTTAAAATTACATGGCCTTTTAATAAAAGAAAACATTTTCAAAGATGAAATGATATTTTTCGCAAGAATTATTTTAAAGTGTTATATCAAAATTATCTTCCATATAATATTACATTATTTGATGTTATATATGCTTTAATGGGGATGTTGTTTTTCAATTATATTATCCTTATTATTTATATGATTTTATTATGTTTATAATGAATTGATATTTATGAAATCCATTTCTTTTTCATGGATTAATTTATGATTAAATGATGTTTATGAAACCCATTTGATTCCATGGGATATAATGAATGATTTATGTTCTTGTGACACACATATGTATGGTTTTAATTATGAAGTGTGTGGGAACTAAATCTCCCTCCAATTAATTGGGTAAATATTTATATCTCATGATATAGAAAGTACTGGAATGAGAAATGATCTTGGTTCAATAACACAAGGTTGGAATGGAAAATGATCTCAATTTGGTAATATAGGGTTTGAATGGTAAGTAAAACCAGTTCAATAATACAAGGCTAGAATGAGGAGTGAAATCGGTTCGGTAAAGGACTTTGTCCACTATGATGGTCTCAGGAATGAGCCTTGGCTAATATGGAAATTATTTTATATGCTTATGTGTTTTCCACAATTTCATATTCTATGCCAATGCTATTTTCTCATGGCTTGTGTTACTTTATGATTTATGACTTATGAACTACCAAGATTTATTTCATGACTCAAGATTTTGATATATGTTATATTTGGTATGATTTTTAAAAGTTATGTTCATGTTTTTACATTCTCATGTTCATGTTTTGTTTGATATTTTCCTTTTTTACCTTTACTGAGCATCTAAGCTCACCCTTTTCATATGTTTTTCCCCATGATATAAATAAATGATTTAGGTAGTAAAACTAAAGAGGAATACCTTTATGGAATATGTTGATGATATTTCACCAAATTAGAATAATGTGTTCCAAGTTTCCAAAGGTACTAAACTAATACAACATTTGGGCATCTTTTTGTGTAATGTATTAAGTATTCCTCAAAAAATAATGTAATTTCTATGTAATTCAATCCTAGGTCGTTAGATATGCAGTATGCTACATGGTTTATGTGATAGATCGATGCTCTAGGAACCATGTTTTATATTTGGTTTTGGGATGTTTGACTGATGCTCCACTCCCCAGTGCACCGTAGTTTTTCTAGGGAAGGACTAACGCTCTTGAACCCAAGGGTATGGACATGGAATTCCATATCAAGGTTTCAGATGGTTAGAAATAGCGTTATCAACCCTGATTGGATACCTGGACTGATTCTATAGTCATTATTGATTTAATATATGGTTTAAATGCCCAACTAATTATCTAGGCACGATTAACTTCATATGTGACCTAGGTGTTGGACTAATTCTCTAGGCACTATTATTTATGATCCATGAGATATATTTATGACTAATGTTATGGACTTGATAGTGATTTTATGTGGTAACTGAGATAGATGTATCAAGGTTCTAAGTATGAGATAATGTTTGGGTCCTGAGGAAATGATATGGGATGACTTATATTAGTATCTCAAAAGATCAGACTATCATAGGATGGTTCCCCAGTTTGGTCAAGTTTGGTTCTAGATTCCATGGATATGGATCTTGTATGTTGTTTGGGATGCACATTCATTGAGACATGCTCAGAGATACCCTAACGTTGGTCTAAGTGGGTATGATTGATCAAGGTATTTGACATAAGGATCAACGATTGTTTTATTTGTATTTATTTTTAGTCTTTTTTATTCTAGTCTAATCATATTTCATGATTATACACTAATGACAACAGTTTACAGGTTCTCCATTGGGGGTTTCCTAATGAGATATATTTCTCACCCCCTATACATGTGCCTCGATGTGCATGTGGACCTTATGTCTTCTTTCAGGTTGAGCATAGATGCACAATGGATAGGGTGGAGGCCCAAGGTTTCATGGTTGAGTAGGATGTTTGTGTGGAGTCATCTGGTTAGCCTGGAGTAGCTTGACAGGGTACTGGAGACTGAGTATATGTTGGGGATCGGTGTTGGCTATAAGTCCTGTTGTATTTTTTTTTGTATATGTGATCATCCTAGTTATTTATTGGTGTTGTATATATGGTATGGTTGTTCAGGTATTTATTGTATTTAATTTTATCAATGCATGTATTAGTTTCAGTTTATTTATTCTTCCTTCTATATTGTGTGTATGATGGTTTATTACTTATAGTTGTGCACTCTGATATGGGGGTATAGTCTCCTCACAGTTCCACCATTAGACCCCCATTGCTCATTGGAAACCTTTGTAATATGAGGAGGCATGCTTTAGGCCTCATGGAAAACTAGATCGGAGCATCAATTTTAGTGGAATCTAGGTTGAGACATTACAAAGTGGTATCAGAGCAGTTAATTTCCTATTATTTAACTATTTGAGGTTGGTAGACAAGATATATAGGAATATGTCTAATCTTGTGATGGAGACCGATCTAGTGCATCATGAACACCTATTCCGATAGGAAGTATAGGTTACCATGGGATGGGATTTCTGTTCTGATTTGTGATGTTGTGGTTGAGCATGATTTTCACTTCAAACGACACACATGTTGTTTTTATTTGATGGTTTATGATGTATTTCAGGCTCATATCCATTGGAAAGAGGCATGTGATTTGGTTTTTACTCTTTTCCTATAGAGGAAATAGGTTTCTTGTGCATCATGTTAGACACATAATATCCCCATGTTATAGGCCTACCAGTGTTTGGTTTTATAGATTTCCTTCTGATGGTAGGTTCTGTGGATCTATAGTGAGATTCTCAGTGATGGGGACTCTGGTGTGGTTCTCATGCATAGTTGGGGAAGTGACCCTAGTGGGTGAGTATGGTATAAGTGTAGGTCTGTAGACCCATTGTGGATGGGTTTTTTCAGGACTGGTTGCATGTTTGGGTCCTCTAGGGAGCAATATGATGTGGAGATACTTGGAGAGGATAGATGACCTAGTTGTGGGTAGTTAGTTGTTACAACACCTATACGGTGTGGGACCCTAGAGAAGGGTGTTTTGTTTTTTTGATATCTTGTGATGATGAGATGAGTGTATATTGTTTCCCCCATGAGTTTTTGACTTCTTTGAGTTGGATTAGACCTAGATGGTTGAACCTAGTGGTTTAATGTGATATTTGATCAGTAGGGCTAGGTGGGAGATCCTAGTGGCCATTTATATGTGACTCCATAGTAGGGAGTTATAACCTTTTTACTTTCAAGGGTGACCCATGAGGGGGGTCGTCTGAGTTATGAGTTCATTTTTGGCACTTGATTCATATATGGATATTTTTTGAATTTTGAAAATGGTGCACGAAGGGTGTTTTTAGGTTAGAGGTTTAGGCTCATTGGATGCCTTTTTGTTTTTTATTTGGTTCAATTGTGTGTCATTGTTTCCGCCTTATGGTTGGTTTTGAGAGGGGAAGGTTTGTTTAGGTTCCTAGCCTAGGAAATGGTTGTGCATGCGAATTGATCTTGATGGATTTGATTTTGATTGGTATCATGGGAAGTGCTCAAGTTTTATGGTTAGGGTTTGTGGGATAATTTTCATGACAGGTGACTCACTATAGTCAGAGGAGGTTTTGTAGTCAGGTTACACAAGGGTGTGTAATGGTTTTGTGATAGTGGAATCTTGGAAATGAAAGATTTATTGATGTGTTGTATCATTTGGTTAGTTTATCAGATGCTATAGGAGGGTATGTCTATGGTTCTTGAGTTGGTAAGGAATACATGATTGGGTTGAGAATCATTGTGGGTGTGATGAGAGGTTTGTAGGCATGAAGACCCAAGGCCCTTGGGATAGAACTGTGATGTCCAGAAATGGATGAGGTTTTTGTGGTATTCATCAATTACATCTTAGTGTACTTGTAGTTTAGAGACAATCATTCCCAATATCTTGACATCATCCTAAGTATTCTAAGAGAGAACTGTCTCAATACCATGCTATAGAGATTTATCCTTATGTTGATAAGGGGCCTCATGGGAGGTTACACTCATAGAGAAGTGTCTGTGAAGCCATATGGTGGGTATCACACCATCATCTTTCTATGGGTGAGGTCCCTATGGGGGATCATATATTGAAAAAAAACCATGGTTGGTGTTCTAAGATATTAGAGACAGGTGATAATAGATGTTTTGTTCGCTCTAGTGGGAGTGAGATGGTCATGTCCAGTTTAGAGGTTTGGTTGTGAGGAAATATTAGGGATACTATTATGGTGGGGATCACCATGAGTTTTAGGAAGAGTTTTAAATGATGTTTTGAAGTCTCAGGATGGATAGGCGTGGTCAAGAACTATCCTAGTGGTTTTTTGATGGTTTAAAGTGCCGGCTTGTCCTTGGGCGGCTTGCACGCCTTATCTTAGGAGTTATACAGAGAAACTCGGTTGGTGAATTCGAGTAGAAAACAACCAGTAGATCTTGATTTGATGACCAATATGGGAAGAGGTGTGTGTTTGTAAGACCATAAAGTATTCTTAAGGATGATAAGGTTTATGGTGGGTAGGTTATAGAGACTCGAGCTTTTTCTAGGTCTTGAATTTGAGCATGATTTTGAGTTTTTGTTTCCGGGTAAGAATAATGGGTAAAATGGTAATTTTCTCCTAGAATATGGTCACATATAATTTTTATAACCACTCTTTTAGTTCTAGAACAGGGTGTTTAACCTAGGATAGGAGTTTGGTGGAATTCTGAGCAATTCGAGTTTTGCAAGAATATTTGATATTTAATAAATTAAATATTAAATTCATTAGGTTATTTTGGGTGATTTTATATTTTGAATGGACTATCAGATTGAAATTATGACTCCACAATTGAGTCTATAATGGAGGGTTTTTCCTAGGTGATAATATAAACTATATTCAGGTTTTGGGACTTGGGTCGGGTATTAAAAAGGATAATTAATTAAAAGAGTCTCCCCCCATTTGGGGCTTCCCACACATGGAAGAAGAGGTGAGGTATCCATTTCATGTGATAGATAGAATAATAGGTGAGGATAACCCCATGGGGGTCAATTTATTCTTATTTGGGATAAATAAGGATTTTGGGGAGGTTTGTAGGGGTTTTCAGTTCGGAAAACCTGAATATACGATGTGTGGATTAAAGAACACACACCATGTTTTCTTCTTGTTCAAGGAAGAAGAGTAGAAGACGACTACACACCATGTATTATAGAGGAAACTTCATGTAGTTTCACTTGGTGTGTGGATGAGTACATGGCCATATGACCCGTGTAGGGGGGACACGGTCATGTAGGGTATATAGCCAGACCCCGTATGGGTGACACACACTGTGAGAATACACATCCATACAAGAAAACATGGCCAAGCCATGTGAGGAAAACAGGTAGGTACCTAGTGTAGAGTACATGTCGTGTACCTTACTTACATGTTGTGTACTTCACTTTTGTTACCCTTTTGAGTGTTTTGGAGGATTAGACACCCCATAGTCATATTTGGACATGAGAGGTGTCCATGTTGAGTTTTTTTCTATGTAGATTGCAATGGTGGGATCCTTTTGGCATATAGAGTTCATCTGGATGTTGTTTTTGACCATGATAGTTTAGTATGATTATTTCTTAAGATTTGGATTCAAAATCCTATAGTGGGTTGGGTTGTGAACTAGGAATCTCAGGTGAGGGTTGTGTACTCAATGATTAACATGACCTAAGTGTGTTGTGGCAAGTTTATTGAGGTTCCTTGGAGGGGTATCGAAAGGTGATATTGAGTAGTATCTCTTGGGAGATCTTGGTTTGTCCCTATATATCAGGACTAGTTACTTGAGGCTAAAGAAGTTGAGTTTAGATCCTGTGTTTGAGGATCATGGTGGTTGGAGCCTTTGGGATTGGTTGATATCATAGGATGGTGGTTATGGCTAGGTTTCATTGTGGGGTTGAGTAGAGTCTAACGGACTCATGAGGATTCCCATAGTGGGATGGTTTTTGGTTAAGTGATTGTGGATTCCTTAGTTGGTTGTTGGGAATGCATGTGTGGCATGGGTTTCTTTTAGATTCCTTATTGGTATGTTGTTGATCGAAGATTAGTTAGAGGCCACTGAGGGCTTCTTGAGGATGTTTCTTATGATGGGGATTGTCCTAAGAGTTTGTCTGTTAGTAGAATTGGGGGGGGGGGATTCCTCTGCTTGAGTGCTAGTTCTGAGGATCCAAGGAGGGATGTGTCTATTTATGTGTGGTCCTAAAGGACTAAGTATGAGCCTAATTGATAGGACTACCATGATCGGGTGTGTGTGCTTTAGTAGTTTGGTTATCGGTGTTCCCTTGGAACTTTGGTTAATGTATGATCTAATGGGGATGAGATGTTGCTGACTGAGATGGGTGTATAACAAAACCATGTATGTGTTGGTTTTTTGAGGTTGAGACATGGAATGCGCCCATGGGGAAGTTTTGATATGGTTGGGTTGCCATATTTTGGAACCTGGTTTATTGGTATGGTCTGTGATATCTTAGAAAGTTGGATAGAAAATACATAGGTATGGTTTTGGATATCCATGACTGAAATTTTTGGACCGAGGATCTGTATCGATACCAATAGTTTGTATGTGGTTCGAGTGATAGACTGAGGTTTCAATCACATTGTCTAACAAGGATGAGTATAAAATATACAACGCCACATGTATGTGTTTTTAGTGCTAGACTAAGGTTTTGGGAATGTTGTTTTATGTTGTTGAATAAAATGGATATGACTTCACATGTATGTGGTTTGGTTTTGGACTAAGGCTTTAGGCATGTGTAGTATGATACATGGTTCAGGTGCTAGACTGATGCTCTAGGAACCAAATTTTATATATGTTTTTTGGATTTTGGACTGATACTCCACTCCTCGGTGAACTGTAGTTTTTCAGGGGAAGGATTGGTGCTCCTAAACCCAAGGGTATGGACATAGCATTCCATATCAAGGTTTATGATGGTTGGACATAGCGTTATGAATCCCAGTTAGATACCTAGACTAATTCTCCATGCACTATTGATTTAATATACAGTTTAAATGTCTAATTGATGCTCGAGCCATGATTAACTTGATATGTGTCTTAGGTGTTAGACTGATCCTCCAGGCACTATTGTTTATGATCCATGAGATAGATGTTAGACTAATGTTATGGACTTAATAGTTCTTTTACATGGTAATTAGGATAGATTTATTGAGGTTCCATGTATGAGATATTTTTTTGGTCATGAGGAAATGGTATGGGATGACTTAGATTAGTATCCTGAAATATCACACTATTGTAGGATGGGTCCCTGGTTCTGTTAGGTTTGGTTAGGTTTGGTTGTGGCTGCCATGGATATAGAACCTACAGGTTATTTGGGATGCACGATCATTGAGATGTGCTCAAATACACCCCAGTGTTTTCTAAATAAAGTATGATTGATTGAGGTCTTGGACCTATGGATCGAAGGTTGTTTTATTTGTATTTATTTTTAGTTATGTTTTGGATAGGCTCGGTATATTTCATGAGCATTCACTTATGGAAGTTTTTTATAGGTTCACCATTGGGAGTGGCCCACTTAGATTTATTTCTCACCCCTTATGTATGATTTCAGGTTGGTTATGGATGCAATATTGATATATAGGAGGCCCATGCTTTCATGGTTGGGTAGGATGCTCATGTGGAGTTGACTGGTCTGGCTGGAGCAACTTGATAGGGTACTGGAGACTAGGTATTTGTTGTGGCCTGATGTTGGCAGTATGGTCTTATGTATTTATTTATTTTTAGTTTATTTTATTATACATGTGATCAGACTGGTGGGTCATTGGTGTTTTATATATGTCATGGTCATTTGGTCCTTCACTACATTTCATTTTATTACTGCATGTATAAGTTTTAGTTTATTTATTCTTCCTCTATATCTATTGTGTGTATGGTTATTGGTTACATACTTCTATTCAATCTGATATGGGGGCATAGTCTCCCCATAGTTCCACCATTATACCCCCACTTCTAATCATAAGCCTATGGCATATGAGGAGGTGTTCTTGAGTTCTTGTGGTGAACCGACTCAGAGCACTGGTTTTAGTGGCATTTGGGTTGGGACATTACACTCCGGATGGGTTATGATCATGTTATCCCTTTTATTAATATGGATAAAAGTATTGAAATTCTTGTTTATTATTTTATTGTAACATATTTTGATCATGTATTGATATTTTATTCCTCATTATACAGTTATCTATGTTTTATTAAGTAATATATTCCTTAGTGAATGGTCTAAAAAGTCTTGTTGACTCTTATGGTGAATGCATTGGACTTAAAAAAGTGATGGGTGGGGCCCAAAATTATATAACCACATGATGCATAAAAATATCTCATGAGACAAAATAGGTTTGGGTATTTAGTGTATTCCTTCCCAATTCGACAAGACATCTTGACTACAGTCTCAACAACAAGTAAGTTGTCTTGGAACAAGGCCTTAACAATAGTTTTTTAATGTCTAGTGTTATACATTTCATTATTATGATATTAGTATTATTAATATCCATGTTTTCATTATTTTCATGGATATATAATGCTCCCAGTTTTAAGTTGATTATGGATTCATGTTTTTTACCTATTCGTTCCATAATATTTATGCAATGATTTCTTCAGTTATATATTTCCCTTGCAAAGTGTTTGAGCTCACCCCTTTCTTATGTTTCCATTTCCACATGATATAAGTAAATATAGTACACATGATATGTTTATAATATTAAAACTTGTGGATGAATTTATGGTAGATGATGAATACTTATTATAGATTATGTAGTTTCATATAAAGTTGGGGGGAAATTTCCCACTTGATATAAAGAACATGATATTTATTAGTTTATTGATGTGTCCTAATTCTATAAATCTCTAACACTGAAAGGATTATTTGGTTATAATAGATTAAATAATAATTATTGATTTTTTAATTAAGGATGGTTATATCTAGGCATTTACAGCTGGTATCAAAGCAAGTATGTAATGTATGTGTTTATGGTACTAGATCTGGGTGTGTGAGTCTAAGGCATCACAATAATGAATAAGTTTAAATCTAAAAACATGATTGTATTAAAATTCCCAAATTGAAATTAGAAATTGAAATCAACTAATTGGAAATATTTTTCATTCTTTTAAGTATGAAGATTCAGGAATTAAAAGGGATAACCTTCCCTTCTCCAATCACTCAAGGTTTACCCATCCATTCAAAGGATAAAAAAGAATATTATAGAAGAATAAGTCATTGAAAATCTATGAAGACATAAAATAACAAAGCAACAGTAGTAGAACTAAAAAAGCCTAAACTCTCCAACCTCTAGCTCACAACATCCCCTATATTCTTCACCTCTTCTTACTTTTTAAATTTTTTTATTTCCTCCTATTTTGATTTGGTCAAACCTCTGAGATCTTCTCTATTTTAGATTTTATAAAGCTTTATTCTTTATCAGGGCTTTGAATCTCCTTCAAACCCACAAATTTTATTTTTAATTTTCACATATCCTTAACTATAATTTCATTAAACAAAATCCACATGGAAAACTCTTATTTATTGTATACATGCTATCATGGAAGCCCAAAACCTCATCTTGAAGTCTTGGTGAATCCATTAAAGTCTGGTTATTTTCATCCTTTGGCTTTTTTTTTTCAAAAGTAATAATAAAACCTATGCTAGCAATTCACACCCATATAGAGCCCAAATGAAAACTATATTGAGATCAAATGATAATTGAATCAAGAAACTTCACACATACACCAATTATATAACACCCACACTCATGCAATTAACACATACGTAGAGGCATATCACACCTACACTAGGAATATTCACATGTACTCTCATTTTCCTTTTCCATTTCCTTCCAATGATGCTAATAATTAAACCTACATGGGGATGTGATGACACCCACACTCAACTACTTTTACATTTATTTATGATTTCTTGAGGAATATAAATCCATCACAAGCCTCTATGTATCAACACATTCTTGATTAGTTATCTTCTTAAGCATGATGTCTAGTGTCACATCCATAATCTAAGTCCTTCAAAATTACAAGATAAATGATCATCTGTAGAAAACCATCTATTTCTCTCCAAAAATCAATTAAACACATCAAATTACTAATTTTTCATTTCAATAAATATTTACATAATCAAGTGACTTGACACTTTAATTCTAAAACTTATTAGAATTAGATAAATAGAAAATTATGTTTGAAAAAAATGAAATAAATATCAACAAAATATGATGATTTTATGGACCATGTCATTTCCACCACACTTAATCCTTAGAATATATGACAATTAATATTAAAAAATATTACCATATAAAATTAAAATATTAATCCCATGTGAGTTCCTTTTATAGTACCATGTTCCTCAAGTTATCTAGCCTTCTAAATAATCTTAATTCCATTTTATTCGTTAAGTACATTCAATTAATTTTTACTTATTTTATCTGCACATACACACTTATATCTACCTTTATATAAATATTCTAATCAATAGTAAAGTTTGAAATTTCAAGAAAATATTTTCTCATTCCAATATCACACAATTTTCACCATAATATTTATGAATTTATTTATCTTTACCAAATTAGTCAAGTATCTATACATATCATGAGGGATTTTTAGGGATATTCTAAGGCTTAAAGTAAGTTTTTCTTATTGTGAAAATTATAAGGTAGATTAAGGAGGCTTGAATCTAAGTTAAATCACAATGAATGATTTTTAGTTTCCTTAAAAATAGATTCCTCTCTCACTTTATCTTCTATTCATTCAGCTTCACCCTTTTTATTTTTGATGAGGAATCCCTACATCCCTTATCATTTTAGTATTAGAAGACATATCCTTTATTGTTTTCCTTTAGTAAGTTACAGTTATTGTTTTTTTGTTTTGATCTTGAAGTCAGAGAGATAATTTGAGATTTATTCATGTTAGAATGAGATCCGCCTTACCCCGTATTACAAAATATTTTCATCAATATGATGTGTTCCATTGTCTTCTTTTCATAGCTTCGATGATTATTCTCAACTAGCTCTTATTTCACAACACCTTCATACTATATTTATTCTTCCAAATAAATTTATTTATTATACCAACTACTCTAAAGCTTCTTAGGTAGTATTATTTAGTATCATTGTCATTTTATTCCTTCTTTACCTCTTTTCCAATGTCATTGTTTCGATATGTTCAAATCTGGAATTTCTATGCATACTTGATTTTTGATGCAAAGATAGGCACTTATATCATCAAAAAAGTGGTAGAATTCAATGCCCAAACTTAGATTATATGTAATCCATATTATCATCATTTCCTTCATGTGTTTCCTAAAAAAATAGCATCAAAAAATTTACACTACACCTTTCTACAAGTCAATTATATTTTACAAATCAGCTTGTTTCAGTTCATTTTCTTCCCTCCCCCACACTTGAATTCATCCTAGATTATACATTAGCTTCCAGATCAAGGTAGATAAGTGTATTTTTCTTGTAATATGGATCCCTAAAAAATTTATTCATGATTTCTAAGGGATACAAGGGTTAAATGTCAGGGTATGCTTGAAAATATAGTTCATTATAATAAGGTTATTAATTAAAAAGAATTTTTCAATCATTTATAACATAGGATCCTTAAGTACTTTAAGATTTTTACTAGATTACTCATTAATTTTTATTTATTAAATCATGGATTGGTTATCTCAATAAATAAATAATTGCAAATAAGATCTCATTTTTTTTAAAATCCTCTCATGTAAGTGATTAAAATTTTGGGCAGTATATCATGGCATGAGATTCAGAAATTAGTGGTCCTAGCATGAATTTACCTCACTTAAAATTTGAAAACAAGTTCATTTAATAATTCATATAAGGTGAGTAAATTATTAAAATAAATCCCTCTACATTGTCATAGATTCAAAGTCACATATACATTCAATTTAAGCTTAATGAGTTTTAAAAACACACTAAAATTTAGAAAAAGATACACATAAAAAAATTAAAAAGGCATAAAAATATGGATTTTTTTTGAAAAAGTCTTAAACAAAAAAGGTCCCCCCATAATAATTAAATTATGAAGTTTCTATAATTTATTAAAGAATATTTATAATGTAAGTATAATTTAAATGAAATCATAGTAATCAAAAAATTGCTAACGAGAGGTACAACCTGATGAGTGTTCATTGATAAAGGGTGGAGGAGTGTAACCTCCTCCATTATTTCTTGGGGAAAGTTTCCATAGAATTTATTTATCATGTTCCCATTAATAGTGAATGGATTTGGGTTTCTTTCTTTCACAACCAGTAAAATAAAAAAATTATGGACATGATTAATAAGGAATGGACCTTCCCATCTGGAGTAAAGTTCAACGAATATTAGCTTCAGCCTTGAGTTATATAACTGCACATGGTCTCATGGATGGAAGTATTTTTATTGAATCAACTTTTCATGATCCAATTTTCCCCCTTATATATGAATCTTGTAATTTTTAAAATATTCTATTATAATAATATCAATTTCTTACAGCTATAATGTTCTTTCTTTTCTAGCTCTTTCTATGTCCAAATTCATCTCTCTCACAACCCAATATGATTTTTTTCTATCTCTATAGGTAGATGGTAGATTTTTCCATAAAATAGTATGTAAGATCTCATTACAATAGGTATTTTTTAGGTTATCCTATAATCCCATGAGGTTTATTCCAACCTTTGGCTCTAATATGTTTAGTTTGGGTTAAAAATCTTCTCTAGAATTCCCATTATCTCCATATTGGAAACTTCATAGTGTCCATTTTTTTATGGATTATAACGGGTGTATATCATGTGATATAATCTATATCTTATCAAAAAATCTTCCATGATCCTATTAAAAAATTGGTTCCTTTAATCATTGATGATGGATCTTGGCACTCTAAATCTATAAAATATGTTAATCTTGACAAAATAACACACAATTTCAGCACCATCAATTTTGGTGACTTTAGATTCCATCCATTTTGAAACAAAATCCATAGTAAGTAGAATATAGGAGTTTACAAATTACATTATAAATGGATACTTAAATTATATTCCCTTGACTTAAAAAATTAAAAAAAAACTAATTGGATTTTGGGGAATTTATTGTCTTTTAAAACTATTTCTAGCAAATTGAAAATTTTCAAACTTCATGAAATATCCATGAGTGTCTTTGAATAAGGCATGCCAATAAATTCCTAATTATAAAACTTTTAATTCTATCCTTTGAGGTATAGAGTTTCCTATACATGATAAAGTGCAATGGAATTAAAATATAGACTATATATTAATTATAGGTAAACATCACTTTATCACTTGATCATTGAAAATTTTCTAAAGGTATGGGTCTTCCTAAATATAAAATTTTGAGTCATATTTTAGCCTGATAATTTTTGGGGGGGTTTAAATGAGATTATATTTGAGAATTTATCAAATAGTTAACCATATTGGCATACCAAGTCACATCACCTTTAATCAAATACAATTTATCCCTTAATAAGTGATCATTCAATGGTTCATGATTTGGAATTTCTATTTTACTAGTCTTGGGAAATCTACTCAGTTGATTAGACACTTGGTTCTCAACCCCTTTCTCATCCTTCATCTCTATATTAAACTCTTTTAGGGGTAATACCCATCTAACCAGTCTGGTATTTGAATCTACCTTCTTCATCAATAACCTAAGAACTTCATGATCATAAAAAATTATAACCCTAGATCCATGAAAATTGGATCTGAATTTATCTAAATAAAAAAATAACCACTAAGAATTATATTTAAGTAGTTGTATAGTTGATATAAGAAGCATCCAAGGTTATTTAGGGATAAAAAATATCTTGTGTTATTCCTTAAATTCTTTGGGAAATAACTACTCTTATAGCTTTATTTAAAGTTTTAAAAGTAACTCAAAGGGATTCTCCCAGTTCAGTGGTTGCATCACTGGTGGGGTGATTAATTTACTCTTAAATTAAATAAAATATTCCTTGAACTCATTATTTAAATAAAATCTAGTATCCCTAAATATCAATATATATATATTGGAAGATAAATCTTACTAAAATCCTTAATAAACCCTCTATAGAAGCCTGTGTGAACTAGAAATGATCTAATATGTTTTACATGAGTAGGGTAAGGTAAATAATTTATCAATTAAATTTTAGATTTTTGAAATGACTTTCACTAAGAGTATTAATTTTTTGAACATGAAATTAAACTTTACAAAAATAAAAACCAAGTTCCATTTAATATATATTTTTTTAAAAAATACTAGATTTTTTAAACAAATATTAAATAAATTCCCAAAGATAGTAAAATCACCCCAAATACCTCCAATAAATCTTCAATGTGGTATAAAAATATACATACCATACACCTCTAAAATTTACATAGGTAATTAAATATCCCTGTGGGAATTATCTTTTAATCAAAGGTACCAAAGTTGCATGTGAAGGTTTTCTTGTCTTGGTCCCTGGGAAAATAGGCACCTGAAAATATATTGAAAATCTATCTAAGAAGAAATAGTGAGTTTTCCCTACAAACCTTTAAAACATATTTTCAATAAATTGAATGTGGAAATGATCTTTCCCAGTTACTTGGTTTAACTTCCTATAATCATTGAAGACTCTAACTATTCTAGATTCTAATAAGTATCAACTCATTTTTCTCATTCTTTACAATCATTGGTCTAGTTTTCTTTTGAAATATATAGATGGGGTTAACCCATTATGAGTTTTAGATTAGGAAAATGATGTCTACACCCAATAACTTCTATATACCTTACTTTATTACCTCCATTATGGTAGGATTTATCCTTTCTTGGGGTTTCCTAATAGGTCTGAAATTCTCCAAAAGAAAAATTCTATGTCAATATATTTTGGGATCAATGCGTGGGATATCACCTAAACTATACCATATTTCTTGTACATTATCTTTAAAAATATCAATAAATTTATGTTCTTGATTATATGAAAAGTTATTAGCAATGATTACTGGTAACTTTTCTCTTTCCATTAAGTACACATATTCAAATATGTGGGCATTGGTTTCAATTTCAGATTTAGTGGATATTCAAAATATGGAATCAAATTTGGGTTTTGACTTCCACTACTTGTATTTTCTACAAAAAAAATGACATATAAGTTCTTCATCATTAAATAAAAAACCAAATCCATTACGGTATTTAAGGGTTACCTCTTCCTCCAAACTAAAGACAATTTTCTTAGTATTTTGGAAAGAGTTACCCTTTATGGAATTTTTAGTCATTAATTGTTTTCTTGAGGCTAAATTTTTTGTAACATAATTGGATCTTTAATGGGTTTAGGATCTTAAAAGTGGGAAAGTGTCAGGAGTTAATGGTCAATTAAATGGTGACTCATGGATTCAAATATATTAAAATGGATTGTGTTGTATCCAAACTCAATAGTGAGTTTTCTTTCATGCACATAGATGATTTTCATGGATGTATTCCAGAATGATCTCCCCAAAATAATGGGTGAGTGCCTTTATGGTCTATCTTCCTCTATGTTCAAGACTTAGAAGTCATCTAGGAAAATTAGATCTTATACTATAACTAATACATCTTCCAATACTCTTTATAAAAAAATAATGGATATTTTTTCAATCTATACCACCACTATTGTTGGTTTCAAGCCTCCCATATACAAATATTTAAATAATTATTAGGTAATAACATTTATAGAATAACCTAAATCATATAAATTATCCAAAAAAATATAGAACCCACAGTTAAAGGGATAGAAAATATCACTAGGTCTATAAATTTTATAGGAAAATGTTTTATGATAAGGGTTAATGCACTTTTTTCTAAGTCAACCCTTTCATTCACTTAGAGACTCCTATTAATAGTGTAAAGTTAATTGAGAAATATATCATGATTAGGTATCTTCTTGAGGGATTCTAGAAAGTGGATATTGATTTTAATTTTCTTAAAGGTTTCCAGGATTTCTCTTTGAAGTGTTTTCCTTTTAAATCTTCTTATATTGAATAATTATTTATGGGAAAGGAATTGGAAGGTTTTTATTCTTTATCTTTAGTTTTTTCCACAGTGTATATTTTTTATTTATTCTAGAAACATATTTTTTCTCTTATTCTCTCTTTTCTTCTTATGGTGTCTAGATCTCAAGAGTCTGTCTAGAATTTCCATCTTGGTTTTCTTTAGGTTATGGATGATTTTTTTGGGGTTTAAGTTTAGTATTGGGTTGAATCTACTTGAAACTTATTATTTTTATCATAGTAAAAGTTTCATTGTGGTTGGGGATAGATTGAGTTAGAAATTTTCCTATATTTTTTTTATAAAAGTTTTACTAAAATATTGACCTAGTTTATAAATTCTCCCACTTTATTCCCCAACTTCTCAAATTTAGGTCCTTTTTGTTATTATTGCACCAAGGGTGGTGTAATGATATATTATTATTCATGGAGTCTCTTTTTTGAAAAAGGAAGGGATTTTTGGTAAGTGGGTTAGTTGTAGGACCACATGTATGATTGTTTAAAGGGTGTTGGGTTTTGGTATAGTTTTTATACTATAATGGAGGCAGTTGTGGGTACTAATTTTGATATGGTGGCCTAGTTTGATATTATTAATGACCAAATCCATATTTTTCATATAAATTTATACAATATCCTAAATTTTTGTTGAAAATATCTTGGATGGATGGTTATTGCATAACTCACCATGCCCTACACTTTAGCACATTGATCAGTGAAACGACGAGGGTAATAATATGGACCAAAAACCATAGTTGTTTCTTATTGTTCACTATTTTATTTCAAATATAAATTTATCTAAATTTGTTTTATCTATTCATTTATATATTCTAATAATAGATATGAATAATAATTTCTTGCCACATGTATATATCTTGTACCGGTATCTATTGTTTCAAACTATTGTGAGTTCTAAGAATTTTTCTCAATTAATCTATTAGATTCTTCTAGTGATTTTCCTATTAAGGATCATCCAAATGAGGAATCCATAAATTATTTTTCATTATCAATAAGGTCTTGGTAAAATAACACAAGGAAGTGGATCCCCTTTATTTATTGATGTGGGAAACTGGAACATATATTTCTAAACATTCCCTAATGCTCATAAAGAGTTTTTTGATGTTTCCTTATGCTATACAGCTTCTTCCCAATGGTTGTGCTATTGTAGGTGAGGAAAAATATTTATAGGAATCAAATATATAATTAATCCCAGTCATGGATCTCTCCTATTCTTAGGTTATACAACCATTATTTTGCTGCTCCTTCGACTGAAAATGATATTCCCCCCCACTTTACTTGCTTTTAAACCACTTTTTGAGGCTTTAGTATTGAGCATACATGTGATAAATCCTTGATGTAGTTGTTAATATCTTTACCTAACATGACATGAAACTTTGGAAGTAATTTCATTAGTCCATATTTTAGTTTAAAATCATTTTTCAAAACTAGTATATCAATTTGGTTATGTTGATTAAAAAATTAAGGTGTATATGAGTCTTTGAGGCTATGGTTGGGATTATCATCCCTAATAATGGTCTTGGGGTGAACACTGGAGGCGTTGCTCGAGTTTTTAAGATAAAACTTCTCAAATTATGATTGAAAATTTAATTTCCCAAGTCTACTTAAAAGAGTTTTCTTCAATTTCTAGATCAAAATAAAATAGTTTATGATTGTAATATCAAGTCGTGTAATTTTAAAGGTTATTTTTTTTGGTACAACCTACTTGAAAACATCATTAAGTTTTGACACACACCTATCATGGGGTGTGGAAAAATAAATTATTTATTCTATTTTAAATATAGTTATATATGTGACCTAATTTTTTCTTCTAGAGAGGATTCCAAAAAATATGTTTTCAATTATTGATTAGTTAAAGAAAATAGGTTTTTTCTTGAGTTTGTGATTTTTGAAAGCCAAGTAAAGTAGTGAAAATAAAGTCTTGAAGTGAGATGATGAGAAAGGTTATTGGTTTAGGATTTTATTCCCTATTTCAATGTTATAACAATCCCTAAAAAGTTTTTTACTTCTCTTTTTGATAATTGATAAGTGAAATGTTCTTCAATGTATTCACCAAACACCCTAGGATAAAAGTTATTTTGGAGACTAGTCTAATAGTGATTATTGTTTAATCTTCATCCCATATTTTTGTGTCTATAAGGTCCGTAAACCACTCATAAAATACCAAGTAAATACCCAATTAGGTGTTGATATTCCTGTAAAATTCAGAAGTGAATCACTGGTTCCACACACGTGCCAATAATTATTATACACTCACCACCTAACACAACCTGGTCCTTAAAGAAAATCTAAAATAGGTGGAGGGATATTATAGGTTGTAAACCTAATAAGAAACAATTAAAAAGTTCAAATCTTAAAACATGATTGTATAAAAATAGTTAAAGAACTACTATGAACCGAAATCAACCAACATCTAATATTTTTCATTCATTAAAGCATAAGGAATCAAGAATTACAAGTGAGATCCTTACCTTCATAAATCAATAAAGATTTACACCTCCATTTAAAGGGTAAAAGAGGAGAATAGGGAATAATAATTCAATAAAAAGATAATAAAAAACAATAGTAGTAGAAAAACTCTAGTAAGATCAAACTCTCTAACTTCCAACTTGTATCATCCCCTCCATTTTCAAATTTTTATCCATTTTGTTAGTGCATGGTTTCTTCTTATTTTTCTTTGTTCAAACCATTTATATCATCTATCTTTTAGCTTTTATTAAGTTTCATTATTTTTGAGGGAATAAAATCTTCTTCAAATACATAGATGTTATTTTGGGTTTTCATGTTTCCTCAGCTGTGATTTCATTAAACATAATCCAAAAGGAAGGATCCTATTGATTGAATAAATTATAAAATGGAAGACCAAAACCTTATCTTGAAGTCATGATGAATCCATAAAAGTCTTCTTATTTTCATCCATCTTCTAAATTCTTGAAAAGTAAGTAATGAAACCTACACTTTAAATTCACACTTATGCACAACCAAAATGACACCTACATTGGGATCAAATGACACTTACACCACACAAATTCAAACATAATTCTAGTAGATGGAACCTATGATTATGAAATTGATACATATACATAGGTGGATTACACCTATTATAGTAAGATTAAAACATATTCTCTTTTTCATTTTCCACTTTTCCTTATATAGGAACTAAGAATTACACCTATGCAAGGTTAGGATGAAACCTATGCTCATCCAAAAGACACATATTCTCATATCCTTTTCCATTTCTTCATGATTTCTAAGATATGATGAATCCATAATAATTATTCAACCATATCAACTATATTGAGAATATTTTTTATCAAGCATGACATCCAGTGTCGCATCCATGATCTAAGTCCTTCTCGACAACATGATAAATGATAATCATAGCAAGTTATCCATTTTTCTCAAAAAAACAAGTAATCACATTAAATCCCGTCTTTATCCATTTAAACAAATATTCACACAATCATGTAATTTTACACTTTAATTCCAAAACTTATTAGATTTAAATAAGTAGATAATTATAAGGGAATAAAATGAATTGAATATCAACAAAATATCATGAATTAATAGACTATGTCACTTAGTCAAAATATTTCTGAGTTGTTCATCCATACTTTTCATCTAATAATCTAGATGAATATAGAGAACCTGGAATGTGAGGATGATAATATGAGATTAATGGATAATTTATTATCCATATTGAATCCTAAACCTCACTATATAATCAATATATTTTAGTCTACTGAAGAAAATATCAATAAATAAGTACCCCCTTCCAATTTACACTATTATATTGCAGTGAAAATATCATTTATATAAATCCTTTATTTATCCATTTGAAGAGATCAGAGATGATATGTCATGGTATAGAAATCCATTTATTTATGTTTCATTATCAGTTTTATCTACATAACTAATATTCTGATGCAAATAATAGTTGGAGCATCCCCAGGTACCTCCTGTAGACATTCTTCTCACCTCCACTTTATGTATGAGTTGGATGAAAAAGTATAGGTAATTCTAATAAATATAATGAATTTTACTATAGTAATAGATTTCATAAGACAATTATTCCACCCCTGGAAATATGTGCTGGTGAGGGCATGGTTTGGGTCCTGAAGTGTTTTGTTTTTATGATGATTTATTTTTCAATACTCTGCATTAATTAAGAGAATATTTTAACTTTTATCTTGATTATGAAATATATGATGTCATAAATTTTACTTATCATTCTCCTAATACTTTATCAAAACTCAATAGCACTCACTATTGGTTTCAGGATATTATTTCATGTGGATATTATAGTGGCAATGATCCATATGCCCCTTCTCATAACCCATATGGGGTCCTGACAAGCTATTTGAGGATATTTATGTAGGAATAACTTTCCAAGTAAATTAACCTGAAACTCCTTGATCTGTTTATTAGACTCCCCAATGCTAAAATATTGTACTTCAATTTCCTTAAAACATTCCTACTAGTTGCATTAATTCTCATAGAGGCGATCAAACCTTAATGAAAACTACATTAATGTTGTAGTTGGTTCCCTAGAACCAACTTTTGTGTACTTTATGATAACCTATATTCATAGATTTTAATTTTAATTAACTACTTGTCACATCATGATTTTTCTTCTACGTAATATATTATATGCTAATGTCCTAATAGTAGCTATCACACTAAAAGATCATAGAATTTCTCCGCTGTGATGAGAACCCAGAAGTGCTATGACACTATTCTTAAATATATGTTCTATAGCCAGATGATATCATTTTAGGGACATAAATGATACATGCTATTAGGGGTGGAGACTCTTAGGACTTTGAGTCACCTTCTCATGGTGTACACCCATGGTAATATCTAGTGTAGGATGTTATGAGAATAAGACCCGCTAGTAGGAAATCCACATTTACATGTGTCATTGGATGTTCTTATCTGCGAACATGTTTATTGATCCTTATACTTTAAGATTATTATTAATGAGTATTATGAGTCACGTATTTTTATGTATTGAAAAAAATTACGATGAAATATATTTGTGGTGAGGTGGGATATGTTGGGTGCGTCACGAGTAATGTTGCATTAATGAATAATGAGAGAAAGGATTTTTCCCTTCTGTTCTTTAATGGAAGTTGATATCTCATGACCTTTTATGGAAATTATATAGCCTAAATAAATCCATGGTCATGGTGTTCTATAGTCATGTTTTATTTCTAGGAAGTCAAAGAAAGAGACATTGAGTACATAGGTTGATAGAACTGGCATGCAACCTGATTGATTGGAGGAATCTCATTAAAAGGAATATATCACACATTAAGCATCTATATGAGGTATTATGTCATTTTAGCATTAACTTATTTCTCTATGGGTGCCTTGGCGTGTTACTAGACACTAACCTTGAATGTTAGGCTGCTTCGCATCATGCCACTGAGAGGCATAGAGGGTCACACACTATGTGTATTAAGAATTTTAGTTAAATAATATATTATTATTTATTATTTAATAAGTTGAATAAATATTATTCCTACACATGGTTTAATAATTATTCATGTTTGTCTAATCACATATTTTTTTCACCAGTTATTCGAGAGAATATAATCTGAGCAAAATATTTAATAAATATTTATTTTCTATTTAGTGAATATAATATTTATTTATTTATTAAAGAATAATGTGGTGATATTTATTTAATAAATAAATAGTCATTATTAGAGGCCTAATAAATATTGTGGATGAATGGTAGACTGAGTTTAATTATCCAGTGATAAATAATAAATACTGAATATTATTTTATTAAATAATATTTAATTTAATTGCAAGTTAAGCACATAGTTGACATGAAGTTCCGTAGGGATTAAATATACAATAAATGGAACTTGTGAAATTATCTTTATTTAAACCCTAGAGGCATATAAACCCAATTATATTATATTATAAGATATCCAATTTCATTTTTGCGATTGTGCACAACAAAATTGGAGAATCCTCTAAAGCCCTAGAGAGCTCCCTTTTCTAAGAACACTCCTAATAATAGAGAATGATCTTCCTCCACATACTACTCTCAAGTCAATAGAGATCAATGATAATTATTTTGAAGATTTTTTATGGTAGATCAAAGGCGGATGATGCAATTTATAGGGTCTGTTGTGCTAGTACCTGAGGATTTCTACAGTGAAGTTTAGAGATTTGTGGAACACGTGTAGATCACCACTGGAGTGAATATGCTCTTGATTCCTACAATGCAATAGCAGTACAACACAAATCCATTTTTAGATCCATCAATGAGAAAATAATTTCAACAAGGTAATTATTTAATTGATTAAATTAATTATAAATAATATGTGATGATAATTCCTATGGTTCTAGAATTCTATCCATTTTATGTCTTATTTAATTCAATTCCATCGATCATTGAATTTATCATCATGTGGATCTCGGATTGATCATCGATCATGAAAAAAATAAAAGTTAGGCACGACCCATCGCACGATTCCTCTGTTCTCAGAACCTTCAAGTGGTATCAAATGGGTCACATATGTATTTATAATTATCTAAATATCATTTATTGATTTACACATTTTTCATTTAGTTTTCAGTTCAAGTTTAGTCGTTCTTTTAACCCAAATTGTGAGAACCACTTCTTCCACCTTTGTTTCTCATAGATCTAATCAAAATAAATAATTTTATAAATGAAATAAAATCGAATAACTCATACAGAGGTGCCAATGATTATGTCCGGATAACACAGGAGTACACGCCATGTAATAGGAGTTACATGTCATGTACTCATGTTCAATGCACCAGGAATTAATTTGGAATTAATTCAAGTCATGTACATTGATGAAACATGGTGTGTTTATTTCTTACACTATGTGTTGATCGGTTCAGCTTGGAACATGGCCATTTAGAGTACACGTCGTGTAACACATGTACATGACATGTAGTCCTTTCAGTCACAGATAGGCCGTGTAATTCCATACATGGCCTACCTGACTGGTGATCATCTAACTCGGATACCATAATTCATGTCATCCTTTATACACATTGTGTACTCCAATTTTTTAGGCATTATTTACACACTAATTACCTAGGCATGTGCCTTGAATAGACGATGAGAGATGTACACTCCATGTAGCATGCTTGCACATTCCATTTACTTATACCAAATTAGATAGAATTAAAATTAATTTATTATAATATGTAAATCTTATCAATATGTGCTTGTGTGTGGTCATTAATTTGATAGGACGCACCATGTGATGAGTTTTAATATATATATATATATATATATATATGTATATATATATCTTTGTGTGTGTGTGTGTGTTTAATTAATTTCTATGTAATTTTTAGATCTGTATATCGTGTGTGAGTCATATGACAGATATTACTCTGTGTGTATTGAATCATAACACATTATAGAAAAATAATGTAATTCATGCAATCATTAAGTTGATAGTACACATCCTGAAAGTACGTGACAAGTCATGTATTCCATATGTCACAAGAGTAAACTATATACGAGTATAATACATGTTGGGTAGATTCAGATAGGTATTCACCGTGTTTCCTCCAAGGAACATTTATATACATAGTTAATTTTAAATAAATTTATTTAATTTGTTTAAAATTATGATGGATGATAATATCAATTAAATTCAAATACAAATTAAGATAAAATAATTTATTAATTAAAGAATATAATTAATTGATTCGAATTCGATTTATCTTAACTAAGAACGATTAAGAATATAATTCTAGTTTTATTAAATTCATAATTTGTTGCATGCATGTGAATAATCATGAGCATAGACCAGGTCTTTGTATGATATTGGTTTCATTTTAATTTATTATTAAATTAAATGTTTGTCTTGCATGCCTTATATCCTCTTATTATGTAAGGGTATGTGTGTCCATGGTTTCTTTTATGTGAACTATTTTTTCCCTAACCTACGTGTGAGTAAAAGTATATGTAATGGATGGAGCTCCCAAGCTAGTGGAGGTAGTTCATGTTTGGAGTCAAGGAAAAAATAATCCAAGAGAGATACATAGGTGGATAGGTGGAAATATGTAACACAAACCTTAATTGGTTCAAGCTGTTTTTCCCCTAGGTCAATGGTTGGTTTATCATCTACTAGATAAACTAACCATTAGTATACGCTCATGATCATACCACATTATTATTTTATTTCTATCAAGTTTCATGGTTATTTCATTATGGATGTTTTTTGTGATCACGTGAATTAATGAGAATGATGATCATGTAAGATAGAACTAAAAGAAATTGGATTATGCGTAAATATTATCTAATACATGGTTAATCACTCAAATAATTCCACTTAATATTAATAAGCATGTGATAAAGATAATAATTTTCAATTTACTCATAAAAAAATAAAATCCCTCACTAATATATATTAATTTAGTATAGCATTCCACTACTTCAGTTAAAATCGAACCATATTTCAAAGTGCTTGACCAATCAAAGTTAGGGTGCTTTCAATTATCATGGAATTATAACTTGAATTTTTGGGTTGAATTAACTTATTTTACATCAAGGGTTGACTTCCAAAGTAAGAATTAGTGAAACTGAGAGGAAAGGGTTGAGGAAGTCCAACTTAAGGATTTCAGGATTGGGGAGTTCACTCAGCAGATCAAGGAACTGTGAGTTAATGTGGTTGGCATTAGGAATACCTACCTAAGAATATTCAAGATTCTTGACCAACAAAAGTTGGGTTAATGAGAAGGGAAATATGGATCCTTACCACTATAATTTCTAAGAAATGGGATATTCCAAAGCCAACGGTGAGGGCTATTGGGTTTTGATAAAATAGTGGGAGACTAATAAATATAATATTTATTTATTTGTCTAAATTTTATCAGATAAAGTACGAAATATTTTTTCATATTACTCGTAGAAACAATAATAAAAATGATATTAAACATATCACTATGATCCATACTTGATAGGGATAAACTTATCACCGACACAAATTTCCAAGAGTGGAAAAGGCGCTTACATGTTATATTTTTCCATTAAAGGAAATTGTATGTACTAGAAGAAACTATTCCTAGTGCACCTAGTAATGAGGCAAGCGATGAATATTTATCACTCCATGAGAAAATTTTTAATGATTCTATAGATGTTTAACTTTTTATGCTATCATCCATGACCAATGAGCTTTTGAAGAAACATGAGGACATGGATGCATATAGCATGATGTATCACCTTCGAGATATCTATCAAGATAAGGTGAGACAAGAGATATATGAGATCTCAAATTCTTTGTTTACAACTAAACTTAGAGAGTCTTCACTAGACAGGCCTCACGTAGTAAAGGTTATTGGATATATTGAACTCTTAGAAAACTTAGGGATTAAATTACCAATTGATTTGCTTACAAATATCATACTTTTATCACTTCCTAAGGAATTCTATAATTTTATTGTTAATTAAAATATGATCAATAATGAGAAGAGTCTTTCAAAACTTATTACATTTATTCTCTAAGTGGATAAGGACATGGGGTGTGATAAACCTGAGGTCCTTATGGTGAATAAGAAAAAGAAGAACAAGGAAAAAAATACTACAAAATAGGCCATTAACAACACTAAAAATGGCCTTTATTAGTGCTAGATAAGCATTGACTACTGAAGCTTGATTAAAATCCCGAGTCTTTTATCATCACTAAAAAAGAACTGATAAAGGGGTCCTTTATCATCTCTTAAAAAATCACCGATAAAGGACTATTTATCAATGCTTTTAAAATAATGGATAATGGATCCCTTTATCATCTATTTTATAACTGTTGATTAAGGGGCATACTGTAGTGTGCTACAACAACACACCACAGTACCAAAAACACCATGAAATTAGAAAAATCAAGTATAAATATAGAATTTAAATGAAGATAAAATAATCTAGGATTTTTTGCTCAGTTTTGGCAATGTGATGCATGTTTTAAATTAAAATGATACTTATATATTGAAAAAACACACTTGGAGTCATACCAGCCACACCATATGTCGGATTCAGGTGCAGCTGATTCTTACACATCTCGAATGACTTATGGATCTTTTTCCTAAAGTATTAAAACAATATGAATGCATTTTCTTAGTTTTGAGTATGTCACTTGTCTTTTTTAATGAAATGTTATTTCAAATTGGAAACAAGTACTTTAAATAACACCAGTCATTTAATGTGTCAGTTTAATGTGATAAAAATTCCTACACATCAAAAATGACTTATGAATCATTTTTATAAATTATAATGACAATCCAATCATGTTTTCTTAGTTTTCAGTGAGTGACACTTTTTGAACTAAAATGTTGATTTTAAACTAATAACAGACACATTGAGTCATACCAGATACATCATGTATTGGATTTAGGTGATGAAGATTCTTAGACATCAAAAATGACTTATGGCATTTTACTGAAGTATCAAAACAATCCAAATGTGTTTTCTCAGTTTTGAGTAGGTGAGTTGTCCTTTTTACTAAAATTGATGACAATTTTAAATAAAAAGATGCACTTAGAGTCATATCGTTCACACCGTTCATCATATTTATTTGAGACTAATTATTACATGTCACAAATGGATTATGTATCATTTTCATAAAGTATCAAAACAATCTGAATACATTTACTCAGTTTTGAGTACGTCACTTTTTTTTACAAAAATGTCATTTTAAACTGGAAACACACACTTTGACTCATACTGATCACATAGTGTATTGGTTTGATATGATAATTATTCCTAAACATAAAAAATTACTTATAAATAAATTTCCTAACTTATCAAGAAAATCTGAGCATGTTGGCTCAGTTTTCAGTAACATTTTTTGAACTAAACTTTCAATTTTAAATTGATAACAGACACATTGAGTCATATCAGGAACATCATGTATCAGATTGAGGTAAGTATGATTACTATACATAAAAAATTAATAATGGATCATTTACATAAAGAATCAAAACAATATAAATGTGTTTTCTTAGTTTTGAGTAGGTTAGTTGTCCTTTTTATTAAAATTGATGTCAATTTTAAATAAAAAGATGCACTTGGAATAATATCGGTCGCACCATGTGTCAGATTGAGGTGAGATTAATTATTAAATGTCTAAAATGGCTCATGGATCATTTTTATAAATTATAAAAACAATAATAATGCATTTACTTTGTCACGCCCGAACTTTTTTGAGGTATACGTTTAATTTTAAATTTTTATTTCATAAATTAATTGCCGGTTTATTTAAATTATTTGGTTGTATCATGAGCCGAACCCGGTTTGGGTTGCCCGTTGGGGTAACGGTGCGTGCGCGCGGGCCTTGCGCCGCTCGGCGCACGGGTAGGGGATGGGCAAAGCCATGCAGCTTTGCCATTTCAACGTTCGGCGCCCGTTGCGCGGACGAACCAAATGACAGATGTTAACTTCAGTTTTATTATTATTTATATTATTATTATTATTAATGTTATGCTTTTATTATTGTTATTATTATCTTTATGATTATTATGATATTATTATTATTATTGCTAATAAATTATTATTATTGTTATGCGGTTACTATTATTAGGATTTTGATAATTATTATTACTAATAATATTATTATTTCTAATGTTATTATGATATTTAATATTATTATATTATATTAATTTGTTTAACTTTTTTCCCCATGTCAAACCCTAGCCGCCGCCACCCTTTCTCTCTCTTTTTTTTATTTCATTTCTCTCCTTCTTCTGCTCGGCCTCACCCTCACGTCGCACCTCCTGCATCCGCGCTCCCCTCTCCCCACTCTTCTTCTTCCTCCCTCCCCTCACTCCTTCTCACCGGCGCGCCACCCCTCCGCTCAGCCACTCTCTCCCGCTGTCCTTCCTCAGGCTGCGCCCTGCTCCTACATCCCCTCGCCATCGCTGTTGCACCCACGCCGGAGCCACCTGCTCACCGCACCCAGACCACCTCTCCGCCCACTGCCGTTGTCCTCTGCTGCACACCGCACAAGGCCCCAGCCGGCGCTCCCGCCCCTACTACACCGCTCCTGCACCCTCGCCGGACCAGCCACCTCCTCTGCTGCGCCGCTCCAGCACCCCTCGCCGACCGCCGCCCCTGTTGCAGCCCTCCGTCCAGCCGGCGCGCCCCTGCCTCCTCTTCTTCTCTTCTTCTTTTCTTCTTCTCTTCTTCTTCTTCTCCTCTTCTCCTCCTTCTCTTATTCTTCTTCTCCTCTTCTCCTCCTTCTCTTCTTCTTCTTCTCCTATTCCTCTTCTCTCCTTCTTCTTCCCTTTCTTTTTCTTCCTCTTCTTCTCCGTTCCGGCGCCCCTGTTCGGCCTCCTCCGTGCAGGTCTGTTTTTATTATTTTTCATTTATTTTATTTTATTATTTTAAGTTATCTAATAAGATATTTTGTTTTCTTTTGTTATTATTATTAATATGTTAGTTATTATATCATTACTATAAATATTAATATGTTATTATTATAATTATGTAAATAATAATGATAATATTGTTATTATTATTATATTATTATTATTATTATTATTGTTATTATTATATTATTATTATTATTATTATCATATTATTATTATTATTATTATGTTAATAATACTATTATTATTATACTACTATTGTTATTATTATTATTATTATTATGCTATTATTACTATTAATATTATTAATATTGTTACTATTATTATTTATAATTATTATTATATTATATTATTATTGCTATTATTATTATTATTATTATTATTATTATTATTATGTTATCGCTATTATTTTTATCCTCATTATTATTATGTTAACAACTTTCTGAACCCGTTGAGCGTTCTGCTGTTGTTAGGACCTGGTTGACGGCTCAAGACGGTGCGACCGCGGCGCAACTGGAGTCTTGCGCCGTGTCTTTTTCCGCGCCCGTTTGAGGTAGGTGATTCCGCACTCAATTATCTTTTGGCGATCTTTTGCGTGCTGGTTTAATTTTTCATCACCCTGCTAATTAGTTTTCATATTGACAAATTAGTTTTAATTACTTTTTAAATGCGCATTTTATTTTCCAGTGGTACATTCAGGTGGTGCAAGCCCATTTCTTTTATCGCGGAAACTCACTTTGGCTGTTTATTATTATTTGTGAACTGTGCAGTGTGTGTCAGGGAGTTCGGATGACGCAGGTTGTGTATTGGCATGTCAGAATGTGTTTTATTATAGAAAGGGGGTTTTGGGTGACTTTTTAACCTTTAAAAATTTTTGCGACATGTTTGAAAACTGTTAAATAATTTTTCTTAGTGGTTTTCTTAAATAACAAAGTGATTTCGTTAAGTTATGCGTCTAGTTTAATTTAAAGCGTATGCAGTGTGGTTTAAGTTTTTTTTTAAAAAGAAAAGTTTTGGTGCGTGTGTGGTTTTTAAAGAGGATATCAGTGTGCAGGTGACCCGTTTGGCTCGAAGTGCTATTGGGACATGTTATGTGAATTTTTATCTCTAGGTGAGCACAAGGAGGGAAGCCGGGGTATTAGGTGGGGAGACTGGGACTAGTGAGCTAGTGTTCCAGAGATGACCCGACCCGGTTTCACTGGCAGGTTTGACGACTGCAACACTAACTAAACATATGATATCTGAGGGTCGTGGCCTTCTAAGCCACGTGTTCTGAGGGTCGTGGCCTTCTAAGCCACGTTATCTGAGGGTCGTGGCCGCCTAATCCACGTTTCACCGAGACACGACGTTCTAGGATCCCGCTAGTCTAGTACCCATAGGGCCTTTCCCATCCCTTGGTGCCACCAGTTACCTTGCGTGCATGCTGATACGTGATATGTCACTTGAACTGCTATCCTAATGTGTTTATCTTGAACTGCCTTTCTTTTAAATCATTTTATGAAAACCATTTTCTTTTGCACTTCTTTCTATCTTTATTTCAGAATTGCATTTGGTTGTCTTTTGATAGTTTTGCGTGGAATCTTTTATTGGTGATATCCTGCTGGGCGATTGCTCACACCCTACTTACACCCTTGGGTGTAAGTAGACTTGTTTACTTCTGATACAGGTAGGGGTCCAGCTTTTGGGAGAAGTGGTTCAGGTTGTTAGCAGGACTATCTACGTGGCGTTTTGGTGGTGGCCTAGAGGTAGTGTCCTTACACCGGGCGACAGTCCTTAGGTTGGTCTTTGGTTATCTTGTTTTGGTGTTATTTGGGTTTTGAGTACTTGTGAACCAAAAACCTGTTTGGTTGTCTACATGTTTGACTGTAACCTTTATCTCTGTTTGGTTTACTTTGGTTGGCTGCTTTACATGTGTTCACTCGGGTAAACCGTTCCCAAGGTTTATTTTGATACCCGGGCACTTGTGCCAGCCCGTGGGGATCGGGAACGCCCTTCAGGCCTTGCCGCGGGCCGAGTCGGGCATCGGTTCGGATGGCGACCCGATTCGGTTCGTGACAAAATGGTATCAGAGGGCAGGTTTTGTTGGTGGTTTATGTTATTTGGGATGAGTTGGGTTATACATGAGTTGGGTCTGTCAGGGCTCAGAATTTATGTTGCGAGTAGGGCACCTGGCCAGCACGCCTCGTGGAAGATACTGAGTCACCATGGGATGTCAGGGTGCTTGCTTCACTTTCTTTCTGGGTGGGACGTGCATGCTGCAGACTGTACGTGGACACTAGGTAAGGAAAGTAAAGCTTTTATATGGATTCATTTTTTTGCATGTTTGGTTTATTGATGAATAATTATCTTGTTGGAAAATTTATTCCCTTTTTATTGATGGGTTTCTTTCTTGATTGCTGCTCTTTTTCAGTAAGATGACTCCCCGGAGAATTCCCATGCATCCACGGGAGGAAGCCGGAGAGAGTTCTCCCGCGCCGCTTGATCAGAGATTTGTTGAGGCGATGGTCTGAGCCATTCAGGCTTTAGGACAAGGGGCGACTCCTGCCCCCGCCCCTGTTCCAGCTAGAGGGGAAGAATTTGGCTCCAGAAAGGATAGAGCTCAGGAGTTTCTGAGGAGCAAACCTCCTTCTTTCCGAGGTGGTTCAGAACCTCAGGAGGCAGAGGAGTGGCTTGAGAAGATAGAACGCGTGTTCTATTTCCTTGACACGCCTGAGGAAGTCAGGGTGAAGTGCGCCTCGTTCCAGCTGGAGGGTTCCAGTCGCAAATGGTGGGAATCAGTGGTCCAGGCTGGGAAGCATGAGCACATGAGTTGGAAGGATTTCAAGGGTCTCTTCAACGAGCAGTATTGTCCAGAGTTCGTAGCCTATGCTAGATCTCGGGAGTTCATGGAGCTATCGCAGGGGAATCAGACAGTGATGGAGTATGCAAATCGCTTTGCTGAACTGGTACGATACGCACCTGAGATAGTTTCGAGCGAATTCTTGAAGGCTCGGAAGTTTGAGAATGGCCTTCGACCAGAAATTCACTCCCAGGTTTTCTTGTTCAAGCTGAAGACTTATGCTGAGGTGGTCGATCGTGCTTGTATGGCCGAGATTGACCAGAAGGGAAAGTCGGGGTTTTCTGGATTAGTTTCAGGGCTTGGCAGTGGCAGTTCATCTGAGAAGAAGAGGAAGCGTGATGAGAAATGGAAGAAGGGTGATGGTAGCTCAGCTCATCCTCCCAGGCAGTTTTCATCTGGGGCTTCTGGTGCAGGGTCTGTTGTGTGCCATCAGTGCAGAAGGGCAGGGCACATCCGACCTGTTTGTCCATACCCTCCCAGACCATGCCATGGATGTGGAGTGGTGGGACATCTACAACGCTTCTGCAGGACTGCACGCCCTTATCAGAGTGGGGCTAGATCAGTGGCTTCTAGAGGGGTATCAGTTCAGTCAGAGCCGACCAGGACGACAGGATCTCGGTTTGGTGGGCGTGGTGGTAGGACCAGATCGTCTTCAGGGCAGAGCCATATCAGGGCAGAGCCTCAGGCGAGCGGTCGTTCTCAGGCGGGGACCAGGCAACTGCATGCTGTGGATCAGGCACCAGCGGGATCTGATGCAGGGCCCTCGACGGTTCAAGGTACTATTCTGGTTGCATCTTCTATAGCTGCAGTTTTATTTGATACTGGTGCTTCAGTTTCTTTCATATCTGCTCGTTTTGTGAATCTGCTGAACCTACCAACCGAGTTGTTATCATTTGCTATGGAGTTGGTAACGCCGTTGGGGAAAAAGAGGGAGCAAGGCCTTAAGTGCCGATCGTGCGCACTTTATGTGTCGGGTGTCGAGATGGAATGGGATTTCTTGGTCCTTGACATGGACCTATTCGATGTGATCCTCGGTATGGACTGGCTGGTGCGCTTCCAGGCGCACATTGATTGCTATCAACGCCGAGTCAGCTTTACAGCACCAGATGGGACTCCTCAGCTATTTCACGGAGAATGGGATCCTCGGTCGGGACGTGCGGGACCTCCACTCCCTGAGCTTGGAAATCTTGCTTATCAGTTGTCGTCACTCGTGCTGGAGGACGATGGTGGTATTTCACAGGGCGGGTTACCTCGTGTAGTGGACGAGTTCCCATAGGTTTTCCCAGATGATTTTTCTGGCTTACCCCCAGAGCGAGACGTGGAGTTCTCGATTGAGTTGGCACCGAGAACACAACCTATATCTCTTCCCTCATATCGCATGGCCCCCACCAAATTGAGGGAATTAAAGATACAGCTGGATGATTTGGAATCCAAAGGATTCATTCGCCCGAGCGCCTCCCCTTGGGCCGCACCGGTTTTATTCGCGAAGAAGGCCGATGGAACCCTTCGGTTGTGCATTGATTACCGGAAGTTGAACAAGGTAACCATCAAGAATAAATACCCTTTTCCTCGGATTGACGATTTGTTTGACCAGCTGAAGGGGGCAAAGTGGTTCTCCAAGATTGATTTGCGTTCGGGATACCACCAGCTCAGGGTGAGAGAAGCAGATATCCCGAAGACGGCTTTCCGAAGCAGGTACGGTCACTTCGAGTACTTGGTCATGCCTTTCGGACTGACGAATGCTCCTGAAGTTTTTATGGCACTCATGAATAGGGTGTTCCACCAATATCTTGACTCATTTGTCGTGGTATTCGTGGATGACATCCTGGTCTACTCTGGATCTGAGGAGGAGCATGAGCACCACCTGCGCGTTGTTTTGGGCACTTTGCGGGATCACCGCCTGTATGCCAAACTCTCGAAGTGCACTTTCTGGATCAGGGAAGTGAAGTTTCTGGGGCATGTCGTCTCAGAACAAGGGGTTTCAGTGGATCCCGAAAAGATCAGAGCAGTTATGTCTTGGGAGCAGCCGAGAAATGTGTTTGAGATCAGGAGTTTTCTGGGCTTGGCTGGTTATTACAGGCGCTTTGTCCGGTACTTCTCGCGGATTGCCTCCCCCATGACCGCACTCACCCGGAAAGGGGTGAAGTTTGAGTGGATCCCACAGTGCCAGATATCTTTTGAGGAGCTGAAGCGGCGGTTGACCACCGCACCTGTGTTGACCTTACCGGAGTCAGGAAAGGGATATGTGGTGTACTGTGATGCGTCAGGTACGGGCCTTGGATGTGTGCTCATGCAGGATGACCATGTGGCGGCTTATGGTTCTCACCAACTCCGGCCGCATGAGAAGAACTATCCGACTCACGACTTAGAGTTGGCGGCAGTGATGCATGCTTTGAAGACATGGCGCCACTATCTTTTTGGGGAGAAGTTTGTGGTCTATTCTGACCACAAGAGCCTGGCCTATATTTTCTCTCAGAGGGATCTCAATTTGAGGCAGCGCCGCTGGGTCGAGTACCTGTAGGGTTTTGATTTTGATATTGTCTATACCCCTGGCAAGGGTAATGTGGTAGCTGACGCATTGAGCAGAAAAGTACCAGTGCAGGCGTTGAAGAAGTCCAGCGATGAGTGGACTTTGATGGGGCTCTTTGCCCAGTTGCATTTGGAGAGTAGGGAGCACAGTGGAGGTACTTTCTTGGCTAGCATCCAGTTGACTCCTGCCCTTCTAGAGTTGATTCAGCAGGAGCAGCCTGGTGATGAGTTTTGTCAGCAATCTATGCAGTTTCTTCATGGTGGGGAGACTTCTTCTGATTGGTCTTTGTCTTCCCAGAGGGTCCTATGCTTCAAGGGCCGTGCTGTAGTGCCGTTGTCTCTGCGAAAGGTGGTGATGCAGGATAGCCACCAATCTTAGTGGGCCATCCATCCTGGTACCACCAAGATGTACTACGATGTTCGCCGTCAGTTCTGGTGTCCAGGTATGAGACGGGACATAGCCGACTTCGTATCCCGATGTTACACTTTCCAGCAAGTGAAAGCAGAACATCAGAGACCATCTGGCCTACTCCAGCCATTAACCATTCCTACCTGGAAGTGGGACGAGGTCGCCATGGACTTCATCATTGGCCTGCCTCGTACACCTCGAGGGAGGAATGCTATCTGGGTGGTGATTGACCGTTTGACTAAGTCTGCTCACTTTATTCCGATCAGAGATACGTCGAAGGTAGAGGAACTGGGCCGCTTGTATGTTCAGGAGGTGGTCAGACTTCATGGCATGCCGTCGGCAATTGTTTCTGACAGGGACCCCCGCTTTACATCACAGTTTTGGGGAGGCCTCCAGAAGGATTTGGGGTCGCAGATTAAGATGAGCACGACATACCATCCGCAGACCGATGGCCAGACGGAGCGGGCGAATCAGATTCTGGAAGACATGCTCCGGGCCTGTGTGTTAGATTTTGGAGGCTCATGGGATAGCCATTTGGGGCTGGTCGAGTTTGCTTACAATAACAGTTACCAGTCTTCCATCAGAATGGCACCCTTTGAGGCGCTCTATGGCCGGCCTTGTCGGTCTCCTCTGTGTTGGGCCGAGGTAGGAGAGGCCTCGCTCTTGGGACCGAGTCTTGTTCAGGAGACGTCTGAGAAGGTCAAGCTGATTAGGCAGCGGTTGTTGACAGCTCAGAGTCGCCACAAATCTTATGCAGATCAGAGGCGGCGGGATCTCGAGTTTTCGGTGGGGGACAGAGTGTTCCTGAAAGTGGCCCCTCGCTTGGGTCACCGTCGTTTGGGGAAACAGGGAAAGCTGACACCGAGATATGTCGGACCTTTCGAGATTCTTGAGCGGATTGGCAAGGTGGCATACAGGCTAGCTTTTCCCTCGCAGTTGACGTCGATTCACGACGTATTTCATGTCTCCCAACTAAATAAGTACAACCCCGACCCGTCGCATGTGCTGAATTGGGAGGAGCTGGAGATAGAGTCCGACTTATCTGTGGTCGAGCG
Source organism: Viscum album (assembly GCA_963277665.1). Classification (NCBI taxonomy): domain Eukaryota; kingdom Viridiplantae; phylum Streptophyta; class Magnoliopsida; order Santalales; family Viscaceae; genus Viscum; species Viscum album. The sequence goes on from OY728123.1 coordinate 666,895,702, forward strand.
ACCAGTGCGTATAGTGGATTCTCGGGAAAATGTGCTGAGTGGAAAGTCCATTCCTCTGGTCCGTGTTCTTTGGCAGCACGGGAATGATGAACACGAGACTTGGGAGCAGAAGTCATGGGTTGAGCAGGAGTACCCATTTCTATTCTCTGATCAGGCTTTGAGCTGACTTTCCGAGGGCGGAAAGTTTTCATGGTGGGGAGAATTGTCACGCCCGGACTTTTTTGAGGTATACGTTTAATTTTAAATTTTTATTTCATAAATTAATTGTCGGTTTATTTAAATTATTTGGTTGTATCATGAGATGAACCCGGTTTGGGTTTCCCGTTGGGGTAAAGGTGCGTGCGCGCGGGCCTTGCGCCGCTCGGCGCACGGGTAGGGGATGGGAAAAGCCATGCATCTTTTCCATTTCAACGTTCGGCGCCCGTTGCGCGGACGAACCAAATGACAGATGTTAACTTCAGTTTTATTATTATTTATATTATTATTATTATTAATGTTATGCTTTTATTATTTTTATTATTATCTTTATGATTATTATGATATTATTATTATTATTGCTAATAAATTATTATTATTGTTATGCGGTTACTATTATTAGGATTTTGATAATTATTATTACTAATAATATTATTATTTCTAATGTTATTATGATATTTAATATTATTATATTATATTAATTTGTTTAACTTTTTTCCCCATGTCAAACCCTAGCCGCCGCCACCCTTTCTCTCTCTTTTTTTTATTTCATTTCTCTCCTTCTTCTGCTCGGCCTCACCCTCACGTCGCACCTCCTGCATCCGCGCTCCCCTCTCCCCACTCTTCTTCTTCCTCCCTCCCCTCCCTCCTTCTCACCGGCGCGCCACCCCTCCGCTCAGCCACTCTCTCCCGCTGTCCTTCCTCAGGCTGCGCCCTGCTCCTACATCCCCTCGCCGTCGCTGTTGCACCCACGCCGGAGCCACCTGCTCACCGCACCCAGACCACCTCTCCGCCCACTGTCGTTGTCCTCTGCTGCACACCGCACAAGGCCCCAGTCGGCGCTCCCGCCCCTACTACACCGCTCCTGCACCCTCGCCGGACCAGCCACCTCCTCTGCTGCGCCGCTCCAGCACCCCTCGCCGACCGCCGCCCCTGCTGCAGCCCTCCGTCCAACCGGCGCGCCCCTACCTCCTCTTCTTCTCTTCTTCTTTTCTTCTTCTCTTCTTCTTCTTCTCCTCTTCTCCTCCTTCTCTTCTTCTTCTTCTCCTATTCCTCTTCTCTCCTTCTTCTTCCCTTTCTTTTTCTTCCTCTTCTTCTCCGTTCCGGCGCCCCTGTTCGGCCTCCTCCGTGCAGGTCTGTTTTTATTATTTTTCATTTATTTTATTTTATTATTTTAAGTTATCTAATAAGATATTTTGTTTTCTTTTGTTATTATTATTAATATGTTAGTTATTATATCATTACTATAAATATTAATATGTTATTATTATAATTATGTAAATAATAATAATAATATTGTTATTATTATATTATTATTATTATTATTATTATTATTATATTATTATTATTATCATATTATTATTATTATTATTATGTTAATAATACTATTATTATTATACTACTATTGTTATTATTATTATTATTATTATGCTATTATTACTATTAATATTATTATTATTGTTACTATTATTATTTATAATTATTATTATATTATATTATTATTGCTATTATTATTATTATTATTATTATTATTATTATGTTATCACTATTATTTTTATCCTCATTATTATTATGTTAACAACTTTTTGAACCCGTTGAGCGTTCTGCTGTTGTTAGGACCTGGTTGACGGCTCAAGACGGTGCGACCGCGGCGCAACTGGAGTCTTGCGCCGTGTCTTTTTCCGCGCCCGTTTGAGGTAGGTGATTCCGCACTCAATTATCTTTTGGCGATATTTTGTGTGCTGGTTTAATTTTTCATCACCCTGCTAATTAGTTTTCATATTGACAAATTAGTTTTAATTACTTTTTAAATGCGCATTTTATTTGCCAGTGGTACATTCAGGTGGTGCAAGCCCATTTCTTTTATCGCGGAAACTCACTTTGGCTATTTATTATTATTTGTGAACTGTGCAGTGTGTGTCAGGGAGTTCGGATGACGCAGGTTGTGTGTTGGCATGTCAGAATGTGTTTTATTATAGAAAGGGGGTTTTGGGTGACTTTTTAACCTTTAAAAATTTTTGCGACATGTTTGAAAACTGTTAAATAATTTTTCTTAGTGGTTTTCTTAAATAACAAAGTGATTTCGTTAAGTTATGCGTCTAGTTTAATTTAAAGCGTATGCAGTGTGGTTTAAGTTTTTTTTTTAAAAAAGAAAAGTTTTGGTGCGTGTGTGGTTTTTAAAGAGGATATCAGTGTGCAGGTGACCCGTTTGGCTCGAAGTGCTATTGGGACATGTTATGTGAATTTTGATCTCTAGGTGAGCACAAGGAGGGAAGCCGGGGTATTAGGTGGGGAGACTGGGACTAGTGAGCTAGTGTTCCGGAGATGACCCGACCCGGTTTCACTGGCAGGTTTGACGACTGCAACACTAACTAAACATATGATATCTGGGGGTCGTGGCCTTCTAAGCCACGTGTTCTGAGGGTCGTGGCCTTCTAAGCCACGTTATCTGAGGGTCGTGGCCGCCTAAGCCACGTTTCACCGAGACACGACGTTCTAGGATCCCGCTAGTCTAGTACCCATAGGGCCTTTCCCATCCCTTGGTGCCACCAGTTACCTTGCGTGCATGCTGATACGTGATATGTCACTTGAACTGCTGTCCTAATGTGTTTATCTTGAACTGCCTTTCTTTTAAATCATTTTATGAAAACCATTTTCTTTTGCACTTCTTTCTATCTTTATTTCAGTATTGCATTTGGTTGTCTTTTGATAGTTGTGCGTGGAATCTTTTATTGGTGATATCCTACTGGGCGATTGCTCACACCCTACTTACACCCTTGGGTGTAAGTAGACTTGTTTACTTCTGATACAGGTAGGGGTCCAGCTTTTGGGAGCAGTGGTTCAGGTTGTTAGCAGGACTATCTACGTGGCGTTTTGGTGGTGGCCTAGAGGCGGTGTCCTTACACCGGGCGACAGTCCTTAGGTTGGTCTTTGGTTATCTTGTTTTGGTGTTATTTGGGTTTTGAGTACTTGTGAACCAAAAACCTGTTTGGTTGTCTACATGTTTGACTGTAACCTTTATCTCTGTTTGGTTTACTTTGGTTGGCTGCTTTACATGTGTTCACTCGGGTAAACCGTTCCCAAGGTTTATTTTGATACCCGGGCACTTGTGCCAGCCCGTGGGGATCGGGAACGCCCTTCGGGCCTTGCCGCGGGCTGAGTCGGGCGTCGGTTCGGATGGCGACCTGATTCGGTTCGTGACATACTTAGTTTTGAGTATGTCACTTTTCTTTTTTACTAAAATGTCATTTTAAACTAGAAACTTTCACTTTGACTCATATCAATCACATTGTGTATTTATTTGAAATGAGACCAATTACTACACATCAAAAATTAATTATTAAGAATTTTCTTAAATTATAAAAAAAATCCAAGAACTTTTTCTCAGTTTTCAGTGAGTAACATTTTTTTGAACTAAATTGTCGATTTTAAACTGACAACGGACACATTGATTCATATCGGGAACATCGTGTTTTGAATTGAGGTGAATCTGATTACTACACATAAAAAATTAATTATGGATTATTCACCTAAAGTATCAAAACAATATGAATGCATTTTATTAGTTTTGAGTAGGTCAAGTTTCTTTTTTATTAAAATTGTGTCATTTTTAAATAAAAAGAAGAACTTGGAGTCATACCAGTCACAACATATGTCATATTTAAGTACGGATGATTCCCACATGTATAAAATGACTTTCTTTATCATTTTATTAAATTATCAAAACAATATGAATGCATTTTCTCAGTTTTAAGTAAGTTAGTTATTCTTTTTATTAAAATTGATGTTATTTTTAAATAAAAAGATGCACTTGGAGTTATACCGATCACACCGCATGTAGGATTGAGGTATGAATTATTCTTACACGTATAAAATCACTTATATATCATTATAATAAATTATAAAAACAATCCTATTTATTTTTCTTGGTTTTGATTATGTCACTTGTTTTTTTTACTAAATTGTCATTTTAAACTGGAAACACACACTTTGACCTATGTTGATCACATCGTGTATCAGTTTGATGTGAGACTGATTCCTAGACGTCAAAAATGAATTATGAATTGATTTAATAAATTATAAATATAACCCAAGCATGTTTTTTTTTCAGTGAGTGATATTTTTTAACTAAAATGTCAATTTTAAATTGATAACGGACACAATGAGTCATAATGGTCACACCGTGCATCGAATTGAGGTGAAGATGATTACTACACATACCAAATAACTTATGTATTGTTTCCCTAAAGTATCAAAATAATTTTAAAATGTTTTATCAGTTTTGATTATTTTATTTTTCCTTTTTACTAAAATTCATGTCATTTTTAAATAAAAAGAAGCACTTCGAGTCATACTGGTCACAACGTGTATCTGATTGAGGTGCGATTAACTCTTACATGTTCAAAAGTCTTAAAAAAATAATAAACGGTAATTTAACCACATTTATATTGTATTTATATCTATAACTTCCAACACTGTATATTGACTTGATGTTCTTAGTCGAAAAAAATTTCTTGTCGTTGAAAGTTAGATATAACAACCCTGCTTTTTATTACACAATTAAACATGATTTACTACATAAAATCTTCACTTGAGACAACATAGAAGATCAAGAGGTATAGTGTCTTTAGGGATTAGAAAAATTACATAATAACTTAAAACATAAAATACACAACATCTTTATTGAAAACTTCCTTTACATAACCATGACATTCCCTCATACTTAGTATTTCATAGGATAACCTGAGGACATACATGTGAAAAGGGTGATATATAAAGACTAGTAAGGGAGTAAACAAGGAATAACATGAAGAATAAAATACATGTTAGGAAATAGGTATATCAATGGATCATAAAAGAACATTAAAATAAAGTCATGATATAACATGATTATCATAACATGGAAATGTGGCAACAACACTTAACATGGAATTAGCATGAGCCAAGGCTCATTGCACATAGAGCATGATTAAACCCTCATTGCACTTGAATTAGCACGATTAAATCATAATTTCACTTGAATTATCATGATTAAACCCTCATTGTACTTGACGTATCATGATACTAATCTTTACACAATGCATTGGAGCGCTATCAGGGTGCACCCTTCTTAATTCATTTTATGCATAAGTGTGCCACATGGATCATAAAACATAGATTCATTAAACATAATAATTTATTCCATGATAAAGGAATATGTAATTCATACAAGAAACTCTATAATCAATAAGTAAATTTTCATAAAGGTGAATACCCTTGATAGAGAAATGGGCATGGTATTCACTATACAATAACTTTGGCTTGGAAAATCACGGTGCAATTTCGGCAGCATAACGACGTGACATAAGACTTCATAAAAAAGTTTATGGGAGATAAAATGGTGTATCATCATATGTACATGAAATGGAAAGTAAGGGTTTCATATAGATACATGTCCCAACATAAGTAATGTAATTTGGATTCATAATACAAAATAATTGCTTGAATGTAAATGAGGAGAGAGAAATTCCAAATGAAATTTTGGCATGGAAACATGTGTACATGTGAGGAATTAACAAGATAGAAAAGGGGTATATCATAATTAAAACATAGAGAGGGAAGTATGGGTGAGGTGCAAAATAATACCCCAATATTTTTAATTGAAAAGACAAGGGTATAACAACATAAAGAAACTTAGACAAAAATGAGAGAGGAAGAAATCCCTTACTTGGAAGTGTGATCCCAAAGGCTCGGGAGAGGCTTGAGAGAGGATTCTTGGGAGCTTGGGGTTCCTTGGGAGGATTCTATATAGAGTGGGGAAGAGGTTGGACGAACTCTAAAGGCTTTGAGTGAAGATAAAGTGGGAGCTTGGGTGGGTTTATATAGGAAAAGGGAGGAAATTCTTTATTATTTAGGTTTGGGATACCACACATTAAACTAATCAAAACCCCAAACCAAACCATGGTTTTTTCCCATTGTTTTTGACAAAGGGGAGTGGAAAACCTTATTTTATAAGGCCAATTGCCAAACTTCTTAAAATAATAGGGTTGCTTATGTGGAGGTGAGTCACACTCTCAAGGAAATCAATTTAAAAAGTTAAAATGTTTTATAAGTCTTGAAGGTTCCACTAAAGCTTTGTAAAATAAATCAAACAAAAATAAAATCACATTATTTTAATGGGAAAATATATATTGTCCGAACATAATGTTTATAGTATTTTATTACATCACTATTGGGTCATTATGATGTCATAAAACACATTATATATTTTAACGGTATAAATTATGAAAAATTCACTGTTGGATAATTTCAAAGTCCTTATTCCAAAAATAATATTAATTTTATCCAAATAATTTTATAAATATGTGAATTTTCACTTTTAAAATAAAAATCGACATTTATTGAAAATTCATGGGTTTAAAAAAAACAACTTTCAAACCTTAATAAACATTAAAATTGTATTCATAAAAATTATACGATCATTTATACTTAATAAAAATTAATTTAATAATAATAACATTAAAATATTATTTATTTCAAAAATCCACTAATTTATCAAAATATATTTCTTATTTTAATATTAACTAAAAATACTATTTGTGCTTTAAAAACTATTTACAAAGTAAAAATAGTAAAATGAATGTATATTCTTTATTATATAAAAAAATAATGAACATAATCATATTGCTAAGGTTTTGTTACATAACCCCTTATAACACCCTCATAAGGCCTAAGGGTAAGGTGTGCGATGGTGATAGACTCTTGGGGTGGCTCGGATAATATCGCTCGGGTGGTAATCTCTATCAACTTCCACTTCTCCTGTAGGTGGTTCCGTTTGAGCTTAACGTGTTGAAGCTCGACTTGGGCTTGGTCAAGAGTGAATCCCAATGATTCAACCTCCTCTTCGAGCTCCGACAAATGGGCTTTGTATGGATCAATTCTACTGGATGAGGCCATCGATTCCTTTATCTGAGTAAATTGGATTTGTTAAAGCCCTATATTTATACTAATCGTGTGATCACTGTTTAACGACTATTTTAGAAGTGGTCACAATTATTAATGGTATTTTAAAATAAAAAAACATAAATCAAAATAAGTGCATATGTTATATAACCATTTTACATAATAATACATTTAATTAGATTAAGAGGAATTTCTATTAATAAAAGTTTGGGTCGTTATAATCTTCCCCCCTTAAGAAATTTCACCCTTGAAATTTCATTTTCCCACACTAAAAAATATGCGGGTAACTCTATTTCATCACTTCCTCTGATTCCCATGTCGCTTCTTCAAACTTGTGGTTTAACCACAACACCTTGATGAGGGGAATTGTCTTATTTCGTAGATTTTTTTTCTCTACGATCTAAGATCTTCACTGGTTTCTCCTTGTAAGAAGGATCATCCTCTAACTGTACTACCTCTGAAGAGAGTAAATGTGAAGGGTCTGTTATGTACTTCCTTAAGAGGGATACATGAAATACATCATGTACTTTGGCCATGGTGGGTGGAAGTTCTAGTTGATAGGCCACAACCCTGACACGATCAAGAATCTCAAAGGGGATGATGTACCTATGACTTAACTTACCTTTCTTTCCAAACCTCATCACCTTCTTCCATGGAGATATGTATATAAATACCATGTCTCCAACTTTTAAATCAAGGTCTCGTTGACAATTATCTGCATAACTCTTCTGTTGACTTTGGGATGCCTTGATATGCTGCTGAATGGTTTTCACCTTCTCCATCATTTCTTCAACCATTTTAGGTCCCAGCAGCTTACGCTCACCGAATTCATCCCAACACGCCAATGTTCTACACCTTTTACCATAAAGGGCTTCATATGGTTCCATTTTGATGCTCAAGTGGAAACTATTATTGTAGGTGAATTCAACCAGTGGGAGATGTTGGTCCCATCCTCCTTTGAAGTCCATAGAACATGATCTTAACATATCTTCCAGTGTCTGAGTAGTTTGCTTAAATTGTCCATCAGTTTGAGGATGATAGGCTGTACTGAAGTTCAGTTCAATGCTTAGATCATATTGGAGACTTTTCCAGAACTTCAAGGTGAATCTAGGATCACGATCAGATACAATAGATAGTGGAACTCCATGTATCCTTACCACTTCTTTGATGTAAATCCGTTCAGGTTGATCCAATGAGAAGTCCTCTTGAATCCTGATAAAGTGACCTGTCTTCGTAAGATGATCCACAACAACCCATATAGTATTGTTTCCTCTAGATGTCCTTGTAATTCCAATGGAAAAGTCTATGGTAATGTTGTACCACTTCCATGTTGGTATGTGTAGTGGTTGCATTATCCCCTTAGACTTTTTCCTCCCAGCCTTCACTTGCTGACATACCAGGAACTTTGATGTATATTCAGTAATCTCCCTTTTCATATTATCCCACCAAAAGTTTTCTCGGAGTTCTCGATACATCTTTTGCTCCCTGGGTGAATAGAGAAGGTTGAGATATGCATGTCATCCAGAAGCTCCTTCTTTATATCTAGATCATATGGTATACATTATCGTGACCCAAATCTCACAATTCCATCATTGTAAACCATGAACTTTAAGGATTTCCCATTTCTGATAGCTTCTACCCTTTTCATAATTTTTACATCCTTTATTTTCTCCATGAGGAATGATTGAGCAATAATTTAAGAAAGGATTGATGATGTTCCTCCCTTAATTATTCCCATGTCCATACTCTTCAAATCTAAGAAGATTGGATCCTTTTCAATTCTTATCATTGATAAAGATGTAGGATCCTTTCTACTTAGAGCATCCACCACCTTGTTTTCCTTACCGGGATGGTAGCAGATTGAGAATTCATAATCCTTGATGATTTATATCCATATCCATTGGTGCATAATAATCTCTTTTTGTGTGAATATATATTTGAGTCTCTTGTGATCAGTGTATATCTCACACTTCTCCCCATAGAGATAATGCTGCCAGATTTTCAATGCAAATATCACAGCTTCCAACTCCAGATCATGCATGGGATAGTTTTTCTCATGGATTTTCAGTTTCCTTGAGGAATAAGCTATCACTTTATCATTCTTCATCAACACCTAACCTAGGACCTTCTTTGAAGAATCACTAAATACCGTAAAAAGTTCTCCAATTGTGGGTAATGTGAGCATGAGTGTAGTAATAAGCCTCCTTTTCAACTACTTGAAGCTCTCTTAACATTCATTACTCCAAGAAAACTTGACTTCCTTCTGAGTTAGCATGGTAAGTGGGTTTGACAATCATAAGAAATTTCTCACAAATTGGCGATAATATCCAGCTAACACCAAGAATATTCAAATATCCATCACCGATGTTGGCCTTGACCATCCCTCAATTGTAGTTGTCTTGGAGGGATCCATAGATATCCCATTTATTGTGATGATATGACCCAATAATGAGACCTACTTCAACCAGAACTCACACTTGCTATACTTTTCATAGAGCTTCTCCTTTCACAAGGTCTCTAGTACAGTTCTTAGATGCTCCTCATGATCCTCCTTGGTTTTGGAGTATATTATAATATCATCTATAAAGACTACCACAAATTTGTAGAGTTAATCTCTAAAGAATCTATTCATCAATTCCATGAATATTTCTAGAGAATTAGTGAGTCCTAAAAGAAAAACTATGAATTCATAATGCCCATATCTTGTACGAAAATTAGTCTTGGGGATATCTTCCTTCGTCACCCTTACTTGATAATATCCCGACCACAAATCTACCTTGGAGAATTATTATGCTCCACGTAGCTAATCGAAAAATTCATCAATTCGAGGTAGAGGATACTTGTTCTTTATTGTGATTTTGTTGAGCTCATGATAATCAATGCAAAGACGCATTGGCCCATCCTTCTTTTTGATGAAGAAGACTGGAGCACCCCATGGAAAAGCACTTGGGTGTATAAACCCTTTATCTATATTCTCCTATAGTTGTTTCTTCATCTCCTCAAATCTCCACAACAACCATTCTATACGGAGTTTTGGTTATTGGAAACTCCCTAGGTATAATTTCAATTGAGAATTCAACATCTCTTCTAGGAGGAAGACCATAAAATTCATCGGGAAACACTTCTGCAAATTCCATCATAATAAGTATGTCTTCAAGGATGGTTTCTTCCTTAGACTCAATCATCTGAGATAGATACGTGTGCTTATAGGGTAGTAATATACACTCTTGAGATGATGGTGCTAAAGAAGATTCATCTTCCTCCTTGCACTTGTATAGAATCGGGGTTCGATTCTCAATATGGAGAGTGATTTCCCTCTCATGGAAATTTATGTTGGCTCTATATAAGTAAATCCAATCAATGCCGAGAATTGTATCAAATTCCACCAGAGGGAGTATGATGAGGTTCTACAGGAAGTTCAATCCACAAATTATGATAGGGGAGGAGTTATATTCATGGGATAAAATGATTTCCCCATTTATTGTACTCACTGACATCTTTAGTTTCTTGATTTATGGTGGTGTTGGGATTGTTCTACTAAACTTTCGGGATAAAAAAGAATATGTAGAACTAGAATAAAAAAGTACGTTCACTATTATTGAATGAATAACTAGAGTACCTATAACCACTTCATTTTTGGGGTTCACTTTGGTGATAGTGATGGAAAAAGCTCTCCCTTTTTGCCTTGGAGGTTGTTGGCTGCCTTATAAAACCCTTGGATTAGGGCATTGATTTTCAAGGTGCCCTGGTTCTTTTCATTTGAAGTAATGAACAATGTTTTGAGGTTCAAATAGAGCATTCCTCTCCTCTATTTCAGCCGCATATTTTTATTTTCATAAGTTAATGGCTAGGTTCCCTTCTTTTCCACTCCTAAAACATTTCATTTTCCCCTTCAGGTAATTTCTGGGGTGCTTCTTTCCAAACCTTTGGCAAGTGGGATGCTGGATTTTCTTAGCATCGTTGGATTTATCCATCGGACTACCATAATTGAATTCCAATTTATGCTTTTTATCCCCATGATACCCCTAAGATTCTCTAATCTCTATTCCAACCTTGAGGGATAATCGGACAATTTCCTCATAGCTGTCGAAGTCACGGATCGCCAGGGCTTTCTGCATGCTAGGTTTCAGCCCACCAAAGAAGCGGTCAACCTTGAATTTGGGGGGTAATGACAAATATGGAGGCATATCATGCGATCCTTGTGAATTTTTCCTCATAAGATCTGATGGATTAATTGTCTTTTTTCTTGAGGGTAAGGAAGTCCCTTTCCATCTTAATCCAGAGGGTGCGAAGAAAATATTTATCAAAAAACATTTTCCAGAAATCCTTCTATTCCAACACCTTGATCTCATCCTCAAGATTTATATTTTTGATCAATGTCCACCATTGATCGACTTCACCCTCCATACAATAAGCATCCAGAAGAAACTTCTCTTATTCAGAACATTGAAGGATGGAGAAGATATTTTCAATGGAGTTGATCCATTGTTCAGCGATTGAGGGATCAGATGACCCATTAAAAGTAGGAGGCCTTTGTCTCATGATTCTATCGATAGCGACTTGTTATTTATTAGGGGGGGTTGAATGTTCTTCTTGACCCATGTTTCTATTCAAATATTGAGTTAACTGCGAGAGTATCGTGAAAAAGTTTGTGATTCCTGCTCCCATTAGATTAGGCATCTCATTAGAACATTCATCACATTGGTATTCACATCGATTGTTAGCTCGAGTCCTCCTATTACCAGCCATTGGCTGGAATAAAAGGAAAGTTAGGGGTAACACATAGAGGGTAATCCAAGGAAAAAATAGATGACTTATAAATACCTTTTATTTGCTTAACTTATGAATCTATAGGCTTCAATCTATGTTATCCATGATCTACTTTCTAACATATATTCTTAGGGGAATTTTTTTTAATTCCCTTAATAATGGTTCATAATAAGCTTGTGAATTTACCAAAGCATATCCCCCAAGAGTGTCATAACCAAGAGTGCATCAAGGCCCATTTTCATGTACCAGGATACCCCAGGTCAAGCCTGAAACTCCTTGTTTTAGTTTTCACTCTTAGGTAAATCTGTGCCAGAGTCGCCTCTACCTGCTCATATCCAGACAGGGATTTATTTTCCTGATAAACCACTTACTCAATACTCACCAAAATTTAGGGATGTTATTATTATAATTAGTCTTATCCTTAAGGCTTTCACTAGGGTTTCCTAATCCTAATCCCAAAAATAACTAAACCTATCCTCTTATACCAACTATAACAACCCTAATTTTTATTACACACTTAAACATGATTTACTACATAAAATCTCCACATGATACAACATAGAAGATCGAGTGGTATAGTGTCTTTGGAGATTAGGAACATTACATAACAACTTAAAATATAAAACAAATAAAACATTTATTGAAAACTTCCTTTACATAACCACGACATTCCCTCGTACTTAGCATTGCATGGGATAACCTGAGGACATACATGTGAAAAGGGTGAGCTATAAAGCCCAGTAAGGGAGTAAAAAAGGAATAACATAAAGAATAAAATACATGTTAGGAAATAGTCATATAAATGGAGCATAAAATAACATGAACATAAAGGCATGATATAGCATGATTATCATAACATGGAAATGTGGTAACAACACTTAACACAGAATTAGCATGAGCCAAGGCTCATTGCACATGGAGCATGAGTAAACCCTCACTGCACTTGAATTATCACGAGTAAATCCTTATTGAACTTGAATTATCATGAGTAAACCCACATTTAACTTGACGTATCATGATACTAATCTTTACCCAATGCATTGGAGCACTATCAGGGCGCACCCTTCTTAATCATTTCATTTCATGCATAAGTGTGCCACATGGATCATAAAACATGGATTCATTAAACATCATCATTTATTCCACGATCAATGAATGTGGAATTCATAAATGAAACTCTATAATCAATAAGGAAATGTGCATAAAGTTGAATACACTCGATAGAGAAACGAGCATGGTATTCACTACACAATGACTTTGGCTTGGAGAATCGCGGTGCAATTTCGACAGCATAACAATGTGACATAAGGCATCATAAAAAGTTTTATGAGAGAGAAAATGGTGTCTAATAATATGTGAATGAAACGGACATTAAGGGGGTCATATATATACATGTATCAACATAATTAATGGAATTTGTATTCATAATACAAAAGAATTTCTTGAATGTAAATGAGGAGAGAGAAATTCCTTACGGAATTTCAGCAAGGTAACTGGTGTACATGGGAGGCATTAATGAGAGAGAAAAGGGGTATATCATAATTAAAACATATAGAGGGAAGTATGGGGGAGATTAAAAATCATAACCCAACATTTTTAATTGAAAATAAAACGGTATAACATCATAAAGAAACTTAGACAAAAATGAGAGAGGAAGAAATCCCTTACTTGGAAGTGTGATCCCAAAGGCTTGAGAGAGGCTTGAGAGAGGATTATTGGGAGATTGGGGTGCCTTGAGAGGATTATAGAGAGGAGGTAAGAGGTTGTATGAACTCAAAATCCTTTGAGTGAAGAGGTAGTGGGATCTTGGGTGGGTTTATATAGGAAAAGGGAGGGAATTTTTTATTATTTAGGTTTGGGACACCACACATTAAACTAATCAAAACCAAAAAACTGCCCATGGTTTTTGCCCATGGGTTTTTCCAAAGGGGAGTGTAAAAAATTATTTTATAAGGCCAATGTATGAACTTCTTAAAATAATAGGGTTGATTATGTGGAGGTGGTTCACACTCTCAAGGAAATCAATTTAAAAAGTTAAAATATTTTATAAGTCTTGAAGGGTCCACTAAAGTTTTTTAAAATAAATAAAACAAAACTAAAATCACATTATTTTAATGGTAAAACATATATTGGATGAAAATAATTTTTATATTATTTTATTACATCATTATTGGATCATTATGATGTCATAAAACACATTATATATTTAAATGGTATTTAATTTTTACCCAAAAATTCATCTGTCTTAGAAAATTATGAAAAATTCACCATTGGATAATTTCGAAATCCTGATTCCAAAAATAATATTAATTTTATCCAAATAATTTTCCAAATATGTGAATTTTCTATTTTAAAATAAAAACCGACATTTATAAAAAATTCATGGGTTTTAACAAAAACAACTTTCAAACTTTAATAAAAATTACAATTGTATTCATAAAAATTATACAAGCATTTATACTTAATAAAAATTAATTTAATAATAATAATATTAAAATATTATTCATTTAAAAAAAACATTAATTTGTCAAAATATATTTCTTAGTTGAATATTAACTAAAAATACTATTTGTGCTTTAAAAACTATTCACAAAGTAACAATAATAAAATGAATGTATATTCATTATTATATACAAAAATAATGCACATAATCATAGTATTAAGGTCTTGTTACATAACCCATTATAACCCCCACATAATACCAAAGGGTAAGGTGTGTGATGGTGACATACTCTTGGGGTGACTCGGATAACATTGCTCAGGTGGTAATCTCTATCAACTTCCACTTCTCCTATAGGCGGTTCCGTTTGAGCATAATGTGTTGAAGCTCAACTTCGTCTTGGTCAAGAGTGAATCCAAATGACACCACCTTGTTTCCGATCTCCTACAAATGGGCTTCATATGGAGCAATTCTACTGGATGAAGCTATCGATTCCTTTGTCTGAGTAAATTGGATTTGTAAAAGCACTATATTTATACTAATCATGTGATCACTGTTTAACAACTATATTAGCAACAACCACAATTCTTAATGGTATTTTAAAATCCAAAAACATATATAACCATTTTACATAATAATACATTTAATTATATCAAGATGAATTTCCATTAATAAAAGTTTGGGTCATTACATCATAAAAGAAGAAGAAGCTCATGTGCCCATTATATCATGAAAAGTTACCAAAATGGGCACATGAGATTACTCTAATCTCCTAGATTTCAATAATGAGAAAGGTTTTTTGAATAAAAACATCAAATCAATATGAATTTTTGGAAGTTTGATGAAGAAATGCAATGAATATATAAAACATGGTTATATTGGAACAAATAATCATTTGATCTCTTTTGTTGCTTGTTGCAGATAGTTGAAAGCCAAATATGACTTCCCAAAGGATCTGTGAAAAAAAACAAAATAAGTATTAGATAAAAATGATAAGTAAATTAACTTACAAATTGTATATAAAATGATGATAAAATTAATTAAATAAGTAGTAGGAATTCACCTTTTCCTGATGGTTGTGTGCATTCTTGACACATTTCCTTATTGTCATTATCTTAATTATAGGCTCGAAGTCCAATCCCTCATGAGCATGAGAAGCTTCAAACAAACCACCCCAACTTGAAAAAATGAATCCACTTATACAAGAAAAAATTATTATATGAGTAATACTAAAATGAAATAAATTAAACATAAATATGAAATAATACATTAATTCTACTGATGGTGATGTTACTGTGAAAAAATTGTTGACCATAGGGATATACCAACAGTAAAGAAAGAATGATGATAAAAAAACACAAATATATCTCTCCAAACAATCAATCAATGAGTGAGGTGGATGAGGATAAAATAAGATACATTGGATTGAAGCATTGAATCATTTGGGAGAAAGTAAAGATATCCTATTAGGTTCATAAAATATTCATTTTTTACAATAAATAATTAAATACACATAATATATTCATTATAAAAGATGAACACCTCCCATTTGTGATAATTACATGGATGTTAGTCAGATATTCCCAAGGGTGGAACCAAAAGGCAATGTTAAAGAATGAACTATTTTTAGATGGATTAATATAAACCATACATAGTGTTTTTTTTATGTGTGATGAAATAAATGAAGTGATTTTTAAGATTTATTAATGAATGGGTTATCATTTCAAAGATAGATATATTTTTATCAACTGCAATAAATACAAGAAAAGATGAAATCAATGAATAAAATTTCATTAGTGATCATAAAGTTTCGGTGAAAACTCAAAGGAGCAAGACTCTACAAAAAACCTCATTTTTTCCAAGTAGAGCCTAAATCATTTGGAGAGGCTAACAAGGATGATAATTGGATCAAATTTATGTTTGAGGAGCTTGATTCTAATAAGAAAAATGTGACATTAGTAGATTGATCTGAATAAGAAAAATGAAGGCTTCTTATGGATAAATCTGTTGTATATATTATTCCAAAAAAATATCCATTAGTTTAAAAATACATGAGTTTTTTAGTTACTTTTTTTCCCTAATTCTGTAAAACACTTAACATAAAATATCATGGTAATGTATCATAATGAAACATTTTTTTATGTCATGTAATTGAGATGGTCACATCTATGGTTCATCATATTACCACTAGGAGAACATAAAAAATGGATTTAAGTTTATGTTAGTAAACCATAAAATTCAATAGAATTAATAAGCCATAGTGAAAATAACATGTCATTAAATTATTAAATACAAACTAATAAATTTGACTTGAAGTGGTATTCTAAAGGTGTAATGATTTTATTTATGAAAATAATTTTTATTTCAAAAAAATAGATACTATTAAAAGTTATTTAGTAAATTTACATCAATCAATGTTAATATTTTATTTTATCAAAATTAGTTAAATATAGTAGTACAAGTTTTATTCTTGAATTATTTAAAATATTTTTTAAAATTTAAATAATAGAAAAAATTTCTCGTTAAATAAGTTACTTTTCAAAGAAAATATCAAATTTAGAAATTTTTTGATCAATACAAAAGGATTGAGAACAATAAATTCTATCAATAATGCACTCTTCTTATACACTACATAATGAAACAATATTTTGTTTCTTAAAACCCCATGATGTTGAGGTTTTTCCTAGAAAATGACTCATTGAAATTTTTTATTTTCTAACTATATTTCAATAACCAAATCAAAATATCAATTACATTTTATCTCAAAATTAGTTTTTCTTGTATAATATAAGCTAAGGATTATAGAAACTTAAACCTCTTTGATTTTTATTTTTATAACATTTAATTCATATTATTTAAATTCAAATTAAAATATTTTAAAAATAAAAATAGAAAACATTATATTTTTTTAATAAGTAGTTAAATAAATAATATAACAAATCAAACATGTATAATGTTTTTTTGCATCTGATTTTACAGATTCATCAGAATAATTTGATTTTTATATTTCATAAGTGACCCCTAAATCTATCCCAATACTCATGAAATAGTTTATAGTCATCCTAAATAAATCCATTAATTTTACACCATATTTCAGTGCTCATTATCCTAGAAAAAAATTTCATAAAAAATAATTATATAATTGTTCCCATGTGTTAGATATTTCATTATCCATTTTTTATAAAAAAAACTTATAGATTTACCTTTCAAATAGAAGGGGATAACCCTATATTTCAGTTTCTCCTCACTCAACCCTCTCAGTGTCAATTGTTGCAAGACATAATATAATACCCCAATGATGTCAGATACTTCATCATCCAAGTGATTTACAATGTAATATTCCAAACCAATGACAACACCAACCACTATATGGCTGAATTTTTCAAAAGTTGACAATTGAAAAGAGGTATATGTCATAGAATATAGGTATTGGGAGCCTATTATACCTTACAACAACATGACCAAGCATTGGGTTTGATATATTTCAAGTTGAACAATACCAATGTTGTCCCAAAGAGAACCACATGCTATCGAGGAAGACGGTGATTTAATATATCTAAAAAATGAATTTTGGGTTGTTTTATTATAGGATAGTGCAACTAGACTTGTTGGGATACACATACGTGGGATGATAAGGTTCAGTGGATAACTGAGGGAAATTAGAGATATCAAAAAACCTGGATTTCACTCAATCCATGGTTTCGTTCAACCCTTAAATCGCTCGAGACTTGGATTCGAGGCTTGAAATAGTCGGAGCCTTGATTCTAGCCTAGATTCAAGCTTGTATTCGACAACAAGGAGCATCGATAGTAGGTTGCTTCTGCAGAGAGCTTTGGATATCGTTAACTAGTTCACAATGGTTAGGGTTCTTAAAATAGATCTTGACACTTTTATCAGCACTTAAAAAAAGAACTGATAAAGATAGATTTTATAATTACTAATAAAATGAATCTTTATTATCACTTTTTTATAACTGATAAATACTTATAATACGTTTTTTTAAATAACACCTTTTTTAAAAAGTATAATTATTATATATAATTATAGTACTTATAATAATACTTTTTATAAAATAATAATTTCATAATTCTTTGAATATATAATTATTCATTTATAATTATATAAATACTTTTTTTAAAAATAATATTTATATCATTATATATATTTATATAATTATATATATATATATGAATAGTAAATATATTCTTTATTTAAATAAATTTATTATAATTTTATAATTATTTATTTATAATTATATAAATACTTTTTAAACAATTATTATTTATTTATTTATAATTATAAATGTATAAAAATAGCAAATATACATTTATAAATATTTTTATTAATAAATATTTTTTACAAATGTATTTTTAACATTATTATTGAATATTTAATCTTAATTTCATGCATGTTAAAAATGAGTAAAATCGATTAATTAAAAATGAGTATAATATTGAAAATTTAGATAATTTTGATTGATATAAATCATTAAAAAATGGATATATATTGAAATAAATATGAATACATTTTAAAAATATTAAAACATAGTAAATAAGTATATATAACATAAATAATATAAATTTATTAAATTCCAAAAAAAAATATTTGTGTGTGTGTGTATATATATAAAAATGCATTAATTATGTATATTTGAAATCAATATAATACGTTTGATCTATTTTATAAATTGAAAAATCAAACGATATTCAATTATGTCCA
The DNA here is from genome assembly GCA_963277665.1 of Viscum album. NCBI lineage: Eukaryota > Viridiplantae > Streptophyta > Magnoliopsida > Santalales > Viscaceae > Viscum > Viscum album. The sequence continues at coordinate 666,914,768 of OY728123.1, forward strand.
TTACTCGATGCAATTAGTTAATATTTTTAATTAATTTTAATTTTTAATTATAAACCATTATTCACTAAATATATTACTATTTAATATAAGGAATAAATAATAATTTGTATTTCATAAATCATATTTATATACATTAATATATATATATATATTTAATATATACTATTTGTTAACATTGTGAATAATCATCTAATTAATAAAATGATTAATATTTTTCTCAATTTACTTTTTTTAATTTTAATTTGTTAAATTTCCATTTTTTTATATCTTTATATTTAATGCATACTAATTATTAGTATTTATAATTTATATATAGTATAATCATTTTTTTTTATTTTTATCAATAACTATTTAATTAATAAAATTTTTAATATTTTTTTAATAAACTCATTTTTTATTTTTCTTATTTATTTAATTATTTCATTTTAGTTATTCAGACCTTTATCGGCGCTAAAAAATTACTGATAATTGATTCCTTTATGAGCGCTAAAAATATAGCGTTGATAAAGGGTAATCTTTATCAGCACTAAAAAAAGCGCTGATAAAGGATACTCTTTATCAGTGCTAAAAATAAAGCTCTAATAAAGGGTTCCCTTTATGAGTGCTAAAAATAAAGCACTGATAATGGATTAAATTTATTAGCTCTTTCTTTAACACTGATAAGGATGTCATTTATCAGTGATTTTTTCTAGCGTTGATAAATACTAGTGCTGTTAAATGCCTTTTTTGTAGTATTGAAAGGATCCCAATACTCACAATAAGTCTAAAGCTCTTGAGCACTGTCCTTCCAAGAAGAGGAAGATCCAGAGGCAAGGAAAGGAAAATATGGTAGTATGTTTTTCATGTGGAAAGCCTAGCTACTGGAAGAGGAACTATACCCAAAATCAAGGGGAAGCTAAAGGTGTGTTTTTTATTGAGTGTAATCTTTCAATATCTACACATTCAGTATTTGATACAAGTTTTGGTTCTCACATATGTATTCAAATTCAGAAACCAAGTATATTTCAAAAGATTTATAGAGGAGAGGTGGATTTGAGAGTTACTAGTAGTGTGAGGTTGGCTGCTCTGGCCATTGGTTACTACCACCTTTAATTGACAACTAGAATGATTTTGGTTTTAAAATATTTTTATTATGTATCAACAGTTAACAAGAACATAATTTATGTATCATGATTATATTTAGATGGTTTTATTTTCAATTTTGGAAATAAAAGTTGTTTCTTTTATAAAGACAACATATGTTATGGTATGTCACATTTAAATAAAAGTATTTATGTATTAAATTATGAAAACCAAGTATTGGAAATTGATAATGAATCATGTTCACATGAATGATATAACACCCAGCTATGGAATCACTGTCTTGTTCATGTAAACAATAACCGTTTGAAAAAACTATGCATATATGGTTATTTTTACCCATCTAAGATAAAACTACTTGAAATATTGTATGCTTTCTTACAAGAAAAAAAGACCAAACTTCCATTCGGTGGACAGGGTTAAAGGGCCACATAGCTTCTAGGATTGGTACACACTGATGTGTGTGGAACATTTCTAGTAGAATCTATATGTGGAGATTCTTACTTCATAACTTTTACTGACGACTTGAGTAGATATGAGTATGCCTGCTTGATGAGGTATAAGTCTGAGTCCTTTGAGAAATTCAAAGAATTCAAGAATGGAGTATAGAATCAACTTGTAAAGAGTATAAAGAATATTCGATCGGATTGAGGTGGTGAATATCTTAACAAAGTATTTATATACTTTCTATGATATTTTAGGATTCTATCTCAACTCACTCTACCTTACACACTATAGTGGAATAGTGTTAGTGAAAGGAGGAACCATACCTTGTTAGACATGGTAAGGTTTATGATGAGTCATGCAGATCTTTGATTATCCATTTGGGGATATAAATTACAAACTGTGATGTACACATTAAACCGAGAGCCAACTAAAGTGGAAAATGTAATTCCCTTTGAGTTATGGAGTGGAAAGAAACTCATTTTGTTGCATACACATGTATGGGGTTGCTAGGTGTTTGTTGAGGCCTTCTTAGGCAACAAACTAACACCCTGGGTCACAAAGTGGATCTTTATAGGGAATCCCAAGGAAATAAAGGGATACTACCTATAAAACCCCTCAAATAAGAAAGTGACCATCTCCATACAAGACATATTTCTTGAGAGGGAGAATATCCTCAAAAAGGATAGTGGGATCAAGGTTGAATTTTTTGAAGTTGATGCTCAAGATTCAAAAGAGTTAGTATGAGAATAGATTCCATAGGTCCCTATAGAAGAAGTAGTTCCTAAAACACAAGTAATGCATAGAATCACAAAAAATGTAAGAGAAATAGAGATATATGATTTTCTAGTCACCGAATATGGTGAATAATTATTGGTTGATAATGATGAACCTCTCTCCTATAAAGAGGTAGTAGATAGATCATAATCTAAAAGATTGAAAGAATACATGAATTATGAAATAGATTCCATGAATCAGAACCATGTTTGGGTTCTGTTTGATGCTCCAATTGATTTAAATCTCATTGGGTGAAAATGGGTATTCAAAATTGTAGATGGATGTCAAAATAGCATTAGAAAGATGTCTATATGAAACAACCAGAAGGTTTTGTTACTCTAGGTGATTACAAAAGTATTTTCAATTTATAGATATCCATTTATAGATTGATGCAATCATCCAGGTCATGGAACATTCTATTCGATGAATCTATAATATAATTTGGTTTCATTAAGAATGAATTTAATCTATGTGTTTACAAGAGGTTTAGTGTAAATTTATACTTTATCCTAGTATTATATTTTGAGGACACATTACTTATTGGAAAGGACATACCAGTCGTACAGTCTATTAAGAACCGAATAAAAAATGTTTATCTATGAAGGACTTATGTGAATCGGCCTATATTCTAGGGATCAAGATCATTTGTGATAGATCTAAGAGGCTGATTGGACTAAGTTAAAGTACATAAATTGACTAGATACTAAAGTGATTTAGTATTGAAAAATCCAAGAGGGGATTGGTTTCAGTCTCACATGGTTTATATCTTTCTAAGAAAATGTGTCCTCAAACACAATAGGAGAAAGAGAGAATGAGTAACATCCCATACGCTTCAGTGATAGGATCAATCATGTATTCTATTTTATGTACTGGACTTGATGTTTCCTATACATTGATAATGGTAGGAAGATATTAAGTAGATCCATAATAATAACATTGGTCTCCTATTAAGGATATCCTTAAGTATCTAAGAAGAACTAAGGATATGTTCCTGGTGTATGGAGGAGATGAGGAGATGGTAATCATAGGTTATACTTATTCTAGTTTTAAGATAGATTATAATGATCTAAATTCATATTCAGAATATTTTTTTGTCTCAACGGAGGAGCTATGAGCTAAAAGAGTTCAAAGAAACCAGTTGTTGCTAATTCTACAGTAGAGTTCTAGTATATAGAGTCTTATGATGTAGCCCAGGAATCCATTTGGATACAGAACTTTTTCAAGGAGCTTTATGTGGTACATAGAAGTAAATACCCTATCACATTGTATTGTGATAATACTAAAATGGTGGCTCTTTCAAAAAAGTCAAGGTCACACCAATAGACAAAGCACATACTCCTAAAGTATCACCTCTTGAGGGATTTTTATCCGAGGGGTGAAGTTATTGTAAGTAGAGTACCCATGGAAGAGAATGTGGTGGACCTATTTACTAAAGGCATATCTCAGTAGAATCATGAGTATCATGTGATAGCTAGTGGAATGAATGTTGTTATCAGTTGGCTCTAGTGAAAGTGTGAGTCTGTTGGAGTTAGTTCCCTAGAACCAACTTCAGTGGACTTTATGATACCCTATATTCATAGTTTTTAATATTAATTAACTACTTGTCACATTATGATTGTTCTTATATATAATATAGTATGTGATAATTTCCTAAGAGTAGCTATCACACTAAAAGGTCATAGAAGTTCCCCGATATGATGAGAACCCAGAAGTGTTACAACACTATTATTAAATATATGTTCTATATTTGGATGATATCATTTGAGAGACACAAATTATATAGGATTTCAGGGGTGGAAACTCATAGTATTTTGAGGCACCTTCTCATGATTTACACTGTTGGTAATATCCAGTGTATGATATTATGATAATGAGACCCACCAGTAGAAAATCCACATTTACTTGTGTCATTAGATGTTCCTATATGTGGACATGTGTATTGATCCTTAGAATTTAATATTATTATTAATGATTATTATGAGTCATGTGCTTTAATGTATTTAAGGAAACTATGACGACACATGTTCGCGGTGAGGTAGGATACATTGGGTGTGTCACAAGTAATATTTCATTAATGAATAATTTGAGGGAGGATTTTTACCTTCTATTAATTAATGGAAGTTTATATCTCAGTCCCTTTGATGGAAATTATATAGCGTAAATAAATCCACATACATAGTGCTCTATAGGAAAGTTTAATTTCTGGGAACTCAAAGAAAGAGACATTGATCACATAGGTTGAAGACACCAACATGAAACCTTATTGATTATAGATATAATGTTAATGGGAATATATTATACAGTAAGTATCCATATGAGTTATTATGTCATTGTGTCATTAAATTCTTTCTCTATGAGTGACTTGGTGTGTTGCTAGATGCTAACCTTGGACTTTAGGCAACTTCACCCAATTCCACTGAGAAAGAGGCATAGAGGGTTACATACTAAGTGTATATAGAATCTCAGTCAAATAATATATTATTATTTATTATTTTACATGTTGAATAAATATTATTCCTTCCTGTGGTTTAATAATTATTCATGTTTACTTGATCACATATATTCTATCACCGGTTATTTGAGAGAATGTACTGTAAGAAGAATATTTAATAATATTTATTTACTATTTACTGAATATAATATTTATTTATTTATTGTTGAATATTACAGTGATATTTATTTAATAAATAAATAATCATTGTTCAAATCCTGATAAATATTGCAGAGGAATGGTGGACTGAGTTTAATGGTCTGGTGAGAAATAATAAATATTGAATATTATTTGATTAAATAATATTTAATTTAATTTTCAAGTTAAGAACATGTTGAGAAATAATATTATTGTTATTATTATTTGATATGGGGTTCCATAGGGATTAAATAAATAATAAAGGGAACTTGTGAAATTATTTTTACTTTAACCCTAGTGGTATATAAACCAAATTATATTATTTTTAAGAGATCCAATTTAATTTGTTTGCTTGTGCACAACAAATTGGGAGAATACTCTCAAGCCCTAGAGAGATCACTTCTCCAAGAATGCTCCCAAAAATGATGAGAGATCTTCCTCCACTTCCCAATCTCAAGTCAAGATAGATCAAGGAGAACGATTTTTAAGTGATTCTCATGGAGATCTAAGACATATGACACAAGCAATAGGATTTATCATGCTAGCACTGGGAGATTCCTATGAAGAAGTTTGAAGATTTGTGGAACATATGTGGATCACCACTAGATGATATCCACTCTTGATTTTTACAAAAAAAATGATGGTAAAACATAGATCTATTGTCAGATCCATCAATGAGGAAATAATTCCAACAAGTAAATTCTTTAATTGATTAAATTAATTATAAATATTACATGATGATCATCCCTCTAGTTCCATCATTCTGTCAATTTTTTCATTATTTGATTAAATTTCATTGATCATGGAGTTTATCATCCTGTAGATCTCAGATTGATTATCGATCATGAAAAAAATAAAATTTGGGCACAACCCATCGCATGCTTCCTCTGTTCCCAGAACCTATAGTTAAGTCAACCAAAAATATAAGTTAAAACTATTCAATAATTGAAAACACCCCAATAGAGGTTAGTGAAGAACTTTGAAATATTTTTGTATCTTAACCCAAGAAATGGAAGTCTTTAATAACTTAATATTTTATTTTGAGGGATTTTAATCTTTATGTGTAAATTTACCATTTTACCTTATTATATTCTTGTTAATATTAAAATGATTTTACTTAAGTGATTAACCATGTATAGATAAAATTTATACATAATCCAATTTAGTTTAATTCTATCTTACCTGATTTTTTAATTCATTTGTATAGTGATCACGATAAAGAATCCATAAATAATTAACCATGTAACTAACATGAATAAAATAATAAATTTTGAATGATTGTGATCTTATCTAATGGTTAGTTTATCTAGTGGATGATAAACCAACCCTTGACCCTATGGATATAACTCCAAGAAGCACACATGGATCAAGTTGTAGAAATCCACATGTGTACCTATGTACCTCTTGGGTTGGTTTCACCTCGACTCTAATTTTAGACCACCTTCTATCACCTGGGAGCTCCAACCTTTACATCTACTTTTTCTAACACACAAGTAAGGAGGGAAAGAAAACTGGTTAAGTGGGTTTACATAAAATAAATCATAGACACGTAGGTCCTACATATTATAGAGAAGCGTATGACACAAATTCCTTTATTTTAATTTAATAATAATAAATTAAAAATAATCTAATCACATACATAAGTTTTTATAAGCTCATGATCATTCATACATGAAATGAATACACATTTAAAAAATTAGTATTCATTCCAATCATTCTTAATTAAGATAAAATGTGCTTGAGTTTATTAATTATATTAATTAATTAATCAATTTATTTATCTTAATTCTCATCAAAACTGATCTTGATATTCCCATCCAATAGAATTTTAAACAAATTAAACAAATTAATTTTATTTAAAATTATCTAAGTATAAAGAATGTATGCAAAGGAAACACAACGAGTAACCATCCAAACAACCTGGTATATATTAGGGTTATATACTATCTACTCATACAACATATAGAATACATGTTTTCACATGTAATTACATGGATTATACTTTCAATAAATGAAACAGGGACTTGAAATACCATATGAAGTGTCTTCTTACAGTAGACTCTAATATACATAGGAGGAGGCTAGGTGCATGAGTGATATGGAAGGAACCAAGTTGCAGTTTAAAATTAAATATAGATGGCTTGTGTATCTAGGGAATCATACATGGTGGTGGGATAATTTGGGAATCTTGGGGATATAATTTTATAAATTCTTTAGCCTTCTATGGGAATGGTAGTTCCATAAAAACTGAAACACATACAATGACCATTGGTATCACCTTATTAAATACCCACGAGTTAAATATTTTAGTGGTAGAATCTGACTAAAGCATGGTGATCAATTCACTATCATGTCATTATACCTATCCGCATATCATTTCCCATTTTATTAGATACTCTAAATCCAAGCTTATTCTGGAATTTTAAATAGTCCACTCATATAGAGGAGTAAGTATGTTGACTGAGATCTTGGCTTCCAAAGGTGATCAAATGGTGGGGATGATAATTTATTCAAGTTATGGATCCCTTCTAATAGAATTTATGAACATTGTGTGAGGGGATTACATAAAGCTTCATTATTTTCATCCTCAATGATACTTTCCTTGTTTTATTTTATTTCACATATTTGAAAAAAAATTTATTTGTCAGTTAGTAATGTGTGCAGAGTAGTCGGTGTATTAGGACTGTACATGGTATATATTTCGAAATATTAAACAAAAATTAATTAAGCATTTAATATATATATATATATATATATATAAACCAATAACACATAGTGTACTATTAATAAATGACACACAAACATGTGTTGATTAATTTTAAATGGAATAATTATTAATTTTACTTTATGTGTAAATATTTAAGATACACGGTTTGTACAGGCTAACTACACATCGTGTATAATGATTCATCATTTATCCATGACACATGCCTAGGGACTAAGTATGTATTTCTACCATGGATATTTATAAGGTACATGGCTTGTATAAAAATTACACGTCATGTGAAGTCTAAGTTATATGGTTGTCAGTCCCAACATCATGTAATAAATTACATGACATGTCTTTGACCCTATGTTTTCTGCTATGAAAAAATATAGATTGCATGATGTGTAAACAAGTTAAATGGAATGTATTCTAGAAAACCATGTTCTGCCTTAGCATAGTGAACACATAGTGTTTTAATGATGCTAAATACAATTCAATGCATGACTCTCCAAATTACATTTGAGGGTTGTCTCGGTGCATTGAACATGGGTACATGAAATGTACCTTTGGGTTTCATGTTGTATAATACTAAACTAATCATAAAAAATTCTCGATATCTCATGATGTATTATTTGGTTTTTATTTTTATAATATTAAACTATTTTTATTATATGGGATAGAAATAATAATAAAAAGAGAAGATCTCAACATATATATTTAAATAACGATTAAACCAAAAAGAAAAAAATAATCAAATATATAAAATGATCAATAATAATTAAATAGTTATAAATTATTATGAGACTTATCTAATGCCAAATGAAGGTTTGAGGGAGCAATGAAAGTGGTTTTTCACATTTCCAACAATGTAAATTCATTAATTTCTTCAGATTTCTCTTCAAAACTAGAAAAATAGTAACTCTAGAACTCATGAGATTGGATCATTAAATATAATTTATAATTAATTTTTATAAACAAATAATTACCTCACTCAAAATTCATTCTTTTTTTATTAATCAAATAATTCCTTCATGTCACACTATCATTGAATTATATGATTTAATGGTGGAAACCCTCTAGAGGTGATCTACATGTGCACTAAAAACCTCTCAACATCATCGTAGAAATATATGGGTACTAGTGCGGTAGTTTTCAACACTTGTATTATTCATTGATGATTAACAGAAGAATACATTTGAGGAAAAAAGATTCCTTTTGTTCTCTATATAATTTAGAGGGTGGAGGAGGAGGATTTATCTCCATTATTGAGACAATTCTAGGAGAGGATCTCTTTGGGTCTTGAGATAATTATGTCTAGAATTTCATTGTGTGCAACAACAATTATGGTTGAGAATAATATAATATGGTTTAAATAGAGATAGGGTTAGAGAATAATATTTGAACATAATCCATTATCATTCTCTTAATCCCCAGAGAACCCCATGTCTAAATATTAATATTATTATTATGATTCACTTGACATGAACTCGATTTGAGGATAAATAAATATTATTTATTTAATATATAAATTAACATTTATTAAAATATTATTTAATATACTATTCATCACCAGAATAATAAAACGACCCATATTTCCTCCTTGATATTTATCAACATTTAAAAAATGACTATTTATTTAAATAAATAAATTCCTTTACATTATTCATTGATAAATAAATAAATATTATATTTACTAAAATAGAAAATAAATATTTATTAAATATCCAACTCACATTTATTCTCCTGAATAACCAGTGGTTGAATATTTATGATTAATCCAAAAATAAATAATTATTAAACCATTTACAAGAATAATATTTATTCAACATGTTAAATTCTTATAAAATTTAACTGAAGTTCTGGATGCACTTAGTGTGTGACCCTCTAGGACTCTTTTTTAGTGGCATTAGGTAGAACTGCTTAAAGTACAAGGTTATCATCTAGAAACATGCCAAGGCTCCCATAAAGAAAAGAGTTAGTGTTTTCATGGAATATAACCTCACATGAACATACATTATGTAATATAATCTCTTTATCTTGATATCTCTAATCAATCATACTGTATACTGATCTCATTGACCTATGTGATTGATGTATCTTTCTTTGAATTTCCAGAAATTAAATTATTGATAGAATTACATGTCCATTGACTTAATCAAGAAGTTTTATTCCCATAAAAGGTAAAGAGATATAAAATTTAATTAAATAATAGAATAGAGAAATCCTTTCTCACATTATTCATTAATGAAATATCACTCGTGACGTAGATAACATATCCTACCTCATTATAACCATATGTCATCATGATTTTCATCAATATATAAAACTACAAAAATCATGATATGAATTAATAATAATATTAAATTCTAAAGAATATTACACACATGCACAGATAGGAATATACAAAAACATATATAAATGTGGATTTCTAACTGGTCGGTCAAGTTTTCATAACATCCATCTCTTGGATATCACCAAGGATGAACTTCATGAGAAGAAGTCTCAATGTCTTATAATCCCCCTACCCCTAATAGATTGTATCATTTATATTTCATTATAAAATTTTATCTAGTCATCAAACATTTATTTAATAATATTTTCATTTCAATTCAAGTTTCTCATCATGGTGGGGAATTTCCATAACCTTTTGGGGTGATAAGTACCTGACACACACCTATCATGGGGTGTAACAAAATAAATAATTTCCAAGGTCAAATAAAATATTAGTGGTATATATATGTTTTCTATAGAGAGTAATGATCTAAAATACATTATCAATTATTATATATAAAGGGTGGTTTGTTTTTGAAATGGTTTTTATTTTTAGAACTAAAGAAATCGATCAAACAGTGATTTGAAATCTACTAATTAAGAGATGATGATTAGGTCACAGTTGGATTAACCTATTGCATTGTTATCCTAGTTTCTAAATTATCCACTATTATTTTAACAATATAGTAAGATATATAATTAAAACTCTCTTCTAATTTCTCCCTAGAACTAATGTTGATGGTGAAAATATTTGCAACACCTGAGCTTCGATTATAGAAAGATTTTCTTTCTAGATAAATAATAGAACAATGAACATAACTTTATTCAAGAATGTGATTTAAACCTAAATCTCAAATTTTATAAATTTAATTTTAGTAAATGAATTCAATTTTTGAATTCATTATGAAAAAATTATATTGTGGTGAATTTATGAGGTTTTTTAGAAATAGTTGATTTTTGGGTGAATAGTAAAAAATGACAATTTAACAAAAACTGTCACTTTTATGACATTATAATGATATGAGAATAACTTTCAATATTATGAAAACTTTATTCTAGAAAAAAATATTTAATTAGTAATATAAAAATATAATGTTTAACTTAGAAATATATGCTTAACATTTTGGAAATCTCAGTAATGCTTTTGTTTAAATAAAAATTATTTTTAGTTCTTCTCTATTAACCAAGTATATACAAGGTTTAGTTAAGTTTTGGTTTAGTTTAAAATAAAAATTATTCTACTTTAATTTAAGATAATCCAATAAATTCCATTTAAATAAACATTATACTTTATTTTAATACAAAATCATTTTTATTCTTAAAACAATCATTTTTCTAAAAAACGATTTTCATTGTCTTTTGTGCACTTATATTAAAATTAATTTCTAAAACTTATAAAAATTGAATTTTTAAAATTTATTACATATTTTTAAACATCATAATTAATATTATTTAATAAAACAAACTTAATTTTTTCCATAATGAATAGTAAAAACAGTAAAAAATTATTACCAATGTTAGGGTTAAAATGGGATTACCAAGGGTTAAACTAAGTGTAACATCATAGAAATTATAAAAGAGTAAATTTTATTCGATAGAATATATTAAACAAAACACCAAAGATAGATAGTAATATAACCTCCCTAGACTTTACAAGATATTTAATATTTTAAATTAATATATTTTATAGCTTGTAATGCATGAAACACCGAGTTAACTTGCATTAAACGCAATAATGAATTTGTTCAATAGTTTGTGTCATATGCAAGACTCAGTTTTACTTAAAAAAAATATATTATTAATATATTATTATTTAATATTATAATATACAACCTAGACATTAAATTTATGGTTATAAATAGGAATAAAAAATTTATAAATATATTGTTGAATTCATTGGTTAACAACAAAATAGAAATGAATATCAAAACCAATTGAAAACAAAATTAAAACTAAACATAATAAATCATAATTTATAGTAGAAAAACATAAGAATGGAATGGATTGGAATGGTTAACCTCATGACTACTGTCGGAATCTTCCACCTACAATGAAAACTAGAACATTTAAGAAAATAAATGCAAAAGAAAAAAGGCATAGAATATATTCAGAATACTGCACATAAAATTTGTTATTTTGTTAATCAAAGAGAAGAAATTTTAACATAAAAAAATAATATATAATGAAAACACTTTTAAAACATAAACTTACCCATTTAAGATAAGATTCAACACTTGAAACTTAAAAGGGATAAATAAATATTATAATTTTTTTTTAAAGCAACATGCGGTGTGCTTGAACTTGACTTAATAAACAAATTTTAAAGAATTTGATATCAAAACATGTACTATATTTCAAAAATACCTTAGTGTTGTTTATACAATAATTTTATATCAATATGATGTTGTTTTCTATGGTTTTGACTGTTCCATGCACGTTTTAGTATTTTAAAACACTAAAAATTCATTTATTGACATCACAGGAAAATCGTGATTTGAAATGATGTGTTATTGGTTCCTAAAGTATCAAAATAATCCAAATATGTTTTCTTGGTTTTGAGTAGGTCATTTGTAATTTTTACTAAAATTGATGTTAATTTTAAATAAAAAGATGCACTTGGATCCATATCGAGCACATCGTGTATCAGATTAAGGTGAGCTTAATTCCTACATGTCATAAATGACTTATGGATTTTTTTCCTAAAGTATCAAAATAATATGAATGTGTTTTCTTGATTTTGAGTAGATAATTTGTCCTTTTTACTAAAATTGATATCAATTTTAAATAAAAAGATTCACTTGGATTCATACTGGTCACATCGTGTGTCAGATTGAGGTAAGGATAATTATTACATGTTGAAAATGAATTATGGATCATTTTCCTAAAGTATCAAAACAATCCAAATACATTGGATTAGTTTTGAGTACGTCACTTTTCTCTTTTACTAAATTGTCATTTTAAACTAGATACACACACTTTGACTTGTACCGATCACATCATGTATCAGTTTTATATGAGAACAATTCCTACACATCACAAATAAACTATGAATCTATTTCATAAATTATGAAGAAAATCCAAGCGTGATTTCTTAGTTTTCAATGAGTGACACTTTTTGAACTAAAATATTGATTGCAAACTGATAACAGACACATTGCATCATACCAGGCACATTGTTTATCGAATTGAGGTTTGGTTGATTCCTAAAAGTCATAAATGACTTATGAATCATTTTCCTAAAGTATCAAAACAATTATAATGTGTTTTCTCAGTTTTGAGTAGGTCATTTTTCCTTTTTACTAAAATTGATATCAATATTAAATAAAAAGATGCACTTGGAGTCATATAAATCACACTATGCATTGTATTGAGGTGAGGATGATTCCTACATGTCTCAAATTACTTATGTATCATTTTACTAAAGTATCAAAACAATATAAATGTGTTTGCTCATTTTTGATCATATCACTTGTCTTTTTTACTAAATTTTCATTTTAAAATGGAAACATGCAATTTGACTCATACCAATAAAATCATGTATCAGTTATATGTGAGACTAATTCCTACATATCAAAAATGACTTATGAATCAATTTCCTAAATTATCAATAAAATCTGAGCGTGTTTGTTCAGTTTTCAGTGAGTGACACTTTTTGAACTAAAATGTTGATTTTAAACTGAAAATGGACACATTGAGTCATATAAGGAATATCGTGTATTATATTGAGGTAAATTTGATTAATAAATTCCACAAATAACTTATGGATCATTTTACTAAAATTATCAAAACACTCTGAATGCGTTTTCTTGATTTTGAGTAGGTCATTTGTCCTTTTTACTAAAATTAATGTTAATTTTAAATAAAAAGACTTACTTTGAGTCATACCAGTCAAATAATATGTCAAATTGAGGTGATACTTATTAATAAAAATATCAAATAACTTATGGATTGTTTTTCTAAAGTATCAAAATAATATGAATGAATTTTCTTAGTTTTGAGTATGACACTTGTCTTTTTAACTAAATTGTCACTTTAAAATGGAAACATGCACTTTGGATCATACTGATCGTATAATGTATCAGTTAGACATGAGATTGATTCCTACATTTCAAAAATGACTTATGAATTGATTTAATAAATTAAGAAAATTTGAGCACTTTTTCTTGGTTTTCAGCGAGTGACACTTTTTGAACTAAAATGTCGATTTTAAACTGATAATAGATACATTGAGTCATACTAGGAATATTGTGTATATGATTAAGTTAAGTTTTATTCCTAAACATCAAAAATGACTTATGGATAATTTTAATAAAGTATCAAAAAGATATGAATGCGTTTTCTTAGTTTTGAGTAGGTAATTTTCCCTTTTTACTAAAATTAATTTCAATTTTAAATACAAAGACGTACTTGGAGTCATATCGATCATACCATACATTAAATTGAGGTGAGTATGGTTATTAAACATTTAAAATGACTTATGGATCGTTTTAATAAATTACCAAAACAATCCAAATGTGTTTTCTCAGTTTTGAGTACGTCACTTGTCTTTTTTACTAAATTGTCATTTTAAATTAGAAACACACACATTAACTCATACTAATCACATCATGTATCGGTTAAATATGAGAAAAATTAATAAATGTCACAAATTAATTATGAATGTATTTTCTAAATTATCAAGAAAATCCAATCATGTTTTCTTGGTTTTTAATGAGTGATTATTTTTGAACTAAAATGTTGATTTTAAACTGATAACGGACACATTGAGTCATACCAGGTACATCATGTATCAAATTGTGATTAGGTTGATTAATAAACATAAAAAATTACTTATGTATTATTTAAATAAATTATAAAAACAATCCAAATGTGTTTACTCAGTTTTGAGTAGGTAATTTGTCCTTTTTATTAAAATTAATGCTAATTTAAAAAAAAAGATGCACTTGGAGTCATATCGGTCACACCATGTGTCTAATTGAAGTGTGGATGATTAATAAACATATAAAATGACTTATGGATAGTTTTAAATAATTATTAAAACAATATAAATTAGTTTTTTCTATTTTTAGTACATCACTTGTCTTTTTTACTAAATTGCCATTTTAAACTAGAAACACGCACTTTCACTCATACCAATCATATTGTGTATCAGTTTGATGTGAGAACAATTCATACACATTAAAAATAACTTATGAATTGATTTCATAAATTATCAAGAAAATTTGAGTTCATTTTCTCAGTTTTTATGGAGTTATACTTTTTGAACTAAAATGTCAATTTTAAACAGATAACAGACACTTTGAGTCATACCAGACAAATCGTGCATTAGATTGAGGTGAGGTTGATCCATAAATGTCAAAAATTACTTATGTATAATTTCAATAAAGTATTAAAATAATTAAATTTTTTTATCAGTCTTTAGTAGTTCATTTGTACTTTTTACTAAAATGAATGTCAATTTTAAATAAAAATACACACTTAGAGTCATACCGGTCACACCATATGTCAGATTGAGGTGCAGATAATTCTTAAAAATCTAAAATGAGTTATGGATAATTTTACTAAAGTATAAAAACAATACTAATTCATTTTATTGGTTTTGAGTACATCAATTTTATTTTTTACTAAATTGTCATTTTATACTAGAAACACGCACTTTGAGTCATACTGATCGCATCATGTATCAGTTCAATGTGAGGCTGATTCCTACACATAAAAAATGAATTATTAATAGATTTTCTAAATTATTAAGAAAATAAAAGTTTGTTTTCTCTATTTTCAATCAGTGACACTTTTTGAACCAAAATATTGATTTTAAATTGACAACAGATACTTTGAGTCATACCAGGCACATCATATATCATATTGAGGTGAAACTGATTCCTATACATCAAAAATGACTTATAGATCATTATAATAAAGTATAAAAACAATATTAATGTGTTTGATTGGTTTTTGAGTATTTCATTTTTCCTTTTTACTAAAATTAATGTCAATTTTAAATAAAAATAAGCACTTGGAGTCGTACCAGTCACACTGTGCATCAGATTGAGATGTGGAAGATTCTTACATGTCACAAACTCTTAAAAAAAATCTAACTACCAATGTTACCATGATTTCCATAGTCTTTATTTGTTGAACTGACAACACTTCATATTTACTCAATGTTATTAGCTGAAAAACATTTCTCATTATTTAAATCCAAAAGAGTATAGGAAGCTTGTGTGCCCATTATAGCACAAGAACTCACCAAAATGGGAACATGAGATTCCTCTTCTCTTATGACTTGCAATAATGAGATAGGTTTTTTGGATGATAACATTGAATCAATATGCAATGTTGGAAGTTCGACAAATTAAGGAAATTAAAATATAAATCATGGTAACATTGGAAGAAATAAAAATTTTACCTCTTTTGTACCTTGTTGCAGATAGTTGAAAGAAAAATATGATTGATCAAATATTTGCGAAAAAAATTAAATAAGTATTAGATAAAAATTATCAAGAAATTAACTTACAAATAGTAGATAAAATGATGACAAAATTAATTAAATAAGTAGTAGGAATTCATCTTTTCATGATGGTTGTATTCATTCTTGATGTATTTCCTCATTCCCATTATCTCAGTTATATGCTCAAAGTCCAATCTCTCATGAGCATGATTATCTTCGAATAAACCACTCCAACTCAAACAAAAGAATCCACCTGTATAAATTATGTTTTACTAAACATATAAAATAACCCCTCTAACTAAATTTTATGTGTTAATTTTTAGTTTTTATGAATTTAATGTAATTAAATTTATAATTATGATAAAACTGAAATTTAAAATACAACATTTTATATATCGAAAAACTATTTTTTATAGAAAAGTTATATATTTAAAAATATTTTTTCTTAATATTATAATTCATTGATTACTAATAAAATGTGTTTTAATATAATTATATATGTTTGTAAACATTATTATAGTTTCATTATTTTAAATATATCAATATAATTTATTAGTTAAATGTTACAAAGCATCAATAAAACAATTCATCTAAAATAATATTTTTATCATTATCATGTTCATCAACATTAATCATAGTAATCATACATTTATTCCCAAAAAATAAACTATAATTATTCCATAATATGATTATATTGACCTAAAATAAAATGTACATTTTATGGATATAATTTTAATAGGTAAAGAAAAATATTTTTTAATTTAATCAACTAAATTAGTATTTTGATTAAAATGTTACATATGTTTGAAAAATTATATAAAAGTTTTCTATAAATATTAAAAAGTATATTTTTTTATTTATTATATATATATATTTTTATAATATAAAAAGGCTTCAAAAAAATTCAATCCATTCTTCTATTGTAGTGACCAATATTTCCCCCCACGCAATCACATAAGATTTTATTTTTTTATTTTTAAAAATAATGTTTTGAGTATGAATTAAAAAAAATTAAAATAATAAATTGTAAACATGAAATGAAACTATGATATTAAAAGAATAAATAGTAAAAATGGAATGAAACTATGATATGAGTGAGTGAGAAATCCACAGAAAGTATATTTATGCATTTCCAAAGTTATGAAAAACATGAAACTATATAGTAGCATGTATGTAAGTGTATTAAAATTAATTCCTTCAATAAAACATATCTATAATGAATGATGGTCATGTATTTCATAAGAATATAAAAAATATCTTATTGGAATTAACCATAAAGAAATTAATTACAATTTCATTTGAACATGAAAAAACTTATAAATGAATTGCAACCTCCTTGGTGAAAGAATAATAATAACCTAAAAAAGTCCTCTTGAAACATGAATTTTGTTTTCACTTTTACTTATACATGGAATTATAGAATAGGAAAGCCAAAGGAATGTGTCTTTACAGACCCTGCCTCTATAGTTCCAACATTCTATGTCTCAATCCAAAAAAAATTATTATCAAACAAAACCAATTGTCACTCAAAAATGAATATTTCATATCAATGAAAATTTTCACAAGTAAATATGCAATTAATTAAAGCATGAGAAATATATTTTTAGTAATTAAAATATTTATTTATTAATATTTCAAATAAAAATGACAAGAAAGTTTTGTATAATTAAGTAATGTTATAATTAGGGCATTTTTTAAGATTTATATTACTTCACAATATTTTTATCTCGATGTAAAGCGATGAAATTTTCAAATTATAAATATATGTCATTTTTGATTGGACATGGTTGAATGAAACAAAAAAATAACTTAAATTGTAAAATAATTAATCCACAACATGCTCATGGATTAATTTTCATTTTATAATTTGTGAATTCAAATATCATTTCAATATCTAGTAGAAGTGTAATTGAATATCCATTATGGAATTACATGTTTATGCTAAACTATGAAATTTGTGACTGATAGGTAGAAATAGTTATAACTATGCAACACACAACACAAACTACCTTGGGGGTCCAAAAATATTATCTAAGGGTCATGTTGAAGGATAAAAATGTTAAATTATTTTCATTTGGGAGGGGAGAATAAAATACAGAGGACATAAAATGATGTTCCAAAAAGGATTAATGATTTTTATTTAAATAATACATGACTTATTAAACATAATTTTCATCAAATATTCATGATGATAATTTAGAGAAACTCATGAGTTTCCTAAGTAGATTATTTTCATCTTGTATTATCATATAAATGATGTGAATCCCGGTTACATTATTTTCTAACCTCATATATTTTTCATATGAATAATTTTCTTGTTCAACATATTGGTTTCATACTCTCTCCTGGAAAATCCTTATAATACATAAATAAAATATAGATTGATTACAAAAAATTATATTAATTATAAATTTCATAATCCAAAAGTAAAATATAGAGTGATTACACAATAAATAAATCTTAAAGGACAAACATATAACTTCAATAAATATTCATTTAATAGAAGAAAATATACTACATTACTTTTGTAATAAAAATATATAGTGATTATTCAATAATGATAATGGGCTCAGACTATAATAAATAAATTGTAAAGATCTGATTATCAAATGAGAATTAGTAACTGCATAATACAATATAATATATAGAGTTATTAAAAAATATATTAATTAATATATATGTACAATTAAATAAACATTCATGGAATGAATTTTAATAATTAATAAAGTGTAATCTAATACCATGTATACATAAAAAACAGAACAATAGAGATAAATTACAAGCATATAAATCCTTTGAGCAATAAAATATTTAGGGTGATTATGGGGAGAAATATGAGACCATTAAGGGAGGGGGGTCTGTGTTGCCACTGAGGAGGGGATCCAGGCCGAGGAGAGGGAGACTAGACGAGGGGGGGGGTCTACGTCACTACCAAGGAGGGTAATTGAGATGGAGAGAGGGAGGTCGGGGGGGGGGGGGGGGGGTCGCGTCACCAATGAACCAGCCAGAGAGGAGGTTGGAGGGGGGAGGGTTGCAGGGTTCGAGGTTAGAGGGGTGAGTCACGAGGGCTGGGGGTTGCAAGATCAGGGTCTCAGGCTCAGGTTTGCCACCAGGCATAGGAGAGTAGGAGGGGTGGGGGGAAATGGTGTTGTGAACTTGGGTTCACCACCATGTAAATGATAGGAGGAGGTCAGGGGAGGTGGGGGTGGGGGGAAGGGGTTGGGGTCGGGGTCGGGGTCTCACAGAGGGAGCGGGGGAGGGGAAGGGATTAGGTTTTTTTTAAAACATTTAGTGGTATTTTAATTTAAACCACCGCTAATTTAAAACATAAACAATAGCATGGTGGTTTTATAAAACTTCCTCTATATTATTTTTTAACCGAATTTATTTCATGGTAGTTACTAGAACTGCCGCAAATAAATTGCCGCTAACCATATCTTTTCTTATATTGGTTTGTGGAATGGGAATCTCTACTTCAATTGTGTTGTCCATTCTACTCAAGTGAATGATCACTTGATTCCTATCTCCCTTCATGTCTTTGATTTCCAAGTTGAACTCCTTCAATTGTAGAATCCATATAACAAGCATGTTCTTGGTGTTTTCCTTATTCATCAAATATCTAAGGGTTTTATGGTTACAAAAAACAAAAAAATTTATCTCTAATAAAATATGATATGAATATATACAAAGAAAATACAACTTCAAGAAACTCCTTCCCAATGGTTTGTAGTTAAATTGGGAAGCATATAAGGTTCTTGAGGCATAGGCAATGATTTTTGGTCTACCCTCAATTCTATAATAAAGGATTGATCAAACTTATTGGTAAGAAGCATCATAAAGTATCTCAAATTATTAATCCCAATTTGGTAGTTTCATTACTAGTGGGGTTATAAATATTTTATTCAACACATCAAAGGTTGACCTACACTCATCATTAAAATAAAAATTAGTATCTTTAAAAAGTAATCTATAAAGTGGGAGAGAAATATTAGATAAAACCCATGTTTAATCCTTCATTCTCAAAAAAAAATATGACATGTTTCACACAATTTGGGTAAGTTAAGGAATTTATCAATTTTTTTATTTATACACTTTAATAAAAAATAATTGAAATGATATTCCCAAGTAAAATTACTCAATTTACCATGAAATGGAACTTTTAAAAATTCAAAATAATATTCTTTTCAAATAAATTTTTCAATACATTTTCCATATTTTTTAAACAATAATCAAAATATTTCCAAAATTTATGAAATTATTCAAGAAAACCTCCAAGAAATCCTTAATGTGATCATTAAATATACTTAACATGAACCTATGAAATATACCTAGAGAATTACATAATCCTAATGGAATCTTCCTTTAATAATAGGTTCCAAAGGTACATGTAAAGGTGGTATTCTCTTATTCCAATAGAGTAGGGGGAACTTAAAAATAACCTAAAAATCTATCTAAAAAGAAATAGTGAGTTCTCCCTACCAATCTCTCAAATATATGGTAAAATAAGGGATAAGGTAATGATTCTTTTTAGTGACCTGATTTAAATTCCTACAGTCTATATATGCTCTCCAACTATTCTGAATTCTCATGGGCATTAATTCATTCTTTTCATTCCTCACAATGGTTAGGCTAATTTTATTGGGAACTACATAGATAAGGTAATACCATTGTGAATATGAAATGGAATAGATAATACCTTACTCTAATAGACTCTCTATCTCATTATCTACTACCTCCATCAAGGAAGGATTCACCTTCCTTTGAGACCACCTAACAGATTTGGAATCTCCATCAAGTAGGATTCAATGTGAGATATTTTTTGGACTTATTCCTCGGATATCACCTTAGCTCCATCCTATTGCTTTAATATTATTTATCAAAATTTAAATCAGTTTTTTTTATTAGTTTTTAGATATATTATTATAAAATTTTACTGGTAATTTTAATCCTTCCATATAGTGCACATATTTCAAATATGTAGAAACTGGTTTCAATTCTATATTTAGTGGTTGTTCAAGATATGGAATTAAATTTAGGTTCCCCATTCATAAAGAAAAAAAATATTTGTAAGAAAATATACCCACTTATTATTCATGAAATAAACCATCATATTCATCCAAAAAACTCAAAATTTACCAATTCCTTCAATATGAAAACAGAATTTCTAGAATTATGGATAGGGACGTATTCTATAGAATTTTCAATCAACAATTGTTTTTATGAGAATAAAAACTCATGTGAAATAATTTAACATTCAAGGGGTTTATTCTATTAAAAATGGAAGATAAAAAGTGAATTTTCAACTTAAGGGTGCCTCATGGATTCAAAAATATTATGGTGGATAGTGTTATGGCAATACATTGAGATTTTGGAATATATTTTTCTCTAAATTAATACTATGTTTGATAAATTTCTCTACACGAAACACAAAACTAAAATGAGAAATAAAATATTATATGAATATTATTAATAAAATTATGAGAATAATAAACCCTTTAATAAATAAAAAAATATTAATCAACTAAAATTGCATACATTTAGAAGAAAAATAATTAATATGATTTAACATTAAAAAGGATTTCTCTTTCTTAAATACCTGTTTTTTTAATTTTTTTATATTTTATAATAATAAATTAAATATACCATATTTAAAATATTATATATGTACTAATATATAAACATTATTTAAATTATAAATTGATATGAAATATTATTAAAAACCCTAAAAATGTCTTTTTCATTAATTTTTTTTATATTTTTATATAAAAACTAAATTTTAGAATTTTAGAATTTTAATTTTATGAAATTAACTTCATTTTAAATTTAGTTTGTAAATTTTTTCTTAGGATGGATTTTTGATAGTTAAAAAGGTTGAATTTTTGGGTGAATAATAAAAAATACCAATTTTGAAAATAATGTGGATTTTATGACATTGTCATAATAAAAGAATGATTTTGAATGTTTATGAGACATTTTATATATATAAAATATATTTTTATAGATTAAAATAAATCATTTAAAAATAAAATTTTATATTTATAAAACTCATGATTAACATTTTGGAAACTGAAGTAATATTTAACTTTAATAAAAACTATTTTATATTCTGTTTCTTTTAACTAAGTATCCATAAGGTGAAATTTGGTTTTGAATTATTTTTAAAGAAAAATAAATCTTATTTGGTTAATAATAAAAAAAATTAATTTCATATAAATCAATAAAATTTATAATTTTATCTTACTCATATTTTTTAAGAATAAAAATGCACTTTTTCTCCAAATGGTTTTTATGTATTTTGTGTGAAAATATTAAAATTAATTTTTATCACCCTTAAATATTTTATCAAAAAAAATATATTTCATAATTGGAATCATTATTTATATATTATTTAATGAGACCAATTTTTCTCAGTCATTAAAAGTAAATTACTCGAGTAAAAATTAGTTAACCCGATAAAAAATAAAAATGGTAAAAGTAAAAAATAAAAGAGTAAAATAATTAAAAAACGCTTAAAAAATTTATGGAAATATATTTTTGATAATTTATTTACCTTACTACTTCTCCCACTCCATTATTTTCCATTATTTGATCCACTTATCCTTTGAATTGTGATTTTACCTTTTATATTATTACAAAAATATCACTCATATCCCTTATAAAAGGATCCATCACCACCCCACTTATCTTCACACCCCAAGAATCTTAGATTAAACCAAAATCTAACCAAATAACTCCCCAAAACTAATATACACTTCCTATAGGTTTGGGTATTCTCAAAAGACCACCTCACAAAGATTTAATCCAATTTTCAAAACAGCTATTCCAAGGAGTAAGGTAAATTTCTCAATGACTCATTTTTCATTCCTTTTCATTTATTTCTTATTCTACCTTATCTGAATATAAACTACCAATGTTGACATATTTAAATCAGTATTAATTATACTGAAATTTTATTATGTTTATTTTATAACCATTCTCTACCTTCCCCTTGACCATTTAAAAAACAAAATGTTATCTATGTTGTGTGTGGAGTACCACCTCCATAAGCGATGTGATATATTTTTTATAATTGTCTTACATGGATAATTCAAAGGGGGTATTTAATGAATAAATATGATATTTAAAAAATTGTTAATATTCTTAAAATATAAACCATTTACTACCATCTTTATATTCTCAAGAAAATGAGAATGATGCTCATGTGTGCGTGAAGACTACCACCTCCACAAAAAAAAACATATCTCATTTTTCATCTAGGATTTTATTCTTTATCAAAATATATTAAAATATGATTCATTTAACATACCTTCCCTAGTCCACTCTGAATAGTGATCATATTGGAGAGTCACTGTATCTTAAGTGTGCCTCTCTATACGTCAGAGGTTGCTAACTAGTAGTGAGGGTCTAGGGTAGTACCATGGGGAGACTATACCCCCTCATCAGAGTTCACAATAACAATAAAAATAAATTGAACATAATATATAAAATAAAATAGAGTAATTGGAATCAATAAATACATTCATAAATAAATAATAAATGAATATGGAATCGTACAGTCATATAGACTCACTAGCTGCTCACTGATTCGACCAGAAATATAAAATAAATACAAAAATAAAATGAACTAACAAGTGGTTTTACTACACACATGGGCCTCACATCATCCCAATATCAAATATCACTCGATCTATCATGCTCTATCATGTATCCATGATGCTCTTCCTAATGCAGACCTATAATCAGTGAGGTCTTCTCGGGTACCCAAGTGTCATGGCCACTCGAGTGGGGTGTGAGTAAAACTCAGTAGAGCACCAACAATGTAGTCTCATACATAAATAATAATTTTGTGTACACTTTTAACATGATAAAAATAAATAAATACAATAACTATAGTGTGTAAGCCTAAATAAATAATCAGTATCGACACTCGGGTCTGACGTAACACTTGGGATCTACCCAAACATGCTTCGCCCAGTGTCGGGGTGTGTCTGAGAACATCAGGTAATCATGCCAACATATAAGGTGAAAAAAAACGACAAGAGGTAATATAGGGTAATTAAAAGTTGTTAGTCATAATATCCAATCTCAAGGATAAAATCTTGAGTGATCCATAGTCATCAGTCACCATCTCTGAACCCTAAGAGGTAATATTGGGCCTTCCATATTCATAAAACTCTAAGTCGATTACAAAGAGGTGATACTAGGAGATCAATAGTTATTAGGCATAATTTTTGAACCCTAGGATTTAATCCTAGGAATTCTATAGTCATCAAGTGGAAACACCAAACTCCAAGTGGTAATCCTAGGCATTCCATAGTAGAAGTAATGATGGTTGAATCCAAGGATCTAGTCCAAGTCATCCCATGTATGTAAATGCATCTCAAAGGTTAGTATTTTTGCATTGTAACACTGCATATCCTCATCTCATTATGGTCGACCATCTTCCTAAGATCGTCTCAAATAACAATTTTGATCTCTCAGATGCATGACCTATAATCATCGAAACCATAATAGCATCAAATCATCAATTTGGGTTCTAAGGTGAAACTCATAATCATTGCTATATGTTCTTGTACACACACTATCACTAGGGTCAACATGTCATTGGGTCACCCACCAGGGTCCCCTAGGTCTCATCATATCCAGGACACCTCATAAGGTTCCCTCAATCTCAAATTCATCTCTCAGGTAAATCCCGACACTAAGAGGGAATCATGTACCTTTTCATTATCAAGGTCTCATAAAATACTCATTTTCCTCATAGGAAAGTCTCACAAGGGAGATATCCTCAAGCCCATCCCCTTTCCAATTCACTATAGGTTGTTCCGAGCACCCAAATTATACATCAGTCTCCATGGGTCTACCCACCTTGGTAATAATGTCTCATTGGGGGTGTAACTTTTGATCCATGCTTATTTCACCATCCCAAAGTCTCTAAGGCATCAAGAGGTTCTCTTATGGTCAATACATAGGCTAATCCATATCAACCCATCATGAACCTCTACCTGGAGATCTCTAAGGGGTCCTACACTAGGACCACTACATTAAATTCATCAAATTTAATGAATACTCATCATAGGGTTTCAATGTCCAAAGTAATAAAAGTATAGTTGAGGCCTCAGAAATTAGTGGCTGAGGCAACCAAGCTAGTTTCCAAGGTCTCTCATGGTCCTTGACACTTTGTAACATTCATTCATTGGAATTAAACTTTAATTAAAAATTTTATAGAATTTAAACAGGTCCATCACCCTCAGTGGAGAGACCTCATGTATCACATGCCATAAACCGAAGCATAAACCATAGGGGAATGTATGAGGGACCACCTGCCTCAATTTTTGAATTATTCCCTTCTCAAATAACTACCCAATAGCTCTTACTAGGATCGTCCAAGTTTATCCGGCTATCATCCATCCACATGAGGCCCTCACTCATATCAAAATAACCAAAATTAATTAATTATAATCCAATTATAGATAATTAATCAAAAAAATTAATTTAAATTTTCATAAATACTTAATTATTCACCAAGAAACCCTGACATATTGAAACTACAACCAATCATGCATGGAAGGTCTCTAATACACTCCTGACATCATCTCGGAAAAAAATCCCTAACAATTGAAACCCAGTTAATATATAGTTTAATTTAATTTATCCAAAAACTCTAAATAGATTCATCTGGTGATGTAACTTTAATGAAATAGTATGCAAAAATGTGCAATTAATAACTTGGGTTATCCTCCCCCCATCTTATTCATAAGCCCCATCATCTCAGATGATTTCCACCATGCTCTGGTGGAATTATTTTCAAACCCTAAGTCAGGCCACTCAAATCAAAATAAACAAAGGGGAAACTGGCACAAAATAAAACATAGGAATAACTCTACATGAATCAAATAAAAAATAAACCCAAATCCACTCCATCCAAAGGTGAAGTTGAGAGAAGAGAAAGAGGGTCCTCCTTTGGCTTGGACATGCATGGGGTGGAAGAAAGGGGGACAAACCTCTAAAAATAATAAATGGGGGAAAGTATAACCCCCCCACACACACAAATTAAAACATGGATGGGGAAACAACATGAACCATTTCATGTCCCCTCCCCTTCTCATCGCTTTCTAACATGGAACCTCTAGGCCAAAATAACCATCAAAACGTCCTAGTCCAGGGTTCTATAGCTTAGTGGCCTACCCAAGAGCCATGCCCAACTAGGGGGAAATTCCCTTCACCACACTGAAATTTCCCCTCATCATTTTTCACCATGAAACCCCCCAATCACCATAAGTACATCTATAGAATAGGTCTACCCATGGTCATCCAAAATGGTCAGACCAAGGTCACCTCAACATAGCCCAATCCATAGTGGCCTCCAAGAAACCCATATGCTTCCCAAGACCCCAAAATCCACTTCTTTACCACTATCAACACCCACAACACCTCCTGAGCCTCAATTCAAGTACAAAAATATCATCCCAATGGGTTATAACACCCAAAAAATTAATCCAAATTTCAATTTTCAAAAAAAAAATCAACCTCAGAATCAAAAATTTAAATTATCCTAGAATTTCTTATAAAGACCCGAAAATTACATGTATTTTTTTTTAAAAAATTAAATGGAATTATTACGAGACTTAGAAAATTGATGGCATGAGATTCCGATGATCAGAGATCCCAGAACAGAATTTTGAACTTTTTTAAGGTAAGTTCAGTAAACGTACGGGCGGTGTTTCCTATCTTTTGAACCAATGCTCGAAATTGAAACCAAAGGGCACTGTTGAAATCGTAGCACTGGGATTCTCTTAAGGGAGGCTTAACTCTGACCACAGAAGGTCGGGTGAAAAATATAGTTTTACGGAATTTTTGAAAGAATAATAATATAACATAAT
Organism: Viscum album; assembly: GCA_963277665.1. Classification (NCBI taxonomy): domain Eukaryota; kingdom Viridiplantae; phylum Streptophyta; class Magnoliopsida; order Santalales; family Viscaceae; genus Viscum; species Viscum album. Next base: position 666,942,010 of record OY728123.1, read on the forward strand.
ATGTTATTTTATTTTTATACCACCTCTTGGGTGATGCTGGTGGGGACCATGGAGGTTGTTAGTCATTTAAAGAGGGACATTAAATGCCATGTTACACATAGGTTGTGTAACCACCCCTCATATAATTAATAAGGTTCATTAATTACACCAATTAATGAACCATTAATTGAAAGGAGAGTTAAACTCTTAACTTATCCTTTAGATTATTGAAATTATAGGGAAAGGAGATTTGGGTAATCATGGGAGAATTATTGACGAATAACCAAAGAACGAACTTCCCCTCCAATGAAGAATGGAGGCTTAAATGATGACATTGGAGGAATCAATCCGGAAACGACAAATGCTGACGGCTTCAGCAAACGTGGATTCTTATCCCACAACCGTGACATCTCCTATGAATAAGAGGTAGGTTTTTTTTAAATTCAATTGATTTTGTTTCAATCTATCATCCTTGAAAAACGTGACAAATGCGGATTAACTAAAATAAGTTAATCCGTGATTCTTCTGAAACTGCAGGTGGTTGTTACGGGAGTTTTGAACGAGGTTTAGTCTTATCTCAATGACGTTTGAACTCTCACCCTTATTATATTGCTAACGAATAGGGCGCGGGACAATCGAACAAGGGCAAGACCCTCTTCCTTTGTTTCTTTGATTGCATTCTTCGTGGGAAACCGGAAAATATGTCAGCAAGATGAATCCAGGAGCCACACAGTTTTGGAAACATACCGAGAGGCCCGTAGGCGCAATCAGAAGGGAATACATACCACTAGAGCTCACCCGATGTCCCGCGAAAGCCCCACCGGTGCTAGTGGGCGACGACGATGGCCGACTCTCACCAGACATGGAGGAAGGAGGTGTCCGACTCTCACTGACCGTGGAGGAAGGCGATGCTTGACTCTCACCGACCGCGGAGGAAGGTGGTGCCTGAATGCGCTGCGGCGGACAATAGGGGAGGATGAACCTTGGCCGACCGCATTGGAATGGGTGGAGTGTCATCACGCGCCGCAGAGGGAGGCTGCAGCTTTGATCCATGGTGGATGGGGACCCACGCCCTACGGGTCCCACTGATAGAGGGGGTGGCGCCACATGGCGCTGTCGTTGCAAACCGAATGGATGAATGTTTTTTCAGGAGGGGAGATGACCCCCATGTGGCCCGGAGGGTCGCACCCAACCAAGGCGTGCTAGGTCGGTCCACGACCCAACACGCTCAGTCTGACCAGGTCAGACTGGACCCGGACCCTTTTCGATCCAGTTTCGCTTAAAAAGCCGTATCTCACAAACCAGACATCCATTTGATGAACCGTCTGTGGAGTTGGAATTCTTGGAACAATACGGTCCTTTTTAGATACTCCACATGAGTTTGGGGAAAGTTTGAGTATGTCTAGGTTGGATCGAACCCGAATCTAACTAAGCCCTCAGTACTAAAACGCTTATAACTCACAGACCGAACATCTGATTGACGCGCCGTCTGTCGCATTAGAACCTTTATGATATGGAATTCCTTTGGGTTACTCCTTTTTGTAACTTTTTGGTAGTTGAGGCATGACCTATATCTTTAGGAGAAGATTCTACGTAACTCAAGCGCACATAGTGCGGGGAATCCTGTGGATGGCTGTCAATTGGGGATCGACCCTGTGTGGATCAGAATCATAGCGACCTTGTGTGGATCAACATAATAGTGACCCTGTGTGGATAAAAATCATAGAGAACCTGTGTGGATCAACATCATAGAGACCCTGTGTGGATCAGCATCAGAGTGACCCTGTGTAGATCAGCATCCCAACAACCCTATGTGGATCAGTAGTGCGCGACCCTTTGAGGACCAGCCTTAGAGCGGCCTGTCATCAGTGACATACGACCCTGTGTGGATCGACAATGGAATAACTTCTTTGTGGTTTAGTTGTGGAACTTCCTAATAGAATAAAATGATATAAATTAAGACTAATCATCTTTATTCCTAATCTATGAGTTTTGTACCTGGTGTAAACTGACTTTATTTCGTGCTTTGTGTTTGAGGTCATGCTTTGTGGTTTTTCCTTTGTAGAATTATGGGAGACCTTCAGGGGTCTCGAGGTCTATAATAGGTATTATTATACTCACCCTTGCATGGTCTTTACCCACACCTTGTTGTGTCTTGTGCAGATGATGAGAAGCTTGGATGAGACTTTAGGGAGCCAGGACCAGGCGGTACACAGAGGTGACTAGTTGAAGTGGAGAGCTGCAGAGAAGATCTATCTACCCTTCAGGTAGGATCCTTGGTGGACGATCTTAGGAGCTGTTTTATATTTTAGTTTTATCTTTTAGTTGAGATTTTATTCTTACCCCCTTTACTTTCACTACACACTTTTACTACTACAGTTTTAGTACGTGGTTTTCATCTTGTCGTGTTCTTGGTTTGTGTGTTTGTAGGCTTAAAGGCAATGCCTTACCAATTTTAGGGAAATGACTTTCTGGTGCTAGTCACCAACCCCTGTCCTATGGAAGGTGGGATTGGGGTATTAATGGAACATGCCTCGAGGGATGGGTCGTGAAAAAGTGGTATCAGAGGAGTCAGTTCTACCAAAGAAATAGGACTTTGATATTTACCATGGAGAAATAGTGTAAAGTGTTTTGAGTGTGGTTTTTAGTTCGGGGAGTCATCTACAGCAGACAACTAGTTGAGTCATCTGTAGCAGACAATTGGAAAATTAATGAAAGGTACAAGCAGGCCATACCATCTGTAGGATGACCCTAGGACATAGGGTCGAAGGTGCAAAGCTCACGAGGTAGAGAAGGACAGCAGAGGAGCAGACTATGCTTCACGTGCGGTGGGCTGAGCCACATGGCTTGAAACTGCCTGACCCGCCATACTGATGATCATAAAATGGTAGAGGGACCACCGAGGCAGAGGTAGAGATTCGAGAAAGGAGGTCTGCAGGGAAGTGGATGTGGTAGAGGAGTAGGTCGTGTAGCAGGCGGTGGGCGGCGATTTGAGGTTCTACCGCCACCACCTCCATGTAATCCACCCCGACCTCAGGGAGTAGGCGGGCAGGGATGAGCTCAGCTTCAGAAAGCTGAGGCCTATGATCACGGTTCTCCAGAGATGATTTGAGGTATGATTTGTGTCTACTCCACCCTAGCTGCAGTACTTATAGACACAAGTGCTGGTCACTCTTTCATTATCACGACTCTTGTTTGGAGCTCGGAGATTCCAGTAGATCCATTGGCTCGATCCTTACGATTGGAGACTCTTACAGGATAGGATTCGATGATTACACACTGGTGATAGTAGTGTGAGATTACTCTAGGAGGCAAGATATTTGGTTGGGATCTTCTAGTAGCAGCTTCGAGGCCTTATGATGTCATCTTGGGTATGGACTGGTTATCCAAAGTCCATGCTCAGATTGACTGTTTTAGGTGCAAAGTACGGTGTGTCCGCATGGATGAGACCGGGTTTTCCTTCACCGGTGAGAAGGGAACCTTTACAGCTCAGGATGGACTTTCCCAGAGGATGGTGCAACTGATAACACATCATTTGGCTAGCCTTACTCTTGGATCAATTGACAATAGGAGTCCGATCTATCTTATAGTGGTGGACCAGTATGATGATTTCTTTCCTGAGGATGTTCTGGGTATACCTCCTCGCAGAGAGGTAGACTTCTACTTCGAACTGTACCCAAGGACGACACTGATATCTACTCCATCATATCAGATGGATCCCGCAAAGCTTCATGAGTTACGGGTACAGCTGGAGGACTTGTAGAGAAAGGGGTTCATAAGGCTCAGTGTTTCTCCATGGGCATCCCTGATTTTGTTCACCAAGAAGACAGATGGGACTATGAGGCTTTACATGGACTATCGGTGCCTGAACCAGGTGAATGTGAAGAAAAAGTATCCACTCCTGATGATTGATAATCTCTTCGACCAACTGAAGGGAGCTAGATGGTTTTCGAAGATAGACCTCAGATCAGGCTATCATCAGCTCAGGGTACGAGATGAGGATGTACCGAAGACGATCTTTAGATGCTGGTATGGCCACTATGAGTTCTTGGTAATGAATTTTGGCATGAAAAACGCCCCAGAAGTGTTCATGGGACTCATGAATAGGATCTTCCAGCCTTACCTCGATCGCTTCGTGGTGGTCTTCATTGATGACATCTTGGTTTACTCAGTGATGGAGGAGGAGCATGCCACTCACCTGCAGATAGTTCTGGATACACTCTGAGAGCACTAGCTTTATGGTAAGATCTTGAAGTTCCAGTTCTGAATACGACAGGTCCTTTTTGGGACATGTTATCTCAGAGTCTGGAGTTGTAGTAGATCCGGTGAAGATAGAATCAGAAATTGATTTGGAGCCACCCAAGAGTGTGACTGAGGTGTGGAGTTTCCTAGAGTTGGAAGGGTACTACTGGAGGTTCATACCTGAATTTTCCAGAGTTGCAACACCCTTTTCATCCTTTACTAGGAAGGGAAAACCCTTAATGTAGATGGAGAGATTCCAGTAGAGTTTTTAGGAGCTGAGGCAGAGACTGACAGGTGCCCCCGTCTTGAGGTTACCAGAAGAGGGCGTTGGGTATGTAATCTTCTGTGACGCATCAAGGACTGGACTAGGATGTGTCCTGATGTTGGAGCGAGTGGTGATATCCTATGTCTCACATTATCTGAGAAAATATGAGAAGAACTATGCTACCCATGACTTGGAGTTAGCAGTAGTGATATTCGCCTTGAATATGTGGCGACACTACTTGATGGGTGAACAATTTACTATCTACTCTAATCACAAGAGTCTCAGGCATATCTTTTCACAGAAGGAACTGAAACTGAGACAATGAAAATGGATAGAGTTCCTCAAGAACTATGAATTTGAGATAATATACACTCATGGGAAGGGGAATGTGGTGGAAAACACACTCAACAGGAGGTCTGGTCTACAGTTTCTGAGTGAGGCGACATAGAAGCTAGCCGCGTTGCAGTTATCCTTCATGGATAGTGATGGAGCAGCTTACCTCCAGTCTATGATATTTACTCCCCCACTCCTTCAGTGATTTAGGGAGGCACAACTTTAGAACGTAGAATGCGAGGCCCGACGTGCTCATATATCCTCAGGATGGGATCCTGATGGATTTTCTGAAGGTGGGGAGCACGTCATCCTCTTTAGAGGAAAAACCATGGCACCAGTGATGATATAGGAGGAGGTGTTGTGAGATTTTCATACATACCCTTTGGCGGTACATCCTGGTGTAGAAAAGATGTACTAGGACCTCTGACGTCAGTACTAGTGTCCAAGGATGAAGAAAGCAGTGGCAGAGTTCGTATCATAATATCTCACTTGTCAGCAAGTGAAGGCTGAGCATCAGGTTCCAGTAGGATTAGAAAAACCACTTGAGGTACCAAAGTGGAAGTGGGATGGTATCTCCATTGACTTTATGACAGAGCTACCACATACGTCCAGGGGACACAATTCCATCTGGGTGATCGTTGACTAACTCACCAAGTCGGCCCACTTCCTAACCATCTGAGAGCAGGGATAAGTAGAGGGATTAAGACGTCTCTATGTACAAAAGATTTCACAACTTCATGGGGTGCCATTTAAAATTGTCTTAGATCATGATTCTCATTTTACATCCCACTTATGGAAGGGATTATAGGAGGTATTCGAGACTTAGCTACATTTGAGCACCACCTTCCATCCTCACACAGATGGTCAGATGGACCAGACCATACAGACACTCGAGGACGTGCTTCATGCTTGTGTCCTTGATTTTGGTCGTAGTTGGGAGGACCACCTACCACTTGTGGAGTTTGCATACAACAATAGTTATCACTACACCATCGGTATGGCTCTGTTTGAGGCCCTATACGAGTGACCATGCAGATAACCTCTATGCTGGAAAGACCCAAGGGATTCAACACATATGTGTCCAGAGTTGGTATGGGCTACCACTGAGAAGGTGAAGATCATCCGGGAGAGGATTAAGACTGCATAGAGCTGTCATAAGTCTTATACCGACAGGAGATGGAGACCCTTGGAGTTCAAGGAGTGAGATCATGTCTTACTACAGGTCTCACCCCAATGAGGATTGCATATATTTTCCTAGGGAGACAAGCTATCTTTGAGGTTCATCAGACCTTTCAAGATCCTTAGAAGAGTAGGAGAGGTGGAATACCATATAGCTCTTCCCCCACAGATTCACCAAGTGCATAACGTTTTCTATGTGTCACAACTGAGGAGGTACGTGCATGATCCATCACACATTATTGAGTGGGGAAAGTTGGAAATTTATGATGGGGTGATATTCATAGAGTTCCTGGTGGAGATAGAGGATTGACAGGAGCAGTTCCTATGTGGGCAGTCTATTCCTCCGGTGCGAGTTCAATGGCAGCATGGGAACCTTCAGGAGATCACATGGGAGCGGGAGGCTCAGTTATGTGCTCAGTACCCCCATTTGTTTTTATACCTTTTTTAGTAGCTTTTGAGGAAGAAAATCCATAAGGTGGGGAGAATGTAAAGACCCATAAATTCCATATAATTTTTTTTAAAAATAAATGGAATTATTACAAGACTACGAAAATTGACGGCATGAGATTTTGAGGTCCAAAGAGTCTGGAACAGAATTTTAAACTTTTTTTTGAGGTATTTTTAGCAAACATACATACGGCATTTTCTATCTTTTGAACTGGTGCTCGGAATTGAAATCTGAGGGCACTGTTGAACTCACAGTGTCAAGATTCACTTAAGGGAGTCTTAACTTTGACCACAGAATGTCGGGTGAAAAAGATAGTTTTACAGAATTTTTTAAAGAATAATAAAATAACATAATATGTTATTTTATTTTTCTACCACCTCTTGGGTGATGGTGGCGGGGACCACAGAGGTGGTAGGGAATTTAAAGAAGGACATTAAATGCCCAGTTACACATAGGTTATGTGACCACCCATCATATAATTAATAAGGTTCATTAATTACACCAATTAATGAAACATTAATTGAAAGGAGAGTTAGACTCTTAACTTATCCTTTAGATTACTAAAATGGAGGGGAAAAGAGATTTGGGGAATCGTGGGAGAATTCTTGATGAAGAACTGAAGAATGAACTTCCCCTCCAATGAAGAACAGAGGCTTAAATGATAACATTGGAGGAATCAATATGGAAATGATGAATGCCAACAGCTTCAACGAATGTAGATTTTTCTCCCACAACCACGACATCTCCTACGAATCTGAGGTGTTGAAGTTGGTGGCCTAGAACCAACTACTTTGTACTTTATTCATTAATAAATACCTTATCACATTTTTATTGTTCTTCTATGTGAAAATTCATGTGATAATGTCTTAAGAATAGCTGTTGCATTAAAGGGTCATGGCAGATCCCTACTATGATGAGAACTTGGAAGTTCCATAGCACTATTATTGAATATTTTTTCTATGGCCGGATGATGTTATTTGAAGGACACAAATAATACAAGCCATTAGGGGTGAGGACTCATAAAACTTTGAGTCACCTTCTCATCGTGTGCGACCTTGGTAATATCCAGGAGGATATTATGAGAACGAGACCCGCCAGTAGGAAATCCACATTTCATAGTGTCATTGGATGTTCTATCTGTGGACGTGTGTATTGGTCTTTAGAATTTAAGATTATTATTAATGGGTATTACAACTCGTGCACTTAGATGTATTTATGAAAATTGTGATGACACACTATTCACAACGAGGTAGGATATGTTGGGTGCATCATGAGTAATATTTCATTAATAGATAATGTGAGAAAGGATTCGTCCCTTCTGTTCCATAACAGAAGTAGATATCTCAGGCCCTATGATGGAATTGATATAGCCTAAATAAATCCATTCCCATGGTGAGGAATGGGCAAGTTCAATTTTGGAAAGTTAAAGAAAGAATAATTGAGCACATGGTTTGATGACACTAGCATGCAACCCGCTTGATTCGAGATATCGAGACAAAGGGATTATATTACATGGTAAGCATTCTATGGAGGTGACATGTCATTGTGGCATTAACTTCTTTCTCTATGGGTGCCTTGGTATGTTGCTAGGAGCTAACCTTGGACTTTAGGTAGGTTCCGCCTAATTCCACTGATAAAGAGGCCTAGAGGGTCACACACTAAGTGTGTCCAAGTATCTCAGTTAAATATTAATTTAACAAGTTGAATAAAGATTATTCCCGATTATGGTTTAATAATTATTCAAGGATGTCTGATCGCATTTATTTCGATATTAGTTATTCAAGAGAATATATTATGGGTGAAATAATATATTTATTAGCAAGTAATGAAGTGATATTTATTTGAGAAATAAATAGCCATTATTCAAGGTCTAATAACTGTGGAGGAGGAAGTAAAGAAAAATGAAAAAAAAGTACACGCCATGTATATTAAATATACATGCCATGTATTTTTTTGGGGATTTATGAGAAATAATATTATTTATTTAATTAAATAATATTAGGTGTAATTCACTGGGTGCATGTCAAGTAATAATAATAGTCAACTATTATTATTAGACATGGGGTATTACTAATAATTAAATGAAATGAATAAATGTTTTCGGGTAATTAATTCATTTTATTATTCTATGTAATTAAAATCCCAATTATATAATTCTCATTAGCCCAGCCATTTTTTGTGGTTGTACACAACGGATCTAGAGAAAGCTCTTAAGCCAAGAGATAATTCTTTTCTTCCAAGAATTCTCTCAAGCTATGAGAAAGAGATCCTCCTCCACTGGATCAAGGCGATTGAAGGCAGAAATCACAAGCGAAGGCTCTTCTATGCTAGCACCAGGAGATCCCTTTGGCGATTTCCAGAGATAAATGGAGCATGTGTGGATCACCATTATAGGAATCCTGCAATTGGATTCTATGACGCAACAATGGATCACATCAGATCATGACCAGAAACATCAACGAAGAAATAATTCCATCAAGGTAATTCTTGCCAGTTAATTAAATTAATTATAACCAGCATATGATGATCATATCTATGGTTTTGGGACTCCCCTCTTTCTTTTTTATTCTTCATTCTATTCTGAAGATCTGGCATTTTATTATCGTGACGGATCTCAGATTGATTGTTGTTAATGCTAAAATTAAAGTTGGGTACACCCACCAACGCGTTTCCGCTGCACTCGAAACCTACAAGTGGTATCAGAGGGGTCATATCATTGATTATAATTATTTAGTTTTTCATTGGTTATTTACGCATTTAATAATTTAGTTGTTTCAATTCAAGTTAATCATTCTTTGAAATCTAAATCTCAAGATTTTTTCCTCCTCTCTTGTTTCTTGTTCACCTTATAGAAACAAAATTTTCTTTTAATTTTGATTAAAATAAAATAGAAGATCTCATCCAGAGGTTCCAAAAATTCCTGGTTCTACAACACTAGAATACACGGCGTGTATTCGGAAGCACACGTCGTTTAGTCTAGGTTCAATGCATCGGACTGGTCCACCAAATTAGTCCATGTGTTGGAGTATTTCTAAGTCTTAAATGACAATGTGTGATGACCAGGAACATGTGGTACATGGTTTCCAGATTACACATTGTGTGGTCCACTGAACACGACGTGTAGTCCCTTCAGGTTAGGGTTGGACTGTGTACCCTGTACATGGCTTGCTCGGTTGGAAACCGTGTAATGTGGATACTATAGGGTGTGTATCCCACTGAACACATTGTGTACTCTGAAGATTTCCAAAGTACATCTACACATCATGTCCTCAGGCGTGTAGTTCGGATGGATGGTGAACAAAAGTACATGCCGTGTAGTCAGAACTACACACCGTATACTCATCCAAATTATGAAGATTTATTAAAATTTATTATTATATTATACAAACCCTTGAGATGTGTACCAAGTGCATGTGTAAAGCTGAGGCACAACACGTGATAGGTGTTTTATATATATGTGTTTAATTTAACATCCGCGTAATGTTAATTTCTACTCATTGGGTAGTTATGAACATGAATTCACTGGGTTTCCTCCAGGGTACATGTTACATACAAATATAATTTTAAATGAATTTATTTTTTTAAAATTATGATGGATGATAATCTCAAGGAAATTTAGAAAAAGGTTTAATATAAAAGGATTGATTGATTAAAGGTAATTAATTGATTCAAACGTGATTTATCTTAAATAAGAACAATTAAAGAATTGAATGATAGTTTTATTTATGCATAAACATATTTGCATGCATGGATGATCATGAGATAGACCAAGACCTTTTTATGTGAATGGTTTTGTTTAATTTATTTATTTAAATTAAATTTGTTGGCCTGCGAGTCTTCTCCTCATTAATATGTAGGGCCTACGTGCCCAATGTTTCTTTTATGTAAAACCACATTTTACCCCTCACCTGTGTGTGAGATAAAAGCATATGTAATGGATGGAGCTCCCAAGCTAGTGGAGGCGGCTCAAGTTAGGAGCCAAGGTGAAACCAATCCAAGGAGATACAAAGGTGGACAGGTGGAAAGCTGTAAACACAAACCCAAAAGGTTCAAGGTGTTTCTCCCCTAGGTATTGGGTTATTTTATCAACCACTAGATAAACTAACCAATAGAACAAGATCATGATCATACCATTTATTTTATTTCTGTCAGTTACATGGTTTATTTATTGTGGGTGTGTTATCACGATCACACAATTAATGAATTAAACAAGCATGAAAGATAGAACTAAAATAAGACCGACTTATGCGTAAAATACTATCTTAGACATGGTTAATCACTTAAGTATATCCCACTTAATATTAAAAATCATGTAATCAAAGATAATAAAATAGAAATTTACTTATAAGGATAAAATCCCTCAAGTAAATATTAAGTCGGTATAGCCTTCCATAATCTTGGTTAGAATTGAACCATAGTTCAAAGTGCTTGACCAACCCTAGTTGGGGTGATTTCAATTATCGATGAATTCTAATTCAAGGTTTTGTGTTGACTTGAATTGGTTCCCATCAAGGGTTGACTTCCAAAATAGGACTTGGTGTGACCAAGAGGAAAAGGTTAAGGAAATCCAAAATAAAAGGATTTCAGGATTGGGGAGTCCACTCAGCCGATCAAGGAGCTGTGAGTTAATGCAGTTAACATTTGGAATGTATAACTAAAACCCTTCAAGTTTCTTGACTGACCCCGGTTGGGGTAATGCGAAGGGAAATATGGATCCTTTCTACTAGAATATCTAGGCAACGGAATATTCTGAAGTCAATGGTGAGGGCTATTGGATTTAGATAAAATAGTGGGAGACTAATAAGTATTAATTTATTTTTCTTAGTTTTATCATAATAAAGTACTAAACCTTTGATCATCTTAATTTATAGAAACGACAAGAAAAATGACTTCAAACATATCATTCCAAACCATACTCAATAAGGAAAACCTTCTCACCGGCACTAATTTCCAAGAGTGGCAGAGGAGTTTACACATCATCCTTCACCATGAGAGGAAATTGTATGTACTGGAAGAGCCTGTTCCAGTTACGTCTGGGAAAGAGGCCAGTGATGAGGAACTATCTCTCTATATGAAACATATGGATTATGCCACAGATGTCCAATGTTTCATTCTATCGTCCATGTCTAATGATCTCTTGAAATAACATGAAAACATGGACGCGTATAGCATGATGTCTCACCTTAAGGATCTCTTCCAAGAGAAGGCAAGACAGTAGAGATATGAGATCTCCAACACTTTATTTACAACTAAGCTTGGAGAGTCTGCGCTAGATGAGCCTCATGTAGTCAAGATTATTGGCTACATTGAACGCCTGGACATCTTAGGGATTAAGTTCCAGGAAGGGTTGCGTACAGATCTCATTCTATCATCACTACCCAAGACCTTCTCTAGCTTTATTATCAACTATAACATGAGAAACAATGAGAAGAGTCTATCGGAACTTCTGACCTTAATTCTCTATGTAGATAAGGACATGGGGCTTGACAAACCCGTATTATTTATGGTGAATAAGAAAAGGAAGGAAAAGGAAAAGGGTCCAAGGACTTATAAACGGTCTGAATCCCCCGAGAACTATCCCTCAAAGAAGGGAAAGATCTAGAGGCAGGGCAAGGAATGAGAGGTGGTATGTTTTGCATGTGTAAAGCAAGGCCACTGGAAGAGGAACTGCACCCAGAAGCATGGGGATGCTAATGGTGTGTTCTTTATCAAGTTTAATCTTTCCATTTATACAAATTGGGTATTAGATAGATCTTGTGGGGCTCATATCTGTATTCAAATGTAGGAACCAAGTAGATTTAGAAAGATTGCCAAAGGAGAGGTGGATCTTTGAGCTACCAATGGTGTGAGGCTGGCTGCGTTAGCCATTGGCGATTACCACCTCTCATTTCCAAATGGGATGATTTTGGTTTTACATAATTTTTATTATGTTCCTAGTGTTACCAAAAACATAATTTATGTATCATGTTTGGATATGGATGAATTTATTTTCAAGTTTGGAAATAAGGGTTGCTTCTTTTATAAGAACAAAATATGTTATGGTATGGAACATTTAAAAAATGGTTTGTATGTATTAAATTACGAAAAAAAGTGTTGGAAATCGATAACAAAACAAACTCACATGACTCATACACTGCCCAGTTGTGGTATCACCATCTCAGTCATGTAAACGAGAAGCGCTTGACAAAGCTCTTCCAAGATAGCTATTTAGACTCTACTAAGCTAAAACCACTTGATAGATGTCATGTTTGTTTACAAGGTAAAATGACCAAGCCGCCTTTCGGTGGACAGGGTGAAAGGGCTACAGAGCTTCTAGGATTGGTGCACACGAATGTGTGTGGACCATTTCTAGTAGAAGCTAGAGGTGTATATTCTTACTTCATTACTTTTACTGATGATTTGAGTAGATATGGATATATCTACTTAATGAGGTATAAGTCAGAAGCCTTAGAGAAATTTAAGGAATTCAATAATGAAGTAGAGAATTATCTTAGTAATAAGATAAAGAAACTTTGATCAGATCGAGGTGGATAATATCTGAACCAAGAGTTCATAGATCTTCTATGGGAGTCTGGGATTCTATCTCAGCTCACTCCTCCTTATAAACCATATTGGAATGGTGTTAGTGAAAGGAGAAACTACACCTTTTTAGACATAGTGAGGTCGATGATGAGTCATGCAGATCTTTCATTATCCTTTTGGGGATATGCATTACAAAATGCAACATACACATTAAACCGAGTACCAACTAAGGAAAAAAATGGAATTCCCTCTAAGGTATGGAATGGAAAGAAACCCATTTTGTTACACACACGTGTATGGGGATGTGAGGCATTTGTTAAGGCCTTCTTAGTAAAAAAACTATCACCCTAGGGCAAGAAGTGTATCTTTATAGGATATCCCAAGGAAACAAAAGGATATTACCTATATAACCCTTTAGACAAGAAAGTGACTATCGCCAGACAAGCCGTCTTTATTGAGAGCGATCACATCCTAAAAAAGGATAGTGGGAGAAAGATTTACTTCAATGAAGTTGATGCTCAAGATACACAGGAGTTGGTACAGGAACAAGTTCTATAGGTCCCTATGGAAGAGGTTCTAGAAACAAAAGTACTGTATAGAAGCTCAAGAGAGGTAAGGGAACCTGAGATATTTGGTTTCCTAGTCATTGAGGATGGTGAATAATTATTGTTGGACAATGATGAACCTCTCTCCTACAAGGAATTATTAGAAAGCTCAGAAGCTGCAAGATGGCTAGAAGCTATGAATTCTGAGATGGATTCCATGTATTATAACCAAGTCTGGGTTTTGGTTGATGAGCCAGTTGATGTAAAGCCTGTTGGATGCAAATGGGTATTCAAGAGAAAACTGGACATGGAAGGTCAAGTTAGCACCTATAAAGCAAGGCTAGTGGCCAAAGGATTTAGACAATGTTAAGGAATTGACTATGATGAAACCTTATTGACAGTTTCCATGTTTAAATCCATAAGAATCATACTTGTCCTAAGAGCTTACCAAGACTACGAGATTTGGAAAACGGATGTCAAAACAACATTTCTTAATGGGAACCTTCAGGAAGATTTCAGTTAAGGACCGGTTGAATAAGTGTTTCTCCATGAAGGACTTGGGAGAAGAAACTTACATTTTAGGGATCAAGATCATTCGTGATAGATCCAAAAGACTGCTTGGACTAAGTCAGGGTACATACATTGAACAGATAATAAAGAGATTTAGAATGGAACAATCCAAGATAGGATTGGTTCTAGTGTCACATGGCCTACATCTTTCTAAGAAAATGTGTCCTCAGACACAACAGGAGAAATATAGAATGAGTAAGATCCCATATGATTCAGCTATAGGATCCATCATGTATGCCATGTTATGTACCAGGATTGATGTTTCCTATGCACTGAGCATGGTAGGAAGATATCAATCAGATCCAGGAGAACATCATTGGACTAATTTTAAGACTATATTTAAGTATCTGAGAAGAACTAAAGATATTTTCTTGGTGTATGGAGGAGATGCGGAGATTTTCATCAAAGGGTATGCAGATGCTGGTTTTCAGACAAATCAGAACGATCTAAAATTGTAATCTGGATATGTTTTCTATCACAATGGAGGAGATGTGAGTTGTAAGAGTTAAAAGCAACCTATTATTGTCGATTCTACAATGGAGTCCAAATATATAGCAGCTTCTGATGCATCTAATGAAGCCATATGGATTCAAAACTTTATCCAGGATCTTGATGTGGTGCCTAATAGTCAAGATCCTATCACATTGTATTGTGATAATACTGCAGCGGTGGCTCTTACAAAAAAACCAAGGTCACATCAACGAACAAAGAACATACTCCGGAAGTATCACCTATTGAGGGATTTATATCAAAGGGGTGAACTTGTAGTGAGCAGAGTGTCCATGGAAGAGAATGTGGTGGACCCCATGATTAAAGGCCTATCTCAACAGAAGCATGAATATCATGTGAGAGCTAGCAGGTTAAAGGGTTTTACCAGTTGTCTCTAGTCCAAGTGGGAGTCTGTTGAAGTTGGTGGCCTAGAACCAACTACTTTGTACTTTATTCATTAATAAATACCTTATCGCATCTTGATTGTTATTCTGCATGAAAATTCATGTGATAATGTCCTAAGAATAGTTTTTTGCATTAAAGGGTCATAGAAAATCCCTGCTATGATGAGAACCCAGAAGTTCCATAACATTGTTCTTTAATATATGTTCTATGGCCGGATGATTTTATTTGAGGGACACAAATAATACATGCCATTGGGGGTGAGGACTCATAAAACTTTGAGGAACCTTCTCATGGTGTGTTCCCTTGGTAATATCCAGGAGGATATTATAAGAATGAGACCCGCCAGTAGGAAATCCACATTTCATAATGTCATTGGATGTTCCTATATGTGGACGTGTGTATTGGTCCTTAGACTTTAAGATTATTATTAATGGGTATTACAACTCACACACTTAGATGTATTGATGAAAATTGTGACTACACACTGTTCGCAGTGAGGTAGGATATGTTGGGTGTGTCATGAGTAATACTGCATTAATAGATAATGCGAGAAAGGATTTTTCCTTTTTGTTCCATAATGGAAGTAGATATCTTAGGCCCTTTGATGGAATTGATATAGCCTAAATAAATCCATGGCCATGGTGAGGAATGCGCAAGTTCAATTCTGAAAAGTCAAAGAAAGAATAATCGATCACATGGGTTGATGGAACTATCATTCAACCCGCTTGATTCGATATATTGAGACAAAGGGATTATATTACACGGTAAGCGTTCGTAGGAGGTGACATGTCATTGCGGACTTAACTTCTTTCTCTATGGGTGCCTTGGTATGTTGCTAGATTCTAACCTTGGAATTTAGGTAGGATCTGCCTAATTCCACAGAGAAAGATGCCTAGAGGGTTACACACTAAGTGTGTCCAAGTATCTCAGTTAAATATTAATTTAACAAGTTGAATAAATATTATTCCCGTTTGTGATTTAATAATTATTCAAGGATTCCTAATCACATTTATTTCGACACTAGTTATTAGAGAGAATATATTGTGGGAAAAATAATATATTTATTAGCGAGTAATGCAGTGATATTTATTTAAGAAATAAATAGCCATTATTCAAGGTCTAATAAATGTGGTGGAGGAAATAAAGAAAAATGGAAAAACAGAAGTACATGTTGTGTATTTTTTTTCTGGGAATTTATGATAAATAATATTATTTATTTAATTAAATAATATAAGGTGTAATTCTCTAAATGCATGTTAAGTAATAATAATAGTCAACTGTTATTATTAGACATGGGGTATTACTAAGAATTAAATGAAATGAATAAATTCTTTCAGGTAATTAATTCATTTTATTATTCTATGTAATTAAAATCCAAATTATATAATTCTCATCAGCCTAGACATTTTTTTTGGTTGTTCAAAAGGGATATAGAGAAAGATCTCAAGACAAGATAGAATTATTTTCTTCCAAGAATGCTCTCAAGCTACAAGAGAGAGATCCTCCTCCACCGGATCAAGGTGATCGGAGGCGGACATCGCAAGCGAAGGCTCTTCAGCGCTAGCACCTGGATATCCCTTTAGTGATGTCCAGAGATATGTGGAGCACATGTGGATCACCGCTAAAGGAATCCTACACTGGTATTCTACGACGCAATGATGGATCACATCTGATCATGACCAGAAACATCAACAAAGAAATAATTCCATGAAGGCAATTCTTGTAAATTAATTAAATTAATTATAACCAACATATAATGATCCTATCTATGGTTATGAGACTCCTAGATTTATTTTTTGTTCTTCATTCTATTCCAAATATCCGGTGTTTTATTATCATTATGGATCTCATATTGATCGTTGTTAATGCTAAAATTAATGTTGGGTACACCCACCAATGCGCTTTCACTGCGCCCGGAACCAACATGAGGTATGAGTTTTTGTTTAAATTCAAGTTATTTTTTTCAATATATCATCCTTGAAAATTGTGATGAGCATAGATTAACCAAAATAAGTTAATCCACGATTCATATGAAATTGTGGGTGGTTATTGAGGTAGTTTTAAACAGGGTTTAGTCTTCTCTCAATGATGTTTGAACTCTCACCCTTGTTATATTGCTAACGCGAAGGGCGTATGCCAACTGAACAAGGACTGGACCCTTCGCCTTTGTTTATTTGATTGTGTTCTTTGCGGGTAACTGGAAAATATGGAAGCAAGATGAATTCAGGAGCCACACAGTGTTGGCAGCATCCCGGGAGGCCCGTAGGCACAATCAGAAGGGAATACAGACCACCAGAGCTCACCTGGTGGCCTGCGGAAGCCCTGTCGGTGGGTGGTGGCGGTGGGCGGCTCTTGGTGGCCATAGAGGAATGCGGCACCCAAAGGTGCCACAACAGACAACAGGGGCGGCCGACCCTTGGCTGGCCGCGTCAGAAGTAGGCGACACACCTTTGCACACCACGGAGTGAGACCACGGCTTCGAGCCGCAGCGGAGGGGGACCCGTGCCCCACAGGTCTCACTAACAGAGGGGGAAATGCCACATGGCACCGCCATTGCAAATCGAATGGATGAATCTTCATTTGGGAGGGGGGATGACCCCTGCGCAACCCGATGGGTCACGCCCAGCCAAGGCGGGATGGGCCGGTCCAAAACCTAGAGGGCCGAGCCCACAACCTAGCTCACTCAGGCCGGCCCAGCAGGTTCGGGCCGGGTCGGGTCGGTCTGACCAGGTCAGACCAAACCCAGACCCTTTTCGACCCAGTTTCTCTTAAAAGGCTGTATCTCACAAACCAGATGTCCATTTGATGAACTGTCTGCGACAATGGAATCCTTGGAACAAGACGGTCCTTTTGAGATACTCCAACTAATTTTTGGAGAAAGTTGGAGTATGGACAGGTTGGATTGAACCCGAATCCAACCTGGTCCTCGGTACTAAAACACTTATAACTCACAGACCGAGCGTCCGATTGAAACGCCGTATGTCACATTAGAACCCTTACGACATGGTGATCCTTTAGGTTACTCCTTTTTGGATCTTCGTGGAAGTTGAGGCACAATTGATATCTTGAGGAACAGATTCTATGGAACTCAAGTGCACTGAGTGCGAGGAATCCTGTGACTGGCTGTCAATTGGGGAGAAACCCTATGTGGATCAGCATCATAGAGACCCTATGTGGATCACCATCATAGAGACCCTGTGTGTATCAGCATCATAGAAACCCTTTGTGGATCAACATCCTAGAGACCTTATGTGGATCAGCCATACATGACCCGATGAGGACCGGCCTTAGAGCGGCCCATTGTGGATCAGCGACATACGACCCTGTGTAGATCGAAAATGGAACAACTTCTTCATGGTTCAGTTGTGTAACTTCCTAACAGAATAAAATGATATATCTTAAGACGAATCATCTTTATTACTAATCTATGAGTTGTATATCAAGTGTAATATGACTTTATTTCGTACTTTGTGTTTGAGGCCATGATTTGTGGTTTTTCCTTTTTGGAATTCTGGGAGACCTTCAGGGGTCTCAGGGTCCCTACTAGGTATTGTTATACTCACCCCTGCCTGGGCTTCGCCTGCACCTTGTCGTGTCTTGTGAAAACGATGAGCAACTTGTCTAAGACTTTAGGGAACCAGGACAAGGCAGTACAAAAAGGTGACTGGTTGATGTGGAGAGCTGCAAAGACAATCTGTACCTACCCTTTCGGTAGGATACTTGGTGGAAGATCTCATGAGCTATTTTCTATTGTAGTTGTATCTTTCAGTTGGGCTTGTATTCTGACCCCCTTTATTTTCAATACACACTTTTACTACTGCAGTTTTACTATGTGGTTTGTATATTGTCATGTTCTTGGTTTGTGTGTTTGCAGATTTAAAGTCAACACCTTCCCAACTTTAGGGAAATGACTTTCTGGTGCTAGTCTCCAACCCCTGGCCTATGGAAGGCGGTCTTGGGGTAGTCACAACATGGGCCTTGGGGGACAGGTCATTAAATTTCTCAACATGTATAGATATGAGTCTTTAAAACCTCCTACAATAGCACTTATCATCCTTAAGAAGCCCTAACATCCTTTCAAATTTCAAACCCAACCTATTTTTTTAGGAATGGAACCATGAAAAATTGATCTTATGTACTACTTATAAGACCACCAAAAATACGATTGATAGACCATTGAAAGTAAAATCGATATACCAATGAAAGTTTCTATGTAGATTAGTATGATGGAAAAATGAACCTTGAGTGCTTCTCTTCCCTCGACTAAGTGTACAAAAAGTATGAATTCACTACACCCTACCCACCGCACTAAATCGACCTTATAAACACCTCATCAGAAACAAAAAAAATCAATGGAAATTAAATAAAAAATAAAACATGTAACAAAATACATAAAGTAGTAAATGAATACAATAGAATTAACATGCTTCATAATTTTTTCCTACATGTAAGGGAGTAACCATTGTGAATTAATTATATTATCAAAAGTATAAATAATTCATTCAAATATTGAACACCATTAGTAATATTTTATTATAGAATGATTAACACTCTGTAAAATTTTAATGCGCATTTGGTGCACTATTCGAGCATCAAATTCACTGGTCTATGTTTAGATATAATTTAGGGTCAGTCTCCACTTTCTTTTATAGGAAACTTTTTAGGTTTTCCTAGTCACACCACCTTCCCATATTTATGGAGAAACCACCAAATTGAATGTAATTTTTGATCACCCATAACATTGTTGACCTTAACCATTTTCCCTGATAAACACTTCTTGATTCTTCTTTTTTGATAATTACTTTTAGAGAGTTTTCCAATATTCTAGACCTCCCTTGATGTCATTAGAGGATGTGAACTTCTGATGAACCTATTATGGTTTAATAGAGGAACTTACACTACCTTTACATTGAGTCCATCCACCTATCACAGATCAAAATTTTGATAAACATAAATTTGCTGCTCAAAATTCTAGTCCTATGAACTTATGATGCTCTAAATGAGGCTTAACATCCCAACAATCTCCCACTTGAGAACTTTTTCTAGGGAAAATCTCAGCAATCCTCCTCAGAAAACTTCCTCAGTTCCTCTAGAGTAGCAGTGTTCCTCCACCTTTCATTTTTTAATTCACCCAAGACCAACTGAGGCAAGATGTTTCCTTAACCTTTCTTGAGCTAAAGTATTAGTTAACATGTCTTCTGAATTTTGGCTCCCAAATATCTTCCTAAGATCAAAAACTTTCTCCACCAATATATTTCTAATGAATTGATACTTCATGTTGATGTTTATTTTTCCTTTTATGGAAAATCATATTTTTATCCAAGTGTATTTCACTTTGGATATCACAAAAAATAATTCCCCCTTCCCGAATTCTTCCTAATTCCTTCAATAACTTCTTTAACCAGACCATATTTTTCCCATCTTCCATTACCAATACATACTCTGAATCCATTGTACTTAATATAAAAATATTCTATATCCATAACATCCAACTTATTATTATTTCTCTATAAGTAAATAGGAGCCCTGTTATTCACTTCTGACTATTTGAGTCTTCATTAAAGTCAACATCAAAAAAACCTTGTAACATATCTTCCTCCCCAAATAAAAGATCTTGATCTTCTGATACCTTCAAATACTGAAGGATCCATTTGATGGATTCCTAATATTCCTTTCTAAAGTTGGAAAAAAATATTCATTCAAATCCCACAAAAAATTCAATATTTAGTCGAGTAAAAATAATTACATACATTATACTTTTGATGGGTGAAGTATAAGGAACTTTCTCTATTTACTAACGATCATCTTCCATTGTAGGTGTTTGTGACTTGGACATTTTGAAGTTCCTATAAAGATGGGTATAAACTATTTTTAATTCATCCATGCCAAACCTTTTAATGATTTTTCAGATATACTTCTTCTGATATGGAATTAAATATTAGGTCTTCTTATCTATTTCTATCCTTATCCTCATTATCTTCTTTTATTTCCTGAGTTATTTCATATATAAACTTATGGATAACTTATTTTTTAATTTATGAATATTTTGAACATATAGTCTGATCATAAACATTTCATTAACATACAATAGTGAAATGATGAAATTATCATCATCTCATTTCTTCAAGAATTAACAATGTTTATCATTACACCCACTAAAGTCTTTTACTTCCATAAAAGATTCAAACTTCTGGTTCCATTGTCCAGGTTCTTACTTCAAACCGTATAAGCTTTTCTTCAATCTAAAAACAAAATTCCAATTCATTAATACTAGTAAATATATCAATTATTTCATGTAGATTTATTCTTTCAAATCATCATTAAGGAAAGCTATTTTGACATCCATCTACTCCAAATACATATTTTTCAATGCTACTATACTTAGCATTGTTAGGATGGTACAATTTTTAACTATCACTGAGAAGATTTTTGATAAATATACTCTTTCCTTGTGTTTAAAAACTTCCACTACCATTCATTCTTTGTAAATTTTTTACCATTGACATCTTCATTAATTTAGTAAACCCACTTATTCTCAAGTTTCTTCTTACCCTCTATAAGTTCATCTATATACAATGTTATTTTAAACTTTAATGAATCCAAATCCTCATTAATTGTTTCCTATCACTACTTAGATTCACTAATTGAAGCTTCCACATATATATTTTTGGGTAATCCTATATCCATTAGGATTAGAAAGATAAAATCATTCACAAACCTTTTTACCGGTCTCCTTTTTTTGGTTAATATTTTCAACTGATTTGGATGAACTGAACTATTTAGCTCTTCTCTTTCTATTAGTACATAAACTTCAGGTAATATTACTTCCGGAGAATGTAAATCTGGTCCTCCCACTCAAGATTTAGCTACTCTAAAACTTTATAATATTTCTCATGGTATTCATTTTGGAATCCAGTTCCTTGATCACCTATACATAGTTCTCCAGTTTTTGTGAATTACTGGTACTCTAATCAACCTAGAATTCAAAACTTGATTTATCATCAGCTTCCTACTCCACCAAGTTCTGATATTTCCACCGAATTTTCTCATTGAATACAACATCTCTGTTTTTGATGATCTATTTTATTTCACCATACCATAGGAGATATCCCAAATTTTCATCTCCATATCCAAGGAAAGAACATATTATTTATTTTGATTCAAATTTATCATAGTCCTTATCATTTACAATTACATACTATAAACTAACAAAAACATTAATATGTTAGACTTTCAATCATTTTCTAGACTATAGCTCCTCCTAAAGTTCTTTTACAGCTATCAAACTAGACTTATGTTGATGAAATATGCCATCATTTCAAGTTCCTCAGCCCAAATTTCCTTAGGAATTCCCTAGTAAAATATCAAAAATTGAGATTTATAAGTCAAATTATGATTCATTCTTTTAGATACTCTATTATTATGTGGAGTTCCAGGAACCTTCTCCACATGCCTTAGCTCTTCCACCTTACAAAAGTTATAAAAGTTACATTTGGTTTACTCACTACCATTTTCCATTTGGATACACTTTTACTTCTAGCCACATTCCCCTAATTCTGATTCTTTCCATTGGGTAAACATTTTAAATACATTAGACTTATTTTTTAAGAAGTAAATACACACTTTCCAAGTAATATAATCAATAAAAGTGAGAAAGTGGAGGTAACCACCATAGTAATGAATATGGGTAGGTCCCCAAACATTTGAGATTACAAGATCTAACTTTTGATTGTTGGGATTCTGACCATCTATCTTAAAATACACTATTTTCTACTTTCCCAGCGCACAACTTTCACACTTTATAATTTTCATGTGATCAAGCATCAATGTTCCCTTAACCTTTAGAACATTCAAGTTATTTTTACTAAGGTGACTGAACCTGCAGTGTCATACTTCCATATCATCGTAATTTATACTTCTAGAAACTTCCATTCCATATGAATTTTCAGTCATGTAAAGAGTCGCATACTTTAATCCTTTTGCAACTATCACTGATCCTTGGATAATTTTATACATACTTCTAGAAAATTTAGTCCCATATCCTACATTATCAAGTTTTCCAATGGAAATTAGTTTTTTAAGGATATGAAAAACTTCTATTAACTTCAAGAATTCTCCATTCTTCATTTAGATGTTAATATATCCTTTTCCAACAACATCCAAGGATTCACCATCCATCATATGTACTTTCCCAAAATTTTCAGATTTATAATTGAAAATGAATCTTTGATCACCCATTGAATGATAGGATGATCCAAATTAAATCACCCAAGAATATACCAAAGTATTCAAGATTAATAGGTAACCTTTAATTTATTCCATTGTGTTAATGAAATGTAAACTACCGGATGCTAATGACTTTTCAGAGTTCTTTTTTTATCTCTTAAAATCCTTCTTAAAAAGTCCTTTATTTCCAAATTCCTAGTAGGTTTTACCAGGACCAACTAACTTTCTTTGAATCCTTTCATGTTATTTTTATTCTATTGGTTTATTCCAACATGCTTTCTTCTAATGAGGTGACCTTCCCCTTCTATTGGTATTAAGAGAACTACCAGTTAATACCTGAACTTCCCTATACCTTAGTACTTCATTAAATACTATGTTCAAGATATCATCAAATACCATATCAGTTTTTTCACTGGAGTTACTAACTATAGTAACCATTTTATAACAATTCTCTAGAAGTGAAGGTAACACTAAAAATGTCCATACATCATTATAAAAATCCACCTTTACCAATTAGATCTACCTATGAATCATTTTGAATTCATTCACATGATTTTTCACTACTATTCTTTATAATAACCTAAATATGAAAAACCTTTATAATATGAATTCCATGTTGTGGGTCGTCGATTTTTCATACATATCCTCCAATTCCTTCAAAACATTTGTTTTTATCTTTTTCTCTTAAATATTTAAAGCAACATTTTTTTCTAGATACATTCTTACCAGTGCCAACACTTTTCTATATAAGTGTTCTCATTCATATTTCTCCATTATCAACATCTTTACCCTGGACAATGGTACTTCAAAGTCCCTCTAAATTAGATAGTCTTTAATTTTTGTTCATTAGAATTTAAAATACGTTCTATCTAATTTATCAATCTAGATATTTCCTTCATCCAATATCAAGTATGTGTTGCTAACATTATGTTGAACCTTGAGCATGAAACCATTCCTCTAATACCACTTGTTCAGGAATAGACCAACAAAAAATTATCTCATGTACAATCGAAAATACCACCATAAGTTCCTCTATAGATCAGTTTAGCAAAAAACTGAACCTTCATAACTTCACTTCCCCATGACTAAGTATACCAAAAGTTGGAAGTCATTATACCCAACCGATTGGACTAAGTCAACCATTTACACACCTCAGTAGAAACAAAAAATGAAATAAAAATTCAAGAAATGGTAAAACATGCAACAAAATTACATGAATTAGTAAATGAACATTGGTTATTTAACATGCTTTGGAATTTTGACTTATGTGCATGAGAGGAACAACTGAAACTTATTTATATTACCAAAAGTATAAATAATGCATTAAACTGACAAACACCATTTGTAATATTTCATTATAAAATGTTTAACACTCTAAAAAAATCTAATACACTATTGGTATACTATGAAAGTGTCATATTCACTATTCCATGATTAGATATAATACAAGGCCGGTCCCTACTACCTTTTATAAGAAACATATACAGTTGTCCTGATCACACCACCTTCCCATATTCATGGAGAAGCCTCTACATGGAATTCTATTTTTGATCGCTAGTAACATTGTTGATCTCAACCACTTACCCCATTAAAAACTTCTAGACTCTTATTTCCAAAAAAAATCCTTCTATAAAGTTCACCAAAATTTTAGACCTCCCTTGATTTCATTGGAACATACAAACATTTGATGAACTTATTTCCATTGTATATAAAATGAGTAAAACCACCTACCACTGATCAAAATTCTAGTAAATGTAAATCTAATTCTCAAAATTTTGGTGCTCTAAACTTCATATTCTCTAAATAAGGCTTTACATACCAAAACTATCTTGGTCATAAATCCATGTCTTACTCATCATGTTCTACCCCAAAACATTGAACTAGATTATACTATACAACTCCAAACATGATGCTCATTTATCAAAACCTGATCCACCACTCTTAATCATCACTAAAACACTAATAGGATGATTACATGAACTTTTCTATCCCAATTAACTATCATTTATTTAATCAATTCATATCTAGGATCCTGGTGATCCCCTCCATAAAACTCAGCTCATACGAGCTGATTCTAATCCATGGTTCTCCCCACTGTCGAAAACACCTATCAAAAATGTGTTCTTGGTAGCCTAAGGACCTACTCAATGTGGTTTCCAAATCACCACACCCAAATATATGAAAAACACTAGTCAAAACTCCTTGGGTCTACCTTTATAAAAAATGATTGGCTGCACCTACTAATTCACTATAAAATTACTCGATCTTGATGTAAAAATCATTGAAGACATCCTGAGATCATTTAAACACCCACACCAAAGTTCAAACCCAACTCTTAATGTAATTATATGGTTGGATCCTTAACCAACCAAAATAATCGATAGGCTCTCACCCGAGCATCGATACACCACCAATCTAACTCACCCTCACATCACCTAAAGTTCATTTCAAGTCTCATGCCATTACAAAAACTCCAACCAATAAATCATCTAAGTCTCAACTCCGGTATTCACCATGGAACCAAATAAAATTGGATTCATCTATGCACTTCCATTCAAATCCACCCCAACCAACCAAAAAATAGTCTCTATACACCAAAACCCTATCCACATGGATTATTACCACTATGGTCCATGCCTCATCCATTACCGCTAATAATGAATGGGAATGAATATACCACTCATACCTAAACATCCACACAAATCATCAACCCGCACCTATTCCCATCTCAAGGGAGAATCATCCCCGATGACTAAACAAAAATGTTTTTATAGCGAGATCCACACCCTCCATGACCAATTGTGTTCTTCCCACAATATATATCTCACCTTTTCCCACTCCTCTAGAACCACCTCAATAGGTTTCATCATCATGTGTGTGTCACTCCTCTTGAGTCATGCTTACCCTTCCTATCAATATATGACTAGGATCAAAACCATTACACCAAACCTGATTAATTTCCAAATACAAACCTCACCACAAGGGGAATTTCTCATTTCATCAAAAACCTAGAGCAACCAATCCCATAAGCATTTGTTTAATTCCATTTATACTTGGTTCGAACATGGAAACCCATTTATCACAACTCAAATGGAACAACACATAACCATCGTGCACCACTCAATTTCATCCAACCCCAATGACAATATGCTCAGGTACCACTAGATCTCAAAAATATGACTCATGATACAATGTGTCACATGTTATCAATACTAGGCTCATGCACCTAAGCTAATGACCATCCACCACTACATATCAATCTCATAAAAATATAATCACCCTTGGTACTGCTCTTTAAAATCTATAATCTCACATATTTCATGGTCTATCTCATGATAACCCACTATATGAGCATTGTTCCAAAACCACAAGTGTCTATTCATGCTCAAACTATAATGCTAGAAGCATATCCAAAAATCAATAGGGTTAGGTACTCAATTGATCCTACCCTCAAAAACTAAAATTTGATACCAAAATTACCAACACTTTAAGTGATATATCTCAAAATACTAAGGCATATCTATTCATGTCTTATATCCCCAATAGCACATCATGTGCACTGATCTCAAGGAAAGGAACCTACACATGTCTTCCATGTTTAAAAAATCTAATGTATCTCCATGAATGTATCTCATACCTGGTAGAACTTCTCATGCATATATCTTAAACAGAATCATATACTCATGATTTATGTATATAGGGAACTCATAATCTTGGGAAACCCCCTATATCAGGTTAACCTATCATATCACATATCATCTCAGGAATATAACTCGACACATCAATATCCTAAGTCATATCATAAGGCACTAGGCTCTCCCACCTAGCCCGAAAACCATATCTCAAATAGGTTACAACCCACAGGGAACATCTATACTCCTATATCAGACATCACACAACAAATAATGCACCAAACTACCCATTCTAGGATCTCATATACACTTATCCATATCTGATATCACATACTAACTCACTACCTATTAGGGCACTGATTCTCATCAAACATCTGCATAAGGGACTACCACCTCGAGAATCAAAATCTTAGGTTAATCCTCATCGGGCCTCCACATAGAGGAGACACCCCCATGAGTATCACATTCTCATCCAGGTACACACGTGTGTGTATATTACAGAATTTCCCCACCATGATTCATGTTGATTATCCCCTAGTCATTTGGCTTGGTTTAGTAGAATTCCACCACCAAGCTATATGAGAAAACACAATATAGATTATTACTAACAATTTAAATAAATTAACCTATTTTTTTCTCAATAACTCCCAATGGGTTCATCAAAATGCATCAAATTCATATACTAACCTACTAGGGTATCTGTGCATCCCACAAACTAAGGGTGTAACACCCCTAAATTTTAAAATATGAACATCATATTCGATAGCATGTATAATGCCCAACACCAAGAGTAGAAAGGAATATAAAATTATGAGACTTTATAATATATTTAATATTTTAAATAAATATATTATATAGATTTCAATGCACTCAAGACCAAGTTATCTTTCATTACACACAATAATTAGTTTCTTTGAAAGGTTACATTACACACAAGGCTGAGTTTTACAGAACAACAATGTACTCTTAATATTATTATTTAATATGGCAGTTATCGCCTAGCCATTAGAATATATATTATGAATAGTGTTAACTAGTTTTTTAAAATATATGGTTGAATTCATTGGTTACCGATTAATTATAAATGAATATAAAAACTAATTGGATATAAAGGAAATGTTTTTATAAAAAAACTATTTTTATTCGCCAAAGGAATTTTATCTTAATAAATTAAATTAATTAATATTATTGGATAGTATTAATGAAATTTATATATTATATATTAAATAAAAAAATTACATTCATGCAATATATTTTATAGGAATAATACAAGAATAAATCTAATTTTACGCATAAAAAGCTGTATTTTTCTAAAGGCAATTTTTCCACCTTTTAATGGAGAACTTGTTTTAAAACTAAAATTTGACACTTTTATAAATTTTGTTTTAAAAAATAAACTTATATTTTTAAATCATAATGTTAAAATTATCTTAGGGTAAATTTTTTTATTTTTCTGAGAAGTTTCATTTTTTGATGAATAATGAAAAATAATGAATTTTAATTGAACCCAACTTTTAGTCTAAATAATTTATAATGTTAAATTATATTTTGAATTGTTTATAAAGTAAAATAGTTCAATTATATATCTATTAATCCAATTTAGGTTATTGGAATAAATTTCATATTTAATTTTTATACATAAACATTATAAACTTTTGAACATTTTCACTTTAAAAACACGTTTTCTCGTATCGTCTGAAGGATTAATTTTAAATTA
This sequence comes from Viscum album, assembly GCA_963277665.1. Taxonomy (NCBI): domain Eukaryota; kingdom Viridiplantae; phylum Streptophyta; class Magnoliopsida; order Santalales; family Viscaceae; genus Viscum; species Viscum album. The sequence goes on from OY728123.1 coordinate 666,970,562, forward strand.
ATTTTTCCACTTCTTGTGGGTTGAATTTGAAAAAATGGATTCAATATTTGGAATTATCATAATTTATAATTTCTAATAAGTTCATCTTAATTTTTGACCATAATGATTGGTGAAGAAAGTTAAAATTAATTACAATGATTAAGGTAAAAACAAATTCACTTAGTTATTAAACTTAGAATATAAGGTGTAATAATGACCCAAAAAATGTCCAACACCATTTTTTTGATATATTTATACCCTTATGACTTTTGTCTCAATAGTTTGAGTTTTAGGGACACTCTTCCATGAAAGTAACTTATATAATAAGTTAAGTAAAGAAAAAGACAAAAAAGATACTTTTCAGCCTTTTAATATCTATAATGATTTGGGATAGGGAAAAAATTGGTTCAGTTATACATATTATTTTGAAATATAAATGTGTTTTTTTATCATGATAACTTATATATAATTATTAGAGATGAATTAGTTACTTAAAATGATTATGAAATGCCAATGTAGTAATTATTTATTTTAATAATAAAATAAAATAAATGATACTAAAAATATTAAAAGTGAAGAAATTGAATGAATTATTGTCTTACATTAATTTTTTTAGATGAATATATCATGTTACACTGTTTTTAACTTAATATATTAAAATTACATCATTGTATTTATTTTTTAAAATTCAAATTAAATAAAAAGTGTAAAAATTGACATTAATGTTATTTTATAATAAATGATATTTTATTAAATGATTTAAAATTAAAAAAACCTATATTCTGACCAGTGATTTGTAAATTTTAATAAATATAAAATATGGTTTATTAATGGTCCAATTTAGCTTTTATAATGAACACACTAACCCCTATATAGTAAAGACTTTATTAGCACAATTAGGGCTAAAGCAGTGTTTTTTAGCGCGTTATCTGCACTTATATTAAAATTAATTTCCAACACACATGAGATTTTTATTTTATAAATTAAATATAATATTTATAATAAGTGGGTATAAATTATTGAATAATTTTAAATTTAATTTACTCTTAATTAATAAATTATCTAAGTTATAAAATTAGTTACCTTAATAAAAAACAAAATGGTAAAATTTTGGAAACTTAGAAGTACATGAACAAAATTATAAAAATTCACTTATTTTTATGTGATGGGGATTTTTATCAACCAAATAAATCCTCTTATACATTAGTATTCAATTTTTGAGGGAAATGAGGTAAGGTATACCTCCCAATAGTGAATAATTTTGAGTATTTACAATAATGTCACTTCTCCTCAACTATAAAAGGACACACACTTTCCCCTATTCTTAACACATCTTAAGAAATTTGGCTTGAAAAAACCCTTTAAAAATAAATTCACAACTTACCTAACATAATCCTAGAATCATTAATTTCATATTAAAGAAAATTTTTTAAGTTTTTAGTGTAAATCTAAAGAGGATACCCGAAGAAGAGGTAATGTTCTTCTAAAATAGTTTTTATTTTATTTACTCATACACATCATTAAATTCATATTATACCATGATTATATAATAAAATAAGTATATTTTATATACTAATATGTTTTTTTGTTAATTTTATGACATAAAAATTCACACATTTCCATAAAATGGGTTATGAAATCATTATTTGTGTGTACGGCGGACTACTGTCTCGCAAACCGATGTTGTTTGTTTTTACATTATCACCATTAAAGGTTGGAAATAATGATGTATTTATAGTTTATATATTATATTTATGATTCTATTATTCTTATTTAATTATTATATCACACACACCTTCATTCATTCTATTTTGTGGGAATACAATAATGTCGCTTGTGTGTACGATGGACTACCGCCTCGCGAAGCGATGTGATTCATTCACTCTTTTACATGGAATATATTAAGGATAGATTTAATAAAATTATGTGATATATATGAAATAAAAAAAATATTTTAATGAAAAAATATATATTTATATCATTTATTTATTTTTATTTCGATATGAAAAGAAAACAAAAATAGTGTTCATGTGTACGTATGGTCCACTGTTTCCATGAACAGTGCATTTCATTTCCTATCACCAAATTTTATGGATTACTCTAAATACATATATAATTAATATATATGATATTTAAATAATTTTTTACATTATGGATATGATTAAACCTTGATCTAAGTAAGAGGAACAAAAAAATATCAAGCAATTAACACCCGAAATAATGAAAATAATTAAAGATTATTAACAAATGGGTGATAAGATGTTATAAAAGAATAATATACGATATAATAAATATTAATATGGTTATTTTATAAGTTAATAACATATTTAAAATCACTATACATGAGGTTAAATCACGTTCAACCAAAATTAAGCACAAGGTAATGGATTTTATCTCAATTTCATTTCATTGAGCCATATTGTAATATTATGCACATAATTACTTTTATATGGTGTATATACCGGTACTTTGAGATGTAATATCATGAATAATTCATTAATTATTTTATTTTAATTTTTAATTTTAATTATTTCATCTAAGTTTATTTGAGATTAAAGTTACCAAGTAGTAAAGAAATTTTATAACTCAATTTCTTTTTATTAGGCTATATTACTTCTTTATTGTCATTGATATTCTATGATTATGTGTATAATGAAATTTTAAGTATATATTTCTTTATTTATAATTTTTTATGTGGATTTACCATTTATAAACACAATTTATTGATTGATCAATTCTCAATTCAATGTTATGATCATTTTAAGGGTTTATTTCACAATCTCATTCTAATCGAGATTGTTTATTCTTGAATTTTAATTAAATGAAATTATATGATCATTTCTTAATGAAACCTTTAATTTATTATCCTATGGTTATTCATGATCTTTTTTAATTTATAGTACTATTTTTTCACTCTTTGGTACATAAAATTATTGAGAAAATGTTTTATTAAAATCCAACTTCATTTCTCTCTTTAGTTGGAAATTTGTTTTCTTTCAAAACCATGTATTCTAAAAATGTTTTAAAAAATATTTTCTTTAAACTTTTCAAAATTATTTATTAAAAGAAATTTTTACCCATTTTTCCTTTTTACTAAATGTTTTCAAAGTAATATTTTTTTTAAATTTCCGAACAAGGAATTTTTCTAACCTTTTTACCACGTAAAAGGAGTGTTCTTTATGGCATGTATAGAATCACCCACCAACATGAACTTAATTTATTTTAAGATTCCTTTGAAATTTTATGATGATATTTGTGAAGAAAATGTTTTTAAAAGTTATTTTCAAATAAAAGGATTTTCAAAAAATAATAATGAAAAATATATTTTCCTCAAGAATGTTTTTAAAGATATTTTTAGGTTATTTATATTCATTAATAACAACAACCCTTTACCCTTGATCAAATGGGTAAATATTGTAATGATATCACACTTATTATTTCTCCAGATATTTTATGATTAGTTTAACCAGGGATGTTCTATTTTGATTCCATTCAGTTTACTCTGGATGGTATATGATTATGTTGATTGATTAGGGAAAGTATTTACATTTAATATTCTAGTTTTAATATAAATGTTAATGTTAATTATATTTCACCCATTTTCATATGATGATTTCATTGGATTTTGTGTATGACGGGCAAGGACTGTTATATCCCCTCGATGTATCGGTAGGTTTCATGAGATAAAATAGATATTTTTTTGTATAATTCCTTCACATTTATTAGATTCTTAGAATGAATCCTTTATGGAATTATATTCTTAACATGAGGCCTTAATGATATTAGATTCTTGGCAATAATTCTTGATAATATTATATTTCTTGGAAAAAATCCTCTACAGTAAGTTTTAGATATACATCATTGTTAATTCCATCATTATGAATTTAATTATTGATATTCCATGTGATTATTCGATTAGTTAGAATATCCATGGTTAAGTTTCATGGTCATGTGATTATTTATATGAAATTATTTGATCATTATTTTTTATTCCATATTATGCTTAAGTTATTGATTAAATAGAATGTGATTTAGTTATTTACCTTGATATATTGATTATGACTTATATATTCATAGCTTTTGTTGTACACTTACCCTTACTGATAATTTGAGCTCACCCTTATTTTTTTTCATTCCCAAGGATTCCATGAAGTTTTTTATGACTGATATATAGAGATACACTAAATAAAATAAAGTTATTCTTGAAAAAAAATATTTTGTATTTTTTTTCAATTGTAATAAAGACTCATGTATGTATCTAGTTTACCAAGAATACTAAACTATTTGGTTGTTTGGGACATGATTTTATTTTATCTTATGCCAATTTAATGGTAATAGGCACTGGCTTTGAGCTACTAGGGTTGCGGTCGCTACAGAGGGACTAAATAGTCATCATCAAGGGGAACATCATCATAGATTCACATGACATGTTGTCAAAAGGAAGTTATATTTTGGTGTAGTTGATTATAATTACACCACCAAGTTATATGGGCAAACACTATATATTTTATTATTGACACTTTAAATTGATGAACTATCATTTTCATTGAATTCAAATCACACATAGTCAAGTGTATGCCATGTGAATTATATGTGTCAAACATGATGCATGTGCACTGGCCTCTTGTCAATGAGCCAAGTTCTAAAAACCAATAATAATACATAAATATAAAAACTCAAGTGTGTCACGCTAGGCGAAAATCATACAACTATAACATCAAAAACCAAGAACAATAATCGCATGCCCATGGTAACCTCGACTTTGTACCAAAAAACATGTTCTCAATGAACCAGTCTAATATATATCATAAGATCTAACACGTTCCTATGTATCATGTCTACTATCTATCCAAATAGTAAGAAAAAACAAACACTCTAATATATTCTATGATATCAATCACATAAAATATCTGAATCCACTTTCAAACAGTCCCTCCCTGGTCAACTTTAGATAGTTACTAGTCTAGAGAGTCACTGGATCACAAGAATGTATCCCCATATGCCAGAGGCTTCCAACTAGAAGTGAGGACCTAAGGTAGTACCATGGGGAGACTATACCCCCTTATCGGATTGAATAATAATAGGAAAGATAAATCAAACATTATCCATCACATAAAATAGACATATAAGAAGTAATAAACATATCCATCAATAAATAATAAATGAATACAGAATCATACAGTTATACAGACTCACTGTCCATCCACTAGGATGAAAAAAATACATTATAAATACAAAAAAAATGAATTAACAATAGGATATCCTAAATTCCCAAGGATCACCTCATCCAAATATCTAATCCTGCTTGAGTTATCCTTTTGAATCATGCAACCTGAGGCCTCTTCCCAATATAAACATGCAATCTATGAGGTATTCTTGGGTACCCAAGCATTATTGATGCCCAATAAATTCATGAGTACAACTAACAAGGGAACCACCAACATGATTTTATACATATCTAGTGATAAAATATACATATTTGAAATGAAAAAAAATACAATAACTGCAATGCAGAAGTGTAGATAAATAATCACAGTCGATCCTTGAGTCCTGTATAAACCTAGGATCAACCCAAACCTACTTTGGCCAGTGTCAGGGTGTCTCTGAGCATGTAAGGTAATCATTACAACATATAAGGTGAAAATTACAACCCCCATGATAAATTCATAGGTTTTCAAAAGTCATAAATCATAATCGTTGATGCCCAGGAGATAATCTTAATCCATCTATGGTTATCTGATGCCATCATAGAACCCAAGGAGGTAATATTTTTCATTCCATATTCATCAGACTCCAATACAATCCCTAAAAGGTAATATTAGGTGATAAATAGTCATAAAGTGTAATTTTTGAACCCTAAGAGGTAATCCTGAGTATTCTATAGTCATTACGTGTAAATCTTAAACCCTAGGAGGTAATCATGGGTGTTCCATAGTAGTAGGCATGAAGTTAAAATTAAAGGATCTATTAAAATCCATTATATATATATATAAATACATCTAATATGGTAGTATGTTCCTCCCATAACACCTCATATCCTAATCTCATTAGGGTTATCCATCTGCCCAAGACTATCTCACATAAATAAGGTTGACCTATCGGGTACATGGTTTGTAATCATTATAACCATAACAGGTTCAAATCATCAATTTAGGTTATAAGGTTACACTAAAAATCATCACTACCCACTCCCATACACACCCTATCTCTATTTTTAACATGTCATTGGGGAACCTATAGGGGTCCCCTATGTTTTATCATAACTATAACACCTCATAAGGGTCCCCTGATTAAAAATTCATCTCTCAGTTCAACCCTGACACTAAGAAGTAATCACAACCCTTGGCATCATTAAGGTCTCATTGATTCCTCACCGGAATCTTGGTCATGTCTCATAAGGTAGATTTCCTCAAGACTATCACTTTTATAAGTCACTCTAGTTGGTTCTGAACACCCAACCTATCCATCAATCTCCTTGAGTCTAGCCACTCGTGAAGGTTCTGAGGCGTAGTGGAAGCATGTTGGATTGTTCACAACAAAAAACTTTAATCAAATTATTTGGATTTCTCCTCAAATATAGATATAAAATTATTCTTGGAATCCAAAAATACAAGATCTTTTCACATATAATTTATAATAAATTTATTTATTTAATAATTACTTTTCATTGAATTCTTTCTCCATTGATGAATCACTAGACCACTATTATCATAAAGTACTTGAGTCAAAGGAATAAAGTGTAGATTACCTCTTGTGGTGATATACACTTTCTTCAAAAACCTACAATCATCAAGATAAAATTATTCTGGTTCTATCATGGATGAATCTAACACTTATTATGATCATCATAGATCAAAACTAAATCCTTCAAAAAAAAGATTCGGTTTGGGGGAGGATTAGAATTGTTTTGCATTCTTTAGAGTGTTCTAGAGGATATATCTATAGGTATTGATAGGATCCTCTCTATATTTTACTATACATAATGATGTGATGAAGCTAGATATTGTACAAAATTTCATAATTGGGTTAATATAGTGTTAGGGTTAGAAGATAAATAATTGTGAAAGGGGCCTTATTATTTTCTTAATTCCTGATGAACCTCATGTATAAATAATAATATTATTATTTAATTGAAAAGTTTTAAACTTTTTAATAAAAATAAATATTATTTTCTTGAATAAATAAATTAATATTTATTCAAATAATATTTAATATGACATTTTCTCATTGAACCATAAAACCCAGTCTTCTGATCCTTCTCAATATTTATCAGTATTTGATTAAGGACTATTTATTTAAGTAAATAAATACTACTATATTATTCAATAATAAATATATTAATATTATATTCCTTGAATTAGTGAATAAATAATTATTAAATATTCGCATAACTAAATAAATAAATATTTTGTTACCTTTTGAATAAACCAGAATAAATAAATATTTTTATATTCATATAATCAAATAAATAATTACCTGGTGAATAAATATTTATTAAATATTAAAATAACATATATATTCTCTAGAATAACTAATAATGAATATTTGTGATCAAACCAACATGAATAATTATTAAACCACGTGAAGGAATAATATGTATCCAATATGTTAAATTCATATAGAATTTAACTAAGGCTCTAAATACACTTATTGTGTGACCCTCTAGGCCCCTTTCTCAATGGCATTTGTATACACTACCTAAAGTCCAAGGTTAGTGTCTAGAAACATTCCAAGTCACCAATAGAGAAATAATTTGATGTCACAATAAATTTTAACCTCCTATGAATGTATATTGTGTAATATAATCCCTTTATCTCGATATGTCTAATCAAGAAGGTTTCATGCTAGTCAACTTATGTGTTTGATGTATCTTTCTTTGAGTTTCCATAAATGATCTTGTAGAAAATAACACCATGGACATGGAATTAATTAGGTAGTTCAATTCCCATTAAAGGGCCTAAGATATCAACCTCCATTAAATAATGGAAGGGATAAATCCTTTCTCACATTATTCATTAAAACAACATCACTCATAACATGCCCAAAGTATCCTACCTCACTCGAGCATATTTCTTCGTGGATTTTCATGATCCAATCCCCCCTCCAAAACTCCCAAAGGTACCACTCCTTAACTATTAATTAAATAAGGTACATAATAATTCACAAATCCCACCACCAATTGGCCATGGGTTGGTGACAAGTGACAGGGGTATATTATACACACAAATGGGGTAAATTAACCTCTAAGAGAACATGATAAATGAGAGATAAGATAGAAACACCCAATAACACACAATCATAATAAAATTAAATAGATATCCCAATAAATTCATGTAATTTCATAAAATTGAAAAACTATAAATGAAACTACAAGTACCAAAATAAAATATTTGGTAGTGACCACAAAGCCCAAATAGCTCCTAAACAACTCCACAAGCTAGTAAATTTTATCTTAATCACCATCTTTCTCCTAAAAAACTGAAAATAGTTTTTATATACATAGGGTGAGTATAATAGGTATACTCAATATAATCCTCCTCAGATCCTCTCATTCAAAATATAAAGAAAAAATACCAATGCTTGGTGAACAATAAGTGAAGTTAACTAGTCACCTAAAAATGTATGTTAAGTACCTAGACTCACCATGGATATCTCACCAATCATTTCATATAAGTAAAAAAATATGTCCAACATAATATCAAAAGACAGTACCCTACTACCAATTCCCCACTAGTTTTCCACTCTGCCCCAACATCGCACATCCTAATCCATCTCTCTCTAAAAGTAAGCCTACCTGAAAATACCTAGGCAGCTATATCATAACATGCACCCCATGAAACTTATCATCCCATCACCACATACTATGCACCCCATGAATCACATCATCTCATAATCATCATCCACGTCTCTAGATATTAATTGAGTAGTTTTAAGAGCCATCATAGCCCTTATATCATGTATTATACCTTAACTATCACAAACCATACACAACATACCTATAATAATCCTTAGGGTACTATATCCAGTGATAAATTTGTGTGAAATAAAAACAAGTCATTACAGAATTCTACAAACATATATGGGAAAGTTAACCACTATGCATACCAGCACATAATACTACTAGGAGAAGAGAGTGGGGAAAGAGGGGATAGTCATACATCCATTCCTTTCCAACCTGGATGTTGGAGAAATAACCCTCCCTGAGTCTATTGGGTGTCAGTCTCCCTACCGATAGGGGTGGGGTAGCATCTGAAATCACATATCATATAGGATATATATAACTCATAATAATACCACGTGCATCAATCTAGTATTAGGATTGAGTGTAGCTATCATCTCTCAGACACTCAACTACCACTACTAAGGACTAGATATCCTATAATCACACAAGCATTTAAAGAATAATTTCAGTTGATTATTTATTTTAAACAATTCACAATTAAATTAATTAATTCATTATCTATTAATTAATGTTATACCATTTCCACTTTATATGAACTATCAACTGAAGTCCATGCCCTTCAGATATAATCTAACTAATCCCATGATTCCTCAAGAATTATAATTATGTAACATTTCAACAATCCATCAACCACAGTGGTTAAGGAATTTGTTATTCAATTACATTCTTGAATTCTAGGTACCCTATGACTCATCCTAATCTATCATAAAGAGATGTGCAACCCATACACAACTAGCTACGTCAAGTAGTGGGGAAAGGAATGTAGAAAAAATGACCCAAACATTTGGAATTTAAATCAGATTCATTATCAAGAAATCATCCCATATTTTATCAAAAAAAACAATGGTAAATCCTAGTTTCAACCAGCTCTATCTATTCTAGTTCCATCCTCGACAACACCACGCATATCAGTATCTAACCCTCCTTCACAGGAACCAACTATTTCCACAAACCTGGGCCACGTCACCCATTCCTTATCAAACCATTATCCATATCAGGCTCACATCATGTCATATTGCAAGGCTTCTCATCCAGATAAATCACACAAGGAAGCAATCAAACAATAATTTCAATAGGGAATCTAGGCTAAAAAAACCAAGGCATCCATCCTTCACAAGAAAATGAGATTGCTCAACCCCAAACATTTATCTTTATAAAAAAACGATTCATTGATGTATTGAATTAAATGATTCATTTATCATATGTTACAATCATAGGAAACCTACGTAATCATCTATCAATACCTATAATATAGGTAAATATTCTTTAAATCATAACTTCTATTTTCATCAAATTATAAGGAATAACATTTTCAATTAAACATCACTCAGGAATCACTTTGACTCACATCAAATCATAAGGAATAATAGTTTCAATTAATCATGACTCTATTATTTCATCAACAATAATTACCAAATTTACATTTTTTATCCAATTTACAACATAATAAACATTTTAAAATATAGCCTAAGAACCATGTTAACCATAGTATAAACAAAATATAGCATAATATCTAGCAAAAAAGAGTCAAATATATAAACACATGTGATCATTGTAACTATAAACCATATATTTTCAGTATTTCTAGTTTAATCTTCATTAAGGTTAATTCCACCATTTCCCAAAGAGATAAATCATGATAAATTTACAATTTCACATAAAATAATAGGAGAATCAATTTATCTCCACGATTTAGAAGTTCAATGTTCTCCACACAAGAATGGATGATCGAGGTTCAACCACCACTAGAAGAATCACCAAGAATCTAAATAAATACTATATAGATCTTATAATCTATAAACTACCATAAAACCATGCTTATACAACACCTAAAAAAGAGATAATTTCCACAACAATCACCTAGGATAAAGGAATAATGAAAAGTGGAAGATAAGGGAATTATACCTTGAATAAGAGAACTCAAGGAATTGACCATAGGCTTCAAGGGTGGGTAGAATGAACATTACCCAGAAATAACATCTACCAATAGAGCCTCAAAGTGATAAATCACTCAATCAATCCCAAGTTCCACTGAAACATCTAGAAATTGAAGGAATGACTCAAAAGGGGTGCACATATCAATTCATATGAGAAAATAATGAATTAAAATTCCATTTAAAACCCCCATAACATCACATGTTCCCCCCATTTAAAGTGGTCAAGATCCATAAAGAACATGTATGATTTTAGGCATTTCAAAACAAGCACGACCACCACCATAGGTTCTACCATGGTTTTAGTGTTACTGAGTACTATAGCCTTAAATGGATTCTACCAGGGAGTTTTTTCCTCACTGTGGTTTCCAAAATGTCTTAGAAAGCTATTTAACTCATCTATATTTTAGATAAGAGAACACCAAGGTTTCCACAACTTTCACTAGGTCGTGGTGTGTCCCACTTTGGACCAAAGAGTCACCAAATGCCTTTAAAATTATCCAAAATCCTCTTAAACACTACCAAGCCTTGAAAAATATAAATGAAAGGTTAATAAGGTATAGATCATTATATTAGATACCTCTCAATAATTATTTTCCTTGAGAAATAAAACTAAACCTGGAGATAAGGAAAATAAAAGGGGTCTTCCAAATAGCCAGCAGTGTGATACCTCTCAAAAATTTCACCATCATAGGAGCTTAACTAATTCACTTAGAAGAAAAAAGAACAAATCTATGAAACAATAAAAATCATATTCTAAAAACTATTTCAAAGGATATACCTATTAAACATGATAAAGTCAAAAAACAATGAATTTAATAAGATAAAACCATATCACAATCCAGATAAACATCAACAACCACAAAAAAACAATACAAAAGAAGAGATAAGAATAAAAAAACTTAGTATACTGATTGTGTATATGTGAATAATGTTCCCAAGTACTCTCCTTTATACCATAGTTCCACCAAAGGATAATAACCAAATGAATATCATGATCATGCAACACCCTTTCATGGTGGTCCTAAATCCCCATAGGTCACTCCTTGAAGTTCATGTCATCATCAATGTTGATCTTTAACCAATCGATGATGTTAAAATCATTATGAAGATAGTGTTGAAGTTATGATACATGGAAGAAATCATGTATCCAAATAATCTATAGGGGAAGTTTTATCTTATATGTGATAGCTCCAACATGATCCAACACCTCAAAAGTCCCAAAAGATAGGGGAGAAAGATTACACCCGTGAACAAAAATTTCCTACCCATGATGAGGATCCACCTTCAAGAACACATGGTATTCAATTTAAAACTCTATAGGTATCCTCCTATGGTCAGTATAGGACTTTTGATGATCCTGTACTGGCTTAATCCTCTCGTAAATCACCTAAACCACCCCTATTATTCTTTACACTAGATCTAGCCTAAGAATTGTTGACTCTTTGACCCCAGTCTATCACAACAGAGAACATAAAGTTCATCCATAAAAAGTTTTAAATGGTTCCATGAAAACTATTATTATAAGTAAACTCGACCAATGGAAAGTACCTCATCCATGAACCTCCAAAATCTAGGATGCAATAACACAACATGTCTTCAAGATTCTAGATAGTCCTCTCTATCTGGAAATCCGTTTGTGGATGAAAAACAGTTATAAGGAACAAATGAGAGACAAAATCATATTAAAGATTCTTCCACACCCTATAGGTGAAATAAGGATCAATATTAGAGATAATTATCCCCAAGAATCCATGAATCCTAACCACCTACTCTAGGTAATACCTTGATAAAACATTCACTGATCTTGACTCCTTGATCATTAAGAAGTGATATGGATTTATTAAATGGTCCATTATCACCCACATACCATTATAACTTCCATGTGATTGAGGTAAAATAGTGAATTAGTCTATTGAAATTTTCTCCCATTTCCAGTGAGGAACACTAACAGCTGGAGAAAAACATCGGGTACACAGTGTTTGGACTTAACCTTATAGAAGTCCAAACATCAAGACACAAATTCTACAACTAACACTTCAACCCAGGCCACCAAAATTGATCTCTCAGAGCATGGTATATTTTTGTCATTAAAATATGTATCGCTAAGGGACAAATTTGGAACTCATAGAGAAATACCTCATGCATCAGCAAAGGAATGAAAATCCACCCCTGAAAAAAGAATTGGTGTTGATCATTATCAGACTAACTATTAGGGGAACCACCACAGACAATTCGATCTCACCATACCTCCACCTCAAAATCCTCCAGTTGGGACTCCTCCACATACTACACTAAATATGACTACACTTTCATCTAAAAAATGAATCCTATATCACCAAACTATCCCATATATATATATATATATCATGGATATCTATTCCATCACTCTCTAGGAATCCTTAGATTCACACAAAGAATCACTGCATGACTTCATACTTATCAAATTAGCTAAAACATTACCCTTTCCCATGTCATATAAAATCTTGTAGTTATAATCCTTCAAGAATTACATCCACCATAATTATTTCAAGTTCAGGTCATGTTAGGAGAATACATAACTCAAGGTCTTTTGATTAGTGAAAACCATAAATCATTCTCTGATGAGTTATTTCTACCATAACTTTAAGGTAAACACAATTGTTTCCAAATTTAGATAACGGGTGGCGTAGTTATGCTCATTGGTACACAAATTATAAGACCCATAAGATAAAACTAATCTCTACTTCATCAAGAAACTACCCAAGCCAAGACATAAAGTGTTGCAGAAAACATTAAACTGAACTCTATCCTCTGGAAAATGAAAGACTATAGAGATGACTAAATTCTCCTTAAAGAAATATAAAGTCTCCTGACACAAGAAAATCCATAATAATTCCTAATCATTTCTAGTCAATAATTTCAATGTATTCACAATCTAAGAGAAGTCAGGTATAAACCTCCTATAATATCTTGTAATATTGATGAAACTCTACACCTCTACAACATTCTTGGTGGATTTTAAAGAAATAAATACATCAATATTAGAAGGATCCATAGCTACTCCATGATGGAACATGAAATCAATCAAAAAATAAACTTTATGAGCCTAGAACTCACACTTCAATATTTTTAGAATATTTTTTGATGATGAAGAACTCCCAAAATTGCTTACAGATGCTCTATGTGCTCTTCCTCATATGTGGAGTATACAGGGATATCATCAATGAAAACCACCATGAATTGATACAGGAACTCTTGGAACATTGTTTTAATCAATCCCATGAACACTATTGGGAAATTCATCACACTAAAAATCATCATAATAAACTCATAATTCTCATAGAGAAATCAAAAAGTAGTATTCGGTATCTCCTCACCCCTTACCCACATCTAATGATATCCTGATCTCAAATCAATCATCAATAACCAACTATCTCCTTTTAGTTGATTGATTAATTCATCAATATGTGTAATATGGTAGTAGTTATTCACTGTTACCAGATTAAAGTGAGTTTAATTGATACACTAACATAGACTGTCATCAGGATTCTTTACAAACAAAATAGATGCACCCCAAGGTAACATGCTCGATCGAACAAAACATTATTGTAAAATATCATCAATATATATCTGCAGCTCTCGTAACTCAGAATGATCCATCTTATATAAATACATCAAGATCATAGAACCACATGAGAATAGATCTATCCCAAACTTGATCTCTTTTAAAGGGGTAATGCCACAACATTCTCAGGAAAGAAATCAAGGTACTCTTCTACAACCTTATGAAACACCATTGGTTAAACCTTTTTCCAACTCAAAATCAACTCTTACATTAAGGAAAACAGGTAAAAAAAAACCTATGACCCATCTAAGGGTCTTTCTCACCAATGAACATGGTAGAATCTCTAAAAGCATTACAGAACATAATATTTATCTTAAAGAAATCCATGATATCCTGTATTTAATAAAACCATTCTATGGAAAGAATGATGTCTTGTATATGTATCTATAAATATAATAAGTCTCCCTGAGATCAGTTTTTTCCTAGACCTATTTCATAATCTCTTAATACTTCACATAGATAAGCTTGACCTCTGATTGGCATAGTCAATACTAAGGTTACTAGAAGTCTCTCCACACCAATTCCCAAATCATAGACTAGAGAAGATGATATAAAGGAGTGTGTAGATCATAAATAAAAAAACATGCACCCAAGTAGAAAAAAAGTAAATGGTACCATGAACAATGCCAGAATCTCTTGGTGTTGGAAACTCTAAAGCATAAAACTAGCCACGACCTGCTCCATTACCTATCTAACACCGATTATGACCACTTAAATGGTCACACTCTACTCTCTGAGGATGAGGATCATCACATGGCTATCCTTTTCCTACCCTATCTACCCTCTTCTAGTCCAAAGATGGAGCACCCTACTGTTGTTATCTCTGTTAAAACTACCACAATAGAGGAACCTAAGGTGGAACACTTTTTGTACACTACCTTCTTAGAAATTTTAGCCACTATCATCACTGATGAACATATCCTCAATAATAAAAGCAATCGTTTAATCAATTGGTAGTAGCCTAAGATATTCCACCATCGGAGAAATGAGATGATGAGGGTTGGGACCTACCCCTAACTATCTAAAAAATATTCTATCCAGGAAACTAGAAACCCCAAACCACAACTCTACTATGCATAGAATCCTGAAGAATCCCCTATTGTGGTGACCTAGTCCTATTCAGTGACCTCTCTATAAGATCTTCCCTCCCCAACACTTCTATAGACATCAAAAGAATAAATAGGGTA
This sequence comes from Viscum album, assembly GCA_963277665.1. Taxonomy (NCBI): domain Eukaryota; kingdom Viridiplantae; phylum Streptophyta; class Magnoliopsida; order Santalales; family Viscaceae; genus Viscum; species Viscum album. Next base: position 666,986,231 of record OY728123.1, read on the forward strand.
ACCTATCACTAGATATTTGGATGAAAATCCTCCTCTAAATGCCTCACCCTAGCCTCCTCATCTAGAAATAGATCTGAATCATATCGAAGAAGTCTCTTGAAATGGATTCAAAACTCCCACATGATGGAACTCCCCTATTAAAGGGTAAGAATCGCTCGGAAGCTGGATTCTTTTATAATCAAATAAAGGAACTATAATCTAAATTGGTCTAAAAAATTATCCCATGATGAAGAAGACTCATCACGACCCCTAATGAATAAGAACCACCAATGTTTAGCTACCCCATGAAACATCGACACTGCCAATGAAACCCAATGCTCCTTCAAAGCACAGATTAAACTAAATTTTATCTCCATATACTCTAAACATTCATTTATCACTGATTCTAAAATGGATCCCTTATACTTCTATAGACTCTCACGTTGAAACTCTCAAAGTTTCCTCCTCCAAGTTTTATTGTAGCTGGCCTTAACTGTGAGGCAACCTACTAGCACATCCTTTTGAACATATTTAGTGTAAACTTGATGAGTACATCAACCTGAATCCATACCTATATAAGAAAAATTAGGCAGGAACCCTAAACCTGAAATATGGAATATTTAAGATTAATTAATTAATTAATTTTTAAACTAATCCCAAGGTCTACCCATTTCAAACACATGAACAAAGATGAATGATGCATGATTATTTCCTATGTATCTACCCTGCAACCAAAATCACTTAACTTATTATAATCAATAAACTCAAAGGTCCTTACATTGAAACATATGTGTCCCTAAATAACTTTTTTCTAGATAGTATCCCTTGTTTACATTGTGTATAATGCTCAACTGACACTATTTCCCTACCAACCCATACAGTCCTCACCTGTGTCGGCCTCCAAAATTCATCCTATCTCTAAAATTGAACCTATTATACCACTCTATTATGACCCCCTCCCCCCACCAAAGGTACCCATATAAGGATAGTAATGAGATAAGGGAGATAATAAAGCCTGAATCCCACCTCCAATAGGCTACATGTTATAAACAATCATTGATTGTATATCATACACCAAAATGGGAGTCCTTACTCTCTAAGAAAACATAATGAATGAGAGATATGATAGAAATTACCAAAAAATCATGATAATAAAAAAAGTAAATATATATCTTAATACATGAATGTAATTTTATACAATTGAAATATTGAAAAAGAAACTACAAGTAACAAAGTAAAATGCTCGGTGGCGACCTCGAAGCTCAAATAGTTCCTAAACAACTCCACAAGCTAGTAAAGTTTATCCTGATCACCATCCTTCTCATAAAGACCCAAAAAATAGTTCTTATATACATAGGGTGATCATAATAGGTATACTCAGTAGAATCCTCCTAGGTTCCTCCTATGTAAAAGATAAATAAATCATACTAAATCCCAATGAATAATAAGTGAAGCTTACTCATCACATAAATAGGTATATTAAGTCTCTAGCCTCACCATGGATCTCTTAATAAGTATCAAATACAATTAAAAATGTAATATCCAAAATTATATCAAAATAAGGTACCCCACTACCACTTCCCCAGTGGTTTTCCACTCTATCTCAATGTCACAAGTCCTGGTCCATCTTGAAGAAACTTGAGAAATTGTATCATAACAGGTACCTCATGCATCTTATCATAACATCATCACATAACATGAACCTCATGGATATCATCATCCAATCATCACATACCATGAACCCTGTGAATCACATCATCTCATCATCAGCATCCACATCTCTAGATAGTAATCGAGTAGTTTCAGGAGCAACCACAGCCTGTATATCTAGTATTATACCTCGAACCATCAGATACCATACATGACATGCCTATAATAATACTTATGATACTATATATGAAGATACATGTTTATAAAATAACCACAACCCATTATATCACTATACACACATATATTCTAAATATAATCATTATGCATACAAGCACATAATACTACCAAGAAAAGAGAGTGGGGAAAGAGGGGATAGTCAGCCATATATTCTTCTCTAGCCTGGATATAGGGGAAAACACCCTCCCAGAGTCCAATGGGTTTCATTCTACCTACTTACAAGGGTAATTTAGTGTATCAGATCTCATAACATATAATATATATATAGCTCATAGCCACACTATGGGCATCAATATAGTCTTAGGCTCGACTGTAGCTATCATCTCTCAAACACCCAACTACCACTATTAAGGAATAAATATCCGATAAGCACACAAGAATTTCAAAAACACTTCTAATTAATTAATTATTATAAAATTTTCATAGTCAGATTAATTAATTAATTGGACATTAATTAATGTTATACCATTTCCAATTTACATTAACTATCAATTGAAGTCCATGCCCTCCAGGCATAGTCCAATCGATCCCATGGTTCCTCAAGAATTATCATCATTCAGTATTCCATTAATTTATCAACCCATATGATAAAAATTTTATTATTCATTTTCATTCCATAGTTATAGGTAATCTGTGACTCATCCTAAGATACTATAAAGAGATATAAAACCCATACATAACCAGTTGCATCAAGTAGTGGGGAAAATAATGCAAAAAATAAGAAACTCATCCATTAGACTTTTAAAGTAGATTTATTATCAAGTAAGATTACCATATTTTAGAAGAAAAAACAATGGGAAAGGCCATATTCAACCAGTTCCAATAGTTCAAGTTCCATCCCCAACACCACCATGCATATCGGCATCCATCCTATCATCACAAACACCAATTGTTGCCAAAAACTCGGGCCTCCTCACCCATGCCTCATCAAATAATCATCCATATCAGGCCTACATTAAATATAATAGTAATACTCCTCATCCATATAAATCACAAAAGGTAATAAGAAAACAAAAAAAAGGAATCTAGGCTCTAAAAACCAAGGCATCCATGCTTCACAAGTAAACAGGCTCGCTCGGCCCCAAACATTTATCTTTATCAAACAACCGATTCATTAACATCGTGAATTACCTGATTCATTTATCATAGGTTATAACCATAGGAAATATAATGTTTCAGTTATCAATAGATATAAGATATGTAAAAATTATTTCAATTATAACTTCCAGTTTCATAAAACTATAAGGAATAACATTTTCAATTAAACATGCCTCTGGCATCACTTTGACTCCCATCAAATTATAAAGAAAAACAGTTTCAATTAAATATGATGATTTGTTATTTCATGAACAATAATTATTGGTTTTAAGTTATTTATCCAATTTAAAACTTAAAAAACATATTAAACCATAGAATAAACAACATTCTAACCATAGCATAAACAAAAGATAGCATACTATATAGAAAAATAAGAGGCAACTATTAAAATGGGAATCTTCTCAATACAACCATAAACCATATTTTTCATTACTTTTGGTTTAATATTCATTAATGTTAATTCCACCATTACCAAAATAGTGGCATGATAACTTTACAATTACATATAAAATAATATTAGAAGCAATGAACCCCAACCTTGATTTAGAAGTTTAACATTCTTCTCACAAGAATGGAAATTTGAGGGTCAACCACCACTGGTAGAAGCATAACCAAGTTGAAATAAGACTAGATAAAACCTTAAATCCACAAACCAATATCAAAATATGATTATACAACACCTAAAACAAATAATATTTTCAAAATGATAACCCATGATAAAGTAAGAAGGTAATGAGGAAGAGAAGGGAAGAGTGCCTTGAACAAGAGCACCAGATTCACTGAAATTCAAGTTAGAATCCACAACTAATCAATCACATGTCATCAAGGGAGTATATAATTAATGTTACCAAGAAAAAATATATTCTAATATATCCTCAAAGTGAGGGATTGATCAAAAAATACCTAGGTTCATCAGAACATCTATAAATCAAAGGAATGATTCGAGAGGGGTGTGTGAATTGATTAATAAGGGAAAAAACAAATTAAAATCACATTTAAAAAACATAAATTTTTTCATGTGTTTCCCCCTTTTAATTGATCAAGATATATGTAGAAAGGTGATGATTTCGTTTATTTCATAATAAACATGGTCATCATCATGGCTTCCACCATGGCCTAGTCATCGATGTGGTATTCTTGAGAACTATAACCTAAAACAGCTTCCTATAGGTCATTTTTTCCACTGCCAGGGTGTTTTCCATCACTACAGATTTCAAAAGGGGTTTTCAATCCATTTAACCCATCCATATTTCATATATGAGAACATTGGGTCCACTGCAACTTGCACTGAGCTATAGTGTGCCCTGTTTTGGACTAAAGAGCCTTTAAAGGCCTCTAAACTCCTCCAAACTCCTCCTCGACACCACTAATCCTAGGGAAACACAAAGGAAATATCAGGAAGGTCTAAACCCTTACATAGTTTTTGTAAATACGTTAAATTATGTGACTCATAATATTAATAGTAATCATAAATTCTAAGGATCATTACACATGTTCGTGGATAGGAATATCCAATGACATGTATAAATTTGGATTTCTTATTAGCATGTCATGTTCTCATAATCTCATACACTGACGATTACTAAGGGTATACACCATGATAAATTGTCTCTAAGGCCTATGAGTCTCCACCCCAGATATCATGTATCATTTTTTCTCATCAAATGATATCATCCAATTATAGAACTTCTATTTAAGAATATTTTCATGGAATTTCTAGGTTCTCATTATAGTAGAGAACTACTGTGAGCTTTCAATGTAAAAATTTATCTTATGAAAATATCACATACTATGTCATATAGAAGAAAAATCATAATGTGATAAGATATTTTATAAATATTGAAATATATGAATATGATTAATAAAAAATAACTTAGAAGTTAGTTATAGCGAACCAACTCCAACAGACTCACACTTACACTAGAGCCAACTACTAGCAACTTTAAATCCACTAGCTATCACATGATGTTCATTCTTATGCTAAGATAAGGCTTTATTTAAGAGTTATACCATGTTTTCTTCTTTGGAAACTCTACTCACAGTGACTTAACCAACTTTGAGAAAAAAAACCCTTAAGAGGTGATATTTGTAGAGTATGTGATTTATCCATTGATGTGACCTTGTATCCTTTTTTAGAGCCAGCACTACAGTATTATCACAATACAATGTGAAGGATATCTACTGTTAGGCTCCACATCAATATCTTGGACAAATTTATGAATCCAAACAGCCTTTATGGCTATATTAGAAGCCACTATATACTCAAAATCCACTATAGAATTAGTGGAAACTAGATACTTTGATCTTTTATAGTTCACAAATCCACTTTTGAGACTGAAGACATATCTTAACTATGACTTCATATCATTTTGATTAGTTTGGAAACTAGCATCAGTATATCCTCTGATTACTAGTTTTTAATCTCCTCCATATACTAGGAACATGTCCTCAGTATGCCTCAGATACTTAAGGATAACCTTGATAGCAGACCAATGTGGTTCTCCTAGATAATATTGATATCTTTCTACCATGATCAAAGCATAAGAATCATCAATCTTTGTACATAATATGGAATACATGATAGATCCTATCGTAGATGTGTATGGGGTCATACTCATTCTCTATCCCCCTTTTTTGTCTAAGGACAGATTTTTATAGAGATATGTAAACCATGTGATACTATATCCAATTCACTCTTAGATTGTTCTATACTAAATATATTTAGTATCTTGTCAATTTATTTACTTTTACTTAGTCCAAGAGGACTTTTGGATCTATCATAAAAGATCTTGATTCCAAGGATATATGTTGATTCAACTAATTCCTTCATGTAGAAACAATTATTTAACAAGTCCTTAACTAATTATAGGACTGATATGTAATTTCCAATAAGTAATTTTTCATCAACATATACTACTAGGATTATGAACACACCCCCACTAAAGTTCTTGTAAACACATGGATCAAATTAATTCTTTATGAAACCAAATTCTCTTATGGATTCATTGAACTAGATGTTCCATGACCTATATTTCTGCTTTAACCCATAAATGGATCTCTATAATTTTCATATCTTATTGGAATTTCCTAGAGTCATAAACCCTTTATGTTGTGTTATATAGTAATATTTCTAAAGGATTGCATTAAGGAAATTTTTTTTGACATCCATCCATCAAATCTCATAATCATGGAAATTTGTAATGGAAAGTAAAATTATTATGGATTTAAACAAGGAAAATGGAGGAAAAAATAATATTAAATGTATTGAAATTTTTTAAACCCTTCAGCCACTATCCTTGATTTATAGGTACTCACTACCTTCCATGTACAACTTTCTCTTGAATACCAATTTACACCCAATAGGATTTACATCAACTGGTGGATTGACTAGAATCTATAATTGGTTCTAATATATGTAATCCATTTCATAATTAATGTATTATTTCCATATTTTATCTTCCAATCTCTCTACTACCTCCTTATAGTAAAGATGTTTATTATTTTTAACCAGTAATGATTCATTATCTTTAGTTACTAGAAAACCATATATTTTGGCTTATCTAACCTCTCAGGTGCTCCTATGTAGTACTTGTGTTTCATGAACAAAATATTCTTGCAGGACCTAAGGAACCTATTCTTATACCAACTCTTGTGAATATTTAGCATCAAATTTATCAAATTCAATCTTGTTCCAACTATCTTCCTTGAATATTTATCCCTTTAAATAAAAATTGATTATCTTGTGAAAATAACCTTCTTGTCTAATGGGTTTTATAGATAGTATCCTCTTGTTTCCTTGGGATACCCTATAAAGATCCAATTCATTTCTCGATCTTCTATTTTGTTTCCAAATTTTTCTTTAACAAACACCTCCCAATCCCATGCATGAATATGTGACAAAACTAGTTTCTTTTCACTCCACAAATCAAAAGGAATACTATTTTCCACTTTAGTTAGTACACAACTTCATGTATATATTGCACTATGTAATAAATATTCCTAAAAGAATAATAAAAGACTTACATGGATCATCATTGACCTTACCATGTCAAGAAAGGTATGGTTCCTTCTTTCACTAACACAATTAAAATGTGGTGTATAATGAGAAGTGAGTTGGGATAGAATCCCACACTCTCATAGAAATTTGATAAATTCTTGGTTAAGATATTCACCACCTTGATTAGATCAAAGAATTTTTATCTTTTTACCAAGATGATCATCTAATTAATTATTGAATTCTATGAATTTATAAAAATATCTTGACTTATACCTCATTAAGTAGACATATCCATATCTACTTAAATCATTATTAAAAGTAATAAAGTAAGAATACCCACCTCTAGTTTACACTAGAATTGGTCCAAACACATCAATGTGTGCCAATTGTAGAAGCTATGTATCTCTTTAACCTTGTCTACAAAAAGGTGTTGTGGTCATTTTTACTTGTAAAAAATTGTGACATATTTCAAGTGGTTTTAGCTCAAAATATTCTAATTAATCATCTTGATAGATAATTGTCAAATTATTATTGTTTATATGACCAAGATGGTGGTTCCACAACTGGGTGTTAAATGATTTATGAAAACTTGATTCATTATCAATTTCCAATACTTGGTTTTTGTAATTTAATACATAAAGACCATTATTTTATTGTGTCATGCCATAAAATATGTTGTCTTTATAAAAGAAATATATTTTATTTCCAAAATTAAAAAAAACAACTGTATCTAGGAAGGATACATAAATTATTTTTTTGGTAATAATTAGTACATAATAATAATATTTTAAAACCAAGACTATCCTAATTAGCAATGAAAGGTGGTAGTATCCAATAGATATAGCAGTAAGACTTGCTCTATTGGAAATGCATAAATCCACCTAAACTATGTAAATATTTAAAACTAAACTCAGTTCTTGCATTTTAATACAAATGTGAGCACCACCAGCTATATAAAATACCAAATTTTTTTATATAGATTTATTGCACTCAATAAACAATGCACTTAAATCTTACCCCTACTTCTTTAACTGGGTGAAGTTCTACTTCTAGTGTCCTAGCTTGACACATGAAAAACATATTGTATCCTTTTTATTTACCTATCTTTGGATCTTACTTTTCTTATAAGGACAATGCTCAAGATCCTTATACTTAGTATGATTTTTTGTCCCCTTTACCTTATTCTTACTTTTATTATTCACCATAAGGAATATAGTCTTTTCATGCCCTATGTCTTTATTAACATGGTGAAGAAGAGTAAGGAGTTTCAAAGGATTATTACCATTATTTCTCATATTATAATTAATAATAAAACTAGAGAACCTCTTAGGTAGTGATGATAAAATGAGATTTATGTGAAAATCATTAGGGATCATAAAACCCAAGATGTATAACCTATCAATGTAGCCAATCCTCTTGACCATGTGAGCACCATATATAATAGACTCTCTAAGCTTGAACAAGAATAGTGAATTAGAGATCTCATGTCTCTCTTATCTCACCTTCTCTTGATAAAGATCTTGAAGGCGATAAATGATTCCATACACATCTATATCCTCGTGTTGCTTTAAAATGTCATTGGACATGGAAGATATCATGAAATATTGTACATTTTTTAAATCTTCCATATGTTTTATATAGATAAATATTTTTTCATCACTGTCATATTTACTAGGCATCTCAAGAATAGGGTTCTCCAATACATATAATTTTCATTCATGGCATAATATAACATGTAAACACCTATACCATTCCTGGAAATTTGATTCGGTGATAAGGTTATCCTTATTTATAATTGATCACAATGATATTGTCAAAGTAACGTGGGTTTCCATTTCTATAATAAATGAGAGAATAATTTTTAGTACTTTATCTGGATTATTATAACATCCCACCTTTTTATCACATAAACTTTCATTACATTATACAAAACTCAGGATCTTTAAGGTTTAGTGTCTTGGAAACCAGGAACTTAATACATGACAACATAAAACATTATTCTTAAACACTTGAAAGACTTCTTCATTTGTTCATACTATGTTCATTACAACATCTCATAATCTGGGAGCATACATCAAAGGAAAGGGTGAGCAGAAGGCCCAGTAAAGGAAACAAGGGAAACATTTTACATGTGAACTTGAGATACATCAAAAGTCATGAAAAATAACTTTAAGGCATGAGAAAGAGATAATGAGGAATATAATAATAAAAATAACATTTTTCATAACTTGAAGATGTGGAAACAACATTTAACATAGAAAATCATTTCCATTTCACCAAGGTCCATCCCCAAGGTGTCATTAAAAATTACCAAGGTTATTCACCAAGGTATCGTTAAAAATGATCATCTCTAGAGATTAAGTCTTTACCCAATGCATTGGAGCGCTATCAGGGCGCACCCTTAATTTTATTTATTATCATGTGATCCAAATATATCATCATAAATCATTTCATAAATAACCCATATAGAATAAAAGAAATGGGTTTTATTTCATAGTCATCACATTTTAAAAACTGCTTTAAAGATGTGATCTTTATGTCACTTTAAACCCACCAAAATGGAAAGTGGATTTCGTGTATGTAAATCCAAGAATTTAAAATAGAAAATTTTGATATATATTTTAATACCCCTGTAGAATAAAGAGCTTTTATTATTCACTTAATAAAATAAAAGAATTTGAGAAAAAGAGAGATACATTTTGAGATGAAAATTCTGCAGCATAACGGCTATGTTACGGGGTTTTAGAAAACATTGAAAAGAGAGGAGACATGGTTCACCCGCTCATAAATGATACATAAAATAGTATAGGGACAGAATATAAAGGATATAAGAAGATGTTAATGAAATTTTAAATACATTCCATATGAAATGAAAAATTTGAAAGGAAGACAAAAATAAGATTTCTCTTATAAAAATTCGGCAGCCTAACAGCGTCACTTAAAACTTCAAAAAATGAATTGAAGATATCAAATAGGGTCACTCATAATATGAACATAAAATATCAGTATGATAGATATAGAGATCATACCCCAACATAATAAAAGGAACTTGAAAGACTTGACATGAAAATAGAACTTGAAAATGAGAAGGGTGAAAGAATCCCTTAAAAATTCGGCAGCCTAACGGCGCCACTTAAACATTCTTAAAATGAATTAATGAGAGAAAGAGGGGGTATCTCATCATATGAAAATGAAAAGGACAGTAGGTGTAACAACCCAAGATTTTATAAAAAAAATATTCTTTTTAATTTTATTAATGTCTTGTGTTGTACGCTACACCAAAAGGAGTTTGCACAACACACATCCTTGACTTGAATTGCATTACACGCAATCGCGACCTTCCTCGATAGCGTGTGTAGTACGCAATACCGAGTTTCACTAAACAACGATATGCTATAAAAATATTATTAAAACTAGCCGTTATGAATAGTAATAACCACTTTTTGAAATCCAGTAAATCTTATTTTTCAAAATAAACTTTATTTTTGGATTCGGAGTATCGAATTTAGCCTAAGGTGAAATTTTGGTACTTTTCGGATAACTTTCATATTCTGATGAATAGTGAAAATTACTAAATTATAATTAAAAACAACATTTTTAATCGAAATAATTAATAGTGATAAATCATTAATTTGAGTGGTTTTAAAGTATATTTAGAATTTATTTTTACAATTTAATACAATGTTGGTCATTGGATGTAGTTTCACATTTAAACTAGACATAAACAAGTGTCAATCTTTTGATAGATATTGTTTCTTAAAAACACGCTATTTGTTTTAACAGCGGGATTTAATTATAAAATTAATTAATGCAACTTTTATGTTATGAATTTGGTAAAATAGACTTCATTTTGGAATTCGGAATATGAAATATAGCTTGGGATGAAATTTTGGCATTGTTCTGAAAAATATCAATTTTTGATGAATAGTGAAACTACTAAGTGGTAGGTTAAAAACTGAATTTTGCATAAAACTTAATTTTACCGCTTCTGTGAATGGAATTTCGAAAATCCGAGAGACACAGTTAATATCAAGGACTAAAATGTGGTTCAATGAGATGAAAATAATTTTTTGGTGAATAGTAACTTTTTACTTTTTTTTACCACGGTTAATAGTAAATAAGGTAACTAAGGGTAAATATGATATTAATATTACCCTAACACATGTCCTAATTCTATTGGACAAGTGTAATTCGACCAAAAACAAACTTAGGAATAAAATATGACCATTTAGGCCCACTTGGATTAGATTAGGACATTTATTATTAATTTATTTAAAGAAGGGTTAAAATAGTTAAAATCAAAGTTTAATAAGTAAATCATTTTTAATATGGGGTTATACATAAGATAAATTAGATTGTAAATATTCATTAGAAAGCTAAAATGATTTCCTACATGATGGTATTTTATTTGTAATTTTTAGACATCAAATAATTTAATTTATTTATGACACAAAGATGATGCAGTAATTATCTTATTAATGAAATATTGACATAATTGATAATATAAATACCAAAATAAATGTACTTTAAGACTTTTTATGAATTCCACTAATTTTATAGGTTACTAAGATATATTAGTGTTGATTTAATAAACTTGATTCGAACATATAATTCTGATATGACTTTCAAAAAAATCATATATCAAATAGTGTCAAAATTGACACAAAATAGTTTTTAAATCAAATATTATATTATTAATTATTATTTTATTCCTAAAAATCTAAGGTTCGGCCAAATGACTTAGATAAGGATATATATATTAATAATAAACAATTTGGGGTTCGTTTGGCATGTTATAGTAAGTGTATTAACCATATAGTGAAAGAAAACAAAAAGACACGGTAAAAGTTAAATTAATTAACTTAGAGTTAAATCTAATTGATAAGGTTAAAATAATACCCCAAACTTGTCTAAATCCTATTGGTTGATAGGATTTCGACCCATAACCACTTCAGCTTCGAAATAAGACCCTTTGGAACCATTATAAACCGATTTTGACTTTAATATAAAATAATATTTTGAGATATTCCTAAGGTGCCCCTCTCCTCCCCTATAAAAGGACACCTCCTCCCCCTCCTCCTCACACCAATTTGAGCACTCAAGCTCGGCCAAACCCTGCCAATTTATCCTCTCCACTTTCCTAGAAACATCCTAGAGGTTCTGGTCTTCCTCAAAGACCAATTTTAGTGCCCTAAGAGGAGGTCTCAAAGAGGCACTTCAAAGAAGAGGTAATTACCGTTACCAATTCTTTCATCTTTATTTCTTCTTCCACTTCTTCTTCTTAGGTTGTTTCATTATGAAGTAATAACATCAGTATCACTCATATACTGATATGTTATTATAAGTATGAAACAAACCTATTTCACCATCTATCCATCCTACGGAAAAAGAAATCACCGCGCGTGCGTACGTACGGAATACCGTTTCCACGCCGTGGTGTAATCTATTTTCCACCACCACCTTACATGGATGGGTATAATGGTGTAAAGAATAACTATACATAGTTATTACAACATCATATTGATTCTTATATATTGTATAATCCACTCCAATTCAATTCAATATTTATAGAAATGATATCATCGCTCGTGCGTACGTACGGAATATCGTCTCCACGACGCGATGAGATTCATTCTACATGTTAACCATTTAAGAATGATTATAATGTATATATAAGAAATAATAATGAAATATATGACATTATAAAGATACTGGATTTATGTATATATATACATATGTATGTCATCTACTTACTTCCATTTCAAGACAATAAGGAAAGGAAAACAGCGTTCATGCGTACGTACGGACTACCGTCTCCATGAACGGTGTTTTTCATTTTATTTATCTACCTATTATATATATATATATACTGAATATATATGATATATAAATCATATTTTATATTCTGTAAGTAAGTAAATCATGATATAAGTAATAATGATGTCAAGAACAACAAGTCAAAACACCTACGATAAATGAAACGATTTTACCCAAAACGCTTCTTTAACATGGAATTTACAAAAGAACGGGTAATATAATGTCATAAGTGAACCATATATGATATCATAACAATGAATATGATTCTGTAATAAGTCAATAACATGATTTAAATCATTATACAGGAGGTTCGGACACTTACAAAGCAAGTCGGACCTAAGGTAAGGGAAATATCACAATCTCATTTTTATCCGAGATTGTTTATTCGTAAGTATTTACTGGGGTGTATTTTATCATCCACATCCATGTTCCCTCAATATGTAATATTATTTCCATACACCTACAATTGTTTAAATCCAATTTTACACTTCTATGAGTTTTTAGTAAAGGATATGAAAGGAATCTTTTTTCGTTTTTCGTACGAGGTACTTTTTGACTTTTCCGACAAAAGTACGAAGAATGTTTTTTTTTAACTTATACGGAACGAACGGATTTATACTGTTTTATAAAGCCTTATTTTCATGAAGCTTCCTCTAAAAGATTTCATTACTATTTTCAATAAAATCTCTTTCTTTTAAAATTGCATGATGTTTTGTGAAAAGAAATTGATTTTGAAGAAGAAAGGATATTTTCCTCAAGAATTCAATTCAAGTGTTTTATCAAAATTATTTTCCATATAAGATAATAAAGGGTTCTGTTTCTATCCATATTTTTACATTGATTTGACTATGTTGTGATGAAATTATGTTTATGAATTCCTTTATCTTATATGAATGGTTTTATGATGTCATGTTGTTTAAGAATCCCATTTTTATTACATGGGTTATGAAATGATTTATGATTTTGTGGCACACATAAGAATGGTATCATTAAGAGATGGGTGGGACCTATATCTCCCTCCAATGCATTGGGTAAAGATTTTATATCTCATGAGATAGACATGGCTGGAATGGTAGGTTATACCGGTTCAGTGAAACAGGACTGAAACGAGGATTACTCGATTCAGAAAGGGACTTTGTCCACTAAGATAGTCTTGGCAATGAGTCTTGACTAACAAGAAATGATTCTCTATGATTATGTGTGTATGCCACAATGAGTAATGTTTTAAGTTATGATTTCATTTTCACTTCTATGATTTATCCCACGTTATGATATTATGATCTCTTTTGCAGGTTAAGATTTCCAAAAGCTATGTTCTTATGTATACGATGTGATTGATATTTCTTTTGTTTACCCTTACTGAGCATTTGAGCTCACCCTTTTATGTTTTCTTTTCCCCAGGATATAAAGAAAGGTTTTAGGTAAAAAAAGATCTTTATGGGAGATGTTGAAGATCTTTCACCACGTTTAGAAGATTACGTTCCGAGTTTCCAAAGACACTAAACTATTACGATCCTTGTGTGTGTGTTTTTGTTATGTACTAAGTATTCCGCAAAAGTAATGTAATGTCCATTTACGATAAGCTTCGGGTCTCTACAGTTGGTATCAGAGGAAAGGTTTAGTCAACCTTTGGAAACTAGGATGCGAAAACGTTAGTGAGATTCCTAGAGATATTTCTAAGGTATGTCTAGGTATGTCCCTAAGGTTAAGTATACGTATAGGTTATAGTAATAGAATTACGCTAACGATCATAGAATTAAACCTAAGATGTTGGATATTGAAGGTACTCCCCCTTTATTATGTTGTTTTCCCTAGCATGATTTTTGCATCTAACACTATTCTTTTTGGGTTTTAGAAAATGGCTGGAAGCAAGATGATTCACAATAATGGAGGATATGATGGACAATGGAATGATATTCTTCATGAGCAACCAAATGAAATGGGATTTGGATGTCCAAACATCATTATTATGCCGAATCAGCAATCTCACAACATGATCAATAAAGTAAAATTTGGTAAGTTTCCTGACTCGACTAATAAGAGAAAGATGGAGTTCCATGATGATCATAGAGGAAAGAAAGTTCAATTTCTCCTATGTAAATCATGTGGGAAGAGGAATCAAGGAGAATGTTTCAAGGGAACTGGAAGATGCTTTGGGTGTGGAAAAGAAGGACACAAAGCAAGTAAGTGCAAAGGAAAAGGGTCGGTTAACACCATGGATGAGGATAATGGTATTGCTACGACATCAAAAATGGTTAAGTGTTTTAAATGTGGAATGTATGGGCATTATGCAAACAAATGCCCTAAGGGAAAGACTCATGAAGAGAATCAGTATGGTCATATGGGTAGTATTTATGTGGATGATGATGAAGAGACTACAAATGATATGTGAGATGAAAGAATTTTTGAAGCTCGGTCAATGGTTTGAGAATGTAGTGGAATGATTACATGTTTATCATGTGTAATTTTGGAATAAAGAGACATCTATGGATTGTTACACTGTTGTCTTTCCTTGTGTTTTGAAAGTGTATGATTAATGTTACCAGTATCCATGAAAGGTTATCCAGATAATTTTGGAATGTAGATAATATGCGCATAATGAAGGGATAAGGAGAAAATTAAATGTTTGATAGTATTCATGAGCTCATGATTGATATAAGGACTAAGTGATATCATGGTTTGAGTATATAGAATTTTGAGGATTTTGGTATGTGGAAAGTGTTAACTTTTAACTGCACTCATGTTTTCACTAAGGTATTCAAGAGAATACACGATTAAGGACTTTGAATGTTTGGAATGTGACCAACAAGACATATCTTATGATATGTGGGGATCAACGACAGTATTAAATCTTTGGTAATCGTTGTCACTATATTATGAGAGTGGACTGCAGTATTATGTATAAGCCTAAAGATTAGACTGGATTGTGTTGGACATAAGTTAGTATTGTTTAAGGATAGAAGATTTTCGATATTATTGATGGGATGTTATAGTGACGTAGTTTTAGAAAAAGGACAACCTGCAGGACGGGCGACAGCCCATCGCTTCGGACAAGGCTGTAGGAATCGAACCCACAACCGAAGTGCAACTGGCCTTTATCGCCTACCACTGACCTACAGGAAGTTCCTGTTTAGTAGAAACTAGTTTTATTATATTAAGCAGTATGATATATGAAGTATAAGTCCATTTTAGGAACCATATGTGATTAATCTCACTATAGATCGACTTATGTATATAATTTTTGCTAACCTTTTGTTTGAGATAGATGGAATGACCCGTCATTCTATCACATGATCTGCTAACACTTCACGAATAACAAATTCAACTTCATTTATTTAAGAGATGAAGTGGAAATTGTTAAAGGCACGAACAAAAGTGAGATTGTACCAAAATAAAGTAAGTATTTATTTTAAGCAAATTTTCAACTTTAGGGAAATGATCTTGAAAACCAAAAATGTTGTCCTGGTGATCTTATACCTGATGAATCAGATGGTACCTTATATCATCACAAATATATGGATTTGTGATTACTGGCTTTTCCATAGCCATGTTCTCTACCACTCTCCATCAGAACATGATGGTTAGATTTGTCTTCCATATCCATATTTTCACCTATGTGGAAACCCAGTGATTAGTTTATTTGGGTAATCGTTACATTTCATACTTTAGTTTTTAAAGCCAAGTTTTGGTATTCCCTTTTACGATGTGGGTTTCTATTAAAGAAACTTTCAAATAGTAAACCATTTATAACCCCGACGAATTTCGAGGGCGAAATTCATTTTAAGGGGGGTAGAATGTAACAACCCAAGATTTTATAAAAAAAATATTCTTTTTAATTTTATTAATGTCTTGTGTTGTACGCTACACCAAAAGGAGTTTGCACAACACACATCCTTGACTTGAATTGCATTACACGCAATCGCGACCTTCCTCGATAGCGTGTGTAGTACGCAATACCGAGTTTCACTAAACAACGATATGCTATAAAAATATTATTAAAACTAGCCGTTATGAATAGTAATAACCACTTTTTGAAATCCAGTAAATATTATTTTTCAAAATGAACTTTATTTTTGGATTCGGAGTATCGAATTTAGCCTAAGGTGAAATTTTGGTACTTTTCGGATAACTTTCATATTCTGATGAATAGTGAAAATTACTAAATTATAATTAAAAACAACATTTTTAATCGAAATAATTAATAGTGATAAATCATTAATTTGAGTGGTTTTAAAGTATATTTAGAATTTATTTTTACAATTTAATACAATGTTGGTCATTGGATGTAGTTTCACATTTAAACTAGACATAAACAAGTGTCAATCTTTTGATAGATATTGTTTCTTAAAAACACGCTATTTGTTTTAACAGCGGGATTTAATTATAAAATTAATTAATGCAACTTTTATGTTATGAATTTGGTAAAATAGACTTCATTTTGGAATTCGGAATATGAAATATAGCTTGGGATGAAATTTTGGCATTGTTCTGAAAAACATCAATTTTTGATGAATAGTGAAACTACTAAGTGGTAGGTTAAAAACTGAATTTTGCATAAAACTTAATTTTACCGCTTCTGTGAATGGAATTTCGAAAATCCGAGAGACACAGTTAATATCAAGGACTAAAATGTGGTTCAATGAGATGAAAATAATTTTTTGGTGAATAGTAACTTTTTACTTTTTTTTACCACGGTTAATAGTAAATAAGGTAACTAAGGGTAAATATGATATTAATATTACCCTAACACATGTCCTAATTCTATTGGACAAGTGTAATTCGACCAAAAACAAACTTAGGAATAAAATATGACCATTTAGGCCCACTTGGATTAGATTAGGACATTTATTATTAATTTATTTAAAGAAGGGTTAAAATAGTTAAAATCAAAGTTTAATAAGTAAATCATTTTTAATATGGGGTTATACATAAGATAAATTAGATTGTAAATATTCATTAGAAAGCTAAAATGATTTCCTACATGATGGTATTTTATTTGTAATTTTTAGACATCAAATAATTTAATTTATTTATGACACAAAGATGATGCAGTAATTATCTTATTAATGAAATATTGACATAATTGATAATATAAATACCAAAATAAATGTACTTTAAGACTTTTTATGAATTCCACTAATTTTCTAGTTTACTATGATATATTAGTGTTGATTTAATAAACTTGATTCGAACATATAATTCTGATATGACTTTCAAAAAAATCATATATCAAATAGTGTCAAAATTGACACAAAATAGTTTTTAAATCAAATATTATATTATTAATTATTATTTTATTCCTAAAAATCTAAGGTTCGGCCAAATGACTTAGATAAGGATATATATATTAATAATAAACAATTTGGGGTTCGTTTGGCATGTTATAGTAAGTGTATTAACCATATAGTGAAAGAAAACAAAAAGACACGGTAAAAGTTAAATTAATTAACTTAGAGTTAAATCTAATTGATAAGGTTAAAATAATACCCCAAACTTGTCTAAATCCTATTGGTTGATAGGATTTCGACCCATAACCACTTCAGCTTCGAAATAAGACCCTTTGGAACCATTATAAACCGATTTTGACTTTAATATAAAATAATATTTTGAGATATTCCTAAGGTGCCCCTCTCCTCCCCTATAAAAGGACACCTCCTCCCCCTCCTCCTCACACCAATTTGAGCACTCAAGCTCGGCCAAACCCTGCCAATTTATCCTCTCCACTTTCCTAGAAACATCCTAGAGGTTCTGGTCTTCCTCAAAGACCAATTTTAGTGCCCTAAGAGGAGGTCTCAAAGAGGCACTTCAAAGAAGAGGTAATTACCGTTACCAATTCTTTCATCTTTATTTCTTCTTCCACTTCTTCTTATTAGGTTGTTTCATTATGAAGTAATAACATCAGTATCACTCATATACTGATATGTTATTATAAGTATGAAACAAACCTATTTCACCATCTATCCATCCTACGGAAAAAGAAATCACCGCGCGTGCGTACGTACGGAATACCGTTTCCACGCCGTGGTGTAATCTATTTTCCACCACCACCTTACATGGATGGGTATAATGGTGTAAAGAATAATTATACATAGTTATTACAACATCATATTGATTCTTATATATTGTATAATCCACTCCAATTCAATTCAATATTTATAGAAATGATATCATCGCTCGTGCGTACGTACGGAATATCGTCTCCACGACGCGATGAGATTCATTCTACATGTTAACCATTTAAGAATGATTATAATGTATATATAAGAAATAATAATGAAATATATGACATTATAAAGCTACTGGATTTATGTATATATATACATATGTATGTCATCTACTTACTTCCATTTCAAGACAATAAGGAAAGGAAAACAGCGTTCATGCGTACGTACGGACTACCGTCTCCATGAACGGTGTTTTTCATTTTATTTATCTACCTATTATATATATATATATACTGAATATATATGATATATAAATCATATTTTATATTCTGTAAGTAAGTAAATCATGATATAAGTAATAATGATGTCAAGAACAACAAGTCAAAACACCTACGATAAATGAAACGATTTTACCCAAAACGCTTCTTTAACATGGAATTTACAAAAGAACGGGTAATATAATGTCATAAGTGAACCATATATGATATCATAACAATGAATATGATTCTGTAATAAGTCAATAACATGATTTAAATCATTATACAGGAGGTTCGGACACTTACAAAGCAAGTCGGACCTAAGGTAAGGGAAATATCACAATCTCATTTTTATCCGAGATTGTTTATTCGTAAGTATTTACTGGGGTGTATTTTATCATCCACATCCATGTTCCCTCAATATGTAATATTATTTCCATACACCTACAATTGTTTAAATCCAATTTTACACTTCTATGAGTTTTTAGTAAAGGATATGAAAGGAATCTTTTTTCGTTTTTCGTACGAGGTACTTTTTGACTTTTCCGACAAAAGTACGAAGAATGTTTTTTTTTAACTTATACGGAACGAACGGATTTATACTGTTTTATAAAGCCTTATTTTCATGAAGCTTCCTCTAAAAGATTTCATTACTATTTTCAATAAAATCTCTTTCTTTTAAAATTGCATGATGTTTTGTGAAAAGAAATTGATTTTGAAGAAGAAAGGATATTTTCCTCAAGAATTCAATTCAAGTGTTTTATCAAAATTATTTTCCATATAAGATAATAAAGGGTTCTGTTTCTATCCATATTTTTACATTGATTTGACTATGTTGTGATGAAATTATGTTTATGAATTCCTTTATCTTATATGAATGGTTTTATGATGTCATGTTGTTTAAGAATCCCATTTTTATTACATGGGTTATGAAATGATTTATGATTTTGTGGCACACATAAGAATGGTATCATTAAGAGATGGGTGGGACCTATATCTCCCTCCAATGCATTGGGTAAAGATTTTATATCTCATGAGATAGACATGGCTGGAATGGTAGGTTATACCGGTTCAGTGAAACAGGACTGAAACGAGGATTACTCGATTCAGAAAGGGACTTTGTCCACTAAGATAGTCTTGGCAATGAGTCTTGACTAACAAGAAATGATTCTCTATGATTATGTGTGTATGCCACAATGAGTAATGTTTTAAGTTATGATTTCATTTTCACTTCTATGATTTATCCCACGTTATGATATTATGATCTCTTTTGCAGGTTAAGATTTCCAAAAGCTATGTTCTTATGTATACGATGTGATTGATATTTCTTTTGTTTACCCTTACTGAGCATTTGAGCTCACCCTTTTATGTTTTCTTTTCCCCAGGATATAAAGAAAGGTTTTAGGTAAAAAAAGATCTTTATGGGAGATGTTGAAGATCTTTCACCACGTTTAGAAGATTACGTTCCGAGTTTCCAAAGACACTAAACTATTACGATCCTTGTGTGTGTGTTTTTGTTATGTACTAAGTATTCCGCAAAAGTAATGTAATGTCCATTTACGATAAGCTTCGGGTCTCTACAGTAGGATTAATATAAAATAACATACCCAATATAAGAACATGGAGCATAAAATAAATGACATAAAAGAGAGTACTTGGAAAGAAAGAGAGAGGTAGGATCCCTTACCTTGAAGAGTAAATTCAAAATCTTGAATTTTGGGACCTTGGGAGTATTGAGGGCACCTTGGGAGGACTCCTTGGGAGGTAAGGAGACCAGAACTTCATTGAGGAGGATTTTGGAATCGAAAGGATAAGAGAATGGTTTGGTATTTATAGGGGAAGTGAGGGGACAAGGCATTAATGGCCAAGGGACACCACATTGGTGGTATTGGCAAAACCATGGGCTTGGCCATGGTATTTGCCCATGGTATTGGCCACTTGGGAAACCTCATACCTTATCTTACTATTCATAAGTATACCTGAATTATTACATAATTATTACATCCTTAATGATGTCATTAAACACCCGAAACTCTAAACTGAAAATTCACTATTCACCGAAAATTCAAATTTCTCAGAAAAATCCCCAAAAATTACCTTAACATAATATCGATGTTATGAATTCAAAAATAAATTCCATTTTATAAAAATAATTTTCTAAATATTTTTAATTTAATTTTTAATTAAAAAAACATTATTCACCTGAAAAAACTAATACTTGACTAATAATTTCTAAAACAGTTATTTACCTATTTTATTGAATCACATTACTTAATCAAGGTGCCTAAATTATATTAATACCTTTTTTAAGTGAGATTACTAATATATTTGGTCACATTACTAATCCTAAGCGTAAAATCGCTATTTATAATTTACTATTCATCAAAAATTAAGTTGATCTTATTAGACTCTAAATTTCATACTGAACACATTTGAAGAAGACCATTTTTTGAAAATCAATACACATTATTAATTATTTAAGGTTTACATAAATATTTTTAAAATATCATTTTTCTAAAATTCAACAATAATATGCATTCTATATTTATCCAGACATTTGAAAATTTGCCAACTTCAACATAAGAAGAAATCACAATTTTATTTATCTCCAAGGATTACATAAAGTAGCTATAGTTTCGTTACATAGCCCCTTATAACCCCATCATAGGACCTAAGTGTAAGGTGTGCTAAGGTGAGAGAATCTGAGGGCGGCTCGTCCAACATCGCACGAGTAGTAATTTCTATCAGTTTGAACTTCTCGTGAAGGCGATTCCGTTCTAGCTTCACACGATGAAGTTCAGCTTGGGTTTGGTCCAGAGCAAAGCCCAGTGGTGCTACCTCCTTCCCAAGTTCTATTAGATGGGCTTCAATTGGCCCGAGACTACTGGATGAGGCCATCGAATCTTCTTACTATATTAATTAACCAATATCACTTGTATTTAGAGACAATAATCGCAACATTTAGTTTCCAACGGTCATATTGACCAATGGTCATATAACAGTCAAAACCCAACGGTCTCATTTTAATTATACTCATGTTATCAAATGAAACAGTTTTGTTGAGTATAAAAATAAAATAACACACAAAATTAGGAAACAAGATTTATTCAAAATTTCGCGTCGTTACATTCTTCCCCCCTTAAGAAATTGCGTCCTCGCAATTTTTAAAATTGGGCTTGGAAATTTCATTGAAAGTACCACATCGGAAAAGGAGTCCATAAAACTATTACTTTAAAAGAAATAAAGGGAAGTATAGAGGTCACCCGAGTTAACCCATACTAGGATTCCATGTAGGAAAACATGGATATGGAGGAGAAAATAAACAGTCAAGTTCTGATGGAGAGTGATAGAAAACATGATTAGGAGAAAGTTAACCACCAGAAAATCACAAACTTGTGATGGGTTAAATGGTATTTTATTTCCCAATAGGAAATGTTAATAGACAACGTTTTTGTTTTACGTTCCTTTTCATAATTTTGAGGAATTCATTTACTACATAGAATAAAAACATAAGGAAATAAACCTACCTTCAAGTAGAGTTTAATCCTTTAATAATTTTATACCAAAACTAATATTTTCTCCAAACGATGAGCATTAAAAAACACTTGGTCTCATCAAAAGAACAAGAATCATATTATAGAGAATCACATAATCCACAAAATATTAACTATCTATTTCTTCTATCTTTAAACATTATCCCAAAAATAGATAGGGTAAGATAAAACAACTCTTAAAAAAGAAACAACCCCATAGGAAGGGAAACTACTTTTAATCTTCAAAATTCCACAATACTACCCAAAGTTCATCATAGACCACTCCATAAGTAATTGTCCTTAAAATTCCTCAAAATAAACCAAACTAAGATTGAAACCCAAATATTAGAAGGATTTGATAACAGTCTTACAATATAAACTTTATCGTTTATCTCCAAACAACATCAACCACTCCTAAAATCTTATAACAAAAGTAGCTAACCTAAACATATTTTCCCCAAGATAGGTTAATCATTTCCATAAGTAACCTATATTACCATAAGTTCACCTTAAATTCATCGATTCTTCAAAATATAAGTCAACCTTTAATCCTAAAAGAAAATACCATAGTAATCTATTTACCTCAATCATATAGGGTTCCCAAAATAGTGAACGTCTTCCAAAAATAATAATCATCTTTTAATCCCCTATTCATTTTTTTCAAGAAGAACAGCTTCAATACATCAACATGTGATATATAACAATAGATGTTTTCCTTAATAATATAAAACCATCTTAGGTAGTGACTCTATGTTCTTAGAAAACATTAAAGATATGCTCATAGAGCACGAACTAAAATACAACATGACATAGACAATTATTGCGAATAAGTTACATGTACTTTAGTCATCATGATCTATATCTACATAGGACTTGCATTGTTCCCTTGTCCTTGAAGATTGTTGATGCTCATAATGCTTATCATCCCTTCTAAGAGAGAATTTCCTTGGATAATGTCCAACTTCTCCACATTTATGACATTGAAAAGTATAAGTTAAATTAGATCGAACC
Source organism: Viscum album (assembly GCA_963277665.1). Classification (NCBI taxonomy): domain Eukaryota; kingdom Viridiplantae; phylum Streptophyta; class Magnoliopsida; order Santalales; family Viscaceae; genus Viscum; species Viscum album. The sequence goes on from OY728123.1 coordinate 667,009,974, forward strand.
TTATCTCTATTCATCACATTATCCATTTTTTTAAAGCAATTGGCTACTTTATACCCTATCACCCCACACTTAAAACATCTCCCAGTTCCTTTGTGACATTGTCCTTGGTGCCCCTTTCCACACTTTTTTCACAATGGAAATTGGGTCTTCTTTCCCTTATCAACTTTATCAGATGAACATCCTTGAGACTTCGTCTTCTTCTTCCTTGATGATTTTGGGCATTCAACTAGGTACCAATTATTAATTGTGATTTTTGATAGCTGGTTTGCCACAATCACAATATGTTAAACAAGATCTCTCGTCATCTCTATCATATTAATAGGTCAATCATCACATTTCCTATCACATTGGTTATTGGGACATGTTCTTCCATTTCCCGCCATTAACTAAGAAAAGAAAGTATAATTAGGGGGCTTAAATACTTAGCCAATAATCATGAAAAGGAAACTTAAAGAATAGAAGGATAAACTTGTAGAAGAAAAGTATACCCTAATTTTTGATACCCTAGGTTCCAATCTATGTTATCCATGATCATATATTCTTATGTGAATATTTATTTTATTTTATCTTTGTCACTTTAATAATGGTTCATACAAAGCTTATGAATTTACCAAAGCATATCCCCCGGGAGTGTCAAATCAAGAGTGCAGCAAGGCCCGTTTTCATGCACCAGGTTACCCCGGGTCAAGCCCGAAACACCTTGTCAGAGTTTTCACTCCTAGAAACATCTGTGCAAGAGCCACCTCTACTTGTTCGTATCCAGACAGGGATTTATTTGTTTGGAACCCACTTACTCAATACTCACCAAAATACTAGGAAGATTTCCTATATTTAAAATTTTCTATAGGGTTATTCCTAAAGTTTTCATATCATAATTTCCACAAATAACTAAACCATCCTTTGATACCAACTATAACATCCCACCTTTTTATCACATAAACTTTCATTACATTATACAAAACTGAGGATCTTTAAGGTTTAGTGTCTTGGAAACCAGGAACTTAATACATGACAACATAAAACATTCTTATTAAACACTTGAAAGGATTCTTCATTTGTTCATCCTATGTTCATTACATCATCTCATAACCTGGGAGCATACATCAAAGTAAAGGGTGAGCAGAAGGCCCGGTAAGGGAAACAAGGGAAACATTTTACATGTGAACTTGAGATACATCAAAAGTCATGAAAAATAATTTTAAGGCATGAGAAAGAGATCATGAGGCATATCATAATAAAAATAACGTGTTTCATAACTTGAAGATGTGGATACAACATTTAACATAGAAAATCATTTCCATTTCACCAAGGTCCATCCCCAAGGTGTCATTAAAAATTACCAAGGTTATTCACCAAGGTATCGTTAAAAATGGTAATCTCTAGAGATTAAGTCTTTACCCAATGCATTGGAGCGCTATCAGGGCGCACCCTTAATTTTATTTATTATCATGTGAGCCACATATATCATCATCAATAATTTAATAAACAACCCATATAGCATAAAATAAATGGGTTTCATTTCATAGTCATCACATTTTAAAAACTGCTTTAAAGACGTGATCTTTATGTCACTTTAAACCCACCAAAAAGGAAAGTGGATTTCGTGTATGTAAATCCTAGAATTTAAAATAGAAAATTTTGATATATATTTGAATACCCATTTAGAAGAAAGAGATTTTATTATTCACTTAATAAAATAAAATAATTTGATAAAAAGAGAGATACATTTTGAGACGAAAATTCTGCAGCATAACGGCTATGTTATAGGGTTTTAGAAAACATTGAAAAGAGAGGAGACATGGGTCACCCACTCATAAATGATCCATAAAACAGTATAGGGACAGAATATAAAGGATATAAGAACATGGTAATTAAATTTTAAATACATGCCATATGAAATGAAAAACTTGAAAAGAATACAAAAAATAAGATTTCTCTTATGAAAATTCGGCATCCTAACGGCGTCACTTAAAACTTCAAAAAATGAATTGACGAGATCAAATAGGGTCTCTCATCATATGAATATAAAATATCAGTATGATAGATATAGATATCATACCCCAACATAATAAAAGGAACTTTAAAGACTTGACATGAAAATAGAACTTGAAAATGAGAAGGGTGAAAGAATCCCTTAAAAATTCGGCAGCCTAACGGCTCCACTTAAACATTCTTAAAATGAATTGATGAGAGCAAGAGGGGGTATCTCATAATATGAACATGAAAAGGATAGTAGGATGAATATAAAATAACATCCCCAATATAAGAACATGGATCATAAAAGAAATGACATAAAAGAGAGTACTTGGAAAGAAAGAGAGAGGTAGGATCCCTTACCTTGAAGAGTAACTTCAAAATCTTGAAGTTTGGGACCTTGGGGGAGGCTTGAGGGAACCTTGGGAGGACTCCTTGGGATTTAAGGAGACCAGAACTTCGTTGAGGAGAATTTTTGAATCAAAATGATGAAATAATGGCTTGGTATTTATAGGGGAAGTGAGGGGACAAGGCATTAATGGCCAAGGGACGCCTCATTGGTGGTATTGGAAAAACCATGGGCTTGCCCATGGTATTTGCACATGGTATTGGCCACTTGGGACACCTCATACCTTATCTTACTATGCATAACTCGACCAGAATTATTACATAATTATTATATCCTTAATGATGTCATTAAACACCCGAAACTCTAAACTGAAAATTCACTATTCACCAAAAATTCAACTTTCTCAGAAAAATCCCCAAAAATTACCTTAACATAATATCGATGCTCTGAATTCAAAAATAAATTCCATTTTATAAAAATAATTTTCTAAATATTTTTAATTTAATTTTTAATTAAAAAAAACATTATTCACCCGAAAAAACTAATACTTGACTAATAATTTCCGAAATAGTTATTTACCTATTTTATTGAATCACATTACTTAATCAAGGTGCCTAAATTATATTAATATTTTTTTTAAGTGAGACTACAAATCTATTTGGTCACATTACTAATCCTAAGCGTAAAATCACTATTCATAATTTACTATTCATCAAAAAATAAGTTGATCTTATTAGAATCTAAATTTCATACTGAACACATTTGAAGAAGACCATTTTTTGAAAATCATTACACATTATTAATTATTTAAGGTTTATATAAATATTTTTAAAATATCCTTTTTCTAAAATTCAACAATAATATGCATTCTATATTTATCCGGACATTTGAAAATTTTCAAACTTCACCATAAGAAGAAATCACAATTTTATTTATCTCTAAGGATTACATAAAGTAGCTACGGTCTCATTACATAGCCCCTTATAACCCCAGCATAGGACCTAATTGTAAGGTATGCTAAGGTGATTGAATCTAAGGGCAGCTCATCCAACATCGCACGAGTAGTAATTTCTATCAGCTTGAACTTCTCGTGAAGGTGATTCCATTCTAGCTTCACATGATGAAGTTCGGCTTGGGTTTGGTCTAGAGAAAAGCCCAGTGGTGCCACCTCCTTCCCAAGTTCTGTTAGATGGGCTTCGATTGGCCCGAGACTACTAGATGAGGCCATCGAATCTTCTTTCTATATTAATTAACCAAGATCACTTGTATTTAGAGACAATAATCGCAACATTTAGTTTCCAATGGTCATGTTGACCAATGGTCATATAATAGTCTAAACCCAACGGTCTCATTTTAATTATACTCATGTTATCAAATGAAACAGTTTTGTTGAGTATAAAAATAAAATAACACACAAAATTAGGAAACAATATTTATTCAAAATTTCAGGTCGTTACAATTATATATTAGATAATAAATTTAATATAATTAATTAATCTCCCACTATTTTATTTAAACCTAATATCCCTCAAAATTAGTTTCAGAATATCATATCTCATAGTTATTTTAGTGGAAAGGATCTACATTCCCCTTATCATAACCCACACTTGGTCATGAAAATGTATTTGAAGGTTTTTAGGTAGGAGTAGCTTGAAAACTGCATTAACTCATAGCTCCTTGATCTGTTGAGTGGACTCCCCAATCATGAAATCCTAGATAAAAATTTCTAAAATGATTTTCCTCTTACTTACACCAATTCCCACTTGGGCAGTAAACTCTCAATGTGAAATAAGTTAAGTTGACCCACAACTCAAGTTAAAATTCCCCGATGGTTGAAATTACCCTAACTTGGGATGGTCAAGCAATTTGAACTATGGTTCAATTTTTACTCATTTGGTGGAAGGGTATGCCGAATTAATATTTAATTTGAGGGATTTTTTATATTTATATGTAAATTACCCATATTATCTTATTACATGGTTATTAATATTAAGTGTATTTTACTTAAGTGGTCAACTATTTCTAAATAAATTTTTCACATATTATAATATTTATTTTACTTCTATCCTCCATGCTTGTTAATTAATTTATTTAATGATTTAAAAATCCATAAATAATTAAACATGTAATTTAAAAAAATTTAATGATTATGAGCTTCTATAATGGTTGGGTTTTCTAGGTAATGATAAAAAAACCCTTTACCCTAGGTAATTAACTCTCAAAACCATGTATGGTTCAAGATGAAGCACTTCACTTGTGCTCCTATGTACCTCTTGGATTGGTTTGACCTCAACTCCAAACTTGAACATCCTCCACTCTCTTGGGAGTTCCATATATTATGTAATTTTAATCACACACAAGGTATGGGAACCAAATAATTGGTTAAGAGGGTTTTACATAAAATAAATTGTGGGCATATAGGACCTTACATAATTAGAAGAGATTAATGACTCGTATACCATTATTTAATTTAATAAATTATTACAAAAATCATGTAATAATAAATTAAATAAACCAATAACATACATAGGCTGGTCTGATATCATGCTTATCTATAACCATGCAATGAATATGTAAAATTACACTAGATAATATTTATTTAGGTTAATTCTTTATTATTATGATAAATATGCTTGAATTAATTCAACTAATTGATTGATTGATTAATTCTATTTATCTTAATGACTATATGAATCCTCTTGAAGATATCCATAATAAATGCAATATATAAAATAATTGGATTGAATAATAATTATATATAATTGCATGGAATTAATTTAGAATTTATTAATTCTATAAATCTTATTACATAGTTATCACATCAATTGAGAATAGTGTAATTAGGTTTTTAATTTTTAAATTAATTATTATTTATGTAAGTTAATTCTTATCTTTTCTAGGATACTACACAGTGTTTAATAATGAGCTACGTGTTATGTTTCTCACTTTTCATGTATCTAGGACAAACTCCTAGGGACTCGGTGTGTGTATCTCATCCAGATTACATATTGTGTATTAACAAGCTACTCATCGTGTGTTCAGATTTCTATGTGTTTGTGTAACATGTCGGTTGACTTAGCATGTTCTTTGGACACAAGAATTAATGAGTCACACATTGTATATTCTATTTACATGCCATTTATTTAATTAGTGATATAGGATATTATTATAGAAACTCTATCCTTTTACACATATTTTTACATGATTTTTACATAAATATCCAATAATTACACCCTAAAGATCATAGGCCTAGTGTCTTTGGAACACTAGGTTCATAATACATCAAGATGAAACTCAAATAAATAATATTTATTTTATTCTCCATAATGGGATCTCATATCTCGTTGTTCTCCTAAAACTGCATAGGATAACCTAAGAAATACATAAAAGAAAGGGGTGAGTTATAAATCCCAATAAGGGAATAAACATGGTAATGAGGAAAAACATGTGAGTCAAATGGCATAGTAGGATATCATAAAAGTGAATTATCTTAGATAATAACATGGGATAATAACATAAAGAAAATGGTATCATAAGATCATGGAAACATGGGAATGTGGAAGAAACATATAACATGACATAAACATGAGTCAAGGCTAACTACTAAGACAATATCACATGGAAGATAGAGTCTCGTAATGGATTAGGTTTACTCCCTAATCCCATACATATCATAGCATAAGAAAAAAATATTACCAAATTAATTGGAGTGATATCTGGGTGAACCCATTATAACATGTACATGATTATGTGTTCCATAAAAGGAAATCAATCTTAAGGCATAAACATAAAAATTTCCTATGGAAAGAAGTGGGTTGCATTTGAAAAAAGAACTTATCAAATATATTACCCCATAAATGGAAGGGATTTTAAGATAAATATATATGTATGAGACATATAAAAAATTAGAATAAATTCATAACATCAAATATAGAGAAAGTTATTTAGAGATAGAAAGTTCATAGTCCAATAAAAAGGGTGGTTCAGAGAGATCCCTTACCTTGTATTCCAGAATAGTTATGAACTTTCACTTAGCATCATGGATAATAAAATTAGATTCATTAATTACATAATTTTTAACTTTTTCCATATATATTTGATTTATTATAATTTTACTATTTTAATTTATAATCATTTCAATGAGATATATTGTTTAATTTTGCTGTTTTAGGAGCATTCATTTCGTGGTTCCAAGGTCGGATCACTTGTGGATAATTATTGATGATCTAATCAAATGGGACTACAACTACATAAGTGAAATGAGATGGTATTAATGTAATTAAAGAATTAAAATGGTCCCAAATACCCATATGTGTTTCGAAATAGGTATTATTCTTTTATTAAAAATGTTAGTGTTACACAGTTAGTTCATTTAGGTGGTTTTACTGATCATCATGAACTAGTTTCATTTTATATAATATTAGGGCCATATATTCATTTCATAAGGTGAAAAAAATATATAATATATATAATTGGTTAATTTTAAACCATTATAAGTTAATTTAAACCTTCTATAGAGGTAGTAGTGTAAAATGAAAACTCATCATCCATGAAAGTGATGAACCAACATGATATGGAAAATGGTTTCGTTTTTCTTTGAATAAGAGGAGATGAGAAAGGTGATAATGATAGATATTACATTAGAAACATAAAATTCTAGTATATATATGATACTATAGTTATTTTTCCATGTTAGATTATGGAGGTTAGGAGAAGTTATAAGAAGAAATGAATTTAGAAGAGGCAAGTGAGAATATTACCTCTTAAATGTCACCTCCTCGAAATACTCCTTAGGGAACTTCGAATTAGTATTTTTGTGAGACCAGAAGGACTAGGACATGGGGGATTGTTTTAGGAAGGAAATATTTCATAAATTTGGAAATATACAAGGTTTATAAGGTGTTAAGGTAAGAGTTAGTGATGGGTGGTATTTATAAGGGGAAGAGAGGGGTGTTTTGAATATTATATTCATTAGTTTATTATTTTGGATCAAAACTATCAATAGCATTGATTATTGTTTCTATATATATTAAATTTTTCATTTGAGTTATAAATAATGGTTTCTTACATCAACCATGACTCAAAAATTTATATATTTATCTTATAATGTTAAATACCTTATTTTACCATATTTCACTATTCACCAAAATTTCAACTATTATATAAAAATGCCAAAAATTAAACCTAAATATTTTTCATTATTTAGATTCAAAAAATTAAATCCATTTTGTGAAAATATTTTTCTAAATATGAGGAATTTAATTTTTAAATAAATTTCTCATTTGTTTGGAAATTTCTAATTTTAAAATTACGGTTGATTTTATGACCCTTTGAAAAATTACTTAAGGTCTCATAAAATTATCTTATCATTATGATAAAACATAATATTAATATATTAATCCATTTTATGAAAATAAAATTTATTTTTAATCATTATATTTATTATAAAAATGATGATAAAACACACATATTTTACAAAAATACAAACATTTATTTTATCATTTTTAAAACATTCATTTACTTGTATCATGATATAAATATGCTATATTTTCATTTTATAAGATAACTAAATATTATTTTATATTTAAATAGGTGATTTTACTATTATAATGGTATGGTTACTATTCCTAACAGTCAGATTACTATTCCAAGGGTCATGTTACTATTTCAATGGTTAGATTACTATTCCAATGGTCATATTTTTAATGGTCATATGAGTTCCCAAATTTCTATAAATACCTTCTATTTAATTCATTCTTAATTCACTTTTATTTCTATTAAGGTTATACATTTTCATTTTCAAAATACATATTGGATTACTAACATTATTCTTTATTTCTACAGCATTTTTCATGAGTGTGGTTATTTTGGTGGATCGAACGGATCTAAATTTTCATATATAAGTTATCTTGTTTTATATTGTTTTCACATTGTAATACTTTTAATTATTATAGAAATTTTTAATCTCTAAATTTAATGTTCAAATTATTATAATAAAATATTGGTTTTTCTATCATGTGGTGCTTATGTATTCTATAATATTATATTACTAAATATGACATAATTATATTTTCAAAAGGGAAATTTCATTAATGAAATCTCGAGTCATTACAATAAGTATAATGCAGTGTTATGCCATTTATTTGAATACACTGTTAGGATTAATTCCACCTATAAACAATGTATATTATATGATATGTACACTAGCTATAAGTCATGTGATCCGATGGACTGTGTGCTAGGCTAGCCCGGTCAACACACAATTCGCATTAAATGCTCTACGTATCATTATTGTTCACTGTGTTATATATCCTATGTCATGTCCTGGTGTAGTGAACTTTGGTATATGGCTTATAGTTTTTCTCATAAATCATGTATCTATGTCTGGAAGTAATAATCATTGGCACCTATGTAAGGCCACATGTTCGTTGGGTGTAGGAATTCAAGTGGAATTTCAATATTTTCAAATAGTGGACTGACCTTATTTTCAATTGGCATTCAGATTCATATTCTAAGGGTTATAACCCTTCAAAATAGAATTATGGGATATGGAATAAAGTTCTCTAGGGGTTAGGGGTCTTGGGAGTGTTCTAGAGGCTCAAGGATCTGAGTTCAAGTTTTTGCGAGTTGTAGACTAGGGTGTGTGGTAAGATCATAGTTAGTGATAACCCTAAACCCCAACCATGAGACTATGAATTTAAGGTTTCATAGTTAGGGTGAACGATAAGCACTAACCATGCACCCTAGGCTGCAACTCCCAAAAACCTGAACTCTGATCCCTGAACCCTTAGAACACTCCTATGACCCCAAACCCCCTAGATTACTTTATTCCATATCCCAAAAGGATATTTTGAGGGGTTCTAACCCTTAAAATATGAATTTAAATTCCATTTGAAAATATAGCTTGTACACTATTTTAAAAGTTTTAAATTCCAAATGAATTATGATGCCCAATGGACATGGTGTCTTATAAACTCCCCATCATAACACTTCTCATCCCTAAGAAGTCCTAGTGGTTAACTACCCATATATCCTAACCTATATTAGTCGCTTATTTAAATCCAAATGGCCTCTTACCACTTATGAATTCTCAAATAATACCCAAGGTGCATCTTCTAATTCAAGGCACTTGGACTGCTAAAACTCAAACTAATGCCCATAGTCAAAACTGAAACACAAATATGGTGCTTAAATAATTCCATCCACTCTAAAACATTAATAGTGTCATCATCAAACACCCAAAAGGATTATGGTTCTCCTCACTATAAGCTTCATCTTACAACCATTAGCTTTTGATTATTTGGTTCCTCTATCATTGGAATTATCTATTCAAATACCTCTACTACATTCCGGTCACGTACCTAGTACAATTTCCAACCTAACACACCCAAGAACCCAATAGATCTCTAGTTAAATTCTATCACTCATACTCACTACATAATTATAATAGGGATGGATACATAACCATCATCCATGCACAAGCTAAGAATAAACTAGATTTTCCTCAAAAACCTAGTTTTAATTTCTGAAATGAACCCTCTATCTCCAAAACAACATGTCAAATGTGATTTTCAACTTACTGTGTTTATCTCCATTTTCAAACATAATTTGGATCATCCTTGGATGACTCACCTCAAAATACCAATCTCCAACAACTAATGGGTTACAATTCTCCCACACCCAAAGGCATCTTGGGATCACTTGAACATGCTCTCTAGATTTCATACCTAGATCCCGATGAGATTCCTTAGTTAGAGCATCAATGATCCAAAACTGTCATCATTCCCTTCCATACACACTGACACATCTTTGATATATGCATCCTTTGATCACTTTAAAATCATCTAAATCCAGAAACCAACACTAGGTATCAATCCAACATCACGTCAGATTCCACATTTGGAATTTATTAATAGATCCAAGCATACATCTTTTCTGCTACACATTAGAATCTCAGTGCCATCACAACCGCTCTATGATCATCTCCATATACCTGTGATTGATACGTCACTCCCCACCATGTGTTTCATTATCGAACCTTCACTGAGAAACTCCCAACCACCATAATCCACATTTTATCTATCACCAAACTCAATTATTGGATGTAGTTGTATCACTCTCACCTGATTAACAAAACAAATGCCAACTATTTCCCATTATTGGCTTCTGAGAATGTCACCTATGGAATTCGTTGTTGTTCAGACCATGAAGATGACCTCTCCCTTTGACATCCAATAGTTCAATTTTCACCACACAACTACACTTATACCTCTCTATAAGCATAACCTCCAAGGTTACAATAGAAAAAAATATGTTCCACTATTTTGGTCCTTTCCCAATGCATACATCAACCCCTAACACCCCTTTCTAGGTCAAAACCCATTCCACTGAACTTTTATCCATCCACAATGTCACCTTACACTTTAGGGACATCTTAACTCCCTTTCAAAATCCCCAAACCTCCTTAACTATAAGCATCTCATAAACTCCCAACCACCTTTATCAAAGAGGGTATTTTAAACCAAAAATATCTATAGTTTCATGACTATATTACAAATAGTCATGAATTATCATTCATCATGTCACTACCTACACCGTGTCGCTCGAGTTCCCCTGAAAATTGAAATATTTCAAAAAAAAGTATCATTTAACTGATCTAAAACCAAATAGGACCTGTATATGGACAACATTTATCACCTTAATCTCACCAAAAAGAAATGGTTGCTTGATATCTATCCACCCAATTATACAACCCAAATGGAATAACACCTCTCCAGTACACACCACATTGATCTCATAAAAGAATCAGATCGAATGCTTCCTTTGACCATTTTTGGAACTCAACTCAAGGTCCCATGAGTATTTTATTTCTGCTTCTAGGATTACTCACACACTCAGGCATCTAAAAATTCATCTTGGATCGTCAGTCTCACTAGGATTAAGATATCCTTTATGCTTTTCATCCAACCATCTTGGAATTTCTCATGAGTAAAGTCTAACCACATGATTTCCCATCATATCGGGTGTCATTCTAAGATCAGGAGTGTTTACCCATGATCCACCAGCCTTAAACCCATCTCCTAGGTTCAACACCTACTACCACATAAAAATAATGTCTGCATAGTATTTTCAATCATACAAAGGTTCATTCCCTTGAAACCAGGTTTAAAACCAAGACACAAGCACTCATGGTGATTCCCCTGAAAATAAAACAAGTGTACTGAAGCCTTACCAAAACCTCGATATCACCATTTGTTCCTCAATTCCACACACCAAAACATCTACTTGTACTTCACATACCTAAATCATTTATAACATCGGGCTAACCCACCTTGCGGTTACCCTCAACTACCAATCATGCTAGCTTTCCACTAGTCTGAACCACATACTAAATATCAATGGACTCTCACACCGAGCCCCAAGGTTTAGTCTCACATAAAACACTGTTCACATATGGAAATCCTACCCCCATTCAAAAACACATGAAATCCAACATGCCAAGGTCAACCACTTATTCTAGGTCCCACATAGCCATTAATAAAAAACCAACAAAAATAGCACCAAAGACCAAGATACCCACTCTAGTGTACAGAATAACCTTATAGGTTCAAAAGAAACATGATACAAGGTAATGCCTCACGTCATCAAGGTCTCTACCCAAATGAAATCACAAAAAATAGCAACCCACTATTAATAATAACCTATATCCAAGGGTATCTCAACCCAGAATCACTCTCTAGACCAATAGCACATACACAAGGTCAAGTTATATCCATAAATGATACACACCACCTAATCCCTAAGAGTTTAATTATTTATAATTTCACTTTAATTAAACTATAAAATTTTAAACCCAAGGATTCACATTTTAAAAACTTTTCATTACTTATCATTTTAAAATTATCAAACTTTATCAGATTTCACATTCCATAGTTTGGTTAGATAGTATTTCATTCACAAGTTATAATGGGAAACACCTTATAAATTATGTATTGGAACTTTATTTAAGCAAATCCATCACTTTAATAATTCATTTATACCTACCTATCAACCAGAAGTCACCTGAGGATTTAGTAAATTAGAATTCCATCATACACTTATATCTAAACCTTATAAATGGATGAATGTACTTTAAATACCAGACCATCTCAATTATTTTAAACCATAGGAAGATATAAATTACTAGCTAACATAAGACATAGATAATAAATAAAATTCATAGGTTCACAGTTGGTAAAACCATGTTATAGGTTCACGATTGGTAAAACCATGTGATAGGTCCCAAGAAACTGTTTGAATGTTTATAGAATTATAGAGGCATGTCATACGGTTGGAGAACGACCTATGAAACTATACACTATAACTATGTGAGGTAGTTATTCTTGCATAGTTAAGGAAGAATAATTAGAGCATGGTTTATCAAATCATGTAGTTAAACCATGAACATCTTTAAAAAAATGATAAAACTACATTTTTCCCCAATAAATATCATCCCTTTTTACCTGATTTTTTGCTCCTTATTATCTAGAAACCCATCTAATACATGATATCTTCTCCCTCTCCTTCTCCTTCATGGTTCTCCTCTGATTATTGGGCATTTATCTTATCTTAGATTGTGATTAAAGTATATGGTTTATTTTATCCCTCCTCTTGGTTCTTGTTTTTCTTTTCATCATTTCCCTTTGAGTTATTGTCATTCTCTCTATTTTCATGGTGTTTTTATTATTCTTATATTTATCTTATTTTAGCTCGAAAAAAATACAGGTACTTAATGAGTAGACTCATATTAGGATAATGTAGGTTTTCCCTTTAATTTAACCCATATTATTTCTTATTTTTTAGTGTATTCACGGTGTGGTTAATATGGATTTATCATTATTGACTCAATTTAAATTAAAAGGTTTTATTTTGATTTTACTTAGTTTAAATGCCTTGTTTAATATTCCTTAGACTTTAGGAAATGGTAATTTCAAGTGGGATGATTAGTGGGGGAAATAACCTTGAAATGGATCAATATATTTAAATGCCTAAATTATGTTTTAATGGATTAATAGGTAAATTGGTTTGAACCAATGGTTGTGAAATGAAATTTCACATCCATCAATAATTATAAAGGGTTATGACTTTGGAATAAACCTAATATAAGGGGTTTTGTGATATTGTAAAGGGTTTATTACGTAATGTCATAGTATTAATGAAACAGGTTGGGAATCCCAAAATTTATAAAATAGAATTTAAATGGTTAAATGATATTTGAGTGGTTTCCTTGAGGAAAGTGGTAAAAATGACAAGAAATGGGAATTGAGACTATATGATGGCTTGGGTTCTAATAACGGTAATTGGAATGGTTGATGGTAAATAAAAAAATGTAAAGTGGTAGCCCTGATCATAATGAAAATAAATGAAATGAATGGTTAATTGATCAAATGTTAAAAATGATGCCTAATACTAAGGAATGTCGATATAATCTACTTGGATTTAATATGAAATGTGTTACATGGGAATATTAATATGAGGACCCAAATTCCATATGATACTCAATGGATGGGAATTTCAAGATGATCACTTGGATTTCATCTGATCAATGATGCTTAGGATTCTCGGAGGAGTTCCTAGACCCATATGATGCTTGATGATGATGGGGAATGTTGGGATGAGCACTCAAATTCCATTATAATTATAGGATGAGTGTATGGATTCAGTGTGATGATTGATGATATTGGGGAATTTTGGGATGAGCACTAGGATTCCATGGGCATTCCAATATGATCATCTAGATTTTTTGTGACGACTGATGACTTAGGAATGCTGGGATGAGTACTCATATTCCATCTAACATTTCATGATATTGGGGAATGTCAGGATGACCTCTTGGACTCCATATGGATATTTATGATTGGAATGGTCATCAAGACATTCTTAGAGACACACTAACACTAGAAAAAGTTTTTATGGTTGATCGTGGTCACATACCTAGAGATTGAAAATGGTATATCCATCCTCAAGTTTCATCATGAACCCTAGGCTTCGGTGGTTGTTTATTATTTTTTTATTTTTAAGTATTTTAAAACTAATAAACTGATAATTTATTTAAATTGTTTATATATACTATTTCTATATGTTCAATTTATCAAACTGATTATTTTAGGGATGTTTTTTTTGGTGTCATACTAAGTTATACTCACACCCTGAATAAGCCTCTATGAAACTTGGTTACCCAAACAGATGATGTTCTTGATTGAAGGTCCCGGTTTAGGTAAAGGCTCGATGTTGATGTTTCTTTCTTGGATACATAGGTTATAGTTGGGTGTTAGTATTAGGATAGTTTTAGGACTAGTTTTCAATGGTTCATTGGCCTTAGTTTTATTTTTTATTCTTTTGTAATTCCCATGTATTATCAGACCATGAGGGATATGGTATGTGTGATACATTCATTTATTAGTGCATTGATTCATTGTATTATTTATTAAAACTTACCTCATTTATGATGTTTTCCTAGATTTTATATGATTAATTTTATTTATATTGATATTATACTCTAATATATGGGAACATACTCTCCACGGTAACCCCATGGGCTCTTACTGCTAGTCAGAACCCTCTGGCATACATGGTGGAACACTTGAGGGATTGTGGTGAACCAGTCTGGTTAATATTCATAGAGTGAAATGGGTCAGGAGGTTAAAACCTCTTGATGGAATCTCTGATCATTATTTATATTTTCTTAATCTTTTTAAAATGACATAAAACTTGAAAAAAGAGAACTAATATGTAGAAAACATGGTAATTAAACTTCATATTAAAGAATCAATAAACTATAAGATAAACACTAAAAAAAATTCCATATAATTGATCAAAATATAATAAATTATTAGAAATTATTATGAGACCCCTTTGATACCACTTGAAGATTATAGGGCACAATAGAAGTGTTTCAGGAGGTTCCCATTAAAATTTTTTCCATCAACTTCTTCATATTTCTCCTCAAAACTAAATAGAAAAGAATTTATATAATCCATAAATATAGGATATTTTACCATAAAATTTATAATTTATTTATTTAATTAAGAATTAACTATCATTGAACTCTTTATTCATCAATGAATCAGTAGAAAACACTTTCCATACCGTCATTAGTTAGAGGAATCAAGGTTATATTCCCTCTAGTAGTGATCCACACGTGCTTGGTAGACCTGTGATTGTTGTCATAGAATGATTTTAATTATAGAATTGATGAATCTAATGCTTTTGATGATCACCATTGATCACAACTTAATCCTTCAAAGGATAAATATTCATTCTGGTGGAGTAGGAGAATTTCTATGCAATCTTTAGAGAATTATAGAGGATATCTCTCTAGGGCTTGAGAGGCTTCTCTCTAGATTTTTTTCGTGCATAATGATGAATGAATCTAGAGATTGCACAAAATGTTATAATCAGATTTTTATAGTGTTAGGGTTGAAAAATAAATAATTGTGCAAGGGACCTTATTATTTTCTTAATTATTAATGAAACCCATGTCTAAATAATAATATTATTATTTACTTGACATGTGTTAAACTCGTGGATAAAAATGAATATTATTTTCTTGAATAAATAAATTAATATTTATTCAAATAATTTTTAATATGACATTTTTTATCCAAACCATAAAACTTGGTTCACCAATCCTCCTAAATACTTATTGGTCCTTGAATAATAAATATTTATTTAATTAAATAAATATATCTGCATTATTCTCTAATAAATATATAAATATTATATTCATTGAATTAGTGAATAAATATTTATTAAATATTCACGTAAATAGATAAATAAATATTTTGTTACATTGGGAATAAACCAGAATAAATAAATATTTTTATTTTCATGTAATTAAATAAATAATCACATGGTGAATAAATATTTATTAAATATTCAAATCACATATATATTCTCTCAAATAACTAGTGATTGAATATTTATGATCAGACAAATATCAATAATTATTAAACCATGTATGGAAATAATATTTATCTAACATGTTAAATTCATATTGAATTTAACTAAGGTTATGAATACACTTAGTGTGTGGCCCTCTAGGCCCATTTATCAGTGGAATTCGGCTACACTACCTAAATTACAAGGTTAGCATATTACAACATGCCAAGTCTCCCGTAGAGAAATAACATAATGTCGCAACAACATGTAACCTCCTGTGAATGTACACTATGTAATATAATCTCTTTATTTCAATATATCTAATCAATCAGGTTGTATTCTAGTGTCATCAACCTATTTTCTTGATGTATATTTCTTTGAATTTCTAGAAACAAACTTACTGACAACACCGCCATGGACATGGACTTAATCAGGTAGTTAAATTCCCATTAAAGGTCATGGGATATCAATATTTGTTAAATTACAGAAGGGATTAATCCTTTCTTGCATTATTCATTAATACAATATCACTCATGATGAATCCAACATATCTTACCTTATCGTGAGTATATGTTGTCATGGTTTTCATCAATATATCAAAGTATGTGACTCCTAACAAGTATTAATAATAATATTGATGTCTAAGGATCATTGCACAGGTCCACGGATAAGAATATCTAATGACACATATAAATATAGATTTCCTATTAGTAGTTAATATTCTCATAATCTCGTACACTGAAGATTACCAAGGGCCTACACCATGAGAAAGTGCCTAAAAGTATTATGAATCTCTACCCCTAATATACTAAATCATTTATGTCTCATAAAATGATATCATCTAACTATAGAACTTATATTTAAGAATATTTTCATGACTATTTTAGGTTCTCATCATAGTAGGGAACTTCAATGACCTTTTAGTGCGACAAGTACCCCTATGACATTATCACATATTATTTCATGCAGAAAAACAGTCATGATGTGATAATATATTTTATAAACATTTAGATACATGAATATAAGTAATCAAAAAAACATAGAATTTGGTTCGAGAGCACCAACTCCAACAACTCGGGTAATCATGTATCAGTGGGGGGGAAGTTTTCCCTATGCTAATTTCACGATCATGAAGGCTCTAAGGCATCAATAGGTTCTATTATGGCCAATACCTACGCCAATCCATCTTAACCCATCATGCACCTCTACCTAGAGGTCCCTAGGGTCAAATTTACTATAGAGACTATATTAGATTCATAAAATTTAATAAAAACCCCCTATGGAGTTTTAGTTTCCCAAGGAATACAACTATAGTTGAGGCCTTGGCCATTAGTAGTCGAGGTAAATAATAAAATGTCCAAGGTCGATCACAGGCCTTGGCACTTTTTACAATTTTTTCAGATACATTAAACTTTAATTAAACAATTTATCAATTTAAAATAGGTCAATATCCCTTGGTGGTAAGACCTCACATATCACATTCCATAAATATAAGCATAAACTCCAAGGGAAAGTATGAGGTACCACCTATATCAATTATAGAGTTATTCCATTTCCAAGTCACAGCTAGAAATCTCTATCTAGGCTTTTCTAAGCTTATCTTGCCATTTCCAAACCATGAGAGGCCCTAAATCACATCAAAATAACCAAATTAAGTAATTATAGTCCAATTATAACTAATTAATCAATTAAAATTAATGTTAAACAATTTTTATTAATTAAACAAATTTATTCTAGTTGGAATTAATGTTGAATTACTCATTGTGCGACCTCATCACACCAAAAATCGTAATGAATTGCATGTGAAAGGTTTACAATGCACCCCTCGCATCATCCCAGGGGAAAACCCCTAATAATCAAAACTTGGTCAATAGACATCTTAATTTAATTTAACAAAAAACTCCAAATAAATACATCTGGTGATGTATTTTAATGAAATAGTATGAAATTGCATGAGATCAATATTTCAGGTCATCCTCTACCCATTGCATATATAAGCCCCATCGTCTCAGATGATTTCCACCATGCTCTGGTGGAAATCATCCCCAAACCCTAAGTTAGGTATCTCAAATCAAAAGAAACAAAGGGAAAGACAAAATAAGAGACAATGGAAGAATAACTCACCATGAATCACCCAAAAAATTAAATAAAATTTATCCCATCCAAATAGGAAATTAAAAGAGAAGAGAGGATGGGTCCTCCCTTGGCTCGAGCATGTGTGAGGAGGAAGAAAGGGAGTCAAACCCATAAAAGTAAGAGTAAAAGTGGGAATTTCACCCAAAAAATTAAAACATAGAGGGGTAAATGGAATTCACCATGTCATGGACCCCCACTTTCTCATTGTTTTCCACTACAGCACCTCCCGAATGAAACCTCCTTCAAAACATCATAGGTCAAGGCGCTATGGTATGGCAGTCTACCCAAGCACCACACCCATTCAGGGTGAAACACAATTCACCATTATGAGTCTCACTCATTTCTATTTTACACCACAACACACCTTGAGTACCACATGGATCTTTACATTGTGGGGCTCCCCATGCTCAACCAAAACAGCCAGACCAGGGGCACCACGGCGTAGTACAAATCATAGTGTCCTCCAGGAACCCCACGCACCCCTTGAGCCTCTAAAATCCACTAATTAACCCATATTAACACCTATAAAACCTATTGATTTTAAATAAAAGTCTAAAAAAATCTCTCCAAGTGGTTCCAACACTCAGAATCTTGATCCAAACATCAGTTTTCAAAACAACTTGCAACCCGGAGTCAAAAATTCAAATTTCACCCAAATTTATAAACCTTTACAAATGTGGATATTTAAAATTAACCACCTTAACAACATATAAATAATATCATTATACTTTCATGATAATTATATTATGAAAAAGTAATCATCTTTTTAACCATACACACCCATTGATTATAGCATGTTCTTGTTTGGGTCAGTTTAACCACTTATGTGAACAATGATATAAATTACTATCATGGATGACTATAGAAACTTAAATATAATTATTATTAGATAAAAATGAGAAAATAATTTTTTAAGGTTCCATAAAGGTTATATTAATATTTAACACGTTATTAACATACCGACTTTTGTCCATCAAAAAATATCGAAGCAGAATCGTTATCGATTTCGTCCTTATGATTCATGACTAAAATTGTCATGGAATGAAATTATATCATTATAAATTATTATAAATCATATATTATAGTACCTTATATAATATATTAATGATAAAACCAGTACCAATTAATAGTAATCAATATCTTCACTTTAAGGCATGCACGAAACATCCAAAATCACTAACATCCGATGATGAAAATAAACTATAAGTAATAGATGTATAGTAAATAATTATAAAAAAATATTATAAATGGTCTTATATATGAATAATTTAATGAAATAGGTGATTAATATGGTTATTTTTATGTTACATGATATTACAGAGATTTCATAGAAGTGGGGAGTAAAAGGTAAGGGTGTTTCATCTCAAATTTCCTTCTTTGCGACATGCTTTTTACTATTTAACTATTTTTATTTACATGGTGTATATGATTCCTAATTTAATTATTATATCATGATTATTTATTTATTCATGGTATTTAAATTCTCATTTCAAGTTTTCTCTTTCAATTTAATTTTAATCAAATGTTATAAATTTTGTAAGTGTTTTTTCTTAACTCAACTTCTTTTCTTAAGTAATAATGATTCCCATTTGACTATGGTTTTATAAGATGGTTGTATTCTATTCTATGATGATATTATAATGTATTTCCTCCTTATTTTATATCTAAATTAATTTATGGTTTTCTTTCTTTAAACTTTTTTATGATATTAAGAATAATTCCCATTCTCTAAAAATGAGCTCTTTTTCTTCCATATTCATATTCACTATTCTCGTTAATGTTCTCCTTTTTAATTTTGAAATCCAAATATTTTTTATTTTTGGTAATAATAAAATTTATCTTTAACTATTTTAAAATGAAATATTTATCACACTCTTTATTATGTGAGTTTCAATAAAGGTATTTTCAAAATATTAAAAAAATACCTTCAAAGTTCATATTTTTATCTTACACTATACATTTCCTATGAAAAAGATTTATGTTTTTCTCAAGGATGCATTATTGAAAATTATTTTTAAAAGTAAAAGTTTTCAAAAAAAATCACCTCACCTTTTTTAAAATTAATTTTGAATGTTACCAATGACTTTGTCTGTTATGAATATGGTAAAAACATTTTCTAAAAACTATTTTATGATTTATTTATCTATTATGCTCGTTATTCATTATAAATCTTCCTTAAAATGTTTTAAAATGTTTTTACAAATTAATTTAACTCATAATTATTTTGAAAAAAAATAAAATTTTTTTATATTTTTTAAAATTAAAAGTTTGATTTTAAAAATAAATTCTTGATTTAAAAAGGGGGTTTTAAAGTCTTATATTTTTAAGGAAGTCTTTAGTGTTTTTATGTCTTATCTAAGAAATTTTTTGAAAACATATTTATTTTATAAAATTCATTTTCAAAAAGCCTTTTTTAGTTTCAAAGTGTAATTTTTAAAAAATTTAATCAATCTCAAAGTATTTTATTTTAAAGAAAACATTTTTAATAATTTTTCAAGAATTTTAAAAAGGGATATTTCTTCTTGTTTTTCAAAGTGATTTATCCAATAATTTTAAAAAGGGGTTTTATATATATGTAAAATTCCTTTGATGTTATTTTTTTTACACTTGGGTTAAGTTATTATAATACCATCCACATTTTTGTGGGGGAATGAACCTTCTCAAATCCATGAATAGTAAAAAAAAACTTCTAGAAGGGTGTTTTTTTAGATTCTTGTCTTCCGATTGATTTCTACTCACTAACTCATTAAATTTGTGTTTTGGAATTGGGATATATATAACCTAATCACAAAAAAATCACCATACACACAAAATTATAGAATGAAAGGAAACAAATAAAATAACACACATGAATTATGTAGTTCTAACAAAGGTATCACATCCATGGGAGAACACAACATCCATTATGATAAAAGAGAGTACAAGAGATTACAAAACTCACACCCTCAAATCACTCTGTACAATAGCTCAAGTACCCAAACCTTGTATATATTTTTCATTTCATTTCATCATGTCATGCCTCATATTTATAAAGGTATTAATCTGGTAAATTGGTTCCACCACCCTCTAAGATTTGTGGTTATACTTCTATTGATCAAAGAAACCTAGGATACACTATTGCACCTTCATTTTTTATAGATAATAATTGGTGAAATTTCATACTACCTAAATATCCAAACTATACATCCAATATTTTCTATTAAACATTGTAACAAAATCATTTAATTATATTCATTTTGTAAATTTCAAGGCCCACAACTACTACTAGAAAATAATTCCAAAAATCAATCCTTCTGGAAAAAAATATTTCTAAAAAACTCATGAAAATTTAAAGAGACTTCAAAAATCCCAAAAAATATCCCACTTTATGGATTATTTAGTGATTTTTACCTCCTTTTTCATTTCATTATTTTAGTGAATTAATTTTTCTCTATCTTCTTTCATTCAGCTGAGTCTAATTGAGTTATAGTACATACTAAGAATTTTTTATACTAACTTCTTTATGAACATGTCTATGGGATTCTTCTTTCTAACCACCTTATAAAGTTCCAACACTCTTCATTCTAATGTATTATAAATGAAATGGAATTTCAAGTCAATGTGTTTTTTCTTGTGTGAGAAACATGGTTCTTGGAAAGGTGAATAAAACTCTGACAATTACAAAACAACAATCCTCCTTTAGATTATTTCTTGAGATCCTTTAAAAATCACATCACACATACAAACACTTTTCTTAATTATATAAAAGCAACATATTCTACTTCCTTTGTTGAAAAAGTATCCATAGGCTATAGTTGATACATCAAACTGATAGTTTTCCTTCTAAAAGTGTATAAAAAACCTATCATACACATTTATGAATCTATGTATCCAGAAAAATATGCACCCAAAAAACCCTTCAATGGATCATTATCACTAAATTATAATGTTTAATATTATGAACCTTTTAGATATCAAATGATCCATTCCACAGCCTCTTAATGAATCCTTCTTGGATTTGACATGAAGTGACTCACAACTCCCACTACAAAGGAAATGTTAGGTCATGTGCAAATTATTAAATACATCAAACTTCTAAAAGATGAAGCATAAGTCACCTTTTCCATGTTCCATACTTCTTATTCAGAAGATGGTGCATGTGCCTTTGAAATTTTTAAGTGTCCAATAAGGGGATTTGAGGTAGGTTTACATTCAGACATTCTAAATATTTCAATAACCTTCTAAATAAATTCCTTATTGTATAAAAACAAAGTTTTGTCTTTCCTATCCTTCTCAATTCATATCCCTAATTTTTTCATGGAATTTACAATATTATCCATCTAAAACCTTATAGAAAATTTCCTCTTTAGCTCCTAAATATATTAAATTCTAGGTCCTATAAGAAACATATCATCCATATAAAAAAGTAGTATAGTGAATTTTTCATCATCCTATTTCTTTCAATAGAAACAGTGATCTAAATCACACCAAGTGAACTTTTTTTTTCAATCATGAAAGTTCCAAACATATAATTCCATTATTGAGGGGCTTGATTCAAGACATACGAGATTCTATTTAACTTGAAAACAAGGTTCTTCTTCTTCTGCTAATCTTTAAAACCATTGGGCTGAACTATATAGATATCCTCCTTCAAATCACCATGAATAAAGGATATTTTAACATATATATACACCAAGTGAAAATTATCAGAAGAAAAAATGCTTAACACCATATAGATAATAATTTTATTGATGACTAGTGAGAAAATCTCTGAGAAATTAATTCCTTCCTTTTATTGGAAACCTTTCACCACTAGTTGTTCTTTACACCTCCTACTTCCATCAGCTTCTTCCTTTAGACAAAAAACTCATTTTTTTATAGATATTTGTTTCCTTTAGGAAGTTCTAGAATCTCCCACGTTCTATTGATCTTCAAGAAATTCATTTCCTCCTTCATATCTAGATCCCACTACTTTCAATCACTAAGGATAGATACTTATTCTAGACTTTACGGTTCATCAACATTTGATAAAAGAAAAAAGTTCATATCAAACCCAAATCTCTGAACTGATTCCTTGATTATGGTTGATCTCCTCTATAGAAATGGTTTTTCTGTACAACTTGGTTATGAAATTCCTTATCGAACAACTATTTTTTAAACTCTATCTTGATTTACAACACCTTTTAAACTTTATTATCTTTCTTCTAAGTTTTTTGGAAGTAATTGTCTTCCAGTAATCTCATTTTAGTGAAATTAAACTTCAACAGTAGATTTTTCCTCAAATTATTTCTCTCCCAAGTTCTGATCTTTCCATAGAAGTTTCTCATTAAATAAAATATCTTTTATTTGAATAAATTTCTTCTTATCATCATCCCACAAATGGTATCTAAAGTTCACATTACCATATATAATAAGAAAACACACTTTGGATTTAGCATTTAACTTATCTCTATCCTTATAATCAATATTAATATGTTTTAGTTCTAAATTTTTTGAGATAGTTCACCTTTAGTTTTTTACTAGGACAAAGTTCTTCTGGATGTTCTCATCCCATATCTAAAACTAGAATTCTGTTGAATAAGTATGTTACCAGATTTATATCTTCTATCCAAATTCCATTAGGCATTCTAGAATAAATCATCATACTTTGGGGTTTCTCTTGTAGATTCCTATTCATTCTTTCAGATAACCCATTCTATTATAGAGTTATGAGAACTATATTCCCATGCCTAACTACCTTATTCTGAAAAAAGTTTTGGAAGTTGTGTCTGGTGTACTATCTTCCATTTTTTATTCAAAGGTACTTCAACTTCTGATCACACACTTTTTCAGCCAAATCATTCCAATGAATAAATTATTGAAAAACATCAGATTTATTCTTTAGGAAGTATATAACTATAACTTACATGTATCATCATTAATAAAATTCACAAAGTATATAGATGCTCTATTATAATTAATAGGGGAAGGTCCACAAACATAATAATGTACATGTTCCAACTTCTAATTCATAGGTTTTCATCCATCCAAATTGAAGGTAACCTTCTTCTTTTTCCCAAGAATATGACCTTCGCATCTTCTAAAATCCATGTGATTGAGTTTAATTGTCCCCTTTTTTCCTATAAATTTAATATTCTACTCACTGAGATGGCCATATTTATGGTTCCATACTTATAAATCTTCCGATGAAGTGCTTATGACCATTACAAATTAATATTTTCTTACAGCTGAGTATAAGGTTCCATTATTCACCCCATGAGAAATCACCATAGATCCTCTGGTTAACTTCTATAATCCATCCAAGAAAGTGGTTTTTAAACATACTTCATCTAGTTTTTCAAATGATATGAGGTTCTTCCAGAGACCTGGAATGTTTATAAAATCTTTCACCTTCAAGACACTTTTATTCTTTATCTTAATGTTCCGATTTACATTTCCAATTATCACTAGATCTTAATCATATAACAGATGTACTCTAATAAAGATTTTGGATACATATTACACCATGAAAACCCTACTCACCAATTCAATGAAAATATGAAACTGAGTCAATAACCCATGATTCTTCTAGAATATTCACACTTATCAATAAACAGCTACCTCCTTCCATCATATTGATAGATTTTGTGCTTCCAGAAGATGATGCCTTGTCCATAGAATGCTTTTAATTTAATAAATCCTTTTTAATATTTCACTTCTTTACACAAATAGAAAAATTATATCCTTGACCATATAATCTAATCTAACTTCTTCCTGATGACTTGTCTTCTAATGAATTCTTCTTATTTTCCTTCTATTGAGGTGAAAATCCTTGACTGTTAGCATTAAGACCACTTCAATATGGTATTTGGACTTACACACCAACTCTTCATTAAGAATAAAATTATAAATTTCATCAAATACAAGGTATGTTTTCTTCTCGAATTACTTACTACTTTTAGTAGGAATCCTATATTTCTAGAAGTGAATATAGAAGAAGCAACACCCACACTTCATCTGTGAAAGTAACCTTAACTGATTTCATCTATCCTCAAACAATATTAAAACCATACACATGGTCTGTTTTTTTTCTTCCTTATGATAATCTCAAGATGAATAATTATCACATCATAAAGACTTTTTTGAGTTTTTTTTGGTTTCTCATACATGTTCTCTAATAATTTCATAACTTCAATAGTAATTTTTTTCTCTAAGATATTGAAATCCACATTTTTTGAAAGATACATTATTACCAAGGATAAATCCTTCCTACCCAACTTCATCTAATCTATTTTTTATATATTTTTTAGACATTATCCAAATAAAGTAGAATTAATATCCTTCGATATCATAAGATTTTTTTGACTTCATCTTCCAAAATCCAAATTCTATCCCATTGAACTTGTCAATATAGATATTTCATTTATATGATTTCATTATATTTTCTTCTAGTTGTGTATAAATAAACCAAAGAAATTTGATACCACTTATGGGGGAACATCCCTTCTAAAATCTTGGAACAGAAACAAACTTTTGGAAGAACATTATTCTAGAATCCTATCTTCCAATTGATTTCTCCCCATTTCCCCCTTAACTTAATATTCCAAAATTAAGAGATATAAAACCTAATCACCACACTAAATAACCATACACATAGAATTGAATATGAAATGAAAAAAATTAAAAAACATGTGGGAATTACATGGTTCAGATAAAAGTCTTACATCCATGAGATAACACTGTAACCACTATAATAAAATAGAGTAAAATAGATTAAAAAACACTCACTCACAACTCACTCTATATAGAAACTCAAGTATCCAAATCTAGTATGTATTTTGAATTTTATAGTAGTTGGTCACACTTCCAATTTATAGAGGTATTAATCTATTAAATTGGTTTTACCACCCTTAGAGATTCATGAATTTACTTCCATTGACCTAATAATCCTTAGATACATTTTTTCACATTCATTTTTAACCGGTGAAAACTAGTGAACTTTTATACTTCCCAAGTATCAGAACTATCATTATGATACTTTCTTTAAAACATCAAAACAACATCCTTTAGTTATATTCCCTATAAAAATGAAGAGGTCCATAGCTTCTTCTAGAAAATCATTCCAAAAAATGATCATTCTATAAAACTCATTCCTAAACATTAAAGAGGCTTTACAAATCCCCGCACTTGTTTCTCTGGATGGATTATAAAATTTTCTATGAATGTATTCATAAAACTAGTATATTTTCCATGATTTAATTAAGTGATGTTTTAAATATTAATGATTGATTTCAAGTTTCATGCATATATATAAATTATTGATGTGTTGGGTATGATAAATCCATGAATGGTTTAGGTATGATAAATCCCTGATATGGTTTGGGTCTGATAAATACTTGAAATGGATTGGGTCTAATAAAACCATGAGATAGTTTGGGCGTGATAAATTCCTGAGATATATTAGGGCTAGTAAATCCCTAATATTTTTTGGTTCTAATAAATACCTAATATGGTTTGGATCTGATAAAGCCCTAAGATATTTTTGGTATGATAAATCCCTAATATGAGTTGGATCCATTAAATCACTCCAATTCATTGGTTATAAGTTTTTATCTCGTAAGATATGTATAAATAGGTGTGATTAAATTTTCCTACCAAGTGTACGTGTGAGTAGTGACACATGAAGGTGGTGTTATATTTTCTTATGTTTGTGCCAAATTTCTTTATTATGCTATGTTTCAAGGTCATGTTACATTTCAAAACCATATGTGTATGATTATACTTCATGGATCATGTTTATTGTCTTATGTTTCTGTATACTTTTTCAGGGTATATTTTTGTTCATTTGATATTGCATTTCCTTCTATCATGACTTATGGATAACTTTTATTATTTCATATTCATTTTAATACTATATTTCTCCCCTACTCATGTTTTCTCAAATTATTATGATCTATCCCTTGATGACATGTTAATAATTTTTTCCTTACTAAGTGTTTGATCTCACCCCTTTATTATGTTTCCATTACCTAGGTTATGAAGATGAGTTTAACTTATGATAAGTCTAAAGGGAGTCAAGTGTGGCTCAATTATGAAGAAATTTTAAAAAAGTGTTGTAAAATAAGTTTCTTGTATATCCAGTTCTCAAAGATAGTAAACCTTCCATTCTTAGGATTGTGTGTTTATTGTGAGATGAAATGTTTAACTGATGGAAATGATGTAAAATAAATATATTTTTAGCTTAGATAATCTAACTTGGTATCAAATTAAATTTTTAAAGTATGTGTTTTTAACACCTAACCTAAGAGTGCAGGTCTAGGTGCGTTAGTTGGTATTATAGAAAGGTTTAGTTATTTTTTAGGATTAGTTTAGTTATTTTGGTGATTATGATGAGATAAATTTAGTAAAACCTGTAGGGATAAGTCTAAGTATATGATAAAATCTTAAAGTTTTGGTAAAGTAGAGATTTTGTGGTTTCCTAGCAATGAAATCATTATCTAGATACAAACAAGTTGATGGAAACTCTGACGTGGATGCACCTAGGGGTAATATCCTTGAAAATTATAATTGGGTATTAACTAGATCTTAACTTAGTGTATGATAAAGAGGCATAGATTCACACTTGGTTTGTTACTCTCAAAGAATATTAATTATTGATTTGAATACTCTTTATAAATCATTATAAAGTATTTAAATTGAATTTGAGGATGTAACACATGACTAATTGGGGTATAAATACTAATAGGAAAATTAACATGGGAAACCTAGGTTAAATTAAAGGAGTGAAAGGTTTATTTAATTATATTATAGACAAACTAAAAATATCATAGGTTGAAATGAATGTGTCATTGGAGAGGACATCTTAGGATTGAGTTTTCATATTGACATGATCATTTAATCTGAACTTATTGGATATTATCATAACTATTTTGGTTTCAGTATTTGTTTGGAGATAGGATATTGAAAATAAATTTATGAAAGGTATGTCCTAAGAAACTCTTATAACCAACTAAGGAAGAATGTTTGGTGTAAAATGTTGAGATAAAGGAAAATATCAATACATTCATATTATATGGGGAATGATGAGTCTCCTGATATCGAAGATTTTAAGGTTGATATATCAGTATAAAATATATATTTAGTTTCTTATGTATCCCTTAGAATCTTTTATTAATGAATGATAATTAAAATTTGCAAGGTTTCAATTTATTTGGGGGGGAATATAACACCCCAGGATTTTGGAATATATTTTTCCATAAATTAATACTATGTTCAAAATATTTCTACACACACAATATTGAACTAAAATGAGATGTGAAATTTTATATGAATATTATTAAGAAAATTATAAGAATAATAAAACCCCTAGTAAATAAAAATTTATCACTCAAATAAAATTTCTTATATTTAGAGGGAAAATAATTAATATGATTTAATATTAAAAAGGATTATTCTTTATCAAATAACTATTTTTTTAAAGTGTTTATATTTTATCCTAATAAATTAAATTAACCAAATTTAAAATATTATATATGAAATACTATATTAACATTATTTAAATTAGAAATTGATATGAAATAATATTAAGAACACTTGCCTGAATGGCCCGAAGGCCTTCTTTTTTATTTTATTATAGATAATCCCCATTTTAAGGGATGAAGGGGAACCCATACATGACCCGTAGGCCGAATTCACAAGGCCCGACATGACTCTCAATACATGACCTGAAGGTCCAGAGGCATACTATGCCCAATACATGACCCGTAGGCCCAGAGGCATATTTTACACTAATAAAACTATTTTTGGTCTATTTCTTTTAACTAAGTATCCATAATTTAGAATTCATTTTGGATTGTTTTTAAGGACAAATAAATCTTATTTGGTTAATAATAAACAAATTAACATCATATAAATCAATAAAATTGATATTTTTATCTTGATCATAATTTTTAAGCAAGAAAATACACTTTCTAAAAATGGTTTTTACGCATTATGTGTGCTAATATTAAAATTAATTTTTATCACTGTTATAAATTTTATATAAAAAACTATTTCCTATTTGGAATAATTAGGTCCAAATTATGAAATAATCCCCATTTTTATTTTTAGGCATTAAAATTATATTACTTAGGTACAAATTAATTACCACAGTAAAAATCAAAAATGGTAAAAGTGAAAATTCTAATATTAAAAGACTTAAAAACATGTTAAAATCATATTTTAAAATTTATTATTGAGAATTTATCAAATTTATCCTTCCACCTACTCTATTATTTCCCATTATTGGATCCACTTGACCATTGAATAGTGATTTTACCTTATATAATAACAAAAATGCCACTCCTCCCCCTATAAAAGGAGTCACCCGACTTATCTTTACACACCAAGCCTCTTGGATTCAACAAAACTATACAAAAATAACTAAAAAACACTAATATACACTTCCTAGAGGTACTTTTATTCTCAATAGACTTCCTCTCAAAGCATTAATCCAATTTTCAAAGCATCTATTCTAAGGAGTAATGTAAAATTCTCAATTACTCCTTTTTCATTCCTTTACTTTTCTTTATTATTATACCACATATGAATATAATATAAACATGATTAAATAATTAAATAATTATAATAAGCATACTGAAATGTTATTATTTTTATGGGATAACCATTTTCTACCTTCCTCCTAACAATTCAAAAAATGAAAATTCCACCCGTGTTGCGTGCGGACTACCACCTCCAAAAGAGACATAATTCATTTTTCATAACCGCCTTACATGGATGGTTATAAGGGTTTATGGAATGAATAAATATTATATTTTAATAATTTTTAATATTTTGAAAATATAAACCAAGTCTTTTCATCTTTACATTCTATGGAAAACTAGAATGACACTCGTGTGTACATGCAGACTACTGCCTCCACAAATCAATGTATTTAATTTTTCATATAGACTTTTATTATTTATCAAACTCATTTAAAATATTATTAAACACCTTAAAAAATCTAAATAAAATCACTATAGTTCTATAATAATGATATCATTCCATATTAATCACTTTCTTTACCATACTCACGCATCGATTAAAGCATGTTCTCGGTTGGGTTGGTTTAACCACCTATGTCGACAATGCTATAAATTTATTTTATGCATGAATATAGAAACTTAACTCTAGGTATTATTATAAATAAATTATAAAATAATATTTGGTTTAAGTTTCTTTAAATTTTATATTAATACTTAACACATTATTAACATACCAACTTTTTTCATCAAAAATTACCGAAACAAACTCATCGTTGATTTTGTCCTTATGAATCGTGAATAAAATTGACATGGAATAAAATTTGAGCTTTATAAATTATTATAAATAATATATTCTATCTCCTTGTATATTTTAGGAATTATGAACTTGGTATTAGTGAACAGAAATCAACATCGACGCTTTAAGGCATGCGCAAAATAATCAAAATCGCTAACATATGATGATGAAAATAAAATATAACTAACAAATAAATGTATAATAAATGATTATAAATTAAGATTAGAAATGGAAATATATATTAATAAATTTATAAAATAGGTGATTATGATTTTTATGTTTATGATACTATATATTAAAGAGCCTCCTCCTCCAATGGCCCGAAGGCCTTCATTTTTTTATTGATTTTGATAATCCACCTTTAAAGGGGTGAGGTGGAACCCTTACAAGCCCCATAGGCATAAGTATTACATAGACCATAGGCCTTAGAGTAATTCATTTCCCTTATTCTTCAAACATTACATACAACCCAAACTAACTACTTGGAACTGCTCCTCCCCAGCATCTTCATCGTGAAATCTGCTCTCCACCTTCGCATGGCTATTCGGCTAGGTATTACTATACATGCACAGGCTTGTCCCGATGGCAGGTGCCATACCCTCTCATTCTTGAAATCTGTTTAGCTTCTACTGTGGTGAAATCTTCTTTCTCATCCTCCTTGTAGAGCTTGTTCCTTGTAGGTTGTCTGGTTTGCATCTGCACTAAGGTGGCCCGAAAGCCTTGAGGTGGCCCAAAATCCTTACTGACCCGAAGGCCTGGGTGGCCCAAAGGCCTTACAGGACTTAGGGACCAAATCAGTGGCCCGAAGGCCCAAACGGGGTCATATTCCCGGCTGCTATAGTGCCAAACAATGTCTGCTACAGTACTGCACAATTTCCTTACTTGAGACATATTTTTTATTATGATCCTATTTTTTTATATAGTTTATATAATTCATACTTTAATAATTATATCATGATTATTTATTTATTTATGTAATTAAAATTATCATTTCAATATTTCTATTTCAAGAGACTTTGAATCCAGTGTTATAAAAGTAATAAGGGTTTTTTCCTAACTCAATTTCTTTTTTTTCGAGTCATAATGATTCTCCATTGAATATGGTTTTACATTATGATAATATTCTATTATATAATTATATTATAATTCTATTACCCCTTTTATTTGGAATTACATTTATGGATTTATTTCTTTAAAAAAATTTATGTTATTAATAATAATTCTCATTCTCTCTAAAGGAGCTCTTTTTCTTCCATATCCATATTCACTCTCTCTGCTAATGTATTTATTTATTATTTTGAAATAAAAATATTTTTTATTTATATTAATATTTAAAAAAATACCTCATTTAAAATGAAATATTTATCATTCTATTTATGGTATGAGTTTTAATAAAGGTATTTTCAAAATAATTAAAAAGTATTTCCTTTTAAAGTTCATATTTTTATCTTCAAATCCACATTTCCTATGGAAACATTTTATGTTTTTATCAAGGATCAATTATTTAAGATTCTTTTTAAAAGTAAAATTTTTCAAAATAAAATCACTTTAATTTTTTTAAAATGAATTTATAATGCGACCTGTAACTTCTGCTTTTATGAATAAGGTAAAACATTTTCTAAAAACTCCTTTATGGTTTCTTTTATTATTATTTTATTCTTATTTATGAAGCTTCCTTTACATGTTTTAAATTGTTTTCCAAGATGATTTTAACTCTTAATTATTTTTAAAATAAATTCAAATATTTTTTATTTTTAAAAAGTGAGAGTTTTATTTTAAAAATAAATTCTTGATTATAAAAGGGATTTTAAAGGATTGTGTTTTTAAAGAATACTTTGGTGTTTTTATTTGTTATCAAATAAAGATATTGAAAACTATTTATTTATAAAAACATTCTAAACACCTTTTTTTATTTTTAAAGGGTAATTTTTAAAATGTTTTATCATTCTCAAAGTATTTTGTTTTAAATAAAATATTTTTAAGGAGTTTTCAAGAATTTTAAAAAGGGATGTTTCTTCTTGTTTTTTGAAGTGATTTATCTTATAATTCTAAAAGGGTGTTTTTCATATATGTAAATATCCTTTAATGTTACTTATGTTAAACATAGTTTATTTTCTTATGATACCATTCACATTCTTTATTTGGATGGCTTATGAAATGTTCTATTAATGTCTTCATGAAACTCATCTCTTTTCCAATGGTTAATTAAGTGATATTTAAAATATGAATGATTGATTTTAAGTGGGAAACATATGTATGGATTATTTATGGGTTGGGTATGATAAATCCTTGAGATGTTTTGGGTTTTATAAATCCCTAATATGGTTTGGGTTTAATAAATCCCTAATATGGTTTGCGTCTAATAAATCCCTAAGATGGTTTGGGTCTAATAAATCCCTAAGATAGTTTGGGTATGATAAATCCCTAATATAAGTTTGGTTCATTAAATCCCTCCAATTAATTGGTTGGAATTTTATATCTAATGAGATATATATACATAGGTTAAATTAAGTTTTCCCTCTAAGCATGGGTGTGATTAGTGACTCATGAACATGATGTAGCTTGTTCTTATTTTTGTTCTAATGTTTTTTGTTATGATATGTTTCAAGGGAATGTTGTATTTCTATACCATATTCCTATGGTTATGATTCATGTATTTTGTTTATTATCTCATGGTTACACACACTTTTTACATGGTATATGTTTATTCATTTTATATTTCATGTCCTTATATCATGACTTATGGACAACTCTTATTGTTTCATGTTATTTTAAATAAGATATTGCTCCCCTGATCATGTTTTGTCTATGTTTATGATCTAACCCATAATGAAATATTGATACATTTTCCCTTACTAAGTGTTTTATCTCACCCCTTTCTTATGTTTCCATTATCTAGATTATGAATATAAGTTTAGCTTATGGGAATTATATAATGGAGTTTAGTGTGACTCAATTATAGGTAAATGTTCCAAAATTCTATAAAATAAGTTTCTTATGTAACTAGTTATAAAATACAATAAAACTTTCGATCTTGGGATTGTGTGCTTATTATAAGATGTTATGTTTAACTGATGAAAATGATTTAAAATAAATATATTTTTATCTTGGAACATCTCACTTGGTATCAAATCCTATGTGTAAAGTATGTTTTTTAGCACTGGACCTAGGAGTGTGGGTTTGGGGAACCACATATATATACAAACCCCATGGTGATTTTTTCTTCATGAAAATTGATTATTGTCTTGGGTATATTTAAAAAAGGTCTCCCTAAAATGATGTATGAGTGGTGTAATGCCCAGACCCTAGAAGACTAGAGTCAGTGCATTATTTTATTACATTAGAATGATTACAAGGAATCAAATACCGAAGGACCAATCAGTTTATCAATTTTGTAAAGCCATATTACAAATATGATACCCATTTTACATTGGTAAATGGAGAATAAAACATGATACATAATAAAATGAAATGAATAGACTCCTTGGAATCTTATTCAAATAATTCTTCTTTATAACCCAAGGAAAGGAAATATAATAATGGTGAGCTCAAATACTCAATAAGGGTAAGTAAATAGGAATAAATAATGATTCAATGAGAATAAATCAATATAGAAAGGTAAATAACTGATAACACATTCCATTGAATCAATAATATGAGAATTAAACTTAACCATCAATATTATAACTAATTGAATAATCACATGGAATAAAAATAACCGAATACATAATGATGGAATGAATAATGATGGATATCTAAAACATATCTTCGAGGCTTCATTCCAAGAATCTAATACTTTCAATGCTTCATTCCAAGAATCTAATACTCTCAAGGCTTCATGCTAAGGATCTAATACTATCAAGGACTTCCAAATTCAATTATAAAAGCATGCTCTATATTTTTTTTATTAAAAGACAACATAAAATACATATCATGTTTTTAGAGCTGAATTCAGAAGTATGGGTTTGCGGTGTTACAAGTGGCCCAGTCTCTATCATCAACCATGTTGATAATATATAAGTCATTAGGAAATATCACGTATTGAACTCTAACTAACACCTCTTATATAACTCCTATTGAAAAAATTGTTGACCTTTTTGTGAGTTGTGCCACCACTATTATGGGATTCAAATCTCTCATATTAAAATAATTAAACTTTTATTAAGGAAATATATTAATATAATCACCTAGATCACATAAATCATTAGAAAAAATTAAAGATATAATGGTGCAGGGAATATAAAATGTCCCTAGATCTTGACATTTGGTGTATAACTAGGGGTGATCATGGTTGAGATACTTCTTCCTAATTTCACCCTTTCATTACATTAAATCCTTATTTTCTTTATACAAAATCCTTTATAAATTTTGAATACTTGTGGATGTATTTGAGAGTGTTAAGAATGGGTATGTTTATTTCCACTTTCTAGAAAGTATCTAGAATTTATTTTTGAAGTGATTCCTCTTTAATATTCTTTGATTGCATCATTATTAATGGGAATGGTGTGTAAATATATTTATTTTTCCTATTTTTCCTTTGGAGTGGTGTTTCTTATCACTTTTTATTTGGTCCAT
Organism: Viscum album; assembly: GCA_963277665.1. NCBI lineage: Eukaryota > Viridiplantae > Streptophyta > Magnoliopsida > Santalales > Viscaceae > Viscum > Viscum album. The sequence continues at coordinate 667,045,204 of OY728123.1, forward strand.
CCTTCTCTTATTACTATTTATTTCCTTCTTCTTTGAGGTTTTTTCAGAACTTTTCCCTGAATTTTTAGAATTATCAGCTTCATTACCTTCTAGTTCAAATTGACTTGTTTCATGTTCAGGTGTTTCTAGTGGTGGGATCTCTTTAACCCTTCATATTATTATTATATTTACATTATCCTTCATGTTTGTAACTATTTTGGATGACAGTTTTTCTCGATTTTTGGTCAATGATTTCATCATTTCTCTCAAATATTTGATTTTATTTTTAATCTTATCCATATATGAAGCTAGTTTTTACTAAAAGGAGGTTGTTCACTAGTGGAGGGTTGTTTAGAAGGTCTATTTTTCTAGAAAGGGTGTGTTTGGTATGGTGGTTGGTTATAACAATTCTTGTACGATTATTTAAAGGGTGGTGGGTTTTGGAATTATTAGTTTTGTTGTTTCTAAGGGGTAGGTTTGGGTACTAATTTTGGTAGGGGTCTAGTCTAATTATATTTATTACCAAATCTATATGTTACTTGGTTATGCTCTCTTAATCCTTGTTTTTTTTGGAATTTACTTAGCTAAAATATTATTGTGAAACTTTCAATGACACGTACTTCAGTATAGTGGTTAGGGGAATGACTAGGTGATGAGCATAAACCACATGCCCTAGTTAGTGCCTATTGTTCATTGGTTTTTTTCAGAGTTGTTTGTCTCACAAAAATGGTTAGTTCTTTAATTTTTTACTCTAATAAGGGTGATGATTTAGTACTTAATACCTCATGTATTTCACTTTTATTAGTACCTCTTATGTTGAATTATTGTGAGTTCTAAGAAATATTCTTAATAAATTATTTGGATTTTTCAAATGAATTGTCTATAAATGATCCTCCTGATGATTCATCAAAGATATTTTTATCATTTTCCAGTGGGACTTGGTAAAATAAAACAATTAATGTGTTCTCTTTTATTTATTTATCTAGGCAGCTGGTATGGAGCTTTTTGAATCTATCTCAATACTCATAGAGAGTTTCTAATGAAGCTTGTCTGATAGCATAAAACTCCTTTAGGATTTTTTTGATTTTAGAGGTTAAGAATAATCTCTAAATGAAATAATTATTCATGTCATACCAATCTTATATCTATCATGGTTTTAAGTTGTACAACCACTCCTTGGTTTCTCCTTTAAGTGAGAAGGGAAGTTTCCTCCACTTGACTTCCTTCTTAATTATTCCCCTTAGCTTCAAGGTGGATAAAACATTGGTAAATCCCTTTATATGTCTTGGATATTATCCTACCAATACATAAAATCTAGGAAGTATATTAATTAGTCCACTCTTAAGTTAAAATTTATTTTGAAGGTTGGGAATTTTATTTTTATTTTTCTAATTAAAAAAAATTGAGGTGCACAAAAGTCTCATAGATTTTGGTTAGGGTTATTATCCATAATGATAGTATTATAATGAACACTTTGAGTTTTACTTGAGTATGTAAGAGTTATTTCTTCAAAATCAATTTCAAAATTAAATTTTCTAAGTACTTAGTATGGGTTATATGTAATGTTTGAAGCCTACGGGCAATGAATTTCTCTAAGGCCTACAGTCCATGTAATACTTACACCTAAGGTCCTTGTAAGGGTTCAACATCACCCCTTTAAAGGTAGATTATCAAAAATCAATAAAAAATGAAGGCTTTCAGGCCATTGGAGGTCAATATTCAAATTGTTTTTTTTTATTATCAAGTGTGGTTGTATTTGGTTATGGATTCACCTATTGATTATTTACCTAGTCATGATCTTTATCTCCATCCACCCTATTATGGTTGGTATATTATGAAGCATGTTAGAGATGGTTGTTAAAGTGCTTGGTGATTTCCAGCATGTGTGGAAGTGGTGGTGGAAACTCTTGACTGTTTAGGAATTACAAGACTTGATTGTGAATTTCCTAAGTTAACTATGAGGATAAAATATAACACTTGAACACCTAGGGAGTAGGGTCTACAAGGATAAGATATCATTTAGGATTATTCTCACCATCAAAAATAGGTTAAAGGATATAGAGGAATAAATTGTGGATTCTCTCTCTTACCAGTTTAGTAAAAGAAGAGTGGATAACTTCGAAACCAGGATAGTGTTACGATAGGTTAAGAAAACCCTTATATAATCACCATATCTTAATTATTTGATTTCAAATCACTATTTTATTTATTATTATTTTTAAATGAAAACCATTTCAAACCCCCCATTTTTATGACCAATAAGTGATAATATATTTTAGATAACTCCAATCTATAGACAACATATGATTACTATTAATATTAAATTTAACATAGGAAGTAATTATTTTTCCACACTCCACAATGGGTGTGAATCAAAACTTGGTGTTGTTGTCAGGGAGGAAGTTTTAATGATCTAACCCACAATTTACATGACTATGACTTCTAACTCAAATCATGGCCCCTTAGATCCTGAAATTGAAAGACCCTTAGTGAAAAAACTTAGAAAAAATAATTTTGAAATTGATTTTGAAAAAATAACTCTTACATACTCAAGTAAAACTCAAAGTGTTCATTTACCTTATGCTCTTCATATAACTTCTTTGATTTATTTGGATTAAACTCATCCACATAAAAATATATCAAAACATTCATGATTTAGTGTAGGATTTATTATAATAATTCCAAAGATAAAATAAAATAATTAAAAACCAAGTTTTAATAATTTTGTAACGTCCCGGATCTGAGTGCCACTCAACTGGTTCCCCATACCCAGTTGGCCACATGACCTCAAGCACATTTCCCCAAACTCCAGAGGCTGTCGACTAGTAGCGAGGGCCTAGGTTGTGATAATAGAGAAACTATTCCCTCATTGGTAGAGTGTAACACAGCGGAATAATAATATATAATAGAGAAATGTAAAGACCCGAAATTTCCATGTATTTTTTTTAATTATATGGGAATTTTACGAGTCCACAAAAATTGACAGCGTGTGATTCTGAGGTTCGGTGTGCCTGGAATGAATTTTTTAACTTTTTTTCAGGTACGTTCAGTAAACGTATGAGCGAGTTTTTGTAACTTTTGAATCAGTGCTCAGAATTGAAATCGGAGGACACCGTTAAACTTGTAGCATTGGTATTCTCTTAAGGAGACCTTCACCTCGACCACAGTAGGTCGAGGGTGAAAGTTAGTTTTTCACTTTTTCATGGGAAAATAAAAATAAAATTATTTAACATTTTATTTTTATTCTTGAAACCTCTCTACATGGGTTATGGATGTGGGGACCACCCGAACTAAAACCCCCAATTTGAATTCAAAGGTGGGGACCACCTGACTCTTGAACTCCCTCTTTAATAAGGGGGGGTGACCCTATGTTTCCTCTAAATTAATTACGCCATCTCCCCATTTAATTTTTGGATCCAACTAACAATTAATGGAATTAGTCAGAATTTTATTTGTGCCAACAAAATTAATCTTCTTAAGTTAAATTATATTGGCACCTCATTCTTTTGGTGGGCAAAGGAGAAGGGGAGAGCTTTTGGGAGGATTATTCTTATCCAACAAAGAACACCTCCCAACGAAGATCTTCTTCAATGGAGAACGTGTCATCTTCTCCAACAAAGAACGTGTCATCCTACAACGTGGGACGTCTTCGACAATGATGAAACAATGTCTGCCCTTCTCTCCTCACTGACATCTACGAACCTTAGAGGTAGGGTTTGGTTTTTTGAGTACCCCCTCTTACAGTTCTTAACGTTCTTCATACAAGATTTATTAAGCCGCTTGCCACCACACTAATGCGGAGGGTGCGGGCCAAACGAACGTGGCCCGACCTCTCCACATTTTCCTTGAGGTTTTTGTTGTGTTCCTCACAATAGAAGAGAGAGGCGACCGGTGACGGTGAATGGAACCGGTGGGAATCGGGTATAGCGGCCAGCACACCGCTGGCCACGACGAAGGAGACGGAACGACCATGCCTCCCGACAAAAGAGAACTGCGGCTTGATCTGTGGTGGCGAAGGGAGGATGGTTGGCCATCCAGCCGGCCACGGTGGACTACCGCACCGCGGCCTCCCCGCTGCACTGTGGCACCTCGCGACCACCCCGCACCATCAGGCCACCCAAGACGGGCCGCCCAGCGCGGGCTGGGTCGACCCAAACTAGGTCGACCCAGGCCGGGTCGGTCCAGTTTCGACCCATCCCATACTTTTGGCCATAACTTTGGTATCGGGCGTCCATTTGAAGAACCATCTATAGCGTCGGAAACCTTGGAGCGAGACGATACTTTTGGTATACACCACTTGAGGTTTGGATAAAGTTGGGGTACGGTCAGGTTGGATCGAGTACTAATCCATCCGGGCCCTCAGGAATAAAAGGCGAATAACTTACAGACCACGCGTCTGATTGACGCACTGTCTGTTGCGTTGAGACCCCTACTATGTGGCAGTCCTTTGGGATACTTCTCCATGGGACTTCATGTAAGTTGGAGTATCGACCAGTGGCTTGAGGAGTGGACCCTCCCAGAGACAAGCGAGCTTAGTGCGGGAACCCTGTAGCTGGCTGTGACGATGTACTAGGATCCTGTGTGGGTCTGACGACGTACTGACGATGTACTAGGATCCTGTGTAGGTATGAAGACGTATTGACGATGTACCAAGTTCATGTGTGGGTATGACGATGTACTGATGATGTACTAGGATCCTGTGTGGGTCTGACGACATACTGATGATGTACTAGGATCCTGTGTGGGTTTCACGACGTACTGACGATGTACTAGGATCCACTGTGGGTCTAACGAAATACTAACGATGTACTAGGATCCTATTTGGATATGATGATATACTAACGATGTACTAGGATCCTATGTGGGTCTGACGATGTACTTGTGATGTACTAGGATCCTGTGCGGGTCTGACAATGTACTAATGATATACTAGGATCCTGTGTGGGTATGACGACGTACTGATGATGTACTAGGATCCTGTGTGGGTCTGATGACGTACTGACGATGTACTAGGATCTTGTGTGGGTCTGATGACGTACTGACGAGGTACTAGGATCCTATGTGGGTCTGATGATGTACTAGGATCCTGTGTTGGTCTGACAAGGTACTAGGATCCTATGTGGGTTTTATGATGTACTAAAATCTTCTATGGGTATGATGATGATTTAGGATTCTTTGTGGGTCTGCCTCTTAACAGAGTAAGATTATTTATTAGTTACATCTAATCATCTCTACTACTGTATCTAAGATATACCTGGTGTGAGCAGAGTCCTTGCCTTCATGGTGATACCTTGGTGGTATTCTTCTGTGTAGTGTACCTATGTGGTACTTACCTTCGTGGTATTCCTTAATTTGTGGAATAATTGAGTTTTGGGATTTTGGGTTGGACCCTATGTTTCCTCATGATTGAGATGGGTATACTTGATAACTTAGGTATATGTATGGGCATATACCTAAGTAGGGTTGTCAGTTGATTTCATGCTTTGTGGTTTATCCTTTGTGGATTTTGTGAGATCTTAAGGGTCTTGGGGTCCCTACTAAGTATCTTTATACTCACCCCTGTATGGGATATTCCCGCACCTTGTTGTGTTTGATACAGATGACGGACAACGCTGATCAAGGATGAGGTTACTAGGACTGGACGGTGCCTAGAGGTGTACCATACAGCGTGTCGGTACATAGAGGAGATGGGCGGACGTGGAGGGATGAGGAGGCGATCTGTACCTACCCTTCAGGTAGGAACTTCAGAGGACGACCCAGTAATTGTTTTTCTCTTTCTTCAATTGTATTTTATTTCATTTGTACTTGTACCTATACTTTTTGGCTTGTATTTCGGCCCCTCTTACTTTTAGCACTCTTTTTTCTATACAGTTTACTTGTGTTCGTATCTTGTTGTGTGCTTGGTTGCGTGTGTTTATAGGATATAAAGGAAATGCCTTCTTGGTTTTGGGGAATACGCCTTTTGGTGCTAGTCTCCAGCCCCTGGCCTATGGAAGGCGGGATTGGGGTAGTCACGGAATGGGCCCCGGGGGATGGGTCGTGACACGAAAGTAGTAAACAGCATACAACTGAAATAAACAATGAAATACTGATAAGATAAATAACCAAGCATCATTCCATACCAAAGATAATGCAGCATGTCATATGTTCTAAGAAATCATCCAAAATAAGTACACTGTAGAAATACACAATATATGTTCCAAAATCAAAATAAATGAAGGAAACTAAGAATCATCGCAAGCCTCGGCTCAGTCTCATGCTCTCCGGATCTTGAACAGTATCTCAAGTACCTGTAGAAGGGAAATTTCCCTTATCGACACCTAAAACAATATAACATATTTGGGCCCAAAATCATCACCCAAACACGATGTGAGAAATGAATCCCAGTAGGAAAACACCCAAGGTCTATTCCTATCTGTTAGTGAGTATATGCAACAAGTAGTGTACAAAAAGGAGAAGCAGTAAACTAGGAATTAAACAGAAGTAAACAATCCTTAAAAGTATTTTTGTCCATTTTCATTCATAATGTTCAATTCAACCATTCAATTACATTGAGTTACATAAGTCTCGAGATCCATCCTAAGCTCATCAATCCCCTGTAGAAAGGATTCTCAACAGATACCTCAGAAGGCTATCTAAACAAGTAAAGTGAAGACTGAATCCAAGCTTGTTCTTTGTCTTGGAAGACATGTCATAAGTTATTTAATTTTGATATTCAACTCAACATCTTTCCCACAGGCATATCCAAAACACCACCCACATGCATAACCCATCCTTGCCCATGGGCATAACAAGTCCTCACCCGCAGGCATAACAAATTCTCGCTCGCAGGCATAGTAGTCAATAGGGTCGATCCCGGTATATTAGCATTTCAGAATAAAAGAAAACACATGTAAATTACACTATTAAATTTTTAACATAATAACAAATCATGTGGGAATCATACATATCAAGCAACAAGTGAATTAAACTATCACAAGGCTTAGATGATAATTGGAATCTAATGGGGTAAAGGGAAACCACTAATCCCAAACCCTTAATAAAATCAATCATAATTTTTCACAATTGAAATTTCATAATAACTATAATTCATACTTAACAACCCAATAAGGGAAAAAAGTGATGACTCATAGGTAACCTTAGCCAAACGGCCATAAACAGTCATTCGAGGGAAACACGCCCACGGGGTGGCCCTTAATCAAACCAACAAGCTCAAACATGCTTAAATTAATTTAATTCATGACATAATCATCATTAGGCCATAACAAGGATCAATTTCCATTCAAGGTTACACCCTAAACATGGGATAAGGAAACTACGGAACATATAAACAACTCGACATTGAGCGACAGGCACAAGACCACCTACCTCGTGTTGGTATGACTCTCCTCATCTAGCGTCAGACTCTAATTTGGACTATAACGGAGTAGATCTACAAAAATGGTATAAAATCTAGAACATAAATAACTAGATCAAGAGAAGAAATCAGGAATAAAGGCTTAAGGGGAATTGAGAGCTTACTGAGGGGAATCCAATGCATCTGATGGTGTTCGAATCAGAGTTTGGACAGAAAAACCGGAGGAAAAACAACCTCTCGGCACGGTTGTTCATCAAACGGGAGGAGTCCTCTATCCGTCTGATGAAAAATGAGTCCATTTTTTGATTTAACAAAAAAATAGTACATGGTGTGTACTTGAAAATAAACATTATGTCCGTTCAAGTCCTAGACAGACCATTACATGGTCATGTATTGGGATCATATGGTGTGTAACCCTCCTTACATGGCATGTACTTGAAATTACACAGTGTGTAAGTTTCTTTTTCATCCATCTCATTAAGTAAAAATTGAAAAATAAGGATCCGTACCTCAAGGAAAGAAATGGGTTCTTACAAACTTCTCCCCTTAAAGAAATTCATCTCTGAATTTCCCTTTCAAGGGTGGTGAAGTAGCATCAAAGAATAACTCTAGCCATTATGATCGAATGTCGGCCTCCCTCTCCCAAGTATCATCCTACACTCGTTCATGCTTCCATAGCACCCATACCAAAGGAATAGATCATCCATGTATAACCTTCATGCTACAATCCACAATATGAATGTGATGCTCCTCAGAGGACACATCTTCCTCCAACTCCACTTCCTCGAGATGAAAGGTGTGAGATGGGTCCAAAAAAGTAAAGTTGCAACTGAGAAATGTGGAAGACTTAGCACATAGACCAATAACTTATAGGTAACTTCAATTGATAGGCAATTTTCCCAAACCTCTACAGAATCTCAAACAGACCAATGTATCTCAACGAAAGCTTACCATATCTCTTGGTCCTCTTCTGTCCCAACCTCGGTGTGATACGTAGGAAAACTCGATCCCCGACCTCAAACTCCAAAGGTCATCTATGGTGATTGGTGTATGATTTTTGATGATACTGTGCAGTAGCCATCCATTTCTGAATCAACTAAACCTTCTCAGTGGTCTCCTGGATAAGACGAGGTCCTAACATCGCTGCTTCTCCTGCCTCCAGTCAAACAGAGATGATCGACATGGCCTTCCATACAAAGCCTAATATGGAACCATCTGAAAAGAATCCCAAAATCTATTATTATAGGAAAACTCAACCAAGGGTATGTGTCTCTCCCAACAAACCTTGAAATCTAGGATGCATTCTCGAAGCATGTCCTCCAGCGCCTGAATCGTGCGCTCTGACTGGACATCTAACTGGGGATGGTAAGTTGTGCTCAGAAGAACCTATGTACCCAAAGCCATCTATACCCCTTTCCAGAAATGATAAGTAAACTAGGAATCCCTATCTGAAACAATAGATTATGGGACCTCGTGCAGTCGTACAACCTCACATATGTACAACCCCCAAAGCTCATCAACACTATTTTTTTTTTTTTTGATTGTTAGGAAAAGTGAAACCTTCATGAACTTTTCAAGAACTACTCACATGACATTGTTACCATGACACCTACACCATTGTAAAACTCCACCAAGCATTCCCTTGAGCATTCTAGTGACACTTTCGGCATGATTTTCCTTTAACTGGGAAAACCCGAACAAAACTGGGGTCATAACAATGGCCTCACAGAAAAGAATGGTCGAATCCTAATCGACATCATCAAAAGAGGTCATGAAATATTTCCTCAAAATAAATTTTAGACTTTTACACCACACCCACCTTAAACTGGGGTAGTTTTTAAACTGGTCCAATGGAACCAAACACGAAGAACAAGAAGGATAACAAGTCAAACCATCACTGGATGAATTATCTCAAAAATGCCCAACTTAGAAGGCCGAAATATTTCAATAGAACACAACTCCTGCTCCCAAGGAACCATATGCCCACAACACTCCCATTCACTAAATCTCATTCATGTCTCTAGGTGATGCTCCTTTGTCAAGCCATCCCTTGATCAATTAAAATTTCATGCCACAACATGAGTAAAAGTGTAATTCTAGATCCATCCCACTGGAACCATTAACTATTTTCAAAGCATCACATCTAAGCCTGACTATAAGTCTGAGATAACCTCATATTCAATAACTCATAGTTTTAGGAACTCACCAAGGTGGTCTATACTCTCTGTCACAAGTGATACTTTGGTACAATGCCAAAATTCCACATAAGAACACTCACTGAAACCAGAGCGGTATTCACCTAGCAGTCATATCGAAGAAAACATCAGGCATCCCTGAGTTCGTCTAAGGAATTCCTATATGGGAACCCATGTATCACTCAATATTAACCAAGTCTCATTTAAAACTATGCATCCAACACACAACACATAAAAAGTTCATGAACTTTCCCAATGACCTTCAATTATAGCATGACTTATAACTGATGCTCTCTTAGTGCATCTAAGATGAAATCAATATAGGGTACATGATCATATCTTAAGGAAGATATCACTAAGAAAAACATAAGGATCACCAGAAAAAGATAGTCGAACCAATACTAGCTGACCTCCTGAAAGAAACTCGGCTTCTCTTGTCGATGCATTTTCATTTAACTGACCACAATGCCTTTATCCTAAGGAATTTATTTGATATTTTATGTGTAAACACTAAGGTCCATCCATGATCATCGATTCCTTACAAGGACTGCACACACATCCAAATATAGAAACATCATGCTTCCAAGAAATAAACAACATGAAATGGAACTCTTAAGTCTCAAAGGAATTCAAGTATAAACGACCATCTCTGAATGGTCCTTGATTGTGATCCTTATAACTTAAAGAACACATTTAAACAGAACTGATGTGATTATTCCCACCTAGGATTGTCTTAAACATTAAGAATAAGGAACAACTGCTCTCAAAAGCACGAGTTCAGAACCAACTTAAACGCACGGGTGTCATTCCATCAACCATGATCACCACTTCATATCACTTGGCATGAAATCCAAAACTAAACTGACCGACATGTCAAAACACATGTGTTATAGAATCTCCTCCTAAGCAGTGGGAAGAACTTTGTTACAAAACGTTCAAATCACTCTACTCCAGAGATAACTAAGAACATACATATCAGCTCAAAGCTCAACAATTTAACCAAACTCAACGGCTCATTTTTTAACATTTAACACTTGACGGGCACCGCGTATGTCAACATATACTTCCCTGAGTTTACAAAAACAAAAAACACATTTTGGGTACTATTTATAGGTTGTACACCCTATGCATCCTAGTACCAGATGGATCATGTAAGAAATAACTCGAAATCATATCATCAACACATCCATTTACATGGATGACGATGTACCAAGTCACCCATCACTTATGGAAAGAGAGGTTCCACAACCTCCTAAGCAGCTGACCATGCTCAAGGCATGTCTAACCTACTGAACTAATCATTCCCCAATGCTCATTCCCATATCAAGGGTCAATATACAGCGATCACCCATCCAAAAAAGGGTGCCCTCTTTAAAGACTCCAACTTCATACTAGGGACAACGACACCTGGGCAGTACCAATGTCATAAAGCTCGCAGCGAAAAACAAAATAACAATATCTAAGGGGGCTACCTACCACGGGCTAGCCCCTTATGAAGCATAATCATCGACACCCAGTACTATATCATGAAAAATATATTTACTAGGATCAAATCCCCTTTTTAATTAAGCCAAATCTAATAGAAATAACCTATGGATGATCGCTCACATATCTGTTCCAAGGTATAACTCCAAAAAGTTAAACTACCCTTACACGAGGGTCTCTAGGTGTGAGAAAAAATCGCAACTCAAAAGTTTAGATATCAAAATAGGACATTTCATCACCTTCCTCTAAGCACTCATCTTTCTGCATGCCCCATGGATCAGGTTTAGGGGTCAAAAAATGAGGGATACTATCGAAATCCTACTACAGAGGTTGGGTTTTTTCAAGTAAAACACTAAGAGAAATCCTACTTAGGATCCAACAGGTAAACACGGGTTATGACATCCTACATAGGATCCTTATATAAAAAGGAAAAGGAGGAATCCTACATGGTATCCTTGAATAATAACCAATAGATTCATCCTACCACAGGGATCCTATTGGATGAAATATAAGAAGTGGAATTTTATAGGGAAATCCTTGATAACATCTGGTCTCATGGACTCATAGTCCATAAGGGAACATATTTCAAGGGAGATGTACTCAAAACATAGGTCATGGGAGATAGATCATAGCTCATCTTAGATCAAAAGTCTCAAATAGGTTGGTTTGAACACCCAACCAATCATTGATGCCAAGTCTCTCTCTCGGGTGACAACTGAAAATGGTAACTAGAGGAATAACCTCTCCATTTATATATAATCCCAGAAAAACACCCATTAGGAGTCCTCATGACGCTCCACAAGTTTCACCATTGTGATATATGTGGAAAACTACTCAAAAAGGACTACTCTCATATCCAAAACTAACAACATGGGATAAAACAGGAAAATACCCTTGAAGGGTGCCAAAAAAGTACACGGCATGTAGAAACCACACATTTCATGTACCTTACAACTCTTACATAGGTGTGTACTCCTGTTGGCCTAGGCGGGTAAACATCCCAGGTACATGGCGTGTCAAACTTAAACACGGTGTGTTATCTTAAATTATCACATGTGAATGTAACACTACCTGAATTGGTCATGTAAACATCCTAGGTACACGACATGTCAGGATGACACATGGTGTGTACTCAGGTATTCCCTCCTGGACATGTACTTTTACATGGGAATAGCCACAAGGGTCTACCTATATAAAACTACACAGGGTGTACATAAGGTAAATGACGTATTCTAATCAAAACTCAACAAACCATGTTTCTTCTCACATGTCTAGAGACACGGTCATCTACCACATGGAGTGTACTCTGAGTACACGATGTGTACTTAAGAAAAGTTTTCTCTTACTGAACAAAAGAACACATGGCATGTTTTCATAGGACCACACACCATGTTTTCTGGGTTTCCAGACAATAATCCTCAGAAACTTCCTCAGAAGCCCTGTTTTTCCAAAATAAAGCAACGGTGTTCCAAATTCTAATCCATGGGGGGGCATACTCCCTGAGAATAAAAGTGTGGCATCCACATATAGCACATTAGAACACAATTTATATCCCATGGATGAAACATGATCCACCAAATTCTGATCCAAGAGGGGCCATACTCCTCAGGGACTAAAGTTTGGAATCCATCCAATTCAACCATAACACATACCAATACACCTATCACAATAGTAATCATGTGTATCACAGTACCTATCACAATAGCATGAATATCTAGCATGACATCTATCACAACAACATGCAATCAGTAATGCTCCAAAATGGCATGGTAAGAATACATGGAATGTGATTTCTAACAAGTGCCTATATGATGCATGATATGTAATAACCTCATCTCATCGGATTGAAACAAAATATAACCACAATGATATCAATAATAACTTCACAAAACAAGTGTTCCACCCAACGGTGAAATCAAATCAACTGTAATAACTCAAAATCCAAAAATTACAATTTCATTCAAGGTAATTTGGATTTTTCCTATACACGGGGTAGCTACTCCTGAGAGAATATAATTACCAAATTTTGTTTCCTTTATATTGTTGCTAAATAGTAAAGAAAACTAGGAAAAAAATCCTCTAATTCCACTTTTTAATGTCCCAGATTCGGGTTCCAATCAACTGGTGCCTCGTACTTGGTTGGCCACATGGCCTCAAGTGAATTTACCCAAACACTAGAGGCTACCGACTAGCAGCGAGGGCCTAGGGTGTGATAGTGGGGAAATTATGACCTCATTGTTAAATTGTAACACAATGTAATAATAATATACAATATCAGAAGTATTAAACAACATAAAATTGAAATAAATAACAGAATACTGTTAAGATAAATACCTAAGCATCATTCCATACCAAAGATGATGCAGCATGTCATATGTTCTAAGAAAGCATTAAAAACAAGTACACTACAAAAATACACAATATATGTTCCAAAATAAAAAGAAACAAAGGAAACTAATAAGCATCGCAAACCTTGGCTCAGTCTCATGCTCTCCAGCTCCTAAACAGCATCTCAAGTACCTGTAGAAGGGATCTTGACCTTATCAACACCTACAACAATATGATCTGTTTGGGCTCAAAAGCATGACCCAAATAGGGTGTCAGAAATTAATCCTAGTAGGAAACCACCCAAGGTCTGTGTCTATCTCTTAGTGAGTATACACAACAAATAGTGTACCAAAAGGAGAAACAGTGAAGTAGGAAGTACTCAGAAGTAAAAAATCCTATAAGTCATGTTGTCCATTTTCATTCATAATATTCAATTCAACCATTCAATTACATTGAGTTACGTAAGTCTCAAGATCCAACTTAAGCCCGTCAATACCCCATAGAAAGGATGCTCAATAGATACCTTATAAGTCTATCTAAATAAGTAAAGTGAAGACCAAATTCAAGATTGTTCTTTATCTTGGAAGATGCATCATAAGTTATTTCATTTCGATATTCAACTCAACATCTTTCCTGCAGGCATAGCCAAAACTCCACCCCCATGCATAACCAATCCTCGTCCACAGGCATAAAAAATCCTCACCCACATGCATAACAAATTTTCGCCCACAAGCATAACAAATTCTTGTCCGCAGACATAGTAGTCAACAGGGTCGATCCTGGTATATTAGCATTTCAGCATAAAATAAAACACATATAAATTATACTACTACATGGTTAACATAATAACAAATCATGTGGGAATCATACATATCAAGCAACAAGTGAATTAAACTATCACAAGGCTTAAATGATAATTGGCATCTCATGGGGCAAAGGGAAACCACTAATCACAAACCCTTAATCCAATCAATCTCAATTTATCACAATTACAATTCCATAATAAATTTAATTCATACTTAACATCCCAATAAGGGAAAAATCATGCCTCATAGGCAACCTTGTCCAAATGGCCATAAACGGCCAATCGAGGGAAACAAACCCACGTAATGACCCTTAATCAAACCAACAAGCTCAAACATGCTTAAATTAATTTAATTCCTGACCTAATCATCATTAGGAAACAACAAGGGTCAATTTCCATTCAAGGATACACCCTAAATATGGTTGAATGGCACTATGACACATATAAACAACTCTACATTGAGAGACAAGCATAAGACCACCTACCTCATGTTGGTATGACTCTCCCTGTCCAGCGTCGGGCTCTAATTCAACCTAGAATAGAGTAGAACTACAAAACAGTTATAAATAATTGACCTTAAATAACTAGATCGTGATAAGAGATCATGAATAAAGGATCAAGAGGAATCGATAGATTGCCTAGGGGAATTCAATGCATCCGACGGTGTTCGAATCATAGTTCAGACGGTCAAATGGGAGGAAAAACGACCTCTCAACATGACTGTTTATCAAATGGGATGAGACCTTTGTCTGTTTGATGAAACACGAGGCCACTGCCCGATTCAACAAAAAAATATTACATGGAGTGTAATTTGAAAATACACATCATGTTTGTACTAGTCCTGGCCATACCATTACATGGTCATGTACTAGGATCATACAGTTTGTAACCCTCCTTACATGGAATTTACTAGAAATTACATGGCATGTATGTTTCTTTTTCCTCTATCTCCTTAAGTAAAAATTGAAAAGGAAGGATCTGTACCTCAAGGAAAGAACTGGGTTCTTACAACTTTTTTATAATTCAATCCAAAATGATCCTATATGATAAATATGTGATAATTACCTAGTAAATGATAAAATGGTGGGATTAAAATCATGAAAACACTTGATGAATTATATGAAATTATTTGATATATTAGTACCCTTAGGTCGTTATCACATATATTTCATGAAGAAGAATGATAATCGTTTGATAAGATATAAATTAATATTCAAGGCTATGAATTTTTTGGTAATTTATTATTCAAAGTAGTTAGTTCTAGGTAAATATCTCCAACATAGTTCATGGGTGATGAGTTGATGATCTTTTGGGACAGGTTTTATGCCCTTATTACATTGAATGAGCTTGTGATAAGCGACTAATTTGGGTGTGGGTGATATGGATCCTAAGTCTTGGCCTCTCTATGAGTAAGATGGCACTAGAAGGATCACCATGAGCGATATGGGATCCTAGAATGTATGAAGTATGGTCATTCCTTGAGTGACAAGGTGTAGATAGAGACCTAATGACTTCACCTTGAGTGAGAAGGGGATGGTTTAACCCTACCTTGCGTGACAAATTAGTGGTCGATATGATGTAAAATCTTTACTAAGGAGACCAATCTAATTGATATGTGGATGATGGACTCTACCTTGACTGATAAGGTAGTATTTGGGATTGGATAGAGGATTTACTTGAGTGATAAGGAGAGTTTAGGACCTAGGAAGTGGATCCCTTACTTGAGTGAAAAGGTAGTGATTGGGGAATAATGGACAACCTCCCTTGAGTGGCTAAGGTTGTTCTAGGACTTGGAGGTAGGAACCTACCCTACACCTTCAAGTAGAGGTTGAGGAATCAAAAATATTCTCTACCCTGAGTCTTAATATGTGGGATAGGTCTAGTGTGATAGCATGAGGTGACTGGATTCTGACATGGGGTTGAATTAGGTGTGGTCAGGTGTCATGGTAGCCTAGTTAGCACATGATAACCTGATACACATGGAGTCTAGTGGAATGGTTAACACAGAAAGGCTGAGGTTCTTGTGCATGCACATTTATTTACTTTTCTCATGTATACATGTGTATAATATTGTATATTAGGGGAAATTAGTGAGATCCTACAGAGATTTATTTTTCACACTCGGCATGGTCACCCTGGTGTTCATATAGACCTTATATTTGCTTTCAGTTTGAGCATAGGTTGTGTAGTGGATCGATCTATAACAACTTGATGGATATTTTGGAGATAGAGTTATTTAGGCTAGGTGATGGAATTAGGTCCATTATGAATTTTTTTCCTTTTTTATTTTATATATGTTATCAGCCCAGTGGGAGATCATTTGATATATGGTTTTATTATTCCATATATCATTCATTATAACATTGTTATATATTGTTTTATACATACTCTAATTATATTTTCTGGATGTTTTGGTTATTTATATTGTGGTTACACTTTGACTCAAGAGAATAGTCTCACTATTGTATGGATTGGTCCCTCACTACTATTCAACAACCTCTATTGTATGTGGAGGTGCATTTTAGGTCATGTAGCTCCTCAGCTTGGGGCACTATTGGGTAGTCATCGGACCGAGGCATTAAAAAGTGATATCAAAGCATTTTATTTTGTCTTAATATTTTGGAGATGATAGATAAATAACCTATAAGAGAATGTTTTTTTTTGAAGGTGGTCCTCAGTGACCAAGGAAAAATTTATTGAATATAAAAAAGTATATTACATGAGTCTAAAAGATGGAATCTTATTACAATATTTATCATAAAAAGGGAGCAAATCACCAAGAAAATCATCCTTCCAAGTAATATCCTGGTTGACCCCCTTGTTGGAGGGACCATCAGCAACCATATTGTCTTTACGAAAGGCATGAGTGGCAATGTGGTTGATCTCCCAACGAAAATCTAGGCAGCTCATCCAACAGGTAGTAATCGGCCAGGAAAGATGCACCACACCATTCTAGATGGCATGGAAAATAGTGGTCGAATAACTTTCAATCCAAATATTGTTCTAGACCTTTTTCTTGTCAAATTCAACAGCATGAATCACACCCATAATTTCCACTTCCAAAGATGAGGCGGTACCACAATTACCATAAAACCATCTGTGACACTAACCAAGATAGTCTCTGAAAATGGAACCATAGCCCGCAGGACCAGGGTTGCTTTTAGAGGCACCATCGACATTCACTTTGATCCATCCTGGGAGTGGGGATTTCCAGAACACCTCAAAAGTGTGCCTCGTCTATTTGTAAAGACCATCAATCTAAATTCGGTGAAGGATCTCAAAGTCTCCAACGGTGTTGTCACAATAAGCTTTCTGAAGCGAGGAAACATCCCTAATAGTGATGAGAATCTGGGTCCGGCCTGCATTAAGATTGAATGAGTAATTGTTGTGTGTAATATCATTTATATCATACCAGATCACATGGATAAACTCAGCAACAGAAGCTAAGAATAGGTTCTTGATTTTTTGAGAGGTTTTGAGATCTACAAAACTTTTTAATTGAGAGCTGATAGTATCAAGGAGTATCCATATGTAGTTAAAAATGTCAGCAATATAATTCCAAAGGGTAGACACTATAGCACAAGATATAAATATATGGTTAGTATCTTCTCTATGTTGGTGACAAAAATGACACTTAGAGAAAAGGTGGATCCCAAAAGTCTGGAGACAAACCTCTGTGGGGACACAGTTGTGGGAAATACGCCAGACAAGATTAAGTCTCAAAGGTTTAATCCAAGGTTTTTCAAAGGATTTCAACCAAAAAAAGTTAAGATCAGAATTTGAAAAATTGTACCTATAGAAACTTTTGGAATCAAGGACACCACTTTGAGAAGGCTCCCAAATAATAAAATCATCAGCGTTAGAGTAGGAATAATTGTCTATAATCTGAGTGATGTTATCAGGAGGATTAAAGCTATGATATTGAATAACATCTTTAATAGTGCAATCGTTGTTTTCAATAAAAGAATCAGGAGGCATAAAAAATATGAGAGGGGAACCAGTCCAATTTTCCAACCAAAAATTCATTGAGGAATCAGTGATAACCATCCATCTAGAGTTGTTCATGATATTTTCAAAAGATTTCCTAATGGAAGGACAGATAGAGGAATTGATATAGTTAAGATTTCCCGTCTTCAATTTTATGAGGAATCTCTTTTTAAGGAAATCAATAGAGTTAGATTTTTTATGGATCAACCTCCAAGTTAGTCTAGCTTGAAGGGCGTCATTAAAAATCTTTAGATTTTTTATACCAAGACCACCCTTCTCTAACGGTTTGTAGCAAGTGTCCTAGAGGATGGTAATGAGCTTACTTTCAAGAATAATACTAGTCCAAATAAAGTTTTTTATGTAAACATTAATTTTTTTCAAGGAGATCAAGAGTCCATTTGTAAACCATAAAGGAATAAACCATTTTGGATATGATAGTAGAATTCATCAGACAAATTCTACCAGCCATAAAGAGGTATTTACCCCTCCATGAGGACAATTGATTGATGTACTGATAAACCACATTGGAAAAGTAAATGGATTTAGGTATTCTCTAGATTAGAGGTACTCCAATATAGGTGAAAGGGAAAGAACCTTCTTTGATACCTATATTATTGATAATGTTATTTTTTTCTAGTAGAAGAGAAATTTTTACCAAAGAAAACATAAGATTTGTTCCAACTTATATCTTGACCATAGATTTCCTCATAATGATAAAAAGCATATTTTAAATTTTGAATGTTCTTTTTATCACCTTGTAAAAATAGAATGATGTTGTCGGCATATAATAGATAAGTGGGAACAATTAAGTTTATAGAAGCCTGAATGGGTTTAAGTTTATTTTGGTCAACAAGACGAGTGATAAATATGATTAAGTAATCTTTCGAAATAGAAAAAAGGATGGTAGATAAGGTATAACCTTGTATAACTACCTTGGTGAATTTAAAATAACCCTTATGGGAATCATTGATAAGGATGGAGATGGATGCTGATTTAAATAAGGATTTGATCCTACTGACAAAATTATCATTAAAACCAAAGGACTGGAGGACTTTGAAAATGAAGCTCCAATCAATGGTATCAAAGGATTTCCTAATATCAAGTTTAATAGCAATATTTCTCCCTCTATTGTCTTTGTTTAAGGAGTTGGTACACTCTTAGGAAAGACAGATGCAATCTTGAATAGACCTGCCCTTGATAAAAACAAATTGATTCCAGGAAACAATTATGTTGCATATAGCAGCAATCCTATTAGAAAGAAGTTTAGTAATGATTTTGTAAAGGGAATTAATAAGAGTAATAGGCCGGAAGAGATTTATCTCAGAGGCATTGTCCACTTTAGGTATTAAAGTGATAAATTGACCATTTATACCATGGGGGATAACACCATTAGAAAATAAAGATTTGATAAGTTTGAAAACATCAATGTGTATGACCTCCCAATAGCGTTGGAAAAAACCATTGTTAAATCCATCTGAACCCTGGGCACTATCAGGATTAAGGCTAAAAATAGTGTCTTTGATTTCATGATCAAGAGGGGTTCTTAATAGATAAGCATTGTCCTCCTTGTTTACCATGATTGGAATGACATCAGGAAGAAGATCCTTGTTGATATTTGTGCCATTGAAAATATTATCAAAGTTGGAGATAACATGACTAGCAATATCCTCCTCAGATTCCAAAAGGGTATCTTCATCCCTAAGGAGGGAAAGAGGTCTACAAACTTTTCTGATTCTTTGTAGATAATTATATAACTTAGTATTTCTATCACCATTCGAAATCCATTTTGTTTTGAATATTTGATTACGCAAGTTGTATTTAAGGAGCATAAGATAATTAAGTTTCATCGAGGTGTTGATTTCTAGTTGGGGATCCAAAGAAAAATCAGAGCTAGTAGTAGTGCTTTGAATATGGGTAAGATAATTCTCAAGAGTAGAATTGTCCTTGTCCAATTATTTGGATTTATAACTACATCAACCCTTTAAGCACTATTTGAGGTGTTTTAACTTGGTGATACAGGAAAAAGCATCACTATGATGATTCATAGAAATCCATCATTTTTTGATAATGTTGGAACATTCTTGATCAGTTGACCAAGAATTATTAAATCTAAAGGGGAGGATGGGTTTGATATTTTTTATGAGAAGACTGACAAGGATGGGGTGATGGTTGGAGTTAAGTTTAGGTAAAGTTATGCTAGAGATGGCATCCCAATTGTCCAGAGTAGTAATGTTTGTGAAATCCCTATCTAGTTTACTAGAAACAACCCAATTTTAGTGTATTCTATACCATGTGTATTTGGAACCAGTGAGGTTAATTTCAATAAGATTAAAATCTTCAATAGAGGCTATAAATTCTCTGGAGGAGATGGATGAGTGAGTTGGGCCAATTTTTTCACTGGAGGAAGGAATCACATTAAAATCACCAGTCACACGCCAGGGGTCATGGATTTTGTTAGCTAAGACATGAAGGTCATGACAAAGAGATCTTAAATATTGGTATCTATTATTATCATATATCAATGTACTATAAATATGCATTTCATCAAGATAAAATTCACAAGTAAAACTTTGATTAGAAATTTGGAATGCATTGACATTCTGCAAAGATGCATGGTAAAAGACCCAAAGAGATTCTACAGCCATACCATCTTTACAAGAACCTAAGAAATTATAACTATAAGAAAAAATATCCATAAATTTAAAAGTGAAATTGATTTTAGGTTCATCAATAGAAAAAAATTTAAGTTTATGAGTCATAAGAAATCTCTTAAAAACAGTAAACATGTCAGGGTTTGCAATGCCCTGACAGTTCCAAAATAAAATATTCATTTTAACCTGTTTTTGGGGATAAAAACCCTTTTTTGAATCAACTGAGCCTTTGTTCCTCACTGAATGTATGACATTTTGAGAAGAGGTCGAACTGGGTTTCTTTCCCTATTTTCTCACAGGAGAAACAGAAGATTTATTAGTAACACCTGCATTAGTAATATTCTGCTTCGGTTCAGGAGTCTTAGCATTCAATGGGGTGGACATAGGATTTCCCCTTGAAGACGTTAATGGATTTGACTCATGTGTATGAGAGACAGTTCAAGGTGTAGGCTGTGTTCTCACAGAGCTGGAAGATTCATTAGAAATATTCTTGTTAGATTGAGATTCCATACCTGAGATACCATCCAAGGGAGTTGTGTGGGTGGAAGTGTCCAATGTCGGAGGCTGTATGCTCTCTGCCATCAGGGGAATAGCATCCAAATGAGTCAATTTGAGATTATCATAGGGTTGTCTAGATTTTGAATTGTGAGCCATATCCATGTTCTCTGCCATCACAAGATGACTATCTAGAGGAACCATATTAGTCTCCTCAGAGGGCTTATTCATATCAGTATGGTTCACCAAGCTCTCAGTCCTGCACTTCTCAGGTGACAAAGACAAATTAATTGAGTTACTACCATCTGGGGATTGTCCAGCATTTTTTGGACTTACCGGAGGAGCCTGCTACAAAACAGGAAATGAGCCCTTATGAATTTCTGAGTCAGTACCAGTATCACCTCCACTGGGTGGCCCTACAAGGTCAGAAAAAACATGTCCAGATTCAATGATATTTAGGCCAAAATCATCATCTGAATTATAAAACCTTTCCAATGGTAATTCTTAGTTACTAGGGGTACGAGATTGGTGTTATTAATTTTCACTATTATGGTAAATATTTTTTATCAAAATGTGATGTGTTTATCAGAGATGTTATTTTACTAGTTTGGATTTTGTCCCATAGTGGAAAGGGGAATATCATA
This sequence comes from Viscum album, assembly GCA_963277665.1. Classification (NCBI taxonomy): domain Eukaryota; kingdom Viridiplantae; phylum Streptophyta; class Magnoliopsida; order Santalales; family Viscaceae; genus Viscum; species Viscum album. The sequence goes on from OY728123.1 coordinate 667,067,130, forward strand.
CATTATTTTTGGCATATAGTCTTCACATGAAATATGTTTTTTTATGTGTTATTAATTTCACTGATGGGGGTTTGGTTTTTTAAAGTGATAATAGAAAATTATATGGAATTTTTATATATAATTTTTTTGTGTAATTTTACTTAGATTAACCATAGTAATTTTCTCTCTAATGATAGGTCATTTGGATACTGGTGTAGGTCATTCTCTAATAATTTTTATACAGTCCCTTTGTGAAAGGGATGTATAGAAACCCTTGATGGGTCGATGCAGGCATGGTATGACTAAAAAGTGATCCATGGATAGGAATGGGTTTCCTTAAGGATGTGGTTCGGTTACTTAAAGTGTTAAAAAAAACCTATATAGTTTTTCCCCATATATATTCTTAGCGGAATTATATTTAACTAAATAATTCAGTTATGTGGATACCCATAAGAGTGTTAAGGAAAGGAATGTGAATACCTTGTGATTGGTATCAAGTTCGGTTTGAGAGGGTGGGATTAGTAGGATTTTGGGCCCTATTAATTTTGGATGTACTTTTGGTGGTGTAGTGGGAGCATGGATAGATGATCTTATTTTATAATGATGCCTAAGTGGCGGGTGATTGTGTGGTAGTCCTTGGTATGAGCGAGATGCCTCAATATCATTGTAAAGGAAGCATTGAGTTTCTTATGAATATATGGGATTGATTTTTGTGATGGAATTTTCATTGGATTAAATATGAGATCCCATGTTTGATAGGACATGACTCATGGGAGCATGATTCAAGTAGTGTAATCAGGTTTTATGGGAGCGTACACTTGTTGGGATCGATTAAGTTCAAGTAGGATCATGGAAAGTACTTTTGAGAGGGTTCTTAATAAGATCACTATGCCTAATGAGGAGAGTGAGTGTCAATGTGGATTTCCAAGAAAAGTATCAATGTGTGAGGGTTAGTTCATGTTGGATACATCTGGTGCCCATTGAGTTGCAGATTGGTAGAACGGGTTGTGTGTGGGTTCGTTGAGAGTTTTTGGGGTTCCATGGGAACCCGAGTGTTGATACAGTAGTAGTGTTGTGATTCGAAGAGTATAGGTATGGTGGCTTAGGGTATTAGATGATAATGGGAGGTATCCATCTCTGATAATAGGTGACATTAGTGATGGATTTGGAAACCATAAAATAATCAATCTGAGTTTGTCCCTTAACACTGGTTGTTAGGTATGGGGAAAATGGCTTAGGAGGAGTGACACACAAGTGATGTTGGAATCTATTGGGAATGATTCTTGAGGATTAGTGTAAGTTAATCCATGTGGTGGGTATTACACCATTGGTCATTATAGGATGTGGTCATCATTGTGAGTGGGTTATTGAATGTCAAGTATTTCATTCCTTATAGGCAAAAAATGGGTGAAGATTGATGTTTTAGGCTAGTTCTTGGGTATGAGCGGGATGGTCACATTAATTCATTACATGTGGTAATAGATGAAGTGTGAGCTATGGAGAGTGGGTTTTTTGGTTCATAAAGGCAATGATAACAACACCCATATGGTGGAGAGTATCATATCAGTTGTGGAGGTATGACCCTTATGTTGGTAGGGTCATGGATGTGCTGAGACTGGTTCGAGGATGATGAAGATAGAGTTAGGATGTTGGTGAGTGGTAATATCTTATGATATATGGTTCCTTGGGGGATTCCAAATTTTAAATTTGGATGTGGTGTTATATAGAGTTCATGTGTCTATAATGAGTTCAGTGTAGAGTCAGTGTGTTCTAAGGGTGAGTCATATTGGAGGTGCATTGATGTTCAGAGTGTGAGAATAGCATCTTGATTTAGTTTTTTAGTGATCCAGCAATGGAATTACATTGGGATTTGGGTTTGGACTTTGGTGTGGATGTTTGGGAAGTTATGTGATGCCTTAAAGAGTTAATTCATCGTGATCAGGTGATGTATTTGCACATTTTCCATTGAGGCTGAGCGTTTTTAGGAAAATTTAGTTAAAGTGGAATTGATTGGTGTTTCTATATGGAATTAGATGTAATTGTGTGGAAATCACATTGTGTGTGTTGAGGGACCACTAGAAGTAAAAATATCCTACCAAAATAGATTCCTCTAGTGGGGAGCACCATGGATTAGAATCGAATATTGTGAGTAGATCCTTATAGTGGGGAGAAATATAAGCTTCAAGATGAATTGGTTAAAGACACTATGGTGTCTTGGGCTAGACGGGTGTGTTCAGGAACCATCCTAGTGTTGGTGATAGTGGTGGGTGGGTGGTTCTCCATTTTATGAATAGTGTGTTGTGATGTTTGGAGTTTCATATTAGAACTGTGCTCTATATTTAGATATGGAATGTGGTGAGTCCTTTTTTAATTGATGATTATAGTGGGTTTGTATAGATGATCTTAGGACTACCATGAATTATCTAGGATGAGAAGAATTATGGTGGAGATTTTGTAATGACCTATGAATTTTTGGGTCAATACTTTCTAGGAGAGTGAATTTTTAGTTTGAATCATGGTTCATTTCATGAATTGGAATTCAGCTTAGGAACCCGAGTGTTTGAACATCTCAAGAAGATGTTTTTGGATGAGGAACGAGGTATGGGTGATGCATAGGGTTCTTAAACAAGCGTTAGATAAAGTCTCGAAGGTCTTAATAAAATTTTGTTGTTTCTTCAGGTTACGTCGTTACCCATAGTTCACACCACAATAGACTACAATAAGTACCACACCGTGAGGGGTTTGAAAGCCACACCATGAAGACTAATTTCCTTAGGGTGGATCTATTGTAAGAGTCATTGTTTCATGACCTATAAGGGTCTCATTGTGATGATATTGGTTGGGGTTGGGGTCTCTTGATTTTGAACAATCGTTTTGCGACATAAGGGGCCATGTAGCGATGAAGGTAGGCTGAGGGTTGAGCCCTCTACTTGGGTTGGTTATATCGTGACTCCACATGGTCACACTGTGAGTTTTTCGGGTGAAGGTACATACCATGCCACAACTCCCCTAGTTAATCCATGATCGATGCCTAGGGTTTTTTTATTAAGGATAGATTGATGATTTATCAGTCATCCCCTTTGTGATTTAGGTCAGGAGAGGCACTCGAGGAGGTCCATTTTATCCAGCACCTCCTTCTCTCTTCCTCCATTTGATCTCCCATGTTGGGGTGTGTTATTACTAGTGTTTTTTAGAGATTATAGGTACATATATCCCTCTATTGTCTTCAATTTTGGTTTATGTTCACTGGTTGTTGATTTGGGATAAGGTTTCATTGCTGATTACACCAGATATTGGTAGAATCAGGTATGGAAAATGGGGATTTTTTTTTTTGGAATGGCTAGATATGGTCCTAAGAGGATGAACGAATTAGGTTTTGTGTAGTTTCAGTGATGCGACAATTCCTTGCGAGTTTTAAGTGAAAATGAATCTTTAGTTTAAGTTAAATAATTAATTTTAAATTGTTATATTTAATTATTTATGTCGTATAATGAGTGATAGTAGCTTTGGTGGTGGTATGATCTTAGATGAGCCATGGAAGGACTTGGTCAAGGTTTATTAGAGCATCATGAGGATGATAACTCCTTATTCAAGGTAGGTGGTCCCTTTAATATAAAGTCATATTCTTTCTTATGCATGATTGTTAGTCTACATGCATGTTTCATGGGACTAAGTAAAACAAATAGGGATCTAGATAACCCTATAGTAAGAGATATGGTGGAATTGATCCTCCTTTCATTGGGATAAATGATCCTTAACACTTTGGGTGAGTTTGGATTTCCTAAAGACTATGTATCCAGGGATAAAATATGTCGGTTGAGTTAATGAGAGACCTCAAGAAGGTATCAAGATAAGATATGAGTTGTTGGTATCTTAGGATGGTTTCTCTAGGGATATTTGGGTAGGCATGAGGGGGTTAATCCCACTAGGATGGGTGATATGATCATACAGCTCAAACTGGGTAAGGAGTACCCTTATGGGGATGGATTTAGTCTTAGTGAGCACTGTTAGTGGGATGAGTCTTCCAAGACTAGATGGGGTGCATATAAGAGGGTTTCTTATAGGTAGTGGACTTGAGATCTCACTAGTGGAAATACTAGATTTAACGTCGAAGTAATGACATTGGTTTTTTCTAAACTGACACAAATAGTATGTGTGAGAAATTTTTGTCATCGGTTTTATTAAAATTCGATGCCAAAAAAAATTAAGTGTGGTTTTTGGCATCGTTTTTTAGTAGAATCGACGCCAAAAACCTAGAAAGGTATGATATATGGCATCAGTTTTTCAAAAAAACCAACACCGGAAATAAAAAAAATTGGCGTCGTGTTTTTTGGAAAATCGATGCCATATATTAAAAATATCTATTTTAAGCATCGTTTTTCCCAAAAATTGATGTCGAAAATATTTTTTGGACTCTTCGGGGTTGGTTTTTGTAAAAATCGACATCGAAAGTCATTTAAAATTAGTCGGGATAGGGAAACCCTCATGTTTTTTTATCTTCGAAAGCTAAACCGCAGAGACTCCTCTCGACTTGTGGAAATTTTGAAGGTGTATTTATGATATCGAACCACCATTATTGTCAATTTTCTTCTATTTTCATGATCTAGAGTCTGATTTCTTGATTATCTCCCCATTTTTCATCATCTACGGGTTATGTTTTCTTCTGAAGCTCATTTTCGGCAACATTCAATCGCGGTTTGATTTTAGATTGTTTTTTATATTTATTTTTTGTTTTTACAACCATTTTTTGTATATATCTTACATTGTTTAATCTTCCAAAGCATTCTATAGAGAAAATTTCATATTTGGATCTATTTTCGTGTTAAACTCTGAATTTTGTAAGTTTTTTTTAACTTTGAAGATAAATTAGTTATCATTTAATTATTTCTTTGATTTACTTAAATTATTAGTTTATAGTTTATTATAAATTTGTTAAACATGGTTAATAGTTATCCCTAAAAGTGATTATCCCATATAAATTTACTTTATTTTTTCTTAATTTAGTTTAGTCTAAGATTATTCAATTTGGTTCAAATCCGGTTGAGTCTATTTAGGCCAAGTTAGTTTGATTTGGTTCAATTCAATTCATCTTTTTTTAGATTCCATACACTCGTTAATTTAGATTAAAAATCTATCCTAGGTTGTCTCTTAAAAAATAGTAGATTCATTCCTGGAGTTAAAAACACTAAATATTTTTTATGCTCTTGATCACAACATGCAATAACTCGTGGGACTACTGTTGTTGTTGGTTCATCTTTTTAATATATAAAAATCATAAAAAAAATTATGTCTAGAATGAATCATATGAAAGTTCATGTGAATCATTCATAGCATGATATAACTTATAAGAAATGATAGATGACCTATTCATGGGTCCAGATTACTCATAAAATGTTCACAATTACCTAAATGTTGTTTTAAATGACTCATATAAAAATTGAAATAACTCATACATTGGTCATGAATTTTCCTAAAAATGGATCATATAGAGTGATGAATGGATCATATTTAGATCAAAATGACTCATAAACAAATAAATACTTAAAAATTTCATCATCCTCAACTTGAAATTCCAGTCTTTCTTAAAAAAATACAAGGGTTGCATAAAATTTTTTATAGTCCTATTAAATTCCTTAAAATCACCATATAATAACATAAAATAATCCATGAATTATCATAAAAATTACAACCTTATCTATCTCATTTACAATGTCCTTTGCAAAATATAAATATTAAACTAGAGTACTTAAATAAATTAAACTGGATTCAGATTTCTAACTTCACTTCATTCATTAAAATCCTTCATCCAAGTTATATTTATCACTAAATACAGTAAACATATTTCTAAATAATCCATTAATGATTTCTCTAGAGTCATTCAATATCTTCTTAAATATATTAAACCGGGTTGTATCCATTTAATGGTGTATTTTACAAGGAGATGTATTTCATATTAATATAAAATGATTTAAAAATGAATGTATGTTTTTATTGGGTTTCCTCAGTTGGTATAAATGTTCTCTTTCTTATTTTTTATTATAATAATAATAATTTCAGGATATAATAAAAAAAATGAATCAAATGAGTTGTAAGATATACAAATTTAGTTATGTATTTAATTTCATTGGTCATAATTTTGGGAGTATTATGATTGATTTCACTTATTATATAAACATTTACTCTAATTATTATTTCATATTACTAATAATAAGTAATTTTTCACTTGTTAAATTAATGAAATTTTCAATACTTTTGACTCATGAAACATTGAAATAATGAAACAACTATATAAAATGAACTAATAAATTTTAGAAGATTGATATTATAATTAAATTATAATATCAATATAACAAATGTATATAATATGAAAATAGAAAGTTTACTATTTGTAAATGTGTTTCATATCTGATGTTTTATATCTGATTATCAATAGTTTTTATTAAATGTGTTTCTATTTACAATTTATCTATATATATATATGTGTATTTAAATTTTTATATGTTTTAATATATTCACCAATTATATTGTGATGTCAGGTATTGAATGGATTTTAATTGGATACATTTACGAAGAACCACTAGTGAATATAAAAAAGGAGTTGATGAATTCTTGGAATTTTCTAAACAACGTCTTCAAAAAATTGATTTGATTTTCTATCCATGTGTAAAGTGTTTGAAATGAGAAAGTTAAACTCCATAGAAATCAAGGATCATCTCATTTATTATGGTTTTAGCCTTAATTATACACGTTGGATCTGGCATGGTGAAAGAACTGAAAATTCAACATCCAATTTTGATGATAATATTCATAATGAGGTATAGGATCATATTGAAGAATTAATTCATGATTTAGGTGTTGAAACCATCAAAAAAACAACAATTGTTGAATGATTTTATGGAGATTATGAGAAACCATTATTCCTAAGTTTCAGTAAATATACAGTGTTATCAATAGTTTTTAGATTAGTTAACTTAAAAGAAAAAAATGGGTGGAGTGATAAAAGTTTCTCCAGCTTACTTGATCTTTTAAATGAGATACTTCCAAAAGGCAACAAGCTTATAGATTCCAATTATGAGATGAAGAAAATATTATGCCCAATGGGATTAGGGTATAAAAAGATACATGCTTTCTCCAATGATTGTGTACTGTATAGGAAAGAATATGAATATTTATAAAATTTTCCTACATGTGGGACATCACGCTATAAGATAGATGGGAAAGTCAACTTGGATTCATTCTCAGGTGCTATCATCTAACATCATGAAAAATCAATTTTTTACTTTCTAATGATATCATCCAATATTTTTTTCATACAATTCTAATAATTCAATTATGATTCATTCTTAGGTACCGGAATCAAAACTCATGCTAAATCAATTTGGTACCTTCCAATAATTCTTCATTTTAAGCGCCTATTTGCAAATTCAATTGACGCAAAAAGGTTAAGATGGCATTCAGATGATTGCATCTCTGATGGTAACTTATGTCACCATAACGATTCACCACAGTGGAAGAGTTTTGATAAAAAAATTCATGATTTTGGAAGTGAAGTTAGAAATATAATAATGGGATTGTGTACTGATGGAATGAATCTATATCAGAGCATCAGTAGCCAACATAGTTCATGGCATGTTTTGCTGGTAGTTTACAAATTTTCCCTATATCTATGTATAAAGAAAAAATATGTTATGATTAGCTTGATGATTTCTGGACCAAAACAATCGGGAAATGATATCAATGTGTATCTTTTACCATTGATTGATGATTTGAAATTGCTATGGGAGGAAGGTGTTAATGTTTTAGATGCATACAAGAAAGAGTATTTTCTTTTGCGTGCTATGATAATGTTTACTATAAATGACTTTCTTGTATATGGAAACTTATATGGATATAGTGTTAAGGGACATAAAGCATGTCTAATTTGTGAAGAACATACTTCATATTATCAATTTCAGAATGGAAGAAAGACAGTGTACATGGGACATCGATGATTTTTTTAAATTGATCATCCTTATCATAGATTGAAAAAAGCATATGGTTTACAAGAATACAACCTTCCCCCTCAGCCATTGTCAGTTGAAGAATATTATGATAGGGTGAAAAATATTGATTCGACATTTGGAAAGAAAAAAAGTTTTAGTCTTCAAAGAAATATCTGGAAGAAGAAATCTATTTTTTTAACTACCTTATTGGATATTTTTAGAGATAAAACATAAAATTGATGTTATGCATGTTAAGAAAAACATATGTTACAGTTTGATTGGAACTTTGTTAGACATAAAATGAAATACAAAAGTTGTATTGCATGCTATATTGGACTTGATGTTAATGAGAATACATTTGGAGTTAGCTCTCACTATGAAATGAAACAGAACATATTTACCTTTGTCTTGTCACACATTAAGAAAGATTGAAAAGATAAATTTTTGTCAATGTATTCATGGTATTAAATTACCCAGTGGTTTTTCTTCAAATGTTAATAATTTGGTGTCATTGAAGGATTTTAAATTAATAGTTATGAAATCTCATGATTTCCATGTATTGATGCAACAACTTCTACCAGTAGCAGTGTGTGGTATATTTCTGATAACTATCATAAAGACTATTATTAGTTTATGTAATTTTTTCAAATACATTTTTAGCAAAGTCATTGATCCAATTTATTATATGTGTTAGAGAATGAAGAAACTCTTATTCTTTGTCAACTAGAAATGTATTTCTCACCTATGTTTTTTTATATAATGGTTCATTTACTGATTCATTTGGTGTGTGAGATAAGAATATGTGGGCCAATTTATTTATGATAGATGTATCCTTTTGAAATATATATGAAAATTTAAAAGAGATATGTTAAAAATCCTTATCAACCAGAGGCCTCTATTGTTCAAAAATATTTATCAAAAGAGGTGATTGAGTTCTGTACTGATTATTTATATGAGGTGAAGCGTATTGGTCTCCCTATATCTCGACATATGACAGTTGATATTAAAGGTATAGGGGTTCAAGGCTTAAATGTAAATTTCATTCCATGTGATGAAGTGATGCAGGCACATTTATACATTTTGAACAACACAGATGAGGTTCAATCATATATATCCTTGCATATTTCTGAATTAAAGTTACAATATCAGAAAAGAAACTAAAATTGGTTGATGATTGAGCATAAGAAAACATTTGTTTCATGGTTTAAAGAGAAAGTCACCACAGATATATCTACATCAGAAACATTGAAGTGGTTAGCAGGGGTACCATCTCTTAATGTGATCACATGGTCTGGTTTTGATATTAATGGTTACACATTTTACATAAAAAATCTGGATGATAAGAGTACCATTCAGAATAGTGGTGTGATGGTTTTCGCTAAAGTAGTGCATTTTTCGATTGCCAAAGATAAAACCCCAATTTCTACATCAACGCCATATTTTGGAGTTCTTGAATACATATGTAAATTTTATTATATTAAATTTTGAGGCACTTTTTTTAAGTGTAATTGGGTTGATAGTAAGAGTGGTGTGAAACATGATGAATATGGGTTTAAACTAGTTTATTTGAAAAGATTTAATTACAATGAGGAACCATTTATCATGGAGACACGTGAAAAACAAGTATTTTATATCATTGATCCATCGAATGATCAGTGGTTCATCATTTTGTAAGGAAAAAGATACCATTTGGGTGATGAGGATGATGTTGATGATGTTATTGATTTGCATGATCCTTATTCATCTATTACGCAATTTTCGGATGATTATAATGAGTATAAGATAGACATAGTGCATGCAATATGTAATGATCATGATGAAGGCATGTGGGAAAATACTAAATTAGTCTCCTAATTTTTCTAGTAAATATTTATATTTTATTTCTTTTTTTGAAACTTACAAATGAATGCCTCTTTTTTACTTATTTTTTACTTTCTTGTTTCTAAATATTCAGTTTTCTAATGATATGCAGGTACAAAAAAATTCATTACACTTTCTAGTAGCAATGTAAGATAAAAATAGAGAGGATCAGTTACTAAGGTATATCTATTTTTTCATATTATTAAATATTCAGTAATATACTTATTTAATGAAATAAAATTGTTAATTTACAAAAACAAATTACAGAACTATTGATGCGTCCTCAAAAGAGGAAACTTCTCCTGTTAGTACTAAAAAATCAAGTTCTCAAGTTGGTAAATGTGGTATTACACGTTTACCAAAACTATCACTTTCTCATGACGATGAAAGATTACACATCTGTTTTGATGATAATAATAATGCAACTGCCCCAAATGCAGTTCAGTTTATCAGTTATATATCGATGCAGAGCCATTGTAATATTAGTATTTTATATCTTGATTGGAAGTCAGTGGATAGGATGGAAAACAACAACTTTGGGAGGTCATGATGGAAAAATATATTAATTGATTTCTTTAATCTCATTTTTTGAATATTAAATATTTTAAATGACATATTTAATTTATTTGATTACAGATGACATTCAATTTTGAGGAAACCAAAGAAATTAAGAAAAGAAATATCTCTTTAGTGGAGATTCGATGGAGATATTTTAAAACAAAACTAACAAAAAATTATGTTTTTGGAAATATAAGGTTTGAAAACACATGCCTCAAGTATTAGTTTATAGATAAAGATACATGGAAGCAATTTGTTGACAGTCGTCATGAAGAAAAATCTCAAGTATGATAACTATTTTATATTATAAAATTTATTATAAAATTTTCTAATTACTTAGTAGTTTATTTTTATATAATAAGCCTCTAGGAGATCTCGTCAAGAGATTCAGTTGATAAATGTATACCCTCATACTTTATCATGTGGAGAGTATCCATATTTGGAGCAGAAAATGATTGAATAAAAATTGAAGCATTAAGAGCTTGATCTAGTAGTGGTTCAGAAGAGGTTCAACATGGTCCTCCATCTCCTCCCACTCACCATGAAAAATGGAAACAAGCAAGAAGAAGTAAAAATGAATAGTATCTTATAGAGGAAGCTAAGCAAGTAGCTGATAAAATTGTAAGTAAATATTATTTATTTGTCAGTAATTTTTATATTTTATAAATTTTAAACACTAATATAACTTTTTCATTTTCATTTCAGGATGAAATTCAGGATCAAGATACACAAGGCTATTTTATCCCTAAGGGTAGGATAGATATCCTAGCCACTACTTTGGGAAAGGCAGAACACCCCATACATGTTAGAGGATATCAGGTAGGTGTTAGTATTCATAAGGTTTTTGGTCAGAGTAAGAAATCAAGAGACCCAGAAATAGAATCATTAAAAGTCAAGATAAAAAATATAAAATAGTCTATGGGTGATCAAATTCAAGAATTAGTGCATAAGGATTTGTTAGAATACTTTTCAAGAAAGTCACAGTCTACACAACCTTCCCACGTATATTATTTATTTGTCATCAATTTTTATATTTTATAAATTATAAACACTAATATAACTTTTTCATTTTTTTAACCTTCCCAGCCTGCTCACCCGGACTATCCTACCCCATCTTCCTACCATGCCCCGTATGAGTAGCCTTCCCAGGTATATTATTTATTTGTCATCAATTTTTCTATTTTATAAATTATAAACACTAATATAACTTTTTTATTTTTTAACCTTCCCATCCTGTAGACTCAAACTACCCTGCCCCATCTGCCGACCCTGCCCCATATGAGCAGCCTTTCTAGGTATATTATTTATTTATCATCAATTTTTCTATTTTATAAATTATAAACACTAATATAAATTTTTCATTTTTCAGCCTTCCTAGACTGCTCACTCGGACTACCCTACCCCATCTGCCTACTTCGATCCTCCACCTCTGTGCTCGGACCAATCAGTGTATTATTTATTTGTGATCATTTTTTCTATTTTATAAATTATAAACAATAATATAATTTTTTCAATTTTCAACCTTCCCAACCTTCTCACCTGGACTACCATGCCCCATCTGCTTACTTTGATCCTCTTCCACCTCACTCGGACTAAAACGTATATTGTGAGTTGTTCGTTGAAGATCCTTATATACATATTATTGCTTTAGGACTAGTTCATTTTTTGTGGGATTATGTACATCAATAGCCTATGAATATGGGTCAGGTTAGAGTATCAATACTCGATATTATAGATCCTAATGCTCTACTACAATTTCCTACTGAGGAGATCACCATAGTTGGGGATTGTCTGGGTCATTTTTTACTTTGGCCAACTGGTTTTCTTTATTATATGTCATATGAGGTATGTGTTTTTTTAAATATTAATTATAAATGATTCAAAATTACTTATAATGTTTCCCGAAATTTAACTTATATAGGATTATCTGAAAGCAAAAGAAGATGCACAAATGAAAAAAAATGTTTAGGAACAATCGACTGTAGATACTTCAGATATTTCTTATAGGATACAAAGATTACCTCAGGTTTCTTCTACATTGAATTATATCTATGAGTTTAAAATTATGGACAATATATGTAAAAGAGAATATCCATTGAGATTACTCAAATAAGATATCATGCATCTAGTTGATTTTGAAGAGCTCGGTCTGAATGTTGTGTAGTTGTTTTCCATGTAAGTAAATTGACATTTGAATTTGTATTTCTTTAATAAAAGATGGTTTTAAATTGAATAACTATATTTTCCTTTTAAATTATGTCTCTACACACACTTATTCTACAAAATTAAAGTACAAGAATTTACGGTTTTATAGATCTAGAATTCATTTACTTGGAAGTGCAACATGTGAAGAATCCTAATAGAGTTTCATATATATGTGAGAGATTATCACATACAAATATTGAGTGTAGTTTCTTCCATTTCTTGATAAGTAAGAAAAAAAACATAATTATGAACTAATGATCATTATAATTTCATTAATTGTGAACTTTTTGTATTGTAGGGGGAATTGAATGTTAGGTGTATTGTGCCCAAGTGAATGCACCTTATATTGGTTTTTCTCTTTATCAGGGAATGTTTGTAAAATATTTTCCACCTTATTAGACAGGTAAGTTTTTTTGTTTTTATAAGCTCATTATGTTTAATTCGCATTGTTTAGACGTGTATTATTAGTTCATATATATGAAAATGTAGTTCATGGAAAAAAATTAACAAGTAATACATGTCGATAAAGACGCCAAATAAAATAAAATATGTGGAAGTACAGGTAATTAGTTTTTATATTAGATTTTATTCTGATTTTTTTTATATTGATTTTTATTATCAGTTTAATGTTTTATAACTATATTTTCATCATCAAAAAGGACATGTTGAATGTGTTTATTATATTCTTCGATTCATGTATGAGATAATCACAACTAGGGAAACTACTAAATTTGATAAGGTTAGTTGTATTAATTTTTTTATATTTTCTACCATATTATTCTATTTTTTTATCTCATATCATTCAATGTTATTGTAGGCATTCAATGATTCCCAGTCTTATTCTCAATATGATCTTACCTATATTCAATCTATTTTTGTGAACTATTTGTTAAGTTTGATTAGGATTTGAGGTATGTATATTCTAATATTTATGAATAATATTATATATGGGTTCAAAAAACTAAATCTTTTGATATAATAGGTGTTTGAACATACTAATAATCAAATTAATGCTTCAAAAATAACCAACAATGAGCATTTTGTAAATTTCAGGTACCTGTATTTTAATTCTACTTTATAATACAAATGTGTAGATAGTTTTTTGATTAACTAGAAAAAATCATGTAATTTATATATTTTTAGTCAATGATAAATATTGTTTGATTGTTTTATATTGTGTTTTTATTTCAAGGGTTTCGATTATTTTGGAAGTGTAATATTTTCAATTTTCTAAAAAAAATTAACTTTTAACATCGATTTTTTAAAAACCAACGCTGAAATGTTTAAAAAAATATTCAGTTTTTGGCATCAATTTTCCTAAAACTGATGCTAAAAATGATATTTTTTATGTTGCCTTTATAAACATCATTTAAACCGATGTCAAAAATTAAAAAAATGATGTTAAATCCTATTTTCGTACTAGTGTCTCTTTTGAGAGCAATGTGAGATGCGATCCAAGTGAAGGTTGTGAAATAGAAATTGGATGATGATGGGACCCACTTATTGAGGCCAAGGTCGGATATATCTTATAGGTTGTAGTGTCACCAAGGGGTGACGGACATGAGATTATATCGATGATTAGATACTTAGACATTTTGGAAGGACCATAGTGGATGCCCTTGTGGATGAGATGATATGTTATTCGAGGTTTGAAGCTAGGTATTGAGTGACTAGAACTTGAGTGATGATCCAATGTGCTTGTGGGACAAATTGTGTTTCTTTATTAGGTTTTATGTATTTTTGATAGGTAATGGATTTAGGTGTAGATGATATGGATCAAAAGGCCTCGATCTACCATGAGTGAGATGGCGCCAGCAGGATCACCATGAGTGATATGGGATCCTAGTTTGCTTGCAGTTTGGACCTATCTTGAGTGATTGGGTATTTCTTGAGACATGATGGACTCACCTTGAGTGAGAAGGTGATGGTTGAACCTTGCCTTGAGTGATAAGGTATTGGTTGACATGATGGACAGTCTTAAGAAAGAAGGTTGGCCTAGATGAGATGTGGACAATAGACCCTACCTCGAGTGATAAGGTGGTGGTCAGTATTAGAAATGGGACTACCTTGATTGATAAGGTGAGTCTAGGAATGAGGTTGTGGGGCCCTACCTTGAGTGAAAATATAGTGGTTTGAGCATGATGGATAACCTCCATTGAGTGACTAGGGTTAGTCTAGGACTTGGGCGTAGGACCCTACCATATTCCTCTAGGTAATGGTTGAGGACTCAGAGATATGCCCTAACATAAGTATTCAAGTATGGGATGGGTTTTTGGTGTGATGTAATGAGGTGAATGGATTCTAACATGGGGCCAAATCAAGTATGTTCAGGTGTTGTGGTGTCCTGGTTAGCACACAATGACCTGGTACACATGGAGTTATTGTGGCCTAGTTAGAACATGATGTCTGTAAAGACCCAGATTTTCCATGTAATTTTTTTTAATTATATGGAATTATTTTGAGACCACTAAATCTGACGGGGCGTGATTCCAAGGCTCGGAGTGCCTGGAATGATCCGCCAAATTTTTGCTAAGCTTTAATTAGCGCGCGTAAGCAGTTTTTCTGGAAAAGTGGAATAACTCTTAAACGGTTTCTTGGATCAGAAGTTCATGGGAACCATTGCATTCAGGATGGTGGGTTTACCCTCGACGCGACATAAGTTTAGTCGGTACAGTCCTCCAGTGGGAAAACCCAAAAATGGAATAACATAAATAAAATAATTAAATAAAATTATTTTATTTTTCAAATGCTTGTAACTCATGAATGGTAACTCAGATTGAAAATGTGAGACCAATGCTGAACTCATGAGGGTATGCTTTCCTTAGACTGATACTAACATTGGCCAGTGTGGGCCACTAGTGAAAGTTAGTTTTTTGTCATAAATAAAATAATTAAGTGAAATTTATTTTATTATAAAATCCATAACTTCTAAATGGTAAATCGGATTGAAAATCAGAGAGTACGGTTGAGTTTGTTGGGATGTGTTTCCCTTAGGCAGAGCCTAACCTCGACCAGCATGGGTCAAGGGTGAATGTTAATAATTTTCTGAACTTTTTTTAGGTACATTCAGTAAAAGCACAAGTAGGATTTTCTAACTTTTGAAACGGTGATCAGATTAAAAATATGAGGGCACCGTTGAATCCGTAGTGCCAGAATTCGTTTAAGGGAGGCTTCACTTTGACCATAGTAGGTCTAGAGAAAAGGTTAATTTTTGGGACTTTTTAAAGAATAATAAAAATAACTTAGTTAATTTTTATTTTCTTTCTTTCCCTCCAACAGACAAACAACAAAGTGGGGCCAGCGGTGTGTCAAGCCAATAAATGACTTGACCTTTCAAAGTTAAGTAATGACGTCATTGGGGAATTAGGAAGGTTCCTAATTAATGAGCCCCCATTAATTCTCAACGTCGTTACTTACCCTCCCCCTCTCTTATTTATATGGAGCTTGGGGAGAGGTGTCGGCACTGCTTCACCAAGCAACGAAGTGATGACAAAGTGCCAAGATGCCAAACCCTTGGAGGATAGAGCCGGTTCTGGCGAGCGGGGATGAGCGACACCGAAACCCCAAACCGAAGATCGACGATCAAGCGACATCATTGGAGGCTAGCTGTGGGGATGGCGAACACCGACCCACTTCCTCAACCACGGGCGTTTCTCTATCATTCTTGAGGTAGGGGTTTGATCCTTGTTTAAATTCAAGTGAATTTCTTGAACCCTTTAATCATCCCTCATGATTACGAGCTAAAGCGGAGGGCGCAGGCCTAATGAAATCAGCCTGAACCCTTCGCTACTTTTCTACCTTTGTGCCCTCTGTGGAAGACCGCTGGCATGGTGGCACCAACCGACTAAGAAGGAGGCGGCGCGCCTACGCACGCCGCAAGAGGAGGTCGTGACACTAAGTTGTGGTGGTCATTGGAGCATCCAGCACTGGCTGGCCGCAGAGGAGGTGTGGCGCGGCGCCGGTGAGAAAAGGGTCGCGGCTCATCACCCGCGGCGGTTGGAGGAGGCGGTCGGCACATCGGCCGACCACGTAAGGGGAGGTGGCGCGACCAGCATGCCACCGGCAAGTGGGAAGGCAGCGTGACTAGCGCACCGCCGGCAAGCAGAGGGACGCGACCGAAGCTGCGGTGGAGGCAGAACCCGCGCCTACCCGGCGAGTTCCACGACAACCGGGTGGCACCCACATGGCGTTTCCATTTCACAAAGTCGAATGACCTTTGGGCCATTCGGGATATCGGGGGAAACACTCCCCCATTGCCAACTCGGGTGGACCGTGGGCCACACCTCACACGGCCGGTCCGTCTGCCCAGCGGGTCGGGCCACCCCTTTACAGGCCTCCCTTTGCGGGTCTCCCTTTGCGGGCCGCCCTTTTTGGGCCACCCCATTTGCGGGCTAGGCCTCCCTTATGGGTTGAGCCCGCCGCAGCCTATCCCAGACCGGGTCAGGCCGGGTCGGTCCGACTGGGTCGGATCCACCCGGGCCCAACCAAACCCAGAAACACTTAAAGGACCATATCTTGAGAACCAAACGTCCAGTTGACGAACCATCTATGGCGTTGGGATCCTTGAATCAATAAATTCCTTTGGTATAATCCACTTGATTTTTGGATATAGTTGGAGTATGGCCGGGTTGGATCGAACCCGAATCCAATCGGGCCCTCGGAACTAAAACACTTATAACTCACAAACCGAGCATCTGATTGATGCACCGTCTGTCGCGTTGGAACCCTTACGACATAGAGGTCCTTTGGGTACTCCTTTGTGGAGATTAGCGGTGGTTGAGGTATGACTTATATCTCGAGGGGCATATTCTACAGAACTTGAGCGCACCGGGTGCAAGGAATCCTGCGATAGGCTGTAACGTGAAGGAAGAACAACGATCCTATGTGGGTCAGCATATATCAATCTTGTGTGGGTCAGCATATATCAAATCATGTGTGGGTCAATACTCAGCTATCCTGTGTGGGTCAACGCATACCAATCCTGTGTGGGTCAGATCCTGTGTGGGTCAGCGGGGGTTAGTACCTATCGATCCTGTGTGGGTCAGCAGCAGTGCCTCTTAACAGAATAAGATGATCTAGATTATGACTAATCATATATACTTTAATACTTAAGTTATACCTGGTGTGAGTTGATTCTTTAACCTTTTTGGTGTTAACTTCATGGTGTTACATGTGTGTTACTTCTACCTTCGTGGTGTTACCTGTGTGGTACTTTTATCTTGGTGATGTTATCTATGTGGTGATTCTATCTTTATGGTGTTACCTGTGTGGTACTTCTACCTTCGTGGTATTACCTATGTGGTACTTCTACCTTTGTGGTGTTACCTGTGTGGTACTTCTATCTTTGTGGTGTAACTAGTGTGGTGCTTCTATATTTGTGATGTTACATGTGTGGTCCTTCTACCTTCGTGGTGTTATCTTTGTGGTGTTACCTGTGTGGTACTTCTATCTTTGTGGTGTTACTTGTGTGGTACTTCTATCTTCGTGGTGTTACCTTTGTGGTGTTACCTTCGTGGTGTTATCTTCATGGTGTTACCTATGTGGTACTTCTATCTTTGTGGTGTTGCCTATGTGGTACTTCTACCTTCATGGAGTTATCTTCGTGGTGTTACATGTGTGGTACTTCTATCTTCGTGTGTTACCTATGTGGTACTTCTATCTTCGTGGTGTTATCTATGTGGTACTTATAACTTTGTGGTGTTACCTTTGTTGTATTCTTCCCTCATGTATGAGATGGGTATGTCTTGATAACTTAGGTATATGTATGGGCATATACCTAAGTAGATTTGATGTCTATTGCTTCATGCTTTGAGATTGAGGTCTTGCTTTGTGGTATTTCCTTTGTGGAACTCTGAGAGACCTACGGGGGTCTTGGGGTCCCTAACGAGTAACGCTATACTCACCCATGCACGGGATACGCCCACACCTTGTTGTGTCTTGTGCAAACTACAGACAGAATTGACTGAGGCTGAGGGATCTGGAACCGGATGGTACTTAGAGGTGGACCATTTGGTGTGACGTGACGTAGGGACTACTGATTGTGAGTTGTACCTACCCTTCAGGTAGGATCCTAGATGGATGATCCAGGAGCTGTTTTTTTCACTTTTTAGTTGTACTTTTACTTTTCAGTTGGGATTTTATTCTGGCCCCTTTACTTTCAGCACACTTTTACTACAGTAGTTTACTTCGTAGTGCTTCTTGTTGTGTTCTTGGACTGTGTGTCTGTACAGGTTAAAAAGGCAATGCCTTCCTATTTTGGGGAT
The DNA here is from genome assembly GCA_963277665.1 of Viscum album. NCBI lineage: Eukaryota > Viridiplantae > Streptophyta > Magnoliopsida > Santalales > Viscaceae > Viscum > Viscum album. Next base: position 667,085,977 of record OY728123.1, read on the forward strand.
ACGACTTTCCAATTCTAGTCGCCAACCCCTGTCCTATTGAAGATGGTCTTGGGGTAGTCACAACATGGGCACCGAGGGACAAGTCGTGACAAAGTGCTATCAGAGGAGTCGGTTCTACCGAAGAACTAGGACTCTGATCTTTTCTATGTGGAAATAGTGTTAAGTGTTATGAGTGTGGTTTTTGGTTTAGGGAATCTAGTGTTGGTGTGGCAGCCAATGTATCCATACAACAGGACCCTAAATTCTGATTTCCGACTCTGTACACGGAAACACTAATTGCGTGTGTTTTTCCTTGGTTTCTTTGGAGTCAAATCACCATGTATAACTTAATGACCAAGGTGCACCTGTTCCTTATCTAGATGTCACCGCATAGACAGCCAACTAGGATTCCCAAGAGAGTACACGATGACAGCCCACCAAGTTATGAGGCCTCAGTGTAGGGCCATCTTACGGCGTTAGCACCTTTGAGTGGCGTACCATCTATACCACTTCCTGTTGGTCAACGGTTACAACTGGCAGTACCGATAGAGAACACATGTAATCCTAGTGCCTTACACGTGTTTCAACATCAGATACCCCTCAGGTTCCAAGTCGATCCTGACTCACAGGCAGCTAAGGACTGGCTTGAGGATGTGGTTGAGTTTCCATCTAGCCAGGGCACTATTCAATCAAATGGCGGTCCTGGTAGAGAGCCTTCTACATGGCTCAGCAGGACGATGACAGGGTTTAGATTACCCTGATCTTGCGAAGAGGTGAATTTTTCTATAGAAAACCTTGAGAACCTTCCTCAGAGAAGGGGGTCTCTTACTATAAAGATATGAGGGATGAGTGTTCCCTAGAGATTCTACAGCTTCGACAGGATGAAATACTGGTAGCTGAGTATTCATCGAGGCATACCGACCATCCCAGGTACTTGATGAATATAGTACGGTCAGTGCTTCAGGGATCAGACCTCTGAGTGAGGTGTGTTTAGGGACATCTGATCCATCACTATTCCTATATGCATTCCTACTTGTGTTAAGGTTCTAGAGAAAACCTTTTTGGTTGAATATTATTTGGTTGAGCGGATGCAGCCATTAAATGTTAACAGTGGGAAAGTTGGAAACTGATGCCAGTCTCAAAGACTTGGGCATGTAAAATGTTTTTGGAAGAGGAATTGATAGGGATAGATGGATCTTTAGGGCAATAGACGTGGAAGTGGATCTAGGAGAGCAGCATGTGGTGGTATACATTTCAACATGTTACAACCACCACCTCAATGTGGTCCCCACCAGGCTTAGGGAGCTGAATGATAGGGGAAGGGAGTAGCTGCATGTGGTAAAGGAGTGTAACCCAAGGGCTCCAGGAATGATTAGAGGTATGGTCTGTGTCTACTACTAGTTGATATATTAATAGACATAGGAACTAATCATTCCTTCTTTCCATGAATCTTGTTCAAGACCTAGAGTTTCTGGTTAAACCATTGACTTGACCATTATGTCTAGAGATACCGTTGGGAGGAGACTTGATAATCACACTTATGCCAACGGTGTGATCTGACCCTTGAGGTGAGAGTTTCAGTTGGAACCTCTTGGTGGCAGCATCGATGCCTTACGATGTTAGTTTGGGTATGGACTGGACATCCACAGTTCATACTCATATTGACTGTATTAGGCAAAAAGTTTGTGGTTTATCTACAATGTTAGAATGGGGTTTTCCTTGGTCGGTGAAAAAAAAGGAAACCCAGGAAGCACAGGATAAACTCATGCAAAGGAGGGTGCAGCTGATCACTCTTGAGTCGGCCAGCCTTACCCTTGTGGCAACTGGAGTTTTTAGTTTTCAGTTCCTAATAGGAGTGGCAGAGTGTGGGGAAATTTTTCAAAACATGTTTCTATGATTACCTCCCCGAAGTGAGAGGTACTTCTGCTTTGTATGGGTACTACTGGAGTTTTGAACCGACTTCTCTAGGGTAGGGTCACCCTTGAAAGATTTAACGAAGAAGGGGGAGCCTTCCCTATGGACAAAGAAGTGTCATCAGAGCTTTCAGGAGCTGAAATAGCAACTATGGCTAGAGTTCATCTAGGACTATGACCTTGAGATAGTTTATACTCCTGGGAAGGGGAACGTGGTAGCAGATGCACTCGGCAAGAGGTCTGGTCTACAGCTGTTGAGTGAGGCGTTAGAAAATCTAGTCATGCTACGAATATCCTTCGTGGATAAAGATGGAGTAGCTTACCTCCAGTCTATGACTATCACTCTCTCAATTCTTTAGCTAATTCAGGAGGCACGACTTGGGATGTTGATTGCGAAGCCCGACGTGCTCAGATATCCTCAGGATGGTCTCCTGAAGGATTTTCTGAAGGTGGGGAGAACATCAACCTCTTCAGAGGATGCACCATGGTGCCAGTGATGCTTTGGGAGGAGGTGTTCAAGGATATCCATACATCCCATTTAATGGTACATCCTTGAGTGGTGAAGATGTACCAGGACCTCCGACATCAGTACTGGTGGCAAGGGATGAAGGAATCAGTGGTAGAGTTTGTATCATGATGCCTCACTTGTCAGCAAGTGAAGACTACACAGAGCTAGCAAAATTTTTATGCTGACAGGACACAGAGACCTTTGGAGTTTAAGGAGGGAGACTATGTCTTCCTACCGGTCTCACCTCGACAAGGTTTACGGATATTTGGCTGAGGCGGAAAGTTATCACTGAGGTTTATCAGACCATTTATGATACTCCATAGGATCTGTGAGGTGGAATACAACTTGGAACTTCTACTATATTTGGAGAGGGTGCACAACGTCTTCCATGTATCCCAAATGAGGAGATACATGCATGAATCATATCACATCATCAACCACAGTGAGTTGGACTTGGATGATGGGGCGACGTTTACGGATATTCTAGTAGAGATTGAGGATCGACAGGAGCGGGTCCTTCATGGGCGTTCGATACCTCTAGCGCGTGTTTCGTGGTAGCATGGGAACCTCCAAAAGAGAAAATGGGTGTGGGAGGCTCAGATTTGTGCTCGATACCCCCATTTGTTCCCTTATTCTATGTTGTGGATTTCGGGGATGAAAATCCCTAAGGTGGGGAGAATGTAACGACCCAGATTTTCCATGTAATTTTTTTTAATTATATGGAATTATTTTGAGATCGCAAAATTTGACGGTGCATGATTCCGAGGCCTGGAGTTCCTGGAATGATCCGTCGAAGTTTTTTCAAGCTTTAATTAGCATGCATAAGCAGTTTTCCTGAAAAAGTAAAATAGCTCTTAAAAGGTTTCCCGAATCAGAAATCTGATGGCACCGTTGCGTTTAGGATGGCGGGTTTACCCTGGGTGCGACATAAGTTTAGTCGGCACAGGCCTCCAGTGGGAAAACCCAAAAATGGCATAACTGTAAATAAAATAATTAAATAAAATTATTGTATTTTTCAAATTCTTATAACTCGTGAATGGTAACTTAGATTGAAAATATGAGACCACCGCTGAACTCGTGAGGGTATGTTTTCCTTAGATTGATACTAAAATTGGGTGGCGCAAGCCACCAGTAAAAGCTAGTTTTTTTCCATAAATAAAATAATTAAGTGACAATTATTTTATTATTGTTGATCCCTCTGGAAGATTGTTGAATTCTTCCTATGATTGCTGTTTTAATAATCACAAATCATCGGTACTTGATCCTGTTGGATTTCTCATATACATAATCACAATCTTTTAGTGAATCTGTTTATATCAGTTGGATCATGTTTTTATCTGTGCTTGTTATTGATTTACAAGTCTTCTAGAAGTCTTCTGGATCAAACAGACACTTTGTGTTCTGTTAAGTGAACGATCGCACCGATCCATATCAAAAGTGAATGGTCACACCGATCCATATCAAAAGTGAATGGTTGCACCGATCCATATCAAAAGTGAACGGTCGCATCGATCCATATCAAAAGTGAACGGTTGCACCGATCCATATCAAAAGTGAACGGTCGCACCGATCATGACACATCGATGCTGATCATCTGAGTCACCTAAGATGTCTCACCGATGCTGATCAAATGAGTCACCAAAGATGTCTCACCGATGATGATCAAATGAGTCACTGATCATGACACACCGATGCTGATCAAATGAGTCACCGATCATGACACACCGATGTTGATCATCTGAGTCACCTAAGATGTCTCACCGATGCTGATCAAATGAGTCACCGATCATAACACACAGATGCTAATCATCTGAGTCACCTAAGATGTCTCACCGATGCTGATCAAATGAGTCACCGATCATGACACACCGATGCTGATCAAATGAGTCACTGATCATGACACACCGATGCTAATCATCTGAGTCACCGATCATGACACACCAATGTCTAGCCACCGATGTTGATGCTGATGACCTACCGATCACTCAACTCACCGATAGTCATAAACAGCTCTTTGAATTTCTTTATCTTTATTTAATCTAACCAATGGTAATATTAGGTATATTTTAATGATCTTTCATTTATTTAATGAAGGTTGTTGGATGTCAGGGAACCGTACCTCGTACCTGCAAAAAGAAATCATTTCTTTTGCTGGAGCTCGTGCCATAAATACAAGAAGTCCCTGTTGGTGAAAAAAAGGGATTATGAGACACATATGAGTGCAAAGAGTGGTGGATGAGATATTTGCAGAAGACACAAAAGCTCATACACACTCAAGCTTACTCAAGAAGAGTTCTGTACATTCATGAGGACATTGAAGAACTTCATCGACTACATTTTTCACTATCTCTGAACCTAGATGTCAAGTAGACGACACTCTATTTTTCAGATAAAAACCAAAAGAGGACTCAAAACCATTTCTGATCAAAATCAAGGAGTCCAAAGCTTCACTGCAATCACTATAGACATTTCTAAACTCTACATCTCTGCTCTGTGATTCATTATTTTACATTTCGAGCAGTGTGTGTTATCTACTGTATTTGACACACACACTGTCTCCTGTACTTTAACTGGAGGATCTATAAATCCTCAGAAAACTCTTTACATCTTTCATTTCCCACTGTAATAGTGGTAGAGGTCATGTGTGACCTGGACAGTTGGTTGCTGTTGTTTTGTTTCCCACGAATAACAATGGTAGAGGTCTTGGACCTGGACAGTTGTAAACTGTTGTGAACCCCGATCCAGGGTGTGGATCAAATTTTATATAAATTGTTGAGTGGACTAAGTCTCGGCTTGAGACTGAACCTCTTGGTTATATCTGTTGTGCTATTTCTTTCAAAGTTATTTTTTTTATTTCGCTGCTAATTACTTTAAAACCAAAACTGTTTTAAAGTAACTTTGATAATTAAACTCTCAAGTGTTTATATTAATTATAAATCAGTAAGTTAGTTTCAAAAGTTAATCAACTCTTCTATTTTGATTAACTGGGAAATAATCAATCCCTTGAGAACCCAACAAAACCTTTACTTTGATATAAATTCACTACAGTTTAATTTAGTATTTTATTTGGGGGTTTTTAGGACAAAGTTTTTAAACAGAAATTTTAATTGGAACTCAATTCACCCCCCTCTTGAGTATCCACTCTGACCAACATTTGGTATCATAGGGTTTAAAATATTTTCTAAAGTACTCTGTTTTTTTAACTGTTATTTTAGTTGTATTTTAAAGTTCTTAAAATTTCTGTTATTTCTAAATTTTTATCTCTTTAAAATATTTACTTTAAGTAAGTTATCATGTATAATAGACTTGAAGGTGTTGCTACCAATAGACCACCATTTTTCAATGGCACTAACTATGCTCAGTGGAAAATCAAGATGAAAATTCATTTAGAGAGCATGGGTTTTGATATTTGGACTGCTATAGAATCAGAATATAAAATTCCTACTACTATTAGATCTACTTGGAATGAAGCTACTAAGGCTGCCTACAATAATAATTTCAAAGCTATGAATGTCTTGTACTGTGCTTTAGGAGATGAGGAATTTAATAGAATATCTTCCTGTAAAACTGCTTATGAAATTTGGGATACCTTAGTCGTTTCTCATGAAGGAACAACTAATGTTAAGAAAATGATATTGAATACTTATACTATTAAGTATGATAATTTTAAGATGAAGCCTGATGAACCCATTTCTAACATGTATCTCAGGTTTAATGAAATTTTCAACACAATGACTTCTCTGGGAAAGGATGTTCCATCAAAGGAACAAATTATGATAATTCTGAGATGTCTACCTAAAAGATAGAGAGGAACTTCTGTCATAATTAGAGAATCATGTGATATTGGTGAAATGCCAGTCAAGGAACTAATTGGAAAGTTGATGATGTATGAAGAGGAACTCAAGGTTAACAAAGAAGAAGAAGATGAACCTAGAAGGAAGTCTGTTGCTTTCAAGATTTCAACTTCAAAGAACAAGGATAAGGAGAAGCTCCAAGCTATAAATGAAAGTTCAAGCTGTGAAAACAGTGAAAGTGCTTCTGATAGTGATGTTGAGATGGCTCACATTTCCAGAAGGTTTAAGAAGTTTTATAGGAAGAATAATTTTTTCAGAAAATCAAATTATAAAGGTAAGTATGACAACAAGGGACATTGGAAAAAGGATTGGAAGAAATCTGACAAATCAGATGAAGTTGTCTGCTATGAGTGCAAAAGAAAGGGACACATAAAAGCAGACTATCCAAAGTTGAAATACAAGAAGAAGTATGAATACAAGGACAATAAGTTTAAGAAATCCATGAAGGCTACTTGGAGTGCTTCTGAGGATAGCTCCACTGAATCTGAAGTTTCTGAAACTGAACACAGAAATAAGGCAAACATGTGTTTTATGACAAACACTTCTGAGGGAACCTGCTTAAAGAGATCCTATAGAAAGACTTGGTATTTGGACAGTGGATATTCAAGACATATGTCAGGAGACTTCTCATGCTTCAAGAGTTTAGTAAAATTTGATGGAGGCTTTGTCACTTTTGGTGATAACTCAAAAGGAAAAATCATCGGCTTAGGCCAGATTGGTAACACTGACTCAGTATTAATTTCTAAAGTTTTATTTATTGATGGACTTAAATACAATTTGTTAAGTATTTCTCAGTTATGTGATGATGGTTTTTATGTTAAATTTGAAAACGATTCTTGCAATGTTTTTAATTCTAAAAATGTTTTAGTGTTTTCTGCTTTAATAAATGAAAATGTTTATGTTGTTGATTTAAATTCTTTAGCTAAGCAGAATATTACTTGTTTAAATTCTTTTCATAAAGAGTCTTGGCTTTGCCACAGAAGATTAGGACACTGCAATGTGCATTCACTTAGAAAACTTGCTAGGAAGAACTTAGTTAGAGACCTACCCAAACTTGAATTTCTAGAAGAAAAAGTTTGTAATCCCTATAAAAAGGGAAAGCAACATAAAGTTTCTTTTAAATCAAAGAAAGAAGTTTCAACTTCTCAACCTCTCGAGTTGGTTCACATGGATTTATTTGGACCTTCTAGAGTTTCTAGTTTAAATGGGAAGCACTATGTCTATGTTCTTGTAGATGACTTTTCTAGATATACTTGGGTATATTTTCTAGCTCACAAGAGTGAAGCTTGTTCTTACTTTGTAAAATATTCCAAGTCTGTAGAAAACCTTAGTTGACTTAAAATTAAAACCCTGAGAAGTGATCATGGCCGTGAGTTTGAAAATCATGAGTTTGAATCTTACTGCTCACACAGTGGCTATAGTCACAATTTCTCTGCCCCTAGGACACCCCAAAAGAATGGTGTAGTAGAAAGAAGGAATAGAAACCTACAAGAAATTTCTAGGACTATGCTTAATGAGTATGACCTACTTGTTTATTTTTGGGCTGAAGCTGTAAATACAGCTTGTTATGTTATTAATAGAGTCTTGATCAGACCTGTTCTTAAGAGGACCCCTTATGAGTTGTGGAAACATAGGAAACCTAAGGTTAACTACTTTAGAGTTTTTGGCTGCAAAGTCTTTATTCTTAATACTAAAGACAATCTTGACAAATTTGCATCCAATAGTGATGAAGGAATTTTCCTAGGTTACTCTATTTCTAGTAAAGCCTATAGAGTTTTCAATAAGAGAACAAAATGTGTGGAAGAATCTATTCACATCAAATTTGATGAAACTGATCCACATGAACCTAAGACCTCTCTTGAAAATCTTGAAGATGATCTCTCTGTTTTGAACCTTAATGATAAAGACAGTAGACCTGTAGTTAAAACATCCAGTTTTGGAAATTTTACAGAACCTGCTTCTGTTGAACCTCAACCTGTAGATGAATCTGAAATCTCTAGCCCTACCTTTTCTAGACCAACTAGAATTCTAAAGAACCATCCTTTAGATACTGTTGTAGGTAATTTAGATAGAGGAACACAGACTAGAGCTTCTCTAAGAAATCAGGTTGAACATCAAGCTTTTCTTTCATAGTTAGAACCTAAAAATATCAATGATGCTATCAATGATGAATTTTAGATAATTTCTATACAAGAAGAACTAAATTAATTTGAAAGAAACAAAGTCTGGAAATTAGTAGAAAGACCTAAGGACACTATAACCATAGGCACAAAATGGGTGTTTAGAAATAAAGTTGATGAATCTGGAAACATCATTAGAAACAAAGTTAAGCTAGTTGCACAAGGTTACAATCAAGAAGAAGTAATTGACTATGAGGAAACCTTTTCACATGTAGCTAGATTAGAGGCTGTTAGGATCTTACTTGCCTATGCATCACATCTGAATTTCAAGTTATATCAAATGGATGTGAAAAGTGCTTTTTTAAATGGTTTTATTGTTGAAGATGTTTTTGTAGAACAACCACCTGGTTTCTCAAATCCTCATTTTCAAAATCATGTTTTTAAACTTTCTAAAGCTTTATATGGTTTAAAACAAGCTCTAAGAGCTTGGTATGAAAGACTTTCAAACTTTCTTATTTCAAAAGGATTTACAAAAGGAATAGCTGATCCCACTCTTTTTATAAAAAGGATTTCAAAAGATGTTTTAATAGTACAAATCTATGTTGATGATATTATTTTTGGATCTTCTAAAAATTCTTTATGTACTAATTTTTCAAAGGTTATGCAAAATGAGTTTGAAATGAGCTTAATGGGAGAGATTAAGTATTTTCTTGGATTTCAAATCTTTCAAACTAAATATGGTATTATTATAAATCAATGTAAATATACTAAGGATTTATTAAAACATTTTGGTTTGGAAAGTATTAAGGAAAGTGATATACCTATGAGTACTACCTGTAAATTGGATGTTGATGAAACTGGGAAACCAGTTGATCAAACCAATTACAGAGGTATGATTGGGAGTTTAATTTATCTTACTTCTAGTCGACCAGATATTAGTTTAGTGTGTGTATGTATGCTAGATTTCAAGCTAATCCTAAAGAATCACACTTACTGGCTGTTAAAAGTATTTTTAAATATCTTAAGTATACTGTGAATTTAGGTTTGTTTTATCCAAAAGGACAATCATTTGACCTAACTAGTTATTTAGATGATGAATTTGCTGGATGTAAGTTAGATAGGAAGAGCACATCTGGAACATGTCATTTACTTAGAAAGTCCCTAGTATCATGGTGTAGTAAGAAACAGAACTCAGTTGCATTGTCTACTGCTGAAGCAAAATATATAGCTGCTGGTAGTTGCTGTGCACAGATTCTGTGGATGAAACACACTTTATTGGACTATGGATTTGATTTTAAACATGTTTCAATTAACTGTAACAACACTAGTGTGATCAACATATCTAAGAACCCTGTGTCTCACTCTAGGACTAAGCACGTTGATGTCAGACATCACTTTATAAGAGATCATTATCAAAAAGGTGATATTTCTCTAGAATTTATTAGTTCTGAACATCAATTAGCTGATATTTTTACAAAGCCTTTATGCTCTGAAAGAATTAATTTTATTAAACAAGAGTTGTGTATGATAGATCTGTGAAACCGATCTGTGAAACCGATCTGTGAAACCGATCAGTCAAACCGATCTATCTTTCTATTACTTTTTATTATGTTGTAATTAATTATTTATTTTTATTATGGGAACCCTAAATGATGAAATAAATGATACGCGGCTATTTCTATTTCCCCAAACCGTCGATCTTTCATTTCCCGCCAAGCCTTATATCCTCTCTTCTCCTCTACTTCGAACCTTAAAACTCCTGCATTCCCCAGAATCTTCAAATGGCTAAGCAAAAGAGACCAAGCAAAGGATCAGATAGTCCTGTACCTTCAAAGCGTGCTCGAGGAAAGTCGAGTAGTACCACTCAAAGATTAGTAAATCCGAACCTGGAAACTCATATTGTTGCTGTAGAAAAGGAAGTCAGTTCTGCCTGGATTTTGACAAGTAAGTCGCTGTTGTTACAAGTTTTAGAATCACAAGGATGGAAAGCCTGGTTCTCAGATAACACTCATGTATACTACCCAAAACTAGTGCATGAGTTTTATATAAATCTAAAAGTTACTTTAGATGGTGTAAAGGCTGCCAGAATGTCTTCTGTAGTGAAAGGAAAGAAAATATCTTTTTCATCTAAACAATGGGCTGAATGTTTAAATGTACCCCATGAGGGTCGGTATGAGGATTATGCTGGAAAAATTCCTCCAACCATTGAATACTTCTCTTATGAGTTAGCTTTAGAGATTTTGACTGGAAACAGAGAATCAAGGAGAATCGCATCCTCAGAGTTGGATGGTGAATGTAGACTTCTCTTTAAGTTTATTCAGCACCAAATTTGCCCTAGGAAAGGAGATTTTGCTGCGGTAAAATTCCAGGATGTTTTTCTATTATTTTTACTAAAGACCCGTGAGAAGATCAATTTGTGTAGATATCTAATGGTGCACATAGCTGGAATGGTTAAACCTTCTAAGAAAGCCACTGCCCTGTTCTATTCCAAAATGATCTCTGCAATGTTAAAGGATCTGGAATGTGTTGATGAAGCTGATGAGATAGCTGAATCTGATATTTCTTTGTGTGTTAACAAAGAAATTTGTAAAAGGATGAAAATAAATTGGAACCCATGGAAAAATTGATGGGTTGATGATGAGGACAATTTGTATGAATCCTACAATCCCATTGATCGTGGAAAGAGGCCGAAGGGTTTGAGAGACCCCGGTTTGAAATCAGATGAGGAGCCAATTTATTCTGATGATGAGGAAGAAGTAGATGTTGAAAGGAATAAGGACACTGAAGAGTCTGGTAAACAAGGGATGTAAGAAGCTGAAATAGAAGAAGGAAGTATGTCACCTCCTGATGATAGGAGTGATCCTGATACTGTGATCCCTAAGAGAAGAATGGAATTTGGACCTGCCAGTCCACCTTTAGCCTTACCTGAATCAGAACCAGTTCTTGGTGATGAAGAAGCTATTGACACTGAAGTATCTGACAGTGAAGATTCTGTGAAGAATGGAAATGGGAATGGAGATGATGATGATGATGGTGGTGGTGGTGATAACCGACTAGTGGATGTTCTTGTTGTACCTCCAATAGAACCACATCAAATTGGGCAAGAAACAAATACCAGTGGCAAGAGATATTCTCTAGAAATAAGTGGAAAATAAAGTTATTATAAACCGAAATATACTCTGTGTGCTGTTGTCTAGGATGATTACCCTGGTTTTGTTGTTTTGGGTTTAGAGTATTCTGAAGAAGAAGAGGAAGAATCAGAATCTACTACGGTTGTGAAGGAAAGCCAACCAGTTGAGGCAAGGTCTGCTCATATTGTTGATTCTGCAGATATTCATCTACCTAGTTGTACTGTCTCTCAGTCTGATTTTGATAAGTTCAAAATTGAGTTGCTTGCTGCTGTGAGAGATACAATCAGAGAAGAAATTTCAAATGCTCTTACTCAATCTTCTTTGCAAGTTTCTGAAGATTCTTTGGAAGCCTTTTCAACAAGAGTATCAAATTTTATTAGACCAGACCTGGCCAATACTGGTGAGTTTATTGGTAGGCACATAGCCTCTCTAAATCAGACTCTGAAGGATCTACAATATGACTTAGTTTCTTTATCAAACGAATTTAGATCAACCATTTCTGGTATGATGGAAGTGTTGAGGAATCTGATTGAACATCTTAAGAAGTCTGATCTGAGGAAGTTGAATGATGAGATAACTTAGATAGTTGCTCAAGCCAGTGCAGCCAAAGTAACCAAGATCACTACTCATGAGCTAGAGGCTCTAAGGCAGATTGTGCATGATGAATTGGCCGCCATTGGACAAGTTCTTGATTTGGACTCGTTGAGGAAGATGAAGGAGCACAGTGATCACATTCATAATATGGTAAAAGTATATTCATAAGATGACAATAAAACTCAGAAAGAGATCAAGGAAAAGGTTGATCATTACTTTTCAAAGATTTATACCAACCATGAGATGACTGTGAATTTCAAGGTGTTGGATGATAATCTGAAACTACCTCCAGTCACTCAAGCTTTCAAGACTCAAGTTCGTCAGTTGCAAGATTTTACTCCTACCTTGGAACGGTTCATGGAGAATAAAGATGATTTTGAGAAGGCTATGCAGTATGGTGCAGAAGTTATTTAGGATTTCATAAATCTTTTGAAGCCTTATCTGAATGAACAAGCCACCGCCATTGTGCTTCCTACTGCTGAACCTCTCAGTGCCTCTGATGTTGCTCCAAATCAGATCTCCGTTGCTCAAGCTCTATCTCAACTACGGCCAGTTCTTCAGAAATCTTCTCAACCAGCTACTTCTGATCAATAGCAAATCTCCATGGCATCCTCTCCTCCACCTTCCAGATTCATCTTACCACCTTTTCAAATTCTCCCAGTTCATCCTACCTCCAAGCCCTACAACTTACCAACCATTGATCCTTTTGACAAAGGCAAAGCCCCGTTACATCCCAAGAAATAGTTGTGTCTTGTTGTTGATAGGGTGAACAGTGTTTTGTTTGTACTCTGATGTACTTTACAAACCTTTTTTTCTTTTTTTTCTCTCTCTATTCTCTATGATGCCTTCTTTTAATCTCTTATTTATATGTTTTCCCTCCTTTTTGATTATCCCAAAGGGGTAGATTTATATCTATGTGGGAGAAACATACTATGGAAGGGGGCGCAATGTTTACATAAATATACAAAGGCATAAATTCAGGGGGAGATTTATATCTCAGTGTGTTTTTATTCTTATTATGCCTTGTCACTATTATTGATGATATATTATTTTTATTTATGACTAAGATTTGTGATTATCAAAAAGGGGAATATTGTTGAGCCCTATGGAATATTGTTGAATTCTTCCTATGATTGCTGTTTTAATAATCAGAAATCATCGTTACTTAATCCGGTTGGATTTCCCATATACATAATCACAATCTTTTAATGAATCTGTTTATATCGGTTGGATCATGTTTTTATCTGTGCTTGTTATTGATTTACAAGTATTCTAGAAGTCTTCTGGATCAAACAGACACTTTGTGTTATGTTAAGTGAACGGTCGCACCGATCCATATCAAAAGTGAACGGTCGCACCGATCCATATCAAAAGTGAACGGTCGCACCGATCCATATCAAAAGTGAATGGTCGCACCGATCATGACACACCGATGCTGATCATCTGAGTCACCTAAGATGTCTCACCGATGCTGATCAAATGAGTCACCGAAGATGTCTCACCGATGCTGATCAAATGAGTCACCGATCATGACACACTGATGCTGATCAAATGAGTCACCGATCATGACACACCGATGCTGATCATCTGAGTCACCTAAGATGTCTCACCGATGCTGATCAAATGAGTCACCGATCATGACACACCGATGATGATCATTTGAGTCACCTAAGATTTCTCACCGATGTTGATCAAATGAGTCACCGATCATGACACACCGATGTTGATCAAATGAGTCACCGATCATGACACACCAATGCTGATCATCTGAGTCACCAATCAGGACACACCGATGTCTAGCCACCGATGCTGATGCTGATGACCTACCGATCACTTGACTCACCGATAGTCATAAACAGATATTTTAATTTCTTTATATTTATTTAATCTAACCAACGGTCATATTAGGTATATTTTAATTCTCTATCATTTATTTAATGAAGGTTGTTGGATGTCAGGGAATCGTACCTCGTACCTGCAAAAAGAAATCATTTCTTTTGCTGGAGCTCGTGCCATAAATACAAGAAGTCCCTGTTGGTGCAAAAAAAGGGATGATGAGACACATATGAGTGCAAAGAGTGGTGGATGAGATAGTTGCAGAAGACACAGAAGCTCATACACACTCAAGATTACTCAAGAAGAGTTGTGTACATTCACGAGGACATTGAAGAACTTCATCGACTACATTTTTCACTATCTCTGAACCTGGATGCCAAGTAGACGACACTCTGTTTTTCAGACAAAAACCAGAAGAGGACTCAGAACCATTTCTGATCAAACTCAAGGAGTCCAAAGCTTCACTGCAATCACTAGATCCATTTCTAAACTCTACATCTTTGCTCTGTGATTCATTATTTTACATTTCGAGCAGTGTGTGTTATCTGCTGTATTTGACACACACATTGTCTCCTGTACTTTAACTGGAGGATCTGTAAATCCTCAGCAAACTCTTTACATCTTTAATTTCCCACTGTAATAGTGGTAGAGGTCATGTGTGACCTGGACAGCTGGTTGCTGTTGTTTTGTTTCCCACGAATAAAAGTGGTAGAGGTCTTGGACCTGGACAGTTGTAAACTGTTGTGAACCCCGATCCAGGGTGTGGATCAAATTTTATATAAATTGTTGAGATGACTAAGTCTCGGCTTGAGACTGAACCTCTTGGTTATATCTGCTATGCTATTTCTTTCAAAGTTATTTTTTTTATTCTGCTGCTAATTACTTTAAAACCAAAACTGTTTTAAAGTAACTTTGATAATTAAACTCGCAAGTGTTTATATTAATTGTAAATCAGTAAGTTAGTTTCAAAAGTTAATCAACTCTTCTGTTTTGATTAACTGGGAAATAATCAATCCCTTGAGAACCCAATAGAACCTTTACTTTGATATAAATTCACTACATTTTAATTCAGTATTTTATTTGGGGGTTTTTAAGACAAAGTTTTTAAACAGAAATTTTAATTGGAACTCAATTCACCCCCCTCTTGAGTATCCACTCCGACCAACAATTATAAAATCCATAACTTCTAAACAGTAACTTGGATTGAAAATCTGAGAGTACCATTGAGTTCATTGGAATGTTTTTCCCTTAGGCAAAGCCTAACCTCGACTGGTGCAGGTTGAGGGTGAATGTTAATAATTTTCTGAACTTTTTTTAGGTACGTTCAGTAAATGTGCGATCGGCATTTTCTAACTTTTGAACCGGTTCTTGGATTAAAAATCTGAGGGCACCGTTGAATCCACAGTGCTAGGATTCACTTAAGGGAGGATTCATTTTGAACGCAGTAGGTCTGGAGAAAAAGTTAAGTTTTGGGACTTTTTAAAGAATAATAAAAATAACTTAGTTAATTTTTATTTTCTTTCTTTCCCTCCAATGGACAAACGACAATGTGGGGCCAGCGGTGTGTCAAGACAATAAATGGCTTGACCTTTCAAACTTAAGTAACAATGTCGTTGGAGAATTAGGAAGGTTCCTAATTAATGAGTCCCCATTAATTCCCAACGTCGTTACTTACCCTCCTCCTCTCCTATTTATATAGAGCTTGGGGAGAGGTGTCGGCACTATTTCACCAAGCAAAGAAGTACTGACAAAGTGTCGATACTCCAAACCCTTGGAGGATGGATCCAGTTCCGGCGAGTAGTGACGAGCGACACCAAAAACCCGAACCGAAGATCAACGATCAAGCGACGTCGTTGGAGGCTAGTTGCGGATATGGAGAACACCGACCCACTTCCTTAATCGTGGATGTTTCTCTATTGTTCTTGAGGTAGGTGTTTGATCCTTGTTTAAATTCAAGTGAATTTTCTGAACCCTTTAATCCTCCCTTGTGATTACGAGCTAACATGGAGGGCGTGGGCCTAACGAACCTAGCCCGAACTCTCCGCTAATTTGTTACCCTTGCACCCTCCGTGGAAGACCGTTGGCGCAGCGGCACCAACCAGCTACGAAGGAGGTAGCGCGCCAATGCATACCGCAAGAGGAGGCTGCGACACTAATCTCTGGCGATCATCAGAGCAGCCAGCACTGGCCGGCTGTAGAGGAGGTGTGGCGCGCCATCGCGTGCCGCTGGTGAGCAAAGGGCCGCGGCTCGTCAGTCGCGGCACTCGGAGGAGGCGGTCGGCACATCGGCCAATCACGGAAGGGGAGGCGGCGCGACCAGTGCGCTGCCGGTGAGTGGGAAGGTGGTGCGACTAGTGTGTCGCCAGTGAGAAGAGGGTCACAACCAAAGCTGCGGCGGAGGAAGAACCTATGCTTACCCGGCGGGTTCCGCGGTGACCGGGCGGCGCCCACGTGGCGCCACCGTTTCACAAAGCCAAACGACCTCTGGGCTGTTCGGGATACCAGGGGGAAATTCTCCCCCATTTCCAGCTCAGGAAAACCACGGGCCTCCCCCTTGTGGGTTGCGCCTCACGCGACCAGGCTGCCTGCCCAGTGGGCCGCCGCCCAATGGGTCGGGCCGCCCTTTGCAGGTCACCCCCTTTGCAGGCTGCCCTTTTTGGGCCACCCCTTGTGGGCCAGGCCATAACTCTTCCCAGTGGGTTGATCCTGCCATGGCCCAACCCAGACCTGATCGGGCCAAGTCGGTCTGACCGGGTCGGACTGGACCTGGGCCCAACCGGACCCAGAAACACTTAAAGGGTCATATCTTGAGAACCAGACATCCTTTTGATGAACAGTCTATGGAGTTGGGATCCTTGGATTGAGACGGTCCTTTGGGTATACTCTACTTGAGTTTTGGAGACATTTAGAGTATGGCTAGGTTGGATCGAACCCGAATCCAACTGGTCTCTCAGAACTAAAATTATTATAAATCACAGACTGGGCATCCAATTGACGCACCGTATTTCGTGTTAGAACCCTTAATACATAGTGGTCCTTTGGGTTACTCCTTTGTGAGCTTAGCGGCGGTTGAGGTACGACCGATATCTCGAGGGGCAGATTCTACGGAACTCGAGTGCACAGGGTGCGAGGAATCCTATGGCAAATTATAACGTGAAAGAAGAACATCAATCCTGTGTGGGTCGACATCTATCGATCCTGTGTGGGTTAGCATCTATCAGATCCTGTGTGGGTCAGTGCTTAGTGATCCTATGTGGGTCAGCACATACCGATCCTGTGTGGGTTCGATCCTGTGTGGGTCAGCGGGGGTTAGTACCTATCAATCCTGTGTGGGTCAGCAGCAGTGCCTCTTAACAGAATAAGATGATCTAGCTTATGAATAGTCATATATAATTATGTACTTAAGTTATACCTAGTGTGAGATGAGTCTTTAACCTTTGGGATGTTAAATTCGTGGTGCTACATGTGTGGTACTTCTACCTTCGTGGTGTTACTTATGTGGTATTTCTATCTTTGTGGTGTTACCTGTGTGGTCCTTCTATCTTTATGGTGTTACTTGTGTGGTACTTCTAGCTTCATGGTGTTACCTATGTGGTAATTATACCTTCGTGGTGTTACCTGTGTGGTACTTCTATCTTTGTGGTGTTACCTGTGTGGTGCTTCTATCTTTGTGGTGTTACCTGTGTGGTCCTTCTACCTTCGTGGTGTTATCTTCGTGGTGTTACCTGTGTGGTACTTCTATCTTCGTGGTGTTACCTGTGTGGTACTTCTATTTTTGTGGTGTTACCTTCACTGTGTTACCTTTGTAGTGTTATCTTCATGGGGTTACCTATGTGGTACTTCTATCTTCATGGTGTTGCCTATGTGGTACTTCTACCTTCATGGTGTTCTCTTCATGGTGTTACTTGTGTGGTACTTCTATCTTCGTGTGTTACCTGTGTGGTACTTCTATCTTCGTGGTGTTATATATGTGGTACTTATACCTTTGTGGTGTTACCTTTGTGGTATTCTTACCTCATGTATAATATGGGTATGTCTTGATAACTTAGGTATATGTATGGGCATATACCTAAGTAGAGTTGATGTCTATTGCTTCGTGCTTTGAGATTGAGGTCTTGCTTTGTGGTATTTCCTTTGTGGAACTTTGGGAAACCTATGGGGGTCTTGGGGTCCCTATTGATTAAATTTATACTCACCCCTGCATGGGATATTCCCACACCTTATTGTGTCTTGTGCAGAAAACATACAGCATTGACTGAGGCTGAGGGAGTGATCGCGTTGTCGAGCGCGTCAAATTAGTTGTTTAGTTTTAACTAGAATTTCTGTAGTATAGCAGCAACCCTAGGTCATCTCTTGACGGATCCTTAGATCATTAATTTAAAAAAAGGGTTTTGATTATGAAAATAAAATGGGAATGGGATTTAATAAAACTTGGGGTTTTATGATTAAAGATTACAATAGAAAAACTAAAGCGATAAAACAAAGTAGAAATGAACAAGATTAATTAAACGTGATCAAACCAAGGGAGTATCATGATGCTCATCCTTCATCACTTCAAGATAAATGATATATATCTTTTAATCTATGGTTTTTAACACCTATTACCATAATATTACTGAGTTTATACTAGGATACATCTCAGGGTTCAGTCGAAAACACACAATGATTCACCGGACACCGTCAATGATTGAGTGACTTGTGTTTGACTTCATAACCGAAACTCACCAAGGAAACATGCAAAGAACTCAATGTGATGTCCAGGTTTGTATATTATTTCTTTGTGATACCATTTCATAAATGTGCATGGCCTTGATAGTGTTTATGTGAGTTCAATTGACCAATATGAACCACACAAACACCGCAATTGAATGAGGGAGGAAAAAAGGATGAACGGTATGTGAAACATCACATGAAAGGGTACCCCCAAACATGGTCATTTGAGTTTGAGTATAACATACCAGTATATAACTCAATTAAATAAAAATATATGATGAATAAAAACAACATACAACCTGGAATTAAAAAGATCATTCAAAATAATACAAGTATGAAGCTCGGGATTACATCATGTTCCTCCCCGGGTGATCACAAGGGGTTTAGAAACCCATAGGAGGGGAGGAAGAATATGATGTTGAATTAGAACTTCCCATATCCTCCATAACTTCTAATAATGATGGTTAGACACCTTTAAAACTCCAAAATGGGGTGCCCAAGGTGCCAATTTATAGGCAAAGTGGGAAGTGGTTTTGGGCACCCTGATTTCACGAATCTTCTTGGTCCATGGTTTTGGCTAGTCATAAATTAATGAATCACTTTGTTAAAAAATAAAAAGTTGTTTACAGACACCTTTTGTACCTCCATGTCAAATTTGGAAGCCATATATGCAATATAATAAGAGATATTTCAAAAATACAGAGGCAATGTTTTGACCCCGTGCAGATCCACTTTATTGGACATATCAGCCTATATGGGCCTCTTAATGAACGAATTGGGCTTCGGTTCCTTCATATTAAATGTATATTATTAAATTTTGGACCAGTTCACAAATTTTCAGCCCATTTTAATACACGGTTTAGAAAAAACATGCATTTTAGTCCACTGGTGTGCTTGGATCGTGTGCAGATTGGCCCATTTTTCTTGGACTTCATCACGGGTCCTCCAAATCACCTCCACCTACAATATAATTATCAAAACAAGTAACATTTCCCTTTTTAAAAGTGTTAAAAACAAAATAATTGAATCAAAAATGGAGTCAAATTTGTTATTATACTTGTAATTTTTAATACAATACTAGTTTAATACATTGGTATAAGGGTGAAATAAAATAGTGAATTGTGGTACGATCATACCCCCACACCTAAACATTTTCACTCTGGGCAAAGTATAATATCCTAATATTATCCCATTCCTAAATAAAATGTGTGAAAACATACATGATTCTTTTGAAATGAAATTCATCATGTCTCTTTTATGGAATCAATTTTCCTATCATTTTTCTTTTCTCACTTTCAAATTTTTTCAACTTCATTTATTAACCCTTGCAACATGTCACAACCTACCTCACCTAAACATTTTACCTCTTCACTTAAGTAACATATGAAAGTGGATTTATACTCTTTTCTCAGAGTTCATGTGATCTTACCATATGCTTTCCAAGATTCTAAGTTCTCTACCAATAGAAACTAGTGTGCTACTCAAGAGGACTTCCAACAGGTTGTTCTGAGGTTCAAGGGTTGGTAAGATTTAATGTTTAAAAATCTAAGGTTTAAGATGAGTGTTTAATCTCTTATGTAAAAAACATGTCAAAATTCAGAAAGTGTTCAAAATTAATGTACACACTCAACACCCCACAAAGTATATTACCTCCCACTCACTATCCCCATTGTCCATTTGTGTGGGTCACAACCAAGCGATGAATAATAATGAGTAAACATCCTCTTTTCTCCATTTTTTTGTTCGGTGTTTTTTTCAGAAGTACAAAACTATATTTTTTTAGTTTTTTTATATAAAGAGGGAAACATGTATAAAACAATGATATAATATGGCTTGTGAACCCATTGCTCAAGGAAAATGTAGGCACCCTTTATATCAACCCATAATAGTTATTATCTCCCCAGAATTCCCATGGAAACACCCTCTCACCCACACTTTATGAAAATAAACAAGAATATACACAAGATATGGGTAGGTAGGGATAAATTATCTTTTAATGTGGCTATCTAATAGGCATTTCATGGTCTCTAAGTCTTAAGAAGGATAAAATGTAAAGGTGGTTGAAAATAGAGGATAATTGTAAAAAGGATTTTCAATGAATGATTGCCTCTATCATGAATGTAGCATACTTTAATCTTATGGATTCAAACAGAATCAATACAAGTTCTAGTTTCTCTACATGACCCTAGACTCTCAAGAAAGTGATTAAAATGAATAATATGCAATAAAGGGATTAGAATGTCTCTTGGTTAAGGGATTAAAATATTGGTCAGTGCAAATGAGGCATGGGATTCAAAATCCATTAAACACCTAAGAATGATTTGAAAATATAAATTTTAGAAAAATATTCCATATCAACATTTATTTGAAAAAAAATTCCAAAAAACAATGGAATTTTCCACACAATCGACTCAATCATGAAAAATGATTTTGGATATTCTTTTTAAGATCAATTTTTATCTAAAAACACAAAATAAGGAAAAATAAATCAAAAATGAAAACACTTTTTTTTTGTTTTTTTGTTTAATACTAACTATGACATTTCACCCTCCCCCGCACCTAAAAGCTAAATTTTCCTCAATGAAATTATTTTAAATAAATAGACAAGTAAATAAAGGTAGGGAGAAGGTACAATCTGCTAAGTGGTGTCATATGTGTCATCTATCAGTTGGATTTCCTCCACGAGATGCTTTGGAAAATCCTCATAAAAGTGTTTGAGCCTCTTCCCATTGATAGTAATCCTCTATCCACTCTTCTCATGCAAAACCTATATGGCACAAAAAGGGTAAACATCAGTAATGGTATAAGGACCGATCCATTGGGAACAGAGCTTACCTGGGTGGAGCTTTAGCCTGGAATTGTACATGAGAACCTTCTCACCAATATGAAACTTCCACTGATGAATCATGATATCATGGACAGCCTTTTTCTTCTCTTTATAGATCTAGGAGTTCTCATATGCATCACGCCAAATTTCTTCTAACTCTTGAATCTTCATCTTTCTATGCTCACCTACATCTAAAAGATTCATATTACATTATTTAACAGCATAATATGCATGGTGTTATACCTCCATTGGGAGGTGAAAAGACTTTATAAACAAAATTTTGTATGGTGAAATTATGATTGGGGTTTTAAAAGTTGTACGGTATGCCCAAAGTGCATCATCTAAGCGTAAAATCCAATCTTTCCTATTGGGTTGTACCATTTTTTCCAAGATTTTCTTAACTTCCCGATTTTAGATTTCTACTTTTCTATTAGTTTAGGGGTGATATGAAGTGGAGACTTTATGATCAACCCCATACTTACGAAGCAAATTTTTCATGTTGCGATTGCAAAAATGTGAACCCTGATCACTAATGATGAATCTCGGTAAACCAAACCTACTAAAAATTTGGGACCTCACAAAGTCAACAACCACTCAAGAGTTATCGGTCATGGTGGCCTTTGCTTCCACCCATTTAAATACATAGTTAACAACCAATAAGATGTACAAAAAGACAAAGGAATTTGGAAAAGACCCCATGAAGTCAATGCCCCATGCATCAAAAATTTCACAGAATAACATGGGATGTTGGGGCATTTCATTCCTCTTGGAGATATTCCCTGTGAATTTACAATGACTACATGTCTTACAAAACTGATGGGCATATCTATACAATTTTGTCCAATAAATTCCTAAGTCAAGGACCTTTTGAGATGTACGTTGAGAGCCAAAGTGGCCCCCACATGCCAAAGTGTGGCAGAATGTCAAAACAGAGGTGAACTCATGGTCAGGGACACACCGACGAACTACTTGGTCACCATAAATTCTCCATAAATATGCTTCATCCCAAATGTACCACCTAGAATCATGTTTAAGTCTATGGGATTGTGAAGTGATGAAATCAGTGGGGACTCTAGATGTTTCTAGAAAATTCACAATGTCTGCATACCAGGGGGTAAGGTCCACAACATCAAAAAGGTTCTCATGGGGGGAGAGTTCTCCAATGGGGAGGGGTGAGTCAACATGATGGTATAATGGTGGGGAAATCCTACTAATGTGGTCAGCTACCACATTTTCCACTCCTCTATTATCACTAATCTCAAGGTCAAACTCTTGGAGGAGGAGCATCCACTGAATGAGGTGGGGCATGGCTTTAGGTTTCTTTAGGAGGAAACGATGGGCAGCATGATCAGAAAAAACAATGATTTTTGACCCAATAAGACATGAACGAAATTTTTCTAAGGCAAAAACAATAGAAAGAATTTGTTTTTCAGTGGTTTTTTAGTATTCCTGGGTTGGGTCAAGGGTACGTGAGGCATATGCAATGACATGAGGAGCCTTCTCAACCCTTTTTGATAAAACTGCCCCAACTACAAAGTTAGAGGCATCACACATAAGTTTGAAGGGGAGATCCCACCTTGGTGGTTGGATGATGGGAGGTGATGTGAGACTCATTTTTAGTTAATTTAAATCATCCTCACATTTTTTTATCAAAAACAAATTCAGAATCCTTTTGCAATAACCAGGATAAGGGAAGTGTGATCTTACTAAAGTCATTAATGAATCGTCGGTAAAAACCAGCATGACCCAAGAAAGATCGCACCTCACAAACACATTTTGGATATGGAAGGGTTAAAATTAATTCAATTTTTTATTTATCCACTTGAATTTCCTCTTTTGAAATAACATTCCCAAGAACTATCCCCCGTTCAACCATGAAATGGCATTTCTCATAATTTAAAACAAGATCTTTTTCATTGTAACAACAGAGGATAGAACCTAGGTGAGCCAAACAATCATCAAAGGAAGTTCCATAAACTGTGAAATCATCCATAAAAAAATCCATGAAATTATATAGGAAATCAGAAAAAATACTCAACATACATCACTGAAAGTACTGGGAGCATTACATAGACCAAAAGGTATCCTTCTGTATGAAAATGTGCCGAATGGACAAGTAAATATTGTCTTTTCTTGATCCTCAAGGGCTATATAGATTTGAAAATAACCTGAATATCCATCAAGGAAACAATAATGGGACTTACCAGAAAATAATTCTAACATTTGGTCAATGAAAGGTAAAGGAAAGTGGTCCTTCCGCGTGGCTTGATTCAGTCGACGATAGTCAATACAGACTCGCCAACTATTTTTCACACGTGTTGGAACCAATTCATTCCTTTCATTTGACACAACTATTATTCCTATTTTTTAGGCACAATTTTCACTGGGCTAACCCATTTACTATTAGATATAGGATAAATGATCCCCGCAACAAATAATTTATTAACTTCCAATTTTACCACTTCAATGAGAGTGGGATTCAACCGGTGTTGAGATTTTATTACGGGCTTAGCCTCATCATCAAAAGGTATATGGTGCATACAAATAGATGGGCTAATCCTGGGAATATCATCCAATGTCCATCCTATTGCCTTTTTACACTCTCTCAAAAGATTAAGCAGTTTTGATTCTTGTTGTTGAGAGAGTTTATTGGAAATAATGACGGGCAATTGGTCAATACCCTCAATATAGGCATATTTTAAATTAGATGGAAGTGGTTTTAATTCCAACATTGGGGGTTTTTGGACTGAGGGAGGAGATTTAGGGGGAGTGAGGTCCATTAAAATGTTTATCTACTCATGTTTATTCTCTAAATATAATGAATCTATTGAAATGAGATTTTTAGAATCATCGACGGTCATAAGTACCTCAGAATGGATACACTCATCAATTAAAGTACAAAATTTACACTTTTCAGAACCCACACAACACTCAAAACATGACTCAAAACTCAAATCATCCAAGGGTGAAGAAGATTAAAATGAATTAGAGTATGGGTTGAGGAAAGAATTGTGTGTGTGTGCATCATTTGAGATCACTTCCATCGAATAGATAGGAAGAGTGGAGTGATCTTCAATAGGATGTTTCATAGCCTCAAGGATATTAAAACTTACCTTTTCTCCACTGAACTCCATGGATAACATACCATTGTGAACATTAATGATCGCCCTTGATATTTTGAGGAATGGACTCCCAAGTATGAGAGGGTCATGTCCTTGGGTTCAGGTATCTTCCATCTCATGAATGTAGAAATCATCGGGGAAGATGAGATTCTTCACTCTAACAAGGACATCCTCAATCACTCCTATTGGATGCATTGTACTCTGATTGACAAGTTTCACGACAATGACTGTTGGTTGAATCTCTCTAACCTGTAGAGAAGTATACATGGAGTGAGGCATTACATTAATGGAAGAACCTAAATCTAACATAGCATCTGAAAAGAATGTCTCCCATATGGTACACGGTATTGTGAATGTGCTCGGATCCTTGCATTTGGTTGGAATTACTGGTTGAATCAAAGCTGAGACATTCCTTCCCAAGCTGAATCTCTCATTCCCTTTCAGCCACTTTCTATGGGTGCAAATCTCTTTGAGAAATTTGGCATAACGGGGAATTTACTTGACTGTATCCAATAAAGTAATATTAACTTGAACTTTTTTAAATGTATCCATTATTTCAATATCAATATCATTATCATAATTTTTCTTAGATCTAGAGAGTATTTGGGGAAAAGGAATAGGAATGGATTGTTCATTTGAATCATTAATGATAATTTGATTACTCTTTTTATTTTTTTTTCTTCATTGGAATCTTTTATGGGTGGTGAAAGAGTGTTTTCAAGAGGGGGACATACCTGTTGCGTAGAATCAGTAGAAGGAGAAACTTCTTTAACACTATGAAGTATAAATGCACATACATTACCTTTTTCCTTTGGATTGGCAATGGGTTGGGATGGTATTTGTCCAGAACCTTTCATCTTCAGCTCACCAATAGTGTTCACCAATTGTCCCACTTGAGTTCGTAGGTCTTGAATTGTCGATTGTGTGGTCTATTGGAACTGGAGGTTCTTGGTTTCCATTTGTTTCACCATATCCTCGAGGATTGGTTCAGATTTGGGAGGATGAGGGTGATTGTTTTGAGATGTTGAAGGATAATAAGGTTGCATACCTTGGCCTTATTGATACCAATTCTGCTTGGGGTAGCTTGAGTTTCCTCCTTATTGGTACTGGGGTTGTGCTTGCCACCTAGGGTTTCAATTTGGCATGAATGGTTCTTTCTTGAAGGGAGGTGCTTGTTGGAATGGACACCTAGGGAACACAGTTGCACAAGGAAACACACGAGGAGTGCTACTTCAACATCTTCTTCTTCCTCCCCTCCCATGGGTTTCTAAACCCCTTGTGATCACTCAGGGAGGAACGTGAGATAATCCCGAGCTTCATACTTGTATTATTTTGAATGATCTTTTTAATTCTAGGTTATATGTTGTTTTTATTTATCCTCTATTTTTATTTAATTGAGGTATATACTAGTATGTTATACTCAAACTCAAATGATCATGTTTGGGGGTACCCTTTCATGTGATGTTTCACACACCGTTCATCCATTTTTCCTCCCTCATTCAATTATGGTGTTTGTGTGGTTAATATTGGTCAATTGAAATCACATAAGCACTATCAAGGACATGTACATTTATGAAATTGTATCACAAAGAAATAATATACAAACCTGGAAAGCACATCAAGTTCTTTATGTGTTGCCTTGGTGAGTTTCGGTTATGAAGTCAAACACAAGTCACCCAATCATCAGCGGTGTCCGGTGAATCATTGTGTGTTTTCAACTGAAACCTGGGAGTTATCCTAGTATAAACTCAGTAAAATTATGGTAATGGGTGTTAAAAACCCATGTATTAAAAGATCTATACCCTTTCTCTTGAAGCTATGAAGGATGAGCATCACGATACTCCCTTAGGTTGATCACAATACTCCCCAAGTGGCAAGTACAAGCCCAGTACTGATAAGGAGGAAACTCAAGCTACCCCAAGCAGAATTGGTATCAACAAGGACAAGGTATGAAACCTTCTTATCCTTTAACTTCTCAAAACAATTATCCTACTCCTCCCAAATTTTAACCAAGCCTCGAGGATATGGTAAAACAAATGACAACCCAAAGCCTCCAGTTCCAATAGAACATACAATCGGAAATTCAAGACCTATGAACTCAAGTGTGACAATTGGCGGACACCATCAGTGAGCTGAAGATGCAAGGTTCTAGAAAACTACTATCCCAACTCATTTACAATCTAAAGGAAAAAAGGTAACGTATGTATAGTTACACTTCGTAGTGGTAAATAAGTTTCTCCTTCTACTGATTCTACGCAACAGGTATGTCCCCCTCTTAAAAACACTCTTTCACCACCCATAAAAGATTCCAATGAAGAAAATAAAAATAAAAAGAGTAATAAAATTATCATTGATGATTCAAATGAACAATCCATTCCTCTTCCTTTTCCCCAAAGACTCTCTAAATATAATAAAAATTTTAATAATAAGATTGATACTGAAATAATGGAAACATTTAAAAAAGTTCAAGTTAATATTCCTTTACTGAATGTAGTCAAGAAAATTCCTCGTTATGCCAAATTTCTCAAAGAGCTTTACACCCATAGAATGAGGATGAAAGGGAATGAGAGAGTCAACTTGGGAAGGAATGTCTTAGCTTTGATTCAACCAGAAATGCCAACCAAATGCAAGGATCCGGGCACATTCACAATACCATGTACCATAGGGGAGACATTCTTTTCAGATGATATGATAGATTTTGGTGCTTCCATTAATGTAATTCCTCACTCCATGTATACTTATCTATAAGTTGGAGAGATTCAACCAACAGGCATTTTCATGCAACTTTCCAATCGGAGTACAACGCATACAACAGTAGTGATTAAGGGTTTCCTTGTCAGAGTGAAGAATCTCATCTTCCCAGATGATTTCTACATTCATGAGATGGAAGATACCCGAACCCAAGGACATTCCCCTCTAATACTTGGGAGGGCATTCCTCAAAACAATAAGGACGGTCATCAATGTTCTCAATGGTATGTTGTCCATGGAGTTTGGTGGAGAAAAGGTAGGTTTTAATATCCTTGAGGCTATGAAACACCCCGTTGAAGAGCACTCCACTCTTCCTTTCTATTTGATGGAAGTTCTCTCAAATGATGCACACATACACAATTATCTCCTCAACCCATACTTTGATTCATTTTCCTCTTCTTCACCCTTATATGATTTGAGTTTTGAGTCATGTTTTGAGTGTTTTGTGGGTTCTGAAAAGTGTAAATTTTGTGCTTTAATTGATGAGTGTGTTCATTCTGAGGTACTCATGACCATCAATGATTCTGCAAATCTCATTTTAATAGATTCTATATCTTTAGAGAATAAAAATGAGAAGATAGACAGTTTAAGGGACTTCACTCCCCCTAAATCCCCTCCCTCTACCATTTCATAAATTTGAATGGCCTTGAAAGTACTTATGTGAGTTCAATTGACCAATATGAACCACTCAAACGCCGAAATTGAATGAGGGAGGGAAAAGGGATGAACGGTGTGTGAAACATCACATGAAAGGGTACCCCCAAACACGATCATTTGATTTTGAGTATAACATACCAGTATATAAGTCAATTAAATAAAAAGAGAGGATGAAGAAAAACAACATACAACCTGGAATTAAAAATTTCATTCAAAATAATGAAAGTATGAAGCTCGGGATTACATCATGTTCCACCTCGGGTGATCACAAGGGGATTAGAAACCCATGGGAGGGGAGGAATAAGAAGATGTTTATGTAGCACTTACCATAGCCTCTATAACTTCTAATAATGATTTGTAGACACCTTTGGGACCCACCGATGATTGGGTGACTTGTGTTTGACTTCATAACCGAAACTCACCAAGGCAACACACGAAGAACTCGATGTGTTTTCCAGGTTTGTATGTTATTTCTTTGTGATACCATTTCATAAATGTACATGTCCTTGATAGTTCTTATGTGAGTTAAATTTACCAATATGAACCACACAAACACCAAAATTGAATGAGGTAGGAAAAAGGGATGAACGGTGTGTGAAACATCACATGAAAGGGTACCCCCAAACATGATCATTTGAGTTTTAGTATAACATACCAGTATAAAACTCAATTAAATAAAAATAGAGGATGAAGAAAAACAACATAAAACCTAGAATTAAAATGATCATTCAAAATAATACAAGTATGAAGCTCAGTATTACATCATGTTCCTCCCTAGGTGATCACAAAGGATTTAGAAACCCATGGGAGGGGAGGAAGAAGAATATGTTGTGCATTTTGAGCCATGTTGGCTATTAAGTCTCGAGCAGTGGAAGGAGTTTTATCAACTAGGGAACCACTAGCTACGTCATCAATCATTCCACAATCCATGGGGATAACTTCCTCATAGAATTATTGGATTAATAGTTGTTCACTAATATGGTGGTGGGGGCATCTTGAGCAAAGTATTTTGAATCTCTCCCAGTATTCATGAAGGGTCTCTCCTTGTGATTACCTAATTCCACAGATTTCTTTCCTAGATGATGTAGTTCAGGAGGTAGGGAAGAACTTCTCTAAAAATATTCTTTTAAGTTCATTCCATCCCCTAATCGTGGTAGGCAAATAGTATATCCAATCTTTTTCTATACCATAAAGGGATAAAGGGAAGGTCCTAAACTTAATTAGGTCCTCAGATTCATTTTGGGGTTTCATGGTGGAGCACACTATGTGAAACTCCTTAAGGTGTTTATGAGAGTCCTCACCAGGAAGACCATGAAATTTAGGAAGAAGGTGGATGAGGCCTGATCTTAGCTCAAAATTTTCTACTTCCTCGGGATATTGGATGTACGCAGGTTGGTACTCCACATCCAGGGTGGTCAGCTCTTTTAAGTTTCAATTATTTGCAGCCATGTTTTCTTGGGTTTGGTTGGGTTCAATTTTTGATTCGTTTATGAAAACTTTAGGTTCCACAATGGTTTCCTTAGTGTTACTTGATTGACCTTATCTAGATTACTTGATTTGTGTGTGAAGTGTCTTTTCAATCTTAGGGTCAAATTTAAGCAGTTTTTATTTTTCTGATCGGGTCATGAAAATAAGTTGTGAAGTTTGTTTTTTTTTTGTTATTTAATATGGATAAAGTCACATAAGAATGGTGAAAATAGAATATAATTTTATAATAAATAATTATAGAGAGATATATGGAGAATAAGAAGAATAAAAAGAGAGAGAGAGAGAGAGAAAGGAAGAACACATAAAAACAACCAAAAATAAAGACAAAAACCCAAGACAAAAACAATAAAATGGGGGTGAGGTGTTGAAAGGAGTAATAATTAAGAAGTAAAATAAATTAATAAAAGTAAATAAAGAAAATAAATGATCTTGGGTCCTCATAAATGGTGCCAAAATTTGATCGTGTTGTCGAGCGCGTCAAATTAGTTGTTTAGTTTTAACTAGAATTTTTGTAGTATAGTAGCAACCCTAGGTCGTCTCTCGACGAAGCCTTAGATCATTAATTGAAAAAAAAATGGTTTTGATTATGAAAATATAAGGTTAATGGGATTTAATAAAACTTGGGGTTTTATGATTAAATATTACAAAAGAAAAACTAAAGCGATAAAACAAAGTAGAAATGAACAAGATTAAATAAACGTGATCAACCCAGGGGAGTATCATGATGATCATCCTTCATCGCTTCAAGAGAAAAGGTATAGATATTTTAATACATGGTTTTTAACACATATTACAATAATTTTACTGATTTTATACTAGGATACCTCCCAGGGTTCAGTTGAAAACACACAATGATTCACCAGACACCACCGATGATTTGGTGACTTGTGTTTGACTTCATAACCAAAACTCACCAAGGAAACACATGAAGAAATCGATGTGTTGTCTAGGTTTGTATGTTATTTCTTTGTGATACCATTTCATAAATGTACATGTCCTTTACAGTGCTTATGTGAGTTCAATTGACCAATATGAACCACACAAACACCACAATTGAATGAGGGAGGAAAAAGGGATGAATGGTGTGTGAAACATCACATGAAAGGGTACCCCCAAACATGATCATTTGAGTTTGAGAATAAAATACCAATATATAACTCAATTAAATAAAAATATAGGATGAATAAAAACAACATACAACCTGGAATTAAAAATATCATTCAAAATAATACAAGTATGAAGCTTGGGATTACATCACATTCCTCCCCGGGTGATCACAAGGGGTTTAGAAACCCATGGGAGAGGAGGAAGAAGAAGATATTTAAGTAGCACTTCCCATAGCCTCCATAACTTCTAAGAATTATTGGGAGACACCTTTGGGAATCCAAAATGTAAGAACCTTGCCTCCTGGTCGAACTACCAAATGGGGTGCCCAAGGTGCCAATTTATAGGCAAAGTGGGAAGTGGTTTTGGGCACCCTGATTTCATGAATTGTCTTGGTCCATGGTTTTGGCTAGACAAAAAGTAATAAATCACTTTGGACAAAAAATAAAAATTTGTTTCAAGACACCTTTTATACCTCCATGTCAAAATTTAAGGCCATATATGGAATATAATAAGAGATATTTCTAAAATACAGAGGCAATGTTTTGACCCCGTGAAAATCCACTTTATTGGACAGATCAGTCTTTATGGGCCTCTTAATGGAATAATTGGGCTTTTATTCTTTCATATGAAATGTATCTAATTAAATTTATGACCTTCCAACAAAGTTACAGACCATTGGAATGCATGGTTTAGAAACAGAATGCATTTTAGTCCACTGTTGTGCTTGGATCATGTGCAGATTGGCCCATTTTTCTTGGACTTCATCATGGGTCCTCCAAATCATCTCCACCTATAATATAATTATCAAAAAAAGTAACATTTCCCTTTTTAACAGTGCTAAACACAAAATAATTTAATCAAACATGGAGTCAAATTTTTTATTATACTTGTAATTTTCAATACAAAACCAGTTTAATACATTGGTATAAGGGTGAAATAAAATAGTAAACCATGGTACGATCAGGGAGCCGGGATCGGACGGTACTCGGAGGTGGAACATTTTATGTGACGTGACATAGGGAAAAATGATCGTGAGCTATACCTACCCTTTAGGTTGGATCCTAGGTGGATGATCCAGGAGCTATTTTTCACTTTTCAGTTGTACTTGTACTTTTCAGTTGGGCTTGTATTCCGGCCCCTTTACTTTCAACACACTTTTACTATAGCAGTTTACTTCATAGTTCTTCTTATTGTGATCTTGTATTGTGTGTCTATACAGGTTAAAAAGGCAATTCCTTCCCGTTTTGGGGATATTCCTTTCTGGTGCTAGTCGTCAGCCCCTGTCCTATTGAAAGCGGGCTTGGGGTAGTCATGGCACGGGCCCTGAGGGACGGGTCGTGACAATGTCTAAGGATATTATGTGAGAATTTTTATTTATTTTCCTCATGTATACATATATATATATATATATATATATTATAGTGTATATTAGGAGTAATTATTGAGACCCTACTTAGATGTATTTATCACACCCCACATGAGCACCCCGGTGCGCATGAAAACATTATGTTTTATTTTAGGTTGAGCACAAGTTGTGCAGTGGATCAGGCTGAATTATCTCAATGGGTATTTGGATATGGGGTTATTATGGCTCAGGTATGGGAGTTGGACTCTTGTGAGTTTTATTTTCTTTATTTATTTTTTATATGTAATCATCTCAGTGGGTGATCAGTTGATATATGACTATATACTTCCATATGTAATTTATTATATCATTGTTTTTTATCAATTTATGTATAATCTAATTATATATTGTGCATGTTTTGGTTACTTCCATTGTTGTTGCACTATGAATTGAAGTCATAGTCTCCCCATTGTATGGATTAGGCTCTAGCTACTAGTTAGTATCCTCTGGCATACAGGGAGACATGCTTGATTTCACATAGCTCCTTAACCCAAAGAACTTTTGAGATCTTATTCATATTTATTACCTTTTATACTTTCTAATTATAATTGTTCGTTACATGCATATTAGTTGGTGAGTGTTTATTTTCATCATCAGGTATTAGTAACATTAATTATTTTGTACAAGTCTCATAAAAGATATATCAATACTCATTAATTAATACCAAGTTTATCATTCCCATATTAGTCAATGTAATTTAATAGAAGTTACATAATGAGTTATTAATTTCTAAGTTCATTCCATGGGAGTTTCTAGTATAGTTCTGCAAGATGAAATTCATAACATCCTTATTTTGGTAATTATCACAAAGGATAGTATATAAAGAATGATTTAAATATTAATATTACCATTATAGAATCAAAATTAAAACATTATTTACTTACTAATATGATATCTTACCATTAATTAGGTTTTTATAGTCATCTATGAAAAAAAATTATAGCACTGTCCATATAAGTGGTTAAACCGAACCAAACAAGAACACTCTATAATCAATATATGAGTATTATTATGGAGTGATTTTGTTATAATATCATTATTCTATAAGTATAATGATCTTATTTAGGTATTATTAATGTGATAAATTGAAATTTTTAAAAGGTAGAGGATGATGATAAATGAAAAGTAAGGATAATAAGCTAATACTTACAAATAAGAAATTGTATCTTCTCTTGGAGGCCTTCTTGATTTTGAAGGAATTAAGGAATTCTATTAAGACCATAATCTACCCAAAATAGAAGAGTCATATTAGGAAAGTAATATTTAATATTATATATAGGAATTTTAATTTTTTGTGTGGTTTAGAAGGGGTGGTGGAGGGATCTTTTTATAAGTGAGAGGGGTGTAATTTTTGTAAATACCCATTACTATATATAAAAACAAATTCATTTTCAAGTAAAGTGGATAAAAATTTAAAAAATAATGAAGATAATATAATTTTAGTTCAATCGTGACCTCATACACACATTTAGAGATAAATTTTTATGATATTTTATGACTTTATCCCTTGGTTTAGTACTTTTATCATACTTTAGTTTTTATAGTGGTAATTAAATTTTACCTTGGTAACTTATTTTTATGCCTATAAATGAAATTGAAATTATTAAATAATTTGTAAATTATGATTCCAAATATTAAATCCATTTTCTTAGATTCAATTTCTAAATTTTATAAAAATAATGTTAATATATTAAATGTATAACTCATAAAATTTTATAAAAATGTATTTTTAAGATATTGACTATGAATAATATTAATTATCATGAAATTTATTGGTTTATAAATAATAAATTTAAGGTTATTTTACATTATAAATGATCCAAAATTGAATGGAATCTTGGTACAACTTAATTAAATGTTAAGAATCAAAAATAGATTTTTATTAGAATAAAATATAATTTAGGTTTTAAAATTTCAAACATGGGTTTTTATATTCAAATTATTATTTTTAAGTAAATTATTTTAATAATTAAATAAATATTTAGTCTATAAAAAGGTTTAATAAATTTGAAATTCATGTTAATATCATGATTATTTCATAAAATTAACGGTATTTGTGTAAAAACAATTTTTTTACTCTTCACTAAAAAATAAGATTTTTTAGAGAAATTATAATATTCACCCTAAGATAATTTTGAAATTTTGATACCAAAAATGAATTATTTTTTATCAAATTCAAATTAAAAATTTAGAAATTTAAATTTTAAATAAAATCATACAATAAATAAAAAATAATTTTTTAGAAGAAAAACTATTTTGTATTCAAATGAGTGAACATATTCTTTTTTCATACCTTGATAAAATTATTTATAAAACTATTATAATAAAAAATATCAATTTGAATTAATATAATTAATGTGAATATTAATTAATATCATATCTAATCATTAAATAAACCAAAACAAGAAATCATACTAAAAATATATTTAACCTTTTTATAAAACATATTTATATCATGAAGTAAACATAATAATTTTAAAAGTATCATTGACATATAATTGGTTATATATCATATTTTTGTGACATGAAATCATTTGTAAAATAAATATTTCTTGAATAATATAAATTTTCAACATGAATATTAATGAACCATAAAATTTATAATTATTAAAAATATATGGGTTTTCGTAGTAATAACATTTCTCTTTCCCCATAGGTTCACTAAAAGTTGAGATTGTAGTGTACTTAACCCTTGACTTTGTATTTACCCAACCAATTTGGTGAGTTGTCTAAAATTTTTTATGTATTTTATGATATCTTGGGTTATTTATTATAATTTTATATTATTTTCTTCCATTTTTTCAAAAGGTATTCCAGACTAGACTTGGGTTTTAGAGGGGGTGTTTATAATCCCTTCATAGAGGTTGAGCCTTTTTGGTTGGTGGTGGAAGATGGCTACCTTTCCCCAATGGATACCATAACTATTGAGGTTGGTTGTAATTCCTCATTTACTATAGATTTGATTATCCTTTCATCCAAAGTTGGAATGGTGGTAAGGTTCCTGCCTAAATTTTTGTTGGTATGTTCATCCTAGAAATATTATCTTTAAACTTTCAAAAGGGTATCTCAATTGAGGGAATTGGTTAGGAAATTGGTGTCAATGGCACAAATACTGCAATAAATTAGAGGAGTAAGTTGGGATTGTCCATGTAAAAGTGAAAGTTTTCAAAGAAGGTCACTTATTTCTTCAAAATTCATTTCCACCTTCTAAAAATTGGAACACTATACCAAATGGAATCCTCTAATGGGAACACTTGACCTTGAACTGAGTTATTGAGTGTTTTCACCATGTTTTAAATGAGTATCCATATTATTATTGGAATTTTTTCCATTAGGGATCCAATTTCAGCTGCATCAATCATATTATTATCCATAGGGATTATTCCTTCATATAAATATTTTATTAGTAGTTAATCACTTGTTTTGTGGTGAGGGAAGCTTGCACACAATATTTTAATGCATTCCCAATATTCATTTAATGTTTCCCCTTGTGATTGTATTGTTCTAAATATTTTCTTATGGTTACAGTTCAGGAGACTGAGAAATATTTTTATAAAAAGAATCATTTCATTTTTTTCTATCCTCCAATTGTGGTATTTACATAGTAAAACCAATCAATTGCGGTGTATTCTTGAGAAAATGGGAAAGTTTTTAGTTTTATAATGTCTTTATCCACTCCCAAAGGTTTCAAAGTTTAGCATATTTTATGAAATTATTTTAAATGTTTATGTGCGTATTCTCTAACATGACTGTAATTGAGGAAAAAAGTGAATTAAATCAAATTTTGGTTCAAAATTATATGACGCCCCTATAATTTGGGTGTAAATAGGTTGATATTAAATATCAGGTAAGGTTATTTTCTTTAATATATAGTTATTTTTAGCCATGTTATACAAATTAATCTATAGTTAAATTTTATTTCTAAAATAAGATGGGTTTAAAAAAGTTTTTTTGGTTTTTTTCATCCACTTGCAAAGTTTTATTCCAAGTGTCATGATGTTATTAACGAAGAATATTTTCTAGTTCAAGTTTGAAGGATTATTATTACCCTGGAGCCGAATTCACCATGCACAAACCCTATAAATAATATAAGTTAAATAAAAAAATGATATAAAAAATAATGATATCAAATAGATAAATATTTATATATTTTATATATTTTTTATAAAAAAAACACACACTCTAAATGTTGGAACTCCTCAACAAAGGTTTTAAAATTTGACCATGATATCATGATGAATCAAATTAATTAAGTTTTAAAAGATGAAATATAGTATAGAGATGACCCTAGGTCATCTCTTGAGAATAATTGATGGTATATAGTATGTTTTTTTAGATAAATTTTACAAAAGGAAAATAAAATTGGGGGGGTTTGAAAAAAAATCAATGTAAAGAAACAAAAAAATTGAATTACAATTTTCACTTTTGAAAAATACATGAAGTTTTAAGAGAGATAGGATAAGGTGATCATTTAAAATTTACTATAAAACATGTAATGTTTATTATTTATAAAATTTATTTTTGTTTACTGTAATTATTTGGTTTTTGTTTAATCAATATCCTAATTATGTGTTCCATGTTTAATTTTCTATTTCTATATGAACTTGATTTTATTAAAAGTTAATAAGGAATAAACTCTAACAAATTGTAGGGGTTAAGTTTCCTAAAGTTGAAATTTGTAAAAGGTAATAACTGATTCACCCTTATCAATTGTTCTTCAATCCTTTGGAACTTCAATTGGTATCATAGAGAAGGTTCCCATGTTGAATCCTTATCATGTATAATCTCAATTATATAAAAATTAGAGTAATTACTACATTTCATGACAAATATTATCATGGTTGGAAAAATAGTATGATTACATATCTTCTATTTCTTATCCTGGAAGTTATTGATGCTACTATAATTGGTTTTACACCCATTGAGAAAGATTACCCAATGACTTTTTCTAAAAAGAGAAATATTAAAGTTGATGGAAAAGCTATAATTTTTATTCTTAGTTCTCTGTCATAAAATGTTTATAC
The DNA here is from genome assembly GCA_963277665.1 of Viscum album. NCBI lineage: Eukaryota > Viridiplantae > Streptophyta > Magnoliopsida > Santalales > Viscaceae > Viscum > Viscum album. The sequence continues at coordinate 667,123,005 of OY728123.1, forward strand.
GAAGGTGATGGGTCTCAAAACAGTAAAGAGTATGTGGGAAAAGCTCAAAATTATTTTTAAAGGGAAAAATAAAGTGAAGGAATAAACTCTAAAAAAATGGGGGAGAAATTTTTAAGATATTATAATGGGGATGAATAAAATATTGATAATTACTTCACCAGATTAAATGAAGTTGTGTGAAAAAACATAGGTTTTGGAGATGTTGTAGAAGATTCTACAATTGTGAAGAAACTTACGAGAAACTTTCTAGAAAGGTTTGATTCTAAATTTTTTGATTTAGAATATAAATATTATTTATCTCTTGATGAATTACATAACTTTCTTATTGCTTATGAGATGAGAAAAACTCCAATTTTCAAAAATAAGATAAAATGTGAAATTTATTTTGAAGTTATGAGAAGAAAATTAAATATTGTTAAGATGTTTATCATGTTGATTCCTAAGATAAAGAGGATTATGAATTAAATAAAAAATAATATCCCTTGTCTCTAATAATTATTGAAGAGGAAGAGGAAATTATGGAGGAAAATTTACCATCAAATGTTTTGAGTGTGGTGGAATCGGGAAATTTACTATGAATTTATCTAATAAGAAAGTTTGATAATATCAAGATGATTCTAATGAAAAACCTTAAGGTAATAAGTGGAACAAAATTTATAAATAAGTATAGTCATTCAACAAATATAAGAAGAAGTTTTCAAAAAATAAAAGAAGTATGTTGAGTAAGAAAGCTAAATTGGACTCAAATGACAACAATTATTCAGAAGATGAAAGTTTGGAAAAGTTCAGAAAATTTATTGAAAAGGTTTAAGGAAACAAAATTTCTCATATAGTGAATAAGAAGAAGGAGGTGAAGAATATTATAGATAGTATCAACTCATATTATAACCTTGATAAAAAAATAACTCTCAATAAATAAATCAAAATGATAAAGAAAGATAGTGGAAAAGTTGTTGAAGGTGGAAAAAATGTTTTCAAGAAGGAAGAAGAATATATACAGGAGATCGTAAGTTATAAACTAAGAATTTTTTAATAGGGAAGGAGATGAAGTTAAAAAGTCTCAAACAAAACATCTTGAGGCTGAAAGTACTTTAAGTAAGTTGAATGAAAATTCCAACAAGGCTTTAGAAGTAAAAGATTAATCATCTAAAGATATAGAAAAACCTCACTCCAAGAATTAGGTAAATTCAATACCCACTAAACTTAAAAGTTCATCTAATTTTACTAACATTTCAGGTTCTGGAAAAGGTGTTGGGAAATATGTTTTTGAGAAGGGCTGTGAAAAATCTATCATATTCCCAAAAGTTTAAAATTACCCCTGAAAGAAGGTTTCCACACGACCATAATATGTTAGAGCAGAAAGAATTTATCAACCTCAATAAAGTTTCTAAAGATAAATATCTTACTTTAATAGAAAACTAGGATTTGATGGATTCTTTTGGTGTTGTGGAATTTATGGTCATGAACCTTAAAACTATTGGCATAACATGTCTCTTCCAGGAAAGATTTTTGAACAAAGTGGAAGAAATGGTAGAAGAAAAAATAGTAACTTTCCTAAGTCATAGGAAGTAAGAAAAATTAAATCTCAATATGTTAGAAACTTTCCAACAAAAAAACAGATTGATTTCTTAGAGGAAATATGTGCAAGATGTGACTTTTGGGTCACTTTACTGAAAAATGCATGAAAATCCTTCCAAGACAAGTTTCTTATAAAAAAATAAAAGGAAAATATAAATAATAAATTTGAATAAAGGTCTTTTGTTGTTGGGACGGATTTGAAATCTAGAAAAAAGAAAAAACCATGGATACTTGATAGTGGTTGTTCATTACAAATTAAAAGTGATATAAAAAACTTAAAATTTTTGAAAATCATGATGGGGGAATAATTAATTTTGGAAATGAAAATTCCTTGAAAATTAGAGGAATAGGGACTAATAATATAGAACCTCAAAAACTAAAGTTTGAAGAAGTTTTATTTGTTGATGGGATTAAACATAACTTACATAGTGTGAGACAACTTTGTGATGATAGAAAATAAGTTTTCTTTAGAAAATATTCTTGTATCATCATAAGTGTAGAAGATGTAAAAAAATTATGAGAGGATAAATAACTAGTATAAATCTCTTTTAAATAGTATAACTTTACAACTCTTGTTACTTGAGTGTTGAAGATGAAAACAAGTTGTGACACCACATACTTGGGAATCTTGGACAAAAATTAGGGAAATAATTCTAATATTGATTTGTTTGAAATTTTATAGAATTGAAAATAAGAAAAGATGGTGTTTGAAGAACTTTTCAAAAAGGTAAATAACTAAAAATATCATAAGAAATTTGAGATTTAGATTACCAGACCTCTTGAACTTATTCATTCTGATTTATGTTTCCTGATGAGGCATTAATAAAAAAAGGAGATTTGTACTTTATCACTTTTTTTGATGATTTCACCTGGATTACTAACATTATATTTATGAAACATGATTTAGAGGTAACTGAAATGTTCAAAGTTTTTAGAAAAGAAGTTGAGAGAGAAATGTGTGTTTACATAATGAAGTTGAGAACTAATAATAGAAAGGAATACACATGCAATGCCTTCAAATAATATTTGAAGAAGCATGTAATTAACCATCAGTATAGTACTGTATACACCCCTCAATAAAAAATGGATTTTTAGAAAGGAAAAAATAGAAGTTTTTTTGGAAATGGGAAGAATCGTGCTAGTAGAATACAAACTTTCAAAGTTCTACTAGGGATAAGCTATTAGTATTGTTGTAAATGTACAAAAATGATGTGTTTTGAGGCTGGAATCCAATATAACTTATTATGAAATTTGGTATAATAAAAAACATTCATTGAAGTACTTAAAAGTTTTTTGAATTCCATGTTTACTAAAACAAATATGGATCTTAAAAAAATTTATGAGAAAGAAGAAAAAATAATTTTCATGGGATATCCGCACAATGAAAGAAGTTACAAATGTTAGGAAAAACATTTTTAAAAGTTACTTGACTCCTATGATTTTAAAGTTATTTAAAATCTGAATTCCTTAATAAATAATGTTGAAAATTTTGATGAAGACAAACTAAATATTTCCAGAAAAAGTGAAAGTGAGTCAAAACAAACTTATAAAAATTCAGAAGAATCATGTGATGAGGAAAATGAAGTTGGAAGAGAAATTTTGAAATTTCTTACCTTAAAAGGACATGGTGAGATCAAAAAAATCTTGGGAATCAAAAGGCACCAGTTTAGAAAAGAAGAAGGTTGATATTAGAAAATCAGACATCACTCATTTAAAAAAATTAAACTACAATCAATTTTAGAAGCAGTTGAACATAAATAATGGGTTAATGTGATGAATGAAGAGTTGTATAATACTGAAAAAAAACACTTGTAAACTTGTTCCATGACTAGAAAATAAAAACATTATTGTAACAAAATGGGTGTACAGAATTTTTTTTACTAAATATAGAGAAGTTTCAAGAAACAAATCAAGAATTTTTTGCAAATTCTATCCACATGTGGAAGGTGTGAATTTTGAAGAAAACTTTGTCTCAATTTCAATATTATAAACTATTAAAATGATTATAGTAGTGGTTTCACATTGAAATTACAAATTTTATCAGATAGATGTAAAGTTATATTTCCTTAATAGTGATATTGAAGAAGTTAACATTGATAAACCATGTGGGTTTGACCTTGATAATGATGAAAGAAATGTTTGTAAATTGAAGAAATCATTGAATGGGTTAAAATAATCTCCATGTGTTTGGTATTCCAAACTTTATAGTTGTTTGAAAAAGTTATGTTATTCTAAATGAAAGGTTGGAAACAACTTATATGTTAAATAAGTTTACTCCAGTGCACTGATTGTAATTGTGTATGTTGATGATATAATTTTTTATAGAGTTGAAGAAAAAAATTGTAAATAATTTTTTACAGAAATGAAAAATAACTTTGAGATGTCAATGTTGGGATAATTAAACTTATTCCTTGGTTTAAAAGGTAAATAAAAGGAAAGATACTTTTTCATATCTCAAAAAAATTATGTTAGGGAATTGTTATAAAAGTTTGGTATGATAGAATCCAAATAAGTTTCTACTCCTATTTTAGTGAGCACAAAGTTTAGTAAAGATAAAACTGTAAAAAGTGTGAATTAAAAAGATTTTTGAAATCTTATAGGAAGTTTTCTTTATCTCATAACCTCAAGACCATATATTTTTTATATTGTAACTTTGTGTGCTAGATATTAGAGTGATCCAAAATAATCTCATATGTTGGAAAAAAATATAATTTTTATATATGTTAAAGGAACAACTTCACATGGGATATTATACAAAAGAAGTTGTGAAATGAAATTTCATGGTTATACTGGTGTTGATTGGTATGGAGATTGAAATGATCAAAAATCAACTTCTGGAGGAACATTTTTCTTGGGGGAATATTGTGTGAGTTAGCATAGTAAGAAACAGAGTTCAGTAAATTTGATCATAGTGGAATAAAAATATATTGTAGTTACACAGGCTTGTACTCAAATATTTTGGATGAAAGTTCAATTGTAATATTTAAAAGATGGGGTTTGCAAACCATTTAAGATATTTTGTGATAATCAGAGTGAAATTGATCTTTCTAAAAAATGTTTCCAACATTCAAGATCAAAACTTATTGATATCAAGTTTCACTTCATAAAAGATAAAAAAATTATGTAGATATTGTGATAGAATATATTTCAATGAAATATAAAATTTTTGATATCTTAACAAAAACAATTCCAAAAGAGAGATTTGTGTAATTGAGGATGAAACTTCATGTTCAGCCTCTACCAAATACTTCTTAAACAAATTAAGGAATTACCCCACTATTATTTTTATTATGTTGACAAAAGTGGGGAATTTATCACACTTTTTCATATAATGGGGAAATAAGTACTCTTCTTTCTTAAATTAATCTAAATCTATGGTTATCATAAAATATGGGATAAAAAGAAAAGTGAGAGGAAAAGATAAAAGAAAGGGGGGATTTATCTTAACATTTCCACAAATTTTCTTATCATTAAGGGATGGAATTTATTCAAAAACATAACTTTATACATTAGTATGGTGTCAAGACACTGACTTTTGAGAAAGTATATGTTTTGGTAAAAGTTAAAAATTTGAGTTGTTTATAAAAATGAGTTGTGAAAAATTTTAAATGTTGAAAATAATGAGTTGAAATTTTTTTTATCAAGAGTTTTCAATAATTCCAAAGGGGGGATTGAAGATCCTTTGTGAAGTTTTTTTTAATAGAGTTTTATTTTTTGTTAAAAACTAAATTTTTTGTAAAATAATGTTTTTGTAAAATAGGTGGAAGAATTTTTGTTGAAATTTTATAACTTGTTTATTGAGAAGTTTATAAAAATACGATTAAAGAAGGTATTTTTCAAAGTTGGTGATCAAATGATCCATCAAAAGATTCATCATACTTAGTCCATTGGATTGATTTTGTAATGAAAATTGGAATTTGTTAACATGAAGTAAGTTTGAAAGTTGTTCAGAGTTGAAAATATAGGAAGTCACAGAACATTTCAAAACAAGACAGATGATTATTTTTTGTTCTTTCATGTTCTTAAAACGTCAAGAAGAATTCATGATACAGTATAAAATTTATAGAAGGAAATAGATGGGTAAGTTTTGAGAATTTAAAAATATAGATTTCTCCCAATGCAGATCATCATACCTAGAACGATTGGATGTAGAAGTTTTCAGAATAATTGAAGTTTGAACTTACTAAAATTCAAGAGTTTTCAAATTTACTGATTGGATATGTTGTAGATACCAATCCATAGGACAGGATATAGATATTGATCCATCATAAAAGCTTTAGATACTGATCCATAGGACGGGATGCAGATACTAATTCATCAGATATATATCTATTATGATAATTGAAGATGATTAGTTAAAGAAATATGATGGATCAACAAATTAGTTTTTTAAATCTAAATAAAGAAAAAAGAGGAGAACATTTTTTTGATCAACCAAAAATATGAAGAAGTTCAATTTTGTTTCACCATATAAGTTTATCGGATGCATAATTCATTTGAAGAGTTCGAGTTTATTGTTGGATTGATCTAATTGGACTATAGGTAGTTGTTAAGTTCTTGAAGAGAAAGTTTTGATCCAAGGCATCAGGTGATAATTCATCAGATGAGATGATGATGATGAGTCATCAAATGACCACTTGAAACAAATTAATCAAATGAGTTTTGAAACTGATAAGTCATCAGATTCTGAGTTCCATTAGACACTATATGATCAGAATTAATAATAGATAAACTGACTAAAAATGAGAATAAAGTGAAAACATATATAAGTTTTTAATGGACATCCATTGCAAGTTTCTGAAGTCTTTAAAATTTTCAATAATATAGTCAACCATTTTTAGTTGACTTGGAGCATCAGAGGGAGAAATTATATTTTAGTTTGTTTTCAAGTGGGTCAAGAGGAACAAACTGATTATGAATTTTTGGAATCATCATTTTCAAACTATTTTTTTTTCTTTAAAATGGTTTTATATCTTGTTTAAATATAGAAAATTTGAGAAGAGTTGTGAATAATAAAGAAGTTTCAAGAAGACACCAGAAGATATGTGAAGGTTTGAAGTGGTCAACATAAAGTTCAAATGTGAGTGAAATTCGAAGTTTTTGGAATTTGGGCGAGTGTGAAAATATTTCAGTTTCCCACATTTACTATTTATGGAGCACCTATAAATACAGGAGGAAAGTACAACGGTACTTAACACTGTTCACCAATGTGTAAAAGTTGATACTCTACAGAATTGGTGTCAGAAGTGAGATTTTCAATCAAAGTAGTTTCGATTTGAAGAAAATTTTCTGGAATATAGTATTCTGATCAGAAGATAAGACTGAGTCAAGTTTAGATCACCAGAGAGAGAGAATTGGACTGAGGGTATCAGTCTAAATTTTGAGAAGTAGTTTAGAACAATGTAGATTGAAAAAGGTTTATCGATATGAGGCCATCAGAAATAGTCCATAAGATGTTGGAAGATCAGATAAAGGCTAATCGAACAAAGATTTCCAGACATACCTTTGTGGAGAAAAAAGTTTAAAGTTGTTCATTTTTTTTGTGGCTCAAATCTTGTAAGAATTTTTTTTAAACTGATGGGAGTCGGTATAATTATTCCTATTGAGATATATAAGGTGTCTAACAGAAGTTTACAAAAATTATATTCACTTCTTCATAATAGTGAATTTCCATAAATCCATGGGAGTGTCTATGGTAAGGATGTTGGTTCTCACACTGAGGTCGAACCTTGTAAATCGCATGTTCCATGTTTACTTTTCTATTTCTATATGCACTTGAGTTTATTAAAATTTGATATGGAAGAAAAAATAATAAGTTGTAGGGTTTAAGTTCCACCATCATCAAACCATACAAACACTAGGGATAAGAACTAACCACCACCAAAAACCACCATTGAAACTGAATCCACCTAAGGCCAAAATCACCCGAACAACTAACCAAAAACCATCAAAACAACATCTTAAAATTGATTAGAGTAGTTACATGAGTATTTTAAAATAAAATAATACATTTTTAATATAATTAATTTAAAATTAATTCAATTTTAAAAAAAACTTAATGATTTTTAGTTGATTTACCCCAAATTGTATTTTTTCCATTGAAATTTTGAGCAATAAATCGATGAAAATGACATTGGTGGAGTTGTTAATGGGGAAGAGAATGTTAACCCATGGGGTGGATCATGCGGGATTAAAATCTAATGGAGTGGGGTGACCTAATCCATGTAGAATTAAAGCTTTTAAAATAAGACTCTAGCCCTACCCGCACAGTGTAACAACCCATAATTTTATCAATATAATTTCCCTTCTTATAATTATGTCATGTAGTATAAATCACATTTATCACATAAAGAAATAAAAAAAACATTATTTTCATAAATGAAGAATGATAAATTATCCAAAAACTAAACCAATAAGAATTTCAAATATTATAATGGGATAAAAAATAGAAAATAATATAAGTAATATATGAAAATTTGGATTTGCTCGATCTACCAAAATGATCGTTCTCATAAAAAAAGGCTATAGAAATAAAAAATAATGTTAATAATACAATATTAATTTTGAAGATGAAATTATATATAACCTTGATAGAAAATATAAGTGAATGAAGAATGAATGGAATGATATGTATTTATAGGAATTAGGGAACCCGTATAACTGTTACAAATTTTACCATTAGAATAGTAACATAATCGTTGGAATAGTGATATGACTATTAGGAATAGTAATATGACCGTTAAAATAGTCATATAACCTATGAAAGTGTAAAATAATATTTATTTATCTTATAAAATGAAAATATGATATATTTAAACCATGGTAAAAGTAAAAAAATGTTTTAAAAATGATAAATTAAGTGTTTGTATTTTTATAAAACATAAATTTTTTAATCACACTTTTATAATAAATATAATGATTTAAAATAAATATTATTTATATAAAATGGATTTATAAATTAATATTTAGTTTTATTATAATGATAAGATAATTTTATGCGAGAATAAGTAATTTTTCAAAGGTTTATAAAATCAATTATAATATTAAAATTGGTATTTTTCGAAGAAATGAGGATTTTATTTAAAAATTAAATTTATCATATTTAGAAAATTATTTTAATAAAATTAATCCATTTTTTAAATCTACATGTTTAAAAATGGTTAGGGTGAATTTTTGGTATCTTTCTAAAATATTTGAATTTTTTATGAATAGTGAAATGCAGTAATTTGTGGTATTTAACATTATAAACCAAATACAAGAATTTTTAAATCATGGATGATGTGATCAAACATTATATTGAACTCACATGAACAATTTACTATATATATTCACAATAATTGGTACTATTAGCAGTCTTGAACTAAAATAATAAACTAATTAATATAATATTCAAAAACACCACTCTTCTCCCCTTATAAATACCACCCCTCACCACCCATTCTCTTCACACCTTTTAAGCCTTTAATCTTGCCAAATATCTACCAAAACTCTCCTACCCACTCCCTCCCATGTCCTAGTTCTTCTTTTCTCACCAAAAACCAATTCCAAGTTCCTTAAGGGGTCCTTCAATGAGGTGATATTCAAGAGGTAACATTCTCAAACAACCTCTTTTAAATTATTTTCTTCACATACCTTCTCCTCACATACCTCATAAAAATAGAATAATAAGTCAAGTATAATATATATACTATAATTTTATAGTTATAATTGAATATATACCATTCATCATTTTCTTTTCTCCTCTTATTCAAAGAAACAAAACCATTGTCCATATTATTTCAGTTCACCACCTTCGTGGATAATGAGTTTTCGCTTTCAATTACCACCTTCAAAGTTATTCACAAAACTTTTATTATGATTAAATAATATTATAATAATTATATTATAACACATTTCATGTTCTATAATTAATATATATACATAATACTAAATAAAATTAAGCTAGTTTGTGATGGTTGGTAAAATCACCTAAATGAACTAACCACATAACGTTAACACTTTTACTCAAAGAATCGTAACTATGTCAGAAAAAATATAGATATTTGGGACCATTAAAATTTATGTAAGTTAATTAATACCATTTCATTTCACTTTTGAATTTTTATTCCCATTTTACAAGTACATCAATAAATAACCCCAAGTGATCCAACTTTGGAACAATGAAATGAACACTCTCGGGACAACAAAATTGGACTTTATAACTCCTCGAAATGTACTTAAATGAAATTAATAAAATTATTATAAATAAAATATATATTTAATGGGTTATTAGTTAATTATTTAATTAATCTAATTTGTTTATTCAGGACATTATGGTTAAGTGCATAATGATTCTATAACATAACGTAAGGGATCTCTCTAAACCTCCCAATTTCCTTTGGGTTCACTTTATCTCTATTTAAATTAATTTATCTCTTCATTATTATTATATATAACTTATATATTCTATATATATGTCCCATATGTATATAATAATTTTATTTAATCTTTTTTTATGGGGAAATACATGTTTTAAAAGGTTCCCTTCTCGATTCATCCTAATAAGAAAACTCGGTTAAAGGGAACTTCTCTATTTCTTACCCCTTTTCAAGTACACTCATTAAAATTAATTAAAACTACCATGTTTTCTAAAATAAATAATTTTATCATAGAAACCAATTTTAGTTCATTTATAGTTTTATGGAAATAATTATTCCTTTATCATCTTTAAATACTCTTTACTCTTTTCCATAAAACCCCACTTAAGTGGTACATTTTCAAAGTTACCTAACCACTCTTTTTATGTTTTCACTTAAATTGGACATAATTTATCATGTTATACACTTATTTTTCCTTTATTAATTTCCAATAATGATTCAAACCATTCTTTCATGGATTCCATTATGATACCCCCTTTAGTTTTTCCTTATAACATGATTACAAAACCCACACTAGAGCAAAAAAAGTTTTTTATGGTGGTTTTTTTTATTTTTTATGTCGGATTTTGGTCGAAGTTATTATAGGAGACATTATAAACATTGTTTTTTATGTCGATTATTTTAAAACCGACATAAAAACCAAAAAAACAAAGCGTTTTTCATATCGGTTCCTCAAAAACCAGCGTGGAAAATGCTTCAGAGTCATGATTTATTACGTCGGTTTTTAAATAACCGATGTGGTATATACTTTTTCACATCGATTATATAATAACCGACATAATAAACTATGCATCTGAAGTATTTATCACGTCAGTTATTTTCATAACTGACGTGATAAACCAGCCTACCAAGTGTTTTTTCACGTCGGTTAAATAATAACAGACATGAAAACATATATACTACATTGGTTATAAAATAACCAACGTAAAAAACAATTCTATTCCATTTATTATGTCAGTTATGAAATAACCGATGTAAAAACTCATTCCCATGCATTTGTTACGTTGGTTTTCAAATAACCGACGTTAAAACCCATTCCCATGCATTTTTTAAATCAGTTATAAAATAACCGACGTAAAAACCAATTTTTGTTAATAAAACCGTTCAACCACAACTATGCCCTGCCAAAGAAGACCTAAAATAGACAAAAAACATAGCAAAAAAAGACCACCCCCCACCCACCCCACTAGACATCCCTCCCACACCCCTAGAAACCCACCACCCCACTGGACACCCCCACACCCCTGGATAGCCCCCACCCTCCTGAACATCCCCCACCCCCTAGACAGCCCTCTCGCCCTCCTGGACACCCTCCCACCACCATAGACACCCCAGACACCCCCACCCCACTAGACAGCTCTCCCACACCCCTAGAAAACCCCCCACCCCCTGGACACCCCCCCCCCCCCACACACACACACACCCCTGGACACCCCCTGGACAGTCCCTCCCACCCTCCTGGACAGCCCCCACCCCCCTGGACAGCCCTCCCACCACCATGGACACCCCGGACACCCCCTCCCCCCCCCCACTAGACATCCCTCCCACACCCCTGGAAACCCCCCACCCCCTAGACACCCCCTGGACATCCCCCCCCCCCCCCCACCCACCCTTCTGGACAGCCCCTCACTCCCATGGACAACCCTCCCACCCTCCTAGACACCCTCCCACCCCCATGGACACATTGAACACCCCACCCCCACTGGATATCCCTCCCACACCCCTAGACCCCCCCCCCCCCACCACCACCACCACCCCCACCCCACCCTACAAGACACCCCCCACACCCCCGGACAGCCCCCCCCCCACCCTCCTGGACAGCCCCCACCCCTTGGACATCCCTCCTACCCTCCCACCCCCATGGACACCTTGGACACCCCCCCACCCCACCCCCACCCCACCCCACTGGGCATCCCTCCCACACCCATAAACCCCCCCCCCACCACCCTTGGACCCCCCCCCCCCACACACACACACCCCTGGACACCCCCTGGAAAGCCCCCCCACCCACCCTCCTGGACAGCCCCCCACTCCCCTGGATATCCCTCCCACCCTCCTGGACACCCTCCCACCCCCATGGACACCCTAGACACCCCCACCTCCACCCCATTGGATAGCCCTCCCACACCCCTGGAAACCCCCCACCCCACTGGACACCTCCCACACCCCTGGACACCCCTTGGAAAGCACCCCACCCTCCTGGACAGCCCCCACCCCCTGGATAGCCCTCCCACCCTTCTGGACACCCCCACCCCCATGGAAACCCTAAACACCCCCATCCCACTGGACATCCCTCCCACACCCCTGGAAACCCCCTATCCCCCTGGACACCCCCCCTGGATAGGCCCCCACTCCCCTGGACAGCCCTCCCACCCTCCTGGACACCCTCCCACCCCCATGGACACTATGAACACCCCCACCCCACTGTACATCCCTCCCACACCCCTGGAAATCCCCCACCCCACTGGACACCCCCCACATCCCTAGACAACACCCCCCCCCCCCCCTCCGCCTTTCTGGAAAGCCCCCACCCCCCTGGACAGCCCTCCCACCCTCCCAACCCCATGGACACCCCCCCCCCCCCACACACACACACACCCCTGGATAGCCCCCCACCCTCCTGGATAGCCCCCCACTCCCCTGGAAAACCCTCCCACCCTCCTGGACACCCTCCCACCCCCATGGACACCCGGGACTCCCCCACCCCACTGGACAGCCCTCCCACACCCCTGACCCCCCCCCCACCCTCCTAGACAGCCCCCACCCCCCTGGATAGCCCTCCCACCCTCCTGGACACCCTCTCACCCCCATGGACACCCTGGACACCCCTATCCCACTAGAAATCCCTCCCACACCCCTGGAAACCCCCACCCCATGGACACCCCCCACACCCCTGGACACCCTTGTACAGCCTCCCCCCACCCTCCTGGACAACCCCCACTCCCCTGGACAGCCCTCCCACCCTCTTGGAGACCCTCCCACCCCCATGGACACCATGTACACCCCCACCTCATGGACACCCTGGACCCCCCCCCCCCAATGGACAGCCCTCCCACACCCCTGGACCCCCCCCCCCCCCCAGACCATAATCCATACCATAAAAACCATCAGAAACTAGACCAAAACAAGAAGTAGGGGAAAATTAAACATTCACAAATATAACATTAAAAACTTACAATTTAAACTAAAAAAACCTAAATCCAACCTAAACAACTACCAAATACATAATTATAATGACAATATTCAAAATTACATTTTACACTATAAACAAACTAAAATCCAATCAAACATGTAAAATAATTTGACCATTCCACTTGTAAGTGTTTGACCTCTTGAGCACTGTAGGGTTGAGGGTCATCAAATAGCTAAAAATTAAAAGGATGGTAGTTAACATGTATAATGAATAAATCAAATGAAATATTATGGAAAATTTTAAAAGGAAATCTTACCAGGTCAAAGTTCACAAGTGTTCTAGTTGTAATTATTTCATACATAAATCTTAACATATAATATCCACATTCGACGACGCCTTGTTGTTCATGAAAATTATGTTTAAATGAGTGTAAATTCAAAATATTATTTTTATGTAATACATCAAAAAGTAAAAATTATAAATGGATATTTACCTTTACTTTTACATATTTGATCTTGGCACTCCTTTTCTTTGTGTTTTTTCAAAAGTAGACCCATCCCCTGCTAGAAAATAATATGAATGGGATAAATTTAAAATTCATTATAATATATAAAATTATTAAGAAATTAAATCTTACTTTTACAATATATTCTTAAAACTTTACCACACATCTCCATGGATAGAGCATATCCAATAAAGTGTTTTCTCCCTTGGGCAAAAAACACCTAACATCCAATGATCACTGATAAAAGAAAATTTAAGGTTAGTGGTTTTTATGTTAAAATATAAAAAACTATTTTCCAGAGATATATTTCATACCTCTCACAAAAAGGAATCATCCAACACTGTGTGATTATATTCTATTCAAATATTTCAGCAATATAAAGCATTATTTGTTCCTCATCCAATGCATGTGCTTCAGGGGAAATAAAATGCAGGTCCATGAATCCATATACATCTACCCACTCATTCTTATCACACATGTTATAAAGATACCTAATACAAAATAGACATAAGTATACATTTTTAATAAATATAACGTAGGTAAAAGGTGTTAAGACTTACATGAAAAAAATTTGCACCACGTTGATGCCCAACTTATCTCTAGTAACAAGCTCCATGATATCATTTTTCTTAATCCACACATTTATTGCATGTCCACAAACATGAGATTCCATTGTAAACTCATAATGATCTGCCAATAAATTTGAATATCTTGACAATCTTTCAAGACTACTAGAATATTTATTTGATGTCGTATCCATTTGTCTTTGTTGTTGTCTATACAGTATTTCTTTACCTTTGAAGTATTCCTGTAAAAATAAATAGAAAAATATATTAGTTTTCAAATGTTAAAATAACTTTAATAAAAAAATAAAATATAAGATATAACATACATACCTCTATGGTAATGAGTCACAAAATTCTGGATGGCCAAATTAAAAAATGGATGATCCTATGTCCAGCTATCATCACCTCATCTGTAAGTAATGTTACTCGAGATGATCTATCTATAATATCCTATACAGTGACCCTATGATGCTCTACCTCTAACTGTTGATGATGAATTGTATCTCCTATACAATATACCAGCCCATATGAAACTATATGATGTTGAGGATCATCAATATACAACTCGCAATAAGTAGGAAGTTGCGGAGGAGGAGTGGGATAAAAAATGGGGTCCACAGGCTGAGGTGGGGGAGTGGGAGCTACTGGCGGAGGTGGAGGATAAATAATGGGGTCTGCAGGGGGAGGTGGAGGAGTGGGAGCTACAGTCTAAAATTGTCTTTGCATGTATGCAAACATAGACTGTACCGATGCTCTAATATTTTCCTCTATCGTCGCATTAATATTATGAACTTCAGCCTCCAAGGATTCTATTTTTTTTTATAAACACCCTCAATGGAATAATTTGAAGAACGTGGCAACACTTTTCTTACTGATACACCTGTCGGATATCCTCATACATGACTAGGATGTTCGGGTTTTCCCAATGCTGCAGATAAAATATCTTGCCTCCCAGCAGCTGTAAATACCCCCTGTAAGCTCTTCTCCTCAAGAGAATCCTATATTAATTAATTGAACATTTCTATAATGATTCAAATTATATAAAGAATATAGTTAACTTAAATAAATAAAATAAATATCTTACAATCCTCTCCGCTACGATTCTCAAATCTTCCGAAAGATATTTCCCCTTTTTACCCATCCAAGATCTCTTCCATTTTTCATGTCTAGATGGAGGGGATAGAAGGGAAACCTCTCCAGAGCTTGAAGACTTAGCTCTCAATTTTTGTAATTTTTCCGCCATCATTTGTTCTTCCAATAATGTATACCCTCCCTAAGATAAACTATGAGGGTATACATTTTTAGATTGGATCTCCTGATGAGATGTCCTTGTTTACTGTAAATTAAGAATAATAAATCATTAACAAAACATTAATAAGATCATTTATATAAGAAATATTATAAAATTTTACATTTCCCTTTCCAAAAATGAACCTTTTCTTCTACTTTCAACAAACTATCTCCATGTTTCTTCATCTATGAAAGGATATATATGACATGGATTTTCATTACTCCTATGACCAAAAATGAAATCAGATGTGAGGGTTGATTTGAAATCCCTCCATCTCCTAGCAGCCATCGATAATCATTTCTTCCTAACTCTTCTAGTGTCAGGAATATCAAATTTCATCTGATAAAGAAGAGGTAAATCATATTATACTAGAAACATTTAAATAATAGGAAAACAATAACAAAAGATCTTACCAAAATCGTCTCCCACAACTGAGATATTATCATTTTGTCCACACTTATCCAATCATCATAAAAAATTCTTACTTTGCTCTTACCATGATTTGATACAAAACTCTTAAAATATTTTTCATTTTGACCTCTAAGAATACCATTCTCATCAAAATAAATGAGTATTCTCTGGTCCTGTATACGAGCAAGTGATAATTTTGGTAAACATGTGCACCCACATTTACCAACTCTTGAACTCTTCTTTGTCATTATGGGAGCACATGAGGAAGATTGGGGAACATCAAGAGGAGAATGTGAATGTTACTCCCCATAGGTATAATCATTATGCTTATCTCCAGAATCATGTGGTTGATCAACTGATTGATCTGTCATTATCCTTCAAATAAAAACAAACAAACATTAGTTCACAAATATAAAAATTCAAATATTACAATACTAATGTAAACATAAAATGGAAAATTGAACTAAGTTACGTAATAGTAAACATGGTTAATATGGTAAGCATGTTAAACAATGGTAAATATGGTAAACATGGTAAAAATGGTAGTGTAATTGTCATTCAAGAAAATCAATAAATATATAATTTACGTAAAGGTAAACTATGGTAAACTATGGTAACAATGGTAAACATGGTAAACATGGTAAACATAGTAGACATGGTAAACATGGTAAACATGTTAAAGTAATTATCATTCAATAAAAATAATAGATATATAATTTACGTAATGGTAAAAATGATAAACTAAACTAAACAAAATTAAAATAAACAAAAACTTCTACTTATTTGTTTTAATACACATTTTAATAAAGAAAAAAAATATAATATCTAACATTTTATAAAAATAATAAATGTAAAAAAGAAATAAACATATGTTACCTGTAATATTAGGAATGTACAAATGGATTGTTTTCCCAAATTCCTTCGTCATGATCGTTCCTTATGGAACAAACCACGTCTTTAACATGCTCATCATTATGTTCTACTAATCTTTCCATGGAAGTAGGGATCTCACATAAATCAGCATCTTCATCAAGTTGATCCTCACCAACATATTATTTTTTCCCTTATAAAACAACAGACAAATGCATATCTTATTGATCAACTACATAGAAAATCTATTTTTCATGTGTTTCCATTATAAAAAAAATCTATTATGTCTTCCAATCTATTCAGATTAACAACTATCATTCCAAATTCATCGTGTCTGACACTGTTGTTACCAATAAACCATTTTCAATTAAAAACAATAACTTTAATTTTAAATTAATCAACCTCCCATATTTCTTCAATGACTCCATAATATGAAGTTGATGTATAAATTGGGTTTTTGTCTTTAAAAATCAAAAAATTCATTGCTTCTGCAAACACCAATACACCACTATTCTGAACTGCACTTCTATTGTCATGATCTTTCATATGAAATGTATAGCCATTAATGTCATAATTGGACCATGTTATCACATTTAAACATGGACCACCCACTAACCATATTAATGTCTTTGATACATCTGATCTACCAAACAAGGTCTTTTTAAACCATGACAAAAATGTTTTTTTGTGCTCATTCAAAATCCACATTTCTTTCTTATTTGGATGACATTGTTTCAACTCATTAATATGTAATGTGATATATGGTTGAGCATCAGCTATGTTATTCAAGATTTATAATTCTAACTTCTTCATCTATTCAGCTGACAACGATTTTACTTTCAATCCATGAATCCTCTTTACATCATTATTAACTCGTTCATGGAGAGATGGAGGTAAACCTATGTGTTTCACCATATCCAAGTATCTCATAAAAGACTCTGCAACCTCCTTAGGAATATACTTTTCAATAATGGAGGCTTCAGGTCAATATGGATTCTTAACATACCCCTTCAATATTTTCATATACCTTTCAAAAGGATGCATCCAATGAAGATATACAGGTCTACAAAGCTTTATTTCTCGAACCGGATGAATCATTAAATGCACCATTATATCAAAAAAAGATGGGGGAAAATACATTTCCAATTGAAAAAGTATATAAATTGCATCCTTTTCCAAAATGTTCAAATCATTCACATCAATCACCTTATTACAAATTGAATTGAAAAAATAACACAACTTCATTATAGTCTTTCTGAAACAGATGCGAAATATTCCACATAATTCAACTGGTAGAATTTGTTGCATCATGACGTGATAATCATGAGATTTCATACCTATCAACTTCAAATCCTTCAAAGAGACAAAAAAATTTACATTTGAAAAATAACATTGAGGCACTTTTATATCATGAAGACACTGAAAAAAGCTAATTTTATCCCTCTTGGATAATGTATGACAAGCTTAGGGAAGAAATGTTCATCTTCCATTAGAAGTGGGAGCTAACTCTAAATGTATTCCCATTGATAGTAAGTCTAATCTTGCATTCAACCCATCTTTTGTCTTTCCTTTAATATCTAACAATTTTCCAATCAAACTGTCATAGATATTCTTCTCCACGTGCATGACATCAATATTATATTTCACTTAATGATATCTCCAATATGGTAGCTCAAAAAATATTGAACTTTTCTTCCAAATATGTCTATCATTACCAAATTTATGTGTCTTTCCCAATGTCACATCAAGGTTTTCCACCCTCTCAAAATACACATCAGGGGATAAAGGTTTTGGAGAAATATGAAATTCTTGTGATCCATTGAATTCCTTTTTTAGTCTTCTATAAGAGTGATACATAAGCTAAAACTTTCGATGACCCATTTACACTATTTCCCTCCCATGATGCAATTGACAATATGAAGTCTGGTGTTTGCAAATTGGACATGCTTTATACCCCTTAACACTATATCCAAACAAATTTCCATATGCTGGGAAGTAATTTATAGTGAACATAAGCACTACATGCAGTTGAAAATATTTCATTTTATAAGAATCATACACCCTAATACCATCCTCACATAAAAGTTTCTAATCATCAATCAATGGTGACAAGAAAACATCAATATCATTTTCGGGTTGCTTTGGACCAGATATCATTATACTCAACATGAAATATTTGTGCTTCATACAAACTTCAGGAGAGAGGTTGTAAATTACCAATAAAATAGGTCATGAACTATGTGTGCTAATGAGGGTTCGGTATGGATTCATTCCATCTGTGCACAACCCTAGTCTGAGATTTCTAATTTCATTTCCAAATGTAGGATACTGCTCATCAATTTTCTTCCATTGTGGAAAATCAGCTGGATGGCGTATTTTTCCATCACATATCTGCTCATCAGCATGTCATCTTAACCTTTTTACCTCATGTGAATTAGTAAATAAACATTTCAAATGATGAATTATAGGAAGATACCAAAATACCTTGGAAGGGATCTTTGTAATCTCTACATCAGCCTATGATTTTTCTTTCAACTTATACCGCGATGTCCCATATTTAGGAAACTCTGACAGAAATTCATATTCCTTCCTATATATCATATAGTCATTCAGACAGGAATTTATTTTCATGTATCCCAATCCCATCAGGCATAATTTTTTCTTGGTCGTATAATGTGAATCTGGAAGATCGTTGTCTTTTGGAAGAATGTATTTCAACAATTGTAGCAGCTCTGTAAAACTTTTGTCACTCCATTCATGTTTTTACTTCAGGTTAATAAATCTTAACACTACCAAAAAAATCATAAAATCTGTACAACCAGGATACAATGGTTTTTCAGCATCACTATATAGACGTGCAACTGTTGGTTCTATCTCAATTTGTTCTGCTGCAATATCATGAATCGTTTTTTCAATTCCATCAGATTTACCATCTTGAAAATCGTCATCATTAGTAGATCTGACATTCTGTCCAGTTTCACCATGCCAAATCCAAGGTTTGTAACTTGGATTAAAACCGTGACAAATCAGATGATCTTTGATCTCTATACTTTTCAACTTCTTCATATTCAAACATTTTACGCATGGACAAAAAAAATTCACTACTTAGAACATTTCGTTTAGAAAATTCCAAAAAGGCATCAACACATTCCTCATATTCATTACTCATTTGATGTGTCGTAATCCAACTTTGACTCATTATTACCTATAACAAATATCAAAACTATACATCTTGTTAAGATAAGACAAATATATATTTATATGAAATATATTATAATTTGAATGTAAAACAATTTTGAAATATAAAACAAATCTATGCGTATTTGAAAAAAATATGCATGAAAATGATTTTAAAAAGAAAATATAGTTAGATATAATAGTTTTAAATTCACCTTGGATCCTTTCTTCTTAAGGTACACAAAGAATACATCCTGGTGCAACTGGATACCAAATTCACCCTTCCGTAAAAAAGAAATATGAAGTATAAATATTAAAATATGTATACATTCACTACTGGAAATTACACATATCCCAATGATTTGAAACCATTAGGATAGCCCCTGAAACTATTGGGATAGAATAACCCAATGGTTTCACACACCATTGTCATGATGGTTATTGCAATATCCCTATACCAACGATTCTACAGGAATCGTTGGTATAGACTACCTGAAGTAAAAATATTCCAACAGTTTCAATGAAACTGTTGGGATATATATATACCAAGGGGGTATCCAAGGGGGTTAGGGGGTTGTCCAGGGGGTGGTGGGGGTTGTCCAAGGGGGTAGGGTTGTCCACGGGGGTAGGGGATGTCTAGGGTGTCCAAGGGGGTAGGGGTGTCTAGGGGGTGGGGGCTTGTCCAGGGGTGGGGGTGTCCATGGGGGTGGGGTGTCCAGGGGGTGGGGGAGTGGTGTCCAGGGGGTGAGGGGGGTGTCCAACCCCCTACCTCATTGGACACCACCCCCCACCCCCTTGGACACCCCTTAGACACCACTACCCCCCTGGACAGCCCCCCTACCCCCTAAACAGCATCCCCACCCCTCTGGACACCCCCCACCCCCTGGAAACCCCACCCCTAGATACCCCTACCCCATTGGAAATCCCACTCACCCCCCCCCCCCCCGGACACCACCCCCACCCCCTGGACACCCCCACCCCCTTGGACACCACCCCCACCCCTACCCCCTTGTACATCCCCCTGGACACCCCCACCCCACTGGACAACCCCCTCACCCCACTAGACATCACCCCCACCCCCTCTACACCCCTACCCCCTTGGAAAGCCCCATCACCCCCTAGACACCCCCCACCCCCTACCCCATTGAACACCCCCTGGACACCCCCACACCCCCTAGACACCCCCACCCCCCTAGACATCCCCCTCACCCCCTGGACCCCCCTAGACACCCCCACACCCTTGGAAAGCCCCCTCACCCCCTGGACCCCCCCCCCCCCCCCCCACCCCCTTGGAAAGCCCCCTAACCTCCCTAGACACCACTCTCACCCCCTTGGACACCCCCTAGACACCACCACCCCCTTGGAACCCCCAACCACCCACCCCCTGGACAGCCCCCCAACCCCACTAGACAGCCCTCCTTGGACACCCCCACCCCCCTGGACACCCCATACCCCCTTGGACAGCCCACTCACCCCCCTGGACACCACCCCCACCCCTACCCTCTTGGAAACCCCCTGGAAATCCCCCTCACCCCCTCAACACCCCCACCCCCTGGACACCCATACCCCATTGGAAAGACCCCTCACCCCCTGGACACCACCCACACCCCTTGGACACCCCCTGGACACCACCACCCCCTTGGAAATCCCCCACCCCACCCCTCTGGACAACCCCCACCCCCTGGATATCCCCCCCCCCCAACCCTCTAGACAACCCCCCCCCCCCACCCCACCCCCTGGACAACCCCCCACCCCTCTGGACAGCCCCCCCTGCCACCCCCTGGACAGCCCCCCACCCCTCTGGACAGTCCCCCCCACCCCCTGGACACCCCCACCCCCTGGACACCCCCTACCCCCTTGGACATCCCACTCACCCCCCCCCCCAGACCCCCCCCCCCCCACTCCCTGGACACCCCTGCCCCCTTGGATAGGCCCCTCACCCCCTAGACACCACCCCCACCCCCTTGGACACCCCCAACCCCCTTGGACATCCCCCACACCCCCCTGGACACCACCCCCACCCCTTTGACACCCCTTGGACAGCCCCCCACCCCCTAGACACCCACACCCACTTAGACACCCCCCACCCCCTTGGACACCCCTTATATGCACACACACACACATGATAGAACACACAAAAATTGTAAACATGCATGATATCACTTCCATGGTTTATTTTACCAGAAAATAATTTAACATGGTATAAATGAACACTATGAAACTTACCATGATATCAAGAACAAAGATAGAAAAATAACATCTAAAAAATTAGTTTAGGGCATTGTGAAAAATAAAAACTGAAACTGAGTCATGTGAGGATTACTTGAGTGTTGCGAGTCGACCTAATAGTTCTGGTGATAATAAAGATGATGAATGATGTTGGAAAAACAAGGCTGGAGGGAATGACTTTGAAGAATCCTTTCTAGGTTTTCTGCATGAGAGAGACGAGTCGCAGGTCGCCCGATCGAAGAAAACAGAATGACTGAATATGGGGTTCGATAAATCATTTAAAAGATTTATCATGTCGGTTATTTAATAACTGATGTGATAAAATATATTTTTTATGTTTATAACGTCAGTTATTTAATAACCGATGTAGAAAATAACTTATCATGTCGGTTATTTTATAATCGATGTTATAAATTGCACTTTATCATGTCAGTTCTTTTGATAACTGATGTGATAAATTTACAAGATTTGCTTTATCACGTCGGTTATTTTATAACCGATGTGATAAAGCACCCAGATTCGATATTTCACGTCGGTTATTTTATAACCAACGTGATAAAGATAATATTAGTATTTTTAGGTCGGCTGTAAAATAACCGACGTAAAAAATTGATTCTCATCGATTTATCATGTCAGTTATACAATAACCGACGTGATAAATCGATTTTTACAAATTTTCACGTCGGTTATATAGAACCGATGTGAAAAATGCCAACATGTTAAATATTTTTTCCACTAGTGCCATTTCTTTCCATGGGTAACCCCTATGCTTATTCCTTATGTTTGATTTATTTACGTGGCACACATATGCATGTACATGTTATGATGGGTGTGCCTAGATAACACTCCAATTAATTGGGTAATGTTTTATTCTCATGAAACATTATGTATGGGATTAGGGACTAAACATGATCCATTATGGGACTCTTTCCACCATGTGATATCATCTCAGCGGTTATTCTTGACTCATGTTTATGTCATTTTATATGTTTCTACCACATTCCTATGTTTACAATATCTTATGATTCCATGTTCTATATGTTATGCCTCCATATGTTTATTCACAACCCATTCCTTTTATGTTATCATGATATGATTTCTGACTTATATGTTATGCTTTATTTCCATGTTTATTCTCTTACAGGGCTTTTTAGATCACCTATTTTTTCTATGTATTCCCCAGGTTATCCTATACGGTTTTAAGATCTCAAGGAAGTTATAATATCATTATGAAGTTTAAAATAAAGAAGGTTTATTTTAGTTTCACTTTGTCTATTTATGTACCTATTCTTCCAAATACACTGGGCATTTTTATCCTTGGGTTGTATTTAATGGATATTTATGTATAAAATCATGTAATAATATATGTAAAAGGTTTGGTTCATTATAGTTGGTATAAAATCATAATCTAGTTATTTTTTGGGATTAGTGCTAGAAAAAATTAGTGAGAACCCAAGGGATAAGTCTATGTATAGAAAAAAATCATGGATAACCTAGATTGAAACTTAGGGACTCATAAGTTAGGATATAATTTTCATTTATAAGTTATTCCTTATAAGTTCATAGTATCCTTTTTATATGATCATTAGCTAAGTATTAAAACCCCTAATTTTATTTTTCCTTTTTTTTAATGGTAGGAAATATGAGAACCTATGACAATAACCAATTTGATAGGCAATGTGATGATTTCCCTAATGAGATGCCTAACCTGATGGGATCAAGATATAAGAACTTCATGAAAGTACTAGATCAACTAGATCAAGTTATGAATACTAACTTGAATCGTGTAAAACACCCTTCTTATCCTAAGAAATATAAAGTTACGGTCAAATCCTTTATGTGAAAAAGGCCTCCTACCTTTAGTGTATCTTCTAATCCCCTCATTGTGGAATAATGGATTTACTCCATTGAGAATATATTATCTATCCTCTAATGCTAGCAAGAATAGAAATTCATGTTGGCAGTATATCTTTTTAATGGGGAAGCTGATTGGTCTGGAAACTGATCAAGAACATAAAGTCCAAAGAGGAAATTGATTCCATATAATGGGAAGGATTCAAGAAAATATTTTTCAATAATTTTTTTCCCCAAACTCTCTGCCTTAAAATGGAGATTGAGTTCCTCAGACTGAAGAAAAAAGAATAT
Organism: Viscum album; assembly: GCA_963277665.1. NCBI lineage: Eukaryota > Viridiplantae > Streptophyta > Magnoliopsida > Santalales > Viscaceae > Viscum > Viscum album. The sequence continues at coordinate 667,147,327 of OY728123.1, forward strand.
GAGTCTATCAGGTCATACGAGGAAAATTTTACAAGGATTTCATGATACGCCTTCATCTTTGTCATGAACACTGAAATAAAGGTAGATCACTTCTTTAGTGGATTAAATATGAGTCTATGAAAACCCTTAGTGATTCAAGACTTTGAAAGATATGAGGATATTGTCCATTGTGCCCTTAAGGTTGAGATGGATATTGGTGACTCTTAGTGATCTCATGAGCCCAAAGAAAAAAAGTGGAAATGGAATTTAATATGGAAGGATAAACAGATAAATCCCATATATGAATGAAATTCCAACATCCCGCGTGTCAAAAATGTGGGAATTAGCATCCCAGAAATTATTTTAAGGGAACCGAGAGATGCTTCAAATATGGAAAAGAGGGATATCAAGCTAATAATTACTAAAGGGATACGAAGAAATCCACTAATATGGAGGAAGAAAAGAGGGGAAAGATCAATACTCATCTTGTGGTATAGTTTTTCAATTTCAATGAATAGGGGAATTATAAGATCCAATGCCCTAAGCTAAGGGTTGTTAGAGACAATCAATGACAAAAACCTCTAAGACCTAGAGTGAAAAGAAGGGAATGTGTTATCACTGCTACTAAGGTGGATCCCAACAATGATGTGGTGAAAAATATGTTGGTTATTCATTTAAGAATAAGAAACGTACTATTTTATTTTGGTTCAACACATTCATTCATATCTTGAAAGTTTCATAGAACTATTCAAACGCCACCTCAAAATATGGAGGTTGAGTTATCCATGAGAACATAAAATGGAGAAATTATTTCATCTCAAGTATATAACTCCTTCCCAGTCAATTTTTGTAGACTGAACCTCCCAGAATATCTCATATTAATTCCTTTAGTGGATTTTGATGCTATATTGTGCATGGATTGACTATCCTTATATAAATCCAACATCAACTGTTGAGAGAGGTAGATCACCCTTCATGTCCTGAGTCATCCCACAATTCTATAAAAGTGTGAGGAGAATGAGTCTCCTTTGTAATATTAATATCATGTTTGGATAATATTTCCTTATGATCAATCATATATAGATCAAATGATTGAGACAAATGAGATAACCATTCTTGAAGACATGCCCATCGTGAGGGACTACACTGATGTGTTCCCTAAATAATTTTTCAGTCTTCCTTCTGACCGAGAGGTTGATTTCTCAATCAAACTTATACCTAAAACTCTTCCCATATCCATGATTCCATACATAATTTCCACCATTGAGTTAGAATAACTAAAAAATAGTTACAAGAGAATCTAGATAAGGTTTTTATATGCCTGAGTGTTTCACCATGGGGTGCACTCGTACTTTTATCAAGAAGAAGGATGGGTTAATGCACCTCTACATTGACTATCACAAGATCAAAAAAATCAAGATAAAGAACAAGTATACCTTACCATGGATAGATAACTTATTCGATCAACTACATGGGGCTCAGTATTTCTCTAAGGTGGACCTTCGATTGAGATATCACTAATTAAAGGTGAATAAGGAAGATATCCTCAAAACTGCTTTTTGAATAAGGTATAGAAACTATGAGTTCATAGTGATGTATTTCAAACTCACTAATTCTCCAACAATCTTTATGGACTTACACTATAAAAAATGTAAGTTAGTGATGTTTTTTTTGTATTATCAAAGTTTTAAAATGTCACTAATTCATTTACTGATGTTTCTGGAAAACATCGGAAAATGAGGTGTCCCTAATTTAGAGATGTTTATAAACATTGATAAATTAGGGACATTTATAAACATCTATAAATTGGTTATTTTTATAAATGTCATCAATTAGTGACATTTAGAAATATAGCTAATTAGTGACACCTCATTTACTGATGTTTTTGAAAAATGTTCGTTTTTTTTAATCCATAATTTATTTTAAAATAATCTTCTTTTTTCTAATTCCCTGCATAATTTTTTTCAAAATAATATTTTTTATTCCCCCGTGTCTTTCCCAATGACTCCCCCTCCCCTGATACTCCCAGCCTCCATACCCACCTCACACATGCACAGACATCCTCCCCTGCTCCCTGCCTCCACCACACGCTCATGTCGCCTGCTGAATATATATTTATTTCCAAAGGGATTTGATCCTTGTCACACCCTGACTTTTTAAGTTAATTTTTATTTTATTATTTATTGGCTTCAGGTTCTCACACCAAGGTTCGGGTTGAGTCTCAGTTCAAAAAAAAATATGTTTAACAATTTTAGTGGGTTTCGAACCCATGCGCAGTCGGCCCTGGTGGTCGCGCAAATGTCTAAAATTTAAAATAAATAAAATTTTATGTAAATAAAATTTTGTGTAAATAAAATGAGTTTAATGTTTAAATCATAACAATAATAATGTTATTGTGTAGATAATAATATTGTTATTATTAAGAATTGATAATAATACTTTTATTATTTAAAATTTGTTGTTAATATAATTGTTAATAACTTTTTATTATTATTATTATTATTATTATTATTATTATTATTAAATTTATTATTATGTTATATTATTATTAAGTTTGTTGTTATTATTATTATTCTTTATATTATTATTATTATTAGTATTATTATTATTGTATTGTTATTATAATTATTAAATTTATTATTATGTTATATTATTATTAAGTTTGTTGTTGTTATTATTATTCTTTATATTATTATTATTATTATCTTTGGTTTTAATATTATTATTACATTATAATTAAATGAAAAAAAGAATTGAAACCCTAAACTGCTTCTCCCCCCCCCCCACCCCGCCACTTTCGTGCTGCCTGCAGCGCCCAAACTTCCCTGCCTTTCCCCTCGCACGGCCGCACTCCCTCACCCCTCTTTCTCCCATCCACCTCATTCATTGAACCTCCCTGTACGCTCCAACCTACCTCGCCCCCTTGCTACACCATCTTCATGGCGCTCCTCCTCACCCCTCTGACGATGCGCCCGGCTCCTGCAGCACCCTGCCCCTCACCAGCCCTCTTCCTCGACCAACCAGTAGCAGCATTGACCCTCTTTCGTGATTAGCCACTCCCAGCCTCTGCGTTCACCCCAGCCGCCTCACCACTCTTTGTTCTAGCCCCCCTCCCCTCTCCTTCTCCCCACGGCACGCAGTGCTCCCGACCCGCACGCCCCCTGTAGATCCCCGTCGTCCTCGCTCCAACCAACCTCTAGCCTCCCCGATTCTAACTAGGCCACCTCCTGTGCGCGCGGCTGGCCGACACCCCTCCGGCCTCTCCCTTAAGCTCCTTCACCGCACTCCCGGCCAGTTGCCCCCAACCAAACTCCCCTCGCTACCCTTTTTCTCCAGTCGACCCCCCTGCTCTCTCTTGAGACTCGCACCGGCGAACCCACTCGGCCCTAATCCGACCACCTTCCCCTTGTGTGCACCAAACACCCTACTCCGGGTATGAGGTTAGTCCGTGGGGTATGGTTCTATATTTCTTGAAGTTTCATCACTTTCTCACATTTTTGAGGTATGTGGATTCACATATTTCCTTTATGAAGCTCTTTGTTGATACTTGAATTCTTTTAAATAATTTTCATTTCATAATTCGTGTGTTTAGGATGCCTCTACCTAACTTATAATGATGTTTTAGAATCAATAGATTTTTGTTAAAATTTAGTTTTGAAGCAATTATTTGTTATGCATATTTATTTGTACACCAAATGATGTTTGGGTATTGTTTTAAATTGTCAAACATGATTTTCACCCCTTGAGTATTTTTAATTAATATAAAAAATGTGATTTTTATACTTGCCACATGTTTATTTAGGTTTGTGTAAAGTGTTTATGATGGCATAGATTGGTGTAAGTGTTTTCTTTTTTTAGGGTTTATGCATGTATGCTATATATTGTTGCACACAAGGTGTTTGATTAAAATGACAATGGTTTCTTTTAAAAGTTTTTCCTTGTATCAAACATGGTTTCAAGAAGTTTTAAAGGTGTGGTTCAATAGTTGTTTAATTGGGCTTTTAAAAGTTTTGGAAATGTTCTTTTGGGATTTTTTTAACACTTATTAGTGGTTTAGGTGTTTACATGCCATCGATCCCATTTTTAATCCATTTAATGCTTGTGTTTTTTTAATTAAATCTTAGATTATGTTTTACACCTCTATTATGTTTATAGTTAATTTATGGTGGTGTTTTCTTATTGAAATATTTGATTAAAAAATGGATTTTTGGATGTCTTGAGTGGTGTTTGCCTGTAGAAACATTTTATAGAACTTTTTTGTCCCACGTTGGTTGGTTTTATGGAACTTCGTGTTTTTATGGAAATGATTTTCTATGTATCTTTGGAGGTTTTATGCACCATTAGATGTTGGCACATCCATGTGTGCACTAGGTGCACACATGGATGTGCCTTCAAATGAAGATGGTGCTTTGAATTAGTATTTTCCTCGAAACCTCGGGTTTTTTTAAGAGGTTATTGTTTTTGAAATTTTGTTGGTCTCTTCATGTGGCTCTTTAAATTAGTTTAAAAAAGAAATCCATGGGTATATTCCCATTTAGCTTCTAGTGTATGTTTTGTTGAGTGTGTGGTGTAAGGGGTCATTTGGTTTGTTTTTACGAAATTGTGCATAGTATTACTAAAGGCTTTTATGGTAATGATTTTGAAACTTGGAACCTAGAGGCCTGTTTGGATTTTTATATACAAAAGTGGTGTTTAGAGTTATTTTAAAAGAGTTTGTGCAATATTTTCGTAAAGGCATTTCATTATGTAAAACTAAAGGTCTGGTTGACAACTTCAAGTGTTTTATAAAGTAGTTTTGATAATCAAATGATGTGACGACCCGGTCAACACTTTGTATGTTTGACGTGTGTGTGTGTGTGTGTGTGTGTGTGTGTGTGTGTAAGTATATGGGGTTCTCCTATCTAGGGTAACCCTTTATGGGTGAATGCATATGAAGCATCCGTGTTTGGGGTAAGCAAGTGCGGTGAGATGAGTCACACGTGCGAGGGCCTTCTACTTACACATTATTATTATAACCTCTATGGGATACTATGTGTCTTTTAGATGATTGAGTAACAGTTTCTGATCAACCCTGATTAGACAGGTTGGTACCCCCTAGATTGGTTTTTAGTCCAATAAGTCTTTGCCACTGGATTGGTTAGTTTTAGAGTGGTCAGTTGGTTATAGACTTAGGAGATTCACCATACACCGGAAGGTGGTTCCGTACCGAGTACGTCCAGGGGTCTTCTAGGGATATTTAGGATCACTCATGGTTACTGGATTTTTTCATTTCTTGTGCAATTTCTGTTATACTAGTTTATTTTCAGCTTTCACTTTTTACCTGTTCTATTTTATCCTAGCTTTGGTATACTTTGTTTTGGGTTTTTTTTATAAAATGACAAATGATTTTGAAAATGGTATTTCGTGTGTGTTGGACTTTTAAATGGGGAAAAATGTTTCTTATTTTAAAATGTGAAAAAACTACTTTTATATTTGTATTTCAAACTTATGTTAATGGATTGTTTTGGGAAGTAAGATTCTTGGATTCTGTGGTTTATCTTGGAAACCCTACTGAGAATTTTTAACACTCACACCTATTTTATCATTTTAGTTGTAGGTCTCCTTTGCTCAGGTTTTCTTGGATGAGTTTCTCATTATTGGATCAAGGTCGGTCTTTGGTTGGGTGGTGACCTGTAAGGTCATGTAGAGGTATGTGTGGTTTTTCTTTCTTTATACTGCTAGTTTTATTTTTATCGATAGTTTTTATTTATCTTTTTATCTTTTTTTCATGGGCCAAATCATTCCCAACGATTAAATTTTGATGCCCGTCACTGGTTTCCATCCCGTGGGGATCGGGAACACCCCTCGGGTCATGCCACAGACTGGCTCGGGTGACCGGTTCAGGGTCGGCCCGGGTTGGTTCATGAAAAAATGGTATTAGAGGAGGCCTTTGTTATTTGGGGTGTCCGATAGATGGAGATTAGGATTGTCGGGACTCGACAGGTAGGTACGGGAAGGACGTCATGAACTCTTGCATGTTCCAATACTCGAGTCGCCAGGGGTAGTCCGGGAATTGAGTCCTTGTCTTGTTCTATTTTTTTAGATTGAGGTATAACAATAGAGGAAAGTCGATGTTACATCATGTTTCACATGGAGTAGTGACTCATGTGGATTCTGATTACACAGTTTAAGTTCCTCCTAGTTGTTGACACTTACTTGGGTCATGGCCCACTACCATGTCTCCAGGTTAAGCGTGACTACTAGTCCCTCACTCTGGTAGTTTGATGTAAGGTGAGTGTCGTCTTGGTTCTGATTGGTGTAATTGTACTTTTGAAAATGAAAAAGGGGTTTTGAAATGAGAATGATTTCATTTAAATGGATTTAAATTCGTGAAATGGTTTTTAAAACCAAAATCTCTTGGTCTAAAAATCTGATGTTTTCTTGGAATTGGTAGAGAAATGGTTTGGGTGTAACCTCAAGTACTCTTTATGAACATTTTCACATGTGATGAAATGCATGGGAAGTGCGTGTTAGTGCGTATGGATTAAAGCAGATGAAGACATGTGCAACGGTTCATGGGATTACTGGGGTGTGTTCTTGGAATTAAAGTCTTGTCCTTGTTTTTCTAAAGTGAAAATAATAAGGAAATTATTTTGGAAATTAAATTTGGTTTGAAAAGTGGGTTTGATATTTGGAAAGTGGCCTTAAAAGAAGGCGGTTTTGAAATCTAAAATGAAAAGGGGATTTTAAAAAGGTAATTTTGGGTTGTTTTGTATCTTTTTGGTTTTTGAGCCAATCATTTTGGCTCAAGATGTTACTTTTAATTATACTTTGATTTGATATCGGTTTCAACTTTATGTTTTATATGTTGTTCAGAAAATGCTGCCCAGAAAGGTCCCCATGATTTATGATAATCCATTCCTAGTTTTTGGTCCTTCTCGGATGTTTCCATTCCTTTACGGTGATAGAGGTTTATCATAGGAAATAGAGTAGTTTGAAGAGGTCGAGCGTGTCTTCAGGATATTGGGAACTCCTAAAGCTGTCAGAGTGCATGCTGTTTTGTGTCTGTTCTAAGGTCCAACTCTAAATGAATGGGAGTTTTTCGCCCCGCCATCAATGCAAGTTGGGATGACGTAGGATGTCTTTAAATCCATCTTCGTATGATGGTTTATACATAAAGAGGTGAAGATGAAGAAAAGTTAAGAGCTCATGCATATTCAACAAGGCCAATGAATGGTGAAGACATATGTTGACCATTTCAAGGAACTTGTGTCCTTTTCTTCGAAGGTAGCATCATAGGATTCGATGAAGACTTATCTCTTCATAAGGGGTCTTCATATAGAAATCAAGGAGTGGGTAATCCCTTATAAGGATCATCATTTCGATTAGTTGGTGGATGAGGTATTCCCAACTGAGTTTTTCTTCGGAGAACAGATGTTTGGAAATCCAGTATATCCAGTTACTCATGAGGGTTCCCCATTTGGAGAGCAAGATGTACCAGAGGGGCCTGTTCTTAAAGTTTCCTCTATAGTGGTTCTGGATTCTAGTTCGTTGGACTATTCAGTGGTGTGCCACCAGTGTGGCTAGTTCAGGCACATGAAGCCATCATGTCGCATCCATCTGAAGATGTGTCATCGTTGTGGTTGTCTGGGCCATTTGGAGAAGTTTTGCAGGAAGCGTCACCTGAAGAAGATGTTTTGACCGAAGGGATTCTGGTGCCTGACTGTGAGGTAGGAGATGCTTCATCCATCAGAGACCCAGCCGCAGGTCTTGGGGTGAAGCTCACGCGCGGCCAAGAGTTGTCGGGGGTGTGAAGCCTTGGTTCAGGTTTTTGTGAAGAATTCTTAAAGGCTCGTTTGGCATTTTTCTTGTAAAAAATGGTTTTCATGTGTACTTCATGTTGTATCATTTGGATCCATTTTATGGTTCATGAAATTGATTTATTAAATGTTTTGAGGGCTAAAAATATGGTTTGATATGTTAATGATGGGTGTTTGGCCTTAAAAGATCATTTCTGAATGGATTTTATGTGCAAAGCCTTGTTATACTTCTTGAAATTATTTTATGAAAATTTTAAGTGGTTTATTGATCCATGAAAGAAATGTGAAGCATTTTTATGGGTTTTTTTGTGTATTTATGATTTGGGGATGAAATTTTCATGTGAAAAATGTATTTGATAATATGTGGAACTTGATTGAGCACTAAAGGGAAATCCAAGTATCTAGGTGGGTGGATGTGTACTAGTATGCTAGTGATCTGGAGTAGTTTTGTCCTTGTTTCATATAGCAAGTTTGACAATGACAACACTAACTAAAATATGATGATGATGTTGGGTACCACTAGGTTGTGGGTATTTATTCCCTAATAGTGTCTCGTGCACGAGAATGAATATTTTTGTATGGTTACTTTTACATCGAGATACGAGGTACCTGGGGCCCACAACGAACTAGTGCTTAGGGTGTTCCCGTGACTTGTTCCCATTGGATATTTTGTACTAATCATCGGCATACGGTGTGTTTGGTTCATAAACTCAGAAAAGCATGTGTTTTATTTAAAAATGTACATTCTTTAAAGCATCCCTCTTGAAAACTGTTTTTATTTTGATGTTGCATCTCTTTGAAATTGGTTACTAGCATTTCCAAGTTATGAAAACTTGCAAGCATTTTATTTTATAATGATTATAAAATGGAACCATGTTTGTAAAACATAATTTTATATATTTTATTTCAAACTTGGAATTTATGTTTCTTTTATTTTAAAGTAAGTTCATTGAGAATAGAATATCGGGCTAACCTACTGAGTTTTAATACTCACGCCTATAATATTCTTCTGTTTTTTAGCCCTTGTACAGGTCTCATCTTGAGTCTGATTACCTTGGGAGATGTGTGGTCATTGTGTTGGAGAGTGACCATTGGGGTCACATGGAGTTATTTGGTTTCTAGGTTTTCTTGGTTGAGTTTTTTTGGTTCAGTTATACATTCAGTTTCATGTAAAAATAGTGTTCAGTTCAACTTTTATATAAATGTTTATTGGGTTGTCCATTTCTTTCCGCCATTTGTTTAATTGTTTATTTTTGGGTGAAAGCTTTCCCTTGTCACTCTAACTGATTCCCTCAATTATTTTCTCCATCCTGAGAGGATTGGGAATGCCTCTTGGGACTTTTCGCAGAGCAGCCTGGGTGATCGGTTCAAGGTCGACCCAGACTGGTTCGTGAAATAATGGTATCAGAGAAGGTCAGCTCCTAACAAACCTTGATTTTTTAGAGAACCCTTGTTATTTGGGGGATTTCATAGTAGATGGTGTAGTATTTTTGTAACTTTAGGGGTAGGTTTTGGAAGAGTGTCGTGAACTCTTGCTCATTCTGATCCTCAGGTGTCCATGGGAAGCCTGGTTTTATTAGTTTATTTGGTTCTTAGGGATTGTTTGGTGACTGGGATATGATAAGGGGAGTTGGACTAATGGCCTCTACGAGCTCTCAGGGCCTAGAAATCCATGTGGATCCGGGGCATGGTCCTAAGAATGTTGTTTGTTTTGGTGTTGTGTTTGACATATGGCCGCAAACCATATGGTCAAGTCACCCACCGACACTAGTTCCATTTTGTGGGTCTCTTGGACCTTTCTTGAAATCTGAATTTTGTTTTGAAAATCCTTGTGTGAGAATTGTGAAAATGGGTTTTAAAGTAATATTTGTATTTTAAAAAGTGGAAAATAGGTTTTCAAAATTTAATATGAGAAAGGTTTTGGAAAGTTAGGTTTTTTTGAAACAAATCTTGGGGATAAAGTGAAAATGATTTAACAGGATTGGATTTTCCATAATCTAAACTTGAATTTTGTTGAAATAAAAGGTTTTCAAAGTAAGGATTGTTTTAATGTGATTTTGAAACTTTGTTTCAAATGGGCTGTTTTGGGCTATTGAAAAGTGTTTGAATCTGATGAGTTGGTTTTGGAAATTGGTTTTGAGCGGTTGGTGTTTTCTTAAAAAGAGGCCTTGCTGAATTTTTGAAAATAGGAAAGGGTTTTTTGGAATAGAATATTTGTTTTGGAAGTTTTATTAAATGAAATATAATGGGTTTTTAATTAAATGGTTATTAATGAAGTGTGGGTTGTTTTGTAAAATCTGAAAATGGTTTTTGACTTTATGGTTAGTGTGCCTTTGGAAGGTACATATTTTTTGGAATGATGTTGTTTTTTTAGCCTTTGGTGTTTTAATGGGTGCTCACATGTATGGTTTTATGGATATATAGATGGATGGCTGGTATGTCATGGTGGTTGGGTGCCTAGGGTGGCATGGAAATGTGCATGTGAGTGAGACTTGATGAAACACCATTGGTGAATGTGAAAATACACCAAGTTAGTTTGTTTTTAAAAAGTGTTTTGAGCTGAAAAATTGTGTCATTTTTTTATAAACCAATGGTTATGTGGCTGGTTTTTCCTATGTCTTAGAAGTGTTGTTTATTTGGTATGATTCCTTGTGATCTGGAAGTAATACTCTTGTTGTGTCTTGAGTTGGGATATTATTGGTGGCTCGGTTTTGGAGAAATGTTCAGTAGGTTTCTAAAGTTTTGTTGGATGTTGTGATGTGGCTGTGGATGGTTCTCCGTTGGCAAGATTTCCAGTTGATTTGCCTTCGGATTCATTTCAAATGTTAAATCCACCTCTTCAGATGATGCCTCAACTCTCTTGTTAGAATAGAGATCTATTTGGGATTGGTTTAAAGTGATTCACGATCATGATAATTCTTTTAGATATAGCAGTCATGTTCGGTGATATTGATGTGTTTCACCATATTCCTTGTCCATTTTGATCCTCGTTCAAAGTGAGGGAGAATGGTGCCATGTATCTATGAGTTTCTATTTAGATGAAGGTGTGTTATTGAGAAATTAAGTTTTGTGGGGTGTTTTGATCCTTATCTCCTAACTGCAGTGTATCAAATGCTTCAAACATTATGGATCCAGCCATAGGACTCAGAGTGAAGCTTTTCATACAGTCAGGAAATCACCAAAGTTGTGGGGAGCTCGACAAAGCTCCTGCCTCCACCATTGTGGTGGGTTAGTTTCTATGTTTTATTGTGATTTCTCATCACTGTGAATTTCATCTTGTCGAGTGTGGTGGACTTACCCCTCATGCAGTGTCTATGGTTATGCCTTCTTAGATGAGGGTTTCCGACCAATGTACCTATGTGAACGGCCTATATGAATCAGGTGTCGTCTTGGTTTTACTTGTTCGTAGGTGGAGAGTGTTGGGTGGTTCCTATATTTCTTTTTTGGTTTCAGTGGACCAACGATTGGGTCCCCTTCCCTCCCCGCCTTGAGTGGTGGGGGTTTTGATATGTGCTGAAAGTGTTGGTCCAGTTCTTTTCCCCTCCGTTTGGGAGTGAGTGGTTTACATGTTCATGTTGTAACCTTATTAACTTGGTTTTGTATGTTTTTGTGGGAGATTTTTGGTGGTACTATGAAGGTGAGGCCCAATTATAGTTCATGTTGAATTCTTGTTTGTTCATTTCTAGTTTCTCTTTAATGGTGGAGAGACCCACTACAGGTCTTGAAGATCTCTCCTTTAAGGATTTGTCATATGGTAGTTGTGATTTAATGGTGGGGAGACCATTCCAGCCTCCCCACCCAAGTCATTGGCTTTCGTGACTGCACTTTGGTTTGGTTGATCATTGGGTTCATTGGGATAAGGCCCAACAATCTGGTTCTTGTCTTGGTTGTGGAGGTGGTGGCTTGATCTTTTCGTTGATTCTCAGGAAGTGGTTGGAGTTGGTGTTTTTTTAAGCAAGAGTATTAAGTTTCGTTGATGGTGGATGATATGTCCTTGGATTGAGAGGTTGGACCATGTTGATAAGGAATCCTTAGGTGTTGATCTTTCAGCTGCAAAGTGTTATGGCTTTCCAAGGGTGGAAAGCTTTAATGGTGGGGAGAATTGTCACACCCAGTTTTTCATGTCTTGGTTTTGATCAAGTTCATTGGAAATCCAGATCCTTTTCTTGGATTTTGGGTGAGATGAATGTTAATATTTGAACTTCCATATATGTCTATTCATCCTACCATGGGTTCCTCACAGCTTTTTTGAGAGTTTTTTTGAGAAAAGGGTGGTTACTTCAAGATTTGGGCCAACTATGAGCCCATTTCCAGATTTAAAAACAAAATTTGAATCTTTTATAACACCTTAGTTTTTCAACATTTTTCACTCATTAAACTTTCCAATTTTCCTCCCCTGGCCTATTAAAATCACCAATTCCATTTTTATCCCTTAGGAATTCATAATCATGGTGAATTTGGGTTATTTATTCAGGTATTGGTCCAACCCGTGAGCTCATTTCTAGTTTTTTAAAAAATAATTTGTTTCTTTTATATCTTATTCATTTTTTAATATTTTTTGGTGACTCAACCTCTCAATAAAGACAAAAAACCCTATGCTCGCCCCAATGTTCCATTTTACCTCTTTGGATCTCAACTTATTCATGGATTAGGGTGAAAATTTTCAAGGCTTCTCAAATCGTCCATATTTGGTAAGGTAATTTGTTTCTTTCATGAATCGTTCATTTTTTTCTCTTTTCCCCACAAATATTCTTTCCCTAGTTCTTTAAGACCTAATTAGAGTCTCCATTGAGTTCCAATCCATTCCCTCTCCTCTGAGGGTGTGGATATAAGGGAAGATGAATAGTTCTCTAGTTTTTAAGGTGAGTTTCCTTCTACTTTCTCCCCATTCCTCCTCCTCCTTCCATTATTTCTTGGATCTCTCTTCCTCCCAGGTCATGAATGACCTAGGGTTATTTTATCCCATTATTTTTTATGGGGGTTTCATTCTTTTAGGTCTATTATTCATAGATATGGGATTTGTGAACCCTCGTGGAAGGCTTTCGGGTGTGTGTTTCCATTCCTCCATGGGTTCGAGGTAGGTTCTCCCAAGCATTGCCTTTATAATTCAATATTAATCTGTTTCTTGATTTTTTAACCTGATATGTATTATAGGTATCGTTTTTCACCCTTTGGATTAATTATTTAGTGTGAAAAAGGGTATTTTATGCCTTGTTTTGTGAAAATTGTGTTGTTTTGGTTAAAGTGTGCACACTCAGTGTTTGTTTAAATGATCTGTTTTCTTTCGCACCTGACATATAATGTTTAGAACCCAGTTTAGCTGCTTAAATAAATTTTTGGCATGAAAATTTGATTTTATAACATTTTTAGTGTTAAATAGAGTTTGTTTTATTAATTGTTTCATGACTCATTTTGGGGGAAGTGCCTGGTTGGCTTTTGTGTGCTCAAGGTGATATAAAATAAACTACCACAAAACTGGGCAAGGCATGCGCCTGACTTTATCAGCGCTAACGGAAAAGCGCTGATAAAGGGTTGGACCTTTATCAGCGCTAAAAAAGCGCTGATAAAGTGGACCTTTATCAGCGCTTTTGTTATTGCTGATAAAGGTTGTATTTATCAGCGCTTTTCATTTTAGCACTGATAAATACACCCTTTATCAGCGCTTTTTACTAGCGCTGATAAAGGGTCCCGCAGATTTGTTAAAAACCCACGGGTCCTCTTCCTCCTCCCTGCACACAATCAAGCTCTCACGGAATCCCTCGTCTGCGCCGCTGCCGCCACCTCCTCCTCCTCCGCCGCGGCCTCCGCCTCCTCCTCTGCTTCTGCTCCTCCTCCTCCTCCTCCACCGGCCTCATCCTCCTCCTCCTCCGGTGCCTCCGGTGCCTCCGCCCTGCCTCAGCCCTACCTCCGCGTCGCTGCCGCAGGTGCCTCCTCCTCCACCGCGGCCTCCTCCTCCTCCGCCGGTGCCTCCTCCTCCTCCGCCGGTGCCTCCTCCTCCACCGCGGCCTCCTCCTCCACCGCGGCCTCCTCCTCCTCCGTCGGTGCCTCCGCGGCCTCCTCCTCCTCCATTGTGCGGTATGCTATGCCCAATAATTGTAATTTTCTTTGTTTTTTGTTTTTGTTCTATATTTCAACTATCATGATTTGTGTGAATCAATTTTATTTGAAGTGGGGGGTGCAGGTACTGCGGGGGTGTAGTGGGTGGGGGGGTGTGCAGGTGCATGGGGGTGTTTAGGTGGGGGAGATGTGCAGTGGGTGAACATGTGTAGGTGGGGCGTATAATGGGGGGTCTATTGGGTGTGAGGTGGGGGTGTGTACAGGTTGGGGGTGGGGGTGGGGGTGGGGGTGGGCTGTGCAGGTGGGGGTGGGTGGGATATGCAAGTGGGAGGGGGGGTTGTTCAATTGGGTGGTGGGGAAGAGAGTGTTCTAGTTGGGGGGGGTCTAGGTAGGTGGGAGTCTGTTGGTGGGTGAGGTTGGGGGGTGTACAAGTGGGGGGTGTGAAGGTGGGGGTGGGGGAGGGGGGTTGTGCAAGTGGGGGGGGTGTAGTGGGTGGATGGGAGTGGGGATGTGCAGGAGTATGCTGGGGGAGATATGGGGAGGGGGGATGTGCATGTGGGAAGTCGACACTTCCATAGTTTTCCAATAAGCACTGGGAAGTCATCACTTCTAGAGATTTGGATAGGCCTGAGGCCTCTTAGGTTTTGGTTCTTGTCTATTTATCTTGATGAGTAAGGAATCATATGATCTAAAAGTGACATCAACTATATATGATTAATTCTTTCTCCCACAAAACAATTTTCTATAAATAATATATCTTTGGAAGGTGAGGGATCCTTTTAGAATTCTTTCATATAGAGACCAGTCAAGGAAAGTATCCATATATATCCACCTAGAGTAGGGACCTCTGCGGCCGCCGCCTCCTCCTCCTCTGTCGCGGCCGCCGCCTCCTCCTCTGCTCCTGCTCCTCCTCCTCCTCCTCCACCGGCCTCATCCTCCTCCTCCTCTGCTACCTCCGCCGATGCCTCCTCCTCCTTCGCCGGTGCCGCCGGTACCTCCGCGGCCTCCTCCTCCTCCGTCGGTGCCTCTGCGGCCTCCTCCTCCTCCGCCGTCATGCCGCGGTCAAGCCGCGGTCACGCTGCGGTCACGCCGCGGTCACGCCGCGGTCATGCTGGTGCCTCCGCGGCCGCCGCCTCCTCCTCCTCCGCCGCGGCCGCCGCATCCTCCTCCGCCGCGGCCGCCGCCTCCTCCTCTGCTCCTGCTCCTCCTCCTCCTCCTCCACCGGCCTCATCCTTCTCCTCCTCTGCTGCCTCCGCTGCCTCCGCCCTGCCTCTGCGCTACCGTCGGTGCCTCCTCCTCCACCGCGGCCTCCTCCTCCTCCACCGCGGCCTCCTCCTCCTCCTCCGCTGCCTCCTCTGCCTCCTCCTCCGCCGCCGCGGTCGTCGCCTCCTCCTCTGCTCCTGCTCCTCCTCCCCTCCACCGGCCACATCCTCCTCCTCCTCCGCTGCCTTCGCTGCCTCCGCCCTGCCTCCGCCCTGCCTCCGCGCTGCCGCTGGTGCCTCCGGTGCCTCCTCCTCCACCGCGGCCTCCTCCTCCTCCGTCGATGCCTCCTCCTCCTCCGCCGGTGCCGCCAGTTCCTCCACGTCTCCTCCTCCTCCGCGGTCACGCCGCGGTCACGCCGCGGTCACGCCGCAGTCACGCCGGTGCCTCTGCGGCCGCCGCCTCCTCCTCCTCCGCCGCGGCCGCCTCCTCCTCCTCTGCTCCTGCTCCTCCTCCTCCTCCTCCACCGGCCTCATCCTCCTCCTCCTCCGCTGCCTCTGCTGCCTCCGCTGCCTCCGCCCTGCCTCCGCCCTGCCTCTGCGCTGCCGCCGGTGCCTCCTCCTCCACCGCGGCCTCCTCCTCCTCCGCCGATGCCTCCTCCTCCTCCGCCGGTGCCGCCCGCCTCCTCCTCCACGGTCACGCTGCGGTCACTCCGCGGTCACGCCGCGGTCACGCCGCGGTCACGTCGCGGTCACGCCGCGGTCACGCCGCGGTCACGCCGCGGTCACGCCGCGGTCACGCCGCGGTCACGCCGCGGTCACGCCGCGGTCACGCCGGTGCCTCTGCGGTCGTCGCCTCCTCCTCCTCCGCCGCAGCCGCCACCTCCTCCTCTGCTCCTGCTCCTCCTCCTCCTCCTCCACCGGCTTCATCCTCCTCCTCCTTCGCTGCCTCCGCTTCCTCCATTGCCTCCGCCCTACCTCCGCCCTGCCTCTGCGCTGCCGCCGGTGCCTCCTCCTCCACTGCGGCCTCCTCCTCCTCCACCGCGGCCTCCTCCTCTGCTGCCTCCGCTGCCTCCTCCTCCTCCGCCGTGGTCGTCGCCTCCTCCTCTGCTCCTGATCCTCCTCCCCTCCACTGGCCTTATCCTCCTCCTCCTCCGTTGCCTTCGCTGCCTCGCCCTACCTCCGCCCTGCCTCCGCCCTGCCGTCGGTGCCTCCGGTGCCTCCTCCTCCACCGCGGCCTCCTCCTCCTCCGTTGATGTCTCCTCCTCCTCCGCCGGTGCCGCCGGTGCCTCCATGTCTCCTCCTCCTCCGCGGTCACACCGCGGTCACGCTGCGGTCACGCCGCGGTCATGCTGCGGTCACGCCGCGGTCACGCCGCGGTCACGCCGCGGTCACGCCACGGTCACGCCGGTGCCTCTGCGGCCGCCGCCTCCTCCTCCTCCATCGCGGCCGCCGCCTCCTCCTCTACTCCTGCTCCTCCTCCTCCTCCTCCACCGGCCTCATCCTCCTCCTCCTCCACTGCCTTCGCTGCCTCCGCTACCTCCGCCCTGCCTCCGCCCTGCCTCTGCGCTGCCGCCGGTGCCTCCTCCTCCACCGCGGCCTCCTCCTCCTCCGCTGATGCCTCCTCCTCCTCCGCCGGTGCCGCCGGTGCCTCTGCGGCCGCCTCCTCCTCCGCGGTCATGCCACGGTCAAGTTGATAGAGAAGAAAATTTATGAAGGCATTGGATTCCCTTCGAGCCAGATGGATTATTGTTGTCCCCATGGATAGTAAAACCCCTTTTGGAGATCATGGAATAGTTGATAATAGGTTGTTTGGATCATTCATTGCTTCTAGATATTTTTCCAGATTTTCCTTGGTGTTTTTGGTTTATACTTATCTCAATCCCTACTGGTGTAAGTTCTTTTCACCTTGTGTTTGTACTTATACTCTTTTTTTTAATTGAGTCCTTTGGGGCATGAATTAGGTGACCAATTCATGTCACCACTTTTATTAAAAAAATGACCATGAGGTGGTATTTTATTGAAATGGAAAAAATTACATAGTAGTGAGGTCTATGATACTACTAATAGGGACATTGATTTTGAGTAGTGATTATATTTGTTATGAAAAGTGGATAGGTGAGAGATTTCAGTCCTTATTGTGTATTTGGCCTGTTTGGTTGAGTGTCCTGCACTACTGGGTTTTAGAGATATAGATGATGTGAGGCTTGGGGATTGTAGTGGTTCCCAATATATTTTTTATTTTGGTATTTATTTATTCCTTTATTTCCTTGAAGTATCTTTTTTTTTATCTAAATTATACTCACATTCCTTCTCCTTTAACCTATATACTTATCCTATGGATTTTAAATAGGATGAATATAAATAAAGAATGGATGAATGCCAATCGGTTGACAAAAGAGTATGAAGAAGGCGTGAAAGAATTTATCAAGTTTGCAATAGATCATGCATGTGACTCTTCTCAAATCCTTTGTCCGTGTTTACGTTGTTGTTATTCAAAACAAATTAGTCCAGATGAGTTGGAAGAACACTTGATCTATCACGGAATAGATCAAAGTTATACATGTTGGAATAAACACGGGGAAACAAAGAATGTAGGTAGTGACTGGGGTGACACTGCGTTTTATGGATCATCTGATATGATTACAAACATGAACAATGAAGATGACCGTATGGAGGATGTGATTACAGATGTGAATGATGATGAAGATCGTATTGAGAAAATGACAAGGACCTTCGAAGATGAACTTTGTGATTGCCCAAAATTGTTTGAGAAGTTAAAAAGTTGTGCAAAGACGCCATTGTATGCTGGTTGCACTAAATATACAGCATTGTCAGTTGTACTGAAGTTGTATAATTTGAAAGCAGATAACGGGTGGATTGACGACAGTTTTACGAAACTACTTGCCCTCTTGAATGACATGCTCCCAGAAGACAATGAGCTCCCGAGCCGAACATACGATGCCAAACGAATGCTATGCTCTATGGGTATGATCTCTGGAAGAATACACGCCTGCCCGAATGACTGTATACTATTTCACAAGGACCACAAATCACTTAAAGAATGCCCAAAGTGTGGTGCTTCTCGATACAAGAAAGATGAATCCAGTCCTACTAAAGTTGTATGGTACTTTCCAATCATTCCAAGGTTTAGACGCCTATATGGAAGTGAGGAGACTGCAGAACAATTAACATGGCATGCAGATACAAGAATTAAAGATGGGATACTACGTCACCTGGCAGACTCTCCTCAGTGGAAGAGAATCGATCATGAGTATCCTGAATTTGGAAACGAGTCGAGAAACCTTCGTCTTGCGTTATCTACAGATGGAGTGAATCCTTTTGGTTTTCAAAGCAGCAGTCACAGTACATGGCCGGTTATGTTGATAAATTATAACTTACCACCGTGGTTATGCATGAAACGAAAATACATCATGTTATCTATTCTTATACCAGGACCAAAACAACCGGGTAATGATATTGATGTTTATTTAGCTTCATTGATCGAAGATTTGAAATTATTGTGGGATTCAGGTGTTACATTGTATGATGCTTACAGAAAGGAAGATTTCACTTTGAGAGTCATGTTGTATGGGACGATAAATGACTTCCCAGCTTATGGAAATTTTTCAGGATATAGCATTAAAGTAACTCAAGGTTGTCCCGTTTGCGAAGAAGGTACACAATCAATTAGGTTGAAACATTCATCAAAAACTGTGTTTCTAGGACATTGCAGATTTCTACCGTGACGACATAAGTACCGTTCTTGGAAGACATCATTCGATGGAAGTTCAAAAGAATGTACAACACCGTCTCTACTAACAAGCGATCAATTGTTTGAGAAAGTTAAAAATTTGGACACTACTTTTGGTAAACCGGCTTCGAAAAACCTTACGAAAATCGATTGGAAAAAGAGATCAATTTTTTTTTGAATTACAATACTGGAATTGTCTGTATGTAAGACATTTTATTGATGTTATGCATGTAAAAAAAATGTATTTGACAGTGTTATCGGCACGTTGCTAAATACATCTGGCAAAACAAAAGATGGAATTAAGGCTAGGTTGGACATGGTTGAGATGGGAATACGAGAAGAGTTGGCACCAGTAAAGGGTGAAAAACGAACATTTCTTACTCCTGCTGCTTACACTCTTTCCAGGCAGGAGAGATATCAGTTTTGCAACTTCTTGAATGACGTAAAGGTTCCAGAGGGGTATTCGTCAAATATCAGTAACCTTGTATCAATGAGCGACTTGAAGTTAAAAGGTCTGAAATCACATGACTATCATGTTTTGATGCAAAATATCATTCCAATTGCTTTACGTTGCATTTTGACCAAGAATGTCCACCATACATTAACGAAACTGTGTTTCTTCTTCAAATCTATATGCAGCAAAGTTATAGACCCGGCGAAATTGCCAGCTATGGAAAAAGAAATTGCTGTCATATTATGTGAATTAGAAATGTTCTTCCCGCCTTCATTTTTTGATATGATGGTTCATTTGATGGTCCACTTGGTGAGAGAGATTCGACTATGTGGTCCTGTACATTACAGATGAATGTACCCAATTGAAAGGTATATGAAGATTTTGAAAGGGTATGTCAAAAATCGAAGTCGGCCAGAGGGTTGTATTGCAGAGCGATATATTGTTGAGGAAGCCGTTGAATTCGGTACCGAATACTTGTCTGGTGTGGAAAGCATTGGCTTACCGAAATCTCGTCACACTGGGCGGTTAGAGGGTGAAGGAATTTCTGGAAGAAAGGTTGTCACAATCAATATTACAGATCGGGAGCAGGCCCACCTTTATGTTTTGCATAACAGTTTGGACGTTGACCCATATGTTGAAATCCACAAAGAAATTCTTAGGCAATTGAATCCATCAAGGGCTAAAAAATGGATATCAAATACACATAATCGACAGTTTATAGGATGGTTTCGAGATCATATTTTTAAGAAGTCAGATGAAAATCCAAAGTCTATTTCGGAACGACTTCGATGGCTAGCCGGAGGACCAAGTGTGTATGCATTATCTTACAATGCTTATGTAGTTAATGGTTATACATTTTATACTAATGAACATGATGAAGACAGTACCATGCAGAATAGTGGGGTTACACTTGTGGCTGAAGCGATGCATGTTTCCGGTGCTAAGGACAGAAATCCAATTTATGCGAATATGTCATACTTTGGCATCATCAAACAAATATGGGAGTTGGATTATACGGAATTTCAAGTTCCGATATTTCAATGCAAGTGGGTTGATAACAGGAGTGCTGTTAAAATAGATGATTTGGGATTTGTGAAAGTTGATTTCAGTAAGGAAGGGGAGAAAGACGAACCATTTATAATGGCATCATAGGCAGTGCAAGTATTTTATGTTCCCGATCCCGCAAACCGAAACTGGTCAATTGTTCTGTTATCGACCAAAACAGCTGAAGGGTCAGATGAAAATTCAACGGAAGATGATCCTTTCATTGGGATTTCGCAATCATTTCGCAGTGGTCCCAATGTAGACGAAGTTTTGTATGTCAGAGGAGACCACAATGAATGGATATGGATAGTTGATAGAGGGGTCAAATCCCTTCAGCCTTTTAAAAAAAGGGAGTTCAATAATCAGGTTATTGATTTTTATTGTAATATAGATTGTGTTACATTATGTTATTATCTGTTCGCTGCTGCTTTTATGTGATCTAACTTAAATTTTAAACCAGTTCTGTAGATAATGACTTCTTCACCTGCTGATGCACCCAATCCTGAGACACAACACGTCTCTCAACCTGTTGCAGTTGGTCCCATTGTTGAGAGACAACAGGTCTCTCAACCTGTTGCAGCTGGTCCCACTACTGACGTACAACAGGTCTCTCAACCTATTGCAGCTGGTCCCACTGCTGAGAGACAACAGGTCTCTCAACCTGTTGCAGCTGATCCCACTGCTGACGTACAACAGGTCTCTCAACCTGTTGCAGCTAGTGTCAGTGCCGAAGCTATTGCTTCGGAGAAACATAATGATGATGCAGAAACTGAGGAAATGGTAGGCGATGAAACCCCAGCGACATAAAAAAAACAGGTGCGTCGTAGTTTGACAGTTTTAGCAAAAATCCTGAAGGCAAAAGCTACCCGTGCCAAATGACGATGACGACATTCATACGGTGGAAAAATCTATTGGAACATTCGTTGCATGGCCGTCGAATCTTGTAAAAAAACACGTCGAGCAGGAGGTATTCATTTCCAGTTCATTTTTCAAGCAGAACCTTTAACATTAAATTAGAAAATGGTTGAACCGATGAATGTTATTATAGAAGGATAAAATGGAGAAGCTACAACGAAAGAGCGGCTCCAGGATTGGATCAACCAACCGATCAAAACGATCTACTGAGAGCACGTTCACCCCGCCCGTTCTATATCCACATTTAATATCATTGCAAGCTCATGTGGATACGAAAATGAAAGACGGAAAGAATCATAAAATTGTTTGTGAAAAAGATATGTACGGAGAGGAAACAATGGATTTCGTTAGTGCAGACGCTGTTTCTGAGATCATCACATACGACTGGCTAGGCGCCTCAGTTATAAATGTATACATGAG
Source organism: Viscum album (assembly GCA_963277665.1). NCBI lineage: Eukaryota > Viridiplantae > Streptophyta > Magnoliopsida > Santalales > Viscaceae > Viscum > Viscum album. The sequence goes on from OY728123.1 coordinate 667,168,948, forward strand.
GTATGTTTTCATGATTTGATTTTACAGAAGCTGATATACTTTGATAATTATGGATAAATACATCTCATATTTTTCACAGGCATATATATGAAAAACAATTGAAGGGATTTTCACATGAATACAAATTTGGACTCGTTAGTCCTCACACCATTTCTACACAACAAACAGAAATAGATTCTAATTTTCAGGCTGAATTGATGTCAAATCTGCTCAGAACGTTTCAAAGAAGAATTATGACTGACAGGATCTTTTTAATACCAATGATGCAAGGGTAAAACTCTACATTTTAATCATATAAATTATATTTTCATTTCTATCAGTACTTATTTCTTTTTGTGTTTTTAGGGAACATTGGATGCTCATTGCAGTCAATTTGGATACTCCAAAGATTTATTTTCTGGATTCACTACATGGATATCCAACTAACCGACCACACATGATGGCGATTGTCAATTTGTAATACACTAGATACAACATTTTAGAACTAAATATCTAGTTATATAATTTATATTATCTTTTAATGAGGATTTTTTTATAATAGGGCGGTGTATGAATATCGTCTAAAGGCTGGAATGAATCCAGGGCGTAAGGACGACAATTCCCACAAGATCTACAAATGGAGAAGTATCTGGGTATATATAATTATATTTCACTATCCAAATACATATCAAAACAAATTACTTATTTTTCTCGATGTTTCTGCAGTGTCTGAAACAAACAAATGACAAGGACTGCGGTTATTATGTTTGTAAATTTATGAAAGAGATCGTATTTCATGGACAAACTTGCATCCCTGAAGAGGTATTTTTGAAAATAATTACTAATTTATTTAAAATAATTATTAATCCTTTGTGTATTTATATTTTTTCAGTACTACTATGACTGTCGCAAAAACTCCTATTTAGAAGATGGTATAAATGTCTTTAGAAACGAATGGGCAGCGTACCTGATCGAAGAATGTAAACAAATAGGACAATGAAGGTGAATTCCTAATACTTATGTTATCTTTATATGGTCATTAATATCTCCCTTTACACTTATTGAGCATCTATGATCTCCCTTTCTTATGTTTCATATCCTTAGATTAGTGAATTCCTACTACTTAGTTTGAAAATGACATAAACTTTGGAAAACAACACCAATGACATACGCCAAACCGAGCAAACGCCTTAGGATTGTTTTGATACTTTAGAAAAACTATCCACGAGTCATTTGTGACGTGTACAAATCGACCGCACCTCAATCCGACGCACGGTGTGACCGGTATGGCTAAAATTGTCTGATATCAGTTTGAAAATGACATAAACTTTGGAAAACAACACTAATGACATATGCCAAACTGAGAAAACGCCTTCAGATTGTTTTGATACTTTAGGAAAACGATCCAAGAGTCATTTGTGACGTGTACGAATTGACCACACCTCAATCCGACGCACGGTGTGACCGGTATGGCTAAAATTGTCTGATATCAGTATGAAAATGACATAAACTTTGGAAAACAACAACAATGACATACGCCAAACTGAGCAAACGCGTTCGGATTGTTTTGATACTTTATTACAACGATCCACGAGTCATTTGTGACGTGTAATAATCGACCACACCTCAATCCGACGCATGGTGTGACCGGTATGGCTAAAATTGTCTGATATCAGTTTGAAAATGACATAAACTTTGGAAAACAACACCAATGACATACGCCAAACCGAGCAAATGCCTTCGGATTGTTTTTATACTTTAGTACAACGATCCACGAATCATTTTTGACGTGTACGAATCGACCGCACCTCAATCCGACGCACGGTGTGACCGGTATGGCTAAAATTGTCTGATATCAGTTTGAAAATGACATAAACTTTGGAAAACAACACCAATGACATACGCCAAACCGAGAAAACGCCTTCATATTGTTTTGATACTTTAGGAAAATGATCCACGAGTCATTTGTGACATGTAAGAATTGACCGCACCTCAATTCGACGCACGGTGTGACCGGTATGGCTAAAATTGTCTGATATCAGTTTGAAAATGACATAAACTTTGGAAAACAACACCAATGACATACGCCAAACTGAGCAAACGCCTTTGGATTGTTTTGATACTTTAGGACAACGATCCACGAGTCATTTGTGACGCGTACGAATCGACCGCACCTCAATCCGACGCACGGTGTGACCGGTATGGCTAAAAGTGTCTGATATCAGTTTCAAATTGAGATAAACTTTGGAAAACAACACCAATGACATACTCCAAACCGAGAAAACGCGTTCGGATTATTTTTATACTTTAGGAAAACGATCCACGAGTCATTTGTGATGTGTACGAATCGACCTCACCTCAATCCGACGCACGGTGTGACCGGTATGGCTAAAATTGTCTGATATCAGTTTGAAAATGGCATAAACTTTGGAAAACAACACCAATGACATACGCCAAACTGAGCAAACGCCTTCGGATTGTTTTGATACTTTAGGACAACGATCCACGAGTAATTTGTGACGTGTAAGAATCGACCGCACCTCAATCTGACGCACGGTGTGACCAGTATGGCTAAAATTGTTTGATATCAGTTTGAAAATGACATAAACTTTGGAAAAAAACACCAATGACATACGCCAAACCGAGAAAACGCATTCGAATTGTTTTGATACTTTAGGAAAACTATCCACGAGTCATTTGTGACGTGTACGAATCGACCGCACCTCAATCCGACGCACGGTGTGACCGGTATGGCCAAAATTGTCTGATATCAGTTTGAAAATGACATAAACTTTGGAAAACAATAACAATGACATACGCCAAACCGAGCAAACACTTTAGGATTGTTTTGATACTTTAGGAAAACGATCCATGAGTCATTTTTGACGTGTACGAATCGACCGCACCTCAATCCGACGCACGGTGTGACCGGTATGGCTAAAATTGTCTGATATCAGTTTGAAAATGACATAAACTTTGGAAAACAACACCAATGACATATTCCAAACCGAGAAAACACCTTCGGATTGTTTTGATACTTTAGGAAAACGATCCACGAGTCATTTCTGACGTGTACAAATCGACCGTACCTCAATTTGACGCACGGTGTGACCGGTATGGCTAAAATTGTCTGATATCAGTTTGAAAATGACATAAACTTTGGAAAACAACACCAATGACATAAGCCAAACCGAGAAAATGCCTTCGGATTGTTTTGATACTTTAGTACAACTATCCACGAGTCATTTTTGACGCGTACGAATCGACCGCACCTCAATCCGACGCACGGTGTGACCGGTATGGCTAAAAGTGTCTGATATCAGTTTCAAATTGAGATAAACTTTGGAAAACAACACCAATGACATACGCCAAACCGAGAAAACGCGTTCGGATTGTTTTGATACTTTAGGACAACGATCCACGAGTCATTTGTGACGTGTACAAATCGACCGCACCTCAATCCGACGCACGGTGTGACCGGTATGGCTAAAATTGTCTGATATCAGTTGGAAAATGACATAAACTTTGGAAAACAACACCAATGACATTCTCCAAACCAAGAAAACGCCTTCGTATTGTTTTGATACTTTATGAAAACGATCCACGAGTCATTTTTGACGTGTATGAATCAACCGCACCTCAATCCGATGCACGGTGTGACCGGTATGGCTAAAATTGTCTGATATCAGTTTGAAAATGACATAAACTTTGGAAAACAACACCAATGACATACGCTAAACCGATCAAACGCCTTCGGATTGTTTTGATACTTTAGGAAAACGATCCACGAGTCATTTTTGACGTGTAAGAATCGACCTCACCTCAATCCGACGCACGGTGTGACCGGTATGGCTAAAATTGTCTGATATCAGTTTGAAAATGACAAACTTTGGAAAACAACACCAATGACATACGCCAAACTGAGCAAACGTCTTCGGATTGTTTTGATACTTTATTACAACGATCCACAAGTCATTTTTGACGTGTACGAATCGACCGCACCTCAATCCGACGCACGGTGCGACCGGTATGGCTAAAATTGTCTGATATCAGTTTGAAAATGACAAACTTTGGAAAACAACACCAATGACATACGCCAAACCGAGAAAACACCTTAAGATTGTTTTGATACTTTGTGAAAACGATCCAAGAGTCATTTTTGACGTGTACGAATTGACCGCACCTCAATCCGACACACGGTGTGACCGGTATGGCTAAAATTGTCTGATATCAGTTTGAAAATGACAAACTTTGGAAAACAACACCAATGACATACTCCAAACCGAGAAAACGCCTTCAGATTGTTTTTATACTTTAGGAAAACGATCCACGAGTCATTTGTGACGTGTACGAATTGACCGCACCTCAATCCGACGCACGGTGTGACCGGTATGGCTAAAAGTGTCTGATATTAGTTTCAAATTGAGATAAAATTTGGAAAACAACACCAATGACATACGCCAAACCAAGAAAACGCCTTCGGATTGTTTTGATACTTTAGTACAACGATCCACGAGTCATTTGTGACGTGTAAGAATTGACCACACCTCAATCTGACACACGGTGTGACCGGTATGGCTAAAATTGTCTGATATCAGTTTGAAAATGACATAAACTTTGGAAAACAACACCAATGACATACGCCAAACCGATCAAACGCCTTCGTATTGTTTTGATAATTTAGGACAACGATCCACGAGTCATTTTTGACGTGTACGAATCGACTGCACCTCAATCCGACGCACGGTGTGACCGGTATGGCTAAAATTGTCTGATATCAGTTTGAAAATGACATAAACTTTGGAAAACAACACCAATGACATACGCCAAACCGAGAAAACGCCTTCGTATGGTTTTGATACTTTATTAAAACGATCCACGAGTCATTTGTGACGTGTATGAATCGACCGCACCTCAATCCGACGCACGGTGTGACCGGTATGGCTAAAATTGTCTGATATCAGTTTGAAAATGACATAAACTTTGGAAAACAACACCAATGACATACGCCAAACCAAGAAAACGCCTTCAGATTGTTTTGATACTTTAGGAAAACGATCCACGAGTCATTTGTGACGTGTACGAATCGACCGCACCTCAATCCGACGCACGGTGTGACCGGTAAAGCTTTTCATTAGATAAAGAATCAGTATTTATTAAATGAGATAAATCAATCAAAAACATATTGATTTTACATTATTCCCTTTCATTGTTATGAAAATGAAAACTTTTGAGTTTAAAATTTAATATTTTAGTTTCACATTTCCATATTAATGTATTCTTTCATATTACTGTTTTAATTTCTTTCATTATTGTATTACTTACATAATATTTGTTTTCTTATATAGGTGAATTTTTTTCCTTGAGTTCGGATGCTTTGTTCGGCAACAAATACCATCGAGAGCGGATCACGTATATCAAAGGATGAAACATGAATGTTTATAACTGTTGTTGAATAATTGTAAATGTAACCATGTAAAACAATGTTTGAAATGTATATAGCAATGCGTTTTTTTTGTATTCATGATGTTAAGTAAATGTATATACCGTTGTCAGTTAAAATATTGGGTGCGGGTGCTATGGTGTGCAGGTGTGCATGTGCTACTTTGTGCAGGTATTCTGGTGTGCAGGTGTACAGGTACTGTTTTTTAGGTGCAGGCGTTGGGGCCTTTATCAGCGCTGTTTTAGCGCTGATAAAGGACACCTTTAACAGCGCTAGAGGAGCGCTGATAAAGGGACCCTGTATCAGCACTCCGAGAAGCGCTGATATAGTTGACCTTTATCAGTGCTCCACCACGCGCTGATAAAGGGGACCCCCCCCCCCCTTTATCTACGCCGGAATTAACAGCGCTTTTCTAGCGCTGTTAATGCTGATTTTTAGCGCTGATAAAGGGGCAGTTTGTAGTAGTGATGATTGTTTTGGCTTATGAAAAATATTATAAGCATGTGAATCAATGTTTTTGGGTTCCTTATGTGGGTTAAAATCTGTTTATGGGTTTTATAATGAAGTGAGTATCAGTTTTTAGGGTGTTTTGGCATGTGTTCTCGGTAGATGGAACATTTGGAACCTTTATAGAAATGGATGGGTTTTGAATGTATAACCTGAGTTTTTGAGGGGTTTAAGTAAATTTTATATTGATTCCAATGGTGTGTTTAGACCTCTTTATGAATAGTGTAATTGGTTCTTCTAATAAATGTTGTTTTTGTGAAGAATGCAAAAAGGCCCGTTTGGCATTCTTCTTGTAAAAAATGATTTTCATGTGTACTTCATGTTGTATCATTTGGATCCATTTTATGGTCCATGAAATTGATTTATTAGATGGTTTTGGGGATAAAAAATCGGATTTGATATGGTAATGGTGGGTGTTTGGCCTTAAAAGAGCAGTTTTGAATGGATTTTATGTGCAAAGCCTTGTTATACTTCTTGAAATTGTTTTATGAAAATTTTAAGTGGTTTATTGATCCGTGAAAGAAATATGAAGCATGTTTGCAGGATGTTTGTGTGTGTATGATTTGGGAATGAAATTTTCATGTGCAAAGTGTATTTGATAATATGTGGAACTTTATTGAGCACTAAATAGAAACCCAAGTATCTAGGTGGGCGGATGTGTACTAGTATGCTAGTGATCCGGAGTGGTTTCGTCCCTGTTTCACGTAGCAAGTTTGACGATGACAAAACTAACTAAACTATGATGATGATGTTGGAGACCAATAGGTTATGGGTATTTTTTACCTACTAGTGGCTCGTTCTTGAGAATAAATATTTTTTTTATGGTTACTTTTACACCGAGATACGAGGTACCTGAGGCCCCCAACAAACTAGTGCCTAGGGGTGTTCTCTTAACTTGTGTTCATTGACTATTTTGTACTCAACATCAACATATAGTGTGTTTGGTTCATAAATTCAGCAGTGTGTGAATTTTATTTAAAATTATACATTCTTTAAAGCATCCCTCTTGAAAACTTTTTTTATTTTGAAGTTGCATCTCTTTAAAATTGGTTACTAGCATTTCCTGGTTATGAAAACTTACAACCATTTTATTTTATAATGATTATAGCATGGAACCATATTTGGAAAACATAATTTTATATATTTTATTTCAAATTTAGAATTGATGTTTCTTTTATTTTAAAGGAAGTGCATTGGGAATAGAATATCGGGCTAACCTATTGAGCTTTAATAATCACGCTTATAATATTCTTATATTTTTAGCCCTTGTGCAGGTCTCATCTTGAGTCTGATTTCCTTGGGTGATTTGTGATTGTTGTGTTGGAGAGTGACCAGTGGGGTCACATAGAGTTAGTCGGTTTCCAGGTTTGGTCGGTTGAGTTTTTTTGGTTCAGTTGTACTTTCAGTTTCATGTACAAATAATGTTCAGTTCAACTTTTATATATATGTGTATTGGGTTGTTCATTTCTTTCCATTGTTTGTTTAATTGTTTATTTTTGGGTGAAAATGTTCCTTTTTCACTCTAACTAATTCCCTCGGTGCTTGTCGTCATCCCGGGAGGATCGGGAACACCTCTTGGGACTTGTCGTGGAGCGGCCTGGGTGACCGATTCAGGGTCGACCCGGACTGATTCGTGACAATCAGACATGATGTTTTTTAGAAAGAAATTATTGAGTTAGAAAGTCAGAATGTTGCTGAAGAGGTTGAATGAAGACAGTGATGTTAGGAGTTAGAAAGTTCTTAAACTTTCTAACCATACTTCAGACAGTGCTTTTCCAATATTGAAGTTCTCATGAATCATGAAAAACTCTCATGATAAAATCTTTTGAAGAAATGGAGGAATCGTAAAGATTGTATCGATTCCAAGAATCAAGAAAAAGTTTGCATCAGATCCATAAGTATCAAACATTGAAGTTTTTAGAAGTCTGGGTGAGTTATAGCTAATGATGTTTGAATAATTTAAAAGTTGCAGAGTAGAGTGTCCATTGTAATGAGAATTACATCTTAATGATAGCTCCATCATAATGAGAATTCCATCATAATGAGAATTCCATCGTTATGAGGATTCCATCGGATTAACTCTGAGAAGGAAAGTGAATCAAAATGAATTTGAGAAGGAAAGTGAATTAGACTGACTCTAAGGAGGAAAAGTCAATCAGACTGACTGTGAAAAGAAAATTCAATCAGACTGACTCTGAGGAGGAAAGTCAGTCAGATTGATTCTGAGGAGGAAAGTCAATCGACTGACTCTGAGGAAGAAATTCAATCGAATTGACTCTAAGGAGGAAATTCAACCTGACTGAGTCTGAGAAGGAAAGTCAATTAGACTAAATTTGATAAGGAAATTCAATAAGGCTAACTCTGATGAGTAAAGTCAATTCAGAATGTGCTGAGGAAGTTACATCATAATGAGATGAGGAAGTTCCAACGTAATGAGTTTAGGAAGTTCCATCGCACTGAAGAAAGGTTAGAAAGTTTGAGAAAGATGATTACTAAGAAGACTCAAGGTGATTAAAGAAAGTTCCAGAAGTGTTGAAGTGGTCAAATATGAAGTTCAAATACGAGTGAATTTCATGGATTTTTTTAATTTTATTAAGCGATAATTTTTTTTCAGTTTCCTACCTTTTCCATTCCGGGATGCCTATAAATAGATGCACAATACATCCGTACTTTGTAACATTTTCATGTGCGCAAAAGGCGGAGCACTGTAGAGTTTTAGTAAGAGTTACTTTCTGGACATAGATCTCATTATAAGATCAGACAACTAAAAGTTTTCTTACCGAACTGAGAAAGATCAGACAGAGGAAGATCATATTGAGCAGTTGAGAAGAGTTTGAGAAGTGCAGTTTGAGAAAAGGGTCTCTCGTAATGAGTTCATCGTAATGAGACAATCAGACTAAGGTAATCGGACCCAAGGTCATCAGATTGAGGTTCCAGACAGAGTTTTGAGGATAATTTTTTTTGTTATCTTTTCTTTTTTGGATCAATTTTTTGTAAGAAAACTTTGTAAACTGATGGGAGTCGGTATACTCATTCCTATTAGGTGTCTAACTGGAGTTAGCACAAGTTTTATTCACTTTTTCATAATAGTGAATTTCCATAGACCCACGAGAATGACTATAACAAGGATGTAGGTTCTCACACTAAGGCCGAACCTTGTAAATCTCAGGTGCTTTACTTGTTTTCCTGCTTTTGTATGCATGAGTATTTACTAAAAGATGATAAGACAATGAACTTTAACAGGTTGCAGGGGTTAAGTTTCTGGAAGTCTTGAAACTTATAAAAAATGAACAACTGATTCAACCCTCCTCCTCTCATTTATTATTCGATCCTTTGTAACTTCAATTTAGGACATTAAAGTCATGCTCAAAATAATTCTGGAACATAAGGTAAGTGATATCTCTGAACCTCCCTATTTTCTCTAGGTTACACTTTCTCTCTCTTTACCCCAATTTATATCTTCATTCTTCTTATATACAGCTTCTACATTCTGTATATATGTCCCACAAATATATATCAAGTTTATTTAATCTTTATTTGATGGGAAAATATAAGTTTTAAAAGGTTCACATCTCAGTTCCTCCCAATGAGAAAACCCGATTAAAGGAAACTTTTTTGTTTCTTACCCCTTTTCAAGTACACTCATTAAAATGTTTAAACTACTCATGCTTTCTAAAATCACTCATTTTCTCATGGAAAATCATTTTAATTCATTTCTAGTTTTATTGAAATAATTATGCATTTATCCTCTTTAAAAAACTCTTTGCTTTTTTCCATAAAATCCCGCTTAAGTGGCACATTTCCAATGTTACCTAACCACTATTTTTTCAAGTTTTCACTTCAGTTGGACATAACTTATCACGATCTATACTCATTTTTTCCCTTTATGGATGTCCAATAATGATTCAATTCCTTCTTTCATGGATACCATTATGATACGCCCTTTGGTTTTGCCTTATGACATGATTACGAAACACATTTATTTTCATGGGTAACCCTTATGTTTGATTTCTTTATGTGACACACATATGCATGTACATATCATGATAGACACGTCTAGATAGTGTTCCAATGCATTGAGTAATGTTTTAGTCTCACGAGACATTATGTATGAGATTAGGGAGTAAACTTAATATATTATGGGACTCTGTACATCATGGGATATCGTCTTGGTAATTAGTCTTGACTCATGTTTATGTCATATTATATGTTGTTGTCTCGTTCCTATGTTGTCATTATCTTATGATTCCATGTTCTATATGTTATGTCTTCATGTGTTTATTTAGGAGTCACGCCTTTCACGTCATCATGTTACGTTTTTCGACTCATATGTTATACTTCATTTCCATATTTATTCTCTTACTAGTTTTTTTAACTCACCCCTTTTATCTATGTACCCGCAGGTTATCCCATATAGTTTTAAAAGCTTAAGGAAATTATGGGCTCATTATAGAGTTTAAAATAAAGAAGTTTTATTTTAGTTTCATGTTTATTTGTGTACTTAGTTTTCTAAAGACACCGGACTTTTCGATCCTTGAGTTGTATTTAATGGATATTTATGTTTAAAATCATGTAATAGTATGTGTAAAATGATTGGGCCGTTATACACGGGACCCACCGACTCATGGATCGGCCCACAGACCTAAAAAAATTATATCTAATAACATTTTTTTTTAAAAATCTCACAAATGATAATTACTAACTAAAACTAAATCTAACATTTAAATTAAACATAATATATAAAATGTTAAAATAAATATAAATTTATTTAGAAAATGTTAAAAATATATATATTTATGAATTGACTCAACATGGTGAAGTGGTGTGGTGAAGGAGAGACAAAGTAAACATGAACTGAGATCGGTTAATTAGAGTTAGAGGAATTATTTTCAATTAATTTGAAAAAATGAGAACATTGTAGGATGTTCATGTTTCATTTTCTTAGTGTGAAGAGTTAATTTCAATTTTATTATAACATGATTTTTTTTTTAAAGTTCTTGCACATAATTTTTTTTATTCATGTACAGACTATTTATCATTAATATTGCGGTCTTAATGGGACCTGGCTACATTTGGTGGACTTATCCACACTTGTGGGTTTTGAAGTTTCAATTTGCACTTATGGGAGGTAAAATATACAAGGTACTATCCAACAAAAATATACAGTAATGAGTCAGCCCACGTTTTCGAGTTTTTTTTTTAAGACAGACATTTATGTAGAGGTGTTAACGGGGCGGGGCGGGTCAGCCCGCGGGGCGGATCATGCGGGCTGCGGATTTTATTGTGCGGTCCGACCCGGTCCACAAATAATGCGGGCTTAAAAAATAAAAGCCCGACCCTACCATGCGGGACCCGCGGACTAACGGGCCGGCCCACGGGCTTAAAAAAAATAATATATAAAAATATTTTTTAGCTTCGTGAACCATGATAAAGTGGAACGGAAAAATAGAAATGTTTGAGATTTAGTGAAAATATTTAGTTTTTAATTAACAATATCTCTGACAACAACAACAACCATTAAAAGATTATATCTTTGATGATTTATGGGATTAATATCATCTCAAGTGGGTCATTTAACTTGACCGTCCAAACCAGTTTTTGGACAAAAATACTATTGCGTCTCTTGTTAACACTACAACTCATGTATATAATATTTACTACATATATATATATAATAATATTTATTGTTTATTATATAAATTTATTTAATACATATAATATATTTATTACATATACATGTAATATATATTATTTATTATATGTACATAGGAAAATTTCTATTGAATTTTTTTTGTGCAAATTTATATTGGAAATTTCATGTGTAAATTTCCACCGAAAATCTACACTTCAAATCTTTACTTAAAATTATAATGAAAATATATTAATACATAAATAAAAAATTTAAATTTTCACTATAAAATTTCACTGCAAATTTTTTACAAAAAATGTTTACTACAAACTTTCATTGAAAATTTAATTGGAATCTCCACTTAAATTTCTAGTGTTAAATTCAACTTATTTTTTATTATAATTATACTGAAAATTTGATTAACAAAATTCTAAGATAAATGCATGATTAAATTTTTAATTTAAATATTTTAACTCAAAAATAGATAATTTAATTTCACACTAAAAATTTGAACCGCAAATTTTCTATGGAAATTTTCAGTGCAAACTTCTATTGGAATTTTTTGACACGAATTTTCACTAGAAAATGGCATTTTAATTTTTCACATAAAATTACAATGTAGATGTATTAAAATATAAATAAAAAATTTAATTTTTCAAAAAATTAAAACTAAAATAAAATTATATTAATATATATATTAAAAATGTAAATTTTAACTGAAAATTTTCATTGGAAATTTGCACGAAAAACTTTCAGTAAAGATTTTCAATAGAAAAGTTTTGTTCAAATTTCCACTTAAATTTCTGATACAAATTTCTATTTGACTTTTGTTATAATTATACTGAAAATTTGATTAACAAAGTTCTAAAATAAATGCATGCTCAAATTTTATTATTGAATTTTCCAGTGCAAACTGCCACTGAAAATTCTTAGTGCAAATTTTCACAGGTTTTCTGCATTTCGATTTTTCCATTAAAATTACAATGTAGACACATTAAAACATAAATAAAAAATGTAAATTTTCATTGGAAAATTACATTTAAAATTTTCATTAGAAACTTTTACAGTAAACTTCCACTAGAAACGTCCACTTAAAACTACAATAAAAATATAATGATACATAAATAAAAACTATAAAATTTCATCATAAATTTACACTGAAAATTTACATCAGAAACTATGAATGAAAATTTTCATTATAAAATTATAGTTAAAATTTTCATTTAAATGCCTAATTTAAATCATCAAATTATATTTTCTATGCATTGAAATTTTACTCTTATGAGTTCAAATCAGTACTCAAAATTTGCACTGAAATTTTACACTGAAAATTTGTATTGGAGACTTGATTATCAAAATTTTAAAATAAATACATGTTTGGATTTTCAATTCAAATATATCAATACATAATACTATTATACATTTATTATTATTGTTTCTTATTTATTAATTTTTTATAAGTTACTTTTAAAAACTCATAGTAATATAAATATATATATATATATATAATTATAATAATAAAATTAAAATACATAAATCAAAATATTAGTAGAGCGTTGTATTATAAACAAAATGGTAGTCTTGTATATCCGTTTTCATAATTATTGTATCAATTTTTAATACATTAATTCTATTATGTTACAAATAACCACATTAGTGTCATCTATCCCACGACCAACCTTACCGTCAGGTTTAAAATCTAAATGAGTCAATTTTGTTCATGATTTATGTATGGTTTTATAAAACTTGAACTATTTTTTTCACTCATGTTAATTTATTATATTATATTATTTTGTTTTATTTTTCAAGAATAATTTTTTGTAATACTTATAATTGCGGGTCAAACGGGACCCGCGGACACCCGGCGGGTTAGTCCGCGCGGGCTGCGGGTTTTGCGGGTTGGATCAAATGCGGTCCGAATGTTTGCGGGCCTAAATTTTCAAGGCCCTAACCCACATAAATCCACGGGCTAACGGATCGGCCCGCGGATTTGCGGATTTTTTGACAGCTCTACATTTATGGATAAAAAGAGGCCCTTAATTATATTAAAGTACCTCCACTATTTTAGACTAAAGTGAAATATCATTTCAATTAAAAATTGATAATCTTTTTTTTCCTGTTCATTTTCTCATTTTTTTGGTTCCCGTTAAGTACCACCTCCTCTTCTCCTTTTTTTTTTGGACACCTCCGGACACCGGTAATGTGACGGCCAGCAAGTAGATCGGAGCGGAACATCCGAGTACTTTTATGGCCGCGTTCCCCGCGTTCCCGTGGAACCCTCTTGCTGTTCCTATCCTATCTGCTCAACTCTCCTCGGATTCACTCCCCTTCTTCAACCCCCAACCTCGAGCGCGCTTTACTAAAACCTGCAAAACTCTCAAAACCACACGCTTTTGCTGCTGTCGCACTTCCCATCCTCGGCCGGCCAAATTAGACCATGAGGCGCCAAGGAAGCCCAGAAAGCCCAGACCCAGTTTCTCCGAGCAGATTCGACATAAATGGTCAAACAAAATCTGGTCTCCAAGGGGGAAATTGCCGTGGCAGGTTGAAATTCAGGAAGCATGGCAAGAAACCGACGAAACCGAATCCGCACGACCTTCTGGGATTGCCCTCTTTTCCGAACCTGATACCAATGATAGGTCTCCAACGAGGAGTCCGTCGAATTTCGACTTAGAGAATCCTTTTGTTTCTGGTTCTTGGGCTCGTGGAGGTCAATCAAGAGAACCCTGTTTCAATTCGGGGAGTGAGATTCTCAGTGATAGTCTGGGGAAAGGGGAAACTACGGATTGGATTCGGAGATACAGTAAGCGCATTGACAGGGTTTCGGTCGTTGAGAGATCCAAGAATACTGAAAATGAAGTTTGCGACAGCAGCGGGGTTAACAAAGGGGATGGATGGAAGAGGAAGAGTCACACCAAGGTAGCCGACACTACCATTCCCGAACACGAATTGCAGAGGCTTAGGCGTGTTTCTTTGAGAATGCTGGAGAGGATCAAGGTGGGAGCTGCAGGCATCACACAGGCGTTGGTGGATTCTATACAGGATAAGTGGAAGGTGGATGAAGTGGTCAAATTGAAATTTGAAGGGCCTGTTTTGGTCCACATGAAGAGGATCCATGAGACCTTGGAGGTCAGCCCACATTTTTCAGTTTCATCAATGAGACTTTGCTTTGGTAGCTTAATGAAATGATACAATTACACTGAAATTGGTCTTGGAGTGTGTGATAGTTTCTTCGAATTTGAATGTGATTTGTAAAAATTTTACTGTTTTCTCTTGCTATTTTTGGATGATTGTTACTTGCTAGGTTGCTGCTCAGTTTTCCTGATTATATCTGTTATGTTATCAGAGTAAAACCGGAGGGTTGGTAATTTGGAGGTCTGGCGGTTCCATAGTTCTTTACAGGGGAATGGCCTACAAGCTTCCCTGTGTTCAACAATATAGCAAACAAAGTCAACCTTATTTGGGAACTTCGGTCCCTTCAAAGGATTCGGGCAGTGATGCGACATGGAGAAAAGATGCCGAAGACCCAGTAGGAACCACAGGACCACTTGTCTCTGGTTTTGTGGAACGGAGAAGGGAGCTATCTGAAAGGGAACTAGAAGATATGTATGAATTCAATCAATTGTTAGATCCCTTGGGCCCACGCTTTAAAGATTGGTTGGGTCGTGATGCAGTGCCCATTGATGCAGACTTGCTCCCTCCTGTGGTACCTGGATATCGAACTCCATTCAGACTACTTCCTTACGGGATTAAACGTGGCTTGCATGACAGCCAAATGACAAAGTTTCGCAGGCTTGCACGGAGAACACCTCCACATTTCGTGCTGGGTATGTGAAGGATTTTTTAAAATGTTATGTTCTTGTCATATGCTTTACTGGGATTTGTTTTCTTGAACTTCCTAGGAAGGAACCGACAACTACAGGGCCTGGCTGGGGCAATGGTAAAACTGTGGGAGAAAAGTGATATTGCTAAGATAGCCATCAAAGGTGGGGTGCAGAATACTTGTAATGAGAGGATGGCAGAAGAAATCAGGGTAAGATGTATTATTGTATAGTTTGCAAGTATGCACGTTACAATGCCATGTTCGAGAGTCTCACATTGGGTTGAGACCAGCTATTATCTTGTTTGAATACCCTATGGGGCTACCATAAAGCTAGTTTACATACTATATGGCTCTGTTTGACATCACTTATTGAAAATTACTTATTGCACTTATCACTTATGATAAGTGCTTCTGTATATGTGTTTTGAGATTGCTTTTTTAATAGTGTTTTTGTACCACTTATTTAAGTGGTTTTGTTTTGGAATTTAAGTGCCAAGTGTTTTTTCTTCAGGAATAGAAAAGACACCCCTTATTTTTTAAAACTCTTTATCATAAGTGATAAGTGTTATAAGAACGTTTCAATAAGTGATGTCAAATGGAGCCTAAGCTAGTATTACTGTTATAGGTAAAATCTATCAAGTAGTGCACCTCATCTGCTTCCTTGAGTATTTTGTTGTTGTCAATTTCCATACAATCCCAAACATAATGACTCACTCTCTCTCCACTATCATTGAAAATGATCTATCCAGTGCTGTGTGAACAGGGTTATAACCACTATTGATGTTTTTTGTTAGGAGAATGATATTTGGGTCACTTTTGACAACACTTATTAAAACTATGCAATGCACAAATAGTTTTTCTTTCAATTTTTTGGAAAAAGTCACCATTCTTCTCCATTCTAGCTGCTGGATATGACTGTTGTTTGGGGACATCCATTTTGATTAATAATTTATTGCTAGCAGTAATTTCTTCTTGCTTGCATATCTCCTGTTTTAGAAATTGACAGGGGGAATTTTACTCTCTAGAAACAAGGAATATATCGTATTTTTCCGGGGTAACGACTTCTTGCCACCTCATGTTGCGGAATCATTGATCGAAAGGCAAAAACTAAGGGATATCCGGCAAGACAAGGAAGAGCAAGCACGAAAGAACACATTTGCATTAGTTGTTTCAGATGAAAAATCTTGTAAGGATCGCTTTGTTGCCGGTACCCTAGCTGAAACTAGGGCAGCGGCCTCCCAATGGGGAACCCAACCTAGTCACAAGGGTATCGGGGAAATGAAGAGAGAATCAGCTTTAGCACGACATGCTTTGCTCATCGAACATCTTGAGAAGAAACTCGCTATTGTAATTAACCAACACCGAGCTTTGAGAAATGTTTTTTTTGTTTGCTAATGATTATTATGTTATTATATGCTATTGGTGCTTCCAGGCCAAAGGAAAGGTCAAACAGGCTGAGAAAGCTTTGGCTAAGGTGCAGAAGGATTTGAAACCGTCCGGGCTGCCAATCGATCTGGAAACCATTACCGATGAGGAGAGATTTTTGTTTCGCAAAATAGGATTAAGTATGAAACCCTACTTGCTTCTAGGTAAGTTTTGCCACTTCCTGTGTTGGCTTCATGGTTTTGAGTAGAGGTGACATGTTTGAACCCGACACGATAACCTGACATGACACGACACGTGTCAAACGGGTTGGGGTCAGACATAAATGAGTTTGGTTTGTAATCGGGTTGAGTAATCTAACCCGAATGATATCCGGGTCGGGTTTGGGTTGACCATTCCTGACCTGTCTTACCCGATTAAAAATATAATGATAATATAAAATATTAAAAATATAATAATAATAATAATTGGTTTTATAATATATTTTCTTCTTATAATTGTTGGGAATATGGGTTGGCTGTGGATGTCAGTCGTGTGTGCAAGCTGGGGCTGGTGGGGTTGTCGGAAGGAGAGTGTGGGGGCAGATTTGTATTTTGGTTTAGGTAGTTTTGGCCAGTTGCATAGCGGGGGCAGTTTTGTACTTCGCTCTTAATTAGTTGCTAGGGCAGGTAGAGGCAGGTTGGGGGTTTGATTGAGTAATAAATAGGGTAGCAGGCTGAGGGGGCGGATCACGATTGATTTTGGGATGGGAAAATGACAACTTAGGACCAAAACTTACAGTTTATTACAGTTTTGGACCAAAAACATGATAGATAACATTTAAGGACCAAAAAGATTATTACTTTTCAAATGAAATGAGATTTTACTTTGATCCAAAAATATGCAGGTCCTTAACTGGAATTAAGGAGCTCTTTTGATCCTTAAATGTCATTCCCCCTTTTGGGGTTCCTTCTGGGCAGCAGCTGGAGGTGTCGACCTTGGGAGGACGCGCCTTGGCTCGGAGGAGTGGTCTTCCGCGGAGATACATTTTTCTTCTATCTTCTACCTTCCACTTCTCCCTCTTACAATAGTGTAGTTGGTTCTGAGTTTATGTTGGTATCAAATACAGTTTATAGTTTGTTCTTAATTTTATTCCGAGCGAACACACATTTTAGGTTTGAGTCCTAAAAATTTGGCGACTCCATTGGGGAAGCAATCGCTGGGAACCGATGGGTGGGGAAGCAATCACTGGGAACCGATTGTGGCCGGGGAATTACGAACGCATCTGGAAGGAGGGGAAAAAAATGAGCACTGCTGTGCATTTTGTTTCTCTCTCCTCTACCTAATTTTTACCATGACAACGCTGCTGAGAGTATTATGACCGTTGAGTGGACGATCAGAACCTGTTGCTCGTTGAGATTAAGGATGGAGAACATAGTTGCTAATGTTGAGTCGGTCGTGGAAAAGATACAACGGGCACTGATGACTATGCAGGACTGTTTGGATAAGATGAAACACGAATAATTTGACTATTGGCGCTCAGCGAATGCACCGTTGCGACAATCTGGAGGAAAAGCGTCTCATGATGCACGATTTGAAGGATCAGACAACAGAAATGAACCAGGTGTACGAGCAGCAGAAAGAACGAGGTTCCGGTACTAGAAAGCAGAGCAATGCAGCACTTGAGTTACTGATCAATAATGGCGGCGGGTATGAGGAGGATGGCAGCAGACGAGATGAAAGCTTTATTCTGAAAGATGCTGCTCTAGCTGGAGGATTGAGGAGCGTGACGAGAAGAACCGAGATGCCTTATTTTTCAGGTGAGGAACTACTTGGTTGGATCGCAAAAACAGAGGCTTATTTCCTAGAAAATCGTACAGTAGAGGACATGAAGCTTTACTATGCGCAGTTAAGTTTGGAGTATGCGGTTGTGTTATGGTTCCTTTCTTGAGTGAGCAAAAATCCAGATTCGACATGGGAACGGCTGAAACCAGCGCTTATCGACTAGGATCCACTGCAGTGTTTGGAGGCACTTCAACAACCTGGAGTTGTGGAGGAGCAAACTGATTTGCGATCGAAGTCCCTTGCTGCGGAAGATTGGAGGCCGAGTGAACAACCAACTGATACATTCCTGTCAGATTTCGATACGGAGAGTGCAGAACAACTTGTTCTTTGTCCGCATTTGAAGCCTCAGGAACCTCAACTTCTTGGTGAACGCAGTGAGGCATGTGCGGTGGGCCGATCTTTCTGTGCTGCTGTGTGCACATTGGAGCCAATCGAGGAGGCAATGCAACAACAACCAGCTCCAACGACGCTAAGAAATTCAGAAGCAGAGGTTGAAGTTTTCCTGCAAGGCACCAATTAGGAATGATTCAATGGTTTTTTCTGTGTTAAGGCGGCTGTTGAGATGGTGTGGGAAGAGGATGTTGGTGGTAAGGCCGAAGAAACATTTATGGATAACTGCCTTTCCAGGCGTCCTATTGATCCTTTGTACCCCAAACACATTATAGAGTCATCTTCTCTGACTGTAGTGCAGTCCCTTGGGGCTGGTGGACAATTAACAAGTATTGGCGAAACAGTTCTAGAATTACCGGTTTGACTGCCCGATGCTTGTTTTATTTGTTGCCCAACAACTGGTGTTTCCGAATCATGCATTATGGGTACTCTGGATAAAGGGGGTGTTGGAGCTCTAGAACTTGTTGCTATGGGCATGGAACCTAGGGAAATTTCTGAAAAGAAAATCACTGGTTTGAGAGATAAGAAATGTTATAACATAAATAAGATTCACAGTGATTGTCGAGATCCAGTGAAGTTTGAAGGCAAAGATAAAACAGTGTTAATGCTTGCGCTGACGACTGGAGGAAGTGGATTCATGTATGGGTTTGACGAATGAGGATGACCGATTTGCCATGTGGGAGGCAACCGTTTCTAAGTCTGTGATGTTGGAACCAGTGGTGCCGAATAAAGTTCTTGTTTGGTGGCAGAAAGCTTCTAGAGATGAACCCAACAATCAACATGTTAGGTTTTGTCACGACCCGACCCTACCCGGGCTCGAGCCGCAACTACCCCAAGCCCGCCTCCATAGGCCAGGGGCTGGCGACCAGCGCCGAAGGCACAATAACTCGGGGAGGCCTTTGCCTAAGCACCTGTACACGCACACGCAGCAACCTCAATGCAACAGTGCAGAGTA
This sequence comes from Viscum album, assembly GCA_963277665.1. Lineage (NCBI taxonomy): Eukaryota > Viridiplantae > Streptophyta > Magnoliopsida > Santalales > Viscaceae > Viscum > Viscum album. Next base: position 667,188,881 of record OY728123.1, read on the forward strand.
AAAGTAAAGACAAACAAAAAGAAGAAAAGGGCAACTGCTATATAAATACCACAAAGTGCATCGACCTCTACAAGTACAAAGTACAAACTGAAAAGAAAGGGGGCAAAACACGCGCCCAACCAAAAAGTGCCACAACCCGGCAACAGGTAAACAAAAGAAACTGCTGATGGGTCTCCCACCTGGAACCCGGCCACGACCACCGCACGCGGTCCAAACTCCCAAGCTCCTACGCTCCACTGAAGTCACGCTCCACCTGTCCGTCGTCTGCAAGGGCACACCAAGTGCGGGCAAAGCCCAAGCAGGGGTGAGTATAAAAATACTCAGTAGGATACCCCGAAGGCTCGAGAGAGCAACAAAAGGAGGTACCGAAGGGTGAGCAGTAGAGCGAACAAAAAAGTAAAGGAGTACAACAGAGAGTGCAGTAAAGAGTCCAGCTCAACCCAACAAGAGGAAAGAATGTAGACTCATCCAGACACAAGGAGCTGGAAACGGTGAGAAGATGAACTTCTCGTCGAGTCTTCGCTACCTATAGTAGGAGAGTAGACTCGTCCAACCATGAGAAGCTAGACACGGAAAGCACGTGGCATACCCCGTGCGTTTTCGCCTCTCCTGAAAGGAGAGTAGCCAAACCCAAGAAGTGGGTGCCGGAAACAAGGTATATACATATGTATGCTCTGTCAAGAAGCCCGAACAAACTCGTAAGGGGATCTCTGTCCCATAGCTCAGCCCAAGAAAGAGTAGCCAACAGTCCCAGAAGTAACACCATCGATGCTCAACATCCCGCACGTCTGCCCCGAACCGCAAGCCGAGGGGCTCAATCACCACACCTCGACACTATCCGCTTTGGGCGGCACTGACTCGCCCGCACGGTTTTAGGTCGCGTCACAAAGACGCGTCTCGGTGGGGGAAAGTGCCCCCCCGTACTTGAGAGTTCTGGGGGAACGTCAACCACAACTCGTCACTGCCCCGCAGTCGAGAGGTCTGCTCAAAGTCGACAGGCGACCCCCTGCCCAGCCCCGCTGGAGGATCCCTGGAAGTCAACGGGTTCCCACTACAGGGAGACCTGGAAAGTCGACGGGTGCCTCACTGCCCAGTCCCGTAACAGGGTAGTCCACTGGAGGGCGACCCGGTTAAAGTCGGCGACGGGACCACTGCCCAGCCCAGCTGGAGGTAACCCGACATCGGGGACCACTGCCCAGCCCAGCTGGAGGTAAGCCCGGCATCGGGGACCACTGCCCAGCCCAGCTGGAGGTAAGCCCGGCATCAGGGACCACTGCCCAGCCCAGCTGGAGGTAAGCCCGGCATCGGAGACCACTGCCCAGCCCCGCTGGAGGTAAGCCCAAAACTGCTCTGGCCATCCCTGCTGGATGGTACTGCTCGGTAAACACCACTGGCGAGCCCCGCTCGAAACAACCTCAGCCCTGCTGGAACAACCTCTGCCCTGCTGGAACAACCTCCTGGGTAGAAGATCGATGCCCGCGTAAAGTGTTGGTCACACCGAAACCACAAGCTCTACCAGGGAACACGGAGCAACGGGGGAAACTCCCCAGGCCTCACAAGGCGATCCCGCTCCAATCCGCTGAGTCACTGTCGAAGCGGACCGAGACACCTCATCCCAGAAAGTGGGGAAAACACCCACGCTGCACGGACACCCGTAGTCGCAGACGGTGTCGCAGTCCGGTGAAAGGGCACAGTACTGAAACCCCTCACAGCCAAAGAAGCAGAGGAACCAAACCATCTCTGCCGGCCAAACCATCGAGCACAAGACCAGGGGGAGACCGCTCAACCTTGCTGGTCAGACAAAAGAGCACCAGGCCAGGGGAAACTCCACCCTGCTGGTCAAACAAACGAGCGCAGAGCCAGGGGAAAACTCCTCCCTGCTGGCCAAACAAACGACCACAAAGCCAGGGGAAAACTCCACCCTGCTGGTCAAACAAACGAGCGCAGAGCCAGGGGAAAACTCCTCCCTACTGGCCAAACAAACGACCACAAAGCCAGGGGAAAACTCCACCCTGCTGGTCAAACAAACGAGCGCAGAGGGACCCTATACGTCGCGAGAGGTCAAGTACGCAAAGCAGATCTCGGCACGCACGTGGGGCCCACACGACGTGTGGCCCCAAGTCAACCCCAACTGAGCGCACAAACATCCTCAGGTACAATCAACCACACGTACCTCCAAGCGCTCCCGTATACTCCCGGAGTATGCCTCATTCCAGCCGAAAGGCTATCGTGCACACGGCACCCAGCGTCAACGCGAAGGCGTGGCGTAACAACTCCACTCAAAGGCCCAGGCACGGCCAACCACATCTCGTGAACCATTTGTATCACTCTCCCAAGAGTGCGCGATCACACGCCAAGGGTCCGCTACAACAAGGTAGGGCGAACCACCACTGGAGCACCGTCCACATTCCACATTCAACAAGATCGCGCAAGAGGCTCCGCACAACCCAACGGATCGCACCGTTGTAATCCTCGCGGAAAAACACGCGAGATCGACTACTTACTCGCCTCAAAAGGATATCCGACGAAAAAGTCACCAACACCGCCTCACGCCCGAACAGCGTCCCGTGATACGAGTCTCGGCCCTGAAAACAGTCGGGCGCACCGCACCATTGCGAGCCCCTCGAGAAAACACGTCAAAAACACTACTCACTTGAGTGCAACGGATATCCGGAGAAAAAGGTGTATCCCGGCGCACTGCACAAGAGCGGTGCCACGTGGGACCCGCATCCCGGTCCCGAAACTCAACGAACGGATCGCACCGTTGCGATCCTCTCGAAAAAGTACAGGAAATGGACTATTCACTTGTCCAAAACGGTCACCCGGTGATAAAGCTGGAAATCACCGTCAACTCCCGAAACGGCCCTCGCGGGGCCCGCACCATCGTGCGGAATTACAGCGGGCAGACTGCGCCAACGCATTGCCCTCGGAAAAACACCCAACATCGACTGCTCGCACGCCCCGAACGGACGTCCGAGGAAAAAGTCGCTACTAGCTGCACGCAGCTCAAAAGACGGGCCGCGGGGCCCGCGCCTCATCTTCGGCCTCAACGCCTGAAACCACCCTGGAAACCTCCGCCTCGATGCCAGGGTCCCAACGCCACTGACGGCGCTCAAAACGGACGTCGGACGCGTCCGCGCCGTCCAAAACAAGAATCTCGGGGATTACGCTCACCCACTTAAGGACACGTCGCGCCTCCGCGACCCCTCGTTTCGGGAATTAAAAATTCTCAAAACCATCTCAAAAAGACCGTCTCGTCAATACGGTTCCACCGCCGCAGACGACACTCAAAACGGACAGCCGTAGCGGAAAGTACGGGTGTCCGAACACCGAGGGGGCAAGACCCCTGGGGCTGGACCGGCCTGGGCCGGCCCGCGGCTTAGCCGCGCGGGCCGTCTGCGGACACGCCGTCCCCGCGCAGACAGGCCACGAGGGACTGTCGCGGCCGCCGCGTGAAGCCCCGCGCGGCGCGGGTCTTTGTCGCCGCACAGGGGTCGCGCGACGCGACCCCGCGGTTGCTGCTCCCTGGCGACCGCCGTCTCGCCGGGAGCTCCGCCAGACGCCCCCGCCAGACGCCTGAGCGCCCTGCTGCCGCGCCCAGCGCCTCCCCCGGACACCCGCGCCGACGCCGCGGACACCCCGCCAGACACCCCTGCAGCGCCCAGCGCCTCCACCGGACACCCGTGGACACCCCTGCCGCGCCGTCCGCCCTCGCCGCGCCGCCGCTCGATCCCGTTGGAAACCGAAAACCCGCCAACTTCACGGACGATTGCGAACGCCTCCGATCTCCGATTCCAAATCCGAAGCAAGCGTCGGAAAGAGAAAATTGTATACTACGCGTTCATGGGCTTCGTTCGAAAATCCGACAGTGTTTCAATAAAATTAATCGAGTTCGAAGAAGGTGCGGTGAATGAAAACTCAAACGACAAATCCTACCTCGCGGGGCTTCGCCCGAAGCTTCGCGACGATCCGCCGGCCACCACGCCTCGCCAGAGCTGTCTCGCCGGAGTCTCGCCGGAGTCTCGCCGGAGATGGAGGAGGAGGGAGAAGAGGGGCTGCCAGGGGAAAGGGGAAGGAGAGGATTGAGGAGGGTGTGTTGAGCGTTTAAATAGAAAACGCTTAACCACCCGCCCGTCGGCCCGGACCCGAACTCTCAGCAGGGTCGAGGTTAAGCCTCCCCTAAGGTAAAACAACCTCCCGAGCACAACGGCGGTCTCGGAATTTTAATCCGAAATCCCATTCAAAAGTTATAAAATTTAACGTCTGAAGCCGCTAAATTACGGAAACGCCCCTGGGTCCATTTTTCACAAACGGCCCACGCCCGCGAAACTTATACCCCTCCTAGGGTAAACGACACATTCCGAACACAACGGTGCTCTCGGTTTCCCAATCCGAGCCACCGTTTAAGAGATACCTGCGTTTCAACATTAAACGAATTAATTTAATTTATTTATCCGTTTAATGTTCCGGGAGCGGACGAGGGGTCCAAACATCCCGCGCCGACAAGTTTTATGTCGGTCCTAGGGTAAACACCCCATTCCGGACCCATCCGTACACTCGGATCCCTGATCCGGATCACCGTTTAGGAGTTATCTCATTTATTTAGTGTTTCCAGTGTGAACGCACTGAAAATTTAATTCCGGCCACTCCGGGGCTCGGAATCGCACGCCGTCTGAAGGCACTGCTCTGTAATATTATCAAGAATATTCCAAAGTCTTTCTCAGCAAAAACTGGGTTCTTACATCATTCCCTCCTTCAAGCTTTTTGTCCCCGAAAAACAAAACTAGGGAGCAACACAGGGTACTAAGCCCACACCTGACTTTCCCATACCCAGAAGAACCCACGCACAACTCTGCGTCACCACACACAGACCAACGAGTTGATCCGTTCACGCGAGGTCGGCCCATGCCGACGTCGTGCACCCACTCCAGACTTTGGGGTTAGGGCAAGGCGGTAGGGTACCTCGCCATCCCTTTGCACGGTCTCACACGGCCCGAAGGCCCTCGGGGGTAGCTCACCTCCCCGGTCAAACCTCTACGTCGCACGCCGCGACTGGAATCACCGCCCGCACCTGAAACAAGGCCCGGTGATTCCCTCCTTCAGAATATCCATATGGTGAAACAACCAAGGATATCTGGTCACGCAAGGTTCCACAGTCGATGCTCTCTTACACGCTCAAAAGGCGAAAGAGTCAACACCATCGACTAAAGGAAAAGGTCTCACGCCTTTTTCCTTACCAACACAGGGTCACACCCGACGCCCTGCGTCACCCTGGTAACACATCAAACAAGGAGCAGGGAGGAAAGCAGATCACACACAGAGTCTAACAATTATACTGCAGAAAGGTAGAAGAGCTGTAGAGCGTACCTCTTATCACCTCATACTCTGCAGGATAGTAGACATCCAAAGCTCGCGGCTGCCCGCGGTCCCAACTGTCAGCTCCCGGAGCCTGACGTGGACCCCCTAGTGGTGATGGGAAGACCTCGTAACGTCGTCCCCCACTACCAGCTCCTCCCGCTCCTCTGCTAGCACCACCTCCCTGGGTACTACTCCGATCACGGCGCTGCCTCTGCCGTGGTGGTGCGCCTGCTGCCTGTCCGAAGCTCCCAGCAACTCGGGTCGGGCAGTCTCGTGCCAAGTGACCTCGCCCGTCACAAGCATAGCACCGACTCTCTCTGGGCTGCACTGGTGTCCTCCGGCGCCACTGTGGTGTACGACCACGCCCCTGAGTCCGGTTGTCAGAAAGCCACCTGCGTCGAGGTCTTGCTTGCCGATGCCCGCGAGCTGCGACAGACATCTCGGCTACAACGTGCCCACTGCCACCACCAACTCTAGAATGTGACAGGAAGCTCTCTGTCACCAACGCCTGCTCTAGCACCCCGGCATATGTGGAAATGCCCAAGGGTACTATGACAGCACGAATCTCTCGGCGGAGACCCTGCTCAAACTTCCGCGCTCGGAGGTTGTCGTCATGGACCATGTCCGGATAAAAGCGTGCACGGTCTGCAAAACTAGCCGCGTACTCGGCCACCGTCATCCCTCCCTGCTGAAACTGCAGGAGCTCCTGAATCCGAACAGAGTGCAAGCAGGAGAGGCAAAACTCCTCACGAAACAACAACTGAAAGTCGTCCCACAAAAGTGACGACTCGTCAAGAAACTGAGTCACCAAACTCCACCAACGCCAAACTGCTCCACGAAAAAGGGTGGCTGCCAAAGCCACTCTCTGATCTGTCGGCGTCTGCACAAGCCTGGAAAGGCGAACCACTGCCTCGAGCCAAACCTCTGGTGCCTGAGGGTCTGGCTCACCACTGAACCTCAGTGGTCTCTGCCGCTGGAACTCACGGAGCGCGCTCAACCTGTGCTCCAGCTCAGCCTGCTCTGCTGAAACTGCCTGCTGCTCAACAGGTGGGGGTGCTGCTAACGGCCCACCCGGAGAAAGGGGCTCGCATGATGGGTCCTGGACTGTGGCCTCGTAGCTCACAGGGTCGTCGTCACGAACCAAAGCTGGTATCCTGCCTGACTGTCCTCGCGGAGACATCCTGGAAATTATCAAGGAGTGCCGCGGTCAGATGAGCATATATGTATATACCAAAAACAACAACGATGGAGAGCTGACTCAAGAAGGACAGTCAAGACTCAGTCCTATGTGATGCACAACCAAATTTCCCTGCAACAAGTGTCTCAGCATGCCGAGTCGACAAGCGGGTTATCAAGGTCCTGGTGAATGGATACGTCGGCCGCCGCACCATCACTTGACTCCCTGGCCTGAGAGCCGCTCTCGAGACACATTAACACTGTTGCCCTAAATCCCAACCAATTCCTCTTTTAGGGACGTCCGCACAACGTCCCAAGGAACGAACCACCTCTGATACCACTTTGTCACGACCCGACCCTACCCGGGCTCGAGCCGCAACTACCCCAAGCCCGCCTCCATAGGCCAGGGGCTGACGACCAGCGCCGAAGGCACAATAACTCGGGGAGGCCTTTGCCTAAGCACCGGTACACGCACACGCAGCAACCTCAATGCAACAGTGCAGAGTAAAAGTAAAGACAAGCAAAGAGAAGAAAAGGGCAACTGCTATATAAATACCACAAAGTGCATCGACTTCTACAAGTACAAAGTACAAACTGAAAAGAAGGGGGCAAAACACGCGCCCAACCAAAAAGTGCCACAACCCGGCAACAGGTAAACAAAAGAAACTGCTGATGGGTCTCCCACCTGGAACCCGGCCACGACCACCGCACGCGGTCCAAGCTCCCAAGCTCCCAAGCTCCTACGCTCCACTGAAGTCACGCTCCACCTGTCTGTCGTCTGCAAGGGCACACAAAGTGCGGGCAAAGCCCAAACAGGAGTGAGTATAAAAATACTCAGTAGGATACCCCGAAGGCTCGAGGGAGTAACAAAAGGAGGTACCGAAGGGTGAGCAGTAGAGCGAACAGAAAAGTAAAGGAGTACAACAGAGAGTGCAGTAAAGAGTCCAGCTCAACCCAACAAGAGGAAAGAAGGTAGACTCATCCAGACACAAGGAGCTGGAAACGGTGAGAAGATGAATTTCTCGTCGAGTCTTCGCTACCTATAGTAGGAGAGTAGACTCGTCCAACCATGAGAAGCTAGACACGGAAAGCACGTGGCATACCCCGCGCGTCTTCGCCTCTCCTGGAAGGAGAGTAGCCAAACCCAAGAAGTGGGTGCCGGAAACAAGGTATATACATATGTATGCTCTGTCAAGAAGCCCGAACAAACTTGTAAGGGGATCTCCGTCCCATAGCTCAGCCCAAGAAAGAGTAGCCAACAGTCCCAGAAGTAACACCATCGATGCCCAGCATCCCGCACGTCTGCCCCGAACCGCAAGCCAAGGGGCTCAATCACCACACCTCGACACTATCCGCTTTGGGCGGCACTGACTCGCCCTCACGGTTTTAGGTCGCGTCACAAGGACGCGTCTCGGTGGGGGAAAGTGCCCCCCCGTACTTGAGAGTTCTGGGGGAACGTCAACCACAACTCGTCACTACCCCGCAGTCGAGAGGTCTGCTCAAAGTCGACAGACGACCCCCTGCCCAGCCCCGCTGGAGGATCCCTGGAAGTCAACGGGTTCCCACTACAGGGAGACCCGAAAAGTCGACGGGTGCCTCACTGCCCAGTCCCGTAACAGGGTAGTCCACTGGAGGGCGACCCGGCTAAAGTCGGCGACGAGACCACTGCCCAGCCCAGCTGGAGGTAACCCGGCATCGGGGACCACTGCCCAGCCCAACTGGAGGTAAGCCCGACATCGGGGACCACTGCCCAGCCCAGCTGGAGGTAAGCCCGGCATCGGGGACCACTGCCCAGCCCCGCTGGAGGTAAGACCAGAACTGCTCTGGCCATCCCTGCTGGATGGTACTGCTCGGTAAACACCACTGGCGAGCCCCGCTCGAAACAACCTCAGCCCTGCTGGAACAACCTCAGCCCTGCCGGAACAACCTCAGCCCTGCTGGAACAACCTCCTGGGTAGAGGATCGGTGCCCGCGTAAAGTGTTGGTCACACCGAAACCACAAGCTCTACCAGGGAACACGGAGCAACGGGGGAAACTCCCCAGGCCTCACAAGGCAATCCCGCTCCAATCCGCTGAGTCACTGTCGAAGCGGACCGAGACACCTCATCCCAGAAAGTGGGGAAAACACCCACGCTGCACGGACACCCGTAGTCGCAGTCCGGTGAAAGGGCACAGTACTGAAACCCCTCACAGCCAAAGAAGCAGAGGAACCAAACCATCTCTGCCGGCCAAACCATCGAGCACAAGACCAGGGGGAGACCGCTCAACCCTGCTGGTCAGACAAAAGAGCACCAGGCCAGGGGAAACTCCACCCTGCTGGTCAAACAAACGAGCGCAGAGCCAGGGGAAAACTCCTCCCTGCTGGTCAAACAAACGACCACAAAGACAGGGGAAAACTCCACCCTGCTGGTCAAACAAACGAGCGCAGAGCCAGAGGAAAACTCCTCCCTGCTGGCCAAACAAACGACCACAAAGCCAGGGGAAAACTCCACCCTGCTGGTCAAACAAACGAGCGCAGAGGGACCCTCCACGTCGCGAGAGGTCAAGTACGCAAAGCAGATCTCGGCACGCACGTGGGGCCCACACGACGTGTGGCCCCAAGTCAACCCCAACTGAGCGCACAAACATCCTCAGGTACAATCAACCACACGTACCTCCAAGCGCTCCCGTATACTCCCGGAGTATACCTCATTCTAGCCCAAAGGCTATCGTGCACACGACACCCAGCGTCAACGCGAAGGCGTGACGTAACAACTCCACTCAAAGGCCCAGGCACGACCAACCACATCTCGTGAACCATTTGTATCACTCTCCCAAGAGTGCGCGATCACACGCCAAGGGTCCGCTACAACAAGGTAGGGCGAACCACCGCTGGAGCACCTTCCACATTCCACATTTAACAAGATCGCGCAAGAGGCTCCGCACAACCCAACGGATCGCACCGTTGTAATCCTCGCGGAAAAACACGTGAGATCGACTACTTACTCGCCTCAAACGGATATCCGACGAAAAAGTCACCAACACCGCCTCACGCCCGAACGACGTCCCGTGATCCGAGCCTCGGCCCCGAAAACAGTCGGGCGCACCGCACCATTGCGATCCCCTCGGGAAAACACGTCGAAAGCACTACTCATTTGAGTGCAACGGATATCCGGAGAAAAAGGTGCATCCCGGCGCACCGCACACGAGCGGTGCCACGTGGGACCCGCATCCCGGTCCCGAAACTCAACGAACGGATCGCACCGTTGCGATCCTCTCGAAAAAGTACACGAAATGGACTATTCACTTGTCCAAAACGGTCGCCCGGTGATAAAGCTGGAAATCACCGTCAACTCCCGAAACGGCCCTCGCGGGGCCCGCACCATCGTGCGGAATTACAGCGGGCAGACTGCGCCAACGCATTGCCTTCGGAAAAACACCCAACATCGACTGCTCGCACGCCCCGAACGGACGTCCGAGAAAAAAGTCGCTACTAGCTGCACGCAGCTCAAAAGACGGGCCGCGGGGCCCGCGCCTCATCTTCGGCCTCAACGCCTGAAACCACCCTGGAAACCTCCGCCTCGATGCCAGGGTCCCAACGCCACTGACGGCGCTCAAAACGGACGTCGGACGCGTCCGCGCCGTCCAAAACAAGAATCTCGGGGATTACGCTCACCCACTTAAGTACACGTCGCGCCTCCGCGACCCCTCGTTTCGGGAATTAAAAATTCCCAAAACCATCTCAAAAAGACCGTCTCGTCAATACGGTTCCACCGCCGCAGACGACACTCAAAACAGACAGTCGTAGCGGAAAGTACGGGTGTCCGAACACCGAGGGGGCAAGACCCCTGGGGCTGGACCGGCCTGGGCCGGCCCGCGGCTTAGCCGCGTGGGCCATCCGCGGACACGCCGTCCCCGCGCAGACAGGCCACGAGGGCCTGTCGCGGCCGCCGCGTGAAGACCCGCGCGGCGCGGGTCTTTGTCGCCGCACAGGGGTCGCGCGACGCGACCCCGCGGTCGCTGCTCCCTGGTGACCGCTGTCTCGCCGGGAGCTCCGCCAGACGCCCCCGCCAGACGCCCGAGCGCCCTGCTGCCGCGCCCGGCGCCTCCCCCGGACACCCGCGCCGACGCCGCGGACACCCCGCCAGACACCCCTGCAGCGCCCAGCGCCTCCACCGGACACCCGCGGACACCCCTGTCGCGCCGTCCGCCCTCGCCGCGCCGCCGCTCGATCCCGCCGGAAACCGAAAACCCGCCAACTTCGCGGACGATTGCGAACGCCTCCGATCTCCGATTCCAAATCGGAAACAAGCGTCGGAAAGAGAAAATTGTATACTACGCGTTCATGGGCTTCGTTCGAAAATCCGACAGAGTTTCAATAAAATTAATCGAGTTTGAAGAAGGTGCGGTGAATGAAAACTCAAACGACAAATCCTACCTCGCGGGGCTTCGCCCGAAGCTTCGCGACGATCCGCCGGCCACCACGCCTCGCCGGAGCTGTCTCGCCGGAGTCTCGCCGGAGATGGAGGAGGAGGGAGAAGAGGGGCTGCCAGGGGAAAGGGGAAGGAGAGGAGGGAGAAGGGTGTGTTAAGCATTTAAATAGAAAACGCTTAACCACCCGCCTGTCGGCCCGGACCCGAACTCTCAGCAGGGTCGAGGTTAAGCCTCCCCTAAGGTAAAACAACCTCCCGAGCACAACGGCGGTCTCGGAATTTTAATCCGAGATCCCGTTCAAAAGTTATAAAATTTAACGTCTGAAGCCGCTAAATTACGGAAACACCCCTGGGTCCATTTTTCACAAACGGCCCGCGCCCGCGAAACTTATACCCCTCCTAGGGTAAACGACACATTCCGAACACAACGGTGCCCTCGGTTTCCCAATCCGAGCCACCGTTTAAGAGATACCTGCGTTTCAACATTAAACGAATTAATTTAATTTATTTATCCGTTTAATGTTCCGGGAGCGGGCGAGGGGTCCAAACATCCCGCGCCGACAAGTTTTATGTCGGTTCTAGGGTAAACACCCCATTCCGGACCCATCCGTACACTCAGATCCCTGATCCGGATCACCGTTTAGGAGTTATCTCATTTATTTAGTGTTTCCAGTGTGAACGCACTGAAAATTTAATTCCGGCCACTCCGGGGCTCGGAATCGCACGCCGTCTGAAGGTATTGCTCTGCAATATTATCAAGAATATTCCAAAGTCTTTCTCAGCAAAAACTGGGTTCTTACATCAATCCCTCCTTCAAGCTTTTCGTCCCCGAAAAGCAAAACTAGGGAGCAACACAGGGTATTAAGCCCACACCTGACTTTCCCATACCCAGAAGAACCCACGCACAACTCTGCGTCACCACACACAGACCAACGAGTTGATCCGTTCACGCGAGGTCGGCCCATGCCGACGTCGTGCACCCACTCCAGACTTTGGGGTTAGGGCAAGGCGGTAGGGTACCTCGCCATCCCTTTGCACGGTCTCACACGGCCCGAAGGCCCTCGGGGGTAGCTCACCTCCCCGGTCAAACCTCTACGTCGCACGCCGCGACTGGAATCACCGCCCGCACCTGAAACAAGGCCCAGTGATTCCCTCCTTCAGAATATCCATATGGTGAAACAGCCAAGGATATCTGGTCACGCAAGGTTCCACAGTCGATGCTCTCTACACGCTCAAAAGGCGAAAGAGTCAACACCATCGACTAAAGGAAAAGGTCTCACGCCTTTTTCCTTACCAACACAGGGTCACACCCGACGCCCTGCGTCACCCTGGTAACACATCAAACAAGGAGCAGGGAGGAAAGCAGATCACACACAGAGTCTAACAATTCTACTGCAGAAAGGTAGAAGAGCTGTAGAGCGTACCTCTTATCACCTCATACTCTGCAGGATAGTAGACATCCAAAGCTCGCGGCTGCCCGCGGTCCCAACTGTCAGCTCCCGGAGCCTGACGTGGACCCCCTAGTGGTGATGGGAAGACCTCGTAACGTCGTCCCCCACTACCAGCTCCTCCCGCTCCTCTGCTAGCATCACCTCCCTGGGTACTACTCCGATCACGGCGCTGCCTCTGCCGTGGTGGTGCGCCTGCTGCCTGCCCGAAGCTCCCAGCAACTCGGGTCGGGCAGTCTCGTGCCAAGTGACCTCGCCCGTCACAAGCATAGCACCGACTCTCTCTGGGCTGCACTGGTGCCCTCCGGCGCCACTGTGGTGTACAACAACGCCCATGAGTCCGGTTGTCAGAAAGCCACCTGCGTCGAGGTCTTGCTTGCCGATGCCCGCGAGCTGCGGCAGACGTCTCGGCTACAACGTGCCCACTGCCACCACCAACTCTAGAATGTGACAGGAAGCTCTCTGTCACCAACGCCTGCTCTAGCACCCCGGCATATGTGGAAATGCCCAAGGGTACTATGACAGCACGAATCTCTCGGCGGAGACCCTGCTCAAACTTCCGCGCTCGGAGGTTGTCGTCATGGACCATGTCCGGATAAAAGCGTGCACGGTCTGCAAAACTAGCCGCGTACTCGGCCACCGTCATCCCTCCCTGCTGAAACTGCAGGAGCTCCTGAATCCGAACAGAGCGCAAGCAGGAGGGGCAAAACTCCTCACGAAACAACAACTGAAAGTCGTCCCACAAAAGTGACAACTCGTCAAGAAACTGAGTCACCAGACTCCACCAACGCCAAGCCGCTCCACGAAAAAGGGTGGCTGCCAAAGCCACTCTCTGATCTGTCGGCGTCTGCACAAGCCTGAAAAGGCGAACCACTGCCTCGAGCCAAACCTCTGCTGCCTGAGGGTCTGGCTCACCACTGAACCTCAGCGGTCTCTGCCGCTGGAACTCACGGAGCGCGCTCAACCTGCGCTCCAGCTCAGCCTGCTCTGCTGAAACTGCCTGCTGCTCAACAGGTGGGGGTGCTGCTACCGGCCCACCCGGAGAAAGGGGCTCGCATGATGGGTCCTGGACTGTGGCCTCGTAGCTCACAGGGTCGTCGTCACGAACCAAAGCTGGTATCCTGGCTGGCTGTCCTCGCGGAGACTTCCTGGAAATTATCAAGGAGTGCCGCGGTCAGATGAGCATATATGTATATACCAAAAATAACAATGATGGGGAGCTGACTCAAGAAGGACAGTCAAGACTCAGTCCTATGTGATGCACAACCAAATTTCCTTGCAACAAGTGTTTCAGCATGCCGAGTTTACAAGCGGGTTATCAAGGTCCTGGTGAATGGATACGTCGGCCGCCGCACCATCACTGGACTCCCTGGCCTGAGAGCCGCTCTCCAGACACATTAACACTGTTGCCCTAAATCCCAACCAATTCCTCTTTTAGGGACGTCCGCACAACGTCCCAAGGAACGAACCACCTCTGATACCACTTTGTCACGACCCGACCCTACCCGGGCTCGAGCCGCAACTACCCCAAGCCCGCCTCCATAGGCCAGGGGCTGGCGACCAGCGCCGAAGGCACAATAACTCGGGGAGGCCTTTGCCTAAGCACCTGTACACGCACACGCAACAACCTCAATGCAACAGTGCAGAGTAAAAGTAAAGACAAGCAAAGAGAAGAAAAGAGCAACTGCTATATAAATACCACAAAGTGCATCGACCTCTACAAGTACAAAGTACAAACTGAAAATAAAGGGGGCAAAACACGCGCCCAACCAAAAAGTGCCACAACCCGGCAACAGGTAAACAAAAGAAACTGCTGATGGGTCTCCCACCTGGAACCCGACCACGACCACCGCACGCGGTCCAAGCTCTCAAGCTCCTACGCTCCACTGAAGTCACGCTCCACCTGTCTGTCGTCTGCAAGGGCACACCAAGTGCGGGCAAAGCCCAAGCAGGGGTGAGTATAAAAATACTCAGTAGGATACCCCGAATGCTCGAGGGAGCAACAAAAGGAGGTACCGATGAGTGAGCAGTAGAGCGAACAGAAAAGTAAAGGAGTACAACAGAGAGTGCAGTAAAGAGTCCAGCTCAACCCAACAAGAGGAAAGAAGGTAGACTCATCCAGACACAAGGAGCTGGAAACGGTGAGAAGATGAACTTCTCGTCGAGTTTTCGCTACCTATAGTAGGAGAGTAGACTCGTCCAACCATGAGAAGCTAGACACGGAAAGCACGTGGCATACCCCGCGCGTCTTCGCCTCTCCTGGAAGGAGAGTAGCCAAACCCAAGAAGTGGGTGCCGGAAACAAGGTATATACATATGTATGCTCTGTCAAGAAGCCCGAACAAACTCGTAAGGGGATCTCCGTCCCATAGCTCAGCCCAAGAAAGAGTAGCCAACAGTCCCAGAAGTAATACCATCGATGCCCAACATCCCGCACGTCTGCTCCGAACCGCAAGCCAAAGGGCTCAATCACCACACCTCGACACTATCCGCTTTGGGCGGCACTGACTCGCCCGCACGGTTTTAGGTCGCGTCACAAGGACGCGTCTCGGTGGGGGAAAGTGCCCCCCCGTACTTGGGAGTTCTGGGGGAACGTCAACCACAACTCGTCACTACCCCGCAGTCGAGAGGTCTGCTCAAAGTCGACAGGCGACCCCCTGCCCAGCCCCGCTGGAGGATCCCTGGAAGTCAACGGGTTCCCACTACAGGGAGACCCGGAAAGTCGACGGGTGCTTCACTGCCCAGTCCCGTAACAGGGTAGTCCACTGGAGGGCGACCCGGCTAAAGTCGGCGACGGGACCACTGCCCAGCCCAGCTGGAGGTAACCCGGCATCGGGGACCACTGCCCAGCCCAGCTGGAGGTAAGCCCGACATCGGGGACCACTGCCCAGCCCAGCTGGAGGTAAGCCCGGCATCGGGGACCACTGCCCAGCCCAGCTGGAGGTAAGCCCGGCATCGGGGACCACTGCCCAGCCCCGCTGGAGGTAAGCCCGGAACTGCTCTGGCCATCCCTGCTGGATGGTACAGCTCGGTAAACACCACTGGCGAGCCCCGCTCGAAACAACCTCAGCCCTGCTGGAACAACCTCAGCCCTGCTGGAACAACCTCAGCCCTGCTGGAACAACCTCCTGGGTAGAGGATCGGTGCCCGCGTAAAGTGCTGGTCACACCGAAACCACAAGCTCTACCAGGGAAAACGGAGCAACGGGGGAAACTCCCCAGGCCCCCAAGGCGATCCCGCTCCAATCCGCTGAGTCACTGTCGAAGCGGACCGAGACACCTCATCCCAGAAAGTGGGGAAAACACCCACGCTGCACGGACACCCGTAGTCGCAGACGGTGTCGCAGTCCGGTGAAAGGGCACAGTACTGAAACCCCTCACAACCAAAGAAGCAGAGGAACCAAACCATCTCTGCCGGCCAAACCATCGAGCACAAGACCAGGGGGAGACCGCTCAACGCTGCTAGTCAGACAAAAGAGCACCAGGCCAGGGGAAACTCCACCCTGCTGGTCAAACAAACGAGCGTAGAGCCAGGGGAAAACTCCTCCCTGCTGGCCAAACAAACGACCACAAAGTCAGGGGAAAACTCCACCCTGTTGGTCAAACAAACGAGCGCAGAGCCAGAGGAAAACTCCTCCCTGCTGGCCAAACAAACGACCACAAAGCCTGGGGAAAACTCCACCCTGCTGGTCAAACAAACGAGCGCAGATGGACCCTCTACATCGCGAGAGGTCAAGTACGCAAAGCAGATCTCGACACGCACGTGGGGCCCACACGACGTGTGGCCCCAAGTCAACCCCAACTGAGCGCACAAACAACCTCAGGTACAATCAACCACACGTACCTCCAAGCGCTCCCGTATACTCCCGGAGTATACCTCATTCCAGCCCAAAGGCTATCGTGCACACGACACCCAGCGTCAACGCGAAGGCGTGACGTAACAACTCCACTCAAAGGCCCAGGCACAACCAACCACATCTCGTGAACCATTTGTATCACTCCCCCAAGAGTGCGCGATCACACGCCAAGGGTCCGCTACAACAAGGTAGGGTGAACCACCACTGGAGCACCTTCCACATTCCACATTCAACAAGATCGCGCAAGAGGCTCCGCACAACCCAACGGATCGCACCATTGTAATCCTCGCGGAAAAACACGCGAGATCGACTATTTACTCGCCTCAAACGGATATCCGACGAAAAAGTCACCAACACCGCCTCACGCCCGAACGGCGTCCCGTGATCCGAGCTTCGGCCCCGAAAACAGTCGGGCGCACCGCACCATTGCGATCCCCTCGGGAAAACACGTCAAAAGCACTACTCACTTGAGTGCAACGGATATCCGGAGAAAATGGTGCATCCTGGCGCACCGCACACGAGCGGTGCCACGTGGGACCCGCATCCCGGTCCCGAAACTCAACGAACGGATCGCACCGTTGCGATCCTCTCGAAAAAGTACACGAAATGGACTATTCACTTGTCCAAAACGGTCGCCCGGTGATAAAGCTGGAAATCACCGTCAACTCCCGAAACGGCCCTCGCGGGGCCCGCACCATCGTGCGGAATTACAACAGGCAGACTGCGCCAACGCATTGCCCTCGGAAAAACACCCAACATCGACTGCTCGCACGCCCCGAACGGACGTCCGAGGAAAAAGTCGCTACTCGCTGCACGCAGCTCAAAAGACGGGCCACGGGGCCCGCGCCTCATCTTCGGCCTCAACGCCTGAAACCACCCTGGAAACCTCCGCCTCGATGCCAGGCTCCCAACGCCACTGACGGCGCTCAAAACGGACGTCGGACGCGTCCGCGCCGTCCAAAACAAGAATCTCGGGGATTACGCTCACCCACTTAAGGACACGTCGCCCCTCCGCGACCCCTCGTTTCGGGAATTAAAAATTCCCGAAACCATCTCAAAAAGACCGTCTCGTCAATACGGTTCCACCGCCGCAGACGACACTCAAAACGGACACCCGTAGCGGAAAGTACGGGTGTCCGAACACCGAGGGGGCAAGACCCCTGGGGTTGGACCGGCCTGGGCCGGCCCGCGGCTTAGCCGCGCGGGCCGGCCGCGGACACGCCGTCCCCGCGCAGACAGGCCACGAGGGCCTGTCGCGACCGCCGCGTGAAGACCCACGCGGCGCGGGTCTTTGTCGCCGCACAGGGGTCGCGCGACGCGACCCCGCGGTCGCCGCTCCCTGGCGAGCGTCGTCTCGCCGGGAGCTCCGCCAGACGCCCGAGCGCCCTGCTGCCTCGCCCAGCGCCTCCCCCAGACACCCGCGCCGACGCCGCGGACACCCCGCCAGACACCCCTGCAGCGCCCAGTGCCTCCACCGGACACCCCTGTCGGGCCGTCCGCCCTCGCCGCGCCGCCGCTCGATCCCGCCGGAAACCGAAAACCCGCCAACTTCGCGGACGATTGCGAACGCCTCCGATCTCCGATTCTAAATCCGAAACAAGCGTCGGAAAGAGAAAATTGTATACTACGCGTTCATGGGCTTCGTTCGAAAATCCGACAGAGTTTCAATAAAATTAATCGAGTTCGAAGAAGGTGCGGTGAATGAAAACTCAAACGACAAATCCTACCTCGCGGGGCTTCGCCCGAAGCTTCGCGACGATCCACCGGCCACCACGCCTCGCCGGAGCTGTCTCGCCGGAGATGGAGGAGGAGGGAGAAGAGGGGCTGCCAGGGGAAAGGGGAAGGAGAGGAGGGAGGAGGGTGTGTTAAGCGTTTAAATAGAAAACGCTTAACCACCCGCCCGTCGGCCCGGACCCGAACTCTCAGCAGGGTCGAGGTTAAGCCTCCCCTAGGGTAAAACCACATCCCGAGCACAACGGCGGTCTCGGAATTTTAATCCGAGATCCCGTTCAAAAGTTATAAAATTTAACGTCCGAAGCCGCTAAATTACGGAAACGCCCCTGGGGCCATTTTTCACAAACGGCCCGCGCCCGCGAAACTTATACCCCTCCTAGGGTAAACGGCACATTCCGAACACAACGGTGCCCTCGGTTTCCCAATCCGAGCCACCGTTTAAGAGATACCTGCGTTTCAACATTAAACGAATTAATTTAATTTATTTATCCGTTTAATGTTCCGGGAGCGGGCGAGGGGTCCAAACATCCCGCGCCGACAAGTTTTATGTCGGTCCTAGGGTAAACACCCCATTCCGGACCCATCCGTACACTCGGATCCCTGATCCGGATCACCGTTTAGAAGTTATCTCATTTATTTAGTGTTTCCAGTGTGAACGCACTGAAAATTTAATTCCGGCCACTCCGGGGCTCGGAATCGCACGCCGTCTGAAGGCACTGCTCTGGAATATTATCAAGAATATTCCAAAGTCTTTCTCAGCAAAAACTGGGTTCTTACAGGTTTATTCCTGTAGGATTATTAAAAGATAAACCAGCGTTATAAGACCAGTGATCTGCAGCAGAATCTGCTCCAAGGAAAAGCTCGGTAAAAGCAGTTTTTTTTGAACGAATGTGAAATAAAGTTGCGCTGAAGCTTAAGCCACCAATAGGGGCACGCCCCTTGCATGGTTTTCTGGCTGCTTTGTGCATTAGCTGTGATATGATGACTTGGCCTAAGCTTCAAGCAGTTGACCTTTCTGTAGCCCGTGCTGTGCTGGGCCAGTCTCCTGTTTCTGACACCAGTTTATTGTGGGGGACACAAAATGAGTACTATGAATGTTACAATAGCTGGGATGAGGTTTCCAAATTTCTGGATGTGTTTCTATTGACTTTCCTGTTGTTTGGAAGTCTACAAATCAGTTCTTGTCGTGGAAAAGGAACAAACACCTTTGTTAAATATGGAGAGACTGAAAGCAGTTTTATGCAGGGGCTCTTTAGCAGGGGGAGACTTCCTGTGTTTCGGAAGTCAAGTCTGATAATGAAATACTCATTGCTATCCTACAGGGTTTTTCATTTCGGAATGGAAGATGATACTTTTAGTTCAAGTATTGATATGTTTCCCTGGAATGTTGGAAGAGGAGAGGTCTTTGAAGATCAAGATTCCTTGGATGTGGAAAAAGTTCAGTTTCAGACGCGTCCTGTTGAAGAGGAAGAGCTATGTTTTGACGGTCTTATTGGTAGTTCCGGATACAAATTGAAATTACGAGAAAATCAAGATGAAGCAGCTTGGTTCTCAAAATTTTCTTTTACCGGACTTAGATACATTGGCCAAGACGATGAGTTTGAAAGCAGGGAATCAGACCACAAATTGAATAGCTCATGTGCAGTACCAGTTCCTGAAGGTGAGATTGCATTCCTTGATTCTTCAAGTTCTGGATTACTGCAAGAGTTTGGTAAGAGGGTTTTGGCATTAAAAGAGGGAATATTTGCGGACTTCAACCAAGCTGCCATGTTGAGCCTCTAGGTGCCAAAGTCTGGGGAAAATTGGCAGTTGCTTATTATTCAATGCCATATCAAGTTTTCTACTAGAAATTCCCAGCGATCCAAGAAGGATATAGAACCTGCTGGCACTAATGGCAGTAGAAAAGATTTTCAGGACAGAGTTGCTTGGCATGAGGTTGTTTATTCTTAACTTGTGTTGTTGCCCGGGGAGCCCATTCTGTGCACCAACGTGGAATGTTTTGAGGACTAGACTATTGCTATCCTGATCACCTTGAGGAAAAGGAACGGGGAAAATGTTAGGAATGTGGGCTGACCGGGCTGTCAGCCATGTGGGCTGGCTGTGGATGTCAGTCGTGTGTGCAGGCTGGGGGGCTGGCTGGGGTGTCCGCAGGAGAGTGTGGCCAGGGGCAGATTTGTATTTTGGTTTAGATAGTTTTGGCCAGCTGTATAGTGGGGGGCGGTTTTGTACTTCGCTCTTAATTAGTTGTTAGGGAAGGCAGAGGCAGGGTAGGGGGTTGTTTGGTTGAGTAATAAATAGGGTAGCAGACTGAGGGGGAGGATCACGATTGATTTTGGGATTCCTGCTGGGCAGCAGCTGGAGGTGTCTGCCTGGGAGGACGCATCTTGGCCCTGAGGTGCGGTCTTCCGCGGAGATACATCCTTCTTTTATCTTCTACCTTCCACTTCTCCCTTGAGTTTTTGTGGGTACCAAATACAGTTTACAGTTCTTATTTTTCTTTTGAGCGAACAAACGTTCGGTTTGAGTCCTAACAATAATCAACTTAATTTGAAATAGTTCAACATGTTTATAACACACTATTTATTTTAAATGATTTAAGAATGTCGAGTTACAACATGGATAAACATATGTTTCATATTAATTAGGTTATTTTTAGTTTGAATGGAATAATTCGATTTGGTTAGGTTATTGAGTTTATGTGATATTAACTAGTTGGACATGCCATGTTGCAGTCTGTTATATATTTTAAGTTAAACAGGTTGGTAGGTCGGGTTTGGGTTGACCCCTTCGTAAATGTATTGGGCCGGGCCAACCTGACATGAACCCGACCCATGAACCCAAATTGTCACCTCTAGTTCTGAGAATGAAAATTGAAAACAAATAACAACTTTTTTTGTTTCAGGGCGGCGAGATGTTTTTGATGGTGTGATACAAAACATGCACCTGCACTGGAAGTATCGGGAAGTGGTGAAGATAATCGTGAAACGGAAAACTCCCGCACAGATCAAGCACATTGCAATATCTCTGGAAGCCGAGAGTGGCGGTGTGCTCGTCTCTCTGGACAATACTACCAAAGGAACGGCCGTTATTTTCTATCGCGGCAAGAATTATCAACGGCCCAGCGAAGTGAGACCCACAAATTTATTAACCAAAAGGCAGGCATTGGCTCGGTCTGTTGAACTGCAGAGAAGGGAGGTATTGATGATAATGCAGTGGCATTATTTCATTTTTGGATGGTCCGCTGAGTTAATATTCTTGCAGGCACTGAAGCATCATATCTTGGAGTTGCAAGAGAAGATTAAGCTACTGAAGCGTGAATTGGTATATAATATAAGCATTTTTATTGGGAAATTTAATTGATTTTTATGTTTCTCTGAATGCTTTGAATGTTAATGCTGCCGATTTGCAGGAGGAAACGACTAGGGTCAAGGAGATTGATGAGGAAACGTTTCACTCTAATGAATTATGTAAGTGCATGTTTTTAAGAAGATAAATTGCAGTAGATGTAATAGGCATCAATTTCTCAGTTATCAATTTCACAAGATCAGGTTTGTGTTTGAAACTGTGTATGAAGGGCTACCATACAAATAAGAAGTCAACATTGTTGGTGCTGTTGTGTTCAGGATGGAGCAGGCGGAGAACGTCTCGAAGGATGCAGCAGTGGCAGCGGGGGGGATTATAATGTGAAGGAATAGAAACTTTTGATGGCAGTATCTGAAATGAATCTTTTCCTTAGAACATGTGAATCTTTCTTAAACTCTCATTTTGCATGCATGTGATTGAAGAACTCAAAGTACACGCGAAGTACTTGGTTCACCTCTAGTGTGGAGGCTAATTCAAGAAGAAAATTGGATGATCATTTGCGACTCTCAATTGTCGGTATGAGAAATTTTCTGAAATTTGGAAGCGTATATGATAAGAATGCAAAAGAAAAAGTTAGAGAATCCTGAAGGATGTTAGATGATAGCCTTGGTCAATAACAATCACATCTTGAAGGTGAATCAGGTTTTGGTTATGATACAACTCAAAGAATGATAGAGCCAAAAGTAAACATACAAGTTGCTGAACCAAGAAAGTAAATTGATTTGGGCTCAAAAGGCGGTAGTATCACTAAGGCTCAAACAATGTGCTATATAAATGAAGAACATAAGTGTACTTGTGTTGTCGAGTAATCCATCTTTTACTCTTCGATGTTCGCTTGAACTGAAACAATGTGCTATATAAATGAAGAACATAAGTGTACTTGTGTTGTCGAGTAACTCATCTTTTACTCTTCGATATTCGCTTGATGGATATCACCCAAACAACAAACAAAAGCTTCATATCTTTGATTGGATTACCATGGCCTTAGATCCTTGATCATATTGAGAGGACCTTGAATCATCGAAGGGGAGATTTGTTTTTAATGGGTTTTAGATTTTTTTTTTAAATGGGATAGAGTTCCCAATATTTTTAAAAACAGGTCCTAAGATGTGTTAACCCCGTTAACGCATCTTCGATCCCAGGAAGATGCGTGAACGAAGTTCACGCATCCTAGGCGTAGCGCGAGATGTGTGAATCCCGTTCATGCATCCTTCGTGAAGTGGATGAAGGATGCGTGAACGTGGTTCACTCTTCCTTCAGATTTTTTAATTTTTTTACTATTATTGTTTATTTTAAATTTTTATTTTGTTTTGTTTTGTTTATGTGTGTGTGTGTAACAAAAAATTTCAACAGAATTTATCTGCTATTTAATATCCAACAATACTGTCATTACAACAATCTAAATTCTACAGAAAATCTCACCCAAAGCTTCCTTTTATAAGAGGACTTACCTTGGATATCATTCTGCATTTCTGATGTGAGATTCATGTTTTTTTTTAACATAGCACGTTCTGCATTTCTGATGTGAGATTGAGAAATGTTTCATGTACGCGACTTTGAAAGAATATAAAATATAAACTATAAGACTAATATAAATGAAACTTAAAACATGGATTAAACATATAAGAAATAGTTGAAAATAAAGAGAATTTTGTATGAAAAATAATTTATAAATTTTCAAAACCACCAACTAGAAACTTTAAATGTTTTAAGTATGTGACTTTGAAAGTCTATAAAATATAAATAATAAGACCAATATAAATGAAAATTAAAACATTGATTAAAAATATAAGAAATAGTTGAAAATAAAAAGAATTTCGTAAAAAATATTGATGAAAAATAATTTATAAGCTTTCAAAACCACCTACTTGAAACTTAAAAATGTTTCAAGTATGTGACTTTGAAAGACTATAAAATATAAATTATAAGACGAATATAAATGAAACTTAAAACATGGACTAAACATATAAGAAATAGTTAATAATTAGTTAGTTAATTAGTAATATACTTATTAATTATATAATTATTAATTAGTTAATTAGTAATATAATTATTAATTATTAATTGTTAATTACTAATATACAATAATTAATTAGTTAATTAGTAATATAATTATATAATAATTAATTAGTTAATTAGTAATATAATTATTAATTAAATAATAATTAATTAGTTAATTAGTAATACAATTACTAATTATAATTAGTAAATTTTAATTATATAATAATTAATTAGATAATTAGTAATATAATTATTAATTATAATTATTAATTATTTATTATATAAAAATTAATTAGTTAATTAGTAATAAAATTATTAATTATAATTATTACTTATTTATTATATAATAATTAATTAGTTAATAAGTAATATAATTATTAATTATAATTATTAATTATTAATTATAATTATTAATTATTAATTATTAATTATTAATTATATAAAAATTAATTAGTTAATTAGTAATATAATTATTAATTATATAATAATTAATTAGTTAATTAGTAATATAATTATTAATTATAATTAGTAATATAATTATTAATTATAATTAGTAATATAATTATTAATTATAATTAGTAATTATTAATTATATAACAATTAATTATTTAATTAGTAATATAATTATTAATTACAATTATTAATTACTAATATACAATAATTAATTAGTTAATTTGTAATATAATTATATAATAATTAATTAGTTAATTAGTAATGTAATTATTAATGATAAAATAAATAAATAAATAATTAGTAAAATAATTATTCATTATAATTATTAATTATTAATTATTAATTATATAATAATTAATGAGTTAATTAGTAATATAATTATTAATTATAATTAGTAATATAATTATTAATTATAATTAGTAATTATGAATTATATAATAATTAATTAGTTAATTAGTAATATAATTATTAATTATAATTAGTAATTATTAATTATATAATAATTAATTATTTAATTAGTAATATAATTATTAATTATAATTAGTAATATAATTATTAATTATAATTAGTAATTATTAATTATATAATAATCAATTAGTTAATTAATAATATAATTATTAATTATATAATAATTAATTAGTTAATTAGTAATATAATTATTAATTATATAATTAATAATTAATAATTATAATTACTAATTTACTAATTAATTATTATATAATTAATAATTACTAATTACTAATTAATAATTATAATGAATAATTATAATTATTAATTATATTACTAATTAACTAATTAATTATTTCATAATTAATAATTATATTACCAATTAAATAATTAATTATTATATGATTAATAATTATATTACTAATTAAATAATTAATTTTTATATAATTAATAATTATATTACAAATTAACTAATTGATTATTAACTAATTAATAATTATATTACTAATCAATTATTATATAATTAATAAGGACATTACTAATTAATTAATTAATTATATAATTAATAATTATATTACTAATTAACTAATTAATAATTATATAATTAATAATTATATAATTAATAATTATATTAACAATTAACTAATTAATTATTAACTATTTCTTATATGTTTAATCCATGTATTAAGTTTCATTTTTATTCGTCTTATAATTTATATTTTAATCTTTCAAAGCTACATACTTAAAGCATTTTTAAGTTTCAAATTGGTGGGTTGGAAAGCTTATAAATTATTTTTCATCAATATTTTTTATGAAATTCTTTTTATTTTAAACTATTTCTTATATTTTTAATCCATATTTTAATTTTCATTTATATTGGTCTTATAGTTTATATTTTATAGGCTTTCAAAATCACACTTGAAACATTTTTAAGTTTCAAGTTGGTAGGTTTGAAAGTTTATAAATTATTTTTCATCAACATTTTTTACGAAAATCTTTTTATTTTCAACTATTTCTTATATTTGTAATCCATGTTTTAATTTTCATTTATATTGGTATTATAGTTTATATTTTATAGGCTTTCAAAGTCACATACTTGAAACATTTTTAAGTTTCAAGTAGGTGGTTTTGAAAGCTTATAAATTAGTTTTCATCAAAAAAATTTACAAGATTCTTTTGAGTTTCTGTCAGAACCCAGACTGTTGTAATGACAGTACTGCTGGATATTAAATAGCAGATAAATTCTGTTGAAATTTTTTGTTATATATATATATATAAATTAAAAATACAAAAATGGTAAAAAAATTAAAAATTAAAAAATTCTGGAGGAAGAGTGAACGAGGTTCACTCTTCAAAAAAATCGCACAAGAAGCGTGAACGAGGTTCATGCATCTCGGGTCCTGTTTTTAAAAAATTTCAGAACCCTATCCCATTTTTTTTGTAAAACCCATTAAAAAAATCCCCAAAGGGGGTTATTGCCTTCACCAAGTGATAAATAGTGTTTCAGGATGAAGAAAGCTTCGACCATGACATACCGATAACGTGTCTAACAATCAACGAAGGGAACACTTCCCTTATATAGGCTCTCTTGACGCTCTTCATTGAATGAAGATGATGGAGCGTCGACTGCTATCTCATGGTAGCCGACGCGTATTACTTGTAACACATGGCTATTGATTGAACTTGATTGTTTGAACACTTCAAGCAATCTGATCCCTTAATGAATTAATCTCCATTGTTTCAAAACTGAATAAATCATGAAGGAGTATGTGGCAGATGCATGCACATGATATCACATATCACGTGTCTTGTGATATCATATATCGTAGGAACACCATCATACTCTGCAATGGGATTCCAATCGTAAGCTACGATGAAGGCAAGGACTTGCCTATATCACTTGCTACAATTTAGGATTTTAGTGCATCTCCAACACAAAGTGTGTTCCATTTCAAAAAGGATAAAGATGGCCAAAGTTGAACACACCTAATAAAGAAGGATCAACTCAATTTTTCTCAAATGAAATTTATTTTCATTGGTTTTATCTTTTTATCACCAAAATAAATTTTAAATCTTCTAAATAGATGTAAAATCAATCTTTCTCGATGGGATATTTGAAAAAGAAGTTTATATTGAATAAATGGGTGGGTTTGTTCCCAATAATGATGAAAAAAGGCATACAAGAAGAAAAATGCATTGCATGTATTAAAACAAGTACTAAGGGCATGATACTTAAGGATTGATCATTTCTTAAAGAAGTTGGGATTCACACGAGGAGAAGTTGATCACAATTTATATGTGAAGATGGCCATCATGGGTAGACTTGTGGTATTAGTCTATGTAAATGACATCATATTTTGTGGATTGAAGGAAGAAAGTTGCAAGGAGTTCACTGGATTGATGAAAAATGAATTTGAATGTTTATGATCGATGAAATTACCTTTTTTCATGACTTACAAGTTAATTAAAGACCTGGTGGAACATTTATTTCTCTATCAAAATATTTCAAAGAGGTGTTGAAATGTTTTTACAAAGTGTACAACAAACCCATGTCAACACATATTGCAATAATGATGAACTTAGTAAGGGATAAAGGCAGAAAGTTGGCCAATGTCACAGAGTATTGGTAAATCATTGGTACTCTACTTGACACTGACACAACCTGATATTGTCTTTTCCACATGCCAAGTAACAAAATATAAAAATGATCCCAAAGAAAGGCATTTTTTGATGACAAAACAAATACTCCACTATATTAAATGAATAATGGACTTTGGTTTGTTCTATAGAGGAACAAAGGAGTAGGAATTATTTGGTTTTATCAACATCGATTGGGCTGGTTTAATGGATGATAAGAAATCCACATATGGATATGATTTCTATCTTGGAAGAAAATGTATCCCATGGATTAGCAAGAAGAAATATTATATTTCGTTAAGTATAGTGGAAGTAAAGTAAATTATAGGAACTCAAACATGCACCCAATTGATTTTGATGAAATAAAAATTAGAGGATGTTGGAAAAGAAGTTTTATATTCTATCTCGATTATGTGTGATAATAACAGGGTTTTTAATATTAACAAAAATCCAGTTCAAAACTTGAGAATGAAGCAATTTGAGATTAAGTATCATTAAATTAAAGAAAATCTAAAGAAAGGTGTTGTGGAGTTGAAACACTTACCTATAATGAATCAAGTGGAAAATGTGATGAAAGCACTCCCAAGAGAGGTGTTTGAGAAGCATAGGGCGAACCTTAGAGTTCATACATCTCCTTTCACTTGAAGGGATAAAGAAAAAACCTCTTTCACCAAGTTATGTGTTTTCACTAATAATTGTTGACATGTGTAGGTTGAGTTGGCATCATTCATCCTGTTGAATGTGGGTCCTTTGGATTTATTTTTTAAGGGGGGAGAAAACAACTGTTGGTCCCAAGCAAGGTAAATGCCCTGGGTGTGTGTGTGTGTGGGGGGGGGGGGAGGGATCAGAGCATGATGATCTTTTATAAATGACCCTCACTAATGCTCTTGTTCCATCATTATTAGGAACACTTTCTTCCTCATAGTAAATATGAAGTGATAAAGTAATAAAATGAGGGACACAAACAATTTACCTGGTTCATCCAAGCTAGTATAATCCAGGGAGAATACAATGATGATGCATCAATGCACTTGAAGCACTAACCACACCGCTAGTTTGTTTCAATTCGGAACGACCACACTACCCTCCAGGTTTACAACCCTCACCAAAATCAAATAACTCATCGATCTTACTCACTCAGAAAGCTCACTGCTTCTCTAAGTGAAAACCTCCTTGATCTCTATGAAACAAGAGTAAGTTTACACTAGTAGTGGTGTATCAATTAGCTCCACCTTTACCAAAATGATGAACTCCGTGAACCTCTAACGTGATGACCTCCTATATCTCTTTATTGAATTTCTAGTATAAGCATGAAATTCCCCTCTATCTAGTTATCTATATATTGTTCACGACCATCCTCTCATTAAATAAAGATATCACCATGCCATCTCCAGAGAATATCTATATTAACCTCTTAATTGATCTTTAATTATGACAATTAAAATAATAAAACTCATCCAACAACCCTCCTTTAAAACCGAATCAAGATCACCAATTTAAACATGGAATCTCCCTCATGAAAGATAGGATATTCAAATATAGAATTCTGCTTACTTGATACTTTCATGGCATGACCACCAACATCATAGTGTGATGCCCATTTTCTTCATAAACCATGAGTTCTAACTTTATCACCTTCATGGAATGATACCCTTCACTGTGATGTGTAATTTTTAATCTATGAATTTTATGACTCAAATCCACAAAACAAGTCATGGAGGCAATCTTGGAATTTCCTTTCAACTAGCACACCACATTCGACTTCCCTCATCACGATGTGGTCACTTAGACTTCAAGAATATTAATTTCTACATACCAAGTCTCCATGGCATGATCCTCCACCATGACATGGACTTCTTCCAATCGACATAAACACTTAATCCATCAAAGCCTATTTATGGTGTGGCCATATATCCCATGCGTGAATAATCCTTATCCCCCTAGCCTGAAGGTCTTTGATTTTTTTTTTCTGGATGATCCCCTTTTTTACTAGGTTGAGAGGGAATCCTTATATGGTCTGAAATCCTAGAGTATATGGATTGAAGGGATAGAGGCACAAAGGCCTTTAGAAACATGGCCTGAAGGCCCAGTGACATGCATGGCTTTACAAGTGGCCCTTAGAACCTATACATGAAACAACCCCTCTCGTGATAAAGGATGTCACAATGTGACACTAGTTATCACAACATAACCCGCTTGATTAGTCTAAAAAAACCCAAATCCTAACTCTCATAGGGTTCCCTTTACGATATAATATTATCCCCACGATACCAACCCGCATAATCATTCCCTGTGATAATTCTCACTGTGTGACCTATGCTGTCACAACGTGACACCTGTCCCGACAGAACTGCTTCAACTCCTTCCAACTTCCTCCAAAACTCCTTTAACCTTATTCATGCCTTGGTAATCATCCACACCAACATTATCAGTAAACACAACCTAAAAATGTTTTAAGGGATTTTTACAATCAATCTCCCCCTTTGAGTTTGTTGACAACTCATTCATAATTGATCTACCATAGTTCATCCAAAAACCTTAGAACCAACTACTAACTCAATTTAAACCATATTGACTTTAGATAGTGCATCAATGAACCACTAATTATCAACTCTAAGCCCACATGAGTCAATCCCATCATGAGAAACAAGAGTTAAATGAAAATTTACTCATGAAAACACTTCCTTGATCTCTATCCTCTATTCCAAGCTTCCCCCCTAAATAAACATTCATGTACTCTCCCAATTTGAAAAGTAATAGCATGGAAAAACTCACACTTTATCAATAATAAAGAACACTCCCAACCATCTTCATCACTAATCATGGACACCTCTTCCCAAGAAAATTAGGGATAACCGCTCCCCCTTTGTCAACAAACCCAAAAAGCACTTGTTTGAATTTTTATAAGAGGATTATAAATCCAAAAAATTAATTCAAGAGAGTTACCATACCTTTATAAAAACAAAAAATTTCATAGGGGAGTGGGGGATCCTTCTCCAAACCATCTAGTTTTATGGATACAATTAGACTCCTTGCACAAACCGATGCCTCTAAAAATTAGCCTTAGGTAGTGCCATTGTCATAATGTCCACATCCCGATCTTGCATTGACACATACTCCAACTTCACCAGTCCTAGTTTGAATTTTCCTTTATAAAATGATACTTTATCTTGATACACTTTCTCTTTGAATGGTGAACATTATTTTTTTCTAATATTGATAAAACTCGAGTTATCAAACCTGATTGCAATAGGATATTTCACATCCACTACAACATCCTTAAGCTATTGCTTTATCTATAAAAATTGAGTACATACTTGAGTATCAACAATGTATCTAGTCTCCATAGTGCTGAGTGAAATGAAGTCTTACTTATTACTTAGATAAGAGATGTATGAAACTCCAAGATAAAATGCCCTGCCCAATGTCAACTCGTGATCATATGCTGAACCAACCCAATCCACATTTGTGTGTACATAAAACTGAGTACATGCTAGAGTATCCACAATATATCTAGTCTTAATAGTGCTGAGTGAAATGAAGTCTTACTTATTACTTAGATAAGAGATGTATGAAACTCTAAGATAAAATGCCCTACCCGATTTCAACTCGTGATCATATGCTGAACTAACCCAATCCACATTTGTGTGTCCATAAAACTGAGTACATGCTAGAGTATCCACAATATATTTAGTCTCCATAGTGTTAAGTGAAATATAGTATTTCTTATCACTTAGCTAAGAGATGCATGAAACTCAAAGATAAAATTCCCCACCCGATGCCGACTTATGATCTTCTGCTAAACCAGCCCCATCCACATCTATGTATCCCAACAAATCACACTATAACATTTCATGATAAAACAACCTGAAATCCAAAAAACTATTGATATAATGAAGAATTATTTTCACTGCAATCATATGGATTTCCTTGGTACAAATTTGGTGCCATGAAACTTGACAAGTGAAAAACACAATGCTAGAATATGTCGCTGTTAAGTATAATAGAATTCCAATTATTTTCCTATATTACATTACATTAACCTTATTTCTATAATTATATCTTAACAACTTTATTTAGATAACCATTAGTGTTTCCATCAGTCTAGAATCTTTCATTCCAAACCTCTTTAGATTTTCATTGGCATATTTTATTTGATAAATAAATGTTTATGACTTCCTTGAGTCACTTGTAAACCAAGGAAAAATGTTAACTCCTCAATATTGGATATTTTTAATTTACACCTCATATGGTATGTGAAAAACTTGCACTGCACCTCATCATATCCTCTAAAAATTATTCCATCAACATAAACGAGCATAAATATCATTTTATCATTAACCTTATTGGTATAGAGATTTTGATCAACTCTTCCATTTAGGAAACCAAGATTTCTCAAGTATTGATCAAACTCAGAATACTAAGCTCTTATTGCTTGATTTAATCCATACAACACATTATTCAACCAACATATTTTTCTCTTATCTTCATCTTAACAAATCCATATGGTTTATTGATGTACACTTCCTCCTTAATAACTCCATTGAGGAATGCTTATTTGACATCCATTTGGTACACCATGGACTTCCTTTGTACCGATATTACCCAGAATAGATGAATAGTTTCCAACTGGGCTACAAGGGAAAATGTCTCATCAATATCAATTCCTTTAATTTAGGTATACTCCCTACACACTAGTCATGCTTTTCTATGAGTCACTTCACCATATTTATTGAGTTTATTATAGAACACCCACTTGGTTCTGAGAAATTTTTTATTATTTGGACTTAGGACAACTTCCCAAGTTTTATTTTTCTCAATTTGGTCAAGCTCTTTATGAATTAACTTGACCCAATTGTCAACTTTGATAGCCTCTTCAAAACACTTAGGCTGTAATGAACTAACCCATAATACTATATGTACTAACACCCAAATAGATCTGACACTGGCCTATCCTGACATTGTTTTCATATTTGGATGACTTTTTATGTTTGTTTTTGAGTTATTTGAGGGGTCAAAGGGACTATTGGAGGTTTTGAGTGGGTGTGTACATATACCTATAGTTAGAAGAGCTATAGGTAGTCCACTGGCTAGCCGGTGAGGGCCACAAGCCAATCAACGACATGCCAACAAAGTGGATTTCCTATAGGAAACCCACTAGACTACCAGTGAGACCCACCGACCAGTTGGTGGGCTTTCTAAGTGCCCAAAATTGTTTCCTAGCACCACCGGCTATCTGGTGTTGGTCACTGGGTAGCCGATGACATTGTTGGATGTGAGACTTGGTAGGGGCTTATATGATTTCCCCCCTAAACCTCTGTTTTATTTCTCTTTCTTTCTCCCTTGACCTAAAATCAACCCATTTGATTTTGGGAGCTCTCATTGGGTGATTTTGGCTTCCCCAACCTTGATTCTTGGTGGATCAAAGTGTCATTCATCATGGTGGTTCCTGATCGGTAGGTCTTTGTCTTAGTCTTGTATCATATTCTTCTTTGTGTTCTTATTTACCTAGGGATAAAGAATCCATGGGTTATTATTGGATTTGAGTTTTTTAATTGGGATTCGTGTCTCTAGGGAACTCTTTCTAATTTATTCATTTCGTTCCTCTCTTCGTATTATGGATTTCTTCCGATGATTGAAAATTCTGTAGCAGGTGTCCCAATCATCTCCCTTTAGAATTGAATCTACGATTTCTTGTTCTTTCATATTGATTATTCATTGTATTTTTATTTTTATGATTATATCTAGTATCTATATCAATTATTAATGATTTAATGAGATTTTGATAAAAGTGGAAAAGGGGATTTTGATATGATTTTATGTGAAAACTGTTATAAAGGAATCTACTCTTGTTTTAGAAAATGATATGATTGGTTGGATCTTGATAACTATCCTTAAGATGTTTATGATGATGATTTTTAAAGTAAAGATAAAAGCATAGTTTTCTAAAGCTTGGGTGAATTTGAATGTCAAGTAATAATAATAGTCAACTGTTATTGTTAGACATGGGGTATTACTAATAATTAAATGAAATGAATAAATGATTTCAGGTAATTATTTCATTTTATTATTATAAGTAATTAAAATCCCAATTATATAATTCTCATTAGCCTATACATTTTGAAGGGTTGTGCACAACAGATCTAGAGAAAGCTCTCAAGCCAAGAGAGAATTCTTTTCTTCCAAGAATGCTCTCAAGCTACGAGAGAGAGAGATCCTTCTCCACCAGATCAAGGCGATCGAAGGCAGACATCGCAAGAGAATGCTCTTCCGTGCTAGCACTTGGAGATTCCTTCAAAGACATCCAGAGATATGTGGAGCACGTGTAGATCACTGATAGATAAATCATACACTTGGATTCTATGACGCAATGAAGGATCACATCAGATCATGACCGAAAACATTAACAGAGAGATAATTCCATCAAGGTAATTCTTGTCTTTTAATTAAATTAATTATAACCAACACATGATGATCCTCTCTATGGTTCTGGGACTCCCTTCTTTTCTTTCGTTCTTCATTCTATTCCGAAGATCTGGCGTTTTATTATCGTGGAAGATCTCGGATTAAAGTCGTTAACATCAAAAATTAAAGTTGGGTACACCCACCAATGTGCTTCCACTGCACCCAAAACCTACAAGTGGTATCATAGGGGTCATATCATTGATTATAATTATTTAGTTTTTTATTGGTGGTTTACGCATTTAATAATTTAGTTGTTTCAATTCAAGTTAATCATTATTTAACTTTGAATCTCAAGATCTATTCCTCCTCTTTAGTTTCTCATTCACCTTACAAAAATGATTTTTTCTTTTAATTTTGATTAAAATAAAACAGAGGATATCATCCAGAGGTGCCAAAGATTCCTAGCCATAAAACACCATAATACATGACGTGTATTCGGTAGTACACGCCATGTAGTATAGGTTCCATGCACCGGGACGGTCTTCCAAACCAGGCCGTGTCATTGGATTCTATCTAAGTCTTTGAGACTCCGTGTGTTGACCAGGAATAGGTGGAACATGATTTCTGGATTACACACCGTGTGGCCCACTGAACACGGTTTGTAGTCCCTTAGGGTTTGGGTTGGACTGTGTTCCCCATACACAGCTTGACCGACTAGAAACCATGCAACACAGATACTACATGGTGTGTGTTCCACTGAACACGCCATGTACTTCGAAGATTTCTGAAGTACATCTACACAACATGTCCCTGGGCGTGTACTTCGGATGGACGGTGAACAAAAGTACACATCGTGTAGTCAGAACTACACGCCGTGTACTCATCCAAATTACGCAGATTTATTAAAATTTATTATTATATTATACAAACCCTTGAGACTTATACCATAGTGCAGGTGTAAATATGAGGCAAAACACGTGATAGATGTTATATATATATATGTGTTTAATTTAACATCTGCGTAATGTTCATTTCTACTCATTGGGTATTTATGAATGGGAAATCATCGGGTTGCCTCCAAGGTACAAGTTACGTACAAAGATAATTTTAAATGAATTTATTTGTTTAAAATTATGATGGATGAGAATCTCAAGGAAATTCAGTAAAGGGTTTAAGATAAAAGTATTGATTAATTAAAGATAATTAATTGATTAGAGCGTAATTTATCTTAAACAAGAACAATTAAAGAATTGAATGTTAGTTTTATTTATGCATAAATATCGTTGCATGTATGGATGATAATGAGCTAGACTAAGACCTTTGTATGTGAATGTTTTCTTTTAATTTATTTATTTAAATTAAATTTGTTGTCCCGTGAGCCTTCTCATCATTAATATGTAGGGCATGCGTGCCCAATGTTTCTTTTATGTAAAAATCCATTTTACCCCCCACCTATGTGTGAGATAAAAGCATATATAATGGATGGATCTCCCAAGCTAGTGGAGGCAGCTTAAGTTAGGAGCCGAGGTGAAACCAATCCATGGAGATACAAAGGTGGACATGTGGAAAGCTATAAACATGAACCCAAAAGGTTCAAGGTGTTTCTCCCCTAGGTCTTGGGTTAATTTATCAACCGCTAGATAAACTAACTAATAAAACAATCTCATGATCATACCATTTATTTTATTTCTTTCAGTTTCATGGTTTATTTATTATGGGTGTGTTGTCACAATCACACAATTAATTAATTAAACAAGCATGCAAGATGGAACTAAAATAAGACCGGATTATGTGTAAATATTATCTTAGACATGGTTAATCACTTAAGTATATCCCACTTAATATTAACAAGCATGTAATCAAGTATAATAAAATGGAAATTTACATATAAGGATAAAATCCCTCAAAGAAATATTAAGTCAGTATAACCTTCCATAATCTTGGTTAAAATCAAACCATAGTTCAAAGTGCTTGACCAACCCTAGTTGGGGTGCTTTCAATTATTGGGGAATTATAATTCAAGGTGTTGGGTTGACTTAACTTGGTTCACATCAAGGGTTGACTACCACAATAGGACTTGGTGTGACCAAGAGGCAAAGGTTGAGGAAATCCAAAATAAAAGGGTTTCAGGATTGGGGAGTCCACTCAGTGGATCAAGGAGCTGTGAGTTAATGCAGTTGACATTTGGAATGCCTACCTAAAACCCTTCAAGTTTCTTGACCAACCCTAGTCGGGGTAATGCGAAGGGAAATATGGAACCTTTCCACTAGAATATTTTGAAGTCAATAGTGAGGGCTATTGGATTTTGATAAAATAGTGGGAGACTAATAAGTATTAATTAATTTATTTATCTCAGTTTTTATCATAATAAAGTACTAAACCTTTTCCCATCTTAATTTTTATAAATGACAAGAAAAATGACTTCAAACATATCATTGTGAACCATACTTTATAAGGAAAACCTTCTCACCGGCACTAATTTCCAGGAATGGCAGAGGTGTTTACACGTCATCCTTCGCCACGAGAGGAAATTGTATGTGCTAGAAGAGTCTGTTCTAGTTGCACATGGAAAAGAGTCCAGTGATGAGGAACTATATCTTTACATGAAACATATGGATGATTTCACAAATGTCCAATGTTTCATGCTATCGGCTATATCTAATGAGCTCTTGAAGCAACATGAAAACATGGATGCATATAACATGATGTCTCACCTTAAGGATCTATACTAAGATAAGGCGAGACATGAGAGATATGAGATCTCCAATTCTTTGTTTAAAACTAATCTTGGAGAGTTTTCTCCAGCTGGGCCTCATGTATTCAAGATTATTGGATACATTGAACACCTGGACATCTTAGGGATTAAGTTCCCGGATGAGTTGCGTACAGATCTCATCCTATCATCACTGACCAAGATCTTCTCAAACTTTATTGTCAACTATAACATGAGAAATAATGAGAAGAGTCTATAAGAACTTCTGACCTTAATTTTCTAGGTAGATAAGGACATGGGGCGTGACAAACCCGTAGTCCTTATGGTGAATAAGAAAAAGGAAGGACAAGGCAAAGGGGCCAAGGACTTATAAACAGTCTGAAGCCCCCGATCATTGTCCCTACAAGAAGGGGAAGATCTAGAGGTAGGGTAAGGAATGAGAGGCGGTATGTTTTGCATGTGGAAAGCAAGGCCACTAGAAGAGGAACTGCACCTTGAAGCATAGGGATGCTAAAGGTGCATTAATTATCGAGTGTAATATTTCCATTTATACACATTAGGTATTAGATACAACTTGTGGGGTTCACATCTGTATTAAAATATAGGAACCAAGTATATTTAGAAAGATTTACAAAGGAGAGGTGGATCTTTGATTTACCAATGGCGTGAGGCTGGATGCATTAGCCATTAGTGATTACCACCTCTCATTTCCAACTAAGATGATTTTGGTTTCACATAACTATTATTATGTGCCTAGTGTTACCAAAAACATAATTTCTGTATCATGTTTGGATATGGATGGATTTATTTTCAAGTTTGGAAATAAGGGTTTCTTCTTTTATAAGAACAATGTATATTATGGTATGGTGCATTTAAATAATGGTTTGTATGTATTAAATTATGAAAACAAAGTGTTGGAAATCGATAATGAAACAAACCCACATGACTCATACATCACCCAGTTGTGGCATCACCGTCTCGGTCATGTAAACGAGAAGTGCTTGACAAGGCTCTTATAAGATGGCTATTTAGACTCTACTGAGCTAAAACCACTTGATAGATGTCACTCTTGTTTACAAGGTAAAATGACCAAGCCTCCTTTCAGTGGACAGGGTGAAAGGGCCACATATTTTCTAGGATTGGTGCACACAGATGTGTGTGGACCATTCCCAGTAGAAGCTAGAAGTGAATATTCTTACTTCATTACTTTTACTGATGATTTGAGTAGATATGGATATGTATACTTAATGAGGTATACGTTAGAAGCCTTAAAGAAATTTAAGGAATTCAAGAATGAAGTAGATAATCATCTTGGTAAGAAGATAAAGAAGCTTCAATCGGATTGAGGTGGAGAATATATGAACCAAGAGTTCATCGATCTTCTATAGGAGTCTAGGATTCTATCTCAGCTCACTCCTTATATACCATAGTGGAATGGTGTTAGTAAAAGGAGGAACCACACATTTTTGGACATGGTGAGGTTAATGATGAGTCATGCATATCTTCCATTATCCTTTTGGGGATATGCATTACAAACTGCAACATACACATTAAATTGAGTACCAACTAAGGTAGAAAATGGAATTCCCTCAGAGTTATGGAATAGAAAGAAACCCATTTTGTCGCACACACATGTATGGGGATGCGAGGTGTTTGTTAAGGACTTATCAGGCAATAAAATAGAACCCCAGGGAACGAGGTGTATCTTTATAGGATATCCCAAGGAAACAAAAGGATATTACCTATATAACCCTTTAGATAAGAAAGTGAATGTCACCAGACAAGCCGTCTTTCTTGAGAGGGAGAACGTCCTCAAAAAGGATAATAGGAGCAAGATTGAATTCGATGAAGTTGATGCTCAAGATATACATGAGTTGGTACAGGAACAAGTTCCATAGGTGCCTATGGAAGAGGTTCCATAAACACAAGTACTGCGTAGGATCTCAAGATAGGTAAGGGAACCCGAGAGATTTGGTTTCCTAGTCACCAAGAATGGTGAATCATTATTGTTGGACAATGATGAACCTCTATCTTAAAAGGAACCAGTAGAAAGATTAGAAGCTGCAAGATGTCTAGAAGCTATGAATTCTGAGATGGATTCTATGTATCAAAACCAAGTCTGGATTATGGTCGATGAGGCAGTTGATATAAATCCTATTGGATTCAAATGGGTATTCAATAGAAAAATGGACATGGAAGGTCAAGTTAGAACCTATAAAGCAAGGATAGTGGCTAAAGGATTAAGAAAACATCAAGGAATTGACTATGATGAAACCTTCTCTCTAGTTTCCATGTTTAAATCCATAAGAATCATAATTACTATAGCAGATTACCATGACTATGAGATTTGGAAGATGGATGTCAAAACAACATTCCTTAATGGAAACCTTTAGAAAGATGTCTATATGGCACAACCATAAGGGTTTGTGACACCAGGTGAAGCCAAACGGGTTTTCAAGTTGCAGAAATCCATTTATGGATTAAAGAAAGCATCCAGGTTATGGAAAATTTGATTTGATGAAGCCACAAAAGAATTTGGTTTCATTAAGAACAAATGCGAGCCATGTGTTTATAAGCGGTTTAATGGGAATGTGGTAATTATCCTAGTAGTATATGTTGACAACATATTGCTTATTGGAAGTGATGTACCTGTCTTACAGTCAGTTAAGGACTTGTTGGACAAGTGTTTCTCCATGAAGGACTTGGCTGAAGCAGCCTACATTCTAGGGATCAAGATCATTTATGAGAGATCCAAGAGGCTGCTTGGACTAAGTCAGGGTACATACATTGACCAAATACTAAAGAGATTTAGTATGGAACAATCCAAGAGGGGATTGGTTCCAATGTCACATTACCTACGTCTTTCTAAGAAAATGTGTCCTCAGACACAATGAGAGAAAGATAGAATGAGTAAGATCCCATACGCTTCAGCTATAGGATCCATCATGTATGACATGTTATGTACCAGGATTGATGTTGCCTATGCACTAAGCATGATAGGAAGATATCAAGCATATCCAGGAGAACAACCTTAGAATACTGTTAATACTATCCTTAAGTATATGAGAATAACTAAGTATATGTTCCTAGTGTATGGAGGAGACAAGGATCTTGTCATTAGAGGGTATGATGATGCTGATTTTTAGACAGATTAGAATGATCTGAAGTTGAAATCTGGATATGTTTTCTATCTCAATGGAGGAGCTGTGAGCTGGAAGAGTTCAATGAAACTAGTTTTCACCAATTCTATAGTGAAGTCCAAATATATAGTG
This sequence comes from Viscum album, assembly GCA_963277665.1. Lineage (NCBI taxonomy): Eukaryota > Viridiplantae > Streptophyta > Magnoliopsida > Santalales > Viscaceae > Viscum > Viscum album. Next base: position 667,228,155 of record OY728123.1, read on the forward strand.
GCTTCTGATACAACTAAGGAAGTCGTCTAGATTCAGAACTTTTTCTAGGAGCTTGATATGGTGCCTAGTAGTAAAGATTCCATCACATTATTTTGTGATAATACTGCAGCGGTGATTCTTTCAAAAGAACCAAGGTCACATCAACAGAAAAAGCAAATACTCCAGAAGTATCACCTCTTGAGGTATTTCTATCAAAGGGGTGAAGTTACAATGAGCAGAGTGTCCATAGAAGAGAACGTGGCTGAACCCATGACTAAAGGCCTATCTTAGTAGAATCATGAATATCATGTGAGAGATAGCGGGTTAAAGGTTGTTAGAAATTGTCTCTAGTCCAAGGGGGAGTTTTTTGGAGTTTTTAGCCTAGAACCAAATACTTTGTACTTTATTCATTAATAAATACCTTATCACATCTTTATTGTTCTTCTGCATGACAATGCATGTGATAATTTCCTAAGGATAACTATTTCATTAAAGGGTCATAGTGGATCCCTACTATGATGAGAACCTGGAAGTGACATAACACTATTCTTGAATATATGTTCTATAGCCAGATGATGTTATTTTAGGGACACAAATAATATAGGACATTAGGGGTGAGGACTCATAAAACTTTGATGCACCTTCTTATGGTGTGCGCCCTTGGTAATATCCAAGAGGATATTATGAGAATGAAACACGCTAGTAAGAAATCCACATTTTCATAGTGTCATTGGATGTTCCTATCCACGGACATGTGTATTAGTCCTTAGACTTTAAGATTATTATTAATGGGTATTACAACTCGTGCACTTAGATGTATTGATGAAAACCATGACGACACACTGTTCGCAGTGAGGTAGGATATGTTGGGTGCGTCACAAGTAATACTGCATTAATAGATAACGCGAGAAAGGATTTGTCCCTTCTGTTCCATAATGGATGTAGATATTTCAGGCCCTTTGGTGGAATTGATATAGCCTAAATAAATCTATATCCATGGTGAGTAATGGGAAAGTTCAATTCTGGGAAGTCAAATAAAGAATAATCAAACACATGGGTTGATGGCACAAACATGCAACCCGCTTGATTTGAGACATCGAGACAAAGTGATTACATTAAACAGTAAGCATTTATAGGAGGTGACACATCATTGTGATGCTAACTTCTTTCTCTATGGGTGCCTTGGTGTGTTTCTAGATGCTAACCTTGGACTTTAGGCAGGCTCTGCCTAATGCCACTGAGAAAGAGGCCTAGAGGGTCACACACTAAGTGTGTCCAAGTATCTTAGTTAAATATTAATTTAACAAGTTGAATAAATATTATTCCCGATTGTGGTTTAATAATTAGTCAAGGATGCCTAGTCACATTTATTTCGACACTAGTTATTCGAGAGAATATATTATGGGTGAAATAATATATTTATTAGCGAGTAATGCAGTGATATTTATTTGATAAATAAATAGCCATTATTCAAGGTCTAATAAATGTGGTGGAGGAAATAAAGAGAATAGAAAAACAAAAGTACACACTGTGTATATTAATATACACGCCATGTATTTTTTTTGAGAATTTATGAGAAATAATATTATTTATTTAATTAAATAATATTAAGTGTAATTCGTTGGGCGCATGTCAAGTAATAATAATAGCCAACTATTATTATTTGACATGGGGTATTACTAAGAATTAAATGAAATGAATAAATGATTTTGGGTAATTAATTCATTTTATTATTCTAAGTAATTAAAATCCCAATTATATAATTCTCATTAGCCTAGCCATTTTGAATGGTTGTGTAGAACGAATCTAGAGAAATCTCTCAAGCCAAGAGAGAATTCTTTTCTTCCAAGAATGCTCTCAAGCTACGAGAGAGAGATCCTTCTCCACAAGATCAAGATGATTGAAGGCGGACATCGCAAGCGAAGACTCTTCTACGCTAGCACCCAAATATCCCTTCAGTGATGTCTAGAGATATGCAGAGCACATGTGGATCACTGATAGAGGAATCCTACACTTATATTATATTATGCAATGACAAATCACATCGGATCATGACCGGAAACATCAACGAAGAGATAATTACATCAAGGTAATTCATGTATTTTAATTAAATAAATTATAACCAACATATGATGATCCTCTCTATGGTTCCATGAATCCCTTCTTATCTTTCGTTCTTCGTTCTATTCTGAAGATCCAACATTTTATTATCGTGAAGAATCTCAAATTAAATGTCGTTAACGGCAAAAATTAAAGTTGGGTACACCCACCAACGCACTTCCACTACACCCAGAACCTACATTGAACCTTTCTGAAAATGATTCTTTTAAAAATGAGTATTTATTAAAGTGCTATAATTTATAAATGGTTTTATAAATGGCCTTGAGATGATTTTAAAGGCTTAGTATTCTGAGTGGAATGTAGAAAGGAAAATTTGAAAATTTAAATGATTTATTGGAAAATGTAAAACCCATAGGACATGACCCTTTATGTGTAATGTAAATGATGAATGATTGAACGCTTATAATAAAATGTCCCTTTTGAGGGAAGTTTAATTGATTTGAATTGATATGCTTGATAAAGGGGAATGTTCCTATGTGGGCATTTAGTGGTGTGAGAATGACCTATGATTCATTTTCAAACATGATGATATGATATGATATATGGTATGATACTATATTTGAAATTCTCACCTCCATTTGAATGTCATGGGAAGACTTGGGTTACTAGGGGGAAGACTAGGTACAAATGTGCACTAGTTTAGAATCATCCTCTAGCTAGTGGAATTAGGTGGGAATTAGGTTTACCTAAGGGTTAACCCCTCAGTTAGGCTAGGATAAGCTAAGAAAGAGTGTTTGGGATTAGGTCAATTGATGTGTTGATTATATTCTAGTGTGTGAACTTTGCTTCATCGATGGCCATGATTACTATGTTCTAGACTGTTTTCCTTTAACAACATTTGATTCCATGATGAAATTTTATGTATATTTTCCAATGTATGATTATTTGAAAAATTATTAAATGATATCCCTTTTTACTTCAATATTCTTTTAAAACTATTTTGAAACTGCAATTTATGAATGTTTTTTATGAGAAAATAAATTGTAGCTTTATTTGAAAAAATGTTTGGTTTTGTGAAAATGATCATTTTAAGGAAAATGTTTGATACTTGTTTTATTGATAGAAAACTTGGAAAACCTAATTTGTATCCTTATTTTAAAACCTTCTTGATATGGATTCTCTTATAACATGTTATGCTTTAGGTCAGTGGGTAGTGACCTATTGGGCTTTTAGATCATGCTTATATATTACAGGTTTAGCAAGTTGCTTGATGTGGTGGATATTCTTATATCCTTGGGTTTGAGATTTGGTGGTGGTGCGTGTGGAATTAACTCACCTGCATATGGATATGTTGGTGGTTTGGTATCTTTTTCCTTGTTTTTGGTGGTATCATCCATCGAACTTGTTATCCAGTCTGTTGTGATTTTATTTTTTTTACTGGTGGATATCTTATTTTATGTCTTGTTTGGTTTTTCTTTCTACTATTTATCCTTTTATGTTTATTTTTATTGGGTGAATTTTTTCCCATTTCATTATTATTGATACCTGGATGCTTTTCACTAACCCGTGGGGATTGGGGACACCCTTCGGGATAGTGACAAATAAATTTAGGTGTTAGTGCATATGATATTCTAGTCCAGTTCATTAAAATTGGTGTCAAATGATGTTTTTCCTTGTTATTTTGGGATGTTCGATATTTTTTAGGTAGGGCTATCAGGTTTCAAGTAGTCGATCACTAGAGGGTGCTTGATCACCACCTATCCGAGAAGATTCTTGGGTTACCAGGGTTTTGTGAGATGAGTATGTCTCAAGTTCTCACTTGGGGCTCAATTTTTTTTGAGTTTTTTTAGATTTTATAAGAGTGTTTCTTTAGGTCCTTCATGATATTTTTTGAGAAGCTTAAAGTTTTAAAGGGAATTTTTAGGGTGAACAATTACTGTACAAATCTTGGAAAACCATGCGTTGGTCATGCAACCAACTATGGTTGACTCTTAATGGATTTCGCATGATTGGCACACGGTCTTTCAAATAGTGCAAAGTTGATATTTCTTGGAATTTTTGATGTTTTATTTCTTATAGAGTTTTTTTATTTTCCTTTCTCTTGGTTTTGGTTTATACTAATTTTGGTAATTTTTTATAAAAGTATTGATTAGCATTTTTATTTGTATGAGTTGATATTTTAAATCAAAACCTTGGGTTTTTTTTGAAAAGAGTTGGAAATTGGTTGGAGGTTTAAATATTTTTTTTTAATAATTTTACATCTTTTGAAAAGGAACTTCACTTTTATAAATATGGGAATCACTCTCACAATGTTTTAAATTCAAAGTGGTTCTTGGTTTCAAAATTTTATAAAATAATTTGAATTTAAAATGACAAAATATTTTTGGAAAAATCCGGTTGGCGCCTTTGGAAATGGGTTAGAGTTATTTTTGTTTTCAACATTCTCATGTAGTGTTAATGAAGTTTAATTAGAATCTTGTAATGAGTTATGTGTAAAATGTTTTAAAATAAAGTTTTAAAATATTTCAAGGATAATTCCTTTTTATTTAAAAGCTTTCAAATGGGTGTAAAAATTGTTTTAACGAATGAAAATTCTTTTGAAAATGAATTTTGGTAAAAATCCTCCTTGGTAAAAGAGGTGAATCTCTTTAATAAAGAAATTTAGACTTGGGTTTGTTGGTTTGGATTTTGTTTAGTTTTGGAATTTTATTTTGTTTGAACAGTGTGTTAAGTTCATTTGATTTTTTTGTGTTTTTTTGTGAGAACTTACTTCTAACGTTTATTTTGATGGATCTGTTTTCCCTTATTTTTAGAGTATTCCCCATTTGGATTTAATAGACTCTTTGGTTGATCAAGATTCTCTTGGGATGGTTGATACGTTAGCTCCAAACTCATGGCTTTGTGTCCTTCCTATCTTAACCTAGTTTGAGGATTATGTTCAGGGGTTTCAAATCTTTAATCCTCCTCACTTATTTAGAAAATGAGATTCTTAGTAAGAATTGATGTGGCTAAAGAGGATTAAGGATATATTCATCCAACTTTATATTCCAGAATATTTCAAGGTTCAGTCTTCAACCTTCATGCTCGAGAGTCTAGGTTAGAAGTGGTGGAAGTCTGTTGCTCAGGATAATCCATAGAAGGACCATTCTTGGGTATATTTCAAGGCAAAAATCATTTAGGAATTCATTCCCAAATCAGTGAAGGTACTGAAGGATATGAAATGTATTGGTATCTCAAAAGGAGATAAAATAGTGTTGGAGTATTATTGCTATTTTATCGAGTTGGTACTATATCTTCCTCATTTATCCATGGACGATTCTCTAATGGCTTGGTTTTTTGAGAATATCTTCAACAAAATCTTCCACAAACTATGTTTTTCTATTAGCCATGACTTGTGTGGAAAGTTGCTGATGGGTGCTGTCAAGGTTGAAGAAAACTTGATAGGAGCACCAGAGGCATTGTAAATATCTCTTATTCCTGGTTTCTATAAAGGAATCTCTAATAAGGAAAAAATAAGCATGCCAAGTTAGACCCTGCATGTAGTGGCATGAAAATTTCATCTTATTTCTTATCACCTACTTCCTTTAGAAAGAAGCACTTGGTTTGTTACTGATGTGGAAAGGTGGGTCATATGAATCATGATTTTAAAAAACCTCCTAAAGTACACAATACTTGTGGTTAACATGGTCATTTTCAAAGGTTCTATTAGACTCTATCTTCACCTCATTACAGTCAAGGATCATCAGCTCCTAAGGGAACTACGACACTATAGAAGCTTCAAGAAAATAGGGCTCTAGGCATAGGCCTTATAGTGAATCATTATCACACATTGGAGGATCTTTCAGTGATAGTTGATGCTTATCCAACTTTTTGATCCTAATATCAGAGTAAAGATTGTTTAAGTTTTCCTTGATGTAGTTCTTTTACTCTTGTTGACCTTGTGATGTCAAGGGTTGTCTTTCTAGTTACTTTGGTTTTCCTATGTTAATGTTTTTGTGTTTTTTCTAGTCTCTTTGTTGGATTCTGTTACGGTGATGTAAGAATCTAGTTTTTTTAGAATCCTATGTTTTCTTTTAATTGTTTTAATTCCTAGTTTTTGATGAGTTGTGTTGAAGGAATTTGAATATGAGAGAAATTCAAATATGATGGGGATACCACCATTATTGAATTTATCATGTTGAAATATTTTCCTTTCTTTCCAAGGGGATTATTTTTCATATCCTTGTAGACCTAGGAAGAGAATGTGATCTCCTTGATCTTTAAATTTCATATTTGTACTATAAAAAATAAGGTTGTTCTTGTCAAATCTATTTCCTATTTTTTCTCTAACCATGCCCTTCTATTTTCTAATAGAAGCCCTATGGCTTGTGGTTGGAAGACTTTGGAATGTGTGGGTTTCCCTGATGTATTTTTTTGAGTATTACCTAGAAAAATCCTCAATAGAAGGATGCTATTTTATCTCCTTGAGTGTGCCTAGTGTGAGTTCTCCTTTTATTGGGCTTAGGTTATTTAGAGACAATCTGCATGTGTTCGTTTTCTTACGTACTCCCCTTGACTATCCCATGTGGGATGGTGGTGGATTTGGAAATGATTTTTCCCCGATGATTTTTTTCTTCTCTTCGCTCAATACCATGTGGACCTTATGTTGGGCCAATGGTTCTATTTGATTATTGTACATGGAAAAGCTCAGGTAAGTGTTTGGGAGACCGAGAAGAAGTGTTGATGATGATATGAAATTTCAATTGGAATTACTAGGAGTTGGTGTTCAAGGAATACAGTTTCAGGTTGCCCTCACTTGACATAAGTCTAGACTATGTAGATATTGAAGAGGAATGTTTCTTCTTGGTGCATTGCCTTTTATTATCTTTTTTATTTCACGTAATATTTTGGGTGGATTATTTCAAGGTGATTTTTGTGTGTGGTGTTTTTGAGATTTCATCAAAGTTTTATGGTTATTTTCCTTTTCATTGTGTAGTTTAGGGCTTGTTGTCCAGTTTTGAAGGCAGATCGCTTGGTGAATCTACTTTGAAGATTTTCTATTGTAATAGTGGGTGTACTAGACCCAAGTTAAATAATAATTTTCAATTACCATATCATTTATACAATAAGTTATGCATGATTTATTCTTACCATAATAATGTTGATACTTTTGCATCCACTATATATCTGATAATTTCCATAGATCACTTGTCATGTCAAAAGGTTATAGTAGTTCCCAGACTATAATGATAACCTTAAGATACTATGACACCAATATTAAACATATTTCCTATGATATGGATACATAATACTTAATGGAAATAGATGATTTCTGACCATCAGGTTTTGGGGGCTCATAAGAATCAAGACTTATTCTCATAAATTTCACACTTAGTGATTTTTAGTAGATGAGATCATGAGGACTAACCCGCCAATAAGAACACTGTAAAGACCTGGATTTTCCATGTATTTTTTTAATTATATGGAATTAATACAAGTATGTAAAAATTGGAGGGGTGAGATTTTGAGGCCCGGTTTTCCTGGAATAAATTTCTCAACTTTTTTTAAGGTACATTCAGTAAACGCGCGGGCGATGCTTTCTATCTTTTGAACTGGTGCTCAGATTAAAAATACAAGGGAACCGTTGAATCCACAGTGTTGGGATTCTCTTAAGGGATGCTTCACTTCAACCGTAGTAGGTTGAGTGAAAAATTTAATTTTGCAGACTTTTGAAAAAAATTTAATAAAATTACATGTTATGTTATTTTCTTTTTCTTTTTCTTTTTCCTCCAACGGACAAGCGGTGTGGCGGGGCCAATGACATGTCAATACATTAATTGGATTGAATTCTCTATATTTTTAACTATACCATTGGGATTAGGAATATTCATTATTAAATGAACCTCATAAATTCCCAACGGCATTACCCACCTCTTCCCCCTCCTATTTATATGGAGCTTGGGGAAAGGTATTATCACGACTTCACCAAGCAATGAAGCTCTGGTAAAATACCGTGATGCCAATCACTTGGAGGACGGGACCAGTACCAAAAAGCGGTAACGAGCACCACTGAATCACGAACCAATGAACACTGACTCCTCCTCAAGCGTAGACTTTCTTCAACGAATCTTGAGGTAGGGATTTATCTTGTTTTAATTTCAAGAGATTATTGAATCCTATTCTACCCTATTGCTATCAAGATAATACGGAGGGCGCATGTCACATAAAAGACATATTTTAAAGGTATTTTTCATTTAATTTACATCATTTATTTGTTTTGGGGGTTTCCCTAGGTTTTAGGGAGGAATAGATGAGTATTCATGAATTGGGCCAAACCATGAACCCAATTCCAGATTAAAAAAATAAATTTTGTATCTTTTATAAATTTTTCATTTTTCAACATTTTTCATCCATTCAAATTTCTACTTGACCTCCCATAACCTATTAACACCACCAAGGTAATTTGGATCTTTTAGAAATCCATAACCAGGGTTTATTTGGGTTTTTATCTAAGGGGTTGGGCCTGCCCGAAATCCCAATTCCTGTTTTAAAAATAAAATTTTATTTTGTTATAACTTATTAAATATTTGGGATTTTTCGGTGATTCCAAGTCTCAACCAAGACCAATTAACCCAGACGCACTTCTGAACTCTCTACAACCTCTTTGGATCTCTGGTTAATCGCGATTTGGTGCTGAACTTCATAGGGTTCCTCAAATCTCCCAGATTTGAAGAGGTAAAGTCTTTCTTTCATAACTCTCTCAATTCTCAATATTTTTCCTCCATTACAGTTCCTAAATGACCTAATACATATTTTTCGAACTAAACCTAAATTTTGGCTCTTTTAAATTTCATATACTGGTGTTTTTGAGTGATTACTTCAAGATACTTCAAGTAAATGAGCCCTTTTCTTTCCTCTTTCAAATTAATTTGAGTTTAACTCATTGTTCTTAGGGTTTCTTCGGTTATAATTGAGTTTACTAATGTCCAGAAACTAGGTTTTCGAACATAGGGTTTAAATTTGGGCTTTCTTGGCCAATTTATATGGTTTTAGGTTTGATCTAGTTCTCTCTTGGTGCGGCGGGGGTGCGATTTGATTTTCGCACGGAGATTCAAGAGTTTTTGTTACTTTGGTAGGTGATTCCATTGTGTGTGCAATTTTTGTGAATTATATTGATGTTTTCATGGTACCTTAATGTTTATTTAACTTTAATGTTTCTGTAAAAATTGGTTTTAGTTGCATTTATAATGCAAATGAATTTTAAGTTCCAATTTTTGGTGAAATTGAGGGTTTTTCATTCAAATCTTTTATTGGTTCATTTTGGGATGCCCCATAACTAAATTATTGGTTTCATTAAAGTGTATTGAACTGAAATTTTGTTTTAATGACTTACAAGTGTTAAAATAGTGTGAAAAGTGGATATCTTTAAGAGATTTGGGTGCAAAACAATGTGATGTTTTGAGAGGTTGTTTTATTGAAAATAAAATTATTTTATTGTGTGTTTTAAATGGTATAAAATGTGTGTAAATACTGTAAAATTTGTTTGTGACCAGTAGTGATATTTTATATGAAAAATTATGTGTGTTGTTTGCTGAAATTGTTTGAGCACAAAAAGGGGAAGCCCGGGTACCTAGGTGGGGCGGATTTGTACTAGTACAGCTAGTGGATCGGATGGGTTTTGTCCCTGTTCTACTTAGCATCTAGATAACGACAATTCTAACTAAACTATTTGGATGATGATTGGGGACCACTAGGTTATGGGTATGTTCCCTACTAGTGTCTCGTGCACGAGAATGGATTTTTCTATGGTTACTCTACACCGAGGTACGAGGTACATAGGGCCCGAGACGACCTAGTGCTTAGGGGTGTTCCCGATTTTGATGCTCATTGGATTTGTGGTATTTACCCTTGTTTTGGGGTGTTTTTGGAAGTAATTTACATTATCTCACATGTCTATTTAATGTGATAACATTCTGAAATTCTCGGATTGAAAACTGTTTTCATTTGAAAGTTGCATTTCTTTGAATTTTAACACTGTTTCACCTTGTGTATTAAAATTGCTTGTTTTGTTCACATTGTATTGCATGATCTTTGGAATAATATGGTGGTATCCTATTGGTCTTAGTCTCACACCCTACTTAAAACCCTTGGGTGTAAGTAGATCTGCTTATGCTTGACTTAGGTAAAGGGAAGGCTAAGGGTGATGGCGGTTCGGGATTTTAGTTCTCATCGTTGGGGCAGAGTTGCGGAGACGGCTTGCAGGTGATGATCCCCTTGTCGTGTGGAGTCCATGGGGATGTCTTTATGTTGTCATTATTTGTTTTTATACCACTTTTAGTGTCTTTAAACATATGTATTCAGATCTGGTTTTGTTAAGAATTGTTTAGCATGAAAATTTCAGATTCTAATAATTGATTGTTTTTTTATGATTTATGCTTTCATACTCGGGTAAATCGTTCCCAAACCAGATTTGTTTGATACCTGGGCACTTGTTACAGCCCGTGGGGATAGGGAACGCCCTTCGGGCCTTGCCAGGGGCTGGGTTTGGTGTCGTTAATGGTGGCGACCAGATCCGGTTCGTGACAAAATGGTATCAGAGGAGGTTAAAGTTTTTGGGTTATATTGTTATTTTGGGATGAGTCGGGATAAACAAGAGCTAGGACTGTCAGGTCTCAGGGTATTGGTTGTGAGTAGGGTGCCTGGCCCGCACCTCTCATGGAAGACCTTGAGTCACCAATGGATGTTGGAATTTACGGATTGACTTCACTTCCAGGTGAGACGTGTGGGCTGCAGACCACATGTGGACATCAGGCAGATGTGGAGTAGTTGTTTATTTTATTACAGGAATGTGTTTAGTTTATTTATATTTTATTTATTTGATTAAAATTTTCAGAATTGTGGTATTGACTATTGTTTTGTGACTGTTTCATTTTGTAGTAACATGCCTCCCCGTAAAGCTCCCACGCACCCACAGGAGGAAGCTGGAGAGAGTTCTCCCACGCTGATTGATCAGAGGCTAGTCGAGGCCGTGGTCCGGGCTGTCCAAGCTCTAGGATATGGACCAGATCTAGTTCCATCTCCTGTTAGAGAGGATGAGACTGGTCCTAGAAAGGACAATGCCCAGGAGTTCCTGAAAAATAATCCTCCGACCTTCCGAGGCAGCTCAGAACCCCAGGAAGCAGAAGAATGGCTCGAGAAGATCGAGCATATGTTTGAGTTACTGGAAACACCCGAGGAGCTCAGGGTGAAGTGTGACTCCTTTCTGTTGGAGGGTCCCAGCCGTAAATGGTGGGAGTCAGTGCTTCAGGCTGGGAAGAATGAGCAGATGCGCTGGGGATATTTCAAGGCTGTCTTCAATGAACAGTACTGCCCTGAGGTGTTGGATTATGCTAGGTCTAGAGAGTTCATGGAACTTGTTTAGGGGAATCTATCTGTGATGGAGTATGCCAACCGTTTTGCTGAGTTGGTTCGGTATTCTCCAGAAATTGTCTCTAATGAGCAAGCGAAGGCCCAGAGGTTTGAGAAAGGCCTGCGACCAGAGATATACTCCCAGGTGTTCTTGTTTAAGCTGAGGACCTATGATGAGGTTGTTGATCGGGCATGCATGGTGGAGATTTATAGGAAATGCAGGGCTAGTTTCTATGGTTCAGTATCAGCAGTGGGCAGTGGCAGCTCCTCATAGAAGAAAAGGAAGCAAGAGGATCATGTGAAGAAAGGAGGGGGCAGTTCAGGCCACTCTTCCAGGCAGTTTTCTTCTGTAGCTTCTGATGCGAGATTGGTCGTGTGCCACCAATGTGGGAGGCCTGGGAATATCCGACCAACATGTCCTTTTCCTCCGAAGCCTTGTTACCAGTGTGGAGGTATAGGGAATTTGCAACGCTTCTGCGGTGTGGCACGTCCACTCCCAAGTGGGGCAGGGTCAGTGGCTTCAAGAGGAGTGCCAGCACAGTCCGAGCCGTCAAGGACTGGGGGATCTCGATTTGGTGGTCGTGGTGGTAGGGATGGATCATATTCTGGGTAGAGCCAGTTTAGGGCACAACCACATACTAGCGGTCGTCCTCAGGAAGATACTGGACATCTTCATGCAGTGGATCAGTCACCAGCAGGATCAGAGGTGGGACCGTCGACAGTTCGAGGTACCGTTCTGATTGCATATTCTATAGCTACTGCTCTTTTTGATACTGGTGACTCTGTTTCATTCATTTCTGGACATTTTGTGGACATGCTGAATTTTCCAACTGAGTTGATGTCTTTTGCGATGGAGTTGGTGACACCGTTGGGAAAGAAGAAGGAGCAGGGCCTCAGGTGCCCCTCATGTGCAATTTCTGTGTCAGGGGTCGAGATGGAGTGGGACCTATTTGTCTTAGATATGGACCTTTTTGATGTCATAATCAGGATGGATTGGCTAGTACACTTCAAGGCACACATCGATTGCTACAGACGGCGTGTGAGTTTCACGGCACCTGATGGGAGTCGTCAGGTTTTTCATGGAGAATGGGATCCACGATCAGGTCGCACAGGGCCTCCACTCCCAGAGTTGGGAAGTGTTATCTTCCGGTTATCTTTGCTTGTGCTATAGGATGACCTTTCCCCTGATGGTGCACTACCACATGTAGTGAATGAGTTTCCCGAGGTATTCCCAGATGATTTTTCAGGTTTTCCACCAGAGCGGGATGTAGAGTTTTCGATTGATCTGGCACCGTGAACACATCTGATATCTCTTCCCTCTTATTGCATGGCCCCCACCGAGTTGAGGGAATTAAAGATACAGTTGGACAACTTAGAATCCAAAGGATTCATTCGCCCGAGCGTCTCTCCTTGGGCCGCTCCTGTGTTGTTTGCAAAAAATGCTGATGGATCCCTCCGATTGTGCATTGACTATCGAAAGCTGAATAAGGTAACAATTAAAAACAAATACCCTTTTCCCAGAATAGATGATTTGTTTGATCAGTTGAAGGGGGAAAAGTGGTTCTCAAAGATAGACCTGCATTCAGGGTATCATCAACTCAGGGTGAAGGAGTCAGATATCCCTAAGACAGCCTTCCGAAGCAGGTACGACCACTTTGAGTATTTGGTCATGCCCTTCGGATTGACCAATGATCCAGCGGTATTTATGGAACTTATGAATAGGGTGTTCCATCAGTATCTTTATTCCTTTGTTGTGGTGTTCGTGGATGACATTCTGGTATACTCTTGCTCTGAGGAGGAACACGAACATCACTTGAGGATCGTTTTGGGTACATTACGAGATCACCGCCTCTATGCAAAGCTGTCAAAGTGCACTTTTTGGATCAGAGAGGTGAGATTTCTAGGGCATGTGATCTCAGAGCATGGAGTTTTAGTGGACCCTGAGAAAATTAGTGCAGTCATGTCGTGGGAGAAACCGAAGAATGTGTTCGAGATCAGGAGTTTTCTTGGCTTGGCTGGTTATTATAGGCGATTCGTTCAGGATTTCTCTCGGACTGCTTCACCGATGACTTCCCTCACCTGGAAAGGGGTGAAGTTTGTATGGGGTCCAGAATGTCAGGCGTCGTTCGAGGAGCTGAAGAGGCGGATGACTATCACCCCCGTGCTGATTTTACCAGAGGTTGGAAAGGGATATGTGGTCTATTGTGATGCTTCAGGTATGGGTCTTGGGTGCGTGCTTATGCAGGATGATCATGTGGTCGCGTATGGATCTCTCCAAATTCGACCACATGAAAAGAATTACCCGACCCATGACTTGGAGTTGGAAGCAGTGATGCATGCTTTGAAGACTTGGCGTCACTACCTCTTTGGGGAGAAGTTTTTGGTATACTCTGATCACAAAAGCTTAGCTTATATCTTCTCTCAGAAGAACCTCAACTTGAGGAAACGTCACTGGATCGAGTACTTGCAGGGGTTTGACTTTGACATTGTCTATACCCCAGGCAAGGGTAATGTAGTGGCCGATGCTTTGAGCAGAAGAGTTCCAGTGCAGGCTTTGAGGAAGTATAGTGATGAGTGGACATTAATGGGTCTCTTTTCTCAGATGCATGTGGAGACCAGGGAACACAGTGGAGGGGAATTCTTGGCAAGCATCCAATTGAATCCTTCTGTATTGGATTTGATTCAGCAGGAACAACCCAGTGATGATCTTTGTCAGTGGTCGAAGCAGTTCCTTCGTGGTGGGGAGACATCCTCTGATTGGTCGTCGTCTCCCGAGGGCATCTTGTGCTTCAAGGGTCGTTCAGTAGTGCCATTATCTCTGCGGAAGGTGGTGATGCAAGATAGCCACCAGTCTCAGTGGGTTGTCAATTCGGGTGCCACTAAGATGTATTATGATGTTCGTCGGTAGTTTTGGTGGCCTGGTATGAGACAAGACATAACAGACTTTGTTTTGAGATGCTACACATGTCAGCAGGTGAAAGAAGAGCACCAAAGGCCATTTGGTTTGCTCCAACCACTACCCATTCCTACCTGGAAGTGGGAAGAGGTCACCATGGACTTCATTGTTGGATTACCTCGTACAACTCGGGGTAAGAATTCTATTTGGGTGGTGATTGATCATCTGACCAAATCAGCCCACTTCATTCCGATAAAAGATACAACTAAAGTAGATGAGTTGGGCCATTTGTATCTTCAGAAAGTGGTGAGACTCCATAGTGTACCATTAGATTTTGTCTCAGATGGAGACCCCCGCTTCACTTCTCGATTTTGGTAAGGCCTTCAGAAGTCCTTGGGGTCTCAGATTAAGATGAGCACGACATAGCACCCTCAGACGGATGGTCAGACAGAGAGGGCGAATCAGATTTTGGAGGACATGCTTCGTGCATGTGTCATGGAATTTGGAGGTTCTTGGGATATCCATTTGGGATTGGTTGAGTTTGCTTATAATAATAGTTACCAATCCACGATTCGAATGGCCCCTTTTGAGGTGCTCTATGGTCGGCCTTGTCGGTCCCCCCTATGTTGGGCTGAGGTAGGAGAGACTTCACTGTTGGGGCCGAGCCTTGTGCAGGAGACTTCTGAGAAGGTCAAGTTGATCAGGCAGCGCTTATTGACAGCTCAGAGTTGTCATAAATCTTATGCTAACCGAAGGTGTCGAGACCTAGAGTTTTCTGTGGGTGATAGGGTATTCTTAAAAGTGGCCCCTCATCTGGGCCATCGTCGATTGGGGAAGTAAGGTAAGATGATGCCACGATATGTCGGGCCCTTTGAGATCACTGAGCATATTGGAAATGTGGAATACAGGTTGGCATTAACTTCTCAGTTGATTTCTATCCATGATGTCTTCCATGTCTCTCAGTTGAAGAAATACAATCCGGATCCATCCCATGTGTTGAGTTGGGAAGAACTGGAGATAGAGCCTGACTTGTCTATTGTTGAGAGGCCGATGAAAATAGTGGACTCCCAAGAGAAGATACTTCGAGGGAAGTCTATTCCTTTAGTCCAGGTTTTATGGCAGCATGGGAATGATACGCATGAGACATGGGAGCGAAAGTCATGGGTCGAGGAAGAGTACCCATTCTTGTTTTCCAACCAAGATTCATGTTGACTTTATGGGGTGGAAAGTCCTTCATGGTGGGTAGAATTGTCACATACAAGACATATTTTAAAGGTATTTTTCATTTAATTTACATACTTGCTTTGTTTTGGGGGTTTCCCTAGGTTTTAGGGAGGAATAGATGAGTATTCATGAATTGGGCCAAACCGTGAGCCCAATTCCAGATTAAAAAATAAATTTTGTATCTTTTATAAATTTTTCATTTTTCAACATTTTTCATCCATTAAAATTCATACTTGACCTCCCCTAACCTATTAACACCACCAAGGTAATTTGGATCTTTTAGAAATCCATAACCAGGGTTTATTTGGGTTTTTATCTAAGGGGTTGGGCCTGCCCGAAAGCCCAATTCCTGTTTTAAAAATAAAATTTGATTTTGTTATAACTTATTCAATATTTGGTATTTTTCGGTGATTCCAAGTCTCAACCAAGACCAATTAACCCAGACGCGCATCTGAACTCTCCCCCCCCTCTTTGGAGCTCTGGTTAATCGTGATTTGGTGCCGAACTTCAGAGGGTTCCTCAAATCGCCCAGATTTGAAGAGGTAAAGTGTTTCTTTTATTAATCTCTCAATTCTCAATATTTTTCCTACATTCTAGTTCCTAAATGACATAATACATCTTTTTCAAACTAAACATAATTTTTGGCTCTTTTAAATTTCATCTACTGGTGTTTTGGAGTGATTACTTCAAGATACTTCAAGTAAATGAGCCCTTTTCTTTCCTCTTTCAAATTACTTTGGGTTTAACTGATTGTTCTTAGGGTTTCTTCGGTTATAATTGAGTTTAATAATACCCAGAAACTAGGTTTTATAAACTAGGGTTTAACTTTGGGCTTTATTGGCCAATTTATGTGGTTTTAGGTTTGATCTAGTTCTCTCTTGGTGCGGCGGGGGTGCGATATGATTTTCGCACGGAGATTCAAGGGTTTTTGTTACTTTGGTAGGTGATTCCATTATGTGTGAAATTTTTGTGAATTAGCTTTCTATTTTCATGGTAACTTAATTTTTATTTCACTTGAATGTTTCTATAAAAATTGGTTTTAGTTTCATTTATAATGAAAATGAATTTTAAGTTCCAATTTTTGGTGAAATTGGGGGTTTTTCATTCAAATATTTTATTGGTTCATTTTGGGATTCCCCATAACTGAATTATTGGTTTTATTAAAGGGTATTGAACTGAAATTTTGTTTTAATGACCTAAAAGTGTTAACATAGTGTGCAAAGTGGATATCTTAAAGATATTTGGGTGCAAAACAATGTGATGTTTTGAGAGGTTGTTTTATTGAAAATAAAATTATTTTATTGTGTGTTTTAAATGGTATAAAATGTGTGTAACTACTGTAAAATTTGTTTGTGACGAGTAGTGATATTTTGTATGAAAAATTATGTGTGTTGTTTTCTGAAATTGTTTGATCACAAAAAGGGGAAGCCCGGGTACCTAGGTGGGGAAGATTTGTACCAGTACAGCTAGTGGATCGGATGGGTTTTGTCCCTATTCCACTTAGCATCTAGATAATGACAACTCTAACTAAACTATTTTGATGATGATTGGGGACCACTAGGTTATGAGTATGTTCCCTACTAGTGGCTCGTGCACGATAATGGATTTTTCTATGGTTACTCTACACCGAGGTACGAGGTACATAGGGCCCGAGACGACCTAGTGCTTAGGGGTGTTCCTGATTTTGATGCTCATTGAATTTGTGGTATTTACCCTTGTTGTGGGGTGTTTTTGGAAGTACTTTAAAGTATCTCACATGTCTATTTAATGTTATAAAATTCTGAAATTCTCGGATTGAAAACTGTTTTCATTTGAAAGTTGCATTTCTTTGAATTTTAACACTGTTTCACCTTGTGTATTAAAATTGGTTGTTTTGTTCACATTGTATTGCATGCTATTTGGAATCATCTGGTGGTATCCTATTGGGATTAGGCTCACACCCTACTTACACCCCTTGGGTGTAAGTAGATCTGCTTACGCTTGACTCAGGTAAAGGGAAGGCTAAGGGTGATGGCGGTTCGGGATGTTAGTCCCCATCGTTGGG